>OU342612.1:1316666-2633333 GCA_910589645.1 Tinea semifulvella
ATCATTCAGAGTGGTCTCCCGAGCGTCGTGGTTCGTCCGTCATTAGTATTTACAATTTTACTTTATTAAAATAACAAGTCATTAGAAAAAAGTTCCGCTACTTGATCATAGATGGCGCTATTATAGATGCACAATTAGTCTTAAAAAGAAAAACATATCGCTCAGAGTGATTTCAAGCACAATCGTTCACACGTAATTCCGTCATAGCTCGTGATCTGGAGATGCCTACTATTGAGGCATTTGTTGACGGCCTGACTAGACGTATGTTCTATCAAACAACAAACACTTTAGGCATCTCTAGAAGCAGTCTTGATCACGCCCCCCCCAACCGGAGACCACTTCCTAGATAAGTTCTCTTGAAGGAGAGCTAAAGTTGTCAAACCATAACTCCCTGGGTAACGGCGCCCTGCACCAAGTGTGTATTGAGTCCTATTCATCATCCGGTCCTTGCCGACCTTATTGTTGCCCGTATAAAAATGGCACCAGGTGTCATCACGACCGTTTCCCTTTCGGGGTAGTCAGAAACCTCGCAGCGGATTCATATTTAGCCAACTTTACTATAGGCCAATCATGATAAGTGGCAAGCTCGTCGATGTCTCTAGCATACCAGAAATATAATTAATAAATAAATATTAATTGAATCTATGATTTAAATTAATAAATATTATTGTGTCCCGACCAGGAATCGAACCCGGTACCTCCGAGTCTAAATCCACCGACTTAAACGTTAACTTAAACTCATATTTACCATGAAATGTTATCATCATCATCATCATCAGCCTGTGTCTCTCCACTGCTGGATATAGTCCTCCCCCAAGGCTCGCCACTGCACGCGGTCTTTTGCAATCCTCATCCAACCCCCACCAGCTCCTCAGGTCATCCGTCCATCTGGCGGGGGGTCGTCCCACTCTGCGTCGTCCCGTACGTGGTCTCCGGGTGTTTGCCCCATCGGTCGTCGGTTCTGCGGCAGATGTGTCCGGCCCATTGCCACTTTAGCTTGCTAATTTTAAATGCTATGTCAGTAACTTTGGTTCTCTGACGAATTTCAACGTTTCGAATTCTATCCATCAGAGAAATACCAAGCATAGCTCTCTCCATAGCTCGCTGAGCGACTTTGAATTTGTGAACCAGACCCACTGTCAGTGTCCACGTCTCTGCTCCGTACGACATTACGGGGAGGACGCACTGGTTGAAGACTTTTGTCTTCAAACACTGTGGTATGGACGATGAGAAGATATGTCGAAGTTTCGAAGTGTTATACGATATAATAAAGATGAAGTGACTTACCACAAAATGCACAGTAATGGCAGTATCAGTTCTCATGGCTAAATAAAGTGGTATGAACGTGGTAGGTCGGTCCGAGGTGACAGCGCCGAGGGTAGCTTTAGAACCGGTTTCTGACACCGGCAGCTGGATGGTTTCTGATAGAGTATCGTTTGTTATTGTGGCCTGAAAATACACAGCTAAAAAATATTAATCACAAATTTGTTTTTTTGGTATTTTAATTTTAAAGATTGGCTAGCCATACATAATGCCATGTTGGTACCAAAACGAATACGAATGAGAGTAGGGTTAATGCAGTACAAATGAGGTCGTTGCGTCGGATATACGGCGCCACTTTGACGAACCGCATACGTAACGTCGTAATACGAAAATATAGGTATAAAAGAAAAGCATGGGGACAAAAATAAGGAAAGGCATGCTACGAATGTTCGGGCATGTTGAAAGGATGATGAGCGAAGATATATAATGCGAAAGTTGTGGGTAAAAGAGGCCCTGGCAGACCGAGACGCACATATCACGATCAAATAATTAAAACACTGGCTGAAGGTGCATTAAAAAGCCTTCGTAACAAAAGAGCATGTATAAAGAGGTTGTTGAATGTCGACGAAGCGAAAGAGGTATGTCGTAATGGTGACAAGTAGCGCTCAATTTTCTCTCGCTACCTGGCAAGGGATCTCGCGTGAAGATATGCATGTATGTTATTTAAATTAGGTACCTATATGAAATTTGAATATATTGGTTTACCATAAACCATTTTAATATTTATATAGTAAGCTACGGAAAGGATAGTAGTTACTCACAAAAAAACAGTTTCTGATAAAAAAATAAAAAAAATGTTCTTACTTGAAAATTGTAATACTTGAAAGTATCATAAAGTGGTAAAGTGAACGACATTCTCGCTATTCCCCTGGCGTCTGTAACGACTTCTTCGCAAGTTTGAGTGCCATTGACCATTTTCTTAGTCCTTGTATAGATTACTTTATACTTTGGGTGCGTTAAAGATTGGGGATCACTGGAGGGTAGATTTGTAGGTGTGCGACAGATTGTAATGTTTATATTTGAAGCTGGTTTGTCATCAAATCTTGTCGATTTTACCTAAAATAAAAAAATAAAATAAAAACTTTATTGTAACACGTACACAGGCGGGTAAAATGCCGCTAAACATTTCCTAACAGCTAACCTTTAGGACGATGCAGAACATTACAGCCATGAAGGTAGGTACAAAATGTTGTAAGAAACGTTCAATAATAAATTGATCCGAACTTGCATACAATACATACATATATATTATCAATACACATACATACAAATATGTACACTTAAATTATTATTGTTTTGGTCTAAAATATCTATAATCTAAACTAATAAAGAATGAAACTAATTATAAATAAAAAATGTCCTCACGTTCCATCAGAGATAGTCCCAAGAAGTCTGGCAACATTCCCCCTCTGTATAGTGAAGCTAATACGTGGGCAGAAATAATTGCCAGCTGTTTCTAGCACAAGAAAGCCCGTGGTTTCCGAGATGTTCCACTGGTTCCCCACACCGACACTTATATGGGTGAACAGTCCGGGTTCCGAGACAAAGGTACACTGCCGTGGTCAATATATTTGGGTCAAGGAGTGTATCAGCCGATGCTGAAGGAAAAGCCTGCCTCCCTAGTGGAGACGGCCTTGAGGCAAGCCAGGTCTTTCAGGTTATTGGAAGATATAATATCATCCAGAACATTTGCATAGCGGCTCGTCTTATATTCTAGTCGTTGAAATTTTGGTAAATTTGTAACCGAAACTTTAATATATACTACACACTATATATGCTACTATACACTACATACAATATCTATTTATATATGTTGTGCGGAGATCTTTAAGTAAGGAGAGTACACCAGCTTCTTAAACACCGGTTTGCTGAGTGCTTGGCGAATATTGTTAGCTTAACAACTATCTGAAATAACTTCAAGTCCTATAACTAGCGCTCATGGCGTCTCCTGACGCAACTGACTGTTATCCGCGCCATCTATCTTCCACTCTCGTTACTATGAAGACATGAATAAATGATGGTGCTAGATAATAAAACATTCTATCTAAAGTAATTTAATAGTACTTTAAATACTCACTACCTACTTTTAGCTTATATGGTAATCCTGCAGATAAGACAGTTTTATGTCTGGCCATAAACTCCAACGATACAGGCTTGTCGACCACTTCCGACACAACTGTGGTGTTTTGCCAAATCCGTGTGCCGTCTTCCTGTAATCACAATGTAATTATTATTAGGTATGTTTTTTTTTAAATTTAATATTAGGACATGGTATAAAATACATAAGTCCTAAACACGATGTTTAATTTATAACTGATTTAAAATACATCAAATTCCAGATGTCGCAGAATTTGATGATTTTCTTGACATTATTGCCCAAACACGTCGGGCTTAAAGCGCAGGAAAACAGCAAAGTGACAAGCTAATTGCGTAATTGTTTCCATCATTTTTATTTTTTCATTATTATCTAAAATCATGTTTTAAACAAAAACGAATAGGTTTTGAAACGGTTATCAATAACGTTCACTCCCAGGTGACACAATAACAAGCTTATACAATTTATTTAAACATTGTAAAGCTTACCCAAGTACAAACAAATAAATAATAATAATTAAAAAAATATATTATAGCGCTGTTGGTGGGTAGTTTAGGAATTCCGTGTATCCTCTCTGTGTGTTATGTGAATGTGTATAAGTGTCTGTGAGAGGGTGTGTAAGAAGAAATAAATAAAAAGAACAATATAACATCTAGTCACTTATTCTTGTGTTTGAATTTTGTTATGAAATATGTATTGTTTAGACCTAGAATCTGTAATGTACATTTTTATGGAAATAAATAAACTCCGACAATCGTGAACAAATTTTGGAAAGTGACTATGCGATTTGGTCTGTTGGAAGGCTAGTTAATAGCCATCTTAGATCGTTAAGTTAGCCATCGTTATGAAATGTCGAGACTGTTCCAGGACGGAAAAATATAACAAGGTCAAAAAACCATGATGTTAGTCTACTTTTTACCAATCCGTATTGGTACATTTAATAATTACCTGGAACGAAAAATAGGCGACGACAACGTGTGGTGGGTTGGCGGCATTGAGGCCGACCCTCTTCGCGGCTACCGCGTGTCTATGGCAAGCTCGAGGCGCCCTCGTTCGGACAACAGTACGAACTCCGGCCTCGGTCAGTGACCCCCCTGCTCCTCGAAGACGAATAACTAGTAATCCTTCTACTGCTTCACCCCAGGGATATCTGTAACGATTCAAGATTAGTATACTTGATTGTTTAAGTTGTTTGTTTATTAAGTAGTTGTTTTTGAAGGTTAGCTAGACCAATCGATACATAATTACTCTATGTCATTGCCATAAGGTCGTGTTTGACGTGCACTTTCAAATTGATTTTGTTGTTTCACAGACATTATTGATCATCCAATTCATTGGTGGAACATTTCGAAATGAAGTGAATTTTGATTTTCATAACTGCCTTCGTGATCTAGCGGTTAAGTCTGTGGATTTAGACTCGGAGGTACCGGGTTCGATTCCTGGTCGGGACACATAAATATTTCAATGTATACCCAACAGTTGTACTATGACAGAAACCTTGTTGTTCACACAACATACTCCCAAAGTTTCATCCCGATCGGTCAAGTAGTTTTGAAATGCATAGGGAACATAATAATAATTAATAAATATTTCCAGACAGGTCACACAGCGCCATCTAGTTTCCGTGGTAAGCTACGAGGCTTGTGTTACGGAAACTAGATGGTTGATAAACTACATATTGTACTTTTTTTTTTTTTGTAAATATATACATATTATACATATAAACACCCAGACCGAGACAAATTATACAATGTACAACTTGCCCCGGTGGGAATCGAACCCACGACCTCCCGAGTTCACGGCAACGTTTGTTACCACTAGACCGCGGTAGAAAAAAAAAATGCATACACACAGACTTTAATTTATATATATATATATATATATATATATATATATATATAGATAAAAATATATATATACGAGTATATCTTAGACCAATAGAAGAGATACCTGACACAAACTGTCCAGACCAGTCTGTCATTGCCGCGCAGTATCTTAGCAGAATGGCGTACAGTCAGCTGAAATGGAGGCAGCTCATAGTCTCCCACCCAGAAATTTGCAGACCCCTAAAATATAAATCAAATCAAATCATTTATTTATCCTTAAGTATAGGTACATACATATTACAATTGGTATTCAGTAGTTTGTCCGTTTACCTATACTTTGCCCTTAAAAGGGCATACCGATATATTTATTAAAATGCCAAAGTCAAAATTATTGTCATAAAAGCATATAAATAACAAAAAATTGGTATACAAACACAAAAGAAAATATATAATTAGTGTCCTATTTTAAATATTATAATCTATGTCAAATGTGAGATCATCGTCAGTCAGAAAATCGTCAATTGTATAATAACATTTTCCCAGTAAAGCTTATATATAAATATTATTCAGTTTAAGTTAGCCTGTAACCCTATTCTGTTACTTAAGCGCAAACGTTATATAATGGAATCCGTTAACTATATATATATCACGCTATTAAAGTTGATATTTTCCCGGCCGTTGTCAAGGTCGAACGCTTATAGAGTTGAGAATTGAATAACATTTTGTTATTATGACGCAATTTTGACGTAAATAATGAAATCCTCTAATAACGTTAACGTGACTAAAGAACAGAATAGTGAAGTGTGAAGTCTATAAGCGCGATGGTGGTTCGGTTTTAAAAACGTGTTCCTTAAATCCTACACATGGTCGGTTCAAACCCACCCGGCATGTACCAATGAGAAATAAACTTTTCTTACGTACTGCCGTCATAGATTTACAACACCATTGTTCTCGTGCCTCGGAGAGCACGTTAAGCCGTTCGCTGCCGGTTTCACTAATACCAACTTGTGGAGTCGTTAATAAATTGACATCATATCCTCGCCAAGCTGTCTGTCAGCCGAAATAGTTCGGCTGGTATTATTTTGTAGTGGGCAACTCGCGGGGACGCAGGGAACCTCCTCTCTTTTGTAAAATTAGCTGAGTGCAAACATTTACTGTGTGTTTTATAATAAACGCTAAATTAAAAGCCCCGTGTATTATTCTGAAACAACAAAACATTATATGGCGCTGAGGAAAATATCAAAAGAAAACTGCGTGGAGAAATAAGAAAAAAAAGCAAGTGAAGATTGGTGTCGGTCGAAGACCGCGTGATGGTACGTGGGCCGTGGCGCATGGTGGCGAATTGCATGGTAAATACAAAAAAAAAACTTCGTGAAATTATTAAATGCTTAGTGATTACATTAAAATATGGATTGCCTAAAGCCACCGACAGCTTTAAATCTAAGTAGCAACAACATAAAACAAGAATTTATAGAATGGGAGCAAAAGTTCAACCTATATTTTACTGCAAGTGGGGCAGAAGACAAGCTCAAAGAAGAGCAGAAAAAAGCATTGCTATTACATTGTGCAGGGCACGTGGCCTTGCAAGTTTACAATACATTTGAGAACAAGGATAAACTAACCTTTAAACAATCATTAGAAAAGTTAAGAAATCATTGTACCCCACCCTCAAACGAAACCTATAATAGGCACGTATTTTTTAATAGAAAAATGAGTGAAAATGAGAGCTACGAGGAGTATATTATATAGGAGCGTTTTTTTTTTTTTTTTTTTTTTATACTAGCACGACATGTGACCTTGGGCCCACCTGATGGTAAGTGGCGTGCAAGGTCCATGAATGTTAGCAACTGAAGTCAGATACTCGTAACTGCCATCAGTCCCTAACACTATGCCGGCTTGACTAGATGCTTTTTCACACTTCGCTTGAAGGACTCCAAATTATAGGAAAGTGGAAACACAGAGGCTGGAAGAGCATTCCACATCTTTATCGTACGACAGATGTATGAGTCCCCAAATTTATATGTACGCGAAGGGATGGTGACTACGGTATGTGGGTGCATATTCTGACCTGTGCGTGTGGTTCGGTTGCGGAATGGAGAGGGAGGGATTAGGTTATAGAGTTCTTCGGAGCACTCACCATAGTATAGCCGGTAGAACACGCTCAGAGAAGCCACATCTCGGCGAAGCTGCAGGGATTCGAGAGTTCCAGATGTAGTGGCATCGTCCACAATTCGTACAGCTCGCCTCTGCAGGACATCGAGAGCATCTGTGAGGTACTTGGCGGAACCATCCCAAAGGTGAGAACAGTATTCTATACATGATCTGATCTGTGCTTTGTACAGCAACAGTCTAATTGAAGGCGGAAAAAACCGCTTCACCTTGTTCAGTATTCCGAGCTTTCTTGACGCTGTTTTGGTGATGCTCTCAATGTAGTTCCGGTGGCTAAGGTCTGAGCGTATTTCCACCCCGAGAATGTTGAAGCTGGGTTGTAGGTCCAGCGTGGTGCTCTGAAGAGTAGGGGGAGGAGAGAAGGGGGACTTCTTGGCCGTCAACGCGCAAGCCTGGGTCTTGTTGGCATTGAACTGGACAAGATTTTGAACACCCCACAAATAGATTTTGTGGAGGGTGTCGTCCAGTTCTGCCGTCATGATGCGCCGTGACTCCTCTAGTTGGTTGCCCACCAAAGCTCGAGGACTCAGATACCGCCCGTGAGCCGTGCTGTCATCTGCATAACAATGAATGTTGCCCAGAGACAACATATCATTGATATGCAGAAGGAAGAGTGTTGGTGACATGGCGAGTGTAGGCCAAATTCTCCAGATATATGTTCTGGAAGGCCCATCTCCAGCAGTGAAGGTCTAGGACGCTGTGTTCTAGGGGCTGTAATGATGATGAGGCTGAATGATAAGAAATTTACTTAATAAAAAAACAAATACCGACCTAAAAACTATTCCTATATTTATTTATTTAAAACGTTATTGCACTACGAGTATGTATAAGGGGCGGGCTTAATTCCGCTAGACATTCTCTGACAGCCAACCTTAGGGACAGATTCATTTAAAGTGAACAACGGTAGGGGCAAGTGAAAATTAAATATATTATAACTAATCACATTATAAGCAATAAACAATATATAAATTATATACACACATAAACACATACATACATACACACAATAATACTATATGTACCAACTTAAACTATAAAGTAAAATCATCTGCAACAAATAAAGTGTGTTAGATGCATAGATTTAGTATATATAGATTGGCAATGGAATGATTAGGGCGAGACCAAAAATGAAAAACACCGGTGTGCGTGAAATGCGCATGTGTGCGTGAAATGCGCATGTGTGCGAAACGAATAGTGATGTTCGCGACTGCCTTGACTGAGATTATCGATAAAGATTGCAACGTTTTCGTGTTGTCTGATTTGACACAGATCTAGCTACATATAAAGTTAATGTTTGTTTGAGGTAATAAAAATTAAACTACAAAACATGTTGGATTTTTTATTTTTAAAAAGTAACAGCTTATTAGGTACATTAAACATATAAACAAAATAGCAATAGTGGAACACAAGCTAATATAGGTAAAAAAAACATCTATAACTTGTGCATGCCACTTTTCCATTTAACCAAAAATTTACCGAGAAAATCTAAAAAAATGTATTCATTCGTTTTTTATATCTACAATTTTTTTTTTACATTTAGTGGAAATAACATTACTTCGGGAAAATTTGCCAGGAAATGCGAAAAACTGATTAAATTAATTTGGAAACCTAATATTTAATATTTGAAAAAATATTTTTTTGCAAACCCCAAGTTTCAAAGATTTCTAATCACATATTTTGGTAATGTAACATTTTAATTTACATTATTTAAGGATTTCAACGTAAAATTTTCAATTAAAAGATGAAAAATTTATACAATAATTGAAAAATATAGTTTTTCAGTTGCGTTTCCTAGCAAATATTCTTCTATGTTTATTTATTTACACCATCTAAAAGTAGACGATTCTATGAAAAATAAAACCACTGTAGGTATATAAAAAAAAGTCAAAGTCAAAATATCTTTATTCACGTAAACCTATTAAAGGCATTTGTGACACGTCATTATTTAAATTATTTTGAATGATTCTACTCCTGCTAGTGGAAGACTAAGCAGCAAAGCAGATTCCAGTGACCTGTTAATGTCTGACTGAGAAAGGAATATGCAAGGAAAACTCAGCTATAGCAGATTTACAAATTAAAACAAATACAGAACTACACAACAACATAAAATAGATATCCTTTACTCCAAGATTGTCCTATAAGGACACAATACCTGGTACAGTAGTACCCTTCCAGGTAAGGCAAAACTAAAATAAATTACTTGCCCAAGCCTCTTGTGCAACCCAAAAGACGACAAAACGCAAAACCTCTGCTAATTTAAGAACAATAAATTGAACGTGTTCGGCAGAGGTCCCAGGCCCCCACAGCCACAGCAGCACCCGATCACGGACATAACGCATGTGCCAGCCATCCCCCCGCTCAACTAGGCCCTTAGGGACGGACCGGGACCCGACACACGTGCCACTACTGCAGTGACCTTCTAAGGAAGGTTTTTGCCATTTATTCTTTTCTAAAATATTTTGGGGAAATCTGAAACATAATTATAAAGTTTCAATTATTTTATAAAAATATTTACAATTTAGTTTAATTAATAGGAGTTGCGCCATTTAGCTACGAAACTCCAAAAATAAAAAGTAAAATATATAAAAATCATTTTAAAGAATTTAACGAAAATTAATAAGGCTGTATAGGCATAATCCATAGATAATGCATGCTATGCTGCATGCAAGACACAATACCTTTGCCATTTAGCGACATATCGATAAGATGTTATCGATAACATGTTATCGATATGTGTCAATCTCTACATAAGTGAGGTTAGAAATAGTAGAAATTCACGTATTTGATATTATCTTAAATTGAATTCCTATGCATTCAGAGTGTTAATGTAATAAAAGGCGTTTATTTTTCCCATCTGTTTGTGTATAAAACCTTAGTAGCAGATCTAAAACATTGTATTTAGGCACCTAAATATTTCAATCGTACTTACGTGTGAAATGAATAATTATGTGGGTTTTCTTCCTTAGATGAGTTACATCCAGGCACTGCACAAGTAACCATGACTAATTACGTCTATTAACTTCAAATTTACACTATAAAAACGTAGATTATTACAAATATAAGCGGAATTTGTTTTGTTTACAATTACGCTAGCCGCTACAAGCCGCGACCGTGTCTGTGAATGGTCCTGTCTATCTATCTCGCCCTAACATACGCAATACTGTGCTCTTTCTCTTTTGCATTGCCAATCTAAGTATCCTATATCTATTGTTAGATGTGTTTCTTACTTGGTAAAATATATAAATTGAAGCTATAAAATTTTATTGCCAAATATTTCGCCTCTCTTTGGAGCGGCGTCATTAGTGACAGTGACTTTGTCATAAATTTTGAAAAAGTAATTTTAAAGTATTTTTTTACTATAAAGTAAAAATAATATTTAATTACTTCAAAGCAAGAGCCTTAAAAGACATTTGACAAAGTTAATAATACTCATACCGCGTGTAATTGTCAAAAGAACGTATTTTTTTTTAGGCTTCAGACGTCATCGGCAGAGCCTCTATTCGAAATAAAAAAGGTCACTTTTTTTTAAAGACAATAATCATTATCCGAAAAACAAAACACTACTGCATGGTGAATAAAGCCGACGTGCGATATCCATCGTGATGAATACCTAAAGGCTAGGGAGTGTTATTATTAATTGATCAGCACAGCCGAGAGACGAAATTAGAGAGAGAAAGAATTACGTAAGTTAACGTTCGCGCGATCGTCGACCTCTGATTTGTTGAACTTGATTAGGAAAAAAAATAAATAAAAAGTACGCTGTTATTTATTTTTATTTATATAATATAAACAGTAATCCTCTCAAGCGGCCATACTGTAATTGAATTACCTGGGTCCCATCACTAGCGGTGACTCTAACAGTCCACTGACCCACTGGTGGCTGCTGGTCGATCTCGTAATGAAGCTGGGCGATCCCCAGCCGGGTTCGAACCCTGGACCACTCAGTGACCCTGCTACCATCTCCCCAAATACCTGGAGGACTCTCCAACCACACCTTTTCTATCTGAAAAAAATATATATACGAGTATATAGATCCCACCTCCAGCAGTAGAGGTCTAGTGCTGTACACTAAAACATTGTGTTTAAGGAGCTGTATTGATTAAAATATATATTTCTAGACCGGCTTCATTCATTACAGCTACATCTCATAAACATATATACATATTTCTGGCGCCTACACTCACCACACTTGACGGGGGTCTGATGTAAATTTTAATGACAACAGAGTTGTTAACTATTAAAGAAAAAAATAGTGTATAACATACATCCAAACACGCCAAGTAGACAAACAAACAAAAGGATATTGTAAGTGTCGTGTGTCTTGATTTCTAAAAACTTTTAAATGTGATAAGTGGGTAGGTTTACATCTGCCGCCCTGTACGAGACTACACCGCATAGCTCCAGTCGACCCGTGACCACGGCCAATGCAACTTGTCTGAAACGTCGGTGAAATATGTCTCTAAGGTAAATCGCGTAGACCCGTTAAAATTATAAAAACTATAATTTAAAACACATCATACACAGGCGCAGTGGTGGCTCGGCTGTAAGAACACTTTCCTTAAGATCCTATAAAGGTCGGTTCAAACCCCCCCGGCATGTACCATGGAGAAATACACTTTTCTTACGTACATTTGTCATTACGTACATTTACAGACACACACACACAGTACCAAGACACACGTATCACGATCAAATAAATAAAACACTAGCTGAAAGAGAATTAAAAAGCATTCGTAACAAAAGGGCATGTATGAAGAGGTTGATGAATGTCGATGAAGCGAAAGAGGTATGTCGTGATCGTGTCAAGTGGCACTCAATTGTCTCTGCCTACCCCGTAAGGGATCTGGCGTGAAGATATGTATGTATGTACATTTATAACTTCACCGTCCCGTGACTCGGATAGCACGCTCAGCCGTTGATCCCGGTTCCCAAAATACCAACTTGTGGAATTGCAATAAATTGACATCAGATCCTTGCCAACCCGGCAGCGTGGCGAGTGTAAGCCAAATTTTCCAGATATATGTTCTGGAAGGCCCATCTCCAACAGTGGAGTGGTCTAGCTGTGTTCTAGGGGCTGTAATGAAAGAACATCGAAAATTATTACTTGAAAGGCCAGCGCTCGAAAGTCGTGCCGGTATGTGTATTTAAGCCACAATAAAGTGTTCCATCGTTTAACTCAACCGGTTACGGATGAGTGAAACATTCATGACTCGTGTATGAAGAGAAAAGGAGCCTTTTTATGTTTGCGATTTATATTTTATAAATTTTTGTTAAGTAAAATGTCATTCAGGTTTCCTAGCGCTCCCGTGCAAAGAATCGGATAGTTGCAAAAGTTGCTGTACCCTAACTTCAGCGACGAAGACATGGTTATCGAAATTATCGAAGGAGTGGTAACTGCACGGTCATATTGAATTTAAATAATTATTTTTAAACTTTTATTTTCATTTTTTTACTAACATTAGTTGTAAGGAAATTGTAACTAACAAGTGAGCCTAGTTGCTTTGAATAAACGTATATTATATTATTATTATTATTATAAACAGTTACCAATTAAAATAAAACGTAATTCCAAATAAATAGTGTCCATATTTGCAAGTCCCTCTTGCTCAAAACCAAAATCCGAAACTAGGGTTAGTCTTGGTATTAGACTTGCTAACATTAGGGTGGTGGAACACTAGTCCGTAGGCGCCTTCATGAGGCCCCACGGTGATTCGGGCATGCGACCACCTCGCAGGCGGAGGCCCTTCAGGCTGTGGTCGTATTGTTAAACGATTTTTCGAAGTCAGTTAATAAAAAAAAAAGATAAACAAGCGATAGTCGCTATCTATGAAGTTATCATAAAATTCATTAACTCTCGGCAAATATACTTTAATTAACATTAGCGATAAGTTCCCTTTTACTACAAAACGCGATGATCCGTTAATGACGACCTTTCCCAGGGACATGTTTATGCATTATGACCAGTGAGAATGCAGAAAATTGATGTCAGTGTGGCTGTACAACAGGTTTGCAAATTACCCAAATATTTAGTTTAATAAGGTGCAGTTTGTACAAACGGTTCTAGGTACTTGATGAGCCAACATAATCAGAGGGATTGACGTCACAGTTTATTCTTTCCATATCTGCAGCTATCTTAGAGCAAAACGGTCATTAGTAAAATAAATAGACGTTATTGGGATCGAGAAAAAACATATTCGGAGTTCGAGTGAGATGCGGTAAAAACTTAATAATGAATGCTAAATTTTTTTATTTAAAAAATATTTACTAAATATAAAATAATTTAATATTACGGATACGGATATAAGTCCCGTCTGCGTGGAATGGTGGCAAGAACGCTGGCTGGATTTCACCGCTGTTTGCAATACTGATTCTTTGGGCGAAGAAAGAGCCAGTCACCAGAGGAGATGACAAGACGTGGTGTTATGTCTACTTTTTGGCGCTTGGACTCTATGGGCCCAACGTTTTTTAATTAGCTGGACTAAAATAACAGCTTGCCATGACATATTAGACCCTACGTCGTGTCATCTTAAAATCTGACGCTTGGGTTGTCAATTCAGTCCAGCTCATTCCTCGTCACGCTGCTCTCAACGACATCATCCAAAGGGCTTTTGTCACTGCTAGAGTGCCCGCGATCCTAAGACCCACTGGGATTGCGCGGAGCGATGGCAAGATACCCGACGGCATGACCGTTGGGCCGTGGAAACTTGGCAGGTCTCCGGTGTGGGATGCGACATTAGCCCCATCACACATCCTGGAACCTCGTCAAGCGCGGGAAGTGCGACGCAAACCTCGGTACAGCAGGTGAATTGCCACAACAGGGATTAGCCCAATCTCCAAGGTACAGTAGCCTCGACATTTGATAGCGATGCTTGTTAGACAGACCGGTTGGTTCTAAAATAGATGGGATCGAGGCTACTGCAAGCGTCCTACAAATAAGATCGCTAATAAATAATAATAAAAATCGTTTATTAACCCAATTGACTTAAATCTACTACATTTTTATATGCTCAATGACCTGCACTGGTAGCAACCGTGCCGCAGGTCGTAGCATACCATATTTTTTTTATCCGGTCGACAGCAAATGTAATTTATTTTATTATTAAACAACAGCACAAACAAATACCCACCAAAATTGTTCTGCGTGGTTAAGTAGATATGAGTGTATATGTAGTTGTGTATGTATGTGTGTCTATATCAGCGTGGGTGCGTGAATCGCTAAGTTAGCGATCGCTAATAAATGTCGAGCCTACTGCCTCTGATTCTAAACTGAAATGTCCTCCTACCTTTATATTGTAGTTATTAAAATTTCAAGATGGCAATCTACTTTACACGCACGTTGACCTTTCCTCAGTCAGTCAGTATTAAATTGATATGTGACATTATTTTATATTTTCAGAGTTGGTCATTACCGGTGCGTGTGGTGGTGTGAGGTCCTGCCTTAGCTGCAGTATTCTGAGCTTGAGTGTGTCCCCGGGTCGGTATCGAGGGCGGTCAGTTTGGATCACAAACACGCGTGTTCCTAACACCCGGACTGTCATTTTACTCTCCCAGGTGCAATTTGACTCGGAATATCTGAAAACACAAAAAAACACAGTTTTAATTTATTGTTCATTCTGTCTAAACATGTAGTAACCCTTGCCAAGCATTGTCAGTATTATCCCCTATTAGAACATTTTTTAAACATATTTTTTTTATTCCAGACGACCACGTCAAGTGCGGGAAGTGTGTCGGTTTCTGCTGAAAACCTCATGCTGCGCAAATACGCCAACCTTAGTATTTGCTCCGTTTAAGGTCGAGACGATGGGCCTATAGTGACCCTCAGCTAAGCCTCCAAGGAGTCTTTGTTCAAACGGCTGACGAAAAAGCCTAGAGACAGGAAGGTTGGCAATTATTTATGCCAACGTATCAGCCTCGCTATACAGAGGGAAAATGTTGCTAATCTCCCGAATGGGTCGTCTCTAGAGGACATTTTAAATATATATTACACGTAATTATATATACACTACACTACATTACACTACACTATATTACACTACACTACATTACACTATAGATGTATTTATTATTAACTTTGAGTCGGAGGAACCTGGAGTGCTTTAACACAGACTAAGCTTAGTTTAGTTTTGCCTCCAGTCTTCTACATAAATGTGTTTAAAATATTGTTACTAATTTTAAGCTTAGTAGGAGAAAATAAATAACTAAAAAAAAAAAAAAAAAACATTACGTATAGTTTTTCCTTCCAGAAAATACTGGAGAGTTTGGCCTACAGTCGCCACGCTGCTGACCAGACGGGTTGGTGAGGTTTTATATATATATTTTTAGGTAAAATTTTAACGAATTCACAAATTGGTGTTAGCGGAACCCGAACCGACGATTTAACGTGCTCTTCTCCTCATGGGAGCGGTGGCGTTGTAAATTAATTCAATTCAATTAAAAAATTCATTATTGCACTATAAAAAAATGTACATAGTGCTTACTGACTAAGCCTTTTCGAACAACCAACCTTTGGTTGTAAGAACGCGTTCCTTAAATCCTACAAAGGTCGGTTCAAACCCACCAGGCATGTACCATGAGAACATGTTAAGCCGTCGGTCCCGGTTTCACTAATACCAACTTGTGGAATCGTTAATAAATTGTCATTAAAAACTGACATCATATCCTCGCCAAGCCGACTGGCCACCGTGGCGAGTGTAGGCTAAATTCTCCAGATATAAGTTCTGGAAGGGTTATCTCCAGCAGTGGCGGTCTAGGACGCTGTATTCTAGGGGCTGTAATGAGACTCAGAGGTACCGGGTTCGATTCCTGGTGCAGAAATCAAATCAAAGGTTTATCATATAATAAATAAATCAAATTAAATTAATCAAACCAACTACCCCAGAAGGGATACGGTCGTGATGATACTTTAGTTTTTAGTTTCTATCTATCTATCTTCGTTGCTATGTTTAATATTTTAATGCCTATGCTTATTACAAGGAAAACAAGCCTAGTTTAACTTCCGAGTTGTAAGAGTTCCAGAGAGATTAAATATTATATAGAGAGGGCATTGGTTGTTATATTAATACAAAATGTTTGTCACATTTTTTACGAATTTAAATTTAAATTACGAGTTTAAGTTTATATACTTGACATTCTAATTTTAAACTTTTTAAACTTTCGCGCACATTCATAATAGATATTTATAATTTTAACGGGTCTTTACGCGATTTACCTTAGATAGGATATTGTAAGTGTCGTGTGTCGTGATTTCTAAAAACTTTTAAAAGTGATAAGTGGGTAGGTTTACATCTGCCGCCCAGTATGTACGAGACTACACTGCATAGCTTCAGTCGACCCGTGACCACGGCCAATGCAACTTGGCTGAAACGTCGGGAGAAATATGTCTCTAAGGTAAATCGCGTAAAGACCCGTTAAAATTCTAATTTTATTTAGATTGTAAGGTGACACGGCCATTTTACAGCCACGAATATTAATTAACATTAATGTACTATAATATATACTATACTACCTTATACTATTCTAACCTTTATGTTCTGTATGTGCTGTGGAAATGAATGAATAAATAAATAAATAAATGCTATTAGAATATAAGATGTCACGGCCCTTTTACAGCTATGAATTTATGTTTAATTGACATGTCATTATTATTATTTAGATTATAAGATGACGTCCTTTTTATTTTATTAATATTATTTTTTTATTTTTAAAAGACATAACACCGCGTCTTGTCGTCTTCTCCGGTGACAAGAGGGCTGGCTCTTTCTTCGCCCAAAGAATCAGTATTGCAATTCAGCGGGGAAATGCAGCCAGCGTTCTTGCCACCGTTCCACGCGGACGGGACTTATATCCCTATCCTTAGTATTAATATTAAAAATTTATATTTTGTAAATATTTTTTCGAATAAATTATTTTGGGATTTTTTCGTTTTATAAATTTATTAATTATCTGACATATGTATATAATTTCTGTACATCATAATTATTAAGTATTTAGAATGTAAACTGACACGGCCTCTTTACAGCCACGATCTTATTTAAGTAGTTTCTAAGTTAGTTAGTTTTACTTGCTTGTAGCAATAATGTTGTGTCTAACATACATAAATATGGATTATTGTCTGTTTACGGTCCAACCATTATTACCACTTTGATTAGTACATATGTTTTAATAATTGTATTGATTTTATTAGTTCGGACTGTATCCAAGTTGTTTTAAACGAACCAATGGAAATAAACTATTTTGATTTGGTTTGATTTGATTTTCAAAGTCAAATTATTAATTACAATTTGTACTTTTTGTGCTCTTTGGTATTGTCACATTACATTGTTTTAATTATAATTATTTAAGAGAGCTGGGTTAACGAATTTTCCAAGAGTGTGGCGATTCCAAATGTCATAACTACCTAAAACAGAATATGTCCATAATAATTCAACGAGGAAATGCGGCGAGCGTTTTAGGTACCCTCCCTGGTGGTAAGCCCTTAGTTTATTTTGTAGAATAGCTTTAATTTCATAGGTATTTTTAGTTTTCTTTATAATTAGTTTTTTAGTCAATTTTATTTTAATATTTTTGTATCTAATTACCTACTTCGAATAAATATTTAAATTTAAAAAATATATATTTCATCTATTATTTAACATATTATTATTTTTACAATACATTATTACTTCCTACAATATACAATCGTATACTAACAATAAAAGGTGTCCAAAATGTGATAAAATAAATTTCCTTATCAGGCATTTTTATCACTAATAAAATCTCGCCATGTTGTATACCGTTTGGATTCTCGCCCAGTCCTATAATATATTTATCATCACATTCTATTGTATTGATGACAAGGAAAATGTGTAAATAATCAATCACTTTTGTAATAATATGTAGGACCTTCATCGAACTAATTAGTTTGACGGAGTGACCTTTTAATTTGCTAGTATAAGTATGTCCAAGATCTAGGAGGTGACAAGATAGAAACATTATTACATAGACAACTCTTCACTAGGTTCAAAAATGGCTCAGTCAGAGGGATTACACGGAAACTTCCTTCTAGCTGTCGTTAGGTAGTCTGGCCTCTTCACCGATCCACACTGATATAGTCACACATACTGACACACATAAGACCGCCTCCGTGGTCTCATGGTAACAAATGTTGCCGTGAACTCGGGAGGTCGTGGGTTCGATTCCCACCGGGGACAAGTTGTACATTGTATAATTTGTCTCGGTCTGGATGTTTATATGTATAATATGTAGTTTATCAACAATCTAGTTTCCGTAACACAAGCCTCGTAGCTTACCACGGAAACTAGATGGCGCTGTGTGACCTGTCTGGAAATATTTATTTATTTAATATTTAATACACACACAACTACATATAATAATAATAATAATAAAGTTTATTGAAACAATTAAGTTTTTTTCTTCCTAATATCGATTTAACTTAGGGAACAGTTATCTACGACAAACAGTTAAAACCCTGACTCCAAGACTAGTTGGGCTGTGTCCTAGAAGTCAGTGCTCTTCCTAGGAACTACAAAAATAAATACACAACATTGGTAAGTACAATATACAAAATAAAAAAAAGAGAAAAATTAAATTTACTTAATGGTGAAAAAATAAAAACTTATATTACTTATAAATAAGTAAATACACACTCATACCTTCACACAGAATAATTTTGATGGGTATTTGTTTGTGCTGTTGTTTAATAATAAAATAAATTGTATTTGCTGTCGACCGGATAAAACAAAATGGTATGCTACGACCTGCGGCACGGTTGCTACCAGTGCAGGTCATTGAGCATATAAAAATGTAATAGTTTTTGAAGAAATCTTGAGGTATATCTTCCAACACCGTCTTGTAAACTACAGAAGCCTGCTGCAGATACAGAGGTGAGTTGCCATGTGCTCTAACAGTACATACATTACATTTTTAACAA
The DNA here is from genome assembly GCA_910589645.1 of Tinea semifulvella. Taxonomy (NCBI): domain Eukaryota; kingdom Metazoa; phylum Arthropoda; class Insecta; order Lepidoptera; family Tineidae; genus Tinea; species Tinea semifulvella. The sequence continues at coordinate 1,336,009 of OU342612.1, forward strand.
GGACCTAACTAATGCTGCGGCTCGTGAGGCAAAACGTATTATTAGGCAATATTTATTAAAACTAGACTACGACGAAACTGAAAGGATGTTACTGGCCACTAAATAAATAAATAATTTAATCAATGACTCATTGTATTTTATATTATATTATATTATATATATTATATTATATTATATTATATTATATTATATTATATTATATTATATTATATTATATTATATTATATTATATTATATTATATTATATTATATTATATTATATTATATTATATTATATTATATTATATTATATTATATTATATTATATTATATTATATTATATTATATTATATTATATTATATTATATTATATTATATTATATTATATTATATTATATTATATTATATTATATTATATTATATTATATTATATTATATTATATTATATTATATTATATTATATTATATTATATTATATTATATTATATTATATTATATTATATTATGTTATATTATATTATATATATTACACACACAGTAGTTTTAAGATTAGTTGTACTTTACCATTACTTTTATAATAAACCTACTAACTTTGTGTAGAAGGTAGAAACTATCTGGAATTACCTTCAGGGCCCCTGCAGGACAAAACACTAGTGTGGGGGCCAACAAATGTCATTATTGTTAATTGTTTTTTATCTGCCTAAATTAATATTTCATTTCATTTCATACCTAACTTTGACGTTCAAATCCACCTTCGGTTTGGTAATTGTAGGTACCACGAACACTACGCAGCCACCATCTCCTGAAATATAATATATATACATATATAAATATATATAATCCAACATACGTATTCTAAGACGTTTTCCTTTTTTACTATCATGACATGTGACCTTGCGCCCACCTGAATTAGAAACTCATGACTGTTATCAGTCCCTAACACTATGACGCCCTGACTGGACATGACGGCAATTCGAGCCTGATCCCGAAACGTGTGGATACACTTTACTGGGTTTATCGGCAAGAACGGTGAATACTTCCCCGCCCCGGCAGCCTGGGCAAATTACCACCATCAGTCCGCCTACCACCTAACGGCTCCTTCAATTAAATACTCCTTCCAACTGTCAAACGCTCAGAATATAAGGATATATGACAGTATCAGACCGCGTCGTGTCTACGTCTTCCGTCGGTAATCATCATCAGGACGTCCACGACCGCTGGTTTCCGAGTGTACGCTAGCTAGCCGGCTCAACCCAAAACAATATAAACTTTCGTGAAAGTGCTGTGTTAATAATGACAATTAAACCCTATGTGAAAGAATACAGTCCACGTATCTGCTGGATTCGATCTGAAGGCTTCCAGGAGGAAGACAGGTGACAGCCGGACCCACGTGAGTAATCTTTCTATTCCTTTCCCTAAACTGTCTCCGTAAGCCAGTAGGTATTTTCCCCTACACCTATAAACACCGTCATCTATATCCTATATAATCTGTGCGTTTGATATCTGGAAGGATCGTCGTTTGCTGTAGAGTGGAGGGGTGGAGCTTAAACGCTAAAATAAAACATATTATCGTCTAATTGTCTGCTCTGGTGACAAGAGGGCTGGTTCTTTCCTCGCTCAGAGATTCAGTATAAAGATTCAACGCGTAAATGCGGCCAGCGGTCTTGTCACCATAACGCGCGGACAGGTCTTGTCACCATAACGAGCGGACAGGATTTATATTCAAATTAGGTTTTGTAAGTAGGTCATTACATCATCATTACAGCCCCTAGAACACAGCGTCCTAGACCTCCACTGCTGGAAATGGGCCTTCCAGAACATATATCTGGAGAATTTAGCCTACACTCGCCACGCTAGCCAGCCGGCATGGCGAGGATTTGATGTCAATTTTTATGACAATTTATTAACAATTCCACAAGTTGGTATTAGTGGAACCGGGACCGACGGCTTAACGTGCTCTCCGAGGCACGGGAACGTTGGTGTTGTAAATCTATGACAAATGTACTTAAGAAAAGTGTATTTCTCATTGGTACATGCCGGGGAAGTTTGAACCGACCTTTGTAGGATTTAAGGTACGCGTTCTTACGACCGAGCCACCACCGTTCTCTTATTATAATTTAATTTATTATTCATAGTATGGAAGTGATTTATGTGTATCCCAATTGGTTAAATTTTCTGTATAGAATATTATTCTTCCTATTAGATAATTATTTGAGCCCAATGACTGGCAAAAGCTATTTAACAACGTACCAGCTGGTAAATCGACAGCTGGGGAAACTGTTCCAGCGTCCGGCATGAGGATCTGGAGTCGAGCGGAGCCGCGGGTAGCTGGGCCGAACCGGGAGAGACATCCTCGGTTGCTGTTTCCAGATGACAGAACACCAGGGACCAGGAATATGTTGTTCTGGTCTGAACATTGCGATGACCTGGAACCAGATGGATATTTTTATTAACCTAAAAGGATGTTTGGTTAAACTGCGAAGCCTATGGATTATTTATTTAAATTCTTTAATGCACTTAAAAACAGTACAGAGGCGAGCTATAATGCCAGTAGGCATTTTTTACCAGCTAACCTTGGGGATCGAGTAAGATGATAGGCAGGATGAAAAAAATAAGAAATTTTAATGATACAGTTAATAAGTTACTTAACTAATTTCAATACACATTATACCTACACACATAAACATACATAAACCATACATACAATTATACATACAAGTACATTATATACATTATAACTTAAATAAATGCACGGTTATTTAATTTTTTTTTTTAACAAGATCTATTTATTTAATGAAGTAATATACAAACAGTATAAATTTTTAAATAGTGTTTTATTCTGTTTCTCCAGGATTGGTGTGGTTACGGTTACGTGGTGTGATACAAAGAATGGCTACAAAGTTATCTCTCTTTAAGAAATCAGTAAGTACGTTGAAATTACAATTGGATAATGCGAACCAGGAGTCTATCTTTAGGTCCAAAACACAAGTAAATCGAGCTGGTGTCCCCCAGCTGGGGCCTCTGCTATATCTAATATACATTAATAAAGTAAAAAGTATCATCACGACCGTTTCCCTTTCGGGGTGGTCAGAAACCACGCTTATAAAGAAGCGGATTCACATTTAACCAAACTTTACTATAGGCCAATCATGACAAGTGGCAAGCTCGTCGATGTCTCCAGCGTACCAAAGGAGAGAAATATCACAAATAAATTAAATATTAATTAATATTTTTGTGTCCCGACCAGGAATCGAACCAGGTACCTCCGATTCTAAATCCACGGACTTGACCGCTAGACAACGAAGGCAGTACTATACATTAATGATCTACCTAATACTTCTATGACTAAACTTTTTGCTGACGATCTGTCAGAGTTAACAAGTCAAGATAAAATAAATGACTATAATAACATAATAAATAAAACTATTGGGGACATTATAGATTGGATAAATGTTGATACAATTAAAAATTTGAAAAAAAAAAAATGCTTATATTTTATTTATAAACAGATACAACGTTATTAAGGAACGTACTCTTACTAGTGTAAAATTTAATGGCTACTAAACGAATCCAGTGTTTTATTTTTGTAGGCATAACGATTGACCAATGTTGCTTTTGGACACACTAAAAATGTTGCGTTCCACCTCGTTCCGAATCAAGCTCAGAGCGCTTAGATTGAATATGGTACTAACTGTCGTTCCGAATCAAATATCACGATTTGGATGCTCAGAGCGTGATATCAATTCGGAACGGTCTAAATCACATTTTCATTCATAACATGATAGTTTTTTTTTTGTAAGTATAGAAGATAAATTGCGGATTCCACATCTTGGAGTATGAATGCTAACAAACATATATCTCTCGCTTTATTCATCCTTATATGTGTAAAGTTCAATATTATTAACTTATTTTGGTCTTTTAAAATATCTTGCCGTGTTTCAGACAATTTTTTTTACTTCCTACTTAAATAATAATTATAGATTTGTTTTAGAAGTAATATACAAACAGTATAAACTAATTACAATATTAAATAATTTTAAAGAAAACCTAAAATTAAATAAACTTGAAAATGGCGCGCGACATAATGACAAAAAACTGTCAGGCGCTCAGAGCGATCTACGTCGATATCGTGAGCAGTCTAAGCGCGAGGAGTAATGTCATTTGTGACGTCACATAGCTTTGGCAAAACAGTTTATACGCGTCTCGGAACACCTTTAAGCGTGCTTAGGTTACTATTATCGTGTCTCGGAACGAGAGGATAGTCATAAGAAGTGGCAAACTCGTCGATGTCGCAAGTTTACCAGACTCGATAATTGCCACAAATAAATGAATTAATTTTAATGTTCTCAGCCAGGAATCGAACGGCAGTCAAAAGTTTTTATAAACATTATTAACTCTGTGTTTTTTGTACTAGCCAAAGGTATGGCGTTCGTGTTTATGTTTTAAAAATAAAACAATATCATTATGAAATTCTTCAAGTTTTTGTTGGTTTATAAAAACAATAGGATGTTTTGGTACAGTCATACTTATAACGATGTTTGTCGGTAGGTCTCATTTTATTGTAAATTGATTCCTTTTAGCATGCAGCATATTATATGAGTATTATGCTTTAAATGCAGGATAAGGCTGTTTGTCCACAGTTGCCTTCACCCGACCGCGCACCGTGTCATCCCGTCCGTTAAACAAAACTTGGTCCGAAACAATCTCATGACGGTGCTAAGCTGTTGGTCTTCTGGGCATGTATGAATAGGTTGATAAATGTCGAAGAAGCGAAACAGGCTGTGGTGATCGTAAACGCTGTTCGTGTGGCTTTGGTTGGGATTTCTTTAAAGGATAACATCCGTCAAAGAACCAAAGTTACCGACATAGCTTTCAAAATTAGCAAGTTGAAGTGGCAAGGAGCTGGACACGTTTTCGGGCGGGTTCTAGAGTGTGGACCACGTACTGGAAGACGCAGAGAGGGACGACCCCAAGGTCGCTGGTGGGGAGCAGTAAAGAGACATAGGCTGATGATGGTGATCGCAATAAATGGCGCTCAGTTGTCTCTGCCTACCCCGCAACTAAATTGGCGTAAATATACGTTAGTGGATGCATATGTGTGCTGTGTATAGATATAAAAAAACAATTAAATTATATACATAGTTTTTAAAACAAGATATAAAAATGAATAGTGTTAATAGTTGATACTGCAGAATACAGTTGCCGAGAGGCTGGTTACAGTAAAACAATGTTTAATGAGGATGGGAATGCATTGTTTTGTTGAATTATGTAAGTATAGTTTTATTGTGTTAAGAATAGGAAGACTGCCTTCTGGAACCCAGAATTTCTTTTCCAGAAGGCAGTGCTCACTAACTCAAATTTATAATTATGATTCATCCAATAAACGTGTTTTTTTGTTGTGTTCTCTTCTCCTGATGGATGATAGTATAAATGAAGTGATAGGGAAGGCAAAGGATCTAGCCCATACAGCCAAGTCTGACGTAATATATATTTTTTTTAGTTAATAAGGTTATTATCAAATTCCAGATGTTTGCAGAATTTTAGACTTTTTAAACTGCAACTTTTCCCCTATATTTAAGTCCAATTTATCGTTTTCCATAATTATTCACATTGTAGCACATTATTAAACAAAACAACACCACTTTTGACCAACAATAATCGCAGTAAATTAATTTACAAAACAAAAAATTGCACTTGACATGTCCGCGCAAAATGGCGCGAAGGACTCCCTCGTTTTTTTTTTTATTACAACCGGGTCATCACTGCACCGCTCTAAATATTTGAAACCTCACCTGTCCGAAATGCGTTGAAAATAATCACTATTTTGTACTTTACACTGAGCACTCGCTAAGCATACGATTAAATACCACCACTTCATTATTATCTACATTTAAAATTACACTAAATTTATATTAATGGTCATTATGATTATAATAATTCAAATTTTAAATGTTTTTTAACATTATTATCTTCATTATTATTTGTTTATTTAGTTATATTTATTGAATTGTCCCGTATTATTATTTTATTATTAATTTTAGACCATGAGAATAATAATTTGGAGTTTTTTATTTATTTTTATCCTTGATATTGTTTTATTTATTTTATTTTATCGATAACGTATGTACATATAGACGTCCGATAGCATGCGCGTGCGTTTCAAACTAGTTGTGAAGTTACCGACAGAAAATCAAGTCGACAGTACAATCGCGGTCGTTTATATCATGAAGGCGTGTTGATTTTTTTTTTTAATACTAATACACAAGCAAATTGTTTTTTTTTCATTTGCTATAGATTTTATTAAACTGCATTCGTCGTCAAGCGGGTTCGATACCTGGTCGGGACACAATAATAAAATTTAATAAATAAAGTGGGCTAGACGTGAATCCGCTTCTTTATAAGCGTGGTTTCTGACAAACCCGGAAGGGAAACGGTCGGAATGATGCTTTAGTATGTTTGAACTTTGTCATAATATTCATTCATTCATTACAGCCCCTAGAACACAGCGTCCTAGACCTCCACTGCTGGAGATGGGCCTTCCAGAACATATATCTGGAGAACTTGGCCTACACTCGCCACGCTGCTCGCCAGACGGCTTGGCAAGGATATGATGTCCATTTTTATTGACAATTTACTAACGATTCCACAAGTTGGTATTAGTGGAACCGGGACCGACGGCTTAACGTGCTCTCCGAGGCACGGGAACGGTGGTGTTGTAAATCTATGACAAATATACGTAAGAAAAGTGCATTTCTCATTGGTACATGCCGGGTGGGTTTGAACCGACCTTTGTATGATTTAAGGAACGCGTTCTTACAACCGAGTCACCACCGCCGCGCCATAATATGCTTACGTTAAATAATGATTATAGATTAAACGACAAGTTTGAGTTAAGGCTGTAGATTTAAAAAAAATAAAAATGTGAAATATTCTCGAGTCTGACATCAACTTCTGAAATCTTGCCACTCGTGATTATATATATATATATATAAGTTATAAGTTGACACAGCCTTTATACAGCCACGAAATTTTTTTTTTTTATTTTTTATAATTTGACATTAAATTATAATTATTTAGATTGTAAGTTGACACGGCCTTTATACAGCCACGAAATTAATTTAAATTTATTATAATTATACATTATGTTATAATTATTTAGATTGTAAGTTGACACGGCCTTTATACAGCCACGAAATTAATTTAAATTTATTATAATTATACATTATGTTATAATTATTTAGATTGTAAGTTGACACGGCCTTTATACAGCCACGAAATTAATTTAAATTTATTATAATTATACATTATGTTATAATTATTTAGATTGTAAGTTGACACGGCCTTTATACAGCCACGAAATTAATTTAAATTTATTATAATTATACATTATGTTATAATTATTTAGATTGTAAGTTGACACGGCCTTTATACAGCCACGAAATTAATTTAAATTTATTATAATTATACATTATGTTATAATTATTTAGATTGTAAGTTGACACGGCCTTTATACAGCCACGAAATTAATTTAAATTTATTATAATTATACATTATGTTATAATTATTTAGATTATAAGTTGACACGGCTATAATGCCTCGAATTTAGGTTAAGCTACAGTACTTGCTTATGGCAGCAATGTCACTTCCTTATTTTGGTCTATCCATAATTTCATTTAATATTTTTATTTATTATTTTAATAATATTGTAAAAAATTGACAATATCCGAGTGTTACATGTGAACCATATGGAAATAAATATTTTGAATTTGAATTTGAATTTGAATATATATATATAGTAAAGTTAGCTAAATGCGAGTCTTTAGAAAAGCGTGGTTTCCAACCAAGCCAAGGGATACGGTCGTGATTATACCTTATATCAATTTTCCTGTCCAACGATTTATTTAAGTACCTCCGTAATTTAATACTATCCGCCAAGCCAACAATGGCATAGGTACACTCATTGTCGAAGAACATACTATTTAAAAAACTGGTCTACTCACATTTTACAAATAACTTCAAACAAAATTTGTAAGTTGTATATACAAAAATACAAAAAAAAACGTTTATTTGTTCACAAAAATTGTTTACATAATTCTTTTGGAGGAACTCTGATCCCCAGACTAGAATTCTCTGGGTTAAGCTGAGGATCAGTTTCTTTCTTAGTTACATTTTATTATTATATATATATGTATGTATGTTTATATTTGTGTATTTATTAGTATATTCATAAATATATTATATATAAGTAAGATAATTATCTAAGTCTATGTTTAATATTTAGTTGTAATGTTATTCATCATCATCAGCCTGTGTCTCTCCACTGCTGGACATAGGCCTCCCCCAAGGCTCGCCACTTCACACGATCTCCTGCCACTCTCATCCAACCCCCACCAGCGACCTTCCTTCATCTGTCCATCTAGCGGGGGGTCGACCCACTCTGCGTCTTCCCATACGTGGTCTCCACTCTAGAACTCGTCTACTCCATCGTTTATCGGTTCTACGACAGACATGTCCAGCCCATTGCCACTTCAGCTTACTAATTTTGAAGCCTATATCGGTAACTTTGGTTCTCCGACGGATTTCCTCGTTTCTGACTTTATCCATCAGAGAAATACCAAGCATAGCTCTCTCCATAGCCCGCTGAGCGACCTTAAATTTGTGGACGAGACCCACTGTCAGTGTCCATGTTTCTGCTACGACAGCACTGGAAGAACGCACTGGTAATGGTATTTTTCCATTAAATTGTTATGTGTTACTTACATTTTCATTTCACCTAAAGTTGTTCTAAATAGTCCCAATGTCAGAAAATGTCTTCGGGCTGTCTATGTCTATGTCCGCTTTTGTACTTTGCGCATTAAAAGTTTTAAAATAAATAAATACCAAGTCAGAAGCGAAGATGGGTTTATCCATAGAACAGACAGACAGTGGGGTCGTCCAGGCCCGGATGCCTAATGGGCCTGGGTTGGGGATGGGGACATTCCCCCGTTTTCCCCGGCAGGATCTCAGCCGGTAATTCATGCACCCTTAGTGCTGGGCGCGGTATAACAGCGCCCGTGTGGCTCACGAACCCAGGGGGCTAGGTTCGACTGCTTCAGCTCTCCTCCAGGAGTACTTCTCTAGGAGGTCTCCGGTTGGGGGGCCGTTCCCAAGACGGAGCGATATTCTGGAGATGCTTGAAGTGTCCGTTGTCGGTCCGAAAGAACATACGTCTAGTCAGGCCGACGACAAACTTCTTAATAGTAGGCATCCCCAAATCTCGAGCTAAGACGGAATTACGCACGGACCATGGTGCTCGGGAAACCACTCTGAGCGATATGTTCTGCTGTCTTTGGATCTTGTCTCTGTAGTGGGGATAAGATCCAAAGTCAGCAGAACATATCGCTCAGAGTAAAAAAAAATGTCCCAGTTTTAGCAGCGCTACTGCGGCACCCCAGCGAACTAGAATAGGCGGCAAGCTTAAACTTCTAATGATTTATTATTTGATAGTTTTTTTTTATACTAGTACAACATGTGATGGTAAGTGGCGAGCAAGGTCCATAAATGTTAGCAACTGGATTGAGATACTCGTGACTGATAGCAATCCCGGGTTGATTGGACATGAAGGCAATTCTAGCCTAATCCAGAAACGTGTGGAACACTTTATCGGCACAAATCGTGAATACTTACAGGCCCCGGCAGACTGGGCAAATTACCACCATCAGGACTACCACCTATTATTTGTGGTGCCTAATGTTTTGATCTAGAAATGACGTAAGTTTATAAAGCTCACCTAAATAAGAAGTAGTTTATAGAAGTAGGGTAAAACATAGCGGTTCGCGTAAAGCTCATCTACAAACTAGACTAAGTGTGAGTGAAGAGAAGGCCCATATCTAGAAACAGCAGTCTTCAAATGTAGCGATTAATATACAGTGACCGAGGATGAATGTTTTTGACTGCAATCCTTTGCCTCAAGCCATTTTGCACGGACATGTCAAGTGCAAGTTTTTGTTTTGTAAATTACTTCACTATGATGAATATTGTTAGTCAAAAGTGTTGTTATTTTGTTTAATAATGTGCTACAATATGAATAATTATGGAAAATGATCAATTTGACGCTATATATGGGGCAGAAGTTGCATTAAATTTTTTCGGTTTTTCTGCGATGTATACCCGGGCGATATTGCCGCGAATTACCCTATTATTACCCTATTAAATTCTGCAACACTCCAGGTGATTTGATGATCAACTCGTTTATAAATTAATTACCTGTAAGGATTAAAGTATTCTGTACAATGTCTTCTAAGGAAACTTAAAAGAAACAAGCTGCTCACCAAGCTATTGTGATGGAATTGGAGATGGTATATAACTAAGAACCAACGTGTTTGGTTCTGGATGATATTATATCTTCCAGTAACCTGAAAAAGCGGGCCTCATAGCCGTCTCCACTACGGAGTCGGTATGCCTAGTGTGACAGTGAAGTTTCGTAAACGCAACTATAGTAGTAGAGGTTTTTTTACTGAATTTTCGATGTTCATTGCCTGTTATTATAGCTAAACTTACAATAAGACGCAATGTAAAATAAAAAAACGTAACTACAGCAGTTACGTTTTCCGAAACTTACATTTTACACTAAGCACACAGGTCTCTAGTTGCTTTTCCTTATGCATCTGTTGGGACACTCCTTGACCGAAATACATTGTGCCTTCGTCTCGGAGCCCGGACTCTCAACTGTTTGGTGTCGAGACGATGGGACAATGGGCACCCTCAGCCAAGCGTCTGGGCAAGGAGTTGTCTAAATGGCTGACGGAGAAATCTGGAGACAGAAAGGCTGGCAATTTTAACGCCAATGTATTAGCCTCGCTATAGAGAGAGTTGCCAGTCTTCATGGGACTATCTCCCACGGGACATTTTTTATTTATAGTTTATTTATATAGTTATTTAATTTTATTTACGTAGTTTGTAATTTTGAGGTTATAAGTATGTATATATTGGTAAATATTAATATTGTATTAAATGAGTGATATACGTATTTAGGTAAAACAATTATTTTTTGTGCCATGAGCACACGCCCTATAGATAAGGGTCTCTGGTCTCGGAAACCAAAGGTTGTTTACATCTGCCAGGTTAATAGGTCGCGTCGTCGACCTCCGCGCGGACATTGTACGATATAATCACTTTCTACTTATCAATCTGTACGGACATTATCCCAAGTACAGTAAACAAATAATAAAACACAATTGCTGCTGTGTTTGACTTCAAAGCAAAGCAAAGCAAAACGCGCTTTTTTATTGAACTTGGTTTAAAGCGCTACTCGAACTGTGTGCTTAGTGTAACATGCAAGTTTCGGAAAACGTAACTGCTGTAGTTACGTTTTTTTATTTTACATTGCGTGTTATTGCAAGTTTGGCTATAATAACAGGCAATGAACATCGAAAATTCAGTAAAAAAACTCTACTACTATAGTTGCGTTTACGAAACTTCACTGTCACACTAGGCCAATGAGATTTATTAACATCATTGCACTAGGCATACTGAAAGCGAAATAAAGTACAAAAAAGTGCGTAGAGCGTGTTCACGACTGGCTGGTGTTCACATACTTTTATGTATATAGTTTTGATAGTTTTGAACGAATGTGAGTTGTCACGGAGACGTAGTAATGTGTTACATAATAAAATTCCAGAAACTATTAATTTCATTTATTATTATGTAACACATTACTACGTCTCCGTGACAACTCAAACATTCCTTCAAAACTATCAAAACTATATACATAAAAGTATGTGAACACCAGCCAGTCGTCAACAGAGCGACTAGTCGTACACATGCACCCCATACGATTAAAAAATATATTACATTTTGTTTTATGGATTGCTAATGGGCCTGGGTTGGAGATGGGGGCATCTCCAGATCTCGAGCTATGACGGAATTACGCAAGAACCACGGCGCTCGGGAGACCACTCTGAGCGATATGTTCTGCTGACTTTGGATCATGTCCCTGTTGGTCTTAGCCAGAAGGTGGTGCCGAACTGGCGCGCAGCATAGGTGTGTGACTGAAGCGGATAAACATCTTGTAGATGGCAAGCTCGAATTCATAACACGACGTAACATGGCTCGGGCCGCCTTCGCCTGATTGACGACGTGGCAGGTTCACCCATTGTTAACGTCCTGTTAATGATATAGCCCAGGTATTTCACGGAAATTCGACTAGACAGACAGACAGACAGTGGGGTCGTCCAGGCCCGGATGGTTAATGGGGTTGGGGATTGGGACATTCCCTCGTTTTCCCCGGCAGGATATCAGCGGGTAACGACCCGCTGGTAATTCATGCACTTTTGGTGCAAAGCGCCGTTACTGGTGTAAAAGCACCCGTGTGGCTCACGAACCCAGGAGGCTAGGTTCGACTGCTTCAGCTCTCCTTCAGGAGTACTTCTCAAGGAAGTGGTCTCCTGTTGGGGGGCGGTGCGCAAGACTGATCGATATTCTGGAAATGCTTGAAGTGTCTGTTGTCGGCCCGATAGAACATACATCTAGTCAGGCCGACGACAAACTCCTCAATAGTAGGCATCTTCAAATCTCGAGCTATAACGGAATTTAAAATCCGACAAGCTGAAAGTTAAATTATTTTAGCGCCATCTATTCGAAACCATTGGAACTACTTGCATGTTAGCGATCTTGAAGCTTGTAGTAGTTCAAGTCACAACTAACAGATGGCAGGACACGTTTTAAATTTTCAAACTTTTTCATTTCAATAGGCTACTTGACAAAATTTTTAACACGTCACGCTGAATTGTTTTGAGGTAACGTTATGTAATAAAATACAAATTTCGTTAATTAAAACGAAAATCAGTGTGATTTTAGATACTTTGATAAAATAAATTAAAATTGTTAGATAAAAATGATTTTTAAAATCAATTAATAATTAGATTAAAAGAGAAGATATTTTATGATTTAAACGAATATTTTGACAATTGTAATACCTGAAGTTTAAGTTGACAATATTGTATGCATGTATGTTTTTGGACATACCTATTTAATTTAATATTAATGTTTAATATATTTGTTTGTCAATTTACCTGGCAAATATTGTGTTACATTAAGTTAGATTAATATAAAACCTGTAAATTAGACTAAGATTTATGCAAAAATATTTTTTTTATCTTTAACTGCCTCCGTAGTCTAGCGGTTAAGTCCGTGGATTTAGACTCGGAGGTACCGGGTTCGATTCCTGGTCGAGACACAAAAATATTTATAAAAGCAAATAAATACATTTAATTAATATTAATTTATATATTAGCAATCCAAAACGCAACATATAAATTTTATTAATCATGCAGATGCCGGTAAGAAGAATCAAGTAAGAAGAATAATGTCCGTGCCTTACAGCCGGCATAGGCGCAATGACTCCGTGGCCAGCAGCCAGATTTTGTTTTTTGAAGCGCAAATTTTATTTAAAGGAATCTTTTAACGAACGGACGGTTGATAAAAGTTATTTTAATTTTTTTTAATAAGTATAAGTTTTATTTTTATAACTAAGTAGTTTTATATGTCCGTAGATGCCGTATCCGCATCGAGTGACGTCCCCGACCATATTAGCGACACATTGTACGTAAAATGTGAGCAATGTTCTCAGCCCCGTTTTTTTCGAGGAAGCAGAGGTTTAAAAATACATATTGGCAAAACACATAAACAAAATTCTATTCAAGCTTCCTCGAATACCTGCCCGGACCAATCAGATTTTAGCAATATTTTAGGCCATTATAAAAATTCTTTACCTTTAATAAAAAGAATTCCGCGTGGCGCACGCATTACTGTTGCAAAGGCGCTAACAAAATTAATAAATAAAGTAGTAGCTGAAAATTCAAAAATAAGCTGGGAATTTCTGCTTACTTTTGCGTACCGGACTCTATATGTCAAGAGAGGAGAGGGTCACAGCGTTTCCTTAACCCAAAAAATCAAAGACAATTGTGACCAAATTTCAGACGGACTAAATATCATCACCCCACCCCCTTTCAAAAACCACTCCAAAAACTACAGCATTAAAAAAATTGAGGACAAAATTAATGACGGTGACCTGAAGGGAGCTGCTGACCTTCTCTTCTCTCATGATGTTGTCGCTCCTGACTCTCCAGAAACTTTGGCTGCCCTCCAAAACAAACACCCTCCACCAGCAACAACACTTCTGCTCCCCGATCCTCCAGGACAAAATGAGCCTTGCCTCCAAATAACATCCTCGGAAGTGCAAAATGCCATTTTGTCCTTTAAAAATGGATCGGCAGGTGGCCTTGATGGTCTTACTCCACAGCACTACAAGGATCTGATCGGCGGTACAGCAGGCGACGCTGCTGAACCCCTCCTTGTCGCCTTAACCTCACTTGTGAATATTATGTTGTCCGGCCAAGTACCTATTAGCATCACTGACATACTATACGGCGCAAACATATGCGCACTTAAAAAAAAAGACGGTGGTATCAGACCGATTGCCGTCGGCTGCACTTTGCGCCGTATAGTATCCAAAATTTGTAGTAAAATCATATTACCTACTCTTACCTCGAAATTTCAACCTTTACAAGTGGGGTTTGGCTCCAAGGGTGGCTGCGAAGCTGCTGTACATGCTGCTCGGAGCTTTGTAGTGCATCACGGGGGAGATGTGATGTTAAAGGTGGACGTCAAAAACGCGTTTAATTCGGTTGATAGAGGTGTCATGTTGGACCAAGTTAAACAACAGACCCCGGAAATTTTTAGTTACCTTTGGCAGTGCTATAGCACCTCTTCAAAATTAATTTATAAAAACAACACTATACTCTCGGCAGTTGGTTGTCAACAGGGCGATCCGCTCGGTCCTGCCATCTTTAGTTTGGCAATACATAATATCATAAGCAGCCTAAATTCAAAATTTAATATATGGTATCTCGATGATGGCACGATCGGAGGAAATGCAGATACAGTTCTCGATGACCTTCAAAAACTTATATATGATTTTGGCACCATAGGTTTAGAATTAAATTTTTCAAAATGTGAACTTTATTTATCAAATTTATTAACTCATGACAAACAAATTGAAATTATTTCCAAATTTAATAGTCTAGCGCCCAATATCAAAATTTTAAATAATGAAACCCTTCGGCTCCTAGGATCACCAATCCTAGATGAATCCATCCAAATTTATGTTCAGGAACAATTAACTAAATTTAACTTAACTTCAGAACGCTTATTCAAAATTCAACCCCACATGGCACTTTTTATCATACGATATTGTTTGTTCGCTCCCAAATTTATGTATGTACTCCGTTGCTCTCAACTTTGGAAATTTTCAGAAGAACTAGTTTTATTAGACAAACAATTGCAAAATTCACTAACCGAAATTCTAAATTGCCCCATGAATGACCGTACTTGGGCCCAGGCTTCACTACCAATTCGGTTCGGAGGCCTGGGAACCCGCAAAATTTCTAGTGTAGCACTGCCAGCTTTTCTGTCGTCTGTACATAGTACTGTCGAGCTCTACGGGAGAATCACTAACCCATCTCTGGGTTCCATTGAGCCGTCGTACTTGTCAGATGCCAGAGATGCCTGGTCAGTAGCATGTCCAAATGTTTCGGTTCCAATTTCACCAAAAATCCAACGACTATGGGACGAGCCGCTCTGCAAACTGGTACAGGAAGATATTTTATCTGCTAGTAATATAAAAGAGCGGGCTCGCCTCATGGCCGTTTCCACTAGGGAGTCAGGTCTTTGGTTGCAGGCTTTTCCCTCAGCATCGGTTGGCACACTCCTTGACCGACATACACTGACCATGGCGGTGTGCCTTCGTCTCGGAGCCCGGACTGTCCACCCGCACCAGTGTCGATGCGGAGAACCAGTCGATCATCTCGGACACCACGGGCTTTCTTGTGCTAGAAGTGCTGGCCGCATTCCTCGTCACGCGGCTCTCAACGACATCATCCGAAGGGCTCTTGTCACTGCTGGTGTACCCGCAATCTTAGAACCATCTGGGATTGTGCGGAGCGATGGCAAGAGACCCGACGGAATGACTGTTGGGCCGTGGAAACTTGGCAGATCTCTGGTGTGGGATGCGACGTGTGTAGACACATTAGCTCCATCTCACATCCAGGCGACCTCGTCAGGTGCGGGGAGAGCGGCTTTTTCTGCGGAGAACCTCAAATTGCGCAAATATGCCAACCTTAGTTCCGGTTACGAGTTTGCGCCGTTTGGGGTCGAGACGATGGGCCCATGGGGACCGTCAGCGAGGCGCTTGGCCAAGGAGTTGTCAAAGCGGCTGACAGAAAGGTCTGGAGACAGGAAGGCTGGCAATTATTTCTGCCAACGTATTAGCCTTGCTATACAGAGGGGAAATGTTGCCAGTCTCCTTGGGACTATCTCGGATGGGACGTCTCTAGAGGACATTTTTTATTTATAGTTTAGTTTATTTTTAATTTTATTATTTAGGTAGCTTTTATATTGTAATTCTTTTATACTGATTGTATTTTACTCCGAATAAAATAATTAATATTTAATTTATTTGTGATATTTCTCAAGTTTGGTACGCTGGAGTCTCGACGAGCTTGCCACTTGTCATGATTATATGATCTATAGTAAAGTTGGCTAAATGTGAATCCGCTTATTTATAAGCGTGGTTTCTGACCACCCCAAAAGGGAAACGGTCGTGAAATACTTTACTTTTACTCGCATTTTAAAACAAATTCTGAAGGATTTTTAAAGCTCACCTATTGGGCAGAGATTAACAGTTTAGTCGCTTGATTGGAGTGCTGAACATGGACGGACATTCCGGAATGCGGTTTCACTAGGTACACAACTAAATACACCAGTTTACTATCGATACTTAAATGAAGGTTGATATACATTGCTTGCAAATCTATCGGTAAATTCGACACATTTTTAAATCTTATTTATTATTTGTTAAGTATTATCACGACCGTATCCCGGGGTGGTCGGTAACTACGCTTTTTTAACTGACTTCAAAAAGAGGAAATTCGACTGTGTTTTCTTTGTATGTTTGTTACGCAATTATTCCGTCAATTATAAATTGATTTTGATGATTCTTTTTTTGTTTGATAGGTCAAACTATATGAAATGAAATGAAATGAAATGAAATGAAATGAAATGAAATGAAATGAAATGAAATGGAATGAAATGAAATGAAATGAAACGAAATGAAACGAAATGAAATATTTATTTGCAGGAAACATGGTAACAAACAATATTAGGTCTTATTAATATTAAATGGGTCACATATTTAAAGATGGTTTCATCTTTATCCATCTCTAAAGCTCGCTGAACGATCTTAAACTTGTGGCCCTAACCCAGTGTCAAGGTAAAAGTCTCTGTTCCATACGACATTACCGAGATGGCATTGTTGTATGTCGATCGCTTACATATAAATTTGGGGACTCTTACATCTGTCGCACGCTGAAGAGTGGAATGCTCTCTCAGCCAGTTTCCCGATTCCTATAAGCTGAAGTCCTTCAAGCTAAGTGTGAAAAACCAACTTTATAGGCCGGCGTAATAATAGGGATTGATGTTGACCGTCTGTGGCTGGCGTCATTTATTCTTGGACTTCACGTACCGCTTACCCTCAGGTGGTTTGTTGATGATGTTGATGGTTTATCTAAATTGATTCATCGCTTTTTGAGAAAATCAAGAAAAACAAAAACATAAACACAGATAATGTTTTGGTCTGTGGTTCCCTTTTTGGTTTTTATAACTGTCATCACAAGAATATTGGCCAAGAACAAAGAAGATTTTTGCCGTCATGATTAGTATACATTTATAAATGTTAGCTGGTAGAAAAAGCCGAAATGGATTTAAGTTCGCCTTTCTACATAGTTTTAAGTAAAGTGCAATAAAGTATTTAATAATATTATTTTTTTTTTCGGGATCAGGCTCGAATTGCCATCATGCCCAGTCAAGCCGACATAGTGTTAGGGACTGAAGTCAGTCATGATTGTCAAACAGCCAGTGGAACAAGCTACCACTCGCTATTAGACACGCGCCGACTGTCCACGTTTTTAAGCGCTTGGTCACTGCTTTATTTCTAGACAAACAGGAGTCGTCATCAGGCTAAAAATATATATTTGGCATAATATATATGTGTATATACGTTTATTTATAGGTATATGTGTAATTTATGTAACAGTGTAAGTATCTATTAGTATGTAGTGTGTGTAGTATATTCTATATTGTTAAACTTGATATCGGCACTACCCTTAATCTCACACTCTCCCAAAGGTTAGATGTTAGAAAATGCCTTGTAGGCATTAATCTTCGCCTTTGTACACTTATTTTGTGCAATAAAGAATTTAATAATAATAATTGTCTGATTCCAATTGCTAACATTAATGGACCTGGCGCGCCACTTGCCATCAGGTGACATAGCTAGTATATAAAAAAATATTATCATCAACCTATGTCTCTCCACTTCTGGATATAGTCCTCTCTACGTAGCTCCACTCTAGAACCCGTATCCAATCGTTCATCGGTTCCAGCTCATAAAAAATAAGCTTCCTAATTTTGAAAACGGTAACTTTGGTTCTCTGACGAATGTCAACGTTTCGGACTTTATCCTTTAGAGAAATCTCGAGCATAGGTCTCTCTATAGTTTGCTGAGCGACCTTGAACTTATGGAACTCTGTTCCGTACGACATTGACGGGAAGGCCGCACTGGTTGAAGTCTTCTTTCAAAATTTTCAAAAATTTTGTGAAGTCTTCGAGGAAAACCAGAGCTATGCTCTGTCCATAGCTCGCTCTTTTTTTCTTTCTTCTATTGTCATTTTTATTATAAATATCCTATGCAATCGTGCTACGTTTATGGAAATTACCTGCAGCGCTAGCATAGAATGCTAACATCAGTCGTTCCATTACAAAAAAAACTAATACATTTGAAAGTTTATTCTAAAAAAATATTTTAAAGAAAAAAATATAAACCGACTTCAAGTTTGTTTATCGTCACGAACGGTAGATACCTCCCCCCCCCGGCAGACTGGGAAAATTACCATCATCAATTCGTCTATCACCTATATAATAAAAATTAAATTAAAAGAAGAACTGATTGAGGCCTCCGCTAAGTCTTCTGGCCGCCAACCTAAGGACCCCCCGACCCTACCACTACCACCTCCTCCGTTCCAGTTGTTGCCGATCCAGCCGCCGCTGTCTTCGTCCTCCTCCATTACCCCCTCGATGGCTTCCCCGCAGACCCCTACCCCTCTGGTTGGGGCTGCTGCCGTTGAGTAGACTTTTTGCTTCGCATGCTTGCATGACGCGGCGAACGAGTGCCCTCACTCCGTAGCCACGACTCAGACTTAGCTGTAAAGGCACACAGGGCCAACAGTGAGATAGAGACGGTTTATAGGGTTTTAGTCCGTAGGCGCCCTGGGGCTTCACTAGGAAGCTTCACGGATGAGTCGGGAATGCGAGCCCCACCCGCGTTGGCCCTTCAGGCAGGGGGGGTATCATTGATGATTTATCGATTCGACCGTCTATAATAATAATAAAAAAAAACTTAAAAGCGAAACATTTATGAATAGAAGTATAAGAAAAGTTATTGTGACCATAGTAGACCAACTTAAAGTTATAACACATTTTTCTGTATAAATTCCGCGGTGCTCGGCGAAGTGACGTCAGAGAGTGATAGAGTGACAGCAGGTCAAGTGAAGCCCTGCAAGTTTCTCAACACACTCTTGGGCTACACTTAGTTTGAAGAAAAAATATACAAAATGTAGATACTATCAAGCCTACACGGTACACGCTATCGCTAGACACAGACAAATACAAAAACCTACAAGGAAGGCTGGCAATTATTTCTGCCAACGTATTAGCTTAGCTATACAGAGGGGAAATGTTGCCAGTCTTCTTGGGACTATCACTGAAGGGTCGTCTCTAGAGGACATTTTTTACTTATATTTAATTTTTTTATTAGGTTTAGTTTATATTTATTTTATACTGTTTGTATATTACTTCATTAAATAAATTTAGCATTTAAAAAAAAAAAAAAAAACCTACATACTCGTTGATTCCTTCTCATTCCTCAACCAGATACACTGTGATTTCTTTACTGTATCTGCAGCTCGCCAGGTGAATAATCCGTGTCTTTGAACGTTTAATAACCACATCGTTCCTGGAGAAACAGAATATTTACACTGTGTATTTAAATAGTAAAGTGTCATCTCAACCGTTTTCCTTTCGTGGTGGTTAGAAACCACGCTTATAAAGAAGCGGTTTTCACATTTAGCTAACTTTACTATAGGCCAATCATGACAAGTGGCAAGCTCGTCGATGTTTCCAGCGTACAAAACTCGAAAATATCACAAATAAATTAAATCTCCAGGAATCGAACCCGGTACCTCCGAGGACTTAACGGCTAGACTACGGAGGCAGATTATTTATTTATTATTATTTAAAACTTTATTGCACTATGTACAAAGGCGGACTTAATGCCGCTAGGCATTCTCTGACAGCCAAACCTTTAGGACATTTAGACAGGATAGGTGGTAGGTGCAATTAAAAATTAGATGAAATTTAAATAAAACAGAAATATAATTGTAATATAAATATATACATACTAATATCTACATACAATTTACATACTAATACATAAATAAGTCATACTATAGATATACTAATATAATATAAATAAAACTACTTACATGATGAGGAGAGTGTGACAAAATTAACAATGTGATGATGCTGATATTAAGAGCAACAAAGATTGAAAAGAAAGGTTTAGGTTAGGTTACTTAGTTAGTTAAAAAGTGTTTGTATACCTGGTTTTTAAATATTGCACGATTGGGGGCTTCTCTGATATCAAATGGTAAGTTATTCCAAAGATTCGCAGCGACAACAGCAAATGAGTTCGAAACGTAGGAAGTGTGGTGAGAAGGTATAGAAATTGTGGAGTTGAAGGAGGAGCGAAGAATTCTATCATGAAAAGAGCTTAGAAAACTGAAATTATCTTTAAGATACTTGGGTGAATTAGGTTCATTTAATAGACTGTATAACAAGCAGAGAATTCTGCGATTTCTCCGCTTACGGATAGGCAACCACTTCAATTTATCTCGGAATGACGAAATGTGGTCGAATTTCCGCAAACCGAAGATAAAGCGAATACAAGCATTGTGCAGTCGTTCAAGTTTATTAAGATGCTCTTGTGTAAGATCCACAGAACACACGTCACCGTAATCGATTATAGGCAAAAGAAGGGACTGTACGAGCGTAATTTTAGCTTTCAGCGGCAGAAAGTTTTTTAATTTGTTGAGAGAGTGCAGTGAAGAGAATATCTTACGACTAATCTGAGTGATCTGTGCTACCCAGCTTAGGTGAGAATCCAGGTATATCCCAAGATTCTTTACCTCACTGGAGAATGGAATAGGCACGTTGTCAAACCGAACAGAGTCGATAGCATTCATGTCAACTTTAGATTATAGTCGGGGGCTCCCAACAATGATTGACTGACATTTGTTCGGATTGACAACGACACCGTACCGCGCAGACCAGGAATATAAACTACATAGATCGGAATTAAGCCAAGCTATTGCACTATTGAGAGTACTGACATCTGTCTGCACGTAGAGTTGCAAGTCATCAGCGTACAGGTGGTAGTGGCAATGAAGTGAGGAAGTGATCCCACTAATGAATAGCGAGAAAAGTAACGGGGATAAAATGCCACCTTGTGGAACGCCGGTACTCAAATCACACCAGTCTGAAGACGTTTGATCAATGCGAACCCGTTGCCGACGACCATGCAGATACTGAGAAAACCATGACAAGGCCCCTGTCGATATCCTCAGACGAGATAAAATAGCGATGAGCAAATCAGGATCCACTGTGTTAAAGGCGTTGGTGAAATCAATCAGTACAAGTACCGTGACTTTGGTTTTATCCATGCCGTTTCTGATGTCTTCAGTTACTTTAAGTAAAGCTGAAGTTGTGCTATGACCGGGACGAAATCCTGACTGGAAGGGATTAAGGAGTTGGTTTAAATTTAGAAATTCAGATATTTGTATATGAACGGCAGACTCTAATACTTTTGAAAGGAATGGTAAAATGGAAATTGGACGAAAATGGCTAGGTAACGTTGGAGAGGAAATTTTAGGAAGTGGGATAATAAAGGCATTACGCCATAAGGTAGGAAATTGACCAGTAGTAAGAGATATATTTATTATGCGCGTTATTGTAGGTAAGAGTACATCGATAATGGTAACGATCATAGCACGACTGATGTCATCACATCCTATTGCTTTAGAAGTTATGGAGTTAATCGTCTTGAAGATAAAATCGCCAGAAACCTCAGCAAGATCAAATGGTGTATTGGTAAGGGTCGGCATTTCCGCTAATTCAATTAATGTTTTTGACTTGATAACAACGTCCAGCATCGGAGCTGATGAGAAATGAGCATTGAGCTGGTCAGGTGTCACCGTGCCGAGATTAGCCGAGCACTGTGAACGCCCCAACCCCAAAGATTTGAGAAATTTCCAAGTATCGGACTGAGATTTGTTTGAGATATTGTCACAAAAATGGCGGCGTTTTGCCGTTCTACACACCTGGTTGCAACGATTTCTTGCAACCCTATACGCAGCCCAGGCATCATCACTTCGTTTTTTACGGTATTTACGGTACGCACAGTCACGCTTCCTCATAGACATGCGGACTTCATCACTAATCCAAGGTGCCGGAGCACGTTTCACTTTCGTCGGGAGTATGGGTGCGTGCTTGTCATACAGTCTAAGTACCTCATGATTAAATAATGCGACCATACAATTTATATCGGTTAGATCATCAAAACTGCTCCAATCAATTTGATTAGCATCATCGCGTAGTTTTTCAATATTTATGCGACAGAAATGACGCATAAATATTGTAGGCGGACGGTATTTTGGAGGTTTGGACTTGTAGGAGGCAAAGAGGAGATCGTGATGAAAGAAGGCAGGAGCTACTAACTGACCATGACAAGAGATATTATTAGAGCGAGAGGTAAAAATTAAGTCGAGAAGAGTATTAGACAAAGCAAGGTGATGAGTGGGGCCAGTTGGTAGAAGGGTGAGGTTAACAGAATAGATAAGATTTAACAGTTTACTAGCACGGGATTTGTAGGGTTCCTGATTATTGAGAATACAAGTATTAAAATCACCCATTATAAGGATATGAATGTAGTCCAACACAGTCTCATCCAGCATAGTCTCTAGACTCGAAAAGTAATTAATCGACGGCGGGCAGTAAACAACTCCAACAAGTATGCTCGCACCAGAAAAGCTGACATCAATAAATAAATATTCGCAAGATGCGGCGTACAATGAAGGCGAGCAGCACACAATTTTGTAGGAGAGTCCGGCACGGAGATATATTGCCACTCCGCCTCCACCGCGGCCTGTGCGATCATTGCGAATAAGAACATAGCCAGGAAGTGAATAACTAGTTGAAGGTAAAGAAGGTTTGAGCCAGCTTTCAGAAATAAGAATAGCGTCAACGACATCTGGTGAAGAGAAGGTAGTAAGGAGATCGGTGTAGTGTGCGGGCACACTTTGTGCATTTATGTGGCATATGTTGAAGTTGTTTCTGTAAAGAGAAAATTGATTTATTATTAACGACTCCAAGTCGTCCGCGTCATAGAATGACCCACTAGACGCGTCGCTGTTCGGAATGGAATGAAAAGAGTCTTCATCACTATCGCTATCCGTCATCAATCAATAAGTAGAACTAAATAATATATAAATATAAAAATATACCTAATAATACAATAAAAAAAAATATAATATAAAAGTATTTAAAATCTATACACAATATCCTGCCTGCCTCTCCCGCTGGCATAGACTTTACAATACAATCCTAGTTACACAGATCAAAACACAAAATAGACCAATTATACAGGCTTTAACAGATTGGCTGGATAAACCGAATCCCAGGAAATAAATAAATATATTAATATCTAAGCAAAAAAAAATCTATAAACTAAAATCACGAAAACATTTCAACGCGTACATGAACACCTGGGTCATAGACAAAAAGTTTGACAGGTGTTCCTTTGCCTAGAAAAAAAGAAAGAATAAAAATGGATAATCTTTACTAATCTGTGGCTCTGTGCATTTGACACCTGACCAACATAAAAAGAGTAGAATTAATATTTCATGAAAATTTTGTGCATTTTTTAGGTTAAATAAAAAGTGAAATACTTAGTCACATATAAAAATACGGGAACATCTATGAACGTGTAACGTGGCCGAGAGTAAACCCATACGTTCAATAAAAAGTGTTTTAGAGTAATCTGGCAATGACACCGATCGGGTACTGTTTTTGCGCTCACGCAATCTTATTAAAGCTTTTATATCCATAATCTTAGGTTAAATATCTACTTGCACATTTTAAGTATTACAGTTTATCCAGCCAATAATGTTATATTAACAAAAATAAAAGAGAAACAAGAAGATAGATTGCACTAGCTTAAACGTTATCGTCGTGCAGCCCTCCGAGGGCGCTCCCTAGCCGGTCGCTGATCACTTTGTGACTCCACAGGTGCAGATATCAGATTACCCTGGATCAAAGCAGTTAGCTCACTGTAATGAATAAGTTTTCTCCTTGTACCATCCTTGAGTTTGACCACAATAGTGCCATCCTGCGTCCAACAATTTCCCATCCCTACAGACTTGCGAGCATCTGTAAACAGCACCTGCCTACTGCTGGTGAGAAACTCCGAACAGCTAAAGGTTGTGCCCTTAAACTTGGTCTTACTTCGCCAAACTTTCTGCCGCAGCCCGTAGTCAGAGAAACGGATCAAGACCGTCCGAGTTGTAGACTCACTATGTGTGCCAAATCTATAGCATGAATGTATAGACTGTTTGCTTATTTCTGGAATGCCTAACTGGTCCTGTATCACACCAATAACAATCAGCAGGATGTCTTCACCTTGATGCTCAGGAACGCCACGGAGTAGCAAACAATCTGAACGGCTCCTAGTTTCTATTTTGTCCACAGCTATATGCATATCCATAATTTGTTGACGCAGCAATGTCATCATCTCAATTACGAAGGCCTTAAAGTCCTGAAACTCCTTAGCCAAAGTTTCCAATTTGACACAGGGGCGGGAAGAGTCCTTGGCCACAGTGAGTTGACTCTCAAAATCGGCCATTCTCTTAGCTAGTTGGTCTTCTATTAGCCTCTGTGTCTCGTGAACTTTGTCTGCTGTTGCCATCTTGATTCTTCTGTGATTTAGTTTTTGTTATGTGTAGAGAAGGTTAATTCCAGCAGGATAGGTGCAGAGTGATTATGTACTTACAGCATGTAAACACTAGGTTTAAATATAGCACTTTTTAATAACTTTTGAGTTTTATTACAATTTATTTTAATTTAATTATACAAGAGCAAAAATTTTGATGTTTATTATTTACATCTTACAGTAGTTACAGCAGTTAACTGTAACATTTATTTAAGTTAAAATGTATATGATATACTTGTATGTATAGTTTATGTATGTTTATGTGTGTTGTTATAATGTGTAGTATATTATAATTAGTAAAGTAATTTATTAACTGTATGATAAAAAAATTTCATTTATCCTTAATTTACTCGATCCCCAAGGTTAGCTGGTAAATAATGCCTACTGACATTATAGCTCGCCTCTGTACTATTATTTAGGTTCATGAAAGAATTTAAATAAAAACATACCAATGACTTGACGTTACCATCACATGTCATCTCTTATCCAAGTACCAAAGCACAGATTAAATAAAATATCAAAAAGCTTCTTGTGTCAATGTGTCAAATTGTATAATAAACTCTCTGTAGACACAAAAAACTTAGATTATAATATGTACAAATTAAAACTATTCTAATCAACAAATCATATTACACCATAGAGGATGCTTTAAAAGAGGAATATATTAGGTGACATTATTTTATATTATTTATTATTTTAATTATGACATTTAGGTTACTTTGATAACAAACATAAGTTTTTTATATTTTATATATATATTTTTTTAGTTTTTAAGTGACAACGCCCTTTTACAGCTGCGTATCTTACATAGTAATAAGATCCTCGTCAATCCCAGACGGCCAGCGTGGCGAGTGTAGGCCAAACTGTCCTGAAGTTTCTGGAAGGCCCATCTCCAACAGTGGAGTTCTAGGCTCCGTGTTAAAAAATAAAATTAAAAGAACCAAACTCAGCAAATAATAATTGTAACTAAAAAGTATAAAACACAAACAAGGACTCAGTTTCATTTTATTTCAATAACTGCCTCCGTGGTCTAGCGGTTAAGTCCGCGGATTTAGACTCACCGGACCTACCGGGTTCGATTCCTGGTCGGGACACAAAAAAATAATAATGTAAATAAATACATTTAAATAATATTTAATTTATTTGTGATATTTCTCGAGTTTGGTACGCTGGAGACATCGAAGAGCTTGCCACTTGTCATGATTGGCCTATAGTAAAGTCGGCTAAATGTGAATCCGCTTATTTATAAGCGTCGTTTCTGACCACCCCGAAAGGGAAACGGTCGTATTGATACTTTACTGTTGTTGATTGTATCTTACATAGTGTAATATTTATTAATATATTTTGTGACATTTACTGACATCTAATTTAATAACGTAGGTTTAAGTAGTATAGTAACTGACAACGCTCTTTTACAGCAGCATCTATATTTAGGGAGTGTATAATTTACATAGTTTTAATTTGGTAATGACTAATGGTCGATCTTTTACTATCCTTCCATGATACGTAAACTGTTAATTGTATAACTGACAAAACCAAGTGTACGTCAAGTATCTTATGGTGAATAAATGAATTGAATTGTATTGAATATAGAATTAGCTGTGACTGTACCTTATTCAGTACAGGTCAGAAGATGAGAAGAATAAAATATATATAATTTTATTCCCATCATCCAACCCGAGGCAGGTTGGAAGATGACACCAACGTATGGGTGTAAGTATAATGTAAGTAGAAAAATCGAGTGAAATTATTAATAAAGTTTTCAATCTGTACGCGTATAGACGCGCCACAACGCGCAAAGGGCACAGCTACCGCGGATATTTCAATATCCATGAACGAGGCGACCGGCGCAGCGGTGCGGCGGGAGGCAATATCCCGGAAAATGGCCGGGATTGGCAGCGCGACAGACCGTGCTATTCTAGCTTACTTGTCTAGCTTTAAACAATAAATAAACTCAAAATATTCTGCCGGTTTATAGGGTAATGTGGTAAACAGCAAAAGGCTATTGCGTAACTCAAGCCAATATTAAAAAAAAAAGCCGCTTGATACATGAGTTACGTGATGGTAAGTGGCGCGTGTTAGATGTTGGGTTATAATGATGTTTAAAAACATTGATATAACCTAACTGTCATTGCCATTGGTTGTTTATAAAGCCAATACTTTAGTTTATTCATATATTTAAATAAGAATAATTCGATTACTAATTAACACAATTATAAAATTGTCAAATTCCGAATTATTTTATGTATCGATTATTTATTTAAATCAATTATTTTTCTGGCAATACAATCAACGTCCTCTGGAACCTAACCGGCAATCCCTATTGGCTAATATACAAAGATCTGACTGGTAAACAACCAATAGGCTTGAAATATGGTGAACGGTTATCACGTGACCTGAAACATGTTAGATCTTAAATAGATATCACACTACTATGACTTTCTGTTAGGTATCTAGCATGGGACTTAGCACTAGTTTAGCATCCTGACCAATGCTAATGCAACTTAGTTATATATCCATCTCTCTCTAGTCTAAATATCTATCACGCGCAGGTCCATGAATATTAGCAATTGGAAACAGACAGACACTCACGACTGACTTCAGTCCCTAACACTATGCCGGCTTGACTGGGCATGACGGCAATTCGAGCCTAATCCCGAAACGTGTACTTCACAGGGTTTATCGGCACAAACGGTGGAAGCATGAAAATACAATTTTTTTAGCACAAGTCGTTCGTTTAATGAAAATTCTAACATTTGAAGCTAATTTCGCATGTCAGTACCGTGTTGAAAGGAGGGTTATTGATGTTACTTTTTTATAGATGTCATTTAACATAAGAAATGGTTTGTTTACATTGCTGTATACTTTATAGTTTATATTATATTTGTTTAAAATGTATTTTAAACGATTTTATGTAATAAATTCAAGACCATAATACATTGTCAATTTATTTGTTATTATTTGTTACTTGTCATACCTGTCAAAAAGTAGCCTCACCGCTCGTTTTTTTTAAGAAATGTTAGCATTGTTTAAAAAAACGATATTTCACGCTGGTTTATGAAGTTGCTACGAAATGTTGGAAATACTATAAAACGAACGCGGCCTAATATTGTAAGCTTGCCATGGTGATATTTATATAAAAAGTGACACCGCTTGAAACTTGACTTACGTGATGGTAAGTGGTGCGCAAGGTCCATGAATGTTAGCAACTGGAATCAGACACTCATGACTGACATCAGTCCCTAACACTATGCCGGCTTGACTGAGCATGACGGCAATTCGAGCCAGATCCCGAAACGTGTGGATACACTTTACTGGGTTTATCGGCACGAACGGTGGATACTTCCCCGCCCCGGCAGACTGGGGAAATTACCACCATCAGTCCGCCTACCCCAGACATTTAAGTCTCACAAGGTTTCCTTACTACAAATAGAAACAAATATATATTGTCTAATATAGGAGCTATGCTTGGTATTTCTCTGATGGATAGAATTTTAAACGTTGAAATTCGAAAGCGAACCAAAGTTACTGACATAGCATTCAAAATTAACGACGAACCGACGACCGATGGGGCAAACGGGTTCTGGAGTGGAAACCACGTACGGGACGACCCCCGCCAGATGAACGGATGACCTAAGGAGGATCGCTGGTGGGGGTTGGATGAGGGTTGCAAAAGACCGCGTGCAGTGGCGAGCCTTGGGGGAGGCCTATATCCAACAGTGAAGAGATGCAGGCTGATGATGATGATGATAATATATCGTCAGTCAGAGCAAGAGTCTTGCAAGAATCTTGCGCAAGACCAAGATTAGGACTGCAAGAATAAGACCAAGACTTAGTCTTGCTTTGGGCAACACTACACGCCTGCCCGTAGTTACGTGCAGCGAATGCTACTTCTGTTAGATGGTCAATACCTCGTTACATCGATAGAAAAATATCAAAATAAAATAGATTAAAAAAACTAATTATAAATAAAACTAAACTAAAAATACCTATGAAATTAAAACTATTCTTATTTATTTATTTTATTTTCATTTATTTAGGCAACAAACAGTCAACATACGCAAACAATATCACAGATAAACAAAATTGTCACTCTGCAAGATACTAAAATTGAAAACTAATAAATAATATGAACCACTAAGGGGCCCCTTTAAAGGCTTTGCCGGCACGTGACATGTTTGAACATCTGTGTAATAAATTAATAACAATAAGAAGACATTGAGAGCCAAAAATATTTTATACATAATAGAAGTTAAACACAAATACTATGGAAAGGAAAAAAAAAAAACTGGATATGAAAATAAAAACAAGGATAGAGTAATAACGCAAACATGATATAAAATATACTTAAATTAACAGATATAGAATAGTAATTTATAAATACATACTTATAATACTAATTACTGATACAACAAACTACCAACCATCAACAGCAACCCTTGTATAAACTTGAATTAGAAATAAGTGATTTTACTATTTATCAACAATGAGATTGTAATAGGATAATATTATCTAGCCAACTGAAATATGCAATGATGAATGCATAAATGCTTACTATTCTACAAAATAGACCAAGGGCTTACCACCAGGGCTTACCTAAAACGCTCGCAGCATTTCCTCGTTGAATATAAAGGAAATATTCTGATGTTATTGCATTTGATAGATTACAGATTCCCTTCTCTCCCGGGTCTGAGATGACTCTAATGATAATAAAATTATGTTCATTAGCGGATTGCAGTAAGATACGCAATAACCCGCAGACTTAGCGATGTCTAAATAGGTGTACATGTATTTGGAGCTGGTAATACTGAGTGCTTAGCACTTAGAACATTAGCAACGTGACTTCTAAACTTGTTATGGTTGCCAAATTAAATGAGAATGCCTAGTTTTCTTAGAGAAATAAGCCCAATAAAATGTTCTAATGATCATGATTTATTTTTTATTTGATAGTTAATATATTGTGTTTTCATAATCTATAATTAATTTTATTTATTTTACCCTAGCATTCGTTTTTTTGCGTTAATCATTTCGCTGATCATGATAAAGTACCTAATCGTGTATATTTGTTTTTTTTTTTTTTTTTTTCTTTAAAGGACATTGTACAGAATACATCAGTCCTAAACACGTAATTTATTTGCATAATATATGTTCATAACAGAGTTCATAACCGAGTTGGGGATCATCAAATTCCAGATGCTGCAGAATATGATGCTTTACTTGGAGTCACTCGCGGCATTATAGCCCAAACACGTCGGGTAAAATATGGGAGTTGACAACGCGGGAAAACCGCAAAAAATAAACTGCAACTTGTGCCCCATATTTAAAGTTATTGTTTTCCGTAATTATTCACATTGTAGCACAATAAATATTAGTATGTATATATTGATATATATGGACTTATTTAATATTGCACCTACCATCTATACTATCTAAATGTCCTAAAGGTTTGGCTGTCAAAAAATGCTTGGCGGCATTAAGTCCGCCTTTGTACATAGTGCAATAAAGTTTTTAAATAAATAAAAAATAATATTATGTGACAACCATAAGATTCGTAAGCCGTCTGCATTCCTGCTGCTAATAACCCAAACTTCATAATATCGCTCATAACGTATGAAACATTGAATGTTCTACTAGTGCACGATCCATACAAGAAGTTAGTAAGGATATGTTTGGATGTTTCATCAAAATCCGTTCAGTAGTTTATGCTTGAATGTGCAACAACCATCCATACATATCCTCACGCACATTCCCATTTAAATACAAAACTGGATAAACTTTTCCATTATAAATGTAATGTTTATACAAAACAAAAAATTACCTAGAAGTTAAATTAAACAATAAAAAAGCAACAAAAACAATCTATAAAATCAAATGATAGAAAAAAGATGGCCGACAAAAGTAAAAATTACAAACTGTTGCAGTGTAATATATCAAAGGATTTGGCAATAGACAGGAATCGTATGACCTGGTGAAAATGTTAAAATATTTTGGCGGGAACAATTTCCAGTCGGCCATAGATCAGAACAAATATGTGCACCCTATTTCATTGAATTAGAGCTCAATTTTGATTCATATTTAAGGCTAAAGCACACTGCATGCGTGTATGGACTTGATTTCTTTGTTTAATATTATGGATGACAAGAAAAATATAAAAATAATATAATTTATAATATTTTTTATTTTGATTTATGTGAATACATATTTAACATAAAATAAGAAAAAATTGAATGTTTCGAGTGTTTTAGGTACCCCCTCCCAGGTGGTAATTTATTTTATTTTGTAAAATAGTTTTTATTTACTAGATATTTTTTGTTTAGTTTTTTTTTAATTAGTTTTTAATTTTATAAAAAAATATACTTTAATTAAATAAAACCGTACAAACCGTCTCTATCTCACTGTTGGCCCTGTGTGCCTTTACAGCTAAGTCTGAGTCGTGGCTACGGAGTGCAGGAACTCGTTCGCCGCGTTTTATATATATATATATATATATAAATGGTGATCATTTGCTATTATTGATTTATTATTGCAGTTAGGGTTTACTGAGGGAATAGGGATTCCTAAACTATTATGGACAAACACACTGGATTGGAGAGAATTCCACATTTTTAGCGTGCGAGTCTTCAAATTTATATGTACGCGTTGGGATAGTGGCTACAGTATGGGGTTGCATCTGTTGGGCTATGTGTTGAGTATGTGGTTTGGTTGCGGAATAGACAAGAGGAGACTCATCGTAGTACAAGTAGTAGCTTGTAGAACACGCTTAGGAAGGCCACGTCTCGGCTAAGCTGCAGCGATTAAAGGGTTTTAGATATCAGAATGACAAAAGGGAGAAAACACGTTCGTTTCCTAGTTGAGGCCAAAGAATTTTAAAAATGTTTATAAACAGCTCTGTTAATTTACATGCTCGAAAGTATTGTTTCAAGCGGTGTTTTTTTATATAAATATCAGCATGGCAAGCTTACAATATTAGTTCTCCTTGAAAGTAAACAAATGGCATTTGACATAATTGCAAATGGCACATACTTTCAACGAGAACAACAAATAGGCGGACTGATAGTGGTAATTTGCCCGGTCTGCCGGGGCGGAGACGTTCCGTTCGTGCCTAGTAAAGTTTATCCACACGTTTCGGGATCAAGCTCGAATTGCCGTCATGCAGTCAAGCCGGCATAGTGTTAGGGACTGAAGTCAGCCATGATTGTCTGATTCCAGTTGCTAACATTCATGGACCTTGCGCGCCACTTTCAATCAGGTGGGCGCAAGGTCACATATCGTGCTAATATAAAAAAAAACATGTATGCATCGGGTGTGTCCAGGCCTTAAAATCTGTGTGGACTGCACGTATAACAAATCAAGTCTGTCCACGCTGAAATATTATGTCTATTGAAACTGTTTATATGGTCACTCTTGACACTCGATCGAGGTTAACCTTATTTTATTTTATTTATTTGACACTCGATCGAGGTTAACCTTATTTTATTTTATTTATTTATAACGGCATATTAATGATAATGTAAGGTGACACGGCCATTTTACAGCCACGAATATTAATTAACATTAATGCTTTTAGAATAAAAGATGACACGGCCCATTTACAGCTATGAATTTATGTTTAATTGACATATCATTATTATTATTATTTAGATTATAAGATGACAAGTCTTTTTTATTATTATTATTATTATTTTTTGCTTTATAAATTATCTGACATATGTATATAATTTCTGTACATCATAATTATTAAGTATTTAGTATTATCTTCCATGGGTATTAAATAAAACGCATTTAATGAGAATCGAAATCACTATAATTTCTACCAAAATTACACGATATTAATTATTAAATATAAATTACACAAAAATGGTAGCGTTCACACGATCGTCTATATCGAGCACGGTCGCCGAATGGTTCCCGCTTTTACCGACATGCGCTAGCGCCACTTACAACCGGAGTGTTGCTTGCATACAAAAATAATACCTTATGGTTAAAACATTGTAGAAAATAATGAATATTATAGCGTGATGATTAACAATCTAGACATAGGTAATATTGAGTAATGTGTATTATTGTAGTATGCTAACATTAGAATGTAAACTGACATGGCCTCTTTACAGCCACGATCTTATTTAAGTAGTTTCTAAGTTAGTTAGTTTTACTTGCTTGTAGCAATAATTAATGTTGTGCCTAACATACATAAATATGGATTATTGCCTGTTTACGGTCCAACCATTATAACCACTTTGATTAGTACATATGTTTTGACAATTGTATTGATTTTATTAGTTCTGACTGTATCCAAGTTGTTTTGAGAGAACCAATGGATATAAATTATTTTGATTTTGTCAATGTATGACGATTCTTATATTTTGTTAATGATGTAAATTAAAGGCACTATTTTAGTTAATTTATAGAAAAAGAAGACTTCATATTCAATCAAGTTTTATCGTTTGTAAGAGAGGAGAAGAATGGTGTTTTGAGATTGTGACCAACAATGGGCTCGTCTAAATGGCATCCTCTTTTTATTGCTCAAAAAGACGCTCACTATCCACTGTTCTGCTCCTCTCCCTACCGAACCAAATACTGTGTGATTAATAGAAATATTTCGTAATATGTTCGATTACAGCAGCTATTGTCTTAACTGACATTTACATTTTTATAATTGTGTCTGGCTTAGCTTATAGTGTGACAATGCCTATCTACAGCAGCTATAATGTTAAGCGTTATTCTGTATTTATAATTTTGTTATTTTTATTATTTTATTGTTTCTCTGCCCAAATGGTGGTTATCATGTACTGCTCCAGATACAAAAATATGTCATATAAAATGATATTGTTTTATGTCGTTGTGTATGGGGAGTCGAGCTTTGTCACTGACATTTCGACGGGCGATCACTGACCCTAGGGTACCGTTGACACTATTTACCGCGTTCACTCTTTTTTCAGCATCCCATCCGCAGTGAAAACACTGCCCAGATATAAAATTAAATTTACTTTAAATTATTTCTGCCAACGTATTAGCCTAGCTATACAGAGGGGAAATGTTGCCAGTCTTCTTGGGACTATCACTGTAGAGTTGTCTCTAGAGGACATTTTTTACTTATAGTTTATTTTTTATTAGGTTTAGTTTATATTTATTTTAATTTTTACTTTTAAGTAGTTTCAATTTTTTATACTGTTTAGTCCAAAACTTTACTCGTTCAAGAGTTTCGTTCGAATTGTGGACGATGCCACTATATCTGGAACTCTCGAACCCCTGCAGCTTCGCCGAGATGTGGCTTCTCTGAGCGTGTTCTACCGGCTATACTATGGTGAGTGCTCTGAAGAGCTCTATAACCTAATTCCTTCCTCCCCATTCCGCAACCGAACCACACGCACAGGTCAGAATATGCACCCACATACCGTAGTCACTATCCCTTCGCGTACCTATAAATTTGGTGACTCATACATCTGTCGCACAATAAAGATGTGGAATGCTCTTCCAGCCTCTGTGTTTCCACTTTCCTATAACCTGGAGTCCTTCAAGCGAAGTGTGAAAAGGCATCTAGTCAAGCCGGCATAGTGTTAGGGACTGATGTCGGATATAAGGGTCTGATTCCAGTTGCTAACATTCATGGACCCTGCGCGCCACTTACCATCAGGTGGGAGCAGGGTCACATGTCGTGCTAGTATAAAAAAAAAAAAAAAAAAGTTTCATCATCAATCTTTATTGTCACTGTTGTCATCCTTCGTCTTTTAGACACTAGTACCTTGTTTTACTCTTTTATTTAAAAAATAAACAACATTATAGTTGAGCTTTACACTGGACTGTATATTTTTAATTAGGAAGAATTATAATAGCTCGGTGGTTTTACTGCATCTAATTCTGTGTTGCTTACGTTTAGGGATTCACATCTAAGCTAGGAGATGGTGAACGTGCTGAAATAAGTAGACAAAGGCATACGAGTTGGGGGAAAAAAGATAGGTACTTACAGATCTCGAATCACACTATTTCCAGCTTCGCCAAGCACTGCACTTTACACAAAACTTCAATTATTATTATTATCTAGTTGTTGTGGCTTGGTATCATCCTCTCCTTTTGATTCCTTCCACAACCATAATCCATAATCAAACTCACTATTTAAATAAACGCGGGAACGTAAGCTACAACGGTAAATTCATATGGTGTATGCTTACGCCCTCTGGTAATAACGGGTGGAGTTAGAAGAGAGTTCGGTTTCGTCGCCCGTGCAAGTGACACCGTTATAATCAAATATTAAAACATTTAACTAAATACTTCTAATAAGTAATTTAAAGGACAATATGAACATTGAGCCGTGGTTTGGTGTAAGAATCGATCTAGTGATAAGTTATTGTGCCGTGAAATCGTGACCTGGACTGCTGCCACGCGGTGTGAGTATCCTGTCTTTCCTATACTTTGTCCTGGTGTTTTCTTCCAGCTGAGTTTAGCAGGTTTAAGTATCCCCTAGCTTGGATGCTGGCCCTGGAGAAGTAAATAAGCGACACAAAACCATAAGTAACTACAATTCATAAACTATTTCTAAATTTCTCCCACGAACACACAACACTAGTCTTTTGGTTGGATTCAGGTATTTTCGCCATGCAAGCTCGGGCATGCGAAACGTCAGTTTATCAAAGCTAGACACGACTAGCTCGCATCACGGTCGCGCAGATACAACAGTGACGTTAGTAGATGTCACCTTTTGGCGTAGGGAAAGAATAAGAACAATTTGAGGAATCTGGATAGGATACCAAGCCGTAACACATATAAATAATATTTTTTTGATATTATAGTTGCGAGCGAGTTTCTAAAGTTTTAAACTATGACGTCAGAATATTTGAAAAACAATTCCGGTGGGTCGCGGTGGGTAATAAAATATGCATTTTTCAGTTTCCCGGGAACCGTGATGATGTTGTTCAACGTGTAATAAATCTATAATATGCACAACGGTACTTGTGTTATGTATTGAATTACAAACGTTGCCGTCAACTCGGGAGGTCGTGGGTTCGATTCCCACCGCGGGCAAGTTGTACATTGTATAATTTGTCTCGGTCTGGGTGTTTATATGTATAATATGTATATATTTACCAAAAAAAAAAGTATAATATGTAATTTATTAACCATCTAGTTTCCGTAACACAAGCCTCGTAGCTTACCACGGAAACTAGATGGCGCTGTGTGTGACCTGTCTGGAAATATTTATTATTTATTATGAAAACACTGGCCGAAGGTGCATTAAAAAGCCCTCGTAACAAAAGGGCATGTATGAAGAGCTTGATAAATGTCGACGAAGCAAAAGAGGTATGTCGTGATCGTGTAAGATGTCAAAACTGGCGTGAAGATATAAAGAAAGAAAGAAAGAAAGAAATACGTTTATTCATCGCAATACAGATACAATTTACACAATTAAGATTAGGATATGCAGCACAACGCGCCCCGACAGGCACCCAACAGTACTCCAGGATATAGCCGCGCATAGGATATGGGGTGGCACGGACCATGAATTAATATTAAAATATGGAATTGGCCGCCCCCACACCCACTGCCACATCCCGAGCACCACCAGGCAACCATCGAGGCGCGCTGCACTACAATTCACACCGTAATTCCTGCAGCGATGAACGGGCCCTAAGCTCAGCATGTGTCGCGAGTCACATAGTTGTATCCGCGACGCTGTTCTTCCGCTAGTACCCAATAGAATAAAATATATATTTTTAAATAAATAATAAATAACAAATATATACTTACATATAACCATACGAATACTTATCTACATAAAACATAAATACAAATATACAAATTGAAATATACAATACACACAGTAAAATTAGTACATTTCACCCAAAATGTTAATAGACTACATTTCTCAAAAGTACACTCATACTTAAATAATCTTTAAAAAAAAAGGAATTGTGCGAGCGAGACAGACCGATGCAAAGCGTTAATCTCTACAGAGGCGGTCAAGTATATACTATATATTTGGTAAATACTTTTGCTATCTATACTTCTCCGAAGAAGGTGCTTCTTCGGTGATTCTAACTTAATTTATGTACTTTTAAGCCCCATGTATCATTCCGAACCGTTAACCAGTACACTCTTTTCTTACACCGTTGTATTTAGGTATCTACAGGATGATCTTTTATAGACCTAGAAATATTTTACCAACCCATGGATGCATGGTGTTGGGGAGAAAAGGAGCCTAGTTTATTACTAACTAGCTGACTCGTCGAACTTCGTACCGCCTGACAGTCAATGAATGTCATTATTAATAATAATACTCTATATAACTTCTAATATATAATAGTTCTGTATAACCGAATCGACACAAAAACAAAAATTACCCATCTAAATCAAAAAGAACTAAAAATATTACTTAAGAACTACTTATCTGACCTTGACTATGACAGTACAGAAGAGATGATGACATGACATTTGTAAATTCACTTATAAATAAAAAGATACACAATTATCAACTCACTAGGCAAAATTATAAATCCCAAACACACAACCTTACCCTCCCTCTCCTCCCTTCCCCACTCCCTCCCCTATACATACACACACACAGTCACACACATTGCACCCACACTCACATACTAAATTTGTAACTTTTTTTAATTCTATTTTCTTCTCAAGTGTATGTTCATTATTGGAAGACACTGGCTCCTGTTATACAGCTTAGCTCATCAGGAGACAGGGTTCACCATAACGAATCAATATTCTTATTGTGCTAATAAACGATTTGTATTTGTATACTCACACTCACTGGGAGAGGTCGATTGACCGTTGAGCGGTAAATGGTTTGACTTGGCTTTATTTCTGTATTTGACGACAGTCAAGCGCAAGAGTCTCGACTGAGTAACTATATATATAATAAGAGTGCTAGGGAGTTTTAGGCTCCCGCTCGGTACCCTCGGTCGGTATGCCCCACAAATCAGCGCTGATGCGCGCCACCTATCGGACAACAGTAGTACTATGTTAGAAACCTTCGCCGATGTCCACACAACATATTCCCAAAGTTTCATCCCGATCGGTCAAGTAGTTTTGAAATGCATAGGAAACATACACACAGACATTCATCTTTATATTTAGGAGTTTATTAAGTTTTATTGTTTAAATTATTTATTTAATTTATTTTATGTAATATTTTTTTTAGAATTAAAACTCGTTTATTTCAAACAAAACCTTAAATTAAATAAACTATGTATATAACAACCAAAACTAAATTTAACCAAAAAAATAAATAGAAAATAACAATTAAATACTTACAAAAAAATTGCTCCTAAAAAGGTTTTTTGCGACGACTACTTAAATCACTAGCGAATCTTCACAACTAGCTGAAAAAAACAAACGTGAACGTGTGTTTTGCAACATCCTTTATGCATGATTGTTTTATCGTGTTTAATGTACCGTCTTAAAGAAAATAACTAAGCTCATCATCATTCGACTTCAATCACTTCTCATGAGCTAAGTCTTTTATGTTCCATGGTATTTTAATTTTTGAGAAAAACTGCTTGAAAAAAAACTGATATAAAAAAAATAATGACAATTACCTTATTTAATTATAATAGATTGTTCCGCATTTGAATTTATTATTTGTTTTATATGTATATCAATTATAAAATTATTTCAGTGGCTCTCAAATTTTTTTGGCGACGGAACCCTTGAGCATGTTTTTTTTTTGATAGTAAATTAACATTTATTCGAGATAGGGATATAAGTCCCGTCTGTGTGGAATGGTGGCTGCATTTCTCCGCTCAATTACAATACTGATTCTTTGGGCGCAGAAAGAGCCAGCCCTCTTGTCACTGGAGGAGACGACAAGACGCGGTGTTGTCTTTTAAAAACTTTTTAGCTCGTTGGTTTTATTGCATTTAATTTTGTGTTAGGAGATGGTTAACCTGCTGAAATCAATCAGTAGACAAAGTTGTATGCAACTTGGGGGAACAAAGTGTGAGTAACTTCACAGATCTCGAAGGACACTATTTCCTGCTAGGCCAAGCACTGCACTTTACACAAAACTTAAATTATTATTGTAAATAGCAAATACTTCCAACGAGAACAACAAATAGGTGGTAGACGAACTGATGGTAGTAATTTGCCCAGTCTGCTGGGGCGGGGAGGTATCCACCGTTCGTACCGATAAACCCAGTAAAGTGTATCCACACTTTTCGGGTCAGGCTCGAATTGCCGTTATGCCCAGTCAAGCTGGCATAGTGTTAGGGACTAATGCCATTCATGATGGAAATTGGGGCTGTTCCTTGCCATACTGTATCACCATATCTGGCCAGGTATTTTGTTTAGCATTGTTATTTAGAAAAATTGACTTAACCGAGTGTTCCGATAGGATCCTATGGCGATAAATATATAAATAAATAAATAATAAAAAATCTGATTAAAAATCTTCATTAAAAATGTACAGTCCACTCCTAGAAGCTTAACCAAGTTGATTTCCGCTACTATATACTCTATCACGAAATCTATTATGTACCAGATGTAATAGTGATTTTTGTAACTTTATATATATATATTTTTTAATTTCAATATAATATATTTATTCGAAGTACTTAGATACAAAAATATTAAAATAAAATTGATTAAAAAACTAATTATAAATAAAACTAAAACTAAAAATACCTATGAAATTAAAACTATTCTACAAAATAAACTAAGGGCTTACCATCAGGGAGGGTACCTAAAACGCTCGCCGCATTTCCTCGTTGAATTATAATCGACATATTCTGTTTTAGGTACTTATGGCATTTGGGATCGCCACACTCTTGGAAAAATAACTAAAAATAAAAAAAATAACGAGAGTTCTTCGCGCCATTTTGCGTGGACATGTCAAGTGCAAGTTTTTGTTTTGTAAACGAATTTACTGTGGATATTATTAGTCAAAAGTGGTGTTGTTTTGTTTAATAATGTATTACAATGTAAATAATTATGGAAAACAATAAATTGGACTCTAAATATGGGGCACAAGTTGCAGTTAATTTTTTGCGGTTTTCCCGCGCGTCAACTCCCATATTTTACCCGACGTGTTTGAGCTATGGTGCCGCGAGTGACTCCAAGAAAAGCATCAAATTCTGCAGCATCTGGAATTTGATGATGACCTCATTAACTCATGAAAAAGAAAGATATATTACGTCAGACTTGGCTGTATGGGCTATCAGTATTTCAATAGACCAGATACTCCAGATTTTTATTTTAAGCATGTCTCATTTGAGGATATAATTAAGAACTTTAAAATGTTAAAAAATAAAAAGACTGAAGACTTGTGGGGCTTATCTGTTAAAGCAATAGACTCAATAATTCATACCATTGCACCCATCCTAGCTGATATATTTAATGGTTGTGTTGATAAGGGCATTTTCTCAGACCTTATGAAACATAGCAAGATAGCGCCAATATTTAAATCTGGTTGTAAGACGGACCCTAGCAATTATCGACCGGTGTCCGTATTACCTGCTTTGAGTAAAATTTACGAAAAAATTATACTATCCCAGTTACTAAAACACTTTAATGAAAATAAAATATTGCATAATCAACAATTTGGGTTTACAAAAGGAAGAAACACAACTAATGCTGGTACTAAATTGATTGGAGAAATATTTGATGCCTGGGAAAACTCCGAGGATCTTATTGGGGTATTCTGTGACCTGTCAAAGGCATTCGATTGTGTAGATCATCAAACTCTGCTTGGTAAATTAGATTATTACGGTGTTCGTGGACAAGCTTCTAATCTAGTACAGTCCTACTTGTATAATAGAACACAATGTGTTAATAATAATGGCAGTGTCTCGAAAGGGTCTCTTGTTAGAATGGGTGTCCCGCAGGGCTCAATACTAGGTCCATTCCTTTTCCTAGCATATATCAATGACCTGCCCCACATGGTACAAGAAAATGCGGAAATAGTGTTGTTTGCTGACGACACTTCTCTTCTATTTAAAGTTAATAGGAAAGATAATATGTTGTTGACAGTAAATCGTACTCTGGCGATGGTCTCGGAATGGTTTACGGCTAATAATTTGGTTTTGAATTCTAATAAGACAAAATGCCTTAAGTTTTCATTACCTAACGTGCCAAAAATCGACTGCAGTGTGATGTTGGGCGGTTCTGCTCTTGAATTTGTTGAATCCACTGTATTCTTGGGCATCACAGTTGATCCCAAACTGCAGTGGGGAGCTCACATTAATACCTTATCCAATAGGTTGAGCTCAGCTGCATATGCTGTCAGAAAGATTAGGCAGCTGACTGATGTGGCAACAGCAAGACTAGTATACTTCGCCTACTTCCACAGCATTATGACTTATGGTCTCATAATGTGGGGCTCAGCGGCAGATTTAGACTCTATTTTTATTCTCCAGAAAAGAGCCATTCGAGCAATTTATGGCCTGAAATGTCGGGACTCGCTCAGAAGCATATTTCCTGACATTGATATAATGACATTGCCTTCACAATATATATTTGAAAATATTCTATATGTAAGGAATAATTTAAAGTTATTTAAAAAAATGGAGACATTAATAAAGATATTTTGACTTGACTTGACTTGACTAGACCCTTTGCCTTCCCTATCATCTCATTCATCATCTATCGGGAAAAGAGAACAAAAACAAAAAAAAACTTTATAATTATATCAAGTTAAAAAGAGATAATTTAAAAAGCTAACGACGCGCGTCGGGAGTGCGAATTGAAAAACGTTTTCATTATACTAATGTCCAATCGATGTCGTTTCGCCAGCCATTTCCCGGTTAATGTTAGGGGTGTTACAGAAAAAAATACCGTTACAGGCCAAAATTCCGGTTTTACGACCGTCCAGATGCGAAGGCATTAGGTGGAAAACCTTTAATGAAAGTCTCTGTATCCGTCCTAATATTATGAATGTGAAAGACGTGTCTGTATTTATGCATTGCTTACTATTCAGCATCCGCAACGACACACCTCAACTTTTTTTTTTTAAGACCGAATCGATAAATCATCAATGATACGCCCCCTGCCTAGAGGGCCAACGCGGGTGGGGGGTCGCATGCCCGACTCATCCGTGAAGCCTCCTAAGGAGGCCCCAGGGCGCCTACGGACTGAAACCCTATAAACCGTCTCTCTCTCACTGTTAGCCACAGGGCTACACACAGGTGCCTTTACAGCTAAGTCTGAGTCGTGGCTACGGAGTGAAGAAAGCACTCGTTCGCCGCGTAAAACACCTCAACTGTTTATTTTTATTTATTAAAAACCGAATCCTGCAATTATGTAAGTCTTGTTTCGCCCTAGTCGCAAAAGTTATTAGTGTATATCTTTATTTACGTCAGATGTTGCGTCATAATTACAAAATATTATTCAATTCTCAACTCTATAAGCGCTCAGCATTGACAGCGGCCGTACAAATATTAACTTTAATAGCGTTAACTGATTTTATAATATAACGATTGCGACTAAGTAACAGAATAGCCACTGAAAAAGAAAAAAAAAAGAATAAAACATTTTTTACAAAAAAAATATAAATAAAATCTAATTTACAAGCGAAACATATTACAGTTATGTCCACACTCGGCACTGCAAGACATGTATGTGGTGATCTCGTAACTGCACAATAAAAATAGAAGAAAAAAATAATAATAGCATAATCGGGTAACAATAATGTATTAAATTTATTTGTGATGTTTCTCAAGTTTGGTACGCTAGACACATCGATGAGCTTGCCACTTGCCATAATTGGCCTATAGTAAATGTGGCTAAATGTGAACCCGCTTCATAAAAAATGTGATGAAACTTTACTTGCTTAAGTACAATAGTAACTTTTAATGATGTTTAATTTTATCTGCTTAAGAAAAATTCTTCCGATGGATGATGAATGAGGTGATAGGGAAGGCAAAGCGTCTAGCCAATACAGCCTGACGTAATATATCTTTCTTTTTTATGAGCTAATGAGATAATAAATTCCAGATGCTGCAGAATTTGATGCTTTTCTTGGAGTCACTCGCGGCATTATAGCTCAAACACGTCGGGTGAAATATGGGAGTCCACAGCGCGGGAAAACCGCAACAAATAAACTGCAACTTGTGCCCCATATTCAAAGTCCAATTTATCGTTTTCCATAACTATTTACATTGTAGAACATTATTAAACAAAACAACACCACGTTTGACCAACAATATTCACAGTAAATTAATTTACAAAACAAAATCTTGCACTTGACATGTCCGCGCAAAATGGCGGCAAGGACTCTTTCAAAACTTTTTTTTTAGTTTATTTTCTGAAAATTTGAGTTTTTTTTTATATTATACTCTGGGGTCCGTCATCTCATTCTCTTTGACGTCCCGGTGAAGGTGGCCAGTAGACAAACTGCCTTATACTTAAAAGTTGGGTTCATAAAGAAGAAAATTAGTTAAGTCTGTAATAGGATTATTTTTGTTTATTAAGTGTCATGGAAGACGCGAAAACAAAATTAAAATTAAGCCAAAGTAAAATTAAGTAAAATATCTTCACGACCTATTTTACACGCACACTCCAACATTATCAAATTTTGATGTCAGTTTGTAAATATATTAATCAAAGATTTGTTTTTGTAAAATAGAGAACAATCGTTAGAAATGTATTTCTCTGTCTTAAATAAGGTATCATCATCATCACAGACCCTCGAACACAAGTCCTAGAACTCCACTGATGAAAATGGGCCTTTCAGAAAATTTTGAAGGAATTCTGGAGGAATTTGCCTACACTCGCCATGCTGGCCAGACGGATTGGCGACGTGTAGTATAGTCTTAAAAAGAGAACTGTCATTTATGTTGAACTGATTGACACATTGTTTATAAACTCATTAATTATAAACATGTATTTCTTTTAATGATATTTTATTTTATTAATTTCCAAGTTATTTCAGTGGTGAAAAGAGAGAGATAGGACCAATTTCTAAGCATTCCATGGATTTACCGTGCGGGTGCCGGGTCCATTGTGTGTGGGTAAGAGATGACAAGAATGGTGTTTTGGGCTTGCGACCGACAATAGGCTGGTTTTTTTAAATTTCATTCAATACAGCGTCAAAGGCCTTCGCTGCTGGAGATAGGCCTTCCAGAACATATATCTGGAGAATTTGGAAGTGCACGATTGTAAATAACTTATATTAACCCAATTACAAAAACTTTAACACAAATAATCAATGTTTGCCACGTGATTTCTTAATCAATTGTTAAACGTGCGTTAATTTAATCGTCCGTTCTTTATAAATAAAT
This sequence comes from Tinea semifulvella, assembly GCA_910589645.1. NCBI lineage: Eukaryota > Metazoa > Arthropoda > Insecta > Lepidoptera > Tineidae > Tinea > Tinea semifulvella. The sequence goes on from OU342612.1 coordinate 1,380,403, forward strand.
AAAAAACCAAACATATCGGTGTTAACCCCCATACAAGCCAGTTTTCCCAATAAAATGGGTAAATTTTGCCCCAGCGCTGTACTTACTCGTAAATCTACCAGATGCCGTAGTATTGGAAGGCTTTAAAATAATGAGATTGTGTCTTTCTCTCTGTGGGCTGACATATTTTAAAACACACCACCACCATAGTTCTGTTATACTGTAGGTGCTTTAAATAAAAGATTAGTCAGCATGAGTGACGTCACTTAATAATACAAAGACTGTTTTCGACTTTTTTATATATACTAGTTTTACATGTGACCATGAATGTTAGTTGTGGAATCAGACACTCAACACTGACATCAGTCGCTAACACTATGCCGGCTTGACTGGGCATGACGGCAATTCGAGCATGATCCCGAAATATGTGGATCACTTTACTGGGTTTACGGCACGATCGTTGGATACTTCCCCGCCCCGGCAGACTAGGTAAAGTACCAGTCGCCTACCACTTATTTGAAACAAATTACTTGGAGCCAATGTCAACCTTAAGGTTAGTATTTTAGGGTTATAATTGTGAGCAACTATAATAGCGCCATCTATGATTAAGAACCGGAACTATTTAAGAATATGCTTCTAAAATAAAAAGCACAGTTACTTTACCTTATAAATTTAAGTATTTCATGTGACAAAATGATGATGAACCGACAACATGTACCTTGGAAGTAATTGTTATGTTTAAAGTCGTCTTTATTGTTCAGGTTCTCATGGTGTGGCGTGTCCGGTGGTCGTCCATTCCTTAGAAGGTCATTACAGTGGCGGCACGTGTGTCGGGTCCCGGTCCGCACCCTAAGAGCCTGGTTGAGCGGGGGGATGGCTGGCATTTGCGTTATGTCCGTGATCGGGTGCTGCTGTGGGGCTTTCAGGTTGCTCACGAATCTATCTAAATTCGGAGTTACCTATTAGGGTACCATTGTACCAGGTATAGTATTATCCTTGGTGAACTTTGATATGAAATATTTATATATTTTTGTTATATAATTCTTTATTTGTTTTAAATTCCCGAATGTGCAACACCTACAGTAGTCTCTGCAGTGCCAATAATGATATAGACATATTCCATGACCGTTACAATGTATTCAGAAAAAATGTTCTCGAACATTTCAAACCATCAATATTTGAGTAGCTTATAATTTATTTAACAAGTGTTTTGTTTTCGTTTTTTTTTTAAGGTACCAAATTTGTGCAATTTTTATGTTTCCTTATTAGTTCTATTAAAAAAGAGAAAAATGTATAATTTTATTTTAGAAGTCATTTTTTTATTTTGTAAATTTGATAGTTTTTGTTAAATTTATTAATATTTTTTGTTTTAAAAGTAATAAGTTTTTAATTTCTTCTTCTTTTTATATTGGTGAATGCTGTGACACCTAATTGGTACATATATTAGATAAGTTATAATTATACTATGTTATGTGTGTCATAATATATGTACTGCTGTGTGTACTAAATAAATAAATTGTTGGTTTGATTCACTGATAACTATACCAGTTAACTGTCATACTGGTATCAGTGCTCTCCCCGTTACAGTAAAGACACATTTTTAATGTAAGTTGTACTGCTGTGTGTACTAAATAAATAAATAAATAAATAGTAAATCTGATATAGCTGAGTTTTTCTTGCAGATTCCTTTTAGTCAGTCAGTCATTTATTTATTATTTAAGGAGTAGAAAACAATATTAGCATTATTAATTTTAAACATTAACAGGTCATTTTGGGTAACAGGAGTAGAATCATTCAAAACAATTTAAATATTGACGTGTTAGGCGCAAGTACACATTGTCGTATATATATATATGCAACAGGTCAAACCACGACTTAATATTTCATAAAATAATTACATGTGAAAGCCGTAAACATGGAGGTAATAAATAATCTGACACAAATACAATTATAATATTTCGATCTGAACAAATTTTCCACTCACCAAGCATATAATGGTAGTAGGTAATTTGGTAAATTTTCATGCGGGTAAACAAATACCATGATTTCAGGTGCATAATGATTCATTTAGTCCGACAAAGCTTGGTAACACCGAATGCATGATGACTTCAATCTTTAAGAAAAAGGGTATTATATTATTATTAATTCTTCATTCGAAGGAACATTACAAATAACTAATATTCTTGATTCCATACAAATGAGGCCGTGCACTGGTTTGGGATGCCACATATACACACTCTGTCGCAAAACACAACAAGTGCGCGGAGATCATCGTAAATCATCACTTCATTCCATTTGCAGTCGAAACGATGGGTCCGTGGTCCGAGGAGGCTCTGGCGTTCTCTTGTGAGCTTGGAAAAACTCCGCTTGGCGACGGGTGAGCCTCTAAGTAGAGAATATTTTGCTTAAAGGATCAGCCTCGCCGTTCAACCTCGGCACACTACGCCACGTTGAATGGCAATGTTTTGGCAACGCCGTGTATATTTCCTGTGGAATTGGTCCTCACGGCCCGAAAGTTTCAACTCCAAACGCCGCAAAAACACATTTCCAATAAGTGTATTTACGCCGTTTGAAGTTATCTGCTTATAATGCAGCAGCGTCTGGGTCCTTGGACGTCAAGGACAGGCGAGAGAGGACAGGTGATGCATCCCACACTAAAGGCAGACAAAAATTAAAAAATATGCACGGATTTAACCACTAAACCATAGAGAGAGTATTTTTTTTATTCTTGTATTTTAGCTCCTATCCGCTTAGCACGATATATGACCTGATGGATGGTAAGTGGTGCGCGAGGTCCATGAATGTTAGTAACTGGAATCAGACACTCATGACTGACATCAGTCTCCAACACTATTCCGGCTTGATTGGGCATGACGGCAATTCGAGCCTGATCCCGAAACGTGTGGATACACTTTACTGGGTTTATCGGCACAAACGGTGGATACTTCCCCGCCCCGGCAGACTGGGCAAATTACCACCATCAGTCCGCCTACCACCTATTTGTTGTTCTCGTTGAAAGTATGTTCCATTAGCAATAATGTAAAATGCCAATTTTTACTTTGAATGAGAACTAATATTGTAAGGTGGCATTCTCTCCCCTTTGTTGTTTTCAGTTTTCATTAATGCCATCACCTCTCAACTTCATTGTGACTACCACCTGTATGCGGATGATTTGCAGCTCTATGTGCGGTCAGATATCAACACTGTCAATAGTGCAATAGCTTGGCTAAACTCGGATCTTTGTAATATATACTCTTGGTCAAGACGCTTTGGGGTTGTTGTCAATCCGAGCAAATGTCAGTCGATCATAATAGGAAGCTCGCGGCTGTTGAGCAAAGTTGATACTAGCAGTATTGACCTTGTTCGGTTTGACAACGTCCCAATTGCGTATTGCAGTAAGGTGAAGAATCTAGGTGTTTACCTAGATTCTAATCTAAGCTGGACAAACCAAGTCACCAGAACCAGTGGTAAAATATTTTCTTCTTTGCACTCTCTAAATAAACTTAAAAACTTTCTGCCGTTAAAAGCTAAAATAACCCTTGTCCAAAGCCTTCTTCTTCCTCTCCTCGACTATGGTGACGTGTGCAGCATTGATATGTCGGAGATGTTGCTCAACAAAATGGACCGTTTACTAAATGCATGTATCCGGTTCATCTATTGCTTACGTAAATATGATCACATCTCCGAGTATCGTGCTAGGTTGAAGTGGCTGCCAATTCGCTGTCGCAGGAATCTTAGAGTCCTCTGTCTCCTTTACTCTGTTTTAAATGAACCTGCGACACCGAAATACCTCAAGGACAAATTCGCCTATCTCTCTTCTTTTCATGATAAATCTCTCCGATCTTCTCACAACTCACTTCTTTCCGTTCCATCTCATCATTCCGGATTTGTTTCGAATTCCTTTGCGGTTGTTGCTACAAATCTGTGGAACAATCTACCTATTACCATAAGGCAGGCATCTACCAGATCATCATTTAAAAAGCTGGTCTACTCACATTTTCTAAATAACTCCCAACAAAATTTGTAAGTTTTATATGTATGTTTATTATTGTGTATGTATTAGTATTTAGTATATTTATAAGTAGATTATATATAAGTAAGTTTATTATCTAAGTATTTATATCTAATTGATGTGTCACTTATACTTTCCTTGCACCTACAGTTGTTCTAATTAGTCCCAAAGGTTTGGCTGTCAGAGAATGTCTACGGGCATTAAGTCCGCCTTTTGTACTTTGTGCATTAAAGTTTTGAAATAAATAAATAAATAAATAAGTTTGCCAAGGTGATATTTATATAAAAATAACACCGCTTAACTTACTTTATATATGAGGAGGGTGTAAGGTCACATGTCGTGCTAAATATACCAAAAAAATATAATCAAAACGTTTTTCAAAGTATGATCTTAATATAGTAATAGCCCGTGGCTCCGTTTGGCCCTATATTTGCCTTTCGGTTTAAAGAGATCCGGCGCGATTAGGCCACATGACTTATGGCCGAAAACGCCCGGTCTTAATGGACCATCGTTTAGGCTGGCCAAAATAGGAACATTTCAGGTTTGCGGTCATAATTTGACACTATTTTAGAAAGCAATATTTTGACCTGTCTTTTATTTATTTGCACACAAATATACAAAAGCAAGACATAATGTCGCTTGACATTCTCTGCCTGTCAGACCTTCGGGACAACGAGGACATTTATGTCAGGTAGGTGCAATATATAAATTAAAATTAAGTCTTTGATTGGTTATCAACTTTTCAAATTAAACTTTGAAAACTGTCGCTCTAATAATAAAAGTGTTTACGCCGTTCACATTAGTTTACTTTAATTATTATGTTGTGAGCAATTTATTTTTTCCTTTCCAAACTATGCCACTAGATGGCGCCACTTGTTTTGTAATGGACAATTATATAACTATCATGCCGTTTTGGTACCCTCAAAGTAAATACTAAAATTTGTTTTCTTATAATCTTGTTACTTTGGGGAACCAGTTGCTTGTATTGAAATGAAATTCAAAATCCCTTTATTGAACGACATACACACAATAAACTGGGACGAAACGTAATTAGTTAGCAAATAACAGTACAGCAACAACTTTATGTGCAAAACTAGATATAAAGTACTAGGATCCCTAAACTAGGTGAACCTGAACTGGGGTCAGTCAATTGTAAAAAGGTATGTGGCATATTTTCCCTAAATAAAGTGATCTAAGATACTCTGATTTAATTTGATTACTGCATAAACATTGCTGGAAGGTTCAAGATAAAGCGAGGACAAAAAGGAAACATTAAAAAAAAAAAACGCATACATTCATAAGAGTTTGAAAAAAATACTTTATCGGGTTTTTACGCAATTTACCTAGAAGACATATTTCTCCCTTTCTTTCGGTCAAGTTGCATTGGCCGTGGTCGCGTGTGTAGCGATTTATGCCTGTATGATGCCGGTATGGTGTCCGCATGCAACCCGTATGTTGCCCACCCGTAATTTGTATGACGTAAAATTGATAGGAAGCCGTTTCATTCTCGCATGTGTATCGGTAATGCCTGGACGTCTGGGGAGTGCTATAAAATAATAAAAAAGGTATGGCTATTAAAAGATAGTATATAGTATCCATATATTTCGGGTGCTGTAGAATATATAAAAATTTCGTCATCCATTTGACACCGTTTTGATATTGATACGTGCGTCCTGTTGAACTGGCAACGAATGACTAAATTCAGTGAAGGCATTTGAGACGCGGTTATAACCCGTATGATCACCGTTTTGTTGCCTGCGCGCGTCGGTTTGGCAACGTGGCGTGCCATGCGCGGAGCGTATCGGCACCGGCAAAATATTCTCGCCGACAATTATTAACGCTCCGTGCATGGCACGCGACGGTACGGGTCGGTGACGGAACGGTCTAGTGGACGTAGTGTGATGCTTTTCTATACAGAGAATATTTTTTTGCCTGACACGTTCCTATTACGGTGATGGTATGATAGGGTGTAGATGGTAAGATATATAGATAAGACTCCTTTATTATTAAAAGGTCAAATTATTATTGTCCAACTCGAAGTGTACCATCAAAATTAATATGGACGGTCTTGAGAAAATTGAATCGGTACCAAAATTTTGTGAGTTAATTTCAAAAAGGAGATTTGGTCGGATTCTTCAGGGCTTTGCGAAGATCCCCGTAAGATGGCGCGGCGGGTTTTATGGTGTCTTTAAAGGGGCTTTTTTATCTAATTTAGATAACTTAATGTCAGGCTCCAGAGTTTATGGCGCTTCTTTTTTGATAAAATCAATACAGTTTATAAAGCAGAGTTTTTTTTATATTAGCTAAATCAAATAAATATTAGTTCAATCTATTGTTGTTTACTATCTTTTTAACTATATTTTTTATTGTATTATTTATTATTATTTTTACATAAGAGAATTTTTTTTTATACTAGCAGACATGTGACTTTGCGCCCACCTGATAGTAAATTTCGATGATGTCAAATGCCAATTTTTACTTTCAATGAGAACTAATAATGCAAGCCATGGTGATATTTAAATAATAATAACACCGCTTCAAACAATACTTATCTAAATTAGACTTACATTAAAGACGGGGCAAAAAGCCAAACAGTGTAAGAATTGAAGCTAGGACAAACGTCTCTGAATTAATTAGTCTATGACAATGCATTGCCGGGTACGGTCGTGTCCGACGTGCACTTTTGAATTATTTTTGTTTTTGCACCGACCTGCATGCTACAGAAATATAAAACGCATTATCGGTACATAATTAATTGGTGTATGACATTGCATTGCCAGTTAAAGTGCACTTAAAAAAATATAAATTGCAACACAAAAACTCGCTTATTTTAAAAAAATATTAATAAAATTAACTAAAACTAAATGTTTGCGCCAAGGCCATTGCTTGCACAGAATTTGAAGAATAAACATCAACCGCCCAAGAAAAGCCCAAGACCACCTGCAGTGAATACAAGTAAGTGCGTGTGAGCATCCAGTCCCTTCATACAGTCCACCTTTATATTTTATTAATTTTTATCTTTTTTGCTTGCACAGAATTTGAAAAATAAACATCAACCGCCCAATAAAAGCCCAAGACCACCTGCAGTGAATACAAGTAAGTGCGTGTGAGCATCCAGCCCCTTCATACAGTCCACCTTTATATTTTATTAATTTTTCTCTTTTTTCACGCCCGTCCACTAAACTTAATAAAAAATAAACTACATATAAATATAAAATGTCCTCTAGAGACGATTTACGGATAGTCCATCTCCCCCCTGTACAAGTATAGCGAAGCTAATGCGTTGGCAAAAATAATAGCCAGATTTCCTGTCTTCAGACTTTTCCGTTATTCGTTTGTACAACTCCATGGCCAGACGTTTGGGTAAGAGTCCCTTTTATTAGTTTTGTGTGAAGTTTCATATCTATTATACTGTTAATGTCATTTTTCATATTTACTTTTAATTGGCAGATATAGGAATAAACAAAATAAACTAACAGTCCTTCGCGCCATTTTGCGCGGTATATCAAGTGCAAGTTTTGTTTTGTAAATTACGTTACTGCGGATATTGTTATATAAAGTGTTGTTTCTGTGAATATTATGGAATTTGACAACAACATTAAAATTAGACTTTAAATATGGGGCACAAGTCGCAGTTTATTTTTTGCGGTTTTCCCGCGCTGTCAACTCCCATATTATACCCGACGTGTTTGGGATTATGCCAGTGACTCCATTAAAAGCATATTTCTGCAACATATGGAATTAGAATGATAACCTAATTAACTCGTCAGAAAGAAAGATATACGAGTAATACGTCAGACTTGGCTGTATGGGCTAGAGTCTTAGCCTTCCCTATCACCTCATTCATCATTTAAAAAATCTTATTACTTGTCTATGGGCAAAAATCGCGATTTATAAAAAGTGTCTTTAAAGGACAATTTATTTACATAATATATGTTCATAACAGAGTTCATAACCGAGTTGGGGATCATCAAATTCCAGGTATTGGAGAATTTGATGCTCTTCATGGAGTTCACAGCGCGGGAAAACCGCAAAAAACAAAGTGCAACTTCTGCCCCATATATTCGTATAGAGTCAAATTTATCGTTTTCCATAATTATCCACAACGTAGCACATTATTAAACAAAATAACACCACTTTTGACTAACAATATCCACAGTAAACTAATTTACCTAACGAAAAACTTGGACTTAACCTGTTCGTGCGAAATGGCGCGATGAACTTCCTTTTGGGTTAAAAACTAGATTTGAGAGCCTGTCAAGAGTGTCAAGGCAAGCTTCAAGAAAGCCCATGCTAGCCAGACTGATTAAAGTTTTTTTTAAATAGTCCAATAACTTTATCATTATAAACCATAAAGACATTTAGTCACAAAAGTAGTTTGAACATGTTCCAGCAATTTATATTAAACTAAACAATATTGATGGAAAACCTTTCGGAATTAATTACTAGTCACTTGTAATAAAGTTCTTAGGAACTTCGTGAATCAAAACTTATTGGTTATGTGTAACTTGGTACCGTCACATATTTAGATATCCATTAACATACTAAATTGGGTTTTAGGGCCAGGGCACATCATTGTTACAGCCCCTAGAAAAAAAAAAATATGGAGTTCTTCGCGCCATTTTCCGTGGACATGTCAAGTGCAAGTTTTTATTTTTTAAATTAATTTACTGTGGATATTATTGGTCAAAAATGGTGTTGTTTTGTTTAATAATTTGCTACAATGTGAATAATTATGGAAAACTATAAATTGGACTTTAAATATGGGGCACAAGTTGCAGTTTATTTTTTGCGGTTAGCCCGCGCTGTCAACTCCCATATTTTACCCGACGTGTTTGAGCAGTGGATGGTTCCGCGAGTGACTCCAAGAAAAGCATCAAATTCTGCAGCATCTGGAATTTGATGATGACCTCATTAACTCATGAAAAAGAAAGATAAATTACGTCAGACTTGGCTGTATGGGCTAGACCCTTTGCCTTCCCTATCACCTCATTCATCATCCATCGGGAGAAGAAAACTAAAAAAAGAAAAAAATATGTTTTAGAAAGATGGTCTATTCTCACGAAGCTGGCCAGACGGTTTTAAATTACAACTTATTAACTATTCTACAATTTTACAATAGTATAACCATCATCAGTATCATCACGACCGTTTCCCTTTCGGGGTGGTCAGAAACCACGCTTATAAATAAGCGGATTCACATTTAGCCAACTTTACTATAGGCCAATCATGACAAGTGGCAAGCTCGTCGATATCTCCAGCGTACCAAACTCGAGAAATATCACAAATAAATTAAATGTATTTATTTACATTAATAAATATTACTGGGACTTAATCGACCAGGAATCGAACCTGTTACCTCCGAGTCTAAATCCACAGACTTAACCGCTAGACCATGGAGGCAGTAAGTAGTAAAACCAGCAGCCCTATTCTCTTAGGTACTTAGGCGTAAACGTTATTAGTGGATTTCGTTATTTACATCAGAGCTTTTAACGCTATAAGCGCTAGTGCAAATATCAACTTTAATAGCGTGAGATACCGTATATAATTACATACATATAGTTAACTGCAACAAATAAAGTGTGTTAGATATGTTTCTTACTTGGTAAAATATATAAATTGAAGCTATAAAAATTTATTGCCAAATATTTCGACTCTCTTTGGAGCAGCGTCATCAGTGACAGTGACTGAAGGTCTTTCTCATAAATTTTGAAAAAGTAATTTTATTTCTTTTAGCAATGGTAAAGGCATTGCACTATACAGTTTTGTATTTATTTTTTAGAAAAATATCATCATCACCTAGCGCATCATGGAAAACATCATCAGCATGTTATGTCCATTGTTGGTTCGATATTAATAAATTTACAAAACAAGTTGGACAAAACCTAATGCATTACATACATATAGTTAACGGATTCCATTATATAACGTTTGCGCTTAAGCAGAGAAGTACAGAGAGTAGCAGTCAACGTACGCATTCAGTATGCCAAGACCTTTATTGTCGTATATTTATGTATAATTTGATACTCCTTTGAATATGTAAAACTTTGCGATCAAGACCTCTAACCCTTCGCTGTCTTAAGATCAATCAAATGATAATTATGTTGTATGTTCCTTTTACACGTTGACAAAGAATGTTATAGACGTAGTGGTCGCTCCTTCTCATATCTCTCATAGTTGAAGCGCCTAAAAAACTTTTGTCCATCATTTTTTTGCCAAAAATAAATAATAAAAATGTACCTATTTATTTTCTCCCACAAAGCTTAATATTAGTAACAATATTTTTTAAACATTTGTGTAGGAGACTAAGGCAAAACTAAACTAAGCAAAATCTTAGTCTGTGTTAAAGCACTCCAGGTTCCTCTGACTCAAACTTAATATCAAATATTATTATTATTATTTATATAGATGTGTGGAATATTGCCGCTCTGCAAAGATTAGAGAAAGCTATTAACTAATAATAGCACATTAGGTTCTTTTTTAATAGTCTATTTTTATTTTTGATTAACTTTACAGTTATTATGTAGAAATATTTTCAATGTTATTAGTTACTAATACATTATTGACTAATTAGTAAATACTGTTTATTGTGATACAGAAATATTTTTTTATTACCTTATTATTATAATATAATTATTTTTTATGTAACATTTAGTTACTATTATGTATTTATTATTTTATTAACTAATATATAAGTTTGTTAACGGAATTGCACGGCTTCATTTGGGTACTTAGGAAGTAATTGTTATGTTTATGCTTGTGTGTGTCTCGAAAGTCATTCTTAGTGTTCAGGTTCTCATGGTGTGGCGTGTCCGGTGGTCGCCCCTTCCTTAGAAGGTCATTGCAGTGGTGGCACGTGTGTCGGGTCCCGGTCCGCACCCTAAGGGCCTGGTTGAGCTGGGGGATGGCTGGCACATGCGTTATGTCCGTGATCGGGTGCTGCTGTGGGGGCCTGGGACCTCTGCCGAACACGTTCAATTTATTGATCTTAAATTAACAGAGGTTTTTGCGTTTTGTCGACGTTCGGGTTGCACATAGGCATGTAGTCTACCTTAATTCTGACTTGCCTGGTGGGTTACTGCTGTACCAGGTATTGTATTCTCATAGGTACTGATAACTTAATTTAAAAGGTTATTAATTGATCGTTGTGGTGCAGTTCTGTATATCTTTTATTTTGTAAATCTGATATAGCTGAGTTTTCCTTGCAGATTCCTTTCTCAGTCAGATTAAACATTAACAGGTCACTGGAATTTGCTAAGCTGCTGGTCTTCTGCTAACAGCATACTTATTGGACCACTTTGCTGCTTAGTCTTCTACTAGCAGGAGTAGAATCATTCAAAATAATTAAATTAATGACGTTTCATAAATGCCTGTAATAGGTTTACGTGAATAAAGATATTTTGACTTTGACTTTGACTTGACTTTGACTTTGACACCATAGGGACCTATCGGAACACTTGGTTACGTCCTAATTTACATTAATTTCAGAACAATGAAAAAACGAAAAAAAAAAAAAAGAAACAATACTAGAAAACAATATAATAATCGAAAACCTGGTCAGATAGTGATGACATCATAAAGTTAAATTAAGGTTTGGCTGAATTGGCTGTAAATGGGCCTTGTCAGGTCTAATATAAAAAATATTAAACAAATAAAGTAGAAATATAAAGTAAAGTAAAGTAAAGTATCATCACGACCGTTTCCCTTTCGGGGTGGTCAGAAACCACGCTTATGAATAAGCGGATTCACATTTAGCCAACTTTACTACGGCCAATCATGACAAGTGGCAAGCTCGTCGATGTCTCCAGCGTACCAAACTCGAGAAATGTCACAAATAAATGAAATATTAATTAAATATATTTATTTACATTAATAAATATTAATTTCGTATATTACCTTCGAGTCTAAATCCACGGACTTAACCGCTAGACCACGGAGGCAGTCACTAAAAATTTCAATTGGCAATGATGGATGTCACTAAAAACTAAAATACTTATTTGGTGTAGTGTAATGTAATGTGATTATATAAATATGTAAGGTATGTTAATTATTTGTTCAAATTCTTATTTATTTTATAAGTATTTATAATAAGGTATCAAAATTTCCTTACATTTCCCTACTTTCAGGGAAAAAAAATCTAGCAACATCCTATCTCTATCTCAGGCGGCTAGTGACAGATATTCTATATGATCCATTTTCTATGCTTTTTTAAATGATATTAGCTACATGTTGTAGGATTTAAGGTACACGTTCTTACAACCGAGCCAAACCGCGCCTTTGTAAGCTTCATCATCAGCCTGTGTCTCTCCACAGCTGGATTTAGGCCTCCCCCAAGGCTCGCCACTTCACACGATCTCCTGCACCCTTATCCAACCCCCACCAGCGACCTTCCTCAGGTCATCCGCCCATCTAGCGGGGGGTCGACCCACTCTGCGTCTTCCCGTACGTGGTCTCCACTCTAGAACCCGTCTAATCCATCGTTCATCGGATCTACGACAGACATGTCCAGCCCATTGCCACTTCAGCTTACTAATTTTGAAGGCTATATTGGTAACTTTGGTTCTCCGACGTATTTCCTCGTTTCGGACTTTATCCATCAGAGATGATGCGTTTTGTCAGCTTTCGGGTTGCACACGGGCAAGTCCTAATTCTAACATACCTGGTGGGGTACCACTGTACCATGTTGTATAATCTCATGGGTGAATCTTTCAAGATATTTATTTATTGTTGTTGTGTAATTCTGTATTTGTTTCATTTGTAAATCTGCTATAGCTGAGTTTTCCTTGCAGATTCCTTTCTCAGTCAGATTAAACATTAACAGGTCACTGGAATTTGCTGAGCTGTTAGTCTTCTGCTAACAGCTTACTCCTTGGACCACTTCGCTGCTTAGTCTTCCACTAACAGGAGTAGAATCATTCTAAATAATTTAAATAATGACGTGTCACAAATGCCTGTAATAGGTTTACGTGAATAAAGATATTTTGACCTTGACTTTGACTTTGAGAAATACCGAGCATAGCTCTCTCCATAGCCCGCTGAGCGACCTTAAATTTATGGACCAGACCCACTGTTAGTGTGCATGTTTCTGCTCCGTACGACAGCACTGGAAGAACGCACTGGTTGAAAACTCTCGTCTTCAAACACTGGGGTATGTTTGATAGGAATATGTATTATGTAATTATGTATTAATGTGATGTATATTGTAAGCTTGCCATGGTGATATTTATATAAAAATAACACCGCTTAAAACAAGACTTATTCAAAGTTAAAATTATTGCCTGCTCAATCTTATAGTTGACCTCGTTGGGTGTTGAGTGTCTTCAATGTGCGACCCGACTTAGTAACATTTTGCACACATCAAGTTTATAAAATGTTAACCCAGAAATACAGTTTTATTGGAGAGTGGAAAATATATTGTAACACAAAGATAGTGCGGGTTTTCCTGTCGGAGCCGCGGTCGGACGGCAGCCGAGCCAATGACTCGGAATTACCAACAGGCATCGAACCGATTACCCATTGTTTTGTGACCCCTAAAATTACAGTCAATGTCATAATATATTTATTCACGTAAACCTATTACAGGCGTTTGTAAAATGTGATTATTTAAATTACTTATGATGGTTCTACTCGTGCTAGTGGAAGACTAAGCGGCAAAGTAATCCAAGGAGTAAGCTGTTAGCAGAAGATCAGATTCCAATAACCTCAGCTATAGCTATATAACTCAGCAGTGCCCCGGGCATTTTTGCAGAGGCTCGTGTCAAACAACTTGATATATATATAAATTATTACTAACAGATATGAATTGAATCTGAAATAAATATTAAATGAATTATTAATATTATAGCAGACCTACAGCCTTTTACCGAATTTACCTTACGAAATTAGTGGAATAAAATTGGTGTTATGACATAAATTTCAGTAAACGCCTAGTTTTATAATAGAAGTAAAGTGTCATAACTTTCGGGGTGATCAGTAACAACGCTTTTTAAAGAAGCGGATTCACATTTAGTCAACTTTACTATAAGCCCATCATGCCAAGTGGCAAGCTCGTCGATGTTTCTAGCGTACCAAACTCCAGAAATATCACAAATAAATTATCTTGTCCCGGCTAGGAATCGATCCTAGTACCTCCGCGTCTAAATCCACGGACTTAACCGCTAGACTACGGAGGCAGTCGGCAAGTTTTATAATGCATGAATTAATTTCATGACGTTGAAACAGTTTCAAGTCACGCCCGATTTTTGGATAAAAGGTATCCAAGTGTCTTCGTGCTCTAGCGGAAAAGATCGTAATTTAAGACGTGGCAGCACAACGTTCTATTCCTGGTCAAGATACAATATTATTATTTTTTTAATTAATTTATTTGTTATACTTCTCGAGTCTGGTACGTTAGAAACATCGACATGCTTGCCACTTCTGTAAATCTTCTTCTTTAAAGGCGTGCTTGTTGATCACCCCGTAAGGGATGCAGTTATGATGATACTTATTTTTGAAGAAATTTCTTGCGACTCGCTTTTTTAAAAACCAATGTCCTGAGATAAGAGTGGCAAGAGATCGCAAGTGGCGATCTATATCTATGATACTGTAAAACATAATGGGACACAAGGGCTCTGAGAAATAGGACACAGTTTACTGTACATTTGGGACAAAACTCACTAACGTTATCCCTAAACTAATCGAGCGTAAGTACCTCTTAATAAATTAAAAGATCTCCTGTTATATTCGAGTTCTCATAAAATATATTGTAACTTTGCTTGAAGCTATCTTTCTATGCGTTTATTTTATTTTATTTAACAAAAAAAATCCACAGTATCACAATTCAATTCATTTATTCACCATAACATACTCAACGTACACTTGGTTTTGTCAGTTATACAATTAACAGTTTACATATCATGGAAGGATAGCAAAAGATCGACCATTAGTGCAAAGAACAGCCATCGTCATTACCAAATTAAAACTATGTAAATTAACACCACCTAAATGTAGATGATACTGTAAAAGATCGTTGTCAGTTACTATACTACTTACTTAAACCTACGTTATTAAATTAGTATCGTCATCACGATCGTTTCCCTTTCGGGGTGGTCAGAAACCACGCTTATTAAGAAGCGGATTCACAGTTAGCCAAACTTTACTATAGGTCAATCATGACAAGTGGCAAGCTCGTCGATGTCTCCAGCGTACCAAACTCGAGAAATATCACAAATAAATTATATATTAATTAAATGTATTTATTTAATATTTTTGGGTCCCGACCAGGAATCGAACCCGGTACCTCCAAGTCTAAATCCACGGACTTAACCGCTAGACCACGGAGGCAGTTATTAAATTAGATGTCAGTAAATGTCACAAAATATATCAATAAACATTACATTATGAACTATGCACGCTACACCGGATCGCTAATGGATCCTTCGGAGAGGAATTGACCATGAGCCTGAGCTATCTTTTCCTCTTACCACGGACTACCAACAATGTCTCGTTTAACAGCCCACTGCTACGTATGTGTCGTCGTTACAATGATTTAGGTTTAACCCAGAGTAAAATAGATATCTTTAACTGTACCTATTCAATGTTTAAACACCACGTACACAAACTGAACCAATAAATATGCTGATTTTATTGTTTGATTTAATGTTATTAAGAATACTTATTAATACTACTATTATATTATTATTGTTTTTGGGTTTTTATAATTTTAGTTATATATAAGATATGTATGCCAAATTGTTATTTTTATGTTTAAATTCAGATATTAATGTCTTTCTGTATTTCATTTTTGATATTGTTTACTGCATGCTGTGTACAAATATTAGGTTGGCAAACTTATTACTTATTTATATCACTGTATTTTGTTTAATGTTTTGTCTGTTAACTGTTTTTTGTACCTTAATAAATAAATAAATAAATTATGTAAGATAAGCAGCTGTAAAAGGGCGTTGTCACTTAAAAACCAAATTAAAAAAAATACTATTATTTATTTATTTATTAAAACTTTATTGCACAATATATACAAGGGGCGGACTTAATGTCGGTAGACATTCTCTGACAGCCAACCTTAGGGACATTGTAGAACATTAAAGACGTAAGGTAGGTGCAATTAGAGAAATATGATTACATAATAAATATGCAATATTATCTAAACTACAATAATAAATACTATAATAAAAAATACTAATAATACATACACATAACGTTTTATTAATACATTACATAACATTAATACATACACTACATATATTAATATAATAAATAAACTAAATGAGTTGTTATGAGCTATTTAAATAATATGAATATACCATTTTTTTGAAAATGCTTCAGTATTATGTATGTTATCAAAGTATAAACAGAGTGAGGTACACTTTATTTATTTCATTTATTCATTTCCACAACACATTACAGAATATAAGTACACGTTAAAATACTGCGTGAAATTTCTTAAAGAGCAAATATTTTTATATCATAATCTAGAATAAAAATAAAGAATAACGTATTTTTTTGTTTTATTATTCACTAATAAAATCTTAAGTTACGATGCAAAGAAGTTTTCCTAAAAATATCGCCACTCATACTGAACCTAATCAAGTAGGTAGCGAAAGGTCGACGATCGCGCAAACGTTGACACGTAATTGTTTTTATTTCGTCTTTTGGATGTGGGCTAGATTAATTAATAATAACACAGCCTTTAGGTATTTATTACGAATTATTCATCATGCAGTTTTGTTATCTTTTCGGATAAGTATTTTTATATATTTGAAATAGTGTTTCGACTAATGACATCTGAAGCATACGAAAACCCGGGGCCGCTGCAGAGTCAGCCGCGCGCCTTAAACGCAACAAATACGCGGAGATCATCATTAATCACTACTGCATCCCATTTGCAATTGAAACTATGGGTCCGTGGTCCGAGGAGGTTCTGGCGTTCTCTCGTGAGCTTAGGGAAAAACTCCGCTTGGTGACGGGTAACCCTTTCTTTGTTCTCGGCACATTACGCCCATCGGACGGTTATAATTTTAGTTTTTATTTTTTTAGTTTTATTTGTAGTGTAGTTTATTTATTTATTTTGTTTATTTAATGTTAGGTTTTCTTTTTAATCATTTAATATTGTAATTCTTTTACATTGTTTGTATATTACTTAGAATAAATATAAAAATGTCTATACATTGGGGTCAACTGCAGTCGAAATGTCAGTGACAAAGCTCGGCTCGCCATACACAATGCCATGTTGGTACCAACACTGATGTATGGAAGCGAGACGTGGATACGTCAGAATACGCATGAGATTAGGGTTAATGCAGTAGAAATGCAGTCGTTGCGGCGGATATGTGGCGTCACTTTGGCGGACCGCATACGTAACCTCGAAATACGGAAAAGAGTTGGTATGAAGGAAAGCATAGGGACAAAAATAAATAAAGGCATGCTACGATGGTTCGGGCATGTTGAAAGAATGAGCGATGAAAGATTGACGAACCAGATATATAATGCTAAAGTTGTGGGTGAAAGAGGCCCGGCAGACCGAGACTCACATATCACGATGAAATAAATAAAACACTGACTGAAGGTGCATTAAAAAGTCTTCGTAACCAAAGGGCATGTATGAAGAGGTTAATGAATGTCGACGAAGCGAAAGAGGTATGTCGTGATCGTGTCAAATGGCGCTCAATTGTCTCTGCCTACCCCGCAAGGGATCTGGCGTGAAGATATGTATGTACGTACATTGGTCAAATTAGGAAACATACTTTATTACTGATAACTGTGTTAAAGAAACGGAAGAAATGTAAGTAAATGTTACAGATTTTTTTTTTACAGTATATATATATATATATATATATTAGGCGCCTCCGTGGCCTAGTGGTAACAAACGTTGCCGTGAACTCGGGAGGTCGTGGGTTCGATTCCCACCGGGGGCAAGTTGTACATTGTATAATTTGTCTCGGTCTGGGTATTTATATGTATAATATGTATATATTTACAAAAAAAAAAAGTATAAGATGTAGTTTATCAACCATCTAGTTTCCGTAACACAAGCTTACCGCTTACCACGGAAATTAGATGGCGCTGTGTGACCTGTCTGGAAATATTTATTATTTATTATTATTATATCTGGTGGATGTCTAGGAGCTCTAGTAGGTCTGTGTTCTGGGAGCTGTAATGGATAATTCCTATTTAGTTTAAACTCTACAGTTCAGTTATAACAAACCATACAATAACATATCAAAAACTTCATACATACTTTAGATCGAAACTAATTTATGATCTACAACCGAGAAGTAGATAGGTCATAGCTAAGGTAAAGTCGAGAGTTAAGGCATAAGTTTAACTAAGTTATGTCACTAAGTTAGCTAAGACACGATTTAGATTAAGTTTAGCGCAGTGCACTGATTTAGTTGTTTGAAAGTCTCTAGTTTGACCGAAAGCGCATTAGAGATCTAGTGTTAACGGAAAATGCTAGGCTAGATCCCTAGCAAATATTTCTAAAGACTTGTTCATTTCCTCCTTTAGCAGAACAAATTATGCAAAAAACACCTTTTTAAGACGTGCAGTAAAACTATATAATGATTGCTTGGTTGACGTGGACATATTTGCTTGCTCTAAGTCAGTGTATAGGAGCAGAGTCCGTGAGATAATTAGAGTTAAGTATTCGATAGAATAGACTTAAATGTGATTTTTACTTTCTTTTATGGTTTAATTGTATTTTGAAAATGTAATAAGTATAGTTCTCTTTTACAGTTTAGGTACTCCAGGTCTAATTATATGTATATTGTTTGTTATATAAATTGTATTATGACTGTTTGTTACCATAATAAAATAAAATAAAATAAAATATGCAACTGACTAACAATAGGTATAAATGTAATTATTGCTTCTTTTTTTTATTCTCTTCCGATGGATGATGAATGATAGGGAAGGCAAAGGGTCTAGCCCATACAGCCAAGTCTGACGTACTCGTAATATATATTTCTTTTTTATGAGTTAATTCAAATTCAAATTAATTTATTCATCTAAAGGGTTAGTAAATACAAAGTAAAAAAAAAATAACACAATTAAAATAAGTAAAAGGTAAGTTAAAAGTTAGTAACAACAATAAATCTCTGGTCTGCACACTAGGACATCCTGTCATGTGAGGACTAGCTTTAGTAGGGGTGATTTTTAGTATTAATTAATAAACAACAAAAACATGGAAGTAAGAATACAAACCGGTTATTCAATAAATAATAATATAAAAAAAAAATAGGGTTGATTTGCTTGTGTTTTTATGCGTATCTAAGTATGTCTATGTCGTAAATATATAGGAATTAAATAAATAAATGAAAGTGTAATGAGGCCGACAACGGACACTTCAAGCATCTTCAGAATATCGCTCCGTCTTGCGCTCGGCCCCCCAACGGGAGATCGCTTCCTAGAGAAGTGCTCTTGGAGGAGAGCTGAAGTAGTCGAACCTAGACACCCTGGGTTCGTGAGCCACACAGGCGCTGTTATACCATTAACAGCGCCCAGCACCAAAAGTGCTTGAATTACCAGCGGGTGGTTACCCTCTGAGATCCTCCCGGGAAAAAAACGGGGGAATGTCCCCATCCCCAACCCAGGCCCATTAGCCATCCGGGCCTGGAGACTCCACTGTCTGTCTGTCTAATTAAGTTTAAAACACAATAAAATAATAATAAAAAAATAAAAACGTTTATTGTCTAAAATACTTAAGCTAAAATACAGTAAGCAAACACATTTTTTTGACGTTACTGCAAAAACGAGGTATGTTTTTATTGACACATTAATTTAGCTCTTGTAATTAAATATTGCAATGCCCTCCGCACTAATATATTTTTTTATAACCTACTGTACGACGACGGATAGGCTGAGACTCACTGCAAGCGCCCGCGCCGCAGCAAATGAATGAATGACGTTGAAAAATTTGATGTTGATAAAAAAATGGTCAAGCCGTGCCTCGTGGTCTCGGCACACAGTACATGTTGCATGGACAATCTACCTGAATCACGTGGATATCATATCTAACTATTTTAAAAATAGTGTTAAAGGACCCGGTTAAATTTCCCGGTCCCGCTTGCACTAATACCAACTTGTGGAATTGTTAAGAAAACTTAATAATAAAAATACATTTTATTCTCGCACCTATCTGGCCAGGCGAAGCGAAAGGATACTTGGCAATTTTATAATTTTATCTGTGAGTATTTTTGTCATATCTTGCTTTATCTCACAGCAGCGTCTATTTTCATACAATACAGTTGGAACTGAACAAATTGTGTATAATTTAATATGTGGTACCATTACAGACAATCTCATTAGCCGTGAACTCGGCGCGAAGAGACATTTCCTAGATTTATGCCAAATGTTCAGTAGGTACCTTATGCTTACTAAAATTTGATTCGATTTTGTTTTTCAGTTTGAACGTTCGCGAAAATTAATATGTATATTTAGTCGTATAATAGTCGGCATCTTAATTTTCTCGAAGCAACAAAAAATATTCAAAAGGGTCTCTGAATAAAAGCTTTAAAAAATATCGTCCTCGTTTAAATTGGAATCTAATTTATTTTACGAGTTTGTGCCGTTTGGGGTCGAGACGATGGGACCATAGGGAACCTCAGCCAATCGTCTGGTCAAGGAAATCTGGAGACACGAAGGCTGGCAATTATTTCTGCCAACGTATGTTGTCATCGTAATGTTGCCAGTCTTCTTAGGACTATCTCTGATGGGACATTTTTTATTTCTAGATTTTTTATTTATTAGGTTTAGTTAATAGTTATTTAAGTAGTTTTTAATTATTATTTTATATTTTGTAAATATTCTTTTTCGAATAAATTAATGTTAATATTTATTTTATTTTATTATTAATTACAGGATAACTAACAACTAATGAAAACATATACAAAAAAATTTAACATATATATATGAGACCCTAATGAAAAATTCTTTTGCCTCGCGAAAATTAAGATCCCGACTATTACACGAGTATATATATAAATATATATATTATATAATAGTCGGGAATAACCCATTGTTGAGAGGATTTTAATCTATCTCGTTTTTTATTGGGTCCTAACTGTTAAAGTCGCTAGGTAATATACATATAAATAATAAGATAATATATGAAATTATTTCAATGGTGTAGCTTGCCACTTGTCATGATTGGCGTATAGTAAAGTTGGCTAAATGTGAATCCGCTTATTTATAAGCGCGGTTTCTGACCACCCCGAAAGGGAAACGGTCGTGATGATACTTTACTGGTGTAGTTTAGGCGGTTATTAAACTTTTTGTGACGGAACCCTTGGGCTTGTTTTTCTCTTTATTTATGTCTTTATGGTTTTTAATTCAATATATTTTTTACGCAATCGGGTTTATTTTATTTAAATTATTTGAAAATAATATTTAATGAAAAATCCTGTTGTAATTCGAATCAGAAATAGACCCGAATAAATTCGATAATCACTTCTTCAGGCGACCGAATTAAATCGAAAGACGTAATCAATTACAGGGGAATAGGAGCGCAGAATTACAATTTGGACAACTCAATTTTAATGGCCGCCTCCGGAAAATGGCGGCTCTTTATTGTATTGTTAACGTGCAATTTAAATGGTAATTGATTTTGTTGATTCGCACTCTGCGTGTCTGTTACTCTGCATTTGTTCAATTAACTTAAATTACTTCCTCGCTTCCAAAAGTGGTTGTATGGCATTTAAATTCATATAATCATTATTTATTTAATCAAAAATAAAGGACCGAAACGCGCGTTTTCAAGTGTCAACATTTATGTGCTTAAGATTTTTTTTTAAGAGTTTTAATATTGGTAATGTAAGGTTGATTTTATCATTTATCATTTCGAATGATCATTTTAGAATCCATAACGATTTAAAGTTGGTTAGCAACCATTCTCATTTTCCTCAGTGTGTCTAATCGAAGGGTACGTTACAAGCAGAATTACAAGTTGCCAAGTCATTATCTAGCGAGCTAGCTGTTCAAATAAATCTCCTCTATGGGCGTAGCCGAAGGTACTAATGAGCTTTTTCACACCATCTTACAATCACACCTCTCACGTGTACCTCTACTATTACACTGAACGTGTGTTGTTATGGGTTTTCGAAATAACAAAACGTAAACGTTATCCGTTTCCAAACGACGCTGTGAAAACTATCGACTTTTAATACCTTATTTACTTTAAATTAAATATATTAAAGAAAATAATAATTATTATATTTCATTTCATTTCAATTAGTCGCGTTTTTAAAACAAATATTAGGTTATTTAACTTATACATGCATAATTTTTGCATAAGCTGTTCAAATTGTGGACGGTGCCACTATTTCTGAAACTCTCGAATCCCTGCTGCTTGGCCGATATGTGGCTTCTCTGAGCGTGTTTTACCAGCTATACAACGGTAAGTTATATATACACTCTATAACCGAATCTCTACCTCTCCATTCCACAACCGAACCACACGCACGGCACACGTGGCACACATACCGTAGTCACCATCCCGACGCGTACTTATACATTTGGGGATTCTTTTGGGATCTGTCGCACGATAAAAACGTAAAATTCTCTTCCAGCCTCTGTGCTGCCACTTTCCAATAACCTGGAGTCCTTCAAGCAAAGTGTGAAAAAGCATCTAGTCAAGCCGGTATGGTGTCAGGGATAAGTGTCTCACATTCATGGACCTAGCGCGCCGCCTTATCATAAGATAGGCGCAAGGATCGATGTTTATAAAAAAAAAAAACTTCGGGGTAGTTTCCGTGCAACATTCTCACTCGCACTCATTCAATAATTTTATTCGTATACAACGCAATACGAGATCACTACTACTGTTACTATTTTAGGTTGAGTGTTACAAAAAGTAGATAGTTTTATTTCGCGAATAAACGAGCAATCGTTTTGAACCTCAGTTGATAGTTTAGTAATTACCTATATTACGTAACGCCCATCTCTATATTACACCCTAATTTAGAAACTCACTACTCAAAATTTATTTCATTATCCTCTACTACTAGAGATGGGCCTTTCAGAACTCATTTCTAGAGAATTTGGATATTTAGAATTGGCGGTTGACGAGTTAATATGGCGCGGTGGTGGCTCGGTTGTAAGAACGCGTACCTTAAATCCTTTAAATAAATAAATAGAACCTAGTTTGGCTTACGTTAAACATGGCAAATGACATGGATGTAATTTCACGACTGATTACCTGTGATAATTAAGCGCTGTATGTTTACACCCCACTAATAATAGTCGTAAACTGAATTTCAATTACCAGACGCGCTATAGCAGACACCTTGCTTTTGGTTTGTTGACACGCGCTCACAGTCCTAGCAGAACATATCGCTCAGTAATTCTGTAATTGCGAGAGATCTAGAGATGCCTACTATCGAGGCATTTGTTGTCGGCCTAGCTAAACGTATGTTTTACCGGGCTGACAACGGATCCTACAAGCATCTTCAGGATATCGCTCCTACTTTCGCACTGACCTTGAAGGGAAGGCCACTACCTAGGGAGGTGCTCTTGGAGAAGAACTAGAGTAGACAAATCTAGAAGACTAGATTCGTGAGCCACAAGGGCGGTGTTGTAATAGGAGCAGCGCCCAGCACCAAAGGTGCGTTGAATTACCGGCGGGTAGTTAGCCGCCGAGATCCTGCCGGGGAAAACGGGAGATATCCCATCCCCAACCCAGGCCCATTGAACATCCGGGCCTGGATGACTCCGCTGTCTGTCTGCTCACAGTCCTACCAAATTATCTGTGAACTAAAGATCGCTACCATTGTTTCAGTGTAGTTATTATTATTATTATTAAATTCTTTATTGCACGAAAATTGTACAAAGGCAAAGATTAATGCCTACAAGGCATTTTTTAACATCTTTTTTTTTTTTTTTTTTTTTTTTTTTTTTTATACTTGCACGACATGTGACCTTGGGCCCACCTGATGGTAAGTGGCGCGCAAGGTCCATGAATGTTAGCAACTGAAGTCAGATACTCGTAACTGCCATCAGTCCCTAACACTATGCCGGCTTGACTAGATGCTTTTTCACACTTCGCTTGAAGGACTCCAAATTATAGGAAAGTGGAAACACAGAGGCTGGAAGAGCATTCCACATCTTTATCGTACGACAGATGTATGAGTCCCGAAATTTATATGTACGCGAAGGGATGGTGACTACGGTATGTGGGTGCATATTCTGACCTGTGCGTGTGGTTCGGTTGCGGAATGGAGAGGGAGGGATTAGGTTATAGAGTTCTTCGGAGCACTCACCATAGTATAGCCGGTAGAACACGCTCAGAGAAGCCACATCTCGGCGAAGCTAACCTAATCTAACCTTTGGGAGAGAATGAGATGAAGGATAGTGCTGATATAAAATATGTAATAAGATAACACACAATATACTACATACTAAGAAATACATACACTACGTACTAAGATATTTATACACTACATACTAATAAATACATACACTAAATCCTAAGAAATACATACATATTATAAAAGTATATATTTGCCAAATATTTATTGTTAGCCCGATGCTTGTTTGTGTAAAAATAATGCAGTAACCAAGCTTTTGAAGACGTGGAGACTTACGGTGCGTGTCTGATAGCCAGTGCCAGTTTCTTCCACCTGGTGGGCTGCAGACACAGTAAACGAATCTGAATATCTGCTAGTGGAGTGGGATGGTATTTTCAGTTGATTATTATAGGAAGAACGTAGTTGTGCGTATCGTACAGGAGGAGTCATTCTCGATATGAGTTTTCTATATAAACTACTTAGAAACCAAATAGACTGTTCACAACTATTAAACTTATTTAAAATCTGGGTTCCAAACCGACTGCCACGATATCCTACTGCACTACTACGCCCCCTCAAGCCAGAACTAATCTTAAACAAAGCTCTCCTGTATCTAGATTATCCAAAAAATATAAAGAGTTTGGTCAAGAAATAGTTCTGTTCAACGATTCGCTTTCTAAATTTCAGTTAAATGTTAAGATACATTGTTCCTATTAATATTAATAATAATATTAAATTGGACTAAGTACAATATTTTATTTTATGTTTTTAGACGTGTTTTATATTTTTTATTAAGCTTTTTGTATGTTTAAACTTAGAATTAAATTTAATTTGATTTTATTTTATTTTAATTTAATTTTAATTATCCATTATTATCTACCACTTGTATTTTGTGCATGTTGTGGCACCATTTATCGTCAATTCAATGTCCTAGTTTTTAAGTAAGGAATAATGTAATCGACCACTGGTTGTCCTTAAATAAATAAATAAATAAATATCGGAGATATCAGAAAAACAATCCGTATTTAGCGTTAATTCCAACTCAAGAAGCTCGCGGACGCAGCTGCAGGGTGTCCTCCCCCTCCCCACTTTACAACATCTCTCCACCAGTATTTAATTAGTAACATGAGTAAGTCTTGGAATATTAGTTCTCCTTAAAATAAAGTAAAAATTGGCATTTGACATCATTGCAAATGGCACATACTTTCTACGAGAACAACAAATAGGTGGTAGGCGGACTGATGGTGGTAATTTACCCAGTCTGCCGGGGCGGGGAAGTATCCACCGTTCGTGCCGATAAACCCAGTAAAGTAAATCCACATGTTTCGGGATCAGGCTCGAATTGCCGTCATGCCCAGTCAAGCCGGCATAGTGTTAGGGACTGATGTCAGTCAAAATAGAAACGGCCAGCTATGGGAGAGCATTTCACATCTTCAGCGTGGTACAAATGTAAGAGTCTTTAAAATCGTAAAAAGGTCGGTTCAAACCCCGAAAAATACCACTAAGATATACACTTTCCTTACGTAGATTTATTATAGATTTACTACATCACCGTTCCCGTGCCTCGGAGACAATGTTAAGCCGTCCTGGTTTCACTAATACCAACTTGTGGAATAGTAGACCGCCTCCGTGGTCTAGTGGTAACAAACGTTGCCGTGAACTCGGGAGGTCGTGGGTTCGATTACCACCGGCAAGTTGTATATTGTATAATTTGTCTCAGTCTGCGTGTTTATATGTATATATTTAGAAAAAAAAAAATAGTATAATATATAGTTTATCAACCATCTAGTTTCCGTAACACAAGCCTCGTAGCTTACCACGGAAACTAGATGGCGCTGTGTGACCTGTCTGGAAATATAAAAAAAAAAAGTTTATATTTTGACATGAAACTTTGATATCAGACCTTCGCCAACTCTTCTGGCCAGCGTAACATAGGACAAACTCTCCAGATATTTCTTCAGAAGGCCCATTTCCAATAATGGAGGTCTAAGGATTTCTTTGTGCTAGGGGCTGTGATGTCTGTGAAGTAGGTAGGGATAGAAGCTACGGCATGCATATTTTAGCCTGTGCGTGTGATTAGGTTGCGGAATAGAGAAGAAGGTTGTGGAGCTCTTCAGAACACTACCGTAGTGTACCTCTTAAAACACGCTTAGGGAGACCACGCCTCGGTGAAGCTGCGATCGCTGCGATTCGATAGTTTTAGACACTGTGGTATCGTCCAGTGTCCGAATCGCCCGCCTCTCCAGAATCATCCCAGAGGTGAGAACAGTATTCCTTGCATGAGCTTATTAATGCTGTATAAAACACAAATGTAGGTTTGGGCGAGAAAATCCGTTTCACCTTTTCATACGTACATTTGTCATAGACTTACAATACCACCGTTCCCGTGTCAGAAGAGCAACTTAAGTAGCCGGTCCCGGTTCCACATGCCTCTCTCCAATAGTGGAAGTCTACGAAACTAGGGGCTATAATGATAAAGATTCCTTGGATCCCAAGGTTGAACATGATAACATGTAAATTTGACCCAACAGCAAAGCAACAACATTGTTGTATACATATAAAGGTAATAAAATTTGCTTCCTACACAAAATTTAAATTACGACATTAATTAATTTTCCTAAAACAATAATTAGTAACTAAAGCGTGATACAGCATAGTGTTGCCAGCTTATTGTTACCGCGTCCATTGTGAGGCGTCAAGTAACGACAAATTGTATGGGAGCACGCGAGCCTCTCCAAATTAATTTTACAACTTTTTTATTAGCTGGTATTTGTCTGTTTATTTTTAAGCACCATCAGTAATTAAATAATAATAATAAATCAGGATAATCAAATCCAATAAAAAATCTTTATTAATAATAATAGTAATAATAAACTTTTATTTCGGACTTCACATCCATAAATTGTTAGTAACAATTTTACTTAATCTATATTTAGTATAACTAATAATTTATTTTAAACTATCCGCTACTGGAGGCTGTCTACTTGACTTTATGCAGCTGTATCCAGTGCTCCAGCAGCGGAGAGTCCCACCGATCTGCCAATACGTTTAGGAGCCTGTTGGTACTGGTTCTCATGCGGCACAGCATAGACGCAGATCTTTTGCGCATAATTGTTTAAAAACTGTCAGTCCTCGAATCAGCAAACATACCCGAGGCACTGCAGAACCTCGGCAGCCCCATCAGGATCCTAAACGCATTATTATACTGGACGCGCAGGTCGCTGTACGCTCTCCGAGTATAGTCCACCCATAGGCTGCACGTGTAAAAGGAGTCACTTTTACCTGGGCGGTGCAGCGCGCAAACCTACGGGCTAACAAAGGACAGCCAACGACCTGCGCTCCCGCTCAAGATCTACATTGTCTTTAAGGTCCTCGGTGACCCAGAGGCCCAGATATTTAAATATTATTGTATAGATTGCTTATTCTAATTGCAGTTGTATGTACATGAAGATGCAATCTGCTCATATTATGGGCATACAATATGCTTATGTCAATAGATATTTATTTACAATATTTATTTATATATAGTTAACATTTAATATTGTTCTCGTCAATTTATTTATATATTAGATAAAAAAGATATAAATATATTTATTGACAAAAAAACTAATTTACAAGCGAAACATATTACAGTGATCTCCACACTCGGCACTGCCAGTCATGTGGTGATATTGTAACTACACAATGAAAATAGAAGAAAAGTAAATTAATAATAATAGTAGGTGTATGCCGATCACAGTACAATCTACATAGTAATACCTGTCTTGTCTACGCAGGGACTAAAACCAGGAGACACTAAACAAACGCTTCTTAATAAAAGTTATATAACAGAGATAAATTACAATGTTAATGTCAAAATTTGCATGCTAAATATTCTTTTATTGAGTAAAAACAGTTGTCAATAAGAATTTTCTTTAACTCAATAGTAAAACGTTTTATAGGTAACTCTCGCATCTCTCTAGGATTTTTATTATATACTCTAATGCACATTATGTGGCAGTGTGGATAGGTGGTCTTGGTCCTACACCTCTTGGTCTTGGTCTTACACCCCTTGGTCTTGGTCTTACACCCCTTGGTCTTGGTCTTACACCCCTTGGTCTTGGTCTTACACCCCTTGGTCTTGGTCTTACACCCCTTGGTCTTGGTCTTACACCCCTTGGTCTTGGTCTTACACCCCTTGGTCTTGGTCTTACACCCCTTGGTCTTGGTCTTACACCCCTTGGTCTTGGTCTTACACCCCTTGGTCTTGGTCTTACACCCCTTGGTCTTGGTCTTGGACTCGCAAGACTATTGCTCTGACTGAATTTGTATTATCTTTTCTAATTGTACTAAGGAAATCTTGTACCTGTCCGCAAACTACTATGACCTGTCTGGAAATATTTATTTATTTATATTCTGATCACCCCGAAAGGCAAACGGTCATGATGTGTATTAGATCAATCGACAATAATGCTTATTCCTTTGCAACATTGACACAAAAATGTCAGTCGGCTGCTGTTAAACGGTAAAGTATATCGATAATATTCATCAGACGGGCGACGTCTATTAATATATTTAAAAATCTACTTATCGCTCACTTTCTAAACAAACAACATAGATCTTCTTAGTACCTATATCTATCATACTATTGTTATTATGTGTAAACAGTACTATATACTTACCTAGTTTCGTATTTGTATATATATATATATTTATATTTATGTATTTATGTAGTAGTATGTAACGATTATTATGTATTGTATATTTATAATAATGCACGCCGCAAATCCTCTACCACACTCCCAAAGGTTAGCTGTTATAAAATGCCGGGCATTAAGTTCGCTCTTGTACATTACTTTTAAGTTTTTTGTGCAATAAAGAGTTTATAAATAAATATTCGACAACTTTGTTTAATTCCGTCGCGTATAGTTTGCTATACTGGCGATACATCGAAGTTACGGTGGTGGCTCGGTTGTAAGAACGCTTTTCTTAAATCCTACAAGGTCAGTTCAAATTTTGTTCGCACAAATTTGTCATAAATTTACAACACCACCATTCCCGTGCCTCGGAGAGCACGTTAGGCCGTCGGTCCCGGTTCCACTAATACCTACTTGACATCAGATCCAACAGTGGAGGTCATGAAGGCTGTGTTCTATGATGACACATCGTAACGGACGTCATTTTAATCGAACTATCCAAATGGACATGCGTCAAATTATTTAGCAAACTGATGATCGGTTATCCCATCCACCGTTCGTCAGTCTCAACAAGATTATCAAGATGAAATCGTTTCTGACAGCGCGAAGCAATATATCCACAACAAATTTTGGAATGTGGTTACGCCATTTGGTCTAGGGGCTGTGATGTAGGTTTACTCCTGCCCCAGGTGGGAGCGGTGTCACATGTCGTAATCAGTTTTAAAAAAGTTTTTTATACATGAGTATAGACTAAGTTGAGTCTAGGATATTTGCTAACGTTCCACATGGCTTTATTCTCGACTAGAACCGGGCAATAACCGTTAAAATAAAGTAGGTCGCGTAATAACGACGTCTTGGTAACATTCTCTGTACATTTTATTTTGTGGTATAATAGTTTAGAGTAGGATCTGCATTTATTTGTATTCTGTAGGACTGAGAAAGTCAAAATAATAAACATTTATTGGATGCTGTTGCATTTTTTTTTTTTTTTTTATATATATAACAACACGACACGTGATCTTGCGCCCACCTAATGGTAAGTGCTGTGTAAAGTCCATGAATATTAGCAACCTGAATCATACACTCATTACTGACATCTACCCCCAACACTATTCCGGCTTGACTAAGCATGACGGCAATTCGAGCCTGATCCCGAAACGTGTGGATACACTTTACTGGGTTTATCGGCACGAACGGTGGATACTTACCCCCGGTAGATTGGGAAAATTACCACCACCAGTCCGCCTCCACTATCAATGGTCTCTATATATGTATATTTTATATAATCACCATATAGACCTATCAGAACACTTAGTTACGTAATATACTGCAAAAAACAATACAATACCAGATAATTTATATACGAGTACATGTACTTTATAAAAGAGCAAATACTTTTATATTATAATCTAGAATAAAAATAAAGAGCTATGTACTTTTTATTTAAATTATTCAGTAATAAAATATTTAAGTTACTGTGCAGAGAAGTTTTCCTAAAAATATCGCCACTCATACTGAGCCTAATAGAACGAAAGAAAGAAAAATATTTTATTTGCCACATATCAATAAATACAACTTTAACAAATAAAGCCTAGTAGTATACACAAGATGTGTGAAATAAAATGAAATAATATTTATTTGTATGGAATATGGTAAATAGGTACATAGTTTTTCAATAGCTCACATACTCCGCCATTTCTGGCACACAAATTTATACTAACTTAATTAATTACTAATTTATACACAATTTATACAATGAAAATAATTTAATAATGAATAAAATTTAAGAAATATTGCATAAGATAATACTCGTATGCGAGATTTTGGTCAGTTGATTAATACAAATTATTACAATTTCTAAATTTGTATGAATAAAACTCGCTTAACGAATAAAAGCAACACTCTGTCAATAGCTTCTTGATTCTAGATTTAAACTGATTATTGGGTAATTGTTTGAGAACCTCTGGTAACTTGTTATAAATACGAATGCACATAACGTAATAGTTATTATCGAAAACTCTGCTTTTTGGTGTCTTAGTATAGGCAATAGTGTTTGGTTGTCGACTACTTTTAAAGACATCTTTTTGGTAAGTAAACTTGACTTGTCTTTGTGGTGACAAATAGGGAATCAGCTCAGCATGGAGCTGCGATTTTCACAGCGCTGATTTTCGGCTAATCCCTTGTTAGGAGAGGTGTTAATGGATAATATATACATATATATAGGTGTGGTGTATGTATGTAGGATATACAAGGATAACTAATACATTTAATAAAATAATAAAAAAATATGTACATACATACATACATATCTTCACGCCAGATCCCTTGCGGGGTAGGCAGAGACAATTGAGCGCCATTTGACACGATCACGACATACTTCTTTCGCTTCGTCGACATTCATTAACCTCTTCATACATGCCCTTTGGTTACGAAGACTTTTTAATGGACCTTCAGTCAGTGTTTTATTTATTTATTTATATAAAAAATATGTAAAACAAAAATATCATTAAAAACAAACTATAAAATATAAAGAAGGTATGCTGTATACAGTAGCTGTTGGTGTGTCAAAAGAGAGTTTTTAATATTTATTTTTAAAAGCAACCGCCGATGTCGTGCAGTGGTGGGGGTAGGTTGTTCCATATCTTAGTAGCAGCATACCTAAAGCTCCCACTAATCAAGTAGGTAGCGAAAGGTCGACGATCGCACGAACGTTGACTTATTCTTTTTCGTCTCTCGGCTGTAAGCGAGATCAATTAATACTCGTAATAACACTTGTTTTTAGGATGATTGATTTTTAGATTTGAAGAAAAAATATATTTTTAATTTCATTGATGATACCTGAAGCCAAAAAAAAAGGTGTTTTGACAATTACAATGCACAAAATTAAAATGTGGCAAAATTACCACCTAAAAATTAAACATAGATTTTGCAAAAAAAATATGTAAGGAACAGCTCTCAGTTTCCATCCTAATGCGAAAGAGTTTTACGATTACAGGAAACTACTATAATAGTTTTAAATCATTCTATTTTTTAAAAAGTAACTCGTATCCAAATTAATATGAGTACTTATTTATAGGTAATTTTTGACCATTTTGTCCTAGATTGTACAGTTTTACTAAAAAATTGAGTTTCAATTTTACTAACCACATATTTTTAGCAAACTTTAACGAACCATATCTCCGAAACTATAACTCGTATCAAAATAAGTATAACTTCTTATTTGTAGGTAATTTATTAATAAATAATTTAGTTTTTGACCATTTTGTCGTAGCTTGTATAGTTTTTTTTTTAATTTAAAAATTGAGGAAATCCGTAAAACGGGACTCTTTTCAAGGCTAGGTATAATATAGCAGCAGTAAAACAAAATTATTAATTTTGCTGTGTTGCCCATACATTCAATTCTAAAAAGAATAGCCTATAAATAAGGTAGATAAAGCTTTGTTTGTCGCGCGCTGTTTTTTGTCCTGGAATTTTGTCTGTAAATGCGTATCATCCTATATTTGCGGACGGGCTGCCTGCCAAACATTTTAGAGCTTGCACATAATGTTCTCCATACAAGACAGAATAAAGACCCTATGAAAATAATTATAGGTAACTAAATAGTCGTGTAAATGAAAATGCATATTTTTCTTAGATAAATGGCCTCAATAAAATGTCCTCGTGGCATAATGATTTCTTTGCAATCTATGTATGTATTAGTTCTTTTATATCATTTTACTTTTTTCTTATTAGGTTTTATATTATGTATTTTGGCGTTACCTTTTTATTACCACTTTTTACCATTTTTTATTTTAAATTTGTATTTCAATGTTGATTTTTGAATTTGTACTTCATCTTTTGTACTTGACCGCCTCCGTGGTCTAGTGGTAACAAACGTTGCCGTGAACTCGGGAGGGCGTGGGTACGATTCCCACCAGGGGCAAGTTGTACATTGTATAATTTGTCTCGGTCTGGGTGTTTATATGTATAACATGTATTTATTTATTTAAAAACTTTATTGTAAATCTATACAAAAGGCGAACGTAATGCCGCAAGACATTCTCTTCCCGTTAACCTTTGGGACATTTAAATATGAGTACGGTGCAAATAGAGAATGAAACATAAATAATATTAAAAAATAACATACTTAGACAACTATAATATATATATATACATATATATACACATACATACTAATACTACTTAAATATAATACAATAAAATTATATAATAATACATAAATACCTTAATGTTAATAATAACTACCTATAATAGATTAAAGTCAGTAAAAAGTAAAGCTGACTGACTATATATATTTACATAAACACATAATGTATATATTTACAAAAAAAAAGTATAGTATGTAGTTTATCAACCATCTAGTTTCCGTAACACAAGCCTCGTAGCTTACCACGGAAACTAGATGGCGCTGTGTGACCTGTCTGGAAATATTTATTATTATTATCTTATTTTGTTTGTTAACTGTTAACGTACCCTTTTCTCGAATAAATAAATAAGGTAAACACCTCAGAAAATGGTCAACATAATTATCTGTCAGGGCTGCGGAATCGGCTGAAAAGGCCAAATGTCGCAAATACGATTAAAATGACTCTGTTGCTAATGACTATGTGTTTGTGCCATTTGGTCTTGAGACAATGAGACCGTGGGGGCCAAGCGCTAAGAAGTTCTTTGAAGAACTGTCTAAGCGGCTGGTTAACGCTGTATGTGACAAGAGAGCTTTTTCGCGCAGCAAATCAGCATCGCTGTGCAGCGGGGGAATGCTGCAAGTGTTCTTGGCACACTGCCACAAGATCAAGTCATGGGTAAATATGTTTTTATAGTGTTTTATATTTAACTTAGTTTATATATATTTTTTAATTAATTTTTATTTTTATTTATATTTTTTTTTATTTTTTTTTTTTCTCATCATTTATTTATTACCGTAGGGACCGTCTGGAACACTTGGTTAAGTCAAATTTATAATACTCTGTAACTAATATTAGTTACCTACAGTAAACGAGATAACACAATCATGGTCAGACAGCATGGTATTCTTAAAAATAACTATACATGGTAATAACTAACATTATTAAATTTTCGGGATAAACTCAAATGGCTCCCTATTCGTAAGAGGCGAAATTGTCGAGTTCTCTGCTTACTGTATAGTATCCTGAATGAACCCGGCACGCCTCAGTATCTTAAAGACAGCTTCACATTTCTTGGCTCCATTCACGATCGAACCCTTTGATCTAGTTTCAACTCCACACTCTCCATTCCTTCTCATCACACCTCTTTTGTCTCCCATTCGTTTGCTGTTGTTGCTGCAAATCTCTGGAACGACATACCATTAAATATAAGACAAGCTTCCAATCGAGCTATCTTCAAAAATTTAGTATATAGGTACTTCTTATCAACCTAACTGTTTCAACTTCTCTATTTTTTTATATAGTTATTTTCCTTTTTCATTTGCAGCAA
The DNA here is from genome assembly GCA_910589645.1 of Tinea semifulvella. Lineage (NCBI taxonomy): Eukaryota > Metazoa > Arthropoda > Insecta > Lepidoptera > Tineidae > Tinea > Tinea semifulvella. Next base: position 1,414,803 of record OU342612.1, read on the forward strand.
CTACATCATTATTTCTATATTACTTCCCTCATCGTTTAAGTGGTTTATTTGAATATTTTTTTTTTTTTTTTTTTTTTTTTATACTAGCACGACATGTATATAGTATATTTATATATATATAATTTATTTATGTACGTGTTATGTAATAGTAAGTAAATATTGGTATGTATATATTGATATATATGGACTTACTTAATATTGCACCTACCATCTATACTGTCTAAATGTCCTAAAGGTTTGGCTGTCAGAGAATGCCTAGCGGCATTAAGTCCGCCTTTGTACATAGTGCAATAAAGTTTTTAAATAAAAAAAATAAAAATAAAAATATTTATAACAATTTCTAAACCTTTCGCCTTTCCAAAAATAAATAAATGATCGATCGTTCTTTAATCATCGCTTTCAACTTTGACAAGTTGATGTTGTTATTTTGACAGATGAACTCTGACCTTTGAACTTTGAAGACACGTTCACGAATTTCCGAGAAAACCTCAAAATATAAATTAGTAACTGACGATCCTTGTTGTCGTCTCGAGGCAAATCAACATATGTAACAATCTTTAATTATAAAATTATTTTTGAGTAGGTTAAGGAAAATAGCTCGCCAGATAGATGACTTAATAATTAGCCACTTTCGTCATTTCTCTTTTATTTTTTTTATACTACGAATAAAATGACTTATAAGGAGCAACTTAAGTTAGTCACGGACTACGAATTTTTCGTAAACAAGAAGCTGCAGGCCTTATAACTTTGTTTTGTAACTGCCTCTGTGATCTAGCGGTTAAGTGCATGGATTTACCGAGGTATCGGGTTCGATTCCTGGTCGTGATACAATAATATTTATTAATTGATGTTTAATTGTGATATTTACAGAGTTAGGGTACGCTAGAGACATCGAAAAGCTTGCCACTTGCCATGATTGGCCTATAGTGGCTAAATGTATATCTGCTTCTTTATATGCGTGGGAAACGGTAAGAAGGGAAACGGTCGTGATAATACTTTACTCTTTAGGTTTTATATGATTTTGTACTTACAACCTTTTGCTTAGCGAGTGTTGAATATAATGTTGTTAAAGTAGGTACTAAAATCGACTTACTAAATTCTTCAATAGGTCTTTTCTGACTTTATATTATCTCTCTGCATGCAAGGAACAATCTTCTTTGGATTTTTTTTTATAATTAAATAATTTCAAATCATCGTTTTTGATACGCACATACAATGACCGTAAAAAAGTATCATCACGACCGTTTCCCTTTCTGGGTGGTCAGAAACCACGCTTATTAATAAGCAGATTCACATTTAGCCAACTTTACTATAGGCCAATCATGACAAGTGGCAGGCAAGTTCGTCGATGTCTCCAGCGTACCAACTTCGAGAAATATCACCAATAAATTAAATATTAAGTGAATGTATTTATTAAAATACATTAATAAATATTTTTGTGTCCCTACCAGAAATCGAACCCGGTACCTCCGAGTCTAAATCCACGGACTTAACCGCTAGACCACAGAGGCAGTTTGATACGCACCTATATTGACCGTAATGTTTCAAATTTGGGTATCATGCTGAACGTTACGTCTTTTAGAGTGGTTAGAAATCATGCTAGTGGCAAGCTCATCTTAAAAGTGTTTAACAGTTTTGCACCCCTCGTGTGCACAATCGAATATTTTCAATTCTCTCTGACTGAGTAGGTACTTACTAGGGAATAAAATTACAGCTATTTTGGACAAATTTTCCCTCTCATATCAAATCAAATTAAAATCATATCATGTATTTTCTTTGGTTATCTTGTAACAACGTGGATATTTTCATGGTTATTGATTTGTTGGATTTGTCTCCGTCCCGAATGACATAATTATTATTAATAACATTGGAAAATTGACGAAAAATTTAATAAAAGAAAAAAATATTTTGATTTATTCGAAGTAATATACAAACAATATAAAAGAATTACAATATTATTAATTAACCTAAAAAATAAACTAAATCTAAATAACAAATTAAATATAATAAAAATTTTACCAACCTTAACCTTACAATATAAAAATTTCCTCCAGGCCATTGTCCAGTGGCATGGTGCCCAAAACACTGGCAGCATTTCCTCGTTGAATTTCGATACTAATCTTTTCAGCAAGGAAGCTGCCAGCCCGTGGGTCACCAGAGACGTCGACTAGTTTTTTTTGAAATTTCTTTAAATAAAGTTTTTGCCTCGAGGCCCCACGGTCCCATGGTTTCAACGGCAAAGGCCACAAATATATAATCATTGCAAATGTTTATATATTTGCGGCGCTTGACGTTTTGAGCTTGTTCTGCCGCGGCAACAGCTCAGAAAGAAAAATCATTTTCCCTTACAAAATGTTCGTACCTGCCAAACAATGTTGGTTGTCAAATATTTATGCGTGCGTACAGAAATTTATATTTAGCTTGTTTATATTATATAGAATAAATATCAATAAACCAAATTCGATAATTAAAAAAAAAAACAACTGTCAAAACGATTAGTCTTACTTTTACGTCGCGAAATTGTCTGTGATTTGTTTCGAATATTGTTTTGTGTGAGTATTATTATTATTAATAATGACATTCATTATTTCATTGTCTGTCAGGCGGTACGATGTTCGCCTCGTCAGCTAGTTTATTATATTATGTACCTAATCTTAGACCGAAAATAGCAAAACATTTTATAACGATTTTTCTCTATTTTATTATTACAAATACCTACACACGAGTATATGATTAATTTATACCCAAAATATTCTCTTTAATATTGTAAGTTGATAGACAAATCTTAAAAGATACAATAAGACTTGTAAAATTTTAAAAATATTGGATTGAGAGAGCGAGATGGGTGCAAGATATAGTAATATTAAAGGCTATATAGGCATAAAGGCTAGAAAAAATACACATATAAAATAAAAAAATATTAAGCAGTAATGGCCCAAAATTAAGTCATAACTATTTAGGTGATCCTGCAGTTTTACTATTTGTGAAATGGGGCCGAGAGCATGGAATCCCCGGTCCAGTTTCCGTCAGATTAGGTATGCGTTTTGGAGCATGCACGCACTAAATATCCCGAAATTAGTAGCAGACTGCAGTTGCGTGCAATCACTAACGCACGTGACTCGCTTCGTAAAACGTACAAACGTGCCAAATCATTATAAGCTAGGGTCTACTATGAGCGTACGGTGAATTTTAATAATTTTAAAACGTTGATATTTGTCAATTTGTCATCACCAATTTCCGCATGACTTGGATCCGTGCGTACCTATCCCTTCTCATACTCTAGCTTTCAGCCAAAGCTCAAAGTAGTGACCGCAAACCTATAAAACAATTTACCTGTTGAAATTCACAAAGCACTGAGCAAACCGCTGTTTATAAAGCTGGTGTACCTCATTCTCATTACCTAAAGAGCTCCTCACAACGTATATACGTATATATTGCATAGTAGCATATATAATGTGTGCAAGTAGCATATGTATTATTGTGTACATATGTGTTTTTTTTCCTAGAACACAGCTTCCTAGACCTCCACTATCGGAGATACGCCTTCTAGAATATAGATCTGGAGAATTTGGCTTACACTCGCCACGCTGGACTGACAGGTTGGCGAAGATCCGATGTAAGTTTTTCATAACAATTTATATTATAGTTATTATAATTTTAACGGGTCTTTACGCGATTTACCTTAGAGACATATTTCTCCCGACGACCCTAGAATAGTACGTGAAGCGATCGAAATAAAAAAACACAAGTATTTTAATCGAGAGGGGGGTTATAAGCTATCTTCATCGTGGAATACAGTAATCAATAGGTTTCGACGCAGGGAAAAATCGCCCGGTGTCGCCTAGGATATTGTAAGTGTCGTGTGTCCTGATTTCTAAAAACTTTTAAAAGTGATAAGTGGGTAGGTTTACATCTACCGCCCAGTATGTACGAGACTACACCGGATAGCTCCAGTCGACCCGTGACCACGGTCAATGCAACTTGGCTGAAACGTTGGGAGAAATATGTCTCTAAGGTAAATCGCGTAAAGACCCGTTAAAATTATAAAAACTATTATGAATGTGCGCGAAAGTTTAAAAAGTTTAATTTATATTATCATTATAAATTTAACGATTCCACAATTTGGTATTAGTGGAATCGGGACCGACGGCTTAATATACTCTCCGAGGCACGTGAACGGTAATATTGTAAATCTATGACAGATGTATGTAAAAAGTGTATTTCACATTGGTACATGTTTGAACCGACGCGGACGGCCATAGTAAGGTACCGACATCCGTGTCACGCATCCTACTTGCCCTTTACCATTACGGCCCATTGTACATCCGGGGTAGATCGTATTACGTCACTCACAGCCTGTGATAAGCATTATTACAAATTCGTATACCTATTTTATCTTACTATTACCAAGGTATTTAATCTTTTTTTATTAAATTTCGCGTAAGGCAAAATGTACCAGAGATGTGGCCTCCCGGAGCGTCTTCTACAAGCTATACCACGGTGAGTGTTCTTCTCTTCCGCAACCACACACACACGTTACGTATGCGGTCCGCCAAAGTGACGCCGCATATCCGACGCAACGACTTCATTATTACTGCATTAACCCTACTCTCATGCGTATTCTGACATATCCACGTCTTGCTTCCATACATCAGTGTTGGTACTAACATGGCATTGTGTATGGCGGGCCGAGCTTTGTCACTGACATTTCGACTGGCGATCAGTGACCCCAGGGCACCGTTAACACTATTTATCGCGTTCAATCTTTTTTCAACATCCCTATCTAACTTGCCATTCGCAGTGAAAATATATGTATATATTTTCTGAGCGCATAGCTAGGTCACTACTTAATATTAGCATGTTTTTAAAGCTCCAAGCTCTAAGCCTGTGCCGGGGCGCAGTTTTTTTAATTATAATTAGTTTTTTCCACTAAACTAACTTGATACTTCAATTTGCATTTGCTACAATCGACTTTAGGGATATTCAGGCTGTAATATTTAAAAAAACCTTTTTTATTTTTCATTTGACTTGACTTTGGAGATGCCTACTATGGAGGAGTTAGTCGTCGGCCTGACTAGACGTATGTTCTATCGGACCGACAACAGACACTTCAAGCATCTCCAGAACATCGCTCCGTTTTAGACACGGCCCTCCAATAGGAGATCACTTCCTAGGAATGTAGGTAATGTTAGAGAATAACTGAAGCAGTCTAACCTAGCCCCCTGGGTTCGTGAGCCACACAGGCACTATTATACTAGTAACGGCGCCTAGCACTTGAAGTGCATGAATTACCGTTGGGTGGTTACCTGCTAAGATCCTGCCAGAGAAAACATGGAAATGTCACCCTCCCCAAATTCAAAATTCAAATTAATTTATTCAGTAAATTGACAATATTACAAGCACTTTTACACGTCAGATATTTATACATTTAAAAGTATATTTATACAATTATATGAAGCTGTATTCAAAAGACAAAGTTCTTATTAGTAATTAAATAAAAAATAAACATGATATCAACTGAACAACTCAATTAATGTATTTACAAAGTACATATAAATCGAAAACGCTACTGTCTCAACTCTAATGGCATAGTTATAATAATATTTAAAACAAAATAAAATTATTAAAATAATAATAATAACAATGTCAAAGAATTTTATTTAATAATATAATATTGCAGCTGTAAATTGGCGTTGTCATACTATATACTAAAACAAACATATAAATAATAATAATAATAACAATGTCAAAGAATTTTATTTAATAATATAATATTGCAGCTGTAAATTGGCGTTGTCATACTATATACTAAAACAAACATATAAATAATAATAATAATAACAATGTCAAAGAATTTTATTTAATAATATAATATTGCAGCTGTAAATTGGCGTTGTCATACTATATACTAAAACAAACATATAAATAATAATAATAATAACAATGTCAAAGAATTTTATTTAATAATATAATATTGCAGCTGTAAATTGGCGTTGTCATACTATATACTAAAACAAACATATAAATAATAATAATAATAACAATGTCAAAGAATTTTATTTAATAATATAATATTGCAGCTGTAAATTGGCGTTGTCATACTATATACTAAAACAAACATATAAATAATAATAATAATAACAATGTCAAAGAATTTTATTTAATAATATAATATTGCAGCTGTAAATTGGCGTTGTCATACTATATACTAAAACAAACATATAAATAATAATAATAATAACAATGTCAAAGAATTTTATTTAATAATATAATATTGCAGCTGTAAATTGGCGTTGTCATACTATATACTAAAACAAACATATAAATAATAATAATAATAACAATGTCAAAGAATTTTATTTAATAATATAATATTGCAGCTGTAAATTGGCGTTGTCATACTATATACTAAAACAAACATATAAATAATAATAATAAAAAGAAAATGTCAAATACATTCTAAAATAACCTAAACTAAACAATGTCAATACAAATAAAAGACATTAAATATCACTGTCACTGATGACGCCGCTCCAAAGAGAGGCGAAATATTTGGCAAAAAATATTTTAAGCTTCAATTTATATATTTTACCAAGTAAGAAACACATCTAACACATTTTATTTGTTGCAGATAATTTTTATCAATAATGATAATAAAATATGTAAACCCAGGCCTATTAGGCATCCAGGTCTGGACGACACTATTAGAGTTGATATTCGCAATAATTCGCATTATCACATCATAGCGTGCTACACCTCCACTGATGGGCCTTCCAGAATATACATCTAAAGAATTTGGCCTACACTCGCCACGCTGACCAGACGGGTTGGCGAGGGTCTAATATAAAAAAAAAGGCAAATTGTTCCAAAGATTTACTGCAACAACTGCGAAAGAGTCAGACATGAAACCAGAATGTGAAGGAATGGAGTATACAATTGTTGCAAAAAATAAAAACTACAGAACCCACAATTTCTTTACGAGCGAGCAAATATTTTTATCTCTCGCTCCACTGAGTTTGATGGTAAATTGGTATGCAGCTAATTGTATAGTCGACCACGTATTTACCTATACCTGACCTTTATTACAATAGCTTAAGGTTGAAAATTAAGGTCTAAAAAGTACCGGCTTTGATGTTTGCTCAAAATTACAATTTCAAAACAATTAGCTTTGCCTCATTGGAATTTTGTATCTTTTATTAATTTAGGACTGTTTGCATCAGTATGGATCTACAGCCGGTTGCAGAAAGGACTACTAAATTAGTCCAAAAACCAAGACAGATGTGTTTGTAAATTTTAGATAAAGAGAGTTTCACGCTTTTGCAACCATCTCGCTCGCACAATTCAATACTAAGATTTTTCATGTGTGAGTGTACTTTTGAGATATGTAGTCTATCAACTTTTTAGGAAATAATAACGGACTTTTTGGATATATTTTCACACCTAATTTTAAATAGCAAAAAAATTACGTGTAAAACGATTTTCCTCTATTTTACTAAAATAAATATATGGAGACAAATTTCTAAGCATTACATGGATTCACCGTGCGGGTGCCGGGTCCATTGTGTGAGAAGAATGGTGTCTCGGGCTTGCGACGGACAATAGCCTGGTTAAAAAATGAGAAGGCCTCACTTTTAATTTTATTGCACGATAATAAAAAAAAGTACAGTATCATCACGACCGTTTCCCTTTCGGGGTTGTCAGAAACCACGCTTATAAATAAGCGGATTCACATTTAGCCAACTTTACTATAGGCCAATCATGACAAGTGGCAAGCTCGTCGATGTCTCCAGCGTGCCAAACTCGAGAAATATCACAAATAAATAAATAATTATTAAAAATAAATATTTTTGTGACGTGTGAATCGAACGGTACCTCCGAGTCTAAATCCACGGACTTAACCGCCAGACCACGGAGGCAGTTCAACTCACCATCTACCAATTCTTTCAGTAAGTGGTGCAAAGGTTTTGCTGGAACTCCTCTCGCAACAACTTCCACTGTTTAAAGCTGAGTCATGAACCCGTTCCTCATAATTTCTTCTGTAGATCATAATATTTATTTGACTTCATGTTGTGGACTTTTGGAATATTTGATTCTCACGGAACGGTAAGTTTAATTAGGATAACTTTTTTTAAGTTCTGAGGAAACACTAAGATGTCTGGCTGGTACAGATCTGGGATCCTTTAATAATGTTTAAAGGTATCCATGAGAATTTTCTAGTCTGATGCGGCGCAAAGGATCGAGGTGGGCTTGCATTTAGTTTTCGTACTTTGTCATTCCTTTACAAATGTGGTCAAAGTTTTATTTGTAGTCAGTCCCTTTCCGGCTCTTGCAATAGAAAGACTTAATATATCCCCAAAATGCCTGTAATTTTAGTTGATGAATTGTGCGAGTGCTAAAGCGTTCCTTCTCTTCCTTGCGTCATTCATCTCATTGTTGAGGGTCGTGACCATTTTATCCCGTACGATGCTGCGCCATCCGGATCAGTTTACGGCTGCATGCAGGCCATCGTGCACTGGGGTATTTAGGTTGGTGCGGATCTGGACAGACTCGCGTATGGGGCTTCGGAGAAAATTCAAGTCTTTTGGGACTAGCAGAGTGGCAACATGCCTCATACCTAAGTAATTATTTAAATTGGTACAGATCGACTCGTGAGACACAGAAAGTTCGGCGGCTATCACTCAAACTCAATATTGAATGAGGATTTTCAGTCATTATTTCCTTCACTTTTGCAACGTTATTTATTTTATTTTGTTATTTTTTTAAACTTTATTGCACAAAGGCGGACTTAATTAGATGTTAACTTCAGTTGCAGACGTTGATGGCCAATCAGAGCGAGATAAATCTTCCATCACATCTCGACCGCTTCTGAACGCTTTGCACCCATCATCATCATTATCATAAGCACGTATTCTTGATAAAGTCCATTCACCATAAACATTTTTAGTGACTGCGATGCAAAATTTAAGACAAACTGTTTGACGTTTTTGTCCATTATGTCATTCGCAATACACACTAGATATGATATAACTAAAAGAAGATATATTTAATAATGATACTTAATAGTTTAATTAAGAAACGATTCGCTAATCCAGGTCTAGTTAAATTTATTTTCTATCCCTATAATAGATTTTCAATTAATTTATTTGAAACAGTACGTAGAAATAAAGATTATATGAATTTCAGTAGTTCACACAATTGCTACCAGATGGCGTTAGGATAGTTTAAGAACGTACACTGGTTTGGCGTGAACGTCAATAGACTACTGTGAATATTTATCCTCATATTGTTGTTTAGATGTTTACTTGTGCAGTTGTTTAAAATTAAACTGTATACGTGTGTGTGCTAAATAAAGTGTGCGTTAAGAAAATCGGTAATTTAATTTCGCGAATTTAGTGCGTAACCAAACCAAACATAAACAAAACCTTAAAGAAAAGAAAAACAGTACTCTATTTAATTAACAGATGCATCTCCAACTCCTCGCCAAAACGGAAAACAGTTATGCCATTCTAACGTTTGGAACCATAAACAAACCATCTATTAGCTTGTAGTATGACAATGCCTCATTACAGCAGCTATAATCCTTGATGTATTCATTTTATAATTGTGTATGTCTTAGTTAATAATATGACAATGCTATCACTATACAGCAGCTATAATTTTAGGATTATAATTATGTATATTTGGGTTGTAATGTGCTGCTCCAAATACAAGCTATTTCCCAGAAAATAAGCTTTTCGTTATATTAATTACTTTTTTGACATGTAAAAGCGCAGAATACATGATATTTGTTGTCCTATTATTACTTACAGAATAAATAAACTAAACTATTACAGATACTTTTTTGATCGAATGTAGTGGCTGAACTTTGTTTTCCATTCATAAAAGTTAAAAAGTATAACTTCAATAAAACTAGTTTAAGTGACATTAAATCCGAATTTAACCCAAAAACATGCCCTTAACGTGAAAAGTATAGCCCAACTGTAATTTTCATAGTCACGAATACTGTTAAGGTGACTATACTCGACAGAAATAAAAATACCAAATTCAAATTAATCTATTCATCGAAAGGGTTAGTAAGTACAAAGTAAAAAAAAATAACATGATTAAGGTAAGTAAAAGGTGTTAGTAACAACAATAAATTTCTGGTCTGCACACTAGGACATCATGTCATGTGAGGACTAGCTTTAGTAGGGGTGATTTTTAGTATTAATTATTAAACAACAAAAACATGTTGGAAGTAAGAATACAAACCGGTTATTCAATAAATAATAATAATAAAAAAATAAAAATAAAAATGGTTGATATGCTTGTGTGATGTAGGGTTTGTGTAGAATATATATATGTTAGACAATTTAAGATAAATAAGATAATTACAATAATAAAGATAAAGTAGGTATATGTATAGGATAAGTATAAGATAAGTAAGTAAGTACATATTGGAACATTAATAAGAAGGGTTGGGGTTTTATCAAATTAGAATACTTTAATACAATATTAATATGCAATAAAAAAAGGCACTATAGTATTTTTTATATAATGATTAATAAGAATAGTGTCTCGGGCTTGCGATTGACAATAGGCTAGGTTACAAAAGAGAACTCTTTTTTTTTGTATTTTATTGCGCAACAAGACGCTCACCACCTACCATTCTACTCCTTTCCCAACCCAACCAAATACTATATGGTTCTGTTAAATTATCTAATTTATTAATATTATATTATTCTTAACTCTCTTTTATAAATGTATTGACGACAGACCTGCTTAGGCTCAATTCTTTAAGTTTTCAAAGATTTTGCTAGAACTCCTCTCGCACCAACTTCCACTGCGTAAAACTGAATCTTGAACTCGTTCCTGATCATTTCCTCTGTGAGATCATAATATTTGTTCGACTTCAATTTGAATATTTGATTCTTACGGAACGGTAAGTTCAATAAGAAAGGATGCCGATTGCAGCCAAAAACGTTCAACCTTGCCCACTGTCGATTTTTATATACATTTGTGCATGTTAATTGTGCCTTTTGTTTGTGACCGAGAAAAACCCCTTCTTATTGTGCAATATCATTTAACTTAAATTTTAATCAATATATCTCATTCATTCATTTTGTCTTAGGTAAATAATCATTAACCTATTGGTTTTCACTTATTTATTATTATTTTATTTTTTTTCTTTTGCTTTTGCTAGTCACAGTTCAATTGCACTATTAGTTTAAATCTAATTACTATATTTTACTCTTATTTCTGTTTTAATTGTATTGTCTAAATAATATAAAATCTCTTTGGCTTGTGTTCCACTATTGCTACTTTGTTTATATGTTTAATATAATAAGCTGTGATTTTTTTTTAAATAAATAAATAATGAATATTAATTTAAAATTCACAAAGTAGGGCCTTAACCGAAATGTAAATATAATCTTTTATGGGCGCGGATTGGCTGTCAGACTGAGTACCGGCTTGTAATGTGAAAACTTTGGCCACGTAACTTTTAAACGACTAAATTGCACAATTGGCCCGTCCTCGAACGTACAAAATTCTTATTATAAGTTTCAGGAGCATAAAGCACTTTTGGTTTACCTTGTAAATAAAATCACGTATCATAATCACGAACGTATCCCTTTTGGAGTGGTGGAACCAAGTTTTTAATGAAGCGGATTCACAGTTAGCCAACTTTACTATAAGGCCATCATGACAAGATGTCTCTAGCGTACAAACGCAACAAAAATCACAAATAAATTACCTAAATAACAATCCAGGAATCGAATTAGTACCTCCGTGTCTAAATCCACGGACTTATGCAAAGAAATTCGTAGTCTAGCGGTTAAGTTCGTGGATTTAGACTCGGAGTTACCGGGTTCGATTCCTGGTCGGGACACAAAAATATTTATTAATGTAAATACATTTAATTAATGTTTAATTTATTTGTGATATTTCCCGAGTTTGGTACGCTGGAGATATCAACGAGCTTGTCACTTGTCATGATTGGCCCATAGTAAAGTTTGGCTAAATGTGAATCCGCTTCTTTATGATGATCCTTTACTTTTTTTTTACTTTACTATGCAAAGAAATAATAATAATATTAAAATAAATATCTTTTTATTTATTTATTTGTATTGCAATACAGCGGGGAAATGTCGCCAGCGTTCTTGCCACCAATCCACGGGGATCGTACTTAGATTTGTGTCCATAGTATTATATCTAGAGTACGAAGGAGCGGCAACATCATCTAAGGGCAGTTAGTGAGAAGCCAGATTGCCCTATCATGGGGCACTGGGTACATACTCACATGTATGTGCCCAGTGCCTCAGGAGGACAAGGCAAATATAAAAAATAAATGTTCTCTTTTCACTAATATAGAATAAGCAAACACTATGTTACTAACACCTATGGCTACTATACTATATGTATTCCGAAAAAAACGCATTTTATTTTATTTTATTATAGTATAATTTTTATTTTATTTGAAAATTAAATAATATCAAATTCATTAAATATATCTAAATTAATAACCGTTGCCACCCCGTCGTGCCAGGCGTAGCGAGTGTAGGTCAAATTCTCCAGATATAAGTTCTGGAAGGCCCATCTCCAGCAGTGGAGGTCTAGGACTCTGTGTTATAGGGGCTGTGATGATGATAAATAAAGATTAGGTACTTATAAATAGTAAAATATGTAAATAAATAAATATTAAAAAAAAAAAAAAATGTTTATATTCTTTGCACGACATGTGATAGTCCAAAAATGGGAGCATCTGACGCCAGCCACAGACGGTCGACATCAGTCCCTACTATTATGCCAGCCTATCAAGATGCTTTTTTACACTTCGCTTGAAGGACTCCAGGATGGGATGTCTAATATAAATATATATATATATATATATTAAATAGATTAATATTAGTAGATAATGTGAGCCAAAATAATGCATTATTGCGAACCATTGACTCAATTGTATTTTATGCCTAAATATTTTCGAGGACATTCGCTTTGATACTCGTACCTTTTATATGCCGAAAATCTGAATTGTCTTCAATTAAAGTCAAGTGCTCAGTGTACAGTTACGTGAAGAGTTGCAACTATAGTTGTAATAAGGCAGTAGAGTAACTGATATATTAGTATAGAGGTAATAGTACGGTGTGCGGTAACTGGTAGTGACCACTGCTGCCCATTGGTAACTGGTAGTGACCACTGCTGCCCATTCTGAGTAGATTTATCGGACGTCACGACTTGACTAATATGCAAGGACCTGCGCATTTTTTTTTTATTTTGAGATAATTGTTTCAAAATAAGTTTCATAGTAATAATTAAGTTGCAGTGGTGGCACGTCTGTCGGGTCCCGGACGCAATCTAAGGGCCTGGTTGAGCTGGGGTATGGCACATGCGTTATGTCCGTGATCAGGTGTTGCTGTGGGGGCCTGGGACCTCTGCCGAACACGTTCAATTTATTGTGCTTAAATTTGCAGAGGTTTTGCTTTTTATCGGCTTTCGGGTTGCACGCAGGCAAGTCTTAATTCTGACATACCTGGTAGGGTACCACTGTACCAGGTATTGTAACTTCATAGGTACTTGGTACTCATAGATGAATTTAAAATACATTTATTTATTTATTGTTGTTGTGTAATTCTGTATTTGTTTCATTTGTAAATCTGATATAGCTGTGTTTTCCTTGCAGATTCCTTTCTCAGTCAGATTAAACATTAACAGGTCACTGGAATTTGCTAAGCTGCTGGTCTTCTGCTAACAGCTTACTGTTTGGTCTTTGCTGCTTAGTCTTTTACTAACAGGAGTAGAATCATTGAAAATAATTTTATTTTTCACGTGTCACAAATTCCTGTAATAGGTTTACGTGAAGTTGTCATTCTGACAATCGGATAATGCTGATTCCAAAATATTTATATAGAAAGATATATTTTAATTTTATTTACACTTTAACAATTTCTTTAAAAACATTTTGTATGGATTTGTACTGAGATCATGCATTACATTTCTTTAAAATGTTGGCCAGAGTCCCATCTGGAGTATGCGCTTAGACAATATGCAATCTTATTGTACTGACGTCCGCGATCTGCTTACAAGTGATCCTTAATAAAATATTTACTTACCACCTTGAATTTTAATTGATGTCACGACTTTGTATAAAATATGTCACAATAAGATTGATTGCCGACAGATAGTGAATTAAATCAGTTACCTGATTCCCAGTAGCTTTGTACGTATTCGTAAACCCACTGCGGTATACCCACCGTCTGTAGCAATAAAATATTGCTACAGACGGTGGGTATACTAACGCATTCTTTAATCCTATAATGATCTATTTTATTGTATCGATTTGCATTACCGCCTGTCTCTTACAGAAACCAGGTCTTGCAAATGTTAATTTTAGAGGAAACAAATAGTTAAAATGGTATAAACCCAGTAACCGCCTCCGTGGTCTAGTGGTAACAAACGTTGCCGTGAACTCGAGAGGTCGTGGGTTCGATTCCCACCGGGGGCAAGTTGTACATTGTACAATTTGTCTCGGTCTGGGTGTTTATATGTATAATATGTATATATTTACAAAAAAAAAGTATAATATGTAGTTTATCAACCATCTAGTTTTCGTAACACAAGTCTCGTAGCTAACCACGGAAATTTGATGGCGCTGTGTGACCTGTCTGGAAATATTTATTTATTTATTTATATTTTATTTAATTGTGCTGGTAAGGTAGGTATCCACTCAGATTTGACAAATCTTTGAATCTTAGCTAAATTTGCATATGCAAAAGAACATGTCGACCTTAAATACTGTGCTGCTATAGATATTGTAAGACCAGTTGTTACGTTAGGTCTATGGAACCAGTACAGTTAGTCGCTCGTTCCAATAGCAAACACGATATGTTGCCATGATTAAATAATATTTCCAGACAGGTCACACAGCGCCATCTAGTTTCCGTGGTAAGCAACGAGGCTTGTGTTACGGAAACTATATGGTTGATAAACTACATATTATATTTTTTTTTTGTAAATATATACATATTATACATATAAACACCCAGACCGAGACAAATTATACAATGTACAACTTGCCCCCGGTGGGAATCGAACCCACGACCTCCCGAGTTCACGGCAACGTTTGTTACCACTAGACCACGGAGGCGGTCTTCTGTTAATACATTGCACTGTGACACAATGAATTTACATAATTGTCCTACGTACTTGATTACACGTTGGTAAGGAGTAAGGAGTTAAGGTTAATTGATGAATTATATATCTATAGGCAGATGCAATGGCGATTGACAAAGATTGAAACCGATCGGTTTCAAACGATTGTTTTAGTTCTCAATTGATGTCAACTCCACCCTAGCATGGGATGTGATATACATCTGAAATTGTCAGTGACAAAGCTAGTCTTGCCATACACAATGCCATGTTGGTACCAACACTGATATCTGGAACCGAGACGTGGATATGTCTGAATATGCATGAGAGTACGGGTTACTGCAGTAGTAATGTCATTGCGTCGTATATGCGGCTTCACTTTAGCGGACCGCATACGTAACGACAAAAAAAAAGGAAAAAGGTAGATACGAAAGAAAGCATAGGAACAATAATTATATTATTATATAATTATATTATTTTTATTATATATTTTTTATTTAAATATCACTGTTATTTATATTTTTAATGTATGTATAACATTTTTTAATCTTTTGAGACTTAGGTTAGTTGAAATGTTTTTGACACTTGTTTATTTTTTATCATTACTACTGTAAGGTATTTGGTATTATTAAATAATAATTTAGTATTAAGTATGACAATGCCAATTTACAGCTGATATTTATTATAATTTCAATAAATAGGATACTTATAATTTGACGAGGCGGTATCTACTGTTCCTGATCAGTAAATTAAAAAATCATTACCTATTGAGTTGTTCAGCTGATATTATGTTTCTGTTTTATTCACTAGTAGATATTTTAATGTATACATTATGTAAATTATATAGAATGATAAATATAAAATGTAATAACTGTTATGACGTGTAAAAGTGCTAAAAATGTTGCCTATTTACTGAATAAATTATTTGATTTGATTTGAAAACATTATTTAAAAATACTTAGGCAAGCCTCCTTCGTTGTCCGTTTTGATACCATCGTCATCGCTCAAAACTAGTGCCGATACTGTTTGAAATGCAAAATTCATTCTAATATGTCAATGAAAGCCAGGAGGGGAAAATCTTACTTAAAATACAGTAAAAACATGTTTTAAATTCCGCTCTTCTTGGAGTGCGCAGATTGTGGTGCCATACCGGTAACTAATATGAAGACTGGGCATTTCGTATAGTTTTTTTTTTCGTATTATTAAAACATATTTAAATAATAATTACAAACCACTTAAATAAAATAAATAATCTTGAATACCAGAAAACTTAACTTAAAAAAATATCCTTTATGAATGTTAGCAAATGTCCTCTGCCTTATTTGACTCATATTGACTTTTATCTTTTGTTAAATTATTATTATGTTACCTGTATATTTTGTTTTAAATTGTATTTGTGTAAGGAATTATTTAATTGATATTCATCATCATCATCATCATCAGCCTGTGTCTCTCCACTGCTGGATGTAGGCCTCCCCCAAGGCTCGCCACTTCACACGATCTTCTGCCACCCTCATCCATCCCCCACCAGCGACCTTCCTCAGGTCATCTGTCCATCTGGCGGGGGGTCGTCCCACTCTGCGTCTTCCAGTACGTGGTCTCCACTCCAGAACCCGTCTACTCCATCGTTCATCGGTTCTGCGGCATATGTGTCCAGCCCATTGCCACTTCAGCTTGCTAATTTTAAAAGCTATATCGGTAACTTTGGTTCTTTGATTTATCTTTTAGTGAAATCCCGAGCATAGCTCTCTCCATAGCTCGCTGAGCGACCTTGAACTTGTGGACCAGACCTACCGTCAGTGTCCACGTTTCTGCACCATACGACATTACTGGAAGAACGCACTGGTTAAAAACTTTTGTCTTCAAACACTGTGGTATGTTCGATAGGAAGATGTGACGTAGCTTCCCGAATGCTGCCCATCCTAGCTGAATGCGTCTATCGGCTTCTTTGCTGAAGTTGGCTACTCCTAATTGGATGGTTTGTCCAAGGTAGACGTATTTTTGCACAACCTCGAGAGTTGATATTATTGAATTGTAATTATGATTGAATTTAATTTGTGTAATTTATTTTCTAATTTTAATAATTATTATTATAATTTGCATGTTGTGTGTGCTGCTTGGATTCCAGTCTAGTCCATGTATAAATTAAACGAACTCAAATTTGCAACTGACTGGAATCTGTTTGCAAACCTAATAATAAATAAATAAATTGAAATCAGACACTCATGACTGACATCGGTCCCCAACACTATGCCGGCTTGTCTGGCCATTCTTTTTAATTTTATTTATTAGGGGAAAAATACAATTGTATAAGACTTATTTCTAAATAAAAAATAATGTGTAAATTTATTACAATCACGATCCATTTCCACATGGTACTAACATGATTTATACAAGTATTATGATTAGTGAACGTAGCTTTAAGTCAAAATATTCCGAATAAAAGTTTATAAAAAAATATATTCAAACGGAAGCCCGGCGCCTGCATCAAAGTCAATGTAGCATACATAGTGAGGAGCCAAGTAGCTTAATGTTGACTGAATCAATTCAATAAGTTTTAGACTAAAAAGGTTCCCAAGGCTCTATATTCATCAGGTGACAAATTTTATTACCCAGTAACTTTAGTAAATGAGCTTCACTTTACCTATCCTATATAGTACATTACTCGTGGACTCTATGTATGACTGACGTGTTAGGCGCATTGCCACTTCAGCTTATTAAAAATAGGAGATATAGAAAGTGGTCTCCCGTTAGGGGGCCTTCTAAGATTATAATTGTGTGCATCTATAATAGCGCCATCTATGATCAACTAGAGTATTTATTTTGTCTAATGCTCAATTAAGCAAGTATTGGACCCAATGTCAACCTTATGATTAGTGATATTAAGGCTATAATTGTGTGTATCAATAATAGCGCCATCTATGATCGAGTAGCGAAACATTTTTTAACGATAACTTCTAAAATGTTCCGTGTATTATTAAACACTTATGATGGCGCGGGTTTAGTGGACTGTATCTAGGTGCGGGGTTTGCGATCATCTTCAAATTAGATACATAGACGATACTATGATAATCGGTGCAATAAACAAACTAGAAAGGAAACTGGTAAAGGAACTCACCTGATGTCCCCGAGGACAGGTGCCGACACCAGCACTCATAAATTGTTCTTACACTGATTTTGCGGGTTTGGCGAATGCGGGCGAAAACAACGATCGCGGCGATTTCTTCAGCGTCTTCTATGACGACTGTAGGACAACGACTGCGCGACCACGACGACTATATTTTGATTCGACGATTACGACCACCATGCTGCGCGGCCAGTTATATAGGCACTGCCTCTCTTCAGTGCGCAAGCGCCGGCCTTTGGACTAGTGAGCGGGATGGGTAATATAGAAAGGAAGCGGCGCGAAAGAGACAGGACAAGGGTATAGGGGTAACAAATTAGGACGTCTGTTTATGCACCGACGAATCACAATAACGCCTAACCATCCAAAATTGGTCGAATTATCGCGATCGGCGCGAACAACTTAGATAATATTAGTTTGACGACGAAAAGAGACTGACTCAAGTTTCTCTTGTCGAAGTAGAAAGTGTTTTATACTTCCGTAGCAGCAGGTCGGCTTATTGGCAGTGACTGTCATACACTAATTAATTCTGTTTGGACTAGCCTTGATAATACCGTTTAGTTTCTTGCCCTGTTATATTTAATGTCTCCGCCGGCAATTCACTGTCATAAACTAATTAATTCTTTGACGATTGTCCTAGCAATGATTCTCATACCGTTTGGCATCATTTCCTGTCGTTATATAATTATATGTAATGTAATGCACAGGTCAAAATATTCGTCCACATACCATAGCCACTATTCCTACGCGTACTCATAAATTTGAAAACTCTTATAGACGTCGCAAGCTAAAAATGTGGCTTTTCCAGCCGGTGTGTTTCCCCACTTCTATAACCTGCCCTATCTGTTACTTTGGCGCAAACGTTATATAAATCACGCTATTAAAGTTGATATTTGGACGCCCTCTGCCAAGGTCGAGCGCTTATAGAGTTGAGAATTAATTATTATTTTGTAATTATGACGCAATCTCTGACATAAATAACGGAAACCACAAATAACGTTTGCGACAAGTACCAAAATAGTCAAATCAAATCAAAATGAAATCAAAATAGTTTATTTCCATTGGTTCGCTTAAAACAACTTGTGTAATCAGAACTAATAAAATCAATACAATTATTAAAACATATGTACTAATCAAAGTGGTAATAATGGTTGGACCGTAAACAGGCAATAATCCATATTTATGTATGTTAGGCACAACATTATTGCCACAAGCAAGCAAAACTAACTTAGAAACTACTTAAATAAGAAACAGAAAAACTGTGAAAAAGGATCTTGTTGGGCCGGCATAGTGGTAGAGACTGATGTCGGTCGTTAGTGGCTGGCGTCAGTTGTTCTCATTCTTGAACCTCGCCTACTGCTTACCTGTGACCTGGTACATGTCACGATCAATATACATCATCATCATCATGAAATAGAATTTGGCCTCGCTGGCCAGACGGGTTGGTGAGGGTCTGATGTCAATTTATTAACTATTTAGTATTAGTGGAACCGGGACCGACGGCTTAACGTGCTCTCCGAGGCACGGGAACGGTGCTGTTTGTAAATCTTTGACAAATATGTACGTAATAAAAGTGTATTTCTCATTGTCTCTCTCTTTGTAGTTGTAGTTGTGATTATGATATTAGTACTCGTATGTAAGTAAAGTTTACGCCTGCTTGCAGGTAGAATACATGTGAGTAGACCTGACTAAAGTTTTGTGACCACTGTACTGTATTTATTGCAAATAAACGATATTTCATTTCATTTCATTTCATTTCATTTCATTTCATTTCATTTCATTTCATTTCATTTCATTTCATTTCATTTCATTTCATTTCATTTCATTTCATTTCATTTCATTTCATTTCATTTCATTTCATTTCATTTCATTTCATTTCATTTCATTTCATTTCATTTCATTTCATTTCATTTCATTTCATTTCATTTCATTTCATTTCATTTCATTTCATTTCATTTCATTTCATTTCATTTCATTTCATTTCATTTCATTTCATTTCATTTCATTTCATTTCATTTCATTTCATTTCATTTCATTTCATTTCATTTCATTTCATTTCATTTCATTTCATTTCATTTCATTTCATTTCATTTCACATGTCGGGGATTTGATAATTACAACCGAGCTACCACAATGTATCAGATCAACATACATTAAAAAAATATAAAAAAGTCTCTGCTGAGAACCTGAAGTCGCGCAAGTACACCAACCTTGGTACTGGTTACCAATTTGCGTTCGGGGTTGAGACGATAGGCCCATACCCTTCAGCAAAGCGCCCTTGTCAAAGCGGCTGACGTAAAAGTCTGGATCAAGAATGCTGGCAATTATTTCTGCCAACGTATTAGCCTCGCTATACAGTTCCTCCAGTATCCAGTTTATTTATAGTTTAGTTTATTTTTGAGAATTAGTTAGGAAGTTTTTAATTAATATTTAGTGTATATTAATTTACTTCGAATTTTAGTGACATAAAAAATAATGTTTACAATCTCTGGTGACTCGGCACGCCCTTTCTAGCAACAATCCAATAAAACTCTAATTACTAAAGTATATATCCTAATCTTTTATTAGCAGCAATGAATATAGGTGAATATAGGTATAAAATAGGTTGCTCGGCGAGGGCGGCGTGATACGGTCTTTAAATTTATGTTACAATCACGTGACTGGCGCGTGATTGATTGTGTTTGACATAGATTAGTTAATCGGCGAAGAGGGGCAACAACATCTATCGCACACCCATAAAAAAAACTTATTGCCTTTAGAGCGGTCGTAGTTCGGTTGTAAGGTAGCTATTCTTAAAATCCAAAAAGGTCCTGGTTCGAGCCCTGGCAGTTGGAATTTTTCATGTTGTCCTTCAGGGCCAAATTGAACTACAATATTAGATTTTCGTTTTTTTTTCTCCTAATCGATCCGGGCTGATTTTGAAAAAAAAAACTTATTATTTATTGTTGCACCAGCTGATAGTGTCCCTTAAAAGGATCAAATGGTGGAAAGTAATTTCAAACTAAAGCAATTAAAAAAATAATAATTAAAGGATTAGGCATTCTTTACCAGCTACCTTGGAGATCGAGTAAGGATTGTGTGGTATTATGTTTCCTGCGCTGGGGTTTTCTATTTGGATGAAAGATTGAAGCACAAATCTCACTTTAAACTATTTATTTCAATGACTTACATAGGAGCACGTTTCCTCTGTTAAATGTCCACCAAAGAAGAGGCAGGCTGAAGGAGACGCGGAGGAAACGTCAATTTAAAAACGTTCGAAAACTATTGTTTCTGAACAAGGATAAAAAAAATAGAATTTAGTCATACAGTTAATAAGTTATTTAACTAATTATAACATACTATACATTGTAGGCGCGGTGGTGGCTCGGTTGTAAGAACGCGTACCTTAAATCCTACAAAGGTCGGTTCAAACCCACCCGGCATGTACCAATGAGAAATACACTTTTCTTACGTACATTTGTCATAGATTTACAACACCACCGTTCCCGTGCCTCGGAGAGCACGTGAAGCCGTCGGTCCCGGCTCCACTAATGCCATATTGTGGAATCGTTAATAAATTGTCATAAACATTGACGTTATATCATCGCCAAGCCGTCTGGCCATCGTGGCGAATGTAGGCCAAATTCTCCAGTTCTGGAAGGCCCATCTCCAGCAGTGGAGGTCTAGGACGCTGTGTTCTAGGGGCTGTAATGAATACATTATACCTATACAAATAGTCAAAGTCAAAGTCAAATCATTTATTACAATTTGGCCTTCTCGGGCTCTTTTGTATTGTCACATCACATTGTTATAATTATTTAAATAAATTATATTAAATTTATTACAATACAATTGAATTGACCTAAATATAAACATACACCAACAGTAACAGGTGTCCAAAATATATTAATAATATACATTTGCACATCTACCAGGCATTTTTGTCACTAATAAAATCATTTATCTTATAATAGGCCTTGCCTATAAGTCGACGTTTGACATGAATTTTTAGTTTATCGAAACACAAGCTAGTTAGTTCCTTTGGGAGTGTGTTATAAAAACGAACACCAAGTCCCAAAAAAGACTTACTAGTTTTACTGAGGCGTAGGTGAGGCAAAGCTAATTTGTGATTATTGCGTGTGTTGCGAGAATGCAAGTCACAATTCCTTTTAAATTGTTTTATATTCTTGTGGACATACATAATATTCTCTAGAATATACTGAGATGCCACTGTAAGAATATCATACTCCTTAAACTTATCTCTTAGCGAAGTGCGAGCGGTCAAATTATAAATATATCGAATAGCCCGCTTTTGTAAAATAAAGATAGTTTCAATGTCAGTAGCATTTCCCCACAGTAAAATTCCATAAGACATAATACTATGGAAATAGCTAAAATAAACTAATCTAGCAGTATCAACATCTGTCACACGCCTCACCTGTCTAATGGCATACGCCGCTGAGCTCAGCCTTTTGGATAGTGCTGCAATATGAGCACCCCACTGGAGTTTGGAATCTATTGTTATACCTAAGAATACTGTACTTTCCATGATCTCCAATTGCTCACCATTTAATATTATATTTGGAGAAATGTTTCTTACATTAGGAAGAGCAAATCTTAGACATTTAGTTTTTCTAGCATTAAGCAGCAAATTGTTAGCTGTAAACCAGTTGTAAACACGATCAAGCGCATTGTTTACTACGTCAAAATTATTAAGCTTCCTGTCTATTTTAAATATTAGAGAAGTATCATCAGCAAACAAAACAATATCGTGTAAGTTTTTAATACAATATGGTAGGTCGTTGATATAAACTAGAAACAAGAATGGACCAAGAATAGAGCCCTGTGGGACACCGATCCTTACTGGAGATCCAGAAGAAGTGATATTACCAATAGCCACCCTCTGCGTTCTATCAGAAAGATACGACATAACCAATTCTAGAGCTGAATCTTTTATGCCATAGTAACTTAGTTTAAGAAGCAGTGTACCATGATCTACACAATCAAAAGCCTTTGATAAGTCACAGAACACTCCAATAGCGTCCTGGGACTTCTCCCATGCTTCAAATATAACCTTAATTAACGACATACCCGCGTCAGTAGTCGACCTTCCCTTAGTGAAACCAAATTGTTTGTTGTGGAGAAGTTTATTAACATTAAAATGTAATAGTAGTTGATTTAAGATTATTTTTTAAAAAATTTTACTTAGTGCTGGAAGAACTGAGATAGGCCTAAAATTTGTAGGATCAGATTTACAACCAGACTTAAATAAAGGTATAATTTTACTATGCTTCATTAAATCTGGAAAAACTCCCGAGTCAATGCTACTATTAAAAATAACAGCTAGATAATGAGCCAACGAGTCAATGATTGAACTTAATACGTTGACTGATATTCCCCAAAGATCCTCGGTCTTCTTGATATTAAGAGACTTAAATGTCTTTACTATAGTATGTGCATTGACATGAAAAAAAATAAATGTAACTAAGCATTGATTCACATTAGCTTTCAAAAGTGTTTCCGATAGAACTGGTGATGAATTTAAGGACCTGGTGGTTTCAATAGGTATATTAGAGAAAAAACTCTCAAACTCCTTAGCCACTTCTAAGTCCGATTTTATTAACTTATTTCCTATCTGAAGACTGAAATGATTATCACGAAATAAACATACATAAACATACAAACACATACAAAAAAATTGATAAAAGTATCATCACGACCGTTTCCCTTTTGGGGTTGTCAGATAAGTCAGAAATAAGCAAATTCACATTTAGCCAACTTTACTATAGGCCAATCATGACAAGTGGCAAGCTTGTCGATGTCTCCAGCGTACCAAACTCGAGAAATATCATAAATAATTTAAATATTAATTAAATGTATTTATTTACATTAATAAACATTTTTGTGTCCCGACCAGGAATCGAACCCGGCACCTCCGAGTC
The DNA here is from genome assembly GCA_910589645.1 of Tinea semifulvella. Taxonomy (NCBI): domain Eukaryota; kingdom Metazoa; phylum Arthropoda; class Insecta; order Lepidoptera; family Tineidae; genus Tinea; species Tinea semifulvella. The sequence goes on from OU342612.1 coordinate 1,438,974, forward strand.
TAAATCCACGGACTTAACCGCTAGACCACGGAGGCGTTCAAAAAAAATGTTAAAACAAATATATGTAATTAATTGGTACCTTTTTATTAATCATATTTTATTCTTTGCCGCGCCTTTTCCGCCCTGAATTTCAAAATCAAGGGTTGACAGCATTATTATTTTAAAGTTACAATATTTGGATAGTAAAAATGGTACCCTAGTTTTTTAAAGGCCGTTTTGTGTTTGCACCATTATTTAGGACTAGCTGTTTGTTCCGGCTTTGCCCGCGTAATATAGTAGTCAGCGATAAAAAAGCCGTAGGGTCGCATGCCATATTTATATCTCCATGTCATGTCCAACCCTTGATTGAACATACGGGTAAAAGTAAAGTAAAGTATCATCACGACCGTTTCCCTTTCGGGGTGGTCAGAAACCACGCTTCTAAATAAGCGGATTCACATTTAGCTAACTTTACTGTAGGCCAATCATGATAAGTGGCAAGCTCGTCGATGTCTCCAGCGTACCAAACTCGAGAAATATCACAAATAAATCAAATATTAATTAAATTTATTTACATTCAAAATTATTTTTGTGTCCCGACCAGGAATCGAACCCGGTACCTCCGAGTCTAAATCCACGGACTTAACCGCTAGACCACGGAGGTACGTACATATATAACATACGGGTATATGCAAAATTACATTAAAATGAAATAATTAAGGGAGCTATTTATTAAAAAGTATTTTTTTAAATATATTTTTCATGTTTAATTTAGTTCTTAATAGTTAGACAGGTTGGTTAGGGTCTGATGCCAATTTAATTAACTATTAACGATTCCACTACGTGAAACTGAGACCGACACGACTTTACGTTGGTGTTGTTAATCTGTGACAAAGGTAAGTAAAAATATTTTTCTCATGGGTATATTACGAGGTTCGAACCGTGAACCCCTTTGCTTTGGAAAGCGTTCTTACAACCGAGCTACGTCCGTATTTATTTCATTATTGATTACTTTATTATAACATATTTGTATTTTGTATATTATGGCTGTTACGGCCCTTTTACAGCCACACATTTATATTTAGTCGATACGGCTTATTTACAGCCACGATCATTATTAAGGCTTCCATTTCGTTACTTATAAAAAAAAACTTCACACAAAGAGAAACTGTCTATTCGTCTGACAGTTGCGATCAAGCATTCGATGACCAATTGGTAGTACCCGCACACGCGTTGCCCTAGCATGAGACTATAGACCTTATATTAAACATCATCATCATCATCATCACGACCGTTTCCCTTTCGGGGTGGTCAGAAACCACGCTTATAAGCGGATTCACATTTAGCCAACTTTACTATAGGCCAATCATGACAAGTGGCAAGCTTGTCGATGTCTCTAGCGTACCAAACTCGAGAAATATCACAAATAAATTAAATATTAATTAAATGTATTTATTTACATTAATAAATATTTTTGTGTCCCGAGGAATTTTGCTTCTTTTAATTGTAATTTTTATTATTTGTGTAGTTTACTTTAGTTTAAGTTAATATTTTCATCCATTCAATTTTTAGTTTTTATTATTAAACAATTTACTGTAAATAGTGGGTTATATAGAAAAACAGCCGGCCGGTCTGATGAACCTAGTGAACTTACTGTGAAGCGTAGGTATTAAAATAATATACAAACAGTATAAAAGAATTACAATAAAAATTAAAACTACTTAAAAGTAAAAATTAAAATAAATATAAACTAAACCTAATAAAAAATAAACTATAAGTAAAAAATGTCCTCGTGAGACCCTTCAGTGATAGTCCCAAGAAGACTGGCAACATTTCCCCTCTGCATAGCTAAGCTAATACGTTGGCAGAAATAATTGCCAACTTCCCTGTCTCCAGACTTTTCCGTTAGCCGTTTGGACAACTCCTTGGCCAGACGCTTGGCTGAGTGTCCCCATGGGACCATCGTCTCGACCCCAAACGGCGCAAATTTGTAACCTGTACTGAGGTTGGCGTATTTGCGCAGCTTGAAGTTCTCAGCAGAAACCTGGATGTGTGATGGGGCTAATGTGTCGCATCCCACACCAGGGACCTGCCAAGTTTCCACGACCCAACGGTCATGCCGTCGAGTCTTTTCATAGGGTTCTAGGATCGCGGGTACTCCAGCAGTGACTAAAGCTCTTCGAATGATGTCGTTCAAAGCAGCGTGACAAGGAATGCGGCCAGCACTTCTAAAAAGAAGCCCAGATTCATTGTTTCCTAATTTCCTAGGCTGGACGAGCACATGTGTGAACCTTTTTTTATACCAGTTATAGTGTGGTCTCCAACTCTTGATTTTAGCAGATTTAGGTTTCCCCTAGCTTGGAAGCTGGCTGAGCTAATAATTATAAGCGGGAGAAGATTCCTAATCACAATTTCATCCGCAAACACGTAACAATCATATTAGGTTATTAAGTTACAATTAACTTGCTTATAGCAATAATGTTATTATAACACACGTACATCTGGATTATTACCCGTCCAACTATAATTGTCGAACTGTTTTGTATCTGTTTATTTTATTGTAAAAGTCTTTATTTTAGTGTTGACAATATACAATTTTACAAAGGAAATAAATGATTTGAATGAATAATTTAATTATTTTTTTTCCTTTCCTCCTATGTCTGCACCCCAGAATGTTGTTCTTCCAAATACAGGCTTGAAGCCTCATAATTAACCTATGTACTCTATATTATTTTGTATGTTTTAATATGCAATAATAGTCGTTTATGAAACTGTTGCATAATAAGGGGTATTATACACAAGTGTGTTTTTAATAGATCACGCGAGTGTTTTAATACCTAGTTATGTGCAGTTTTATATAGTTTTTTTTTTTATTCTCTTCTCCCGATGGATGATGAATGAGATGATAGGGAAGGCAAAGGGTCTAGCCCATACAGCCAAGTCTGACGTAATATATCTTTCTTTTTTATGAGTTAATGAGGTCATCATCAAATTGATGCTTTTCTTGGAGTCACTCGCGGCACTATAGCTCAAACACGTCGGATAAAATATGGGAGTTGACAGCGCGGGAAAACCGCAAAAAATAAACTGCAACTTGTGCCCTATATTTATAGTACAATTTATCGTTTTCCATAATTATTCACATTGTAGCACATTATTAAACAAAACAACACCACTTTTGACCAATAATATCCACAGTAAATTAATTTACAAAACAAAAACTCGCACTTGATATGTCCACGCAAAATGGCGCGAACAACTCTTTTATAAACTAATTTATCTATTCTCATAAATTGGGATTGAACCTACTAAATAAAAGATAAAAGTTAAAAGAGTAAGAAAAAAAAAACACACAAAATGCTATACAACAAAACGTATTGAATGGCGCCAATCTTTTTTTTATTTATTTTTTAAATGACCATGGTATAGAATACATAAGTCCTAAACAATGAAATGGCGCCAAAACCTAGCTTATGACCGTGCACGCGCTATGGCGGGCGCTGCCATAGACAAGTAAAAATTGGAATCGAATCTTTTTTGTAATGGAACCTTTGCCTTAAAAAAAATAAGTGTTATATAATATGTATGATTCTATTTTTAAAATGAAATATAACATGATTTTGTAAGAGAAAAAGTTTTATATTGTGATTCTATTTTTAAATTTCAGCAGTATGTTTATAAAGTGTGTTAATATAAATTCGTTTTAAAGTTTGTAATTCGCATTTTACGATATGAGAGTAGATAAAGGTTTTTTTACTTATTACTTAGACATTTGTACATTTATGAAATATTCCTTAAAGAAATGTACGGTCGGTAGTTGCAACGTATTTATGCAGTGAATTGTTGTGCCCACGTTACTTTTAATATATCCCTCGGCGACGACTCTTAAGCTAGATATGAAATATCTGAAATATATACGTGGATATGTCCCAGAGTTGGGACAGCATGATTTCAGCGTTTTACAGGATATTTCGAAATTCAAATTTTATTCAAATTGTTTTGACGAATAACGTATAGAATAAAATAGGTACCTAAAGTAAATAATAAGCTGAAATATACCAAATAAAATACTAAGAGGCAAGTTTATTGTTTTAACGAATTTCGTACAGAATATTTTTTATTTGGATTATTAGGTGACAAGGCCATTTTATAGGCCCGAATAATAATTAACAGTACAGGCGTTCCACAAGGTGGTATTCTCTCTCCTTTACTTTTCTCGTTATTCATTAATGGTATCACATCATCTCTTCACTGTCACTACCACCTCTACGCTGACGACTTGCAGCTTTATGTGCAGACGGATATCAACACGCTTAATAGTGCTATAGCTTGGCTAAATTCCGATCTTAATAATGTATATACCTGGGCATCACGGTACGGTGTCGTTGTTAACCCGAGCAAATGTCAGTCAATTGTCATTGGAAGTTCCAGACTTTTGTCTAAAGTCGACATGAGCAAAGTTGACCTTGTTCGGTATAACGGCGCACCAATTGCCTTCTCCAGCGAGGTAAAGAATCTGGGTTTGTATCTTGATTCTCATCTAAACTGGAGACCGTAAATCACCAAAACCAGCCGTAAAATATTCTCTTCACTGCACTTTCTTAACAAATTAAAGAATTTTTTGCCATTAAAAGCTAAAATAACCCTTGTACAGTCTCTGCTACTTCCGTTGCTAGATTATGGTGATGTGTGTTGTGTAGACCTATCGGAAGAATTATTAAACAAAATGGAACGTCTGCACAACGCATGTATTCGATTTATTTTTTGTCTTAGGAAATACGACCACATCACACCTTCTCGAAACGAATTAAAATGGTTGCCTATTCGTTACCGAAGGAACCGCCGAGTTCTGTGCATGCTGTATTCCATACTTAACGAGCCGTCTACACCCAATTATTTGAAAGATTATTTTACGTATCTTGGTGCCACACATGAGAGGACTCTTCGATCTTCTTCTAATGATACGCTCTCAATACCCCCTCACCATACTACCTTTGTGTCCAAATTGTTCGCAGTTGTGGCTACTAACCTTTGGAATCAGCTGCCAGTTAAAATTCGCCAAGCTCCGAATAGATGTATTTAAAAAAAAACTAGTGTATGCTCACTACATGCAAGACCGAGGTTCGTAATTTTCCATGTTCCTCCTTTTGTTTTAGCTTAGTCTTAATCAGACTGTGATTTATCATTAGTAGGTATAGTATTGTGTATATATTATATTGTATTGTTAATATTTTATTTATGTAGGTTATATGTATGTATTAGTATGTAATTATTAATAAGTATGTATATGTTATCTGCAACTAAACTACTCAAGTTTATTCAGTATTGCACCTACCTTATGTACTTACTGCTCTCGTTGTCCTGAAGGTTTGACCGTCATAGAATGTCTAGCGGCATTAGGTCCGCCTTTGTACTTTGTGCAATTAAGTTTAAATAAATAAATAAATAACATTTATGCTATTAGAATATAAGTTCACACGGCCCTTTTACAGCTATGAATTTATGTTTAATTGACATATCAATAAGTATTATATAGATTATAAGAAGACTCGGCTCTTTTACTGCCACAAATTTAATAAAGTAAAGTATCATCACGACCGTTTCCCTTCCAGGGTGGTCAGAAACCACTCTTATATAGAAGCGGATTCACATTTAGCCAACTTTACTATAGGCCAATCATGACAAGTGGCAAGCTCGTCGATGTCTCCAGCGTACCAAACTCGAGAAATATCTCAAATAAATTAAATATAAATTAAATTTATAAGTTTTTTTTTTTTTTATCTGACATATACTCGTAGTAATTATAATTATTAGGTATTTAGAATGTAAGCTCTCACGGCCCTCATACAAATAATAATAAATATATATAATAAATATTTCCAGACAGGTCACACAGCGCCATCTAGTTTCCGTGGTAAGCTACGAGCTTGTGTTACGGAAACTAGATGGTTGATAAACTACATATTATACTTTTTTTTTTGTAAATATATACATATTATACACATAAACACCCAGACCATTATACAATGTACAACTTGCCCTCGGTGGGAATCGAACCCACGACCTCCCGATTTCACGGCAACGTTTGTTACCACTAGACCACGGAGGCGGTCGATATACAGCCACGACCTAGTATTAATATTTATTTTTGTCATTTTATTTTCATTTATTGTTATTAATACTGTTAGATTGTAAGCTAACTCGGCCATTACAGCTACGAATTAACAAAACGACGCTTATTTTTTTTATTTTTCCCGGCGTCGAAACATATTGATTACTGGATTCTACGACGAAGATAGCTTATATATACCCGTCTCGATTGAAATTTTTGTGTTTCTTTATTTCCATCTACTCGTATCTATCTATCCACGTCCAGCTTCCATACAGAATAACAACCACAAAACTTGAATATTTAACAATATATTGTATTTCCTAAATTGTACTGAAACCACAGTCACTGTAACACTATAAGATATGTTTATGCGTTTTAGTAAAAAAGGAATATTCTATACATCTCGATAGCGCATGTCGTTGTGTCTGGAAAAAGATGGGCGACCTGGTTTGTAGGATAAAATGTGCTACTTTTTATAATATTAACCGGTGGTACCTCGGCTTTCCAATCGAACCTTACCAACACCACCTGATACTGAACAAGGTGAAAATGTTTTTTCCGCCTGCACTAAGTCTTATGTTGTATAAAGCACAGATAAGTTCATGATATGTGGAATACAGTTCTCACCTCTGGGATCACCAGTCTTAAACTCTTAAATCACAGTAGGGTCGCCTAGACGTTGCCGCTATTGTTCTGAGGTGCCTATAACCTTATCGCTTGTTTTCTATTCATATTACTGTATGTACTACATTTAAAGCAAATAAACGATTTTGAATTTGTAAAAAAATATGTAACAAATATATATTTATTTTAATATTATTTATTTAAGGTCGCTATTAACAACATAGTCATAAGCGACCGCCTAATAACACATGAATTATACAGTGGGTACATTTAAACATATTAACCGTAATTAAGAAGCTGAACACATCCTGATAATGTTCATCACTGAGGCACATTTTTAGTTTTGGGGGTAATTTGAAGCGAGATCTGTCATTATCGTAAGCGCTGCAATCTATTAGCAAATGACTAACAGACACCTCAGAAGTACATCTATCGCATTTATTCTTTAGATTTTTTGTTATAAGGTTGATGTGTGTTCGGTTGGTGTGCCCGATTCGCAGTCTAGTTAGTACAGATTGGTCATGTCTACATGTCCGGGGGACTGGGGTTTTATCCAATACTGAACTACGGACTAGGGTTAGAGATCTAGTATTATTGGTTTTCCACATAATGTCCCAGTAGCTATTAACTCCAGTTTTAATGACCTTTTTAAATTCTGTTGCTGTTCATTTAAAGCATGCGTCAATAGTTCCATTAGTGGCTAACTTTGCTTCACTATCCACCTTTTCATTACCTACAATACCCTGATGACTTGGTATCCATACCAATTCTACGGTATATTCTTTTTCAATTAATGTACCCACCATCCGCTGGTAACAAATATTATACAGCCGCTTTATCTATGAGTTCACTGGGTGGGTGATAGAATATTTAGATTACCTGATAGATAGAATTTCGGCAATGCCTAATAATTAATTTCCAATGAATTTCGGATAATAGGCAAGCATAGACACATATACAGCGGTGGTGGCTCGGTTGTAAGAACGATTTCCTTAAAATCTTACAAAGGTCGGTTCAAACCCCTCCGGCATGTACGTATGAGAATATGCTTTTAAAAAGTAAAGTATCATCACGACCGTGTCTCTTGCGGGAAGGGCAGAAACCTCGCTTATAAACAAGCGGATTCACTTTTAGCCAACTTTACTATAGGCCAATCATTACAAGTGGTAAGTAATGTTGCCCAAAGCAAGACTTAGCTAGTCTTGGTCCTGGTCTCGGTCTTGGTCTTGCACGGCTAACCTTGGTCTTGGTCTGACTCAATATATATTTTATTTTCCAATTGTACTAAGGGAATCTCCGTCCGTGATGTCTTTAACCCTAAAGAAACTTGAGAAATATCACAAATAAATTATTATTATTTTTTTTGACCAGGAATCAAACCCTCTACCTCCAAGTTTAAATCCACGGAATTAACCGCTAGACCTAAGAGGCGGTAGGTATAGGTAAGATTTAGGTATACTAAAATAAAATTATTTGCAAAGGAGCTCTCCCAATTTCCAAATACCTAAACGTCATTTTTTTTTCCATAGGAACAAAAAAAAAACATAATTACGGACACGAAGAAATTAAAATTAATTGCAAACCTAACCCCAAAAACAGTAAACACTTTAGCAAAATTTGGAAAAAAAGTCTCTGGACCTGTAGACTAGGGTAGTCTTGGTCTTGCAACCATATCAGTAGTCTTGTTCTTGGTCAAAAGATTGGGCAACACTAGTGGCAAACTCGTCGATGTCTCCAGCGTACCAAACTCGAGAAATATCACAAATAAATTAAATATTAATTAAATATAAATTACATTAATAAATATTTTTGTGTCCCGATCAGGAATCGAACCCGGTACCTCCGAGTCTAAATCCACGGGCTTCACCGCTAGACCACGGAGGCAGTTTTAACTGGTCCTAAATATTATGTCCATAATAACGGGCGAATAATTTAGATGGTCGAATACTGCGTTTTAGTGAATAGGTGGATGCGGTTTGACTTTGGCGAACTCAAAATTATAATAATTATCCATTTCACCCCCCAATATGCCACTTATATTATTACTAGGTGGTTTAACTTCTGTATAATAAGGCAAAATGTTGTCACGAAACTGTTAAATTATTATTTATTTTATTTATTCATTACAATCGACAAAAAATAAGTTAAAAACGCGGTGGTGGCTCGGTTGTAAGAACGCTTACCTTAAAGTACCAATGAGAAATACAGTTTTTTTTTTTTTTTTTTTAATTTATTTCCATTGGTTTTCTCGAAACAACTTGGATACAGTCAAAACTAATAAAATCAATACATTTTTGACAACATATGTACTAATCAAAGTGGTAATAATGGTTGGACCGTAAACAGGCAATAATCCATATCTATGTATGCTATGCACAACATTATTGCTATAAGCAAGTAAAACTAACTAACTCAGAAACTACTTAAATAAGATCGTGGCTGTAAAGAGGCCGTGTCAGTTTACATTCTAAATACTTAATAATTATGATGTATAGAAATTATATACATATGTCAGATAATATATAAATGTAATATATATATATATATATAATAATAAAAAAAATAAAAAAAGACGTCATGTTATAATGTAAATACTAATAATTTTAACTAATACTTATAAATTTCTTACGTACATTTGTCATAGATTTACTTCACCACGGCTCCACTTTATTGTGTGTATGTATGTATGTGTTTATGTGTGTATATAATTTACATATTGTTTATTGCTTACAATGTGATCGTTTAGTTATAATATATTAAATTTTTACTTGCACCTACCGTTCACTTCAAATGCTTTATCTGTCCCTAAGGTTGGCTGTCAGAGAATGTCTAGCGGCATTAAGCCCGCCCCTTGTACATAGTGCAATAAAGTTTTAAATAAATAAATAAATAAAGTGGATGAGTTTTTAAGAAAACGGTTGTTGAAACGTCCTTCAAACCGCGCCTGTCAATTTAATTCGGCCTTTAGAACGAAAATGGCCACAGAAATAAATAGCATTTTATCGTACGTCAACGAATAAATAGTTAGAAAAGAGTTGTAATAAAATTGCTGGCATTAGGTTACATAATTCGTGCGCTAAAGAGTCGGCGTCACATAAAGCAAGGGGAGGCGAGATAAGAAAACTCCCGGCTACCAAATTCATGTTTTAACCCGAGTATATAACATAGACATACATATTGTATATACGAGTCCTAGGATCGGACCAAAAAAGCGTGTATTACAAGCTAAATTTCATTTCATTTCATTTAATTACAGACAGACAGTGGGGTCGTCCAGGCCCGGATGCGTAATGGGCGTGGGTTGGGGATGGGGACAGTCCCCCGTTTTCCCCGGCAGGATCTCAGCGGGCAACCACCCGCCGGTAATTCATGCACGTTTAGTGCTGGGCGCCGTTACTAGTATAACAGCGCCCGTGTGGCTCACGAACCCAGGGGGCTAAGTTCGACTGCTTCAGCTCTCCTCCAGGAGTACTTCTCTAGGAAGTGGTCTCCCGTTGGGGGGCCGTGCACAAGACGGAGCGATGTTCTGGAGATGCTTGAAGTGTCCGTTGTCGGCCCGAGGGAACATACGTTTAGTCAGGCCAACGACAAACTCCTCAATAGTAGGCATCTTCAAATCTCGAGCTAAGACGGAATTACGCACGAACCATGGCGCTCGGGAAACCACTCTGAGCGATATGTTCTGCTGACTTTGGATCTTGTCCCTGTTGGTCTTGGCCAGAAGGTGGTGCCAGGCTGGCGCAGCATAGGTGAGACGAGAACGGATGAACATCTTGTAGATCCGGACCTTCAACCTGAGCGGCAAGTCATTTAATTATCACCGTAGGGATCGTCTGGAACACTTCGTTAAGTCAATTTCCACAATCAAATAAATATTACCGTTACAGCCCCTAGAACACAGCGTCCTAGACCTCCACTGCTGGAAATGGGCCTTCCAGAACTGGAGAATTTGGCGTACACTCGCCACGCTGGCCAGGCGCCTTGGTGAGGATTTGATGTCATTTTTTTATGACAATTTACTAATGTGGAATCCAGTAATCAATAGGTTTCGACGCCGGGAAAAATCGCCCGGTGTCGCCAAGGATATTGTAAGTGTCGTGTGTCGTGATTTCTAAAAACTTTTGAAAGTGATTTACATCTACCGCCCAGTATGTACGAGACTACACCGCATAGCTTCAGTCGACCCGTGACCACGGCCAATGTAACTTGGCCGAAACGTCGGGAGAAATATGTCTCCAAGGTAAATCGCGTAAAGACCCGTTAAAATTATAAAAAAAACCATTATGAATGTGCGCAAAAGTTTAATTTACTAACGATTACACAAGTTAATAGATTGGCATTAGAACATGATTTATTTCTATATACGATTTATTTCTACGTCTTTGGTATAAACTCATTTCGCTGACGAGTTCATGTATTTTGTTCTGCATTCTAAAAATATTGTACTTAGTGATATATTTTTTATACTAGCACTACATGTGACCTTACTGGAATCAGACATGACTGATATCAGTCCCTAACACTATACCGGCTTGACTGGGCATGACGGCAATTCGAGCCTGATCCCGAAACGCGTAAATACTTCCCCGCCCCGGCAAACTGGGCAAATTACCACCAACAGTCCGCCTACTACCTATTTGTTGTTCTCGTTGAAAGTATGTGCCATTTGCAATGATGTAATGCCAATTTTACTTTCAAGGAGAACTAATATTGTAAATTTGCCATGGTGATATTTATATAAACATAACATCGCTTGAAACATGAGTTACCTTAATAAATAATAAACAATACTTTATTGCGAAAATAAATCTACATTATGACCGCCTCCGTGGTCTAGTGGTAACAAAGTTGCCGTGAACTCGGGACGTCGTGGGTTCGATTGTACATTGTATAATTTGTCTCGGTCTGGGTGTTTATATATATAAGTAATATGTATATATTTACAAAAAAAAAAGTATAATATATAGTTTATCAACCATCTAGTTTCCGTAACACAAGCCTCGTAGCTTACCACGGAAACTAGATGGCGCTGTGTGACCTGTCTGGAAATATTTATTTATTTCAAATAGAAGTTCTAATGACGCCTGAAAAAATATATGTTCTTTTGACAATTACACGCAGTATAATGTTTTTTATAAGAAAAAACATTAGCTCTTCTTAGTACCTGAATCTATTATACTATTTTAATGTGTGTAAATTATTATGTAGTGTATTTAGTTGTATATTTATAATAATAAACCCCGCAATCCTCTACCACACTCCCAAAGGTTAGCTGTTTAAAATGAGGCATTAAGTTCGCCCTTGTATGTTACTTTCAAGTTTTTTTGTGCAATAAAGAGTGTATAAATAAATAATAAATAGTGCCGTGTTTATTGTTTTTTATCTGTGAACGCTCATTTCTTAGTCTTGTTGATGGTTTTGAATCGAGAATATTAAAATGAGCGCGAAAACGATTAATGACTACACGAATTGCTTGCTCACTAGTCCGTTTATGTTGACTGTAAAATGGACGAAGTGTTGTTGGAAGGGTTTTTAGTGTTAAACGATTCATGATAAATTGCCAAACCTTACTGAACAGAAATGTCAACCATCGAAATTTCTTACGCAGCTAAAAAACACCCATTAGTCTTGCGGCATTATCAGTCCGCCATTGTCTTTGTACAATACATATTTAAATAAATAAAAAAACAATTGCAGTGCATGCTAAGCCTTAAACTAAAGCAAATTAGCTGGTGTCCATATTAAATTACAAAATGTAATTTAAACGATTTTCCGAACGATTTATTCCACTTTACCAATTAAGGTAACTACACCGTTGGAATTTGATGATAACCTCATTAACTCATAAAAATTACGTCATACTTGACTGTATGTGCTAGATTTTTTGCCTTCCATATCACCTTATTCATCATACATTGGGTGAAGAGAACACAATAAAAAAAAACAATTATGAAATATATGTGTAAAATATAAGGTTTGCGAGGTTCATTTATGCCAAACTAGATGGTGCCAGTGTCGTATAAGAACGTACCTCGGTGTGGCGGTAATGTCGTTGTGTATAATTCGAGTAAACCTGCCTCTTCCTCCAGCAGTGGATTTAGGACTTTAAAAATCCAAATATTTTTTGTACAGTTCTGCTGCTCTTTCAGAGTTTCGCAGGCTGCTATCATTTTACTTTTTCATGCTATAATGGAAATTTTATTAAATTCAGAAGGTTATATAGTATATAGGCGACAGAAGACACACACGTCACACAGGCTTCTTCCAGTGTAACATTTATAATATTTGTATCACACTGTCAAGGTCAAACTCTTTTAGAGTGTGTATAATATAAACCTGGCTTGTTTTTTTGAGTTTCGCTTTGAACCTCATTAACTCATAAAAAATAAAGATATTTTACGTCAGACTTGGCTTATGGACTAGATCTTTTGCCTTCCCTATCACCTAATTCATCAATTAATAATAATAGGTCTCATGCAATTTTTTAATGACAATTTATTAACGATTCCGCAAGTTAGTATTAGTGGAACCGGGACCGACGGTTTAATGTGCTCAAGGGCTCGAACCATTTATTTAAAAGGTTTTAAGAAAAATGTTCCTACAACCGAACCACAATCCCTCACTTTGATAGTTATTCTATAATTACCGCGCAGCATTTTAGCCCAAACACGTCAGGTATAATATGGCAGGACACAACGCGGGAAACAGCATAAAATTAACTGCAACTTGTGCGTCATATTTAAAGTCCAATTTATCGTTTTCCATAATTATTCACATTGTAGCACATTATTAAACAAAACAACACCACTTTTGACTAACAATATTCACAGTAAATTTATGTACAAAACAAAAACTTGCACTTGACATGTCCGCGCAAAATGGCGCGAAGAACTCGCTTCTGCCTTGCTATTATGTTCCCTGTTGACAATGACAAGAGCACATGTCGTGCTAGAGTAAAATTAAAAAAAAAAAAAACGGTACGACAAGAAGTGGTATTTGTACCCTAGGGATGTTATTAATGGCATGAAGTGGTAGTGTTCACGGTAATTTAAAGTGCTCGACAAAGGACACGTAACCGGTTCCCAAATCCAATTAACGATCGTCGAGTTCTCTCATTGTCCAATAATCTAAATAAGCCCCGAGCATGGATTTCTTAATAAATTCGGAATATTTATATTTAATTAATTTATTCATTTATGTTAGGAAAACTTACAGCTACTATACATATATAAAATTAAAGATTAAACACAATTAGGCCAATGACAAGTTTTCACTTATAGGTAAACACAATTAATATATAAAAAAATGAAAAATAGAAATAATAAAATTAAACTAACAAAGTTAAATAACCTCCTCGCCAACCCGTCTGGCCAGCGTGGCGAGTGGATGCCAAATTCTCCCGATATATGTTCTGGAAGGCCCATCTCTAACAGTGGAGGTCTAGGACGCTGTGTTCTAGGGGCTGTAATGAATGTTAAATATATCAATAGTACTCTACACGGATAAGCTGAACACACTTCCCTTATTTTTCTGTCATTACAAACAGCATAACCCAGTAAAATGTATCCACACGTTTTGTGATCAGGCTCGAATTGCCGTCATGTCCTATCAAGCCTATCAAACTGATGTCAGTATAAATGTTTGACTCTAGTTACTACACATTAACATTCATGGACCTTGCACGCCACTTGCCATCAGGTGGGCGTAAGGTCACATGTCGTGCTAGTATAGTATATTATTTGACATTGGCTCTAAGCATGGATTTGGATTGGTTTTTTTTTTAAATAATTAATTTAAAAAAAAAACAATCCATGTCCATGCTTAGAGCCAATGTCAAATAATTCTAAATAGGAATTATCGGATATTGGATAGTTATGTATTAATTAATTCAATGATTCGACAATATAATAATCATTTCACGAGAGATGAGAGCGCTGGTGGCTTGCGCGGTAGTAAATCCCAATCCAAAAAGATCATTTATAAAATGCCATATTAACCTTTACAGCTTTCTTCCTTTGTAACCTTTTTTTTTAGTCACTTCTTCATCAATTGACTGGTTTTATTGTATGTGTATTTTTAAATTGTATATACGTTACACTAATATGTGATTACATTGATAAAAACAAACTTTTCCGTAAGGCCATACAAAGTCGCCCCGTATATATATAATCCATAATATATAACTTATTTATATACTTGCATATGTACTAGAATGTAATTATTAGGTATTATTAGTATGTATTTGTTGTTATAAACATATCTACATATATCTTACAAATTAATAATAATAATAAATTCTTAATTAACTGCCTCCGTGGTCTAGCGGTTAAGTCCGTGGATTTAGACTCGGAGGTACCGGGTTCGATTCCTGGTCGGGACACAAAAATATTTCTTAATGTAAACATTTAATTAATATTGAATTTATTTGTGATATTTCCCGAGTTTGGTACGCCTGGAGACATCGACGAGCTTGCCACTTGTCATGAATGGGCTATAGTAAAGTTGGCTAAATGTGAATCCGCTTATTTATAAGCGTGGTTTCTGACCACCCTGAAAGGGAAACGGTCGTAATGATACTTTACTTTACTTTTTATTGTACAAAACCAAAACAAGTGCAGGTACATTCAATTCAATTCAATTATCGAAATTCAACGAGGAAATGCTCCCAGTGTTTTGGGCACCATGCCGCTGGACAATGGCCTGGAGAAAATTTTTATATTGCAAGGTTTGAGACATTAGGATGCTTAAAATTTTATTATATTTAATTTGTTATTCAGATTTAGTTTATTTTTCTAGGTTAATTAATAATATTGTAATTCCTTTATGTTGTTTGTATATTACTTCGAATAAATCTTTTGTTTATTCAATTATTCACCATAAGATACATAACGTATACTTGGTTTTGTCAGTTATACAATTAACAGTTTACATATCATGGAAGGATAGCAAAAGATCGACCATTAGTGCAAAGAACAGCCATCGTCATTACCAAATTAAAACTATGTAAATTATACACTCCCTAACTAAATGTAGATGCTGCTGTAAATATAAGCGAGCTTAATGCGTTAATGCATTTTCTACCAACTAACCTTTGTGACTGAGATATGTATGTAATAAGCGGATGCAGCAGAAGAAAAAAGATAGTTGAAATGTTAAATTGTTATTTAACAATATTGCACCTATTTACCATTGATACTGTCTGAATGTCATAATGATTTGGCTATCAGAGCCTAACGGCTGTATGTACGCCTTTGTACATAGTGCAAATAAGTTTTTAAATAATTAATAAATATTTAACTAATAATTTATATAGATAAATAAGCTAATCGGATTTACCTTATCATTATCATTAGCCTGTGTATCTCCAAAGCTCGCCATTTTACACGATCTTCCGCTTCATCCTGCTTCCACCAGCGACCTTTTTCAAGTCATCCGTCCATCTGGCGGGAGGTCGTCCCACTCTGCGTCTTCCCGTACGTGGTTTCCACTTCTGAACCAGTCCACTCCAACGGTCCATTGCCACTTTAGCTTATTAATTTTGAAGAATTTTAGGTATTTATCCATTAAAGAAATACAGAGCGACCTTAAATTTGTGGACCAGAGCCACTGTCAGTGTCCACGTCTCTGCTCCGTGCGACAGTACTGGAAGAATGCACTGGTTAAAACTTTGGTATTAAAAAAACTGTGGAATAATAATAAGGTCTGATAAGAAGATGTGGCCTAATTTAATAATTTACGTATAGTAAATTTTATAATAGTCAAAAGTGGTGTTGTTTTGTTTAATAATCTGAATAAATATGGAAAACGATAAAATGAACTGTATATTGCGGTTTTCCTGCGCTGTATACTCCCATCTACCTACGCGTTTGGGCGATGATGCCGCGAGTGACTCAAAAGAAAGCATTTCCATCTGTAATTTAATGATAACCTCATGAACTCATATAAAAAAAACAAACATTACGACAGACATGGTTGTATAGACTAGATCCCTTTGCCTTCCCTATCATCTCATTCATTATCGATAGAATAGAAACAAAAAAATACAATTAGAGTGTCCTATTGTTTAGGACTTATGTATTCTGTACCATGTCCTTAAATAAATGTGGACATAAGCATCAAATTCTGCAGCATCTGGGATTTGATGATCCCCAACTCGGTTATGAACTCTGTTATGAACATATATTATGCAAATAAATTACGTGTTTAGGACTGATGTATTCTGTACAATGTCCTTTAAAGACAATTAAAAAAAAAAAATGTGGACATGTCAAGTGCAAGTTTTTGTTTTGTAAAATATTTTACTGTGGATATTTTTAGTCAAAAGTGGTAAAGTAAAGTAAAGTATCATCACGACCGTTACCCTTTCGGGGTGGTCAGAAACCACGCTTATAAATATAAGCGGATTCACGTTTAGCCAATTTTACTGTAGGCCAATCATGACAAGTGGCAAGCTCGTCAATGAGTCCAGCGTAACAAACCCGAGAAATATCACAAATAAATTAAATACTATTTAAATGTATATATTTACATTAATAAATATTTTTGTGTCCCGACCAGGAATCGAACCCGGTCTAAATCCTCGGACTTAACCGCTAGACCACGGAGGCAGTTAGTCAAAAGTGGTGTTTTGTTTAATAATGTGCTACAATGTGAATAATTATAGAAAACGATAAATTGGACTTTAAATATGGGACACAAATCGCAGTTTATTTTTTGCGGTTTTCCTGCGCTGTGAACTCTCATATTATACCCGACGTGTTTGGGCTATAATGCCGCGAGTCTAGAAATTGATGATAACCTCATTAACTCATAAAAAATAATGATATTTTACGTCAGACTTGGCTGTATGGGCTAGATCTTTTGCCTTCCCTATTACCTCATTCTTCATACATTGGGAGAAGAGAACACAATAAAAAAAAACAATTATGAAATATATGTGTAAAGTATAATAAATAGATAGACAGACAAATGGCAGTGAAGTCATATGTACCTTATATCCGTCTCAGGCTTTCGAGGTTCATTTATGCCAAACTAGATGGCGCCAGTGTCGTATAAGAACGTACCTCGGTCTGGCGGTAATGTCGTTGTGTATTATTCGAGTAAACCGGCCCCTTCCTCCAACAATGTGGGTCTAGGGTTATAAAAATCCAAATATTTTTTGTACAGTTCTGCTACACTTTCGGAGTACCGCAGGCTGCTAATAATAATAAATACGACACATGGTGCAAAGTACAAGTGTGCATTGTTGATGTCAGTCAACACCAAAGACGAAGGCCTACGCCGTCCGGCATCCAAGATTAACGTGTGCCTAAGAATACTGATGGATGTCGACCTCCACCACTAAAAGAGCGAAACGAGGAGGAGATTGTGGCCGACGATTTGGCATCATTTGCCACACGTTATAGTTCTTTTTAATTTTGATATTATTTTGATTTTTATATGACATATTTGTTTATTTACATTTTGACGTTGTCTAATAAAACATGGGAAAAATATAGTCGATATTATGCCTTTTAATAAGTAAATTCCTGAAAATAGACCCCAGCTGTGAATGACGGTCAGAAGGATGCTAGCGGAGGCGCGGGTTGACGAATTCCATGCTATTATGAGGAAGCGCTGTGCCTCAATCCTTGCCCGCGTGAGGGCAGCCCCAACAGCATCCTGGCCGTGTGGGCTTATAGGTGGGACTCTCCGGTCTTGGGCCACTGGATACGCCTGCATGTCAGCAGGACCTGGGCCCCAGAAAAGGAAAAACATAAAAATATTTTTGTATCATAATTTTGTATTTTTACCAACACTAGATATTACTACCTCCGTGGTCTAGCGGTTAAGTCCGTGGATTTAGACTTGGAGGTACCGGGTTTGATTCCTGGTAGAGACACAAAAATATTTATTAATGTAAATAAATACATTAAATTAATATTTAATTTATTTGTGATATTTCTCGAGTTTGGTACGTTGAAGACATCGACGAGCTTGTCACTTGTTATGATTGGCCTGTAGTAAAGTTCGCTAAATGTGAATCCGCTTATTTATAAGAGTGGTTTCTGACCACCCCGAAAGGGAAACGGTCGTGATGATAATTTACTTACTAGATATTATAAGATTATTTTAAAATCGTTACTAACACACATGGAATTTATTCTGAAATAATGTTTTATTATTGTTATTTAAAAAAATGGGTTCTAACAATGACACCTGAAGCCTAAAAAAATATTTTCTCTTTTGGCAATCACACACAAATAAAAATTTACCGCATTAATGCCTAAAATTTACGTTAAGTTGTAATTTTATAATGTACTCCGAACAACAATACAGGCCTAGGCA
This sequence comes from Tinea semifulvella, assembly GCA_910589645.1. Lineage (NCBI taxonomy): Eukaryota > Metazoa > Arthropoda > Insecta > Lepidoptera > Tineidae > Tinea > Tinea semifulvella. The sequence continues at coordinate 1,458,016 of OU342612.1, forward strand.
AAGAAATCAAAATTGTGAGAAATCGAGTTTATAGAATGAGTCCACCGATGCAAGTTCACAAGTCGAATCGACTGCAAGAAAATACGAAGGAAGATTTAGGTGCTTTCGTAAACCTCTCGGAACGCGTCTGGGAATTCTCTGCACCCGACCAGATGGTAACGTTGCAAAAATTCCAACTAAGTGCTTACCAAACGTACCTAATGCTAAAATGACGACATTTTATACAAAGTTAAAATGCAGATGGCTCTTTTAAATAGATTTTATTTATAACTTCATAAGATATTTTTAAGTACCCTCAAAATTATTTTTTTGCTGGAACACTTTGGGTTTTCTTTGCCAACATACAAAACACATAATAATTTAGTAGTATAATAACTGCATCTGTAATCTAGTGGTAAAGTGCGTGGATTTGAACGCAGAGATACCGGTTCGATTTCTGATTGGGTCACAAATAATTATTTAATTTATTTGGGATATTTCTAGTGTATAGTATGGTCCCATAGAGACCCTCAGCCAAACGTCTGGCCAAGGACTTGTCCAAACGGCTGACGGAGAAATCTAGAGACAGGAACGCTGGCAATTATTTGTGCCAAAGTATTAGGTTTACATTTATACAGTATAGATAGATGGTAGGTGCAATCATCAATTAAGTTATTCTTAACTGTATGAATACATACATACATACATTACAGCCCCTAGAACACAGCGTTCTAAACCTCCAAACTGACCTGAAGATGGAGACCATCAAGCAGTTTGTGGCCAGGCTCTTGAAGTCCATGTTCGGTCGAGCCGACCACAGCCGCTTCGACCATCTTCGGGGAATCGCGCCTCTCCACGCACGGCCACCGAAAGGCCGCCGCCTGCCCCGGGAGATCCTGAGGACCGAGGCGTAGCCCGTGCCGTTGTTACCACATAGACACCGCTCACAAGGGGCCACACCTTTCGTAGCCCCTTCCTTGGCCACCCTTAGGCCAGGGTAAAAATAGAAACCGGTGGGTTGTTGCCCGCTGAGACAAACTGCAGCCTAACGGGGCCACCCCATAGGCTTCCGTACGTTAGCGCGTGCGTTGAAAAAAAAAAAAAAATAGACCTCCACTGCTGGAGATGACGGCTTGGCGAGGATACTATGTAAATTGTTTTATGACAATTTATTAACGATTCCACAAGTTGGTATTAGTGAAACCGCCATCAAGCAGTGGAAGTTGGTGCGAGAGGAGTTCCAGCAAAATCTTTGCATCACTTACTGAAAGAATTGGGCCTAAGCAGGTCTACCATCAATACTTTTACGGAACGAGCTTCCAAGACGGCATTAACGGAATCATACAGTATTTGGTTGGGTAGGGAGAGGAGTAAAATGGTGGATAGTAAAGTATCATCACGACCGTTTCCCTTTCGGGGTGGTCAGAAACCATGCTTATAAATAAGCGGATTCACATTTAGCCAACTTTACTATAGGCCAATCATGACAAGTGGCAAGCTCGTCGATGTCTTCAACGTACCAAACTCGAGAAATATCACAAATAAATTAAATATTAATTAAATGTATTTATTTACATTAATAAATATTTTTGTGTCCCGACCAGGAATCGAACCCGGTACCTCTGAGTCTAAATCCACGGACTTAACCGCTAGACCACGGAGACAGTCTGAGAAGCAGGTCTGCAGGAGATACATTTATGGAACGAGCTTTCAAGACGGCATTAACGGAATCATACAGTATTTGGTTGGGTAGGGAGAGGAGTAGAATGGTGCATGGTGAGCGTATTATCGCGCAATAAACCAAAAAAAGGAGGCCTCCTTTTCTTAAACCAGCCTTTTGTCGGTCGCAAGCCCGAGACACCATTCTTCTCATCTCTTACCCACACACGATGGACCCGGCACCCGCACGGTGAATCCATGGAATGCTTACAAACTTGTCTTCTACATATATAAATAATATTATAGAACCACTTACAAGATGTTGCTGCAATTGAGGATAGTAAGGAAATGGAAAAGAGTCATTCCAAAGATTCGCAGCAACAACAGCAAACGAATTGGAGACAAAATAGATGTGATGGGAAGGGTGGAGTTAGAAGAAGAGTGAAGAGTTCGATGATGGATTTTAAGAATACTTATACACTTCATTCGTCATCACATAATTCCCTAAACGTATTCGGGAACTATACCCCCTACCGTCTATTTGCAGTTAAATATTGCCGAACTAACGCAGCTAAACGTATGCCACTAAGGCGAATTCTTCAATCCTATAATGATCTGTTTCATTTGTCGATCTCTTTGCATTGTCGCCTGTCTCTTACAGAAACCAGGTCTTGCAAATGTTAACCTTAGAAGAAATAGATAATTAAAATGGTATATATCTAGTAGTTGTGCTAAAAGGATTGGAACGGTAGATATTACTGTACCAAACAAGTTGTTTTTTTTTTTTTTTGGTTTTAAAACAACTCATGGGTTACATTTACTTCTTTTAACATTTGGATTACTGAAGCTGGTTGTGCAGATATATTTTTTTTTTTATAATTTTGACGGGTCATTACGCGATTTACCTTAGAGACATATTTCTCCCGACGTTTCAGCCAAGTTGCATTGGCCGTGGTCAAAATTATAAAAACTATTATGAATATGCGCGAAAGTTTAAAAAGTTTGATATTATTATTGTTTGTAAAACCAATTTATTGTGTATTCTCTCTCTGTACAGTATAGTATAAAGTAAAGTATCATCACGACCGTTTCCCTTTCGGGGTGGTCAGAAACCACGCTTATAAATAAGCGGATTCAAATTTAGCCAACTTTACTATAGGCCAATCATGACAAGTGGCAAGCTCGTCGATGTCTCCAGCGTACCAAACTCGAGAAATATCACAAATAAATTAAATATTAATTAAATGTATTTATTTACATTAATAAATATTTTTGTGTCCCGACCAGGAATCGAACGCGGTACCTCCGAGTCTAAATCCACGGACGTAACCGCTAGACCACGGAGGCAGTTTCTCTGTACAATTGTTTGTAATCCTGTGTAAATAAAAATAAAAAATAAAATAAAAACTTGATTATAATATTTATTTACCCGGCCATCGAACTCGACCGGCCAGCTCGTGTGTCGGCTTTATAATATAAGGGACAGTGTACATGAATAATTGGGCACATTTAGTAGATAAATGTAGGTGAGATGTTGTACTCAATCAAGACACAGCCTAATCGATCTGCGGTGGGCAGGCTATTGTTCATCTGTCAGCAGCGCCACCTGACCGCTTTAAGAAGCAATGTCTGTATAGACTTTTGACTTAGATACAGTAATTAATGGCTCTAATTTGTTTCTTCAAATCAAATCAACATCATTATCACCCTCTTATTAGGCTAAATGAGTTTTTTTTTAGAGAAATGGGTCCAAAAAAATGTTCTCGTGTCATTATTATTATTAAATTCTTTATTGCACAAAATAAGTGTACAAAGGCGAAGATTAATGCCTACAAGGCATTTTCTAACATCTAACCTTTGGGAGAGTGTGAGATTAAGGGTAGTGCCGATATCAAGTTTAACAATATAGAATATACTACACACATTACATACTAATAGATACTTACACTCTTACATAAATTACCTATAAATAAACGTATATACACATATATATTATACCAAATATATATTTTTAGCCTGATGACGACTCCTGTTTGTCTAGAAATAAAGCAGATAAAGCAGACCAAGCGCTTAAAAACGTGGACAGACGGCGCGTCATAATGATGCTTTTTTATTTCATAGTGAATCTATTGTAATTTCATAATCTGTAATTATTTTTATTTATTTTACCCTAGCATAACGATAATTGACAATAACTTTTTTTACCTTAATAATTACATAGTTTCTATCCCGCCAATTTAAAATTCAGATTCATAATCATCAATGCAAGATCATAATAAAGAACCCAATCGTATAAATAGTGTTTTGTAACTATTTCATACATAAATATTAACCAATTGACTATTTAATTAAATGATATTTTAATGCTGGGGTAAATCATATGTTGTAATCATATTAAAAAAAACACAATAAAATTATATGATTATTGAATTATATTTTGTTGAGGCACGCTCCAACAAAGTCGGAGCCTGGTTTTGTAATCTCTTTTACCAGATTTTTTTAAAGTTTATTTTTATACTATGTGACCTTGCTCCCACCTGATGGTAAATGGCCCACAAGGTCCATGAATATTAGCAACTGGAACCAGACACTCACGACTAACATCAGTCCCTAACACTATGCCGGCTTGACTGGGAATGACGGCAATTCGTGCCTGATCCAGAAATTATCGGCACGAACAATGGATGCTCCGCCCTGGCAGACTGGGAAAATTACGTCTACGCCTACCACCTTTTGTTGTTCTTGTTGAAAGTATGTGCCATTTGCAATGATGTCAAATGCCAATTTTTACTTTCAAGGCGAACTAATATTGTAAGCTTTTCATGATGATATATATATATATATATATTAATAAATAAAAAAATAAAAACATAAAAAAAATCATTTTTATGATTAAATACAAGTTTATTTTTTATTAGTAGTAGTAGTATTATTTATGTTTTATTTTGTATTTATTTAATATTATACTTTTTAATCATTTTATTTTTAAAAAAATCCTAATATTGAAAATATTTGGCAAGTATTTTTTTTTTTTTTTTTAGCTTGGTATAAGAAGACAAACTTATAAGCATTCCATGGATACACCGGGTCCATCGTATGTAGGAAAGATATATAGATAAGAAGAATGGTGTCTCTGGCTTGTGACCGACCATAAGCTGGTTAACAAAGTCACTTTTTTATTTTGTTGCGCAATCATGTGGTTCTGCTCACTATCCACCATTCTGCTCATCTCCCTAACCAACCTAATACTCTATGATTCCGTTAATGCTGTCTTGGAAGCTGGTTACAGAAATGTATTGACGACAGAACTGCTTAGGCACAATTCTTCAAATAAGTGGTAGAAAAAAATGCTGGAATTCCTCTCGCACCAACTTCCACGGCGTAAAAGGGACATAGACATAAGGTGTTGGTAACAAGGAATTTTAAATAATTCTGAAGCCATGACACTCTAGATTATAGTTTCATATTTCATTTTGTGTATTAAGATCTTACGACGACATACTAATAAATACATTGATAACTCAATCTTTAAATTTTAAATTAAGTCCCAAGCGTAGCGGTGCAATTTTAAAAGTTGGGAAAGTTACTTTCTTAAACATATAGACTTGGAAATAGACCAAAATTCATATGGAAAGACGCAGTACGAAATTAAATCGCAAATCATATTGTAAAGCTGAAGAAACACTGCTGTCATGGAATACAGTTACAGCATTAAAATTTGCATCGAGAACAATAATAAGAAAGGCGTCAAGAAAACAATGTAATCAACTGTTGTGATTGGCAACTGCGGTTGTTGCAACTGCGCTCCACTAGGAACTTCTGGCTGACTCATTCAGGCATCCTATATTTAACATTCAGTAAAGGTTTCACCCATTGTGATTGTGTGATTGTGATTTCGGTGGCTTTCCGCACTTAGTCTCCATTGGACCATTGTGCGTGACCTTTACTCCTTCAGCGGAGCCATCCGATCTCCTCCAGGAAGGCCAGGAGACCCGTTACGTTCCTGCAGACCTCCGGAAGAGTCCTCGCAGTCTGGAGGAACCTCAGTCTAGGCGCAGCCACACTGTCGTACTCCATAAGCACATGCGCGGCCGTCTCCTCCTCCGCCATGCATCCTCTACACAGTGCTATCTGTAATGTTCAGAGTATGGAGATGTTTGTTAAAGGCACAGTGTCCCGTCAAGACCCCCACCACTATTCGAAGCCTGGCTCTGTCAAGGCCCAGGAGATGTCGTGTGAGGCGCCTGTCTGGTTTGGGAAGGGCCTCCCTGGACTGTCTGCAGTCTGTGGTCGATGCCCACATCTGCTCGTGCAGTTTATCAGTTCTTTGGCGAAGCCAGCTTCGCATGAGTTGGAATGGTTGGGGGATTGTCGGTCCTGGGCCTATCGGTATTGTAGATGACCCCCTTCTGGCCAGTTCATCAGCCGCATCGTTACCCAGTGAACCACTGTGACCCTTTATCCACTGCAACGTTTCACCCATGTTATATGTAGTTGGCGATCACAGATAAATATGCGACCTCTATACTTCAAGTGTTTCCGTCAAGAAAACAAGGTTTTTGCGACTGCGCTCTACTTGACTGGGCTGGCGTATTCGGGCACCCTTTTATCATTTGGGCAACGAAAGCCAACGAGATCAATATATGTAAGATAGATCGCCCATTTTTTTCATGTAAAATGTTTTTTAAATAAAAACGCAACCTAACGTCAATTAGCAAAACTTCTAGCTAACAGTTTAAAGATTGAGCAGTGCAAGAAGCAAATGACAAGTGATTTTAAGATTACAGACAGACAGACAATGGGGTCGTCCAGGCCTAATGAGCCTGGGTGGGTACATTCCCTCGTTTTCCCCGACTGGATCTCAGCGGGTAAACACGCCGGTAATTCATGCACTTTTAGTGCTGGACGTCTTTATGATGAATAGTATAACAGGGCCCGTGTGGTTCACGAACTCAGGGGGCTAGGTTCAACTGTTTCAGCTCTCCTCCAGGAGTGTTTTACCAGGAAGTAGTCGCCCGTTGGGGGGCCGTGCGCAATACGAAGCGATTTTCTGGAGATTTTAAGATTATGATTGTGTGCAACTATAATAGCGCCATCTATGAGCGACCAGAGGAACTTTTTTGTAGCTGAAAAATAATTGGAGCCATTTATTAACCTTATATTAGGTAATTTTAAGGCTATAATTGTGTGCTATAAGGTTAACTGCCTCCGTGGTCTAGCGGTTAAGTCCGTGGACCTAGACTCGGAGGTACCGGGTTCGATTCCTGGTCGGGACACAAAAATATTTATTAATGTAAATAAAGACATTTAATGAATATTTAATTTATTTGTGATATTTCTCGAGTTTGGTACGCTGGAGACATCGACGAGCTTGCCACTTGTCATGATTGGCCCATAGTAAAGTTGGCTAAATGTGTATCCGCTTATGTATAAGCGTGGTTTCTGACCACCCCGAAAGGGAAACGGTCGTGATGATACTTTACTTTACTTTACTTTTATAAGGTTATAATATTATTTTTATATAAAAAAAATATACATTTGTATTTTATTTACTTATTAATAAGTAAGATTTAAACCTTCATTGAAGTCTTAAAGATAAATAATTTTATTTAAACATCTAAAATAAATTGTTTTTAAAAAAATCAGGTGCCTGTTTATCTTTTCAGTACTATAAAATAAGTTAATCTTTTTAGGGTTAAACTGGTTTTATGTACATTAAATAGTTGAGAAAGACAAGCGGGGGTCACTTGAAGTTTGAAAATGTCAAGCAATTATAAATAATTAAAACTTCATCATCTGCTTCTGACTTAAATATTAGGTACTTAATTTCGAAACATAATTTAGTCTTTAGCATATAATCGTCATTCATTACAGCACATAGCGTTCTAGACCTCCACTGCTGGAAATGGGCCTTCCAGAACATATATCTGGAGAATTTGGCCTACACTCGCCGCGCTGGCCAGACGGGTTGGCGAGAACCTAATGTCTTTTTTTTAAATGAAAATTTGTTAACGATTTCACAAGTTGGTACTAGTGGAGTTGGAGGTGGTGTTGTAAATTTATGACAAATGTATGTAAGAAAAGTGTATTTCTCATTGGTACATGCCGGAGGGGTTTGAACCGACTTTGTAGGGTTTAAGGAAAGCGTTCTTACAACCCAGCCACCACCACGCCTTGCGAGTATATACTTGTAGGCAATGGCTATAACAGGATAAATATTTAAGTGGGCGTTGAAATATCACTACTGTCTAAACTACGAGAAATATCTAAAAACGCTGAAAGAAATGTCTGGGCCTATTTTGTAAAAGAATAAAACTGCATCATATTTTTTTTGGTAAAACCCTTATTCTAGCCGGGAACCTGACCCGAAGATTCTGACAATAGGGTTAGATCCTGCAGTTCCAATAAGTTTGACGTTTGACATTATTTCCCATAATTTGACCTTTACTTCCAACAGGAGGACGTGTTAAAATGCACAGGGCTGTCGAGGCAGTTAATAACTTATGTTTTAATAAATTAGGTTGATGTTGTGACCCACTCGGCACTAAAATCGGAAGCCCACTGTGTAGAGGATGCATGGAGAGGAGGAGACGGCCTCGCTGAAGGAACCTAGCTTATAGTATGACAATGCCACTTTACAGGAGCTATTATCTTAACTCACATTTATATTAAAGAAAGTCCGTACGCCAGAACAGCGCTTAAGGGGAAACAGCGCGGCGGGGAAGGGGAAGAGGGGCGGAAAGGCGCGCGCGTATAGCCGCTGCCTCTCTCGCTCTCTCCCGCTCCTTCTTTCTCTTTCTTTCTTTACGCGCCTGCAACTATGCGTGCGCAGCCACGCGCATTCATTTAATCTACATATTCCTACCAACTACGAAATACGAAGTACGTCCAGCGACGCACCCGTTTTTTTATAATAATGTCTGTCATAGTGTGTCAATGCCTATTTACAGCAGCTATAATTTAAAGCGGTATTTTGTAATTTTTGTGAATAATTTTGTGATTTTATTGTCTTGAAATTATTGTTATCATGTACTGCTCTAGATATTATGTACTATAAAATGATATTGTATTATATTAATATTGTACAAATTGTTGTCCTATACCTACTTGCAAATAAATGAATTGAATTAAAATTTAATTATAATTAGCGCAGTCATACTGTAGCACTTCATGAGAACATCCGTGGCTGTCTGTGCAATGGTTAATACTGGCGCTGTATTAATGATTGTGATTTGGCATGTAATCTGCAAATGAAAGCCAAAACGCAGTAAATCGCAGGAACGCTAGAGCTGGCAATATCCAAGGTAAGCTGCGGAACGGGGCGGCCCTCACGTACTGCTATTTGGCGATAAACTGTAGGATTAAGCTCTGGTACAACTCTATAACTGCGTTTAAAAATATTAGAAAAAACATGTAATTCAAACTCCCCCAGGGACAGCAGACTCGTTGACGAGCCTTTCATCAGACCAAATGGCGAGGCCACGTTTCAAAATTTGTTAATGATTGTCGAATACATACTTGTACATTGTTTTTTTTAACGCCATGACAGCCTTGGATTACCTCTACGTTTATTTTAAGTTTGTTGACAACTTTGACAACGTCAGCTTAATAATCTTGTTGAAACTGGCATTTTAATAATCGATCTTCAGTCATCTAAATAATTGGACGCACATCCATTCGGATAGTTAGATAAAAACGATGTTCGTTTGTTTTTTTTTTTTTTAAGACATTGGTTATGTTGTTTGACTAATTAACAGATGTGCACCACTGTTCTCTGCTTTAAAAGCGTACAAATATTATAATATTATACCGCGTATAATTGTCAAAAGCGCAAATTTTTTTTTTTGACTTTAGGTGTCATTGGTAAAAACCCCTTTTTGAAATAAAAAAGTTAACTTCTTTATAAGTACAAATCATTATTCGAAAAATAAAACTGATCTCGCTCACTTACGAAAGACGAAATAAGGAAGAGAAACAATTACGTAAGTGAACGTTCGCGCGATCGTTGACCTGTCGCTACCTACTTGATTAGGGTCAGTATGAGTGGCGATGTTTTTAGGAAAACTTCGCTGCGACGTCAATTAAGATTTTATTACTGAAAAATTAAAATGAAAACTACGTAGTTCTTTTATTTTATTCTAGATTATAATATATAAAAAATTGCTCTTTAACAAATTGCAGTATAATCTTGAATTAATTTCAATACTTAACAAAAAATATAAGGGAATAGACATGTCACGAGTTTTAAAAATGTCATTTCTACTATAATATGTCTTGTCAATGACAAAGTTTTTCAATTTAGATTTAAAGTCATTTATATGGTCAACATTTATTATTTGGTCTGGCAACTTATTAAAGATCTTTGGTACCATTCCATAAACGCTCTTGCCAAATAATGCAGTCTTGTATACCATAGGAAATATTTTATGATTTTATTTGATTTATGGTCTGTGCCTACCTTTACCTATTTAGCGACGGAATTTGACAGCACGCAAAGTTATCAAATATAATTCTACCTAATCAAATACTGTACGTTTCCGTAAATGTCGCCTTGAAATATCGTTCCATAAATGTACCTTTTAGGTCCAGAGCCCTATTCTGTTACTTAAGCGCAAACGTTATATAATGGAATCTGTTAACAATTTTTTTATCACGCTATTAAAGTTGATAATTGCACGGCCGCTGTCAAGGTCGAGCGCTTATAGGGTTGAGAATTGAATAATATTTTGTAATTATGACGAAATCCACTAATAACGTTTGCGACTAAGTAACAGTATAGGGCTAATGCTTCTAATGCGTAAAGCAGAGTCTTAAATCCGTTTAAAAAATTATATACGCCACGTGATTGATATTTCGTTAACTGAGTCGTTTGATTTGAATATTCGCGGTAACGCCTTTGTGCGCCGGCGCACTTCGCGTCGATGACGTTCCATCGTCTCGACGCCCTCTAGCAGTAACTAGCGGACTATGCTTGGTGCTCTTCCTGTTAATGACGTTTCCGCCGAAAACAACGCTTTTTTTATTTATTTATTCGTGGGAAAATTTACAGCCCTTGCAATATTATGTATACAAAAAATATCTAATCTCAAAGCCTTACAAATTTTCACTGTTAGCCATAATGAAAAATAATAAAAATAAGAACCAACAAAATCAGTACAATAACAATGAAATATGAAATAACAATTGCATTTGTATACTGATCCCGTTTTACAACTTAAGAATTATACAATATAATAAAATTATTTAAGTGTAACAACATATACTAGTAACAATAAGTAGGTTAAACAACACTTTACAAATTTTGACAAGAAACATAAATGAAACACAAGTAATGGAAAAATATATAAAATAAACTAAAACAAGGATCAAATAAATAATTTAAAATAATAATAATGTAATATTTCAACATTTTAATGGACATCTACTCAATATGCTCATCACAGTACTCTGTAGTCAATAAACGTCTGAGGGTGGAAGGAGATGTCTCAAACAGGTCGACATCCAAACATTGTAACAAGTCATTAAAACCTCTACATGTTCTTGAGATATAGGAGTTAATTCTATAGTTAGTAGATGAAAAAGGAACACAAAGCAAACGGGGTTTCCTTATCCTGCTTGTTGGAGTAAAAAAAATATTTTTGACAAAAGTTCAGGGCAATCCACTTGACCCGCTGGTTATTTTAAGAAGATATGTGGTATCGGCGATCATTCGACGTGTTTCCAAAGGAAGCAAATGGAATCGAATACAACGGCGGTGGTAGTCACAGTCATGAGTTTTGGCTCTGTACTGAATATAGCGCAAAAATTTGCATTGGATAGCCTCAATTCTATTTTTATAAGTTGCGTATTGGTGATTCCATATTTGACTGGCGTACTCCAACTCTCTGTGGGAGAGAGTCGAAGCGCGGAAGAAGAGCGGAGAAGCATATCGTTGCTCCCTGAATCTGCAGTAATTTCAAAAGGTTAGTTGCTGCTAATTTCATTTCTTTCGCTTAATTTCGGATAATTTTCACCAGCGCCTAGTCGTTTCCCGTTCAGACGGCTTATTTATTTATTTATTTTTAAGAAAAATACAGCCTTTATTATTATGCATATTAACAGTTTAGTATTAGTAGAACATAGGCCAAGAAGATTTTATATTTTTACATATATATGTACAATTAAAACAGTTGATTATAATATTAGGAGTAAAACAGGTTACAATTACAAATAATAATAGAAAATAGGTCCCCACCTTACCAGAGTAAAGTAAGTGGGGAAAAGCTACGGAAAAGAACTGTACATTGTGTGGTGCTGCCATAGGAACTGCTAGACACACACTTGTAGGGTGCGTTACTCTCCTAGAAAAGGGATATTACTCACGCCGACATGACAAAGTCCTAGGTGTTATCCGTGAAGCAGTAAGTCTTTCTATTGCAAGAGCCAGAAAGGGACTGACTACAAATAAAACTTTGACCACATTTGTAAATAAATAAATAAATAAAATAAAAAACGTTTATTTCAAACACAAGTTCATAACATAATATATAGCTTGATTAGTGGTTAGTAACAATGTATTATTTAAAACTATGTTACTGTTGTTAGTACCTTATAACTATTTACTGTGTTTATTACAACTGATGACTGTCTCCATCCAGTGTTCTTGGATGGGACAGTCAAACCGTGCAGCAATTGTTTTCAGAACACTACTGCGACTACTTCTCAGGCGCTGCAGCAGTGAGGCCATTTTCTTGCGGCGGATCGCGTAGAAGTCATCTGTCCGCGCCTCTGCGAACATACCCGACGCACTGCAGCGCCTCGGCAGTCCCAGCAGCATTCTGAATGCATTGTTGTATTGCACGCGCAGGACGTTGTAGGCTCGGCGCGTATACGTCACCCACAGACCGCTCGAGTAGAATGATTGGCAGAAGGCCTTGAATAGGGTTATCTTGACTGGTTCAGTACATCGAGCAAACCTGCGTGCGAGCATATTGCTCCTCACCGCCAACGCCCTGCGCTCCCTCTCAATATCCTCATCATCACATAGGTCACTTGTCATGACATGCCCTAAGTATTTGAACCTGTCAACCAGCTGTAGTGGAGCTCCACCGAGGAATACTGAAGGAACATGTCGAGGTCGTAGTCTGCCCGCTTTGAAAACCATAATTTCACTTTTCTTAGCGTTATACTTTAAACCGTGTGCCTCGGCATACATTTCACAAATTGACAGTAGTTTCCTCAGTCCACTTATCGAGGGACTCAGCAGCACCATGTCATCGGCATAGCTTATATTATTGAAACACATTTCGTCTATGTGACAGCCGACATGTGTGCTGCTGAGCTCCCCGATCAACTGGTTGACGTAAAGGTTGAAGAGCAACGGCGAACTCAACCCGCCCTGCCGGACACCACACTCCAGAACATACTCCTCCGACAGACCCCCAGCCCACTTCACCTGGTTTTTCTGGTTTGCATACCAAAACCTTAGGAGGGCAATACATTCCTCAGGCACACCCGTGCCTCCCAGCTTTTCCCAAAGCAGCTCATACGATACTAGGTCAAAAGCCTTTGTCAGGTCTAGGAAACATGCATACACTGGCGTCCTCCTGGCTGTGTAGTACCTGACAGTGTGCTTAACGCTCAGAATAGCGCTCTCCGTGGATAGACCTGCTTTGAATCCAAACTGAGCATCATGTAAATCCACGTGAGCTGTGAGACAGACGTTAAGTAGACTGTCAAGCACCTTTGCTGTGATGGTTGCAAGTGAAATGGGCCGATAGTTGTCCCTGTCAGAAGCATCCCCTGTTTTGTTCTTCAAAACCGGCACCACAACAGTGCGCATGAGCTCCTCTGGCATGTACGAGTGACCCATGCAGAGATTCAGGAACATTGTTAGTACACGCGGTAGGTGCACACCAGCATATTTGAAATGCTCGATGCTGAGACCATCATGACCAGGCGATTTCCCTCTTTGCATTTTTTTAATAATATTATTTATTGATTTGGAAGAAAAGATTACTTTACGCTCTGTCATGATGGTCTCATCACCCAACACCTCAGGAGTAAAAGACTTCAGAGTTGACCGGACGGTAAAATGTTTCATAAACAATTCTGCAATCTGTTTATGATCCTGCATTCCAGCGACACTCACAGGGATGCCAGGCTTAGCATTAAGCTTATTGGTAAGCTTCCAAAAGTTTTTAAAATTTTTGACTGAATGATTAGATGCTAATAGGTCCATTTTAAAGGAAGGGCAAAGCACGAAAACTAAATGCAAGCCCACCTCGATCCTTGGCGCCGCATCAGACTGGAAAATTCTCATGGATACATTTGAACACCATTATAGGATGTATCAGCCTATAGGCCAGACATCTTAGTGTTTTCTCAGAACTTGAAAAAAGTTATCCTTATTGAACTTACCGTTCCGTGGGAAGGAAATCAAATATTCCAAAAGACCACAACATTAAGTCAAATAAATATTATGATCTCACAGAAGAAATGATCAGGAACGGGTTCAAGACTCAGCTTTACGCAGTGGAAGTTAGTGCAAGAGGAGTTCCAGCAAAATCTTTGCATCACTTACTGAAAGAATTGGGCCTAAGCAGGTCTGCCGTCAATACATTTCTGGAACGAGCTTCCAAGACGGCATTAACGGAATCATACAGTATTTGGTTGGATAGGGAGAGAAGTAGAATGGTGGATGGTGAGCGTATTATCGCGCAATAGAAAAAAAAGGAGGCCTCCTTTTCTTAAACCAGCCTATTGTCGGTAGCAAGCCCGAGACACCATTCTTCTCATCTCTTACCCACACACGATGGACCCGGCACCCGCACGGTGAATCCATGGAATGCTTAGAAATTTGTCTTCTCTTCAATAGCTTCATAGGTATATTTAGCAGTCTACACGTTGTTTTATTACTCGTTTTTCGAGTAAACTTAGCATATAATAGTTTTGAAGTAGGTATACAAATAAAAACCACAAAAATATTAGAGGACATTTTTGAATGACACAAGAAAAAACAATGCATGCAACTGTTTTCTCTAGCACATATTACGATCAAATAAATAAAACTATAGCTGAATGTGTATTCTTTGCCTTCCTCGCAAAGGATGTGGCGTGAAGATATACATATTTCCAGACAGGTCACACAGCGCCATCTAATTTCCGTGGTAAGCTACGAGGCTTGTGTTACGGAAACTAGATGGTTGATAAACTACATATTATACTTTTTTTTTTTGTAAATATACACATATTAGGTATACATATAAAGACCCAGACCGAGACAAATTATACAATGTAGAACTTGCCCCCGGTGGGAATCGAACCCACGGCCTCCCGAGTTCACGGTAACGTTTGTTACCACTAGACCACGGAGGCGGTCATATATATGTATGTATTTATGTATTTTCATCCACTTTTATTAATTTTTTTTGTTAATGAATGCCGCGAAAAATATAATATATATTGTTAAATTGAACGTGTTTTCCTTGATATCCAATTTTATGTATTGTTATAATTTAATAAATCGTACAAAAATAAGCGCAATAAATTAATCCTTGCAAAATTCTCATACGTGACATTGTAAGATATTGAATAAAACATGTTGAAATGAAAAATTCCAGCACCTAGTCGGCCAATCAGGCTCTATTGAGAGTAATCGTGTATCGTATTGTGCGGTCGGCCCCGGGGATCGAACCCTGGACCTCTATTTGTCTTCATTGCGCTCCAAAGTACAGTCGTCATCAAAAGTGCTCATCTACGCAAACGAAGTTCTTGTAATAAACGAAGACTTGTTTGTATATTTAGGTTGTATTTTGTAACAAGTTTATATATAAGTTATAAATTTGAAATTAATCATGTTATTTAAGAAACATCTGAATTATATTATTATTGTATTGTCATTTCATTAAAATTATTTCATATTTTAGTGTAATACTTATGTCAATGGGAAAATAATAATATTATTTAATGTAGTAAATCAATATCAATCAAACTGCCTCCGTGGTCTAGCGGTTAAGTCCGTGGATTTAGAGAAGGTACCTCTCGGAGGTACCGGGTTCGATTCCCGGTCGGGACACAAAAATATTTATTAATGTAAACATTTAATTAATATTGAATTTATTTGTGATATTTCCCGAGTTTGGTACGCCTGGAGACATCGACGAGCTTGCCACTTGTCATGATTGGACTATAGTAAAGTTGGCTAAATGTGAATCCGCTTATTTATAAGCGTGGTTTCTGACCACCCCGAAAGGGAAACGGTCGTGATGATACTTTACTACTAGTAAATCAATGATAAAAAAAACAATGAATATTAAAAATAGAAATACAAACGTCACTTATATATTCGTATAATAATACTATATAATAATATAGTATAATATTAGTATAATAATACTAACAATATAGCATTTATAGTGTTAGTTTAATAATAATATATAATAATATATCTTTATTCAGTAAAAGTTACAAGATATGAAAACAATAACATATTTCATTATGCATTATGGTACAGAAAAACAGACATTTGCAGACGAACTAATCCTATATGTATAGGTCTGTCCGTCGGCAGTCAACGCCCAGACACCCTTTTAAATATATTATTACTTTTTATTACAAAATAATAAAAAGAAACAGAATGTATACAAAAAGAAAAATTAAATAAAAATTGTGTGGTTGAGATCCTCTTTTTGTGTATGATGTAAGTGTGTAAGAGGGTGTATAAACTTTACATACTTTGTTATTATCGCATTCCTATTTTACTATTGACAGTAATTCCTCAGTTATATTATAGTTAAGAGACTGTTTGAGACCATTGTGTGTCATTTTTTCTACATATCACTTTAGTGCATTGATTATAGCTACCTCTTTATTAATTTTATTATATAAATATGGACCCAGAAAACAGAAAAATCTGCTAGTAAAAACTTTTCGAAAAGCTTGAGAGCTTCCACACACAAGATCATTCCTTCGTTTACTAAAAACTTCAGAACACAAGTAAGGATTATTGTTTTTTTATATGGTATTTCTTTTACAAATTTGAATGTCGTATTTATTTATATCTAATCAAACGCCTAAAAAATATTTTTCAAGCTTCTAGCTTTAAAAATTACGTAATTTTCATACAAACTTTCATCCCCTATTTCAATTCTTTCTCAGGCTCTAGACTATTTCTGTACCATTTTTAATTAAATTGGTTCAGTAGTTTAGGCGTGTAGTTACTATGTTAGTTACTATGGCGTTTATAATATTAGTAAGGAATGTTTTCTTAAATTTAAGACGATGAGTGTACAAGTTGTTTTAACTCAGAAGGCGGGCATTTTTTCTGCGGTCAGGGATTTCCTTTGGCACTTAAGAAGATTGTGCAATACTTTTTGCAATTGTTCTCTATAAATTGATAGCTTTTGTTTGTATGATTTAGTATTTTACATATATTAAAAATACATTTTAAATCAAACATTATTATATCGACTACATAAATTCATGTATAACGACCATGTCGTACCGAGATCAATCTGCATTGGTAATGCCACTCTAGAAGTTGTGCAAAAATACGTCTACCTTGGACAGACTATGCAATTAGGCGTAGCCAACTCCAAGAAGCCGACAAACGCATTCAGCTAGGATGGGCAGCATTTCTATCAAACATACCCCAGAGTTTTCAACCAGTGCGTTCTTCCAGTGCTGTCGTACGAAGCAGAAACGTGGACACTAACAGTGGGTTTGGTCCACAAATTTAAGGTCGCTCAGCGGGCTATGGAGAGAGCTATGCTCGGTATTTCTCTGATGGATAAAGTAAGAAACGAGGAAATCCGTCGGAGAACCAAAGTTACCGATATAGCCTTCAAAATTTGTAAGCTGAAGTGGCAATGGGTTGGACATGTCTGTCGTAGAACCGATGAACGATGGAGTAGACGGGTTCTAGAGTGGAGACCACGTACGGGAAGACGCAGAGTGAGTGACTTGAGGAAGGTCGCTGGTGTGGGTTGGATGAGGGTGGCAGGAGATCGTGTGAAGTGGCGAGCCTTGGGGGAGGCCTATCTAGCAGTGAAGAGACACAGGCTGATGATATAAATTAAAAAATGTCCTTTAGAGATGTTCCATCAGAGATAGTCCCAAGAAGTCCGGTAACATATCCCCTCTGTACAGCGAGGCTAATACGTTGGCAGAAATCATTGACAGCCTTTGTCTCATTCTGTATCCGTTTTGACAATCTAACCTTTGCGTTAATGTAAGTAGACTATCGCCGCTGCACGTGATCCAATCCACTTTCGTCTATTATACGAAGACGTTATAAATTCCTAATAATTAAATATCTCGCAAACATCGCCTTACTCTTATATATATCAGCATGCGATGCGACCGCAATGGTCGTGACATACCTTTCATTACTGTCCGACCGCCCGCCTTAGCCGCCCAGAAATTAAATTCCGCCCTCCAATGTGACATGGCTTTGTACTGCACGTTCATTTTAAATACGAAATAACTTCGTAGGCAATAATCCTACTATTATACCGGCCTATCGAGATGCTTCGTTCGTTCGTTTAAAAGATATGGATAGATAGACAAATTCTTTATTGCACATACAATAACATTCATGACCCAATCTTGGTCTTGTAGTCAATTTTAGTAAGAACAACCACGAGAGTGTCGCAAGACTCGCGCTCATGCAGTTTTTCCTATATTTTTATAATTTTTTTTTTTTCAATTGTATCTGCCGCGTCGTGTCTGTCTTTTTTTGGGATTGAAGGATAAAATATAAAGTTTTTATTATTTTATTAATTCATTCATTAAATAAATAGTACACTATAGATAAAAAGAGAGCTATGGAGAGAGCTATGCTTGGTATTTCTCTGATGGATAGAATTCGAAACGTTGAAATTCGTCAGAGAACCAAAGTTACTGACATAGCATTCAAAATTAGCAAGCTGAAGTGGCAATGGGCCGGACACCCAGAACCGACGACCGATGGGGCAAAGGGGTTCTGGAGTGGAGACCACGTACGGGACGACGCAGAGTGGGACGACCCCCCGCCGGATGGACGGATGACCTGAGGAGGGTCGCTGGTGGGGTTGGATGAGGATTGCAAAAGACCGCGTGCAGTGGCGAGCCTTGGGGGAGGCCTATATCCAGCAGTGGAGAGACACAGTCTGATGATGATGATGATGATGAGATAAAAAGAACTATTTTACCTTAGGTACACTATAAATTGTCTTTTACTAGGTATTTAGCATACAAAGCACCAGTAATTTCACATCGATGTCCGTAAAACCAACATATAGATTTCTTCAAAATGACTGCTCTCAAATCACGTAGATCCATACATGACCTATTACTATTACATAAAATTGTCAATGGCCAGACTGGATGTATCGAACTCTTGCAACACATTTCCCTGACAGTACCCTATAACCAAGATCCTGTGCTGTCCTCCCTCAAGAACTAATGTAGGTTCACATTCGTCAACAGGTTCACATATTTCATGACCGTTACAATGTATTCAGAAAAAATGTTCTCGAACATTTCAAACCATCAATATTTGAGTAGCTTATAATTTATTTAACAAGTGTTTTGTCTTTTTTGCAATTTTTATGTTCCCTTATTAGTTCTATTATAAAAAAGAGAAAAATGTATAATTTTATTTTAGAAGTCATATTTTTATTTTGTATTTTTTTTAGGTTTTTTTTTTTTTTTTTGGTTTAACAGTAATAAGTTATTAATTTCTTCTTCTTTTTATATTGGTGAATGCTGTGACACCTAATTGGTACATATATTAGATAAGCTATAATTATACTATGTTATGTGTGTCATAATATATGTACTGCTGTGTGTACTAAATAAATAAATAAATAAATTATTGGTTTGATTCACTGATAACTATACCAGTTAACTGTCATACTGGTATCAGTGCTCTCCCGTTACAGTAAAGACACATTTTTAATGTAAGTTTAAAGGCTCCCTGTGACTTAATTCTGTTTTTAAAACTCATCATGGTCGTAGCTTACCATGGAAATTAGATGGCGCTCCGTGACCTGTCTGGAAATATATGTCTGGAAATATTAATCCAATTTTCCATACACTTGTTGTAAGCTTTGGCTGGGTAGGCCTTCAGTTTCTAAAGCGAATTGCTTTTTATGGCTTTAATGATCTCTTGGCGCGTTTCCTGGAGCAGATTTTTGAGTTTTAAAAACAGAATTAAGTCACAGGGAGCCACTAAACTTACATTAAAAATGTGTTACGGAAACTAGATGGTTGATAAACTACATATTATACTTTTTTTTTGTAAATATATACATATTATACATATAAACACCCAGACCGAGACAAATTATACAATGTACAACTTGCCCCCGGTGGGCATCGAACCCACGACCTCCCGAGTTCACGTCAACGTTTGTTACCACTAGACCACGGAGGCGGTCAAAATTAAGCGTTAGTTGTAGTTGTATTGTCATGCGGTCTCGTTTTGCTTCTCATGCAAGCAAATGTTGCCAGCCTGCTTAAAAATATTTCTTATGGAACGTCTCTAGAGAACATTTTATATTTAAACTTTAATGTTTTATTATGTTTAGTTAATTTAATTTTATTATTATTATTTAATTAATAGGTTTAAATTTTAAAGAAACAATAAACATTTATATGGAACTGCCTCCGTGGTCTAGCGGTTAAGTGCGTGGATTTAGACGCGTAGGTACCGGGTTTTTATTCCTGGTCGAGCCACAATCATTTATTTGTGATATTTCTCCAGTTTGGTACGCTAGTGACGTCGACGAGCTTGCCATTTGTCATGATTGGCCTATAGTAGTTTTTTGAATACCACGCAAAGAATATTTTTTTTTTTATTATTTACTTATTCCACAGCTGTATTTTACAAATAAATATTTACATTCAAATGATTACCGAACATCTAGCCAATTACGAAATAACATTATTTTCACTAAACATATAGCATGAACGGATTATTAACAATTTAAACTAATTAAAAATAAACATAAGAATAAAAATAAAGAGACAATATTTAAAAAATACATCTACGCATCATTATGTAAGTGTATGTATATGTGAATATGTAGGTGTGTGAAGGTGTATATTGTAAGTGTGAATGAGTGAAAATGTGTAGATTTCATTGCATTGTGCATATCTAATGTATTATTTACATAGAACTACACCTCCATCCTGCTCAGAATCCTTCCTCTGAATTGGTGTTTAGACAGACAGAAGGGGTCGATATCTGTAAACAATTTATTGTATCTTCTTGTTATTCTGCTCACAACAGAATTAGATGCGTAATTAGTTCGGGTGCTAGCGGGGACAAAATTTATTTATGGGAATATTCGTAAAAATATTATTTCAACTCTAAAAAATAAATATACAAACCTTATCCTTAGATATTTGCATTTTTATGTGCGAAAGAATTGTATTGTGAAAAAGCAAAATAGCAATTTTAAAATTTAATATTCAACTTTCATCTTGGAAAGTTAATTTTAAAGCGGGACGTGGCGAAGCTTTTTTTTGACTACCCTCGATGTCGCAAGGAATTATTTTACTATTTCTAGAAGCGTTTTGAATTCAAATTCATCATCAAATCAAACCATTTATTTCCTTTGGTTATCTTGTATCAACTTGGATATTGACAGCACTAAAAAAGTTACGAATACACAAAAAAAAATATAAACAAACACAAGTTAGGTAATCATATAATAATAAATAAAATAAACGTTTATTCCTTAAAGTACATGTTTACATTTTACGAAGAGCCCTAAACTTAGCGTGATGACTGTGTCTCTTTTTTTTAATGACGGCAATCGCAAAATCATCAATGACCCCAAGGCGCCTACGGACTAAAACCCTATATACCGTCTCTCTTTCACTGTTGACCCTGCGTGCCTTAACAGCTAAGTCTGATTCGTGGCTACGGAGTGAAAGCACTCGTTAGCTCTGGGTGCCCCGCTCTTTTTGACAATGTACTTACGTATTCCAAGCCCCTACACCATAAAAGCGGTCTTTGTAACTAAGACTAAATATTAAGCATAGACTCGTATACATATCACATACACAGGCAAAATATGCACCCACCATACCGTAACCACCATCCCTACGCGTACATATAAATTGGGAGACTCTTACATCTTCGGCTGAAGATGTAGAAGCTACTACACGGACGATACTACAGTGTCCAAAACTCTTGAATGAAGTGGTCTCCCTGAGCGTGTTCTACAAGCTATACTACGGTGAATGTTCTGAAGAGCTCCACAACCTTATCCCTTCTTCTCTATTCCGCAACCGAACCACTCGCACAGGCCAAAATATGCATCCACATACCGTAGCCACTATCCCTACGCGTACATACAAACTTGGTGACTCATACATCTGTCGCACAATAAAGATGTGGAATGCTCTTCCAGCCTCTGTGTTTCCACTTTCCTATAACCTGGAGTCGTTCAAACGAAGTGTGAAAAAGCATCTTTATAGGCCGGCATAGTGGTAGGGACTGATGTCGGTCGTCTGAGGCTGGCGTCAGTTGCTCCCATTCTTGGACCTCGCGAACCGCTTACCACAGGTGAGCGCGGTGTCACAAGTCGTGCTCCGTATAAAAAATAAAAATAAAAAAAAGCTCTTCCAAACAGTATGTTTCCTCTATATATTATTTATAAATAACTAAAGTCAGTTATTCCCATTCTTGGACCTTGAGTACCGCTTACCATCAGGCGAAAAAACAGCCCTAATTCTCGTCAGTTCTTGTAATAAAATATATAAAACAATATACAAGTATGTATCTACACATAGGGTTACCATCCCTTCTGTTTTGTCCGGATTTTTTAAATAAGTTATCTTTTTTTAGTAATAATTATTTTATCTTTATTAAGCTTTCATTAATCTCACAATTTCATTAGGCGCGGTGGTGGCTCGGTTGTATGAACGCGTTCCTTGAATCCTACAAAGGTCAGTTCAAACCCACCCGGCATGTACCAATGAGAAATGCACTTTTCTTACGTACATTTGTCATAGATTAATAACACCACCGTTCCCGTGCCTCGGAGAGCACGTTAAGCCGTCGGTCCCGTTTCCACTAATACCAACTTAATAAATTGTCATTAAAAATTGACATCATTTCCTCGCCAAGCCGTCTGGCCAGCGTGACGAGTGTAGGCCAAATTCTCCAGACATATGTTCTGGAAGGCCCATCTCCAGCAGTGGAGGTCTAGGACGCTGTGTTCTAGGGGCTGTAATGATGAATGATGAATCTCACAACAAAATATACATATATCGGCCTCCGCGCGTGATGTGACGCGCGTGGCTGGAGATCCCCGCACCCCGCAACCTACCTACTCGCACACACCTCCCAACGTGAGCGTCTGCTATTATATATGATACTGACAGTCGTTTTGAATAAAATATCACGATTTAGACGCTCAGTGCGTGATATCAATACCGTGTTCGACTTGGGACTGTAAGCTCATCTTTTACTGATTTTCGCTTTGACAGGCGTTTTGACAGTAGCTTTTCCAAACGGTTTAATAGCAAATGACGTCACAGATTATGCTTTTTGTTTCGGATTCTCGTAGTTCAATCAAAGCAAATTCTCCATGGACGAAAATTTTGTAAACCATGTTATATTACCATGGTCTAGCGGTTAAGTCCGTGGATTTAGACTCGGAGTAACCGGGTTCGATGCCTGGTGGGGGCACAAAAATATTTATTAATGTAAATAAATACATGTAATGAATACTTAATTTATTTGTGATATTTCTCGAGTTTGTTACGCTGGAGACATCGACAAGCTTGCCACTTGTCATGATTGGCTTGTAAAGTTGGCTAAATGTGAATCCGCTTATTTATACGCATGGTTTCTGACCACTCCGAAAGGGAAACGGCCATGATGATACTTTACTTTTTACTTTTAGATATCTAATATGATATAATATTGGTTACAATTCTTATATTTGTGTTATGTTCGACTTGGCGCTATAAGCACCTTATTTCGCTTTGTGCAAGTCGAACTAGTGTTTGGATTGGCGCTATAAAGTCTCATATTTACAAGTACAACACGGCCCAATTCGGAACGGACTAAAGTCCATTTTTAATAGCTATATATGTATATTTATATTTAAATATAAAGAATCTAAATTGCGGATTGCACATCTTTGACTACGAATACGAACAAACTCATCCCTCCCAGAATTTTCAACATTCTATCTGCAACGTTTAATATTAATAATTTATTATGATCTGGTAAATTATCTTCCAGTGTTTTAGACATTATTTATTAATTTCCTGCTTGAAAATGGCGCGCGACGCAATGGCATTAATGACAAACAACTGACAGCGCTTAGAGTGATCCATATTGATATCGCGTACAAGGAATGACGTCATTTGTGACGTTACAAAGTTTTGCCAATATATGTCTTGGAATAGCTATCAGCGACCTTAGGATACTATTGTCGTGACTCGGAACGAGGTGTAAGTGGGTAATGTTTTCATTTTGTGACTAAAGTTTCTGGACGTTTATTAATATTTTAGGTTATTCATGGTAACCCTACCTACACATAAGTTTAAACAACATTTTAAGGCCGAAGGTGGAGTTTTGTAAGGAAATTAATTAATTTTCACCTTCGCTAGAATATGGGAGAGTAATTGGACAGCTTTATGCCATACAAGATACACGAAAACGACAATTCTTTTATTCACTTAAAATTTAAATATAATATTAAAAAAAACTATACCTACGCATATAAATAAAAAAATGTCCTCTAGAGACGTCCCAAGGTGAATGGCACATTTCCCCTCTGTATAGCGATGCTAATACATAAGCAGAAATAATTGACAGCGTTCTTGTCTCCAGACCTTTCCGTCAGTCGCTTTGACAGCTCCTTGCAGACCCTTGGCTGATTCCATGGTCTCGACGCCAAACGGAGCAAACTCTGTATCAGTTATATATATATATATGAATAGGGAATACTGGATGTTATATATATATATATACGGTGAATTCATGGATTGCTTGTTAATGTTCTTGAATTATGATTTGGTATGCGATGATGAGAGTGGATCGGTTGTTGGTCCCGGTGCCACTACCACCAACTTGTGGAATGTTAATTAATTGACTTTAAAAATGGCAATAGCCAACTTATCTGGCCAACGTGGCTAGATATGTAGGCCAAATACCTAAATAAATATCATGATGCGATAAGATGTAGGAAAGTTGTCGGTAATTGAGGCCAAGTCTCAACATAAATAAAACACTGTCTGAAGGTGCAGTGAAAAGCCTATGAAACAAAAAAGGGCATGTATGAAAAGATTGATGAGTGTAGACAAAGCGAAAGAGGTATGTAGTGACCGTAACAAAAGGTGCTTGGCTCTGCCTTTTTTTTTTTTTTTTTTTTTAAATACTTGCACGACATGTGACCCTGCGCCCACCTGATGGTAAGTGGCGCGCAGGGTCCGTGAATGTTAGCAACTGGAATCAGACCCTTATGTCCGACATCAGTCCCTAACACTATGCCGGCTTGACTAGATGCCTTTTCACACTTCGTTTGAAGGACTCCAGGTTATAGGAAAATGGAAACACAGAGGCTGGAAGAGCATTCCACATCTTTATTGTGCGACAGATGTATGAGTCACCTGATAGGTGCCTACCCTGATAGGGAGCTGGCGTAAATATATATCAACCCACAAGTTAAAAAACGTTTTCAAAAAAATAATAAGTTTTGATTATTTGAAAATTGTATATATAATTATAAATTAGACTTTCTGGCAGATCGATGGAACGCTTCCAGCAGAAGACTTGTACGCGGCTGTGAACTATTGAGGCCAAACGCCGCCGGCTATATTTCTGCTACAGACTTAAGGCCTCCACACACTAGCAGCTAGTGTTGTCCAATCTTAGTCTTGCTTTTTTGCAAGATTCTTGAACACCCACAACTACAACGTTCATTTTTAAAAAGGAAATAAGTGTGCAAGAATTGCAATCGGCAATTAGTAAATAAGAGACTTAAACCAAGACCAGCTGTTCTGAATAGTTCTGATACAAGACTAAGACCAAAACTTGGCAAGTCTGATTTAATTTGATGCTTGAACTCAATACTTATTGTAAACATACCAAACGTCAAAAGGCATAAATGTGACCATTTGTAATATTTCCGGTAAGATAAGTTTTTTTTCTGGCAACATTAAAGATTGTGGTCCCGTATTCTAAATATTCCTAACAGCCCCTAGAATACAGCGTCTTAGATCTCCACTGCTGGAGATGAGCCTTCCAGAACATATATCTGGAGAATATGGCCTACACTCGCCACGCTGGCCAGACGGCTTGACGAGGATATGATGTCATTTTTTATGTCAATTTATTAACGATTGCACAAGTTGGTATTAGTGAAACCAGGACCGACGGCTTAATGTGCTCTCCGAGGCACGGGAACGGTGGTGTTGTAAACCTGATTGCACTGTGTTGCACTGATTTTGTTTTCCAAATTGACAGTTTTTTTGTTTTAAAATGTTATATTGTGTTCTTTAACTAAAATAAGTAACGGAAGTCTTAGTCTTGCCTTGGTCAGTCTTAGTTTTCCATGAGAACAGCTGATCTCAACTGAAGACTAGTCTTGGTCATGCTAACATATCGGTAAGATACTCGTAAGACCAAGACTGCAAGACCATTACCAGGATTAAAAAGATGTAAATTATTTTGGTATGTTGCAAGCAAAAAGTATTCAATAGTAATCACCAATGAGATACGTAATAACCATGCTGGTCAGTCAGTCCATATCACTTGCTAGCTTTTGTTGTTGTAGACAGAAACGCAATCAGTGTACCAAGCTTATAAAAGATCCGCCATTTTGAATTTAGGTAAAAACTCCGACCCATTCAGCGTCTCACAAAAGCGTCAGAAATCCGACGCTATTTATTATTCTTGTTTGCGTTTGAAGCAATGACTTAGATGTACAGACTTGTTTTGAAAAAAAAAAAAACAATGTCACCACATATTTTATATATTTAATACTTAGGAACGGATTCACGACGCAGCTTTACGCAGTGGAAGTTACTGAATGAATTGGGTGCAAGCAGGTCTGCACCATTCTTCACCTCTCTCTTTCCCACACCCGATGGACTTCTTTATTTTTATTATTTTCTCTACATGGCACGGTGAATCCACGAATAAAATTGATAAACATGGAATATACAAAAAAAAGGAAGGATTTGATAAATGTCACAAATGACTAGGCTATGCCTTAATACTGGAAATACAAAGAAAATATATGTGAATATGACTTGGCTATGCCTTAATAACAAAATAAAAATAAGAAATCAACCGGAGACGATTGCTGTATGGGCTCTGCCTTTTGCCTTCCCATAAAGTAACTTTCTACTTAAAGTTAGTTTTACTTACATTTTAATTAGTTTTAGTGAAGAATCCAAGTGAGTAATAAATAAAATACAAAGGGGATGCATTCATACATTAATTTACACAATTATCACAACTGCTGCACAGAGATGGCTACAGACCCTGTGAATACTGCCATCATGATTGAAATAAAATGAAATGAAATAATATTTATTTGTGTATATATATATATATATATATATTATATTATATATATATTATATATAATGATTATAAATCATACGAACGTAAATATAAACAATTTAAGTATTCGTGTTCTGTTTATGTATATACGTATATAGTTTAAGTAGTTTGTGTATGTATTGTATATGTATTATTTATGTAGTTTAAGTATTAAAATCATATAACTATTTATTTACGATAGTTCGGGCATGTTGAAAGGATGAGCGAAGAAAGATTGACGAACCAGGTATATAATGCGAAAGTTGTGGGTAAAAGAGGCCCTGGCAGACCAAGACACACGTATCACGATCAAATACATAAAACACTAGCTGAAGGAGAATTAAAAAGCGTTCGTAACAAAAGGGCATGTATGAAGAGGTTGATGAATGTCGGTGAAGCGTAAGAGGTATGTCGTGATCGTGTCAAGTGGCGCTCAATTGTCTCTGCCTACCCCGTAAGGGATCTGGCGTGAAGATAATGTATGTATGAATGTACATGGTTTAAATTAATGTCAAAATTATTTAAATATTCTTTATTTTATGTTTGTTTGATAAACCTACCATAATTGATACAATGTCCCGAAGGTTAATGGTAAGAGAATGCCAATCGGCATTACATACGCCTTCTGTTATAAAATGAATATTTTTTTTTAATAAAAAAAATAAATAAGACACAAGTAGCCTATTGGACATCAAACTTTGGAAATGAAATAAGTTAATAGAATGCCCGGTATAATATCAAAGTCAATGATTTCAAGACGCTTTTTGTCTGAAACATTTGTGATTATTTATTAATTTAGAAACTGAGTTGAGTTCAAAAGACCACCTTTTTACAATTTAAAAAATATAAAATTAAATATTTTTAATTTAAAAAAATTTAATGACAGTTATATATATATATATATGTATGCATGTATATAAATGTATATGTGTATGTAATATTAGATTTATAACATATATGTTTAATATTTTCATGCCGCTAGCGGTAGAATGCTTCGGAAATTATCCATAAGACCACGTTATTATTTTGTACACAGTATTCTGGAAAATAAAGATATTTTGATTTTGAAAGAAAACTCCATCTTTGCGTTCTAGGGGCTGTGACGATCTTCTAGTTATAAGTCACATGTAGTATATAGGTAAGTAGTTTTTTAGATAGTTTATTTAAATCTAAATTCTAAGCTTTCAAATGACATATTGATTTTATTATTAATAATAATAATAATAAAAACGTTTATTTCAAACATAAGTTCATAAAGTAATATAGAGCTCGTTAGTGGTTAGTAACAATGTATTACCGTGCAGCAATGGTTTTCAGAACACTACTGTGACTACTTCTCAGGCGCTGCAGCAGTGAGGCCATTTTCTTGCGGCGGATCGCGTAGAAGTCATCTGTCCGCGCCTCTGCGAACATACCCGACGCACTGCAGCGCCTCGGCAGTCCCAGCAGCATTCTGGATGCATTGTTGTATTGCACGCGCAGGACTTTGTAGGCTCGGCGCGTATACGTCACCCACAGACCGCTCGAGTAGAATAATTGGCAGAAGGCCTTGAATAGGGTTATCTTGACTGGTTCAGTACATCGAGAAAACCTGCGTGCTCCTTACCGCCAACGTCATGTATGTTTTTAATTAAAACAATGTATCTATGCGCAGTTAGTTGAGTCGAAACGTTTATAGTTTACCTATTTATCTATTTGTTAGATTTTTTCAGTCTTTATGCATGTAAAGTACGTTTTAGAATAATGATTCAGTTTTAAAAATCTTCATTATTCGAGAACACAATATTGAAAGAACTTGTAAGTTTTATCTCACAAAACAGTTCCGGCTCTAGTAATATGAAACGTAATATTTATTTTGGACTTAAGTTATTTTTAATTATTTTGTTAACTGCCTCCGTGGTCTAGAGGTTAAGTCCGTGGATTTAGACTCGGAGGTACCTGGTAATCGAAATCGATTCCTGATCGGGACACAAAAATATTTGTTAATGTAAATAGATACATTCATCATTCATCATCATCACGACCGTTTCCATTTCGGGCTGGTCAGAAATCACGCTTTTAAATAAGCGGATTCACATTTAGCCAACTTTACTATAGGCCAATCATGACAAGTGGCAAGCTCGTCGATGTCTCCAGCCGTACCAAACTCGAGAAATATCACAAATAAATTAAATATTAATTGTGATGATACTTTACTTTTAATTATTTTGTTGTAATATTTTGGGTGTAATTTATTTAAAAAAAAAGTATCATCACGACCATCGAGAAATAATACAAATAAATTAAATATTAATTAAATGTAATTATTTACATTAATAAATATTTTCCCGACCAGGAACCCGATACCTTCCAGTCAAAATTCACGGACTAAACCGCTAGACTCTCATATTGTAATTGCCCAATATTTGCATGCCATTGAGGTGAAACATGTGAAGCGAATTTTATAGCAATGTAATGATTTTGATTATTACTACCTCCGTGGTCTAGCAGTTAAATCCGTGGACTTAGAGGTGGAGGTACCGCTTTCAATTTTCGTCTGGACACAAAAAAATGCCAAGTAATATATCACGAGTTTGGTACGCTAGAGTCATCGGCGAGCTTGCTAAATGTCATTATGGGCCTATAGTAAAATTGTCTAAATGTGAATCTGCTTCTTTAAAAGCATGGTTTCTGATATGTTATAATATTTATTTATTACTTACAATAAATCTAGATAATTGCTTAGATTTTTGTCACATAGCTCAAACTAAAAACCCTAGAACCGGCCCTGTGTTCCCGTGATGTATGGTCGGGGAGGCCGATGTGAACGTTTATCATATAACGGACACTTTTATGTTCCCTGATTCACCCTTCACGGATAAAGCATATCCTATAGAACTTGCTAATTTATTACCTACTTTAAATTTAGAACATCCTGATTTTTAATATTATACGAGTAGCTTCTGAAATTTGATTTTTAGCGCATTTAAGCTCACTAGAGCTGAGCACCCGACAAGCACCACCTCGCCTCTAGGGGTTCTTCTTTCTTCTTAAGGTGCCATCTCCTATCGGAGGTCGGCTATCATTAAGGTGATTTTAATTTTTTTCGGCCGCTGTCTGGAACAAGGATCGGGTGCTCATCTCGAACGACTCCCTGAGGTTCTTGAGCCAGGAAGTGCGTCTTCTCCCCGGTCATCTGGAGCCTTATATCTCCGACCGCCTCCGTGGTCTAGTGGTAACAAACGTTGCCGTGAACTCGGGAGGTCGTGGGTTCGATTCCCACCGGGGGCAAGTTGTACATTGTATAATTTGTCTCGGTCTGGGTGTTTATATGTATAATATGTATATATTTACAAAAAAAAAAGTATAATATGTAGTTTATCAACCATCTAGTTTCCGTAACACAAGCCTCGTAGCTTACCACGGAAACTAGATGGCGCTGTGTGACCTGTCTGGAAATATATATATATATATATCTTGCTTTGCATGACTTTTTATTGCGCATGATGTGTCCCAAGTTTTTTCTTTCCTTCGCTTTACCATTTTTTTTTCTAGGGGTTAGTATTCTTTATTATGGACTTCTATGCATATGCACTTACTACATCAACTCAGTAGCGTCCACCCGTAGATCGTGTCAGCAACAAGTCGATGCCGAAAGACGAGGTGGTGTTGAATACATGAGGCATATGCAATACATAACTATAAAGAGTGTATAGAGTCACATTATATGCGATGCAATAAAATTGTTAGCTGAGCTAGGGTTAGTTAGTTAGTGGAGTTAGGTTAGATACAAAATCGCCGGCGGGCGGTGGTTGTGTCCACAGTTGGTTCTCGCCGTCCGCCATCCACCACGGGGCGTCAAGAGGAACACCATCAGGTTTTAGTCGCTGGGACCCCCCTGTCCCGTGACTCGGGGGACTTCCAAAAAAAAACATGATTAGATACAATATATACCAGAGGGCCCCGACACTGTGACTGGGAAATGACTGTCGGGTAAGATAGGAACACCGTCGGCCGGTCCCAGCTCACCAGTAAGACAGAAGACGACAAATCCCTCAACCCACCATTGTCGGATGGATTGGGGGCCCTGAACTGGCTACTGGGATCTAACTATCAGGGAGCGGGGGGGCCGACGTCACCTGTCATGTGGGCATGTGGTAGGCGGTCGGAGGCGACGACGGAGTCGGCCTCTGATCGAGCCCATGGGGGCGATGGTGAAGTCGGTCAGATGAGTACTTGCGGTCTTTGGACCGCGTAGGGCGTGGTGATCTCCTCGGTTACGTGCTCACAGCTGGCTGCGTCGAGACCAATAGGGAGATAAGTCACGCACTCCTAGAGTAAACTTGTTTACGCGATAGCGAGTGCGTGCAAGCCTGAGGACGATCATGGGGGACAATCCGCCGGAGCTGTCCGCCGAGCAGACCCTTCGTGTAGTAAGAGGAAGCCCTCAATAAAATATATATATATAGGATTTGTAGGTACTTTTGTTTCATTTGCCCAATTTCCTCTTTTAACATAAAACCACAGTCATTGTAAACATCAATTTTCTGCCTGGTCATTCTACGGCGGACGGTGACGTGCGAATACGGTCGCTTTCCTATACAGTACATTAATTTCCAACACGCGCTCTAAAGTTTAGAGCCACTTCTTACTTTTTCCTCGATCCCAGTGCCCGTACATCCCAATTTTACTCTTATCAAATCATTTTGTATAGTCAACTTGGTTGTCGATTGCATGGTCCCATAGTTGGTCAGGCACGAAAATACCTTGGTGTGGTTCTACTATTAATCACTTTGAGAATTTTGATGTAGTTTACTTACTAGTAAAGTATCATTACGAACGTATCCCTTTCGGGGTGGTCAGAAACTACGCTTATAAAGAAGCGGATTCACATTTACCCAACTATAGGCCAATTATAACAAGTGGCAAGCTCGTCGATGTCTCTGGCGTACCAAACTCGGAAAATATCACAAATAAATTAAATATGTAATTAAATATTAATTTTAATAATTTATTTAAATTATTAAAAAATATTATGTCTCGACCAGGAATCGAACCCGGTACCTCCAAGTCTAAATCCACGGACTTAACCGCTAGACCACGGAAGCAGTTTTCTTACTTTTCGGTAAAATATTTGTTTGGAATAAGTATATTTTGTATTTTGTAGGAATATTGGTATTAAACATATTATTATGTTATATGAGCCCGTCTTTTAGTTTCAATCGAAAAGGATTCCGGCTACTGGTTACACGTTCGTTTACTAATCTTGGGGCACTGCTGGACATTGAAAGTTTCCGCAGTCGTTGGTGTGCACTAAGCACAAGTACCCGTGCGGTAGGGCAGAATACAGCTTTGGAGTCCACGGCTTTCATGTGTAAAAATGCTTGCACATCATGGCTATCCAAATGAAACCATAAAACGGACTCTTGCCACCATGGAGGTTCCAGTTATTCTAGAACCTAGAAAAGGCCTGGGACACTATTTATTTTAGGTTTTGTAAGTACTCAATGTTTTTATTTTTTGATTTATTTTATTTTTAATTTGTAGTAATATATTAGTTTTTGTCTTTATTTTTATTATAAACATATAATTATTTATGTTCTTAAACAATTTGATATTGTCATTGAAATTATACAGAATAATAACATTTGTTTTAAAAAAACATAACAATAAAAAAATATAACAGCAGTAATGATTGGACCGAATTATTTTATAAGCAATTTCCTATGTAGGTCCAATATTAGTTTATCATCTCAACACTGTGTAACATTTTATATATATTTTTTATCATTATATCATTCTGCTTAATTAACTGTCACCTCGTTTTTACATTAATAATTGCAATTGGTTTGTAACGCATCTTAATAATATAGTTAAAATTTAGTACTTTTAATTCATATATTATATAACTGCCTCTGTGGTCTAGCGGTTCAGTCCGTGGATTAAGACTCGGAGGTACCGAATTCGATTCCTGGTCGGGACACAAAAATATTTAATAATGTTAATGAATACATTTAATTTATTTGTGATGTTTCTCTACCGTTCTTTTCTTTTTCTCGACCGTTTCCCTTTCGGGGTGATCAGAAACCACGCTTATGAATAAGCGGATTCACATTTAGCCAACTTTACTATAGGCCAATCATGGTAAGTGGCAAGCTCGTCGATGTCTCCAGCGTACCAACCTCGAGAAATATCACAAATAAATTAAATATTAAATAAATGTATTTTTATTTACATTAATAAATATTTTTGTGTCCCGACCAGGAATCGAACCCGGTACCTCCAAGTCTAAATCCACGGACTTAACCGCTAGACCACAGAGGCAGTTATTAGAAGGTAGTATGATTTACAGTAATTCAAATTATGACGTGTCACAAATGCCTGTAATATGTTTATAAGAATAAGGATATTTGGATTTTGACTGAAAAACTGCTACCAAAACTTATGATTATGGGTCACACTGGCACTTGCAATTTCTGGGACACAGTGTAACGACGTTTCTGGACTATGTGTTATGTTTTGACAGGTTTATACCGTCCCGACATACGACTGTCAAAACCGAGTGCTCAAAGAGTAATGATTTTGGGTTACCTAATGACTGGGTCATAACACAAAAAATGTGGGGGACACAAGCTCGCGGTTTTTAAGTTTTTACTTCAGTTTCTATCAAACATTATTAATAATAACTTCAGTGTAGTTTACATTACAGCCCCTAGCGTCCTAGACCTAGTCCTAGATGGGCCTTCCAGAAAATATATCTGGAGAATTTGGCCTACACTCGCCACGCTGGCCAGACGGGTTGGCAAGAATCTGTTGTAAATTTTTAATGTATTTGGTGGAACCGACGTCTTAACGTGCTCTCCGAGGCACGGGAACGGTGGTGTTGTAATGTAATGACAAATGAAAAGTGTAATTCTTATTCGTACAAATCGGGGGATTTGAACCGACCTTGTAGGATTTAAGGTAAGCGATCTTACAACCGAGCCACCACCACGCCCAGTTTACAAGATATGAAAACAACACCACATATCATCATGCATTATGGTACAGAAAAACAAGCATTTGCAGCCGAACTAAGCCTATAAATATAGGTCTGTCCGTCGGCAGTCAACGACCAGACATCCTTTAATATATGTATATTAAAAAAAGTAAAGTATAATACTTTACGTTCTCGTTGAAAGTATGTGCCATTTGCAATGATGTCAAATGCCAATTTTTACTTTCAAGGAGAACTAATATTGTAAGCTTGCCATGGTGACATTTACGAGTATATAAAACCAACACCGCTAGACTTACTTTAAGATCCCTTCATGATCTCCAAGGTTAGCTGGTAAAGAATGCCTTATAGCATATAGCTCGCCTATACTTACAATCAGGCGGGCGCAAAGTCACTTGTGGTTCTGGAATTAAAAAAAGGTGATGGGCAGGTTGAAGCAAAATATTGAAATAACTTAAATTACTAAAATAATTATAATTACGATTTTACAGCACTCAAAATTACACAAACATACGATATAATACATACATACATAAACATACACTGTAAATAAATAGATATTCAGAATGCCAAATAACTTTGTGACGTCAAGAGACATGTATAAATATTATTATTATTAAAATAGAACTAGGGTAAAGCGCATAAAACGGGAGCCGCGGCGGAAAATGCGGAGTCCAGCAAGCGGCGCAAATATGTAAGTATATTAAAAGATTACATATTTACCGTTTGCTGTAGAAACTCTGGGCCCATGGAGTCCAAGTGCAAAAAAGTTTGTAGATTTTTATGACCGCCTCCGTGGTCTAGCGGTAACAAACCTTGCCGTGAACTCGGGAGGTCGTGGGTTCGATTCCCACCGGGGGCAAGTTGTACATTGTATAATTTGTCTCGGTCTGGGTGTTTATATGTATAATATGTATATATTTACAAAAAAAAAAAAGTATAGTATGTAGTTTATCAACCATCTATTTTCCGTAATACAAGCCTCGTAGCTTACCACGGAAACTAGATGGCGCTGTGTGACCTGTCAAAAAATAAAATAAAAAATAATGTAGCAATGTTGGTATGAGTGTGTACTTAATTGTGTTGTGTGTGTGTGTGTATGTGTCTATACCAGCGTGCGTCCGCAAAGAATTAATTCCTTATATAATAATGTAATCGTTAAAGTTTAATGACTTTATATCTGCTGCAGCGATTAAACAATTAAAGTGTTGAAGAGTTGAGGCAATGAAGATATTAGGGCCAAGGTGAAGGTAATTTGTGAGAATTTAACGAGATCGCTTTATGACTACAAAGTTTAGGACGTACTTTTATCACCTCAAAAAGAGTTAATTATTTATTTAATAAACATATCCATATAATTGTTAGTATAATATAAAATATGAAACGATTTGCAATAGTTAATTTTTTGACGTTTGCTGTAGAAACGATGGGCCCGTGGGGATTGGAACTGAAAGCTTTCTATAAAGAAATTGTTCCAAGGCTCATTGACGTCGCTGCTGACAATAGGGCTGGCAGTTTTTCTCATAAAAATTAAGTATCATAATTTAAAGGATAAATGCTGCTAGTGTATTGGGCACCATGCCACAAGACAGCGATTTGGAGGAGCTATTTTTTGTGTTTAATTTTTATTTTCTATGTATTTTTATTGTTTAATTTAGATTTTGTTGTAATATATTTTATTTTATTTAAGTTTTTTTTAATAATTAATCAACTAAAATGAAATATTGACATTGTAAAGCTATTTATATTAAGTTTTGTAGTAAAACATATGGACACTTTTCAAAAAGAACATTGTAACCCCCATTTTGCTTTGTTTTACAGGAGAATATATATATATATATATAACACAGCGGTGGTGGCTCTCTCTTAAACTTAAATCGTTACAATTACACTTAATTTTGGTGAAACTTCTATTGTATGCAGAGTCAGTCGCGGGCCATCAACAAATGCATTTTATAGTGAAATTGTGATATTTGGCGAAATATCGCATGATCACGATCGCTCGATAACGACCCACTTCCTCTCCATTTCACACACGACCCTGCAGCGACAAAACCAACTTTATTTTTTTTTTAAATAAAAGATGATTTAACAAATCACGGCAATTCCAAGGCATGACTATTAAGATCTCCTTATCACTATGCTGTTACTTGTAACATTACAATTTTTTTATAAATAAAATAAATTTATTTATATTTGCTAAGTTATTATTCTTATTAGGTTTTAGTATTATATAGAATCCAATTCAACGTATTTGTTAAATACAATACAAGTAATTTAATACTATTCGCATTCATAGCTGGAACTAACTAACGGCAATACATTGGAGCCCTGTTCCTAATGTGGTACATCACTGTCACTTTCATATGGGATTATTTATTTTATTTATTTATTTATTCATTTATTTCCACAGAATATTATAGAACATAAAGTTTAGTATATAATTGAGTTTATACATTGGCCAAATTAGGAAACATACTTTATTACTGATACTTAGGTGTCAAAGAATAGGAGAAAAAACAGAAGAAATACAATCAAAAGATACAGAAATTAATCAATTTGACAAAAACACAAATAAAATAATATATATATATATATAGATATCAAAATATAAATTAATCTAAATTAAATAATTCTTGACTGCCCTACCTACAAAAAAATGTACCCTAACAGTGAGATGTGATCTAGCCCTGTAGAATTGACACCAGCATAGCAGAC
This sequence comes from Tinea semifulvella, assembly GCA_910589645.1. Classification (NCBI taxonomy): domain Eukaryota; kingdom Metazoa; phylum Arthropoda; class Insecta; order Lepidoptera; family Tineidae; genus Tinea; species Tinea semifulvella. The sequence continues at coordinate 1,494,888 of OU342612.1, forward strand.
AGCAACAGCAACCGGGATCTGCATCCGGAGTACCATTATTATCAATACTTTTATATATATTTGTCTATTTTCTTTATTCAGGAGATTAAGGGTGTAACTGGTGCATTAACCTTAAATAATTTTAAAATCAATTAATTAAAATTAGTCATACGATTTCTCTAAAACTTGCATAAATGATGCATAGTAAACATATTTACCAAGCAAGCTAAGCCAGTGCGCTTAAAAGTGCCTAATAGTATAAAAAATATTTAAAAAGGACTTTTCAAATTGGCAGAAAACTTTTGGGTAACTTCAACAATGATAACTAAAACACTGCCATAAACAAATATTCTGTCTTTACATATAACTAGGCTGTGTCAGCTTACAATCTAAATGAAAGAATAGATAGAAGAATATGGCATGTGTAAATCAAATATTTTAAAATTAATAATTTTTATATCTACTGCGTTTTATAATTACAGGGTAATGATGTGGCAAACCATTGCCCTAGGCTCCTGGAACGTGCAACAAACGTATCGTTGCAATAACTTGTACCTTATTGCTTAGAACATAGAGTTCTGTTTGTTTTAGAAAAACATCCCATCAGACGAATGAGATATACATTTTCGAGATCACTAATGCTTTGTGCACTAATGTGTGATAATGTCTGTCGCAGAACCGATGACCGTTGGAGTAGACGAGTTGACGAGTTTTCAATTGGAGATTGCGTACAGCGTGGCTTTCTTTTCAATTCATTTATTCACAATAAAATACATTAAGTACACTCGGTTTTGTCAGTTATACATAATATTGTTTACCAATCATGGCAGGATAGCAGAAGAATGCAGTTAATAGCTAAGAAGAGCTGTAGGGTAAATACCTACTGGCTGACGGAGACATTTTAGGCAAACATAAAGAAAGGTTATTCAGCTGGAAGCCTTCAGATCGAATCCAGCAGATACGTTCTTTCACATAGGGTTTAATTGTCTTTATTAATACAGCACTTTTACGAAAGTTCATACAGTTTTGGGTTTGAGTCGGCTAGCTGGCGCACACTTGCAAACCAGCAGTCGTGGACGTCCTGATGATGTCGACCAACGGGAGACGTGAACAGGACGCGGTCTGATAGAAGTACGATAAACTGCTTCTTTTTATTCAGAGATCAAAATCAAATCAAAATCAAAATATCTTCATTTTCCAGAATACTGTGTACAAAATAATTGTAGCGGAAAATATTAAACATTTATGTTATAAACTTATATATTACAGACACGTAATATACACATATACATACACATATTATTGTTTTTCGTAAACAATCAGAACTCTATGTTCTAAGCAATAAGGTACAAGTTATTGCAACGATTTATTGATTTGCCACATCATTACCCTGTAATTATAAAACGCAGTAGATATATAACTTATTAATTTTTAAATATTTTATTTACATATGTACACATATATATATATTTACATATACACGCATATACATCAATAACAACTATATAAAATTACTATTATATATTTTTATTTTATTTACCTTTATTATAATGTCAATGTTTCAAATTAATTTAAGTCAATAGTTATTTTAATAATTTATAATTAGATGTCAAATAAATATAACTAACAATGAGCAATAATTAATAGTTGCTAAGATTATCTTGCGCTCGGCCCCCCAACGGGAAACCACTTCCTAGAGAAGCGCTCTTGGAGGAGAGCTGAAGTAGTCGAACCTAGACCCCCTGGGTTCTGGAGCCACACGGGCGATGTAATACCAGTAACAGCGCCCAGCACCAAAAGTGCATGAATTACCAGCGGGTGGTTAACCGCTGAGATCCTGCCGGATAAAAAGGGGGGGTGTCCCCATCCCCAACCGAGGCCCATTAGCCATCCGGGCCTGGACGAACCCACTGTCTGTTTAGTGGGATTAAACCTTAGCTTCTGTTCCGAAGTAGGCCACTAGATGACGCCACGTTAGGAAATCAATAGACAGATTTTATTAGCCAGTGGATAATTACTAATTCCCTATGAAAAAAAAAAAAACTAAATCTAGGTATCGTTATTTACCACTTAAACGGTGTTTATTAAATCAAAATAACGAAATCCCAAGCTCGCGTATGTAACATTTTTCATTGCAAGTAAAATGCACTATGTAGTTGAAGAAAGATATCGACAAGCACAGTTTCCTGTAGCTGCTATTTGACCCTTATACGCTAAAAGCCACAACAGAGATCTTAAATTTAAGTAGATACTACATTATGAGCAAAATTGGTACCCACAAAATGTGCTATTCTTGACAACTGAAATCTATGAAACTGTGTTGTTTTTTTTTTCTCAGTGTTTATCTTGGTAGGTTATTATTATTATTATCCTTTACTTGCATCCCTCTCGCTCGTACAATCCAGTAATATCGAAGATTTAGTAAGTCTCAGTGTCAGTGTCAATCTCAGCTGATGATCTTTTGACATGTTTAACGTATGCCTATGAGACACGTCATTGGCCGAAATAATAAATAATAAAAGTGACAAGGTACAATTACAATAAAAATATTGAATATAGATTATTATAATCATCCTTTTTGCAACTGGCTTTTTATTAAAATATTTATTGTTTAATATAAAAGGCGTATGTAATGCCGCTTGGCATTTTCTTACCATCAACCTTCGGGACAAGACATCAAAGTTTAGGCATAGCAAAATAAAAAACACAAAAAATTATTAAATTATAAAAACACTTATTAGTACTAGTTAAAGGATTGTGTATCTTTTAGAATTGTTGTAATTATGATTTAAGATCTGTATGTTTCCTGAATAAATAAAAATAAAATAAATAAATTAAATATACGATAAACATCATAAAAATAATAATACTTAAACTACATAAATCATTATATTCGTACACTCAACCTTGAATAATATTTTTAAATATTTGATTATATGAGCAATTTAATGTGATATTTACTAATGTAAGTTTTAGGCAAAAACAAATTTAATGACATTGTAAAGACTAATCTTATTGGTGAAAAAGCAATTTTTTTAGTTAAAAAAATTACATTACATTAAGTATCCATTTTTTTCCGTTGATATTAAGTGCAGAGCAAACGAGTTTTATTTAAATTAATACTAGATGTGGTATCTTTGGTTTGTTAGATCTTTGCCAGAATCCAAACATTTACATTTTTCTTATTCTATTGAAATAAGGTTCAATTTGAATCCAAAATATATTCCAATTTATAGTATAAACTTTGGCCACACAATTAAGTATACATTTTAGATCAAATTTGGTCCCTATAAAGTTGTAACAGATTTTTTTTTGCAGTTTTAAGTCTTTAGGTTTAAGTAATAATATATATATATATATATGTGTATTAGTATATAATAATATAGTTAAATCGTAGAATTTAATAAAATTTTGCACCTACCTTTCAATATAATGCTCAAGTTGTCCCAATGGTTGGCTAGGATAGAATGTCTAGCGGCATTATAATCCCGTGCAATAAAGATTAAAATAAATAAATCAATTTAAAAAAAGCGTGTTTATTGTCTGCCCCGGAAGGAATACGGTCGTGATGATTGATTTACTTTAAAAAAATGTATAAATAACATTTTTTACAATTTCAAAATTCACCGATAGGGTTGCAAATTCAAAATTCATCGGGAAAACGTGAAGTAAGTTGTCCGAAGCGTAAAATAATTGTAAAAAGTATTATCACGACCGTGTCCCTTTCGGGGTGGTCAGAAACCACGCTTTTATAAGGTACGAGTTCACAGTTACCCAATTTTACTGTAGGCCTATTTACTATATAACTGCCTCCGTGGTCTAGCGGTTATAATAAAGTTGGCTAAATGTGAATCCGCTTCTTTAAAAGCGTGGTTTCTGACCACCCCGAAAGGGATACAGTCGTGATGATACTTTACTTTACTTTCACTATAGGCCGATCAATACAAGCCGTTGATGTCTCTAGCGTACCAAACTCGAGAATTATATAACATCATAGATCCGGTGGGAACGTACGGTGACAAAATAAAGAATAATGAGAACAACAAGAACTAAACTTTCTTCGTGGTATAGAGGTTAAGTCCGTGGATTTAGACTCGGAGGTACCGGGTTCGATTCCTGGTCGGGACACAAAAATATTAATTAATGTATATAAATACATTTAATTTATTTGTGATATTTCTCGAGTTTGGTACGCTGGAGACATCGACGAGCTTGCCACTTGTCATGATTGGCCTATAGTAAAGTTGGCGCGGTGGTGGCTCGGTTGTAAGAACGCGTTCCTTGAATCCTACAAAGGTCGGTTCAAACCCACCCGGCATGTACCAATAAGAAATGCACTTTTCTTACGTACATCTGTCATAGATTAACAACACCACCGTTCCCGTGCCTCGGAGAGCACGTTAAGCCGTCGGTCCCGGTTCCACTAATACCAACTTGTGGAATCGTTAATAAATTGTCATAAAAAAATGACATCATATCCTCGCCAAACCGTCTGGCCAGCGTGGCGAGTGTAGGCCAAATTCTCCAGATATATGATCTGGAAGGCCCATCTCCAGCAGTGGAGGTCTAGGACGCTGTGTTCTAGGGGCTGTAATGAATGAGAAAAAAAAAGTTGGCTAAATGTAAATCCGCTTATATATATATGCTGTCGTACGGAGCAGAAACGTGGACACTAACATTGGGTCTGGTCCACAAATTTAAGGTCGCTCAGCGGGCTATGGAGAGAGCTATGCTCGGTATTTCTTTGATGGATAAAGTCCGAAATGAGGAAATCCGTCGGAGAACCAAAGTTACCGATATAGCCTTCAAAATTAGTAAGCTGAAGTGGCAATGGGCTGGACATGTGTGTCGTAGAACCGATGAACGATGGAGTAGACGAGTTCTAGAGTGGAGACCACGTACGGGAAGACGCAGAGTGGGTCGAACCCCCGCTAGATGGACGGATGACCGGAGGAAGGTCGCTGGTGGGGGTTGGATGAGGGTGGCAGGAGATCGTGTGAAGTGGCGAGCCTTGGGGAAGGCCTATATTCAGCAGTGGAGAGACACAGACTGATGATGATGTTGATGAAATCCGCTTATTTATAAGCGTGGTTTCATGATCAAATGACGTTTAGATCACACGACCTAGTGCTCCATGTAAATTGGATTATGTAACGTAAGTTTAAGTCATTTATGTCTCTAAGTAAAATAGGGAAGAATTTAGAAAATATCTTCTAAGTGCTGAATGGAATGAAAGCTTTTAGTGTCGGAGGTCAGGAGCGGAAATGAGACCGAGATGCAACCCGCATACATGTGTATCGGAAATTCACATATACGATTTAAGTATTTATTATGAAAGCACCTAGGTATACATCATCCTCTTTCCAGAATTCAATCAAAATACAATGCTCATGCTGCAAAAATTTCAGATATCGACATCTTCGGAGACTCCCAAAGAGTATATAAACATAAACTGCTAAAACAACTTGCACAAATTTTTTAAGTCAATTTTATCTATGTTTTTTATTATTTAATTTTTATTTCATTTTACTTTATTACTTGAAGTAGGTAATATTTTAGTTACTTTTTTTTTTATTATTACTAAAAGGAATTGTATGTTTATTATATATATATTTTAAAAAATTGTTTCAGCTTTAGTTTTTCTAATAATATTTAGTTTTTGTATACTTATTGAAATTTTTTTAATTTTGTTAATTCTCATAGGCAATAAAGGCTACTGTGGTACTAAAAAAAAGCATTTTTTTTATTTATTTTATACTAGTTCGACATGTGACCTTACGCCCACCTGATGGTAAGTGGCGCGCGAAGTCCATAAATGTTTGCAACTGCAATCAGACACTCATGACTGACATCAGACCCTATTACTAACCCCGCGTTCGTTTTATAGCATTTTTCGTTTTTGTTAAGAAATACCACTTTTTTTAACACTGTTAACATTTCTTAAATAAATCGAGCGGTGAGGCTACTTTTTGACAAGTATTTTCGTTCATGTTTTATCGTACCATGGCATTCAACACACATGATATTATTATGAACTTTGAATTTATTACGTAAAATTGTTTAAAATACCTTTTTAACAAATATAATAAAAAACTATAAAGTATACAACAATACAAACAAAACAAATCACATCATATGTTAATGACATCTGTCAAAAAGTAACATCAATAACCCTCCATCATCATTAAATGTTAGAATTTTCATTAAATGAACGACTTGTGCCAAAAAAAGTGATATTTTCATGCTAACATTTCTTAAAACGAACGCGGCCTACCAGCTTTACTGGGCATGACGGCAATTCGAGCCTGATCCCGAAACGTGTGAATACATTTTACTGGGTTTATCGAAACGAACGGTGGATACTTTCCGCCCCATAAGACTGGGCAAATTACCACCACCAGTCCGCCTATTACCTATTTGTTGTTCTCGTTGAAAGTATATATGTGCCATTTGCAATGATATCAAATGCCAATTTTTGCTTTCAAGGAAAACCAATATTGTAAGTTTGCCATGGTGATATTTATGTAAAAATAACAACGCTTGAAACAAGACTTACATAATTATGAGGGTTTGACACTTTTGCTCCTCCCTCCCTCGCCAACCCGTCTGGCCATCGTGGCGGGTGTAGGCCAAATATCCAGATATATGTTTTGGAAGGCCCATCTCTAACAGTGGAGGTCTAGAACGCTGTGTTCTAGGAGCTGTAAAAAATTAATAAACAAAATAAAGTAAACTATCATCACGACCGTTTCCCTTTCGGGGTGGTCAGAAACCACGCTTATAAATAAGCGGATTCACATTTAGCCAACTTTACTATAGGACAATCATGACAAGTGGCAAGCTCGTCGATGTCTCCAGCGTACCAAACTCGAGAAATATCACAAATAAATTGAATATTAAATAAAATTTATTCATTTATATTAATAAATATTTTTGTATCCCGACCAGGAATCGAACCCGGTACCTCTGAGTCTAAAATCCACGGACTTAACCGCTAGACCACGGAGGCACTTTAGACCACGGAAGCAGTTTTATAAATAAATAAAATAACGCTTTTACCCATCCGGTGTGTTCGAACCTTAAAATGTATGCAGAAAAAGCACCGAAAACTATAGTTTAGAACGTATGAAACAGCTTTTTCTCGTGCCTCGTCGCAGTTCAAGTTTTAATGAGTTGGTAAACTAGATCTAACTAAATTGGCTTCCATCACGACAACTGACTTGCTTTGCCAAATACCTAAACATTACTGTTTACAATTCCATCAATTTGATCGCGAAGAAAAACAACAATATCTCAGCGATGTATTCGGCTAACCAAATAAGATTTATTTATTTTATGATTTACATATATTAAGATACAAGAGAGATTACAGATATTAAGGTTGATAATACATAGTACCTATGAATAAGATTAAATTAATGAGCTTAATCTAATTCCATTTACATTTCTTACTAAGATATAAAACACAAAAATATAGAATAAATAATAAATAATAATAAAAGAACAGAAGAATATACTAACATCAAGTAAAAGGAAGTAAGGAATATAATTATTAGAAAATATGCATTACAGTGTTTTGAAATAGGTTTACCCACTTCATTAGATACACACACATCGGATTACTCGCAATTATAATAAAGATTACATTAACTATTGATTGCATTAATCAGGCAAGATTAAAAAAAAAAAAAAAACTTTTTGCTACTTCTTAAATAAAATCAAATCAAAATAATGTATTTGCTAGAAAACATGGTTACATTGCACGATCTTATAGCTAGAAAATTCGCCTTACATGTTTCACCTCAATGGCATGCAAATATTGGGCAATTACAATATGAAAAAAGTCCAAAGAGATAACATTTGCCATTATAATTCGAGATATACTTGTATATCACAAAAGTAATTATATATTCGTAATAACAATAACATTTGTTACATACATACATATATATCTTCACGCCAAATCCCTTGCGGGGTAGGCAGAGACAATTGAGCGCCACTTGTCACGATCACGACATACCTCTTTCGCTTCTTCAACATTCATCAATCTCTTCATACACGCCCTTTTTTTCGATGACTTTTTAGTGCACCTTCAGCCAGTGTTTTATTTATCTGATCGTGATATGTGAGTCTTGGTCTGCCAGGGCCTCTTTTACCCACAACATACATTTGTTATTCAAAGTAAACATTTTAAATAAAATATTTAAAGTAAAGTAAAAGTAAAGATCATCACGACCGTTTCCCTTTCGGGGTGGTCAGAAACCACGCTTATAAATAAGCGGATTCACATTTAGCCAACTTTACTATAGGCCAATCATGACAAGTGGCAAGCTCGTCGATGTCTCCAGCGTACCAAACTCGAGAAATATCACAAATAAATTAAATATTAATTAAATTAAATTCAATTCAATTCGTTTATTTCTGTTATTAGGCATAGGACAAAAAAAAATGTATTTTGCACTTTTACATGTCAAATTTACAATAAGTATACTTTAATATTAGGCTACATAATTTCACAGCATTCTACCAGGTAGAACGCCATGAAACTACTTATTTATTTTTGTGTCCCGACCAGGAATCGAACCCGGTACCTCCGAGTCTAAGTCCACGGACTTAACCGCTAGACCACGGAGGCAGTATAATATAAAATATTTAAAACGCCAAAACCTTGCCAAATGGCGAGTGTAGGCCGAATTCTCTCTGGAAGGCCCATCTCCAACAGTGGATGTCTAGGACTCAGTGTGGATGTCTAGGACTCAGTGTTCTAGTTGCTATAATGATGATAATAGACTAAGGTCATAAGGTTAAAGGTCAAAAATAGTGAGTAGGTGAGAATTCATTGTATTTACTCAGTCTTATATATAAGTCAAAGATTCGGCTTACATAGAACTGAGCAGGTTCACAGGAATCCAATTATACTTGCACGATCGAAATACCTGCGCAAAATAAATTGTTCGTAATGATCTTAGGCATATGCTACACTGAAATGCCATTCGTAGTTTTTCCACACTCCAAAAGGTTGGTTGTTAAAAAATGCCTGGCTAATATTAATATGTACAATTTTAGTGCAATAAAGTATTAAAAATAAATAAAATGCTTGCCAGTTATAGAATACACGCTTTAATGTTCCAATAGGTACTTACTTATCTTATCTTATTATCTCCTATACATACACCTACTTTATTTTTTTTATTATTGTAATTATCTTCTACACAAACCCTACATCACACAAACACACATTACACTTTCATTTATTTATTTAATACCTATATATTTACGACATAGACATAACTACATCACACACCCATCCGCATAAAACACAAGCATACCAACCCTGTTTTTTTTTTTTTTTTTTTATAAACGGTTTGTATTCTTACTTCCAACATGTTTTTGTTGTTTAATAATTCTTAATAAAAATCACCCCTACTAAAGCTAGTCCTCACATGACAGGATGTCCTAGTGTGCAGACCAGAGATTTAGTGATAAGTGCACCTCATGCTCATAGCAATTATAGGCAGAATAGTTATATACCTAGAGCGGTGACGTTGTTTCATAAGTGCACCTCATGCTCATAGCAATTATAGGCAGAATAGTTATATAGAGCAGTGACGTTTGTTCCAGAAGTGTACCTCATGGTAATATAGTCAATTATAGGCAGAATAGGAATATGCTTAGGCCATTTTTTTTCAGTAAGTGGTGTAAAGGTTTTGCTGGAATTCCTCTCCACTGCGTAAAGCTGAGTCTTGAACCCGTTCCTAATCATTGCTTCTGTAAAATCCTCCTCCTTGCGTCGGGTTTCCTCATTGATGAGGGTCGTGACCTCCCGATGAATTGGCGTGCGTCTTAATGATAGCACGCCACCCGTTCCTGTCTTCGGCGGCATGCACAGCATCATGGACGCTAGTGTTGGTGATGGAGCGGATTTGGTCGAACCAGCGTAATTCGGCCTCTCGGTCTCTTTCCTTCCACCTTGCCAGTAACAAAAAGTTTCTCCAGGTTATCCCCCTTCCTTTTCTGGCAATGTGTCCGAAGTACTGGAGTATCCGACGAAGGCATATGGTGGTTGGTTTAAAATCGATACGTTAGTTCGATATATTCATATTATTATCTGTAAAATCATATTATTGGAAATGCGGCCAGCGTTCTTGACACCATTTCACGCGGACGAGATTTCGTATCCGAACTGTTTTTTGTTTTTTTTTTTATTAGTCTGATATCGACCTAAGTAAATTTAAACACAGTAATATTATAACAGTAAAATTTGCTTGCCTTTGTAGCCTAGCGGTTAACTATAGATTTAGACGCAGCAGTACAGGGTTCAATAAAAATTGCATATTTGTCCTAAGATTTTTTTACACCAATAGTAGGTTCAATTGTATTAAAATTATCAGTGCCAAACTAAGTTTAAAAATTTAATCGCCGCATCATAATCTACATTTATGCATACGGTTTGGGCAAGCCTTATAGCATTACGGTCGTAATATTTTTAAACATTTAAACCGCGTTCGTTTTCTCATACATCACAGCCGAGTTCTAGAGCTCCACTGTTAGAGATGGGCCTTCCAGAAATTTCTGGAGTATTTGCCTACACTCGGCACATAGGGTCACATATCATATTTAGAAAAAAAGAAAAAAATATTCATTTGCACACAACAGCAGAATACAATAATAAAAGACGTAAAAAAATATATAAAATTACCAACAAATAAAATCAAAAAATAGACAACATAAATACATAAAAAATAAATGAGTGAGCTGCTGCGACAAACAGGCACTCAGGTCAGGCTGCAACATTTCTGCTGCAGCGCTAATTTTCACTGAGCCCCATGAATCAAATAAAATTACCTAAAAATAAATTTATATTAGGTGCGACAGTTTGCCTAAATTATTTTTTTAACCATTATCGACACATGTCACATTTAAATGTTGATTCCATGTATTATATAATTATTCCGGGCTTCCAAGTATTACTGGCTACCATATCTACCATATTTAATCAAAACCGGTTCAGTAATTGGCCGTAAAGGCGAATGTAATTGACAAAGAAACAATTTTTTTTTGGCTTTATGTGTCATTAGTAGAATTATTTGAAATCTTTTATTTACTTTTTTTTAAAGACAATAAATATTATAGGAATAACATAACACTACTGCATGGTGAATAACGTCGCGTCTAAAAATCGCGATATCCATCGTGATACGTACCAAAGGCTAAGAAGTGTTATTATTAATTGATTTCGCTAGGAAAACGAAATAGAGTGAGACAGAATTACGTAAGTTAACGTTCACGCGATCGTCGACCTATTGCTACCTACTTGATTAGGCTCTCTATGAGTGTCGATATTTTTAGGACAACTTCTCTGCATCGTAACTTAAGATTTTACTACTGAATTATTATAATAAAAAATACGTAGTTCTTTATTTTTATTCTAGATTATAATATAAAAATATTTGCTCTTTACTAATTCCCACGCAGTATATGGTCACGTGTCGTAGTTAGATGATGACGTCATGTAGCCTATGTTTTATTCTGATAAAGTATCAACACGACCGTTTCCCTTTCGGGGTGATCAAAAAGCACACTTATAAATAAGCGGATTCACATTTAACCAACATTACTATAGGACAATCATGACAAGTGGCAAGCTCGTTGATGTCTCCCGCGAACCAAACTCGAGAAATATAACAAATAAATTCAATATTAATTAAAATGTACTTATTTACATTAATAAATATTTTTGTGTCCCGACCAGGAATCGAACCCGGTACCTCCGAGTCTGAATCCACGAACTTAACAGCTAGACCACGGAGGATTACTCTGATATTCAGCCTATATTACTGTTAAGTTTTATTAAAATCCGTTCAGTAGTTTTTGTGTAAAATAGTAACAAGTAATTATGATATAATTAGGATATTTCTCGAATTCGGTACGCCAGAGACTTCGGCGAGCTGTCATGATGAGCCAGTAGTAAAGTTGGCCAAATATAAACCCGCTTCTTTAAAAGCGTGGTTTCTCACAAACTTGCTAGGGATACGGTCGTGATGATACTTTTTTTAAAGATTAAATCGTTCTTCATACACAGTCTGAGTGGTTTTTAAAATTCTATCCGCAAACTTAAAGCTCATGTTTGCTTTGTTAATGAAAAAAACTCAATCTTATTTAATGTGCTGAAAGTATCATTACGAAAGTATTTTTTAAGCCAGTGGTGACTTTTATTTATTTATTTAAAAACTTTATTGCACAAAGCACAAAGGCGAACTTAATGCCCGTAGACATTCTCTGACAGCCAAACCTTAGGGACAAATTTGAACAAATATAGGTGCAATGAAAGTAAGAGTAATATACAATTATAGTATAATTCAACAAATATTATATACCTATGTAAGATTATATTACTATGTTATCAATATACTAAATACTAATATATACTCAAATACAACTTACTAATGTTGTCAGTCTAGGAAATGTATTATTAAATAAATAAATAAATATTTCCAGACAGGTCACACAGCGCCATCTAATTTCCGTGGTAAGTTACGAGACTTGTGTTACGGAAACTAGATGGTTGATAAACTACATATTATACATTTTTTTTTGTAAATATATACATATAAACACCCAGACCGAGACAAATTATACAATGTACAACTTGCCCCCGGTGGGAATCGAACCCACGACCTCCCGAGTTCACGGCAACGTTTGTTACCACTAGACCACGGAGGCGGTCTTTATTGCCTTGTTAGTCTAGGATACGTCTAACAGCGACCTGCCCAGCTAGCTTTCTTGCCTTGACTAGCTCTCAAATCTCGTTTTTAACGATTAAATATGTCATAATCGCGAGCCCCGAGAAATAAGTTTATTTTATTTATTTAGTGACCGCCTCCGTGGTCTAGTGGTAACAAACGTTGCCGTGATCTCAGAAGGTCGTGGGTTCGATTCCCACCAGGGGCAAGTTGTACATTGTATATTTTTTCTCGGTCTGGGTGTTTATATGTATAATATGTATATATTTACAAAAAAAAAATGTATAATATGTAGTTTATCAACCATCTAGTTTCTGTAACACAAGTCTCGTAACTTACCACGGAAATTAGATGGCGCTGTGTGACCTGTCTGGAAATATTTATATTTATATATTTATATTTAAATACTTTATTGCACAAAACTTAAAATTAGTGTACATAGGCGAGTTTAATGAACCGGCATTTTCTAACAACTGACCTTTGGGAAAGTGAGAAATCATGGGCAGGGTGCAAATAAATATAATACACAATACTTACTTAATTTGGTACATACATATACTACATATAAAACGAACTACATATACTACACACTTTAAATATTATATACTACAACACAAAATATAATAATGCCAAAATATCTATATTATCATCTTGATGAGGTTATTTCCTGTTTATTTAAAAATAATGTCGTTACTGGACTTTTAAAAACATTGGCAGATGGTGCTTGTCTGATAGCCAGCGGTAACGTGTTCCACTGGCGGGCCGCCGACACAGTGAAGGAATCTGAATATCTGCTAGAGGAGTGGGAAGGGATTTTAAGTATTATCTCGCGTCGACAAGATTTTTGGCCATAGACAAGTTATTAGTTTAATTTATTTTATTTGTGCCCTTGGCTATCAATTTGGAGTAGAATAATAAAGTCTTGAGACGATGGGACCACGGGGGCCAAGTGCTAAGAAGTTCTTAAAAACACAGTCTAAGCGGCTGGTTAATGCTGTATGTGACAAGAGGGCTGGCAGTTTTTCGCGCAGCAAATCAGCATCGCTGTGCAGCGGGGGAATGCTGCAAGTGTTTTTGGCGCACTGCCACATGAGCAAATTCCTGGCGCGCAGAGTCCGTCAACGTATTTAAAAACCTTCTAACCACATTTCTTGAGAAATAGAATGTATGTCTTTCGACGTGTAGTTGTTTGGTATTTTGGATATTTATTTATTTATAAAGTATGATTATGTATGTATGTATTATTTGGTATGTACGTGTTTTGTATTTATATTGTGTATATACATATATATATGTATTTTTGAGTGCTATAAATGTGTAATTATGGTGATTTTGGTAATTTGGGTTATTCTTATTTTTCTTCATCCTACTCATCACTTTTGTTCTCTTCACTCTTCCTCTAATAATCAATTAAAAATCCCGCCACATTAGTCCAGCAGATGTTCAGATTCTTATACAGTATCAGCAGCTCGCCAGTGGAACCGACTCCCTCTTCATATTCGTAAAGCACCATCACTTATATGTTATAAAAATTTGTTCACTGAACACTTTCACAAAAAGCAAGACGAGTCTACATGACTTGACTAAATCGGTATATTATTGTATGTATATATATATATATATAAATATAGTATGTAACCAGTATATATATGTGTTATCTATGTGTTGTATGTATTTATATTATAGATTTAATATAGTTATTTTTTTAGTTTTTAATTCAATAAATCTCTTTATCTCAAATATTAGCTGTCATGCACCTTACAATCCCTGCTCACATCTCCCAAAGGTTAGCTGTTAGAAAATATTTTTAGACATTAAGCTCGCCTATGTACTGTAAAATGTATTTTTGTACATTAAAGAAGTTATCTATCTATCTATCCCTATTCATAATCCTCAAGGTTAGCTGGTAAAGAATGCCTTATGGCGTTACAGCTCGCCTATGTACTAGGTTTTTATGTGCAATAAAGTATTTAAATAAGTAAATACATATATAAATTTAAGGTTACACCTAAAAACTTTACGGATCGATATGCCTTCTTGATAAACGAGAAACAGCGCTTTAAACACGTGAAGGAGACGTAATCTAAGTAATTGTGAGTTTTATGTTCGCTCGCAGATGTTCCCAGTCATCAGTGTGTTACTGTTGTGGCTAGAGTGAAAATGTAGACTTTTTAAATATTTTCTAAGAGCAAAAGCACGCGATGGTGATTGACTTGTGAGAACGCTGTCCTTTAAATATTTGGCGTTCCTCAGGGGAGTGTGTTGGACCCGATCCTGTTTCTCTTGTTTGTCATGACCTGTGTAATATGAAACTACCTGATGGTAAAGTATTGGCTTTTGTAGATGACACAAAATTTATATTTGAAGGTAATACACTGGATGAGGCCAAGCATTTTGCTGCAAATGAATTAAGAGAAGTCAAAATCTGGTTTGACCACAACCTGCTTGTGGAGAACTGGCTCAAGTAAATGAATAAAAGAGTAGACTCTAAATAAATTATATAATGAAACTAAATACTACACAGACTAGTAACATGACATTAGGGAAAGACCAGCACCACCGTATTCAAAGTGAGTCATAAATATTACTGACAGACAGAATAAATATTTCCCTGTCACATAAATAAACAATATACAACAATATATTTAACTTGGTACAAGGATTTATAAAAAAATAAATTATTAACTAAAAATCATTTTTTTTAAACAGATTTTCTATTAATAAAAAAACAAATAAAAAACTACTGCTCCAAATCGTTGCCAATGGGCAAAGTGCCAAGGATACTGGAGCATTGTCACGTTGAATGGCAATGCTGAACCTTTGGCCCAAATATTGCCCAGCCCTCTTGTCCCCCGAGGTGTTGACGAACTGTTTTGACATCATTACAGCCCCTAGAACACAACATCCTAGACCTCCACTGCTGGAGATGGGCCTTCCAGAACATACATCTGGAGAATTTGGCCTACACTCGCGACGCTGGCCAGACGGCATGGCGAGGATATGATGTCATTTTTTATGACAATTTATTAACGATTCCATAAGTTGGTATTTATTGAACCAGGCCCGACGGCTTAACGTGCTCTCCGAGGCACGGGAACGGTGATGTTGTAAATCTATGACAAATGTACGTAAGAAAATGTATTTCTCATTGGGACATGCCGGGTGGGTTTGAACCGACCTTGTAGGATTTAAGGAACGCGTTGAAAATTTCATGTGCACTTGGTCCCCACGGCCCGAGAGTTTCAATTCCATACGGCGCAAAAACACATCTCCTAATAAGTGAGTGTATTTCCGCCATTTGAGGTTCTCTGCTTGTAATGCAGCACCCCTTGGGTCCTTAGAGGTCAAGGGCAAGTAGGAAGGAACTGTCCACACAGTTGGCATCCCACACAAAAAGGCAAACCTATCCTCCATTGAACCAGGAGGATAGTTAAAAAATATTATAAAGAATTGTCCAAAGAATCCAATCTTCAACAATGCCGCAAACATTAATGTCGCAAAAAAAAATGTATGAACTTCTAAAATGAAAAAACAACATACATGTGCTTGAACATTATAATAATTAGCATAATGTCGTAAAATCATGTTATTTTCGTGGAATGAACATTGAACAAGCGTGACTTTGTTAAATAAAGTTCTTTAGAACAACGCCTGTTTGGCATTCTCCCTACTACATAAAGCAACATGTAATCTTAGGTACGTTTATCTAAATTAACCCATTGCATTTTATGTGCTCGCGTACTCATTATCTTAAGAGTGGTTTACTCAAAACTAGTATTAAACAATGTTATAATAAAACAGCAGAGGTAAGCAAACTTTTTATAATTTATACTAAATTGAAATACTACTAGATGGACTAATAACAGGTTTTTCTTGTAGTATTCTTTATTTGTTACCAAACATTTATTTGTTCCGAATCAAGCTCAGAGCGCTTAGAATGAATATGGTACTAACAGTCGTTTCGAATCAAATATCACGATTTGGATGCTCAGAGATATCAAATCGGAACGGCCTAAATCATAGTTGTACATGATAGTTTTTTTATAAATCGCGGATTCCACATCTTTGAGTATGAATACTAAGAAATATACATCTCTCGGTTTATTCATCCTTATATGTGTAAAGTTTAATATTATTAACTTATTTTAGTCTTTTAAAATATCTTGCCGTGTTACAAACTTTTTTTTTCATTTCCTTAAATATTAATTATAGATTTGTTTTAGAAGTAATATAGAAACAGTATAAACGAATTACAATATTAAATAATTTTAAATAAAACCTAATATTAAATAAACTTGAAAATGGCGCGCGATTTAATGACAAAAACTGACAGCGCTCAGAGCGATCTACCTCGATATCGTGAGCAGTCTATGCGCGAGGATTAATGTTATTTGTGACGTCACATAGCTTTGGCAAAACAGTTTATACACGTTTCGGAACACCTTTAAGCGTGCTTAGGTTACTATTATCGTGTCTCGGAACGGGGATAGATAATTCTGGATGACCGGAGTCAGTAGACACAAAAATAACCTTATACAATTTATTAAAACATGATAACAGCTTAACTAAGTACAAACGAATGAAATAAATAGATTACCATAAAACTGTGGTTGCAATAACTGCAAAAGCGCTTAACACTCTTAAGCATTTTATAATGATTTATTGACATTTATGGAAGCCCATTTTAAGGCGATGAAAGCTTAGCTTTTTTAATAGTTTGGTAACACGAAAACCACTTACATTGTTAAACAAATAAAGTAATTAGTACGTCGTCTTATCGCCATTGTTAATCTATATTTTCATCGCTCTAATTATTAATGTAATTTGAGTTGAGCTTGGGGAAATTTGTACAGGTTTTACGACAAACGACTTATGGTTAAGTTTTTACACACCCACTTGTGCAATGGTATCAAACAAACTATCTAAAGACATAAAATATTTAGAATATTTAAAGTTTAAAAGTAAGGTTAAATCTATTTTAATAAACAAAAGTTATTACCAACTTAGGGATGCACTAATAGATACCATTGCATAGAATTTGTTTTCATATATTTACTAATAGCTATTAAGCTGGACACGGCCATTTTACAGCCACGAATTTAGTTTAATTTAACATTCTTAATTTTATTATTTTAGATTGTAAGCTGACACGGCCCCTTTACAGCCACGAATGTGTATTAAGTTGACATACCAATTATAATTATTATTATTATTTCGATCGTAAGCTGACACGGCCCCCTTACAGCCACGAATTTACATTTATTGACATAAATATTGTAGTTTAATACAATTTTTATGTATATTTAGATTGTAAGCTGACAAAGCCTCTTTGGAGCTACGAATTAATTTATTAACCTAACATGTGTAATTTATTTTAGTCTATAAGCTGACACGTCCTTTTTACAGCCACGAATTAATTTTGACTACCTAGTTTTAAGCAAAAACTTGTTTATGGCAACAGTGTCTTAGTCGAAGATGATGGTATAGCTGATATGATGGGTCCACCCATAGTAGCTGCTGGTTGTTTTATAATCTGGATGGTAATGAGCTATGGAGAAGGGATGTATTGACAATATCCAAGTGTTGTTGTGACAACCAAGGGAAATAAATGATTTGATTTGTACATATCATTGTGTTGTCTTCGTTTCTTGTTTATTTATATGAATAAACAGGTAACAGGAGACACCTGCGCGTTCCTGGGGATTTGTTTCGCAGATTGAGTGGATAGATTGATGTGGATTAATGTTGTTTTTTATTTTCTCATATGTTACCAAATTATAGGTATTATTATTGGTATGTTTTATTTATTTATTATTTACTTATTCCACAGCTGTATTTTACAAATAAATATTTACATTCAAATGATTACCGAACACCTAGCCAATTACGGAATAACATTATTTTCACTAAACATATAGCATGAACGGATTATTAACAATTTAAACTAATTAAAAATAAACATAAGAATAAAAATAAAGAGACAATATTTTAAAAAATCATCTATGCATCATTATGTAAGTGTATGTATATGTGAATGTGTAGGTGTGTGAAGGTGTATATTGTAAGTGTGAATGAGTGAAAATGTGTAGATTTTATTGCATTGTGCATATCTAATGTATTATTTACATAGAACTACACCTCCATCCTGCTCCGAATCCTTATATATTATTCTTCTTCTAATATATATTTTTAAAATTATTTTTTCGTGCTTTATAAAATTATGTTGTAATAAACTTTTGAAGACTGTATATACCTATTTCTAGTTTATCTTATTTAGTAAGTAGTTAAACTCCACTACGAACTATGTTTATATAGCGAAACCTATAATTTGCTTGCTCCATAAATTGTACCATACTATTATTAACCATATTTGTTACGTTGTTGGTTTCATAATAAATAAATAAATTACATAAAATACCTACCTACAGAAGTAAAGTATAAAAGTAAAGTATCTTGACGACCGTTTCCCTTTCGGGGTGATCAGAAACCACTCTTATAAATAAGCGGATTCACATTTAGCCAACTTTACTATAGGCCAATCATGACAAGTGGCAAGCTCGTCGATGTCTCCAGCGTACCAAACTCGGGAAATATCTTTTACATTAATACATATTTTTGTGTCCCGACCAGGAATCGAACCTGGTACCTCCGAGTCTAAATCCACGGACTTAACCGCTAGACCACGGAGGCAGTTGAAGTCAAATCGTTATTAATGTATTTGATATTTTTCTCTATCTAAAATTGGGTATATGAAAGTGGAAATATGTCTAAAATGTCCGTAATTTTATTTCCTAGAAAATTAATAGACTAGATTTCTCATTTTTTGTAACATGTAAGTTTTCCTAAAATATTAACATTTATTCGAAAAAAATGTTTACAACATACAAAAATGGCGGTATGCCTTCGTCTCGGAGCCCGCCACCAGCGTCGATGCGGAGAACCAGTCGATCATCTCGGACACCACGGGCTTTCTTGTGCTAGAAGTGCTGGCCGCATTCCTCGTCACGCGACGTCGACGACATCATCCGAAGGGCTCTTGTCACTGTTGGGGTACCCGCAATATTAGAACCATCTGGGATTGTGCGGAGCGATGGCAAGAGACCCGACGGAATGACTGTTGGGCCGTGGAAACTTGGCAGGTCTCTGGTGTGGGATGCGACGTGTGTAGATACATTAGCTCCATCTCACATCCAGGCGACCTCGTCAGGCGCGGAAGTGCGGCTTTTTCTGCGGAGAACCTCAAATTGCGCAAATACGCTAACCTTGGTATCGGTTACGAATTTGCGCCGTTTGGGGTCGAGACGATGGGCCCATGGGGACCATCAGCGAGGCGCTTGGCCAAGGAGTTGTCAAAGCGGCTGACAGAAAGGTCTGGAGACAGGAAGGCTGGCAATTATTTCTGCCAACGTATTAGCCTCGCTATACAGAGGGGAAATGTTGCCAGTCTCCTTGGGACTATCTCGGATGGGACGTCTCTAGAGGACATTTTTTATTTATAGTTTAGTTTATTTTTAATTTTATTATTTAGGTAGCTTTTAATGTATATTTAATGTACTATAATTAACTTCGAATATAATTTACATATAAAATAAAATAAATAATAATACCAAGGATAGGGATATAAGTCCTGTCCGCGTGGATTGGTGGCAAGTACGCTGGCTGCATTTCCCCGCTGAATTGCAATACTGATTCTTTGGGTGAAAGAAAGAGCCAGCCCTCTTGTCACCGGAGGAGACGGTGTTATGTCTTTTAAAAACTTTTTTGCGCTTGGACTCCATGGGCCCAGAGTTTCTACAGCAAACAGCATAAATATGTAATCTTTTAATATACTTACATACTTGCGCCGCTTGCTGGACTTCGCATTTTCCGTACAAAACAACAGAACAAGGTCAAAAACTTTCATAGTAGTAGAATAATTTTACTACTATGAAAGGTCTAAATTTACAGCTTAAACGAGCTATTTGTCCAAGGTAAATACACCTGTATTGACTCAGCATTTATGTCTGTGGTCCAAACTTACAATTTCGAGCCTGAGTTATTCATAATACTAAACGTAAAGTTACGCCTCGCTACATAAGTTATAGTTTCGTAAGAAGATTAACATCCGACGTCTGTGTGTAACCGCCTTTATAGACCGAGAGGTGACAAACATTTTTGCATCTCTTTCTTCTAACATTTCTGTAGAATTACTAATAGGTATTCTAATCGATTTTAAATATTTTTATGTGTTATTTTTATATAAATATATCACCAATCACCACAGTCAAAATCAAAGTCAAAGTCTAAATATCTTTATTTACGTAAACCTATTACATGCATTTGTGACACGTCATTATATAAATTATTTTGAATGATTCTACTTTGTTAGTGGAAGACTTAGCAGCGAAGTGGTCCAAAGAGTAAGCTGTTAGCAGAAGAATAGCAGCTTAGCAGATTCCAGTGATCTATTAATGTTTAATCTGTCTGAGAAAGGATTCTGTAAGGAAAACTCAGCTATAGGAGATTTACAAATAAAATAAATACAGAATTACACAACAACTATAAATAAATAAATATCTTTTAAATTGACCCACAACTTCGCATGCATAACCTAGTTCGCCATTCTTTTTCGATCATCCTTTCAGCATGCCTTTCCTTATTTTTGTCCCTTACGCTTTCTTTTATACCTACCCTCTTCTGTATTTAGTCGTTATGTATGAGGTTCGCCAAAGTGACGCCGCATATCCGACCCAAGGACCTCATTTCTTCTATGTTAACCCTCCTCTCATGCGTATTCTGACATATCCACGTCTCGCTTCCATACGTCAGTGTTAGTACCAACATGGCATTGTGTATGGCAAGCCAAGTTTTGTCACTGACATTTCGACTGCCGATCACTGACCCCAGGGCACCGTTAACACTATTACACTCGTTTACCCATCTTTCAACACCATCTCCAGTAAAAAAAGTGCCGGGATATGCAATTTTATTAACTTGTTATAGAGTTTCATGATCTATTTGTTGTTTTGAGTAATGGCCTCTCAGAGTATGTGGCAGGAACTAAGCAAGAACACTGTTATAAGTTTAGAAGACAGTGTGTTCGCGTCACACGTGGGGGCGTGGTTTAATTACCGGCAGTCGCGCCCTCTACTGGGGCCAAGTTTTAATTAATCTTTGTATCGGATTGCTTTGAAACTGCGGTTTTTGTAACATTTCTCATTTCAGTTTTGAATCCTTAGAGGAACTAACGGAGGTTTTTCGTGGCATGGCTCCTGTTTGTTGAATTTTGTTTACTAATAAACTTTCGCGCACTAATCATAATATTTACATATATGATATTTACTAGGCTTGACCGTGTAATGATGTAGTCAGCGAATAATAACCGCAGATATCAGAAGAGTTAGGATGGCATCTTAGAGTATGTGGCAGGAACTTCTACAAAGAAGCCGACAGACGCATTCATCTAAGATGGGCGAATTTCGGAAAACTTCGACAGTTTTTTCTCCCAAAAATTAAGTATCACGATTCAAAGGGGAAATGCTGCTAGTGTATAGGGCACCATGCCACAAGACAGCGATTTGGAGGAGCTATTTTTTTGTAAGTATTTAATTTTTATTTTCTATGTATTATTATTATTTTTTAGATTAGATTTTGTTGTAACATAGATTATTTAATATTGTAATTCTTTTATATTGTTTAACTAGCAACTGCAAACGCGTTCTAAAGTGGAGACCACGAACAGAACGATGCAGATTAGGACGATCCCCCGCCAGATGGACGGTTAACCTTTAGAAGATCGCAGGTGGGGGTTGGATGAGGGTTGCAAAAGACCTCGTACAGTGGTGAGCCTTGGAGAAGCAGTGGCTCATGATGATAATGATAATGAGCAGCTAATGAATAAAAACCAAATCAAATTACCAGAAGACATTAAAATTGAATACTTTTCCAATTTAAACATTTTGTACTTTAAATGTTAATATTTCGGTGTGATGAGACGTGCCTAATGAATAATCTAAAATTCTATGAATGGTTAAAACCTTGGCAGAATTAAAATCACCGCTTATAAAAATGCATGAATTCGAGCAAAACGCAAAACAGCTCGGACAATCCTTCCTTAAACCACACTCCAACTCCCAACTTTCCCAACTTCAGAAACTAAACGCGGCTACACACTTGACATTATTTTTCTTTAGGTATTTTATAAGTTGGCTAAAAGTATTCTAAACCTATTCTAAAAAAGTAAAAAATAATGTAAATAATTATCACCGTATCCCTTGTTGGGTCTTCAGAAACAATGCTTTAAAGAAGGATATTCACATTTAGACAACTTTACTATTTTATTTCTATTTCTCGTAAGCAAAAATATAGTGTACCAAACCCGAGAACTTTCACAAATAAATTATTGCGTCAAATTCTACAGACTTAACCACTAATTAATCGCTTTTATACTAAAGGTGAGAAATTTAACGCTGGAAGCAAATTTATAATCCATCAACTGAATTAACCCAGCCCGACCAACATTCAGAAGAGAGCTCATAACAGCGGAGGGGCGATATTATGGGTGATGAGGTATTTCATCACAGCCACTAGATCATAACGCCCCTATTCCTTCACTGTTGAAGATCTAGAAGACTCAGAAATTTCTCAAGAACTTGGCCTTGCTGGGACCATTTTCTGTAAAAGGAAATAAATCCTGAATTATGGAATGAAAACAGCAGAGTATAATATTTTTAGCAGTGGAATTTTCTTGTAGGATTACTTTTATATATCTCATGTTGTTTATTGTCTGTCAATTTAATAACAATGCTAAAAATGTTTAACTCTGTGGTTTTTATTCCATAATTCAGGATTTATTTCCTTTAAGTAATAGTCATTACTTTGACGCCTATGAGATTACTTTGATATATGTCAATGTTGTCATGTTGTTTATTGTCTGTCAATTTAATTACAATGCTAAAAATGGTTAACTCTGTGGTTTTTATTCCATAATTCAGGATTTATTTCCTTTAAGTAATAGTCATTACTTTGACGCCTATGAGATTACTTTGATATATGTCAATGTTGTCATGTTGTTTATTGTCTGTCAATTTAATTACAATGCTAAAAATGGTTAACTCTGTGGTTTTTATTCCATAATTCAGGATTTATTTCCTTTAAGTAATAGTCATTACTTTGACGCCTATGAGATTACTTTGATATATGTCAATGTTGTCATGTTGTTTATTGTCTGTCAATTTAATTACAATGCTAAAAATGGTTAACTCTGTGGTTTTTATTCCATAATTCAGGATTTATTTCCTTTAAGTAATTGTCATTACTTTGACGCCTATGAAATTACTTTGATATATGTCAATGTTGTCATGTTGTTTATTGTCTGCCAATTTGATTACAGTGCTAAAAATGGTTAACTCTGTGGTTTTTATTCCATAATTCAGGATTTATTTCCTTTAAGTAATTGTCATTACTTTGACGCCTATGAGATTACTTTGATATATGTCAATGTTGTCATGTTGTTTATTGTCTGTCAATTAAATTCCACTGCTAAAAAACGTTTAACCCTGCAGTTTTCATTTCATAATTCAGGATTTATTTCCATTAAACCTACACTGGCTACTCTGATCAGACAGGATCTGATGTCAATTTATATTTGTAAATATTTGTATATTTCACCTATATAACAATCGTTATATTTTGGTATGTCCGTTAACAATTTTTTAAATAATAACAATGATGCTATTAATACCAAGCATCGAAACACAATACAGTAGAAGGCCTAAGACCACAAAACTATACAACTATTATACGAATTTTCCGTCAAGGCCAATAAATTCTGACAGGTTATAAAAAGCATTATTTTGGAAAAAGAGTTTCAATTTTGTTTTAAATTCACTTGGTTGTAGTCTAGTTATAATCTCAGGTAGTTTATTGTATAATGTAATTTTCAACCTTGCTTAAACGTTTTTCTCAACCTGGTTTGCCTTATCTTATAACCGAGCCACCACTGTTAAGGTACGACTATTTATTATCTAGCAATAGTATGTAGCCACCTTAACAGGCGGAAAGTTAGGCTGAGCCTAATTACTAATGAATGTTCAGGAAAGAAGCTTCGAAATTTCTTTTGAGATAAAAAAGGCATTTGCCGAGAAAAATAAGGAGAGAAAAGGGAAAAATAGAGACACATTTGTGCGGCGAAACGCAACTGTTTTTGTTTTTATGTAACTAGATATCTGATTACTTACAAGGGCCAAGTTTTTATTACTGGTTTCCTTATAATGGATAGTTTGTTGCTGGATTTGATGTGATATTGTATACAGTATTGGCATGAGTGAAGAACGTCGAACAATGGAATATATGCCAACTTTACTATAGGCCCATGATAACAATTGGCAAGCTCGTCGATGTCTCTAGCGTACTAAACTCGAGAAATATCACAAATAAATTTAATAATTTATTGTGTCTCGACCATGAATCGAAGCCGGTACCTCCGAGTCTCAATCCACGGACGTAACTACGGAGGCAGTTATAATAATAATAAAATTCTTTATTGCACATTAAAATATACAAAATAAAATTAAATACATGGGCAAGCTTAATACCTAGTAGGTATTTTCTGACAGCTTTCTAAAAAAAAATAATGAAAGCCTTTGGGAGAACGACATAAGAAATGGTGGGGTGCAGAGTTAGAAGGAGAGAATAAATATTAAACTAAATGCAAAGGCACTGGGTATATCATATGTCATATTAAAAATAATTAAAATAAATAATTATATAAATTTATAATCTAATAATAATTATTATTATGTCATTAAATACAAATTCGTGGCTGTAACAAGGCTGTGTCAGCTTACAACTAAATATATCATGCTCAACTAAGCTCATTTCTAATGATAAAGGTGTGTTAAAAGGAATCTACTATTGTGACAATTTAAGGGTTGCGGTTACAAATCAGACTAGGGTCACAGTTTATATAAAAACAGGATGTGAGAGCATTCCATATCTTCATAGTGCAGCAGACTTAGAGTTATATTATAGTATTAAAGGATTAAAATACTAGAATACTTATTTGATGAAACAAATAAAATTAAATAAAAATACTTTATAAATATAAAATAAAATTAATAAGTAATAAAAAATAAAAAACATTCTACAGACGTCCCTAGAGAAATTGTTCCAAAAAGGCTGACAAGTATAGCAAGAAAAAAATGCCAGCCTTCCTGTGTCCAGATTTCTCCGTTAGCCGTTTTTTTTTTATACTAGCACGACTTGTGACCTTGCGTCCACCTGATGGTAAGTGGCGCGCATGGTTCACGAATATTTGCAAACTCGAATAAGACACTCATGACTGACATCAGTCCCTAACACTATGCCGGCTTAACTAGACATGACGACAATTCGAGCCTGATCCCGAAACGCGTGGACACACTTTACTGGGTTTATCGGCATAAACGGTAGATACTTCCCTGCGCCATAGACTGGGAAAATTACCACCATCAGTCCTCCTACCACCTATTTGTTGTTCTTGTTGAAAGTATGTGCTAATTGAATGATGTCAAATGCCAATTTTTATTTTTTATTTATTATTTTTAACAAAATTCCAGATGAGGTAACAACCCTACCACTAAATCTATTTAATTATATGTTAAGGAAAAACTGATTTTAAAGGGTTATTATACCATCAGCGAATATTTGGATGACAAGCGTGCTTGGTCCTAATTTATTTCAAATGTTATTTATGTATGTCTTAGTTTATAGTATGACAATGCCTCTTTACAGCAGCTATAATTTATGTGACATTTTAATAATGTTTTAGCTTATAGTATGACAATGCCACTTTACAGCAGCTATAATCTTAGTGACATCCTCATAATTGTTTTCGTCTTAGCTTGTAGTATGACAATTCCTCATTACAGCAGCTATAATCCTTGGTGTATTTATTTTATAATTGTGTATGTCTTAGTTTATTATATGACAATGCCTATTTACAGCAGCTATAATTTTAAGATTATAATTATGTATATTTGGGTTGTAATGTGATGCTCCAAATACAAGCTATTTCCCAGAAAATAAGCTTTTCGTTATATTAATAAATTTTTTTACATGTAAAAGCGCAGAATACATTATATGTATTGTCCTATGCCTACTTACAAAAAAAAAACTAAAAAATCTTACTTTCAAGGATAACGAATATGGCAAGCCTACAGGTGATATTTATTTTATTAATAACATCGCTTGAACCAAGACTTACTGATGTTAAGACAGCTCCTTGGCCAGGAGCTTGGTTGAGTCCATAACCCTATCGACCCCAAACAGCGCAAACTCGTAACCTGTTTTGATATTATCATATTTGTGTAGCTTAAGATTCACAGGGTTAAAACCAGTATAAATTCTGGAGTACCTTGTTAGTGGAATATTTTCTCAATCGTGGTTTGACCACACACAGTGCAGATAGTAATGTACTATCGTCCGTACCATAAAATTCATTAGACGCAGTACATTCTATTGAAATACGTGGATATTTGCATATAATTTATAGCTAGAGCTCGGCTCAGCAAATAAATGGGTCTACTCTTAAATACCCAAAATATATTATATATTTATAATAGTTATAAAGTTTTCTCATTAAAAAGGATTGACAAGAGAATGAAACCACGTTGTGTTGCTCTGTAAACAAAGTTTTATTTTATCAATGGGGTGTATCAGGCAAAGCTTTTTGTAGATGTCGCTAACGGCAATGGTACCTTGTTTTACACCTATATCGCATCATTTTTCAAAGGTTTTTCTAGTTTTTTTATTTTGGTAACAGAAAAATGTATTTTAAATTAACGTTACCTACCTTAAAAGACGAATTAAGAAAGCGCACACCGTCTTTAAACAGAAAAAAGGTTTTGTTAATAGAACGGCAATTTTGAGATCACCATATCTTTGATTTCGCTTGGAAATCTCGATTTGTACACGTAAAAGCTGCTCGCTTCGGCATAATATCCAGAGAGTAGGGTTAATGCAGTAGAAATGCGGTCGTTGCGGCGGATATGTGGCGTCACTTTGGCGGACCGCATACGTAACGTCGAAATACGGAAAAGGGTTGGTATGAAGGAAAGCATAGGGACAAAAATAAGGAAAAGCATGCTACGATGGTTCGGGCATGTTGAAAGGATGAGCGATGAAAGATTGACGAGCCAGATATATAATGCGAAAGTTGTGGGTAAAAGAGGCCCTGGCAGACCGAGACTCACATATCAGGATCAAATAAATAAAACACTGACTGAAGGTGCATTAAAAAGTCTTCGTAACCAAAGGGCATGTATGAAGAGGTTAATGAATGTCGACGAAGCGAAAGAGGTATGTCGTGATCGTGTCAAATGGCGCTTAATTGTCTCTGCCTACCCCGCAAGGGATCTGGCGTGAAGGTATGTATGTATGTATGTAAAATAATTAATTTCGTAATAAAAATACAAGATTTCTATGCAATTGACAGTTATATTAGGTACCATCTGTCATGCGCCATCTATCGTGATAAAAAGTTAGTGATACACCCCATTACAAGTATTTATCATTAGAAACCAAATTACACTACTACACACATCAAAAGTGTCTAGGGATCAACATATATTTTTGCAATAACTTTTCTCCTGATTGATATTCATTAAAATTTTCTTTAAGGATTGATCAAATAAAATGTTTTCGTTTGTCTACAGTAACGATAAACCAAGTCACCTTTGCATTAGTAAAAAAAATTGCCATTTTCCTAATAAAGGGATTTTTGACATTTGAACCACTAACATTAAAGTTCGAAAAAAAGACTGAAATAACAGTTTTTTTTTTAATTTTATTGGGTAACTTAAACAATTAATAATCCGTGTTTCTACCGCGAACACTAACAACACAAGAACATCGGTTTGGCATACTCAAAATGAGTTCATCCAAATCACGCTGTGGAATGGCCGCCCATGTTCGTTGCAACAACAAAAAAAGGTCTTCTTGCGACTGGATACCCTCCATATTCGGCAGAGCTCTTCTCTGAAGAATATCCCATGCATGCTCAATCGGGTTCAAGTCTGGCGACTGAGCAGGCCAGGGCAGGACATTGATGTTAGCTGCGGCGAGAGTCTGTCTTACAACTCTTGCGGTGTGCGGTCGTGCATTATCATGCATTAACTGAAATAAGGGACCGATATGCACTTGTAGAGGAACGATGACGTCTGATACAACCGTCTCAGCATAAATTTGAGCGTTGAGGTTGCCTCTGATCCAAATCAACTCAGTTCTTCCGCCGATCGAAATACCCGCCCATACCATGATGGTTCCACCACTATAAGGATGGACTTCCTGGCAGGATTTTAATCGCTGTTGGCGTCCAGGGGTTCTCCAGTGTCGTATACGTCTTGTATCCGGCCTCATACCAAAACGAGACTCATCAGAAAAGCACACGAAACGCCATTGTTCTTCTGTCCAATTTCTGTGTTCAAGAGCCCATTGATATCGAGTCCTACGATTGTGCATTGCTATAGGTGGTACCCGTAGCGGTCTTCGGGAATGAAGGTTCACTTCATGCAAGCGGTTTCTGACTGTTTGGTCGCTAATTAAGTTCCCTGAAGAGCGATGAAGGCTCACGGCTAACATCATGCGGTTATTGTTGGAGTTCTTCGAGCTGTGATTTGAATGTATCGGTCTTGTCTCCGTGTGGTGCAGCGATACCGTCCTCCATGGCGCTCAGCCACGGTACCAGTGGTTCGGTAACGTGTCCAAAGTCGACTGATAACACTCTGACTTGTATTCAGAGCTAAAGCCACAGTACGTTGCCGGGAACCAGCTTCTATCATTCCCACGGCTCTGATCATTTCTTCCCTGCTTAAATGACGTCGCCGCTCCATAATAACGTTGGTTTTAATCAGTAGTAGGGAAACAGTAGCACTAATAATGTCTTCAATGCGTCTTATGTTTTTATAGGGAAAATATTCACAGCTGATTTTCATCTTTTACTCGAATTTGATTGACAGTTCCTGTTTTAAATTATGAAATGCACCAAAAAGGATCCATATAAATTTATAAAATCATAAATTTATTACAAAGCCACATCTCAATCACAAGAAATCCGCATAAACATGCTTGATCCCTAGACTTTTTTGATGTGTGTATTTAAAAAGACTCACCTGTAAACAAAGAAACGACATTTAAAGTTTATTCCTTATTATGTCAATGCCTTCTTTAATCTAAAGATTTATTAGTTTAACTTTAATACGAGTAGATAATAACGCACTCCTAACTTGACGTCTCTCTGTCAGTTCTGTCATCGACACTCGACCGCGTTCAAAATTCCAACAATGCGAACGCGACTCAATTTAAATCAAAGAAATAAACTTTCTTTACATATTTATTTTTTTCTTTCTGTCTGTGCTTTTTACACATTTAAATACAACAGTAACATCAAACAGTAAGCTGCCTCCGTGGTCTAGCGGTTAAGTCCGTGGATTAGACTCGGATGTACCGAGTTCGATTCCTGGTCGGGACACAAAAATATTTATTAATGTAAATGTATTCATTTACATATTATTTAATTTATTTGTGATATTTCTCGAGTTTGGTATGCTAGAGACATCGACGAGCTTGCCACTTGTCATGCTTGGCCTATAGTAAAGTTGGCTAAATGTCAATCCGCTTATTTATAAGCGTGGTTTCTGACCACCCCGAAAGGGAAACGGTCGTGATGATGATAAAGTAACATCAAATGTCATTTAACAGTGAAGGTTGGTTCCCTTGCCAACTACTCCAAATATATGTTCTGGAAGGCCCATCTCCAACGGTGGAGGTCTAGATCTCTGTGTTCTAGTGGCTGTGATGATGATGATTTTAGGTTGGTTTGAGCAAGTTTTCTCACTATTGTATTTATTTGCATATTTTGTTGCATACGTGTCATGTTATTTTATTGTGACCACCCAGAAACCACGCTTCTAAAGACGCGGATTCACATTTAGCCAACTTTACTATAGGCCAATCATGACAAGTGGCAAGCTCGTCGATGTCTCTAACGGGAAATATTACAATTAACTTAAATATAAATTTTATTTAATTATTGAAATTATCGAGTCTAAAACCACGGACATAACCGCTAGATGACGGAGACAGTCTTATTATTTTATTGTAACAATCGATTTTATATTATGTCTTTTGTATGTGTTTTATGCTTCTTAAGTTTTCTTCTTTCTTGCTTTCTATTTAAATGTATCTATTTGTGAATTTTTGTTATCGGATTTTTTGTAAGATTGAGCATTTTTTTTCTGTATTTAATGTAACTGAAACAATTGTTAGTTTCATATTTCGTGCATCCAGAGTAGACGCCAAGGTCTGGGCAAATCTGGACCGCTGGCAATATTCCAGTAAAACAAATAGTCAACGTTTAGCAAACAGGTTCTCAAACTTCTGCCCAAATTGAACTAAACCTTCACCAACATAGCTTCGTCCGTAAAAATACTAAAAATGCTGTATTTAATACAACGAAAAAATACCTTACCATTTATTAACCAATTGCGCAAATTGAGTATTTGTTTAAACGAAATCCAGGCGACCTTATCAAGCGCGGAAAGTGCGGCGGTTTCTGTTCGCAAATACGCCAACCTCTTTGCGCCTAGACGACTTGGGGTCTAGACGATGTGCCCATGGGGATACTCGGCCAAGCGTCTGGAGTTGTCCAAACGGCTAACGAAAAAGTATGGAGACTGGAAAGCTGGCAATTATTTTAACGAACTAGCCTCGCTATATACTGAGGGGAAATGTTTCCAGTCTTTTTGGGACTATCTCTACTAATCTACACAAGATGTGTAAGTGTATATTACAGCAGAAACTGCCACATAATGTGCATTAATGTGCAAAAAAAAAAATGTTGTCCAAATTTGTATGGAAACTAACCTCTGTGGTCCAGAAGTATATTATACTTTCTATACAGAGGTTAGGGTTCCAATAATCTGGAAATTGCCTGTAATAAATTGTATATCCTGTTAACACTTAAACATTGATATAACTAGTTTTAAGGCAATTTTTTGTGAAGAAATAAATGATTATTAATATATTATTATTATTATTATTAGAGTATATAATAAAAATCCTAGAGAGATACGAGAGTTACCTATAAAACGTTTTACTATTGAGTTAAAGAAAATTCTTATTGACAACTGTTTTTACTCAATAAGGGAATTTTTAGCGTGCAAATGTTGACATTAAAATTGTATTCCAATAAATTGACAAGAACAATATTAAATATAAACTATATACAAATAAATATTGTAAATAAATATCTATTGACGTAAGCATATTGTATGCCCATAATATGGGCAGATTGCATCATCATGACATGTACATACAACTGTAATTAGAATAAGCAATCTATACAATAAAGAATGAATTTTGAATTTTAATTTTGAAGGGTCGTCTCTAGAGGACATTGTTTACTTATAGTTATTTTTTTATTAGGTTTAGTTTATTTTATTTTTTTACTTTTATGTAGTTTTAATGAGAGGAAGATAAATTTCTAAGCATCAAGCAAGCCAGGTCCATCGTGTGTTGGTAAGAGATGAGAAGAATGGTGTCTCGGGCTTGCGACCGACAATAGGCTGGTTTAAGAAAAGGAGGCCTACTTTTTATTCTCTCCATATGGCTGGCACATGCGTTATGTCCGTGATCGGGTGCTGCTGTGGGGGCCTGGGACCTCTGCCGAACACGTTCAATTTATTGTTCTTAAATTAACAGAGGTTTTTGCGTTTTGTCGACTTTCGGGTTGCACATAGGCATGTAGTCTACCTAAATTCTGACTTGCCAGGTGGGTTACTGCTGTACCAGGTATTGTATTTTCATAGGTACTGTTAACTAAATTTAAAAGGTTAATAATTGATCGTTGTGGTGCAGTTCTGTATATGTTTTTATTTTGTAAATCTGATATAGCTGAGTTTTCCTTGCAGATTCCTTTCTCAGTCAGATTAAACATTAACAGGTCACTGGAATTTGCTAAGCTGCTGGTCTTCTGCTAACAGCTTACTTATTGGACCACTTTGCTGCTTAGTCTTCTACTAGCAGGAGTAGAATCATTCAAAATAATTAAATTAATGACGTTTCATAAATGCCTGTAATAGGTTTACGTGAATAAAGATATTTTGACTTTGACTTTGACTTTGACTCCCTACCCAACCAAATACTGTATGATTCCGTAAGTGCCGTCTTGGAAGCTCGTTCCATAAATGTATTGACGGCAGACCTGCTTAGGCCCAATTCTTTCATTAAGTGATACAAAGATTTTGCTGGAACTCCTCTTGCACCAACTTCCACTGCGTAAAGCTGAGTCTTGAACCCGTTCCTGATCATTTCTTCTGTGAGATCATAATATTTATTCAACTTCATGTTGTGGTCTTTTGGAATATTTGATTCTCACGGAACGGTAAGTTCAATAAGGATAACTTTTTTTAAGTTTCGAGAAAACACTAAGATGTCTGACCTATAGGCTGATACAGCTAGTTCATCTGGGATCCTATAATGGTGTTCAAATGTATCCATGAGAATTTTCCAGTCTGATGCGGCGCCAAGGATCGAGGTGGGCTTGCATTTAGTTTTCGTGCTTTGCCCTTCCTTTACAAATGTATTTATTTTTATAAATAAATACGAAATTGGGAAACATGAAATAAATATTGTTCTGACCACGGTCGTGATGATCCTTTTATAGTTTGACCCGAAAATGGATATTTCAATACATTTTCAATGAACAGGCTGCATTCTGAGAAGTTTGGACGAAACTCTCGGCGATGGCTGGAGGATGCTGATTTTCCAAATAAATGCTACCCATTTTGCTACGAAGAGGATTTTCTTGCATACAAAATGAATATAGAACGTAACTTCTTGAAGATTCCAATACCATTTTATTATTATTTAACTAAAGGTTGGATTCCTTATCATTTTATTTCCATTCCTTATTATTTATTTTCTTCATTATTTTTATTTTGTAATTTACAATTTTAACTATTTTTTTTTCTGTGAAATCTTACTAATTTTTATTTAAATCAGGGCAGTCCAAATCTAGCATAAAAGCGGCATGTCCGTACGTTTCTCTGAGCCGTTTAGCTGTATTCTCTTCCACATACATACATATCTTCACGCCAATAATTTCGCATTATATATCTGGTTCGTCAATCTCTCTTCGCTCATCCTTTCGACATGTCCGAACCATCGGAGCATGCCTTTCTTTATTTTTGTACCTATGCTTTCTTTTAAACCTACCCTTTTGCGTATTTCGTTATTACGTATACGGTCCATCAAAGTTACGCCGCATATCCGACGTAAAGACCTCATTTCTACTGCATTAACTCTACTCTCATGCGTATTCTGACATATCCACGTCTCGCTTCCATACATAAGTGTTGGTATTAGCATGGCATTGTGTATGGCGAGTCGAGCTTTATTATTGACATTTCGACTGGCGATCAGTGACCCCAGGGCCCCATTAACACTATTTCCCGCGTTCACTCTTCTTTCAACATCCCTATCATACTTCCCATCCGCAGTGAAAACACTGCCCAGATATATAATTTCATTTACCTGTTCTAGCGTTTCATCATCAATCTTTATCGTCAAGTATGTCATCCTTCTTCTTTCAAACACTAGTACCTTGGTTTTTCTCGCATTTAAACGGAGTCCTTTTTCTGCACATCCATCCCTCTTTCATTTCTGTGACTAGTGATTGCAATTGTTGTTCGGACGATGCCATAAGAACAGCATCATCTGCATAAAGCAGGCAGTTCACCACAAGATCACCCATTTTTATCCCACAGTCACTCTCCATCACTTTTAGGCATTTGTCGAGATATAAAGTGAATAATCTGGCGGACAGCACGCAGCCTTGTTTGACGCCCATTTGTATTGTATTCTCTTACTTAAGCGCAAACGTTATATAATGGAATTATGGAATAATTAACTATATATATATATATATCACGCTATTAAAGTTGATATTTGCACGGCCACTGTCAAGGTCGAGCGCTTATAGATTTTAATAATATTTTGTAATTATGACGCATGCTCTGACGTAAATAACATAATCCATTAATAACGTTTACGACTAAAAAACAGAATAGGGCTGCAGGCCATTTTCGACCCCCCCCCCCCCCTCCCCCCTATAACTTCATTGTGGTAAAACTAGAAGCCTGAATTTTCAGTTACTAGTGTATTTCAGGTTCCATTTTTTTATTTGGTCACTCACTGACAACCTGATCATCAAAACTCTAAGCCACTTACATAGAAGCTTCAATTTTGCAATAAGCGTAAAAAAAGGTATCATCACGACCGTTTCCCTTTCAGGGTAGTCATAAACCACGCTTAAAAATAAGCGGATTCATATTTTTCCAACTTTACTATAGGCTAATCATGACAAGTGGCACGCTCGTCGATGTCTTCAGCATACTAAACTCGAAAAATATCACAAATAAATTAAATGTTTTTTTTTACATTAATAAATATTTTTGTGTCCCGACCAGGAATCGAACCCGGTACCTACGAGTCTAAATCCAGCGGTTAAGTCCGCTAGACCACGGAGGCAGTGGAATTAGTGTTTAGTGTATAAATCAAGGAAAAACTTAAATATTTTATAATCCCATATAATAGGTTTACAAAGTTACATTTGAATGGAATGAATCAGTGTATACAATAATATGTACACGTATTATTCCATTATGACACTAGGCCATCGCATGAAAACACAATGTATCCCACAAGTAATATATATTATTATTACAGCCCCTAGAACACAGCGTCCTAGACCTCTACTGCTGGAGATAGAACATATATCTGGAGAATTTGGCCTTCACTCGCCACGCTGGCCAGAGATGGCTTGGCGAGAATATGATGTCAATTTTTTTAATGTCTTTTTTTTTTTTTTTTTTTTTTTTACTGAACACGACATGTGACATCACGCCCACCTGATGGTAAGCAGTACGCGAGTTGCAAGAATGGGAGCAACTGACGCCGAAGGTCACCACGACCGACATCAGTCTCTACCTCTATGCCGGCCTAACAAGATGCTTTTTCACACTTCGCTTGAAGTGTGAAAAAGCATTCGGACTCGAGGTTATAAGAGTGGGGAAACACGCTGGCTTGGAGAGCATTCCACATCCAGCGTGCGACAGATGTAAGAGTCTCCAAATTTATGCATATTTTTAACATATATTTATTAACGATTTTACAATTTGGTATTAGTGGAACTGGGACCGATGGCTTAACGTGCTCTCCGAGGCACGGGAACGGTGGTGTTGTCAATCTATGAAAAATTTACGTAAGTAAAGTGTATTTCTCATTGGTACATGCCGGGTGGGCTTGAACCGACCTTTGTAGGATTAAGGGCAAGCGAGCCACCACCGTGCGCTAAAAGCATATAGGCCGGCATAATTATAGGGACTGATGTCGGCGCACCGGTTACTATCAGGTGAGCGCGATGTCACATGTCGTGCTCGGTATTAAAAAAGAAACAGTGTAAAGTTAACAGACAATTATAATTGACCGATTCAAAAAGCAACTTTTTTTGTAACGAAATCCGTAAAAATAAGGTCCTTACATATGAAATTGGCGTTTTATATGTAAATGGTAAAACAAAAAAATCATATATAAATGATATATTTATTTAATTGAAGTATCTATATACCATTATTATCTATGCACTGTCGCCATTATATAGGTAATTCATGGATCCATGGTTTAAAATAAATGTGAGCAACTGTTTTTTTCTTCCTTGCAAGAAATTGGACAAATTGCGAAAAAAGTGGTATTCTGTTGCAGCAAGGAGAGTATGGTGGTTGTCGGAGACGTTCTAACTGCAGCTCGTCTAATTTAGAGACCGTCTGTCGTGAAGTGTAAGGTCTAGCATTGTTTATTTATTTTTAAAAAAATCCCAGCATATTATATTAAACATATAAACAAAGTAGCAATAGTGGAACACAAGCCAAAGAGATTTTATATTATTTAGACAATACAATTAAAACAGAAATAAAAGTAAAATATAGAACAGTTATTAGATTTAAATTAATAGTGCAATTGAACTGTGACTAGCAAAAGTAAAAGAAAAATAATAATAAATAAGTTAAAACCAATAGGTTAATGATTATTTACCTAAATCAAAATGAATGAATGAGACAAAATTATACTATATATACGAGTATAGCAGTATTCGTATATTAGCAAGCGAAGTGGATTTCCAAAGTTAGTCCGGGATAAGAGTTGTCTTGGTACTGCCTCCGGTGATTAGTTAGATGTATCAGAGTAGAACATGGCTAAAACGTTAATATAGACAAGTCATTTACAGTAATCTAAACAGGTGAATGATTAAATGTTTGGAAAATGTATATAATATACGATGTGCTACCCTGTAACACCAACAGAATTAGCTAAAATTATAAAAAATCTTAAGCCAAAACATTTGCATGACCTATGGCTACTAACACCAAAGTTAATTAAAGAACTAATTAGCGTTATTGTATATCCACTGGCAAAGTTAATTAGTGATGCTTTCGCAACAGGGGTTTTTCCAGATCTTTTAAAATTTGCAAGGATCATTTCGCTCCACAAAAAGGGTGACTGCTGTGATGTACACAATTATCAGCTTAACGTTAAATATATATTGTGTACAATTTTGTTTAAATTATATTGACTTAACCAAATTCCGGTGGGAATGTACGGTGATACACTAAGAATAAAGAATGTCCTGAAGCAGCAGTGGGCTATAGCAATTCATTAGTCTCGTTTGTTAAGCAGCGAGCTTTTCCACCATGGTTTGCACATTGTTGCCAATACAGATCTGCCGTAATCGTCTGGCCAGATCTTAAGAAGCTGTAGTGAATGACACCAGCACTGGTCCACCGAACACTCAACAGTACTTTTATCTGAGTCAATATTCTTTGGACAGGATTTACCCATTTATCATTTAATGAATCACTAAATTTAAAACACAAATACACAAGCCTAAATTTGAAATAAATTTGAATTTGGATTTCCTAGCCATACGCCAGAAATTTGAGATCAAAATTCGACAAATCGTCAATTTCATATGCAACGATCTAATTGTAAATAGTAGTCCAACGTATTTTTAAGTTAAAAAAAACCATTTAAAATTGTAATATTATTACGTTTATTTTAAAATCAACATTAATTTAAATAGTGCAAAGTCCAGGTGGTGTAAAAAGGCTTGGAGAATTGAATTTTAACAGATAAATCTTTTGAATGGCCCACAAGAGACGACCGCTTGAGAAAATGTAGAAATGATTTCCAAAGAATCGTTCAAACATTGTCGGTTTTAATACCATTGAATGGTTTTTTATATAATTCAACTCTTTCAAATTTTATGATAAGATTTTTTAATATTCGTAAATGTTTTTTAGTTAATTATTTCCAATCGTTTTAAATAAGAGCGGTGGTAGCTCGGTTGTAAGAACGTTTTTTTTTAATCCTTAAAAAGTCGGTTTGTACGCTGGAACATCATCATCATCAGCCTGTATCTCTCTTTACTGCTCGCTGCCTACGCCTTCCCCAAAGCTCACCACTTAGCGTGATCTTTCGGCACCTTCTTCAGGCCATCCCTCCATCTGGCGGGTGGTCGTAGTCTGCGTCTTCCCGTACGTGGTCTCCGCCCACCCTAGCTAAACGGTTTAGTTTTCGACAAGTTTAAAATAAAGGAAATAAATAAAAAACATTTACGTTCTATGTCTCCAGATTAACGAGTTTCAGCGTTGAATTGTTGATCTTTCCATACATAGGAAATGTAACGTAACCAACATACATTTTATTGCATATTTGCACCTAATGCAGTTTTTGTATGCCGATTTTATTGGACTATTATTTGGAATATTTTTCTGTCCCGACCAGGAATCGAACCCGGTACCTCCGAGTCTAAACCCACGGACTTTTTAAAGTCAAAGTCAAAATATCTTTATTTACGTAAATCTATTACAGGCATTTATGAAACGTCATTAATTTAATTCTTTTGAATGATTCTACTCCTGCTAGTAGAAGACTAAGCAGCAAAGTGGTCCAATAAGTAAGCTGATTCCAGTGACCTGTTAATGTTTAATCTGACTGAGAAAGGAAACTGCAAGGAAAACTTAGCTATATCAGATTTACAAAATAAAACATATTCAGAACTGCACCACAACGATCAATTAATAACTTTTTAAATTTAGTTATCAGTACCTATGAGATTACAATACCTGGTACAGCAGTAACCCACCATGCAAGTCAGAATTAAGATAGACTACATGCCTATGTGCAACCCAAAAGTCGACAAAACTCAAACCGCAAACTTAACCGCTAGACCACGAAGGTAGTTAATAATAATAATTAACGAAATCCTATTAAATTCGATTCAGTACTTTAGATGTGAAAATACAGAGACTAACAAAGCTTCGTTCGCGTTAATATTAATGAAGTATAATACCTAATTTTCCGATGATTGATAAAAATAAAAAACAACCCTAAATATTTTGGGATACAATCGAATAAGAGCGACCTCAAAGAAATAAAAGGGATCGTTTCCCAAAATCGTTTTCGATTTGCTACCGATAGCGATAAATTAAATAAAGGAGGGAAATTATCAATTTATTTTGGCAAAACGGTAACCTTTGATGTTCAGTACGACGAGCTCTTGAAAAGTCGCAGATCGTCTAACTTTGAAACTAAGTTAGTAATTATATTTTCACAGTAAAGGTACAGCCAGTTAGCTACGAGTTACATCAAGCTATGTAAAAAAAAGTTTATTTAAAAAATAAAAAACCCGCCTGTGTAAAAAATGATATTGTATTAAAATATTGTATTACGATATTGTATTTTCGTATATAGTATTAATATATTGATAATGATGAAATGGATGAAACCTAAAATTTTAAAACTGAAAAACACAGTTGACTCTAATCATCCAAGTAGCTATGTGTAGCATGCCGTGTACACTGCCCTTGGGTTGCAATTCCGACCTTATGAATTATTGTTAATTTGTGCTTGATATGTATTAATTGTAACCTGTTAGTGTACCTTAAATAATAAATAAATAAATAAAAAAGGAAAGAAATTAATAAAAGAAAAAAAACACACCCATGGCGGTAAAAAGTTTGATAACTGCTTAACTGCACCATTCAAATAATTTTATATATTTAGTTAAATAGTGACATTAACACTCAGCACCCATTATAAATCGAGACAAGTTCAATACTTCTGAAAGAGGGACTGCTAAAGTTGCTATATATAAAATTATTTGAATTCGCATTTGCAACTTGGTGAGTTTTGTTTCAAGGGTGTTATTTTTATATAAATATCACTATTACAAGCTTACAATATTAGTTCTCCTTGAAAATAAAAATTAGCATTTAACATCATTGCAAATGGCACATACTTTAAACGAGAACAACAATTAGGTGGTAGGCGGACTGATGGTGGTAATTTGGGCAGTCTGCCGGGAGCAGTGAGTGTATCCACACGTCGTCAATGGCCCGGTATGGTGTTAGGGACTGATGTCAGTCATGAGTGTCTGATTCCAGTTGCTAACATTCGTGGACCTTGCGCGCTAATATATAAAAAAATTACTTTATAATCATTAGGATTTTTTAAGTAAATATTATCCGCAGGTTGTTTATAATAATTTTAACAACATTTATATGTCGATGCGGAGAACCAGTATATCATCTCGGACACCACGGGCTTTCTTGTGCTAGAAGTTCTGGCCGCATTCCTCGTCACGCGACGTCAACGACATCATCCGAAGGGCTCTTGCACTGCTGGTGCAATCTTAGAACCATCTAGGATTGTGTGGAGCGATGGCAAGAGACCTGACGGAATGACTGTTAAGCCGTGGAAACTTGGCAGGTCTCTGGTGTGGGATGCTACGTGTGTAGACACATTAGCTTCATCTGACATCCAGGTGACCTCGTCAGGCGCGGGGAGAGCGGTGTTTTCTGCGGAGAACCTCAAATTGCGCAAATACGCCAACCTTGGTACCCGTTACGAATTTGCGCCGTTTGGGGTCGAGAGGCCAAGGAGTTGTCAAAGCGGCTGACGGAAAGGTCTGGAGACAGGAAGGCTGGCAATTATTTCTGCCAATGTATTAGCCTCGCTATACAGAGGAGAAATGTTGCCAGTCTCCTTGGGACTATCTCGGATGGGACATCTCTAGAGGACATTTAATTTTATTATTAAGGTAGCTTTTAATTTATATTTAATACATATATATTAATTTACTTTGAATAAATTCCATTTTATATTTATTAAAGTAAGAATATATATTTTGATAACACTCTTTAATTAATAAGACAAAAATATTATATTTAAAAAATATATGATAAAAATAAACGCATGCGCTAGTCATTAACAAGCTTGCCACTTGTCATGATAGGCCTATAGTAAAGTTGGCTAAATGTAAATCCGCTTCTTCAAAAAGCGTGGTTTCTGACAACCCTACAAGGGATTGTGATATGAATAACGCAATCCACTATTTTGACAATCAAACGTTTGCATATAAACACTTCATACAAAAATATGACATTTAAAAAGTATCCTGAACACCGAGGGAGTTTATAAAAGAGCTTACAATGCAATCTTTTCCGATTGAATAAACAATTCATGCATAAATGTATGAAGTTTCTCAAATTGCGACCATTGTCATCCGAGAATGTATTTTTGAAGGTTTTCAGCCGTTCAATAGAGATCTTTTCCGGTAGTTTTTTAGTCAATAAATTTGCATTCTATTCTTTATTCACACTCCATACACAACCTCATACCTACGTATCAATTTATGTTAATATACTCCATATTTATTTATGCAGCTAAAACTTGGACTCTGACGACTTGGAAAGCCGGTGATTGTAATCGCGTCAATGTCTCTGAGATGTGGTGCTGGAGGCGTTTGCCACGTATACCTTGGACACTGCGACGAACCAATGCCAATTGGTAAATCAATCATGTCAATGAAAAAGTATATGACTAGGGCAACCTTAGTATAGGGGACAGATGTCTTTTACTAAATTAAGCATGTACAATACTGTAACAATCTTGTTCAATGTGCATTTTTTTGTGTCAATAAACTAATATAATTATTTGGTATTTGTTTTGTTTTCGAAAATTTTCTCCAAATTCATTGCTCTAAGAGGCTGTGTCAGTTTACAATCTAAAAATAAATAGAAATAGTGTGATTGATAACTATAATATTTATGTCAATATATATAAAATTGTGGCTGAAAGAAGGCCGTATCAGCTACGATCTAATAATAATAAGTATGTCTATTGAATTATTAGGTACGATCAAGTTTCGGAGTTTCTCGCAAAATTAAAATAGTCACCTATACGTTTCTGTCGTAATCTCCGAATTCTATCTCTTCTTTTCTCTGTTCTTTATAAACCTTTGTCACTTAAATATTTAAAAGATAACTTTATTAGCTCATTTCATAATAGGATTCTTGGCTCTGCACATAACTCTTCACTGGCTATTATTCCTTTGCACCGTACTAATTCTGTTTCCAACTCTTTTTTAGTGGTAGCTGCAAGCACACAAACAGAGTCACATTTTATTTATTTATTTATTTACTATAGGTACACAAACAGATCACAATCACAATCAGTTCACATTTTCCAGCAATTTCTTAAGTTCTAGATTGCAATCCAAAAGCAGTGTACACAGCATGCTTATTGTGATTTAGCCATGACATTGTCATTTCAATTTAATTATTTCATTTCAGTGAAATATGTCAAAACGAAAATAATAATATTAATAAAAAAAAAAAAAAATGGTATGTCAAAGAATAAGGTAGTAAATCAATAATAATAAATTTAAAAAAAGCAATGAAAATTTAAAATAGAAATAATAATGTCATTTAATTAAAGAAATAATAATAAAATAATATAACAATCATCAATATATAAAAAATAAAATCCAGAACAGACAGAACAAATATCAAGAAACAAACAAAACATCAGCATATTACATTAATTAAGAAGGTAGATTATATGTTGTTTACAGTAGTACCAGCAAAATATGCGGTAACAGATCTCTTATACACTAAAAATCTGGCGTTGAATATGTCAATGGCCTTCCTCCTATCGTCACTGTCTCCACTACAAACGATATCATTATAAGCGCGACACATTCTTACAACTGGGTTAAGGCACGATGTGTTCCACTTGCGAATATGCAAAGCAAATGTGTTAGGTGCTCGTATTCTATATGAAATATTGAAGTTTATGGATGAAAGTAGGCAAGGGGCGTCGATCGAAGAGTGAATTAGTTTATGCAAGCATAGAAGATCATAGCGCTTTCGACGACTCTCAAGGGTCATCACCCCAAATCGAGACACCCTGTCTGTATAAGCTCTCAGAGAACGACCCAAACCACATCTGTAAGAAATAACTTTTAAACATCTACTCTGTATACTTTCAATTCTTTTTATATGGACGGCGTAGAAAGGTGACCAGATGGGACAGCAATACTCCAATATACTACGTACAAGGGCATTGAATAAGTAAATGACACTGCCATGTTTCTTAAAACCCTTACTTGTCCTTAGTACAAAACCCAGCAATCGATTTGCTCTATTAATAATATAGTCATAGTGGTCCCTAAAATTTAAGTGGTCATCAAACAGAACGCCTAGGTCCTTAACAACAGTCTGGCGGCTGAGTTTGGTCTCGTTGATGGTATAGTCATAGATAAATTTGTTTTTTTTAGTTGTGAAAGATACCACAAAACATTTGTCAGTGTTGAGCGACATCCTGTTACGCAGGCTCCAGGCAGTGATTATATCGAGGTCTTTTTGCAGTTGTACAGCGTCTTCTAAAGATGTTATTCTATTAAATACCTTTAAGTCATCGGCGTATAGGAGGCACTGGCAGGATATAACGTCAACCAAGTCATTGATGAAGACGAGAAAGAACAGGGGGCCTAGGTGTGAACCCTGTGGAACTCCAGACCGAATAGCGACTGGTGTTGACAAGCAACAACTGTCCACCTGACAGTTGGAGGCAAAAGCTGAGCAAATAAACTGCTTATACTCTAACAAATTACTTAGGGTGGAACGATGCTTCATGAATCCATGTTGTTTTTCAGATAGTATTGGTTTGAAGTGTGAGTACAATGTATCATAGATCAAGGACTCAAACAATTTAGCTAAACAGGAAAGAATACTGATAGGTCTATAATTTTCACACTTTGACTTGTCTCCTGATTTAAAGACCGGAACTATGTGTGCAGTTTTCCAAAGGGTAGGAAATGTGCCTTCACCTAATGATAAATTAAAGATAATTGATAATGGGGTACTTAATTCATTTGCACAGTTTTTAACAAAAAGTGGTGGAATTCCATCCGGGCCAGCACCCTTACTCGAGTCCAATTTTTTGATTTTTGCAATAATTTTACATTTTTCTATTGCAACTGCACATAGGGTGTTAATGACAATATTATTATTACTACTTGCAGGATCAGGGAATCCTGGTTGTAATCTCCGGAACACTGAACCAAAATGGTCTGAAAAGAGCTGAGATATTGACTGCGCGTCCGATGCACAATGGCTCCCCAGACTCATTGCCTCCGGAATGGAAACGGAACCCTTCTTACTGTTAATGAATTTCCAGTAATGTTTAACATTGGTCTTCAGTGAGTCTTCTACAGAGGACAGAAAGTCATTGTAACAGGTCTTTATAAGAGATTTACACCTTGCACGTAGAAGTGAAAATGTGTCATAATCTCTGGGGTTAGAG
Source organism: Tinea semifulvella (assembly GCA_910589645.1). Taxonomy (NCBI): domain Eukaryota; kingdom Metazoa; phylum Arthropoda; class Insecta; order Lepidoptera; family Tineidae; genus Tinea; species Tinea semifulvella. The sequence goes on from OU342612.1 coordinate 1,539,335, forward strand.
AATTTCTTGTACCGCCTGTGGTATTTCTCCTTTTCTTTAAGGCACTGTTTTAGGGCATTGTTGTACCATAGAGGAAATTTATGATTGCCGTTTGTAGTCAAAGGGGTGTGAGATTTTATTATTGAGTATATAATGTCATAGAATATTGTTAAACAAGTGTCAGTATTATTGGTTGAGAGTTCCTTCTCCCAGTCAATTAAACTTAGGTCATGATTTATTTTAAGATAATCACTTTTATAAAAATTTAGTCTTTTACGGCTTACAGGTTTCAATGACTTCGAAAGGGGAGTAAGGGTCAGAAGATATGCTAAATGATGCTTGTCGGTTTCACAGATTGGGTCTTCCTCCTTTACTGTTATGTTTTGAAAGTTAGAAAGAGCCAGGTCAAGAAAACGATTATTGTTATTGGGTATTGTGATAAATTGATCAAGGTTGCATATTTCAGTTGTTTCACAGAGAAGGGAAGCTTTTTTGTCTTTAGGATCAAATGGGGTCAGTGAGAATTTCAAATTTGGTTTCCATGAAACATTGCCGGTGTTGAAATCCCCCAGTAGCAAGAATCTGTCATTATTTTTTGAGTTTAATATAATATTTTTACAATTGTCATAAAAGACAGACAAGTCAGTGAATGGCAGATCTGGAGGCAGGTAACAGAGACATATATTCAACACCAGTCCACTAGGTTCGCTCGGCATAATACTCAACCAAAGGTCCTCAACTCTACTATTCCAAGATGGTTGAGGAATTACATTAAGGGTTTTTTTACTAGCAATAAGGATACCACCACCTGAGCCCTTGGTTGAGCATGACATCCAGCGGTCACGCCTGTACACATTATATCGACTATCAATCACTTCACCGTCATATATACCCTCAGCAAAATTTGTTTCAACAAAGCAAATCAAGTCATAATCATTGTTTAGTATATTTAAGTGAATAACATTAGTTTTTGAACTTGAAAAAGATAAGTAAACGCCCCCTTTTAAAATTACAATAAGTGTTACTTAATTTATTAATTACTCATATGTTATCTAAATAAATGAAAATTCGTGGCTGTAAAAGTACATGTTATTCAATGCTATAAACACACGTATGTAAGTAAACAATGTTAAAAATTCCATTATAACACACCCTATAAGTCTGTTATTTGTTTTGTGTTCAAAAATTTTCTCCCCCAGGATTCGTGGTGATTAAAAACACGAGTTTTATCCTAACAACTTATTAATTACTCGACACAGTATTTTGTTGAATTTATTTATAAAAAAATAAAGTATCGTCATGACAGTAATCTCTTGCGGGGTGGTCAGAACCCGCGCTTTTAAAGGAGCAGATTCACATTTAGCCACTGATTCATCGGTGGAGTTCTAGTTGTAAAAAATATTTTCTTAAAATCCAAAAAAGTCTCGGTTTACAACACCACTGTTCTCCTCGGAGAATATGTTAAGTCGCCCAAGTTCCACTAATACTAACTTATGGAATACTAATTCAAATATTATAGCGAGTGTGCGACATTTATTAAAAACTGAGTCATTCTGATGTAGCGTTGACGGGTTCCCATGAAACTAAAGGAGATGGGTGGAGGGTGCTTAAACTAATGTTGTACAGGACCAACTTGTGGAATCGTTAATAAATTGTCATAAAAAATTGAGATCATATCCTCGCCAAGCCGCCTGGCCAGTGTGGCGAGTGTATGCCAAATTCTCCAGTTCTGGAAGGCCCATCTCCAGCAGTGGAAGTCTAGGACGCTGCGTTCTAGTGGCTGTAATGTTAGGTCAATCATGGCGAGTTATAAATGAAATAAACTAATGTCGACTAGTAATCCGCGTCTAAATCTACGCGCTAAACTATAGAGGCAGACTGGATAAATTATAAATTCTTAAAGAATGATTTTTTTTTTGTATAAGGTAAAGACAAGTTTGCACTAAACTTTGATCATAATCATCAACATATGTCTCCATTGCTGGATGTAGACCTTTCTCAAGGCAGTCTTTTGCTACCCTCATCCATCCCCTTGACCGCGACCTTATTTAGTTTATACGTCCATCAGCGTTGTTCCGTACGTGGTCTCCACTTTGTTCACTTCCACTGTTCGTCGATTCTGCGAGAGATGTGTCATTGCCACATCAACTTAGTTAACGAATATTAACGTTTCGAATTCAATCCATCAGATTATTTTATTATTATTATTATAATCCATCCATGGAGCCTAAGTGCAAAAAAGTTTTTAAAAGATATAACACCGCGTCTTGTCGTCTCCTCCGGTGACAAGAGGGCTGGTTCTTTTCTTGCCCAAAGAATCAGTATTGCAAATCAGCGGGGAAATGCAGCCAGCGTTCTTGCCTCCATTCCACGCGGACGGGAATTATATCCCTATCCTTAGTATTACTATTAATTTTATTTTATATTTTGTTAATATTTTTTTCGAATAAATGTGTTAATAAATCCATCAGAGAAAAACCAAACATAGCTTCCTCCATAGCTAGCTCAATTTGTGGACAATTCCCACAGTCGGTTTCCACGTCTCAGCTTTGCGCAAAACTTTGGATGCTATTAAATAGAATAATGTTCTAAAAATCAACAACATTGAGAATTTGGGAAGTATATCACTGAACCAGTAAGTGAACAGTATTTATTGAGACACCATTTCTCTTTTTTAGTGCCCATTCCTGATTTAGTGGCTAAACTTAGCTTTAACCTTTTTATATTGCAACTGTTTTCTCTGTATTTTGTAATTTAATGCCTAAATATTTACTTATTACACTCGCCACGCTGGGGCTTGGCAAAGATATGATATCAATTTTTTATGTCAATTTATTAACGATTCCACAAGTTGGCATTAGTGGAACCGAGACCGACGGCTTAACGTGCCCTCCGAGGCACGGGAACGGTGGTATTGTAAATCTTATAACAATAATAAATAAATATTTCCAGACAGGTCACACAGCGCCATCTAATTTCCGTGGTAAGCTACGAGGCTTGTGTTACGGAAACTAGATGATTGATAAACTACATATTATACATATAAACACCCAGACCGAGACAAATTATACAATGTACAACTTACCCCCGATGGGAATCGAACCCACGACCTCCCGAGTTCACGGCAACGTTTGTTACCACTAGACCACTGAGGCGGTCTATGACAAATATACGTAAGAAAAGTGTATTTTTTTCATTTCATTTATTTATCACCGTAGGGACCGTCTGGAACACTTGGTTAAGTCAAATTTATAATACTCTGTAACTAATATTAGTTACCTACAGTAAACGAGATAACACAATCATGGTCAGACAGCTTAATACGAAACAACACGACAAAGACCAGAAACAGCCCAAACTATCAATACAATTATGGATGAGCCATATTGAATGCTAAATAGTCAAATACAAAAAAATAAATTTAAATACTAATAATGTCAAACTATTTTAAAATAAAAATGTCAAGTACTACAAGGTACTACTATAATCTAATATATATTGTATACAACACTAAAATACGTCAAATAACTAATATTATTAAACATAAAAATCTGCCACAAGGGCATCGTCATTAAAACTAAATAAGAAACAAAGAAAATATATTAAAATATTTTAAATATTTCTCATTGATACATGCCGGGTGGGTTTGAACGGACCTTCGTAGGATTTAAGGTACGCGGTTCTTACAATCGATCCACCACCGCGGTATTTAATGTTCTAGATATTTAATATTCATGAAATTAAATAGACCATAACTATTGCCGGGCCGTGATGTAGAAACAATAATATGCTCAGTTTTATAGTACTCACCAACATTCGGCTTATAGTGATGTGCAATATTGTATCGTCAGTAGAGACATTAAATACAGATAACAAGACAGGGTAAGAAATCAAACGGAATGAGACTAGATCAGTCGGTACATTATTATTTTGTATCTGCAAGCTTCGAAAGGGTAACCTTCATCTTCTACAAGAGAACCAGTGGTCAGTTAATTTTCCCAAGTAAATGCCGCAAACCTGTGGAACAAGCTGCCGGTAAATAAATATACGACAAGCATCCAACCGAAGCAAAAAAAAAAGGTATATTCATATTATTGAAATAGCTCATAACAACTCATTTAGATTATTTATTATATGTAGTGTATGTATTAATGTTATGTAATGTATGTACCTAATGTATTAATAAAACGTTATGTGTATGCATTATTAGTATTTAGTTTATTATAGTATTTATTATTGTAGTTTAGATAATATAGCATATTTATTACGTAATCATATTTCTCTAATTGCACCTACCTTACGTCTTTAATGTTCTTCAGTGTCCCTAAGTTTGGCTGTCAGAGAATGTCTAGCGACATTAAGTTCGCCCCTTGTATATATTGTGCAATAAAGTTTTAATAAATAAATAAATGTTGACTAAACTAATATTTAAAAAGGTTTTTTATTAAAATACACGTAACATTCTGGAGGAATTGGAGATAGGACAGCGCCTTTCCTCAATCGTACAATCACGCATTCTCACTTTCTTTGGACATGTGTCGCGGCGTGGATATACTTTGCGCCTTGTAGTTCAGGGAAATGTGAAAGGCAAGAGGATGCGTGGTAGGTCTCCGATGAGATGGACTGACCAGGTTAAAGTAGCAATGGATCACCGCCTACATGAGTGCTCCAGGAAGGCAGCAGTTCGAGAGGAGTGGCGACGGCTTGTTGAGCGTGCCACTGACACTCAAGTGACGACCACGACCACTCTGCCAAGAGTGTAGCGACTAAGAAGAATAATATTCTAGAAGTTTATATTATTTAAATAACAACTCATTAGGGAAAACTTTTCCAACTCACAATTATAATCTTAACAAATCGAATCATAAATCCTAGAATTATACATTTCTATTTTTTTTATCAAACTGTTATTTATAAAAGTTAAGTAAAGTATCATCACAACGTAAGGAGCGAATTAACATTTAGTTGGCTTTACTATATGCCTATTATGACTTGAGAAAAGTCACAAATAAATTAAATATAAAATATTTTTTTGTTCACGACCAAGAATCGATCTCAAAATCATCTCGCGATCTCTTCGCTAGACCGTGGAAGCACACATTTTTGGATTTGCGAATTATTATTTATTTTATTAAACAATCTGGGTCTGTATTGAAAAAAATAAGTTTACACTAAGATATTTCATCTAAAATCTTTGGTTTTACTTAAATAACACATTAGGCTGTTGGCCTCTCTTCTCGCACAATCGATGTACTCAGCACCCGCACGGTTAATCCATAGATTTTTAAGAAAATATTGTCTGATTTCACAAATTACAAGAATTATTAATAATATTAATATTAATAATTTCCCATCACTATTGTTTCACATTTACTACGAGCTGTGTGATAAATTCATCAACTTCACGGACAGAACCTGCCATGGGGTGAGGCAGGCCTTCAGTTTTGGAACGGAAATTAATCTTTATTACTGTATTATAAAACATAACTTGACCTAACGTAACCCTTAATAGCGTACAAATTTACTTTGACAATAAAATAGTATGGTATTATTTTAATACGAGTACAAAAAAAAATTTGGTGGGAAACTAAACAAAAAGGTTAAGGCTATATACAGGCTGATTTTTAAAGTGGTCGTGGATTACTTGCCTACTTTCTAAACGTCGAGGAATATTGAAAAATAAAAAATAAAAAAACTGAGCTTAAGGATTCCCATGGAACGATAAATTCAATAAGGATAACTTTTTTCAATTTCCACAAAAACACTAAGATATCTGGCCTATAGGCTGATACAGCTAGTTCATCTGGGATCCTATAATGATGTTCAAATGCATCCATGAGAATTTTCCAGACTGATGCGGCGCCAAGGATCGAGGTGGGCTTGCATTTAGTTTTGTTCTTTGCCTTCTCTTACAAATGTATTACTAAGTATAGGATCACGTTTCATGTGATTCTAAGGTGTTGATTTCTACAAATCTGACTTTTGCAGCGAGCAAAGACAGAGCTTATTAAAACATAAAGTATGGTAGCAAATTTCCTACCAATTCAAACTAAATCACGAGTCTGAATCTATCGTAATCCGGCCGTTTGTTTCCGACCGATAAAACCGAATATATCACCCGCTCAAATAAAATAGATTTGGTTTTCGCGACGACTTATTTAAAACTGCTTTTGGGTACACCCTTTGTTCTATATTTTAAAGATATTTTATCCTAAACGCATAGGATATCAACGAGCTTACCATAATGCCCGGATAAAGGTGGTTCTTCACCAGATATAACCAATAAATATATAAATATAATAATATATATCGACAAGTGTGGTGATTTCTGCTGAGAACAGTTTAGTTTTTAAATCGGCTGATGGAAAGGTCTGGAGGCAGAAAGACTGGCAATTGTTTCACGATTATTTATTTTACATGGTAAGTCGAAGGCAAAAGACCACGTGGCCGAAGCACAGACCCGGATGGTGGATGGGACAAAGGGATCCAGTGAGGTGAAAGACGCAAGGAGGAGGAGGATATGAATAACGAGGTGGAAGGCATAACGCACATGTATTCAAAACAGGAATTAAGGTATGCAGGCGCATGAGGGTTGTTCAGGATACCATACAGAGACACGAGAAGGTTTGTGGTGATCATGACAAATCGCGCTAAATTGTCTCTGCCTACCCCGCAAGGGAACTGGCTGGAAGTTATGTATATTCATATGTGTATGTTTCAACCTTAAACCAAACAATATAAAAAAACGGCTTTTGCGAGAGAGGGCTGGTTCATTCATCGCTTAGAAAATCAGCATAGCAATTCAGCGAGAAATTGCGTTCTTGCAACCATGTCGCGCGGACACGATTAATATTTAAATTAGATTTTTATTTTTATTTTTTATTTTTATTTATAATAATAATAGATATTCATAATAATAAAAAAGAAATGCTTTGTGAGGTCTGTCTGACCTCAGGTGACCAACGGCGGGTTAACGTTAGAATGGCTGTAATAATAGCAAACTGTACGCTCAGATTTTCTTTGATGACGTCCAGATCGTGATTAATTATTTATATTTAATTGTATAATAAATCAAATCTAAATCTCTGACTGAAAATATATGTATAAGAAACAGCACACCTTTTTTTTAATGCAATAACGTCAAAATCACTGATAACTTCATGGTCTTCATTGGGTTCTTGATCACTTATGGTAGAAAGTAAGAAAAGGCATGCTACTATAGTTCGGGCATGTTGAAAGGATGAGCGTAGAAAGATTGACGAACCAGGTATATAATGCGAAAGTTGTGAGTAAAAAAGGCACTGTAAATAAAATACTGGCTAAAGGTACATTAAAAAGCTATCGTAATAAAAGGTCACAGATGATGAAGTTGATGTCGTCATCGTGTCAAGTGCGCTCAATTGTATCTGTCTACCCTGCAAGTGATCTGACGTAAAGATACTCGTATGTATGACATCATCATCTGATCACAACAAGCCACGACACGACAATGACCACGGCCATTTATATGTCTGCCAAATAGATTTGCCTCCTTGCCTAAACTACTAAACCCATTTTTTAAATAAAATTTGGCAGATATATTTCTTGTCATATCGATACCAATATGCGTGGGCAATGCGAAGTTGTTCAAAAATACGTCTACCTTGGACAGACTATACAATTAGGCGTAGCGAACGTCAGCAAAGAATCCGATAAACGCATACAGCTAGGATGGGCAGCATTCGGGAAGTTGCGCCACATCTTTTTATCAGACATACCACAGTGTTTGAAGACAAAAGTTTTCAAACAATTCTTTCTTTTAGCATTGTCGTACGAAGCAGAGACGTCGACACTGACAGTGGGTCTGGTCCACAAGTTTAAAATCGCTCAGTGAGCTATGGAGAGATCTATGCTCGGTATTTACTTAATTGATAAAGTCCGAAACCTGGACATCCGTCAGAGAACCAAAGTTACAAACATAGCTATCAAAATTTGTAAGCTGAAGTGGCAATGGGCAGGACACGTCTGTCGCAGAACCGATGACGTAGACGGGTTCTGGAGTGGAGACCACGTACGGGAAAACGCAGGTCGGCCCCCGCCAGATGGACGGATAACCTGAAAAAGGTCGCAGGAGGGTTGGATGAGGGTGGCGAGCCTACATCCAGCAGTGGAGAGATGCGGGCTGATGTTGATGATGAAACAAAAGACCATTCGTTGCCATTCGTAAAGCAACTTCATTTTAAAACTAAACTACAGATGGCGTAGACTTTATTAAACAACATTGTCTTAAATTTGCACAAGAACAAACTGAAAAACAATGCGAGCACAATTTATGTGTACAATTTCATGAAACCGAAGCATAAGTTAAAGTTTTACCAAATTGAGTGCCATCTTCTTGAAGTGAACTCGAACACTAACAAAAGACATTGGGGTTTTTTCACGATAAAATAAACTGACACGAGGTTTTCTTGTTGAAGAAGAACGTGTTTTATACTTTCGTGGCACGCAGGTCGGCATATTATCCGTGAAACAATAAAATTCTAAAGTCTCAATTTAAAATTGCATGGCGATCACGACCATAACCGGCTTTATACATATGTCATATATTAAAGAAATCTGTACCGATTGGTCCAGCTTTGATTTTCATACCGTTTGGCTTCTTACCCAGTCTTGTTATATATTGTTAGCTGCTATTTGTACCTTACAACAAATGGATAAATAAATTAATAAATACAGAGCTCACTGGAGCGCTTAATTTAGAACACGTTACTAAGTTCACATACCTGGGCTCCAGTATATCTAACACCACGAAACGGGGATACGCCAAAGAATAGGCATTGCCAAAAACGCTATGAGTCAGATGAAAGGAATATGGAAGGATCGCAATATTACTATCAGGACTAAAACAAGACTTGTCCGCAGTCTCGTATTTACCATATTCCATATTATGCTGTCGAAACCTGGACCCTCAGAGCCACTGATCATAGCTGCGTAGATTCATTTGAGATGTAGTGCTGGAGGCGTATGTTGCGCGGACAACCAACGTATCAATACTGAAGGAGCTCAAAGTCACTACAAGGCTCTCCCCTATCAGCCTATAACAAGTCCTTGAGTATTTTGGTATTATAGCACGGAAAAAAAAATCTAATCTTGAAAGGCAATCACGATCACGGGTGGCGGAAGCGGTGGTCTTACCAGATCCGCATCACACTCAACACACCAGTTTATAATGCACTGCATGCCACCGTGTGCAGACCCGAATACCGCAGCAGTGAGGAAAACGATGTGCAAGGAGGAGAAGTGATTAATAAAATAAATTCGCACGATTCGTGTGAAGCGAGTTTCTCGAAGACGATACCACCCTTCCAGAGATACGAAAGTTTCGCCCAAGTCTCTGAGAATTTGTCAGTTTCGCGTCTGCGGCTCGGGCGCTAAATACTGCGAAATTAATAAAACTTTTCGTGAGACCCCGCGGGAACTATCGCTGAAATCCGAGCCACACTCATGGTAGACACAAACCAGGGTTGTCAACTGTAGGACATAAATTTCATAGCAATCTCAATTCATCGTGTAGGGAAAAGCGGACACGAATAGTGAGGAATAATAGTATGTAAGTCGATGGCATTAATTACAAAACCAAGACCAAATCTGCTCCACTACCAACACTAGCGTCCATTATGCTGTGCATGCTGCCGAAGATAGTATAGCGTTTCACTATCCCTACTATTCAGCTTCCATTGTTCACAACATTTCTTCCTCATACTTTACTTATATCTCTACACCACTTTTTTATTCATTTCTATAAACTTTATTTTACTCATTTTGTTCAATTTTACTTTTTGCAATATTTTTATTCTTTGACACTCCTGTTTTTCATTGGTTGCTAAGGCAACATTGTCAAATATGTATTTAATTTGTAGGCTAAAATAATTCTAACGTCCTTCACGGTGAATTCATTAATTGCTAAGACACTTCTAGCCCTATGTATACCCGATTGTGCGGTTCGAAGGTACCTATGTGCCTGTGCAATAACGGAAATCCGATTAGAGCTCCCCAACAAACTTCAAACTCGAGCCAAACTTAATTTCGGATCGTTTTCTTTAAAATTCCCGTAAACCAAAGACGTGTATATTAATTAAAGTAAATTAAACAATTTTTTTTTTTTCAAAACGGTGGCAAGGTTTTAAGAACGCTTTCATTTAATCATAAATGTCGCGGTTTAATCCCCACCATGCACCAATGAGAAATACACTTTTCTTACGTACTAAGCTGCTGGTCTTCTGTTAACAGCTTACGTATTGAACCACTTTGCTGCTTAGTCTGCAACTAGCAGGAGTAGAATCAATCAAAATAATTAAATTAATGACGTTTCATAAATACCTGTAATAGGTTTACGTCTTCTCAGCAGAAGACGCCGCACTTCCCGCGTTGGACGAGTTCGCCTGGATGTGAGATGAAGCTAATGTGTCTACACACGTCGCATCCCACACCAGAGACCTGCCAAGTTTCCACGGGCCAACAGTCATTCCTCTTGCATCGCTCCGCACAATCCCAGAGGGTTCTAAGATTGCGGATGACAATTCTCTTTTTAAAACTATAATACAATATCCCCACATCAAGACATTTATATTAAACACAATAATTCAAATTAAACAAAAAATGAAAACAATGTAAAATATCACCAATGTTCTTACCAAATTCACAATATTATGAAGCTCTCTTAATCTTTAAATACCAACTATGAATACTGTCCTCTTTACATTTTTGTAGTTTGTAACGTATAATGCGTTCTCTTATGACCTCTCATCTTGCTAATCTCCTTATATGTAAACTTACTTGAAGTTTCCGATTGACTCAAATCTCTCTGTAACCTGTAGCCCCCATCTCCAAGAGCCGTCAATAAAACAGGATTCTAAGATTGCGGGTACACCAGACACTACACTTCGGATGATATCGTTCAGAGCCGCGTGACAAGGAATGCGGTCAGCACATCTAGCACAAGAAAGTCCGTGGTGGCCGAGATGATCGACTGGTTCTCCGCATCGACACTGGTGCGGGTGGACAATTCGGGTTCCGAGACGAAGGCACACCGCAATGGTCAGTGTATTTCGATAAAGGAGTGTGCCAACCGATGCTGAGGGAAAAGCCTAGCCTAAGACCCGACTTTCTAGTAAAAACGGCCATGAGGCGAGCCCATCTTTCGTGTTACTGGCAGATAAAATATCTTCCTGTACCAGTTTGCAGAGCGGTTCGTCTCATAGTAGTTCTCATTTTTATGTCAATGCCACGAACAGATAAAATTGAAACAGATGCTGTAATTAATATCTCTTTTAAAGTTTGTATAAAAAAAATAGTTTTCATATTATTTTCATATAAATACACGTGAGCATATTATTATTATTATTATTAAAATACTTTATTGCACTTTAACTTTAAAGTATGTACAAAGGCGAACTTAAAGCCATTTCGGCTTTTTCTACCAGCTAACTTTTGGGAGAGTGAGACAGTATAATATGTGGGGTGCAATTTTAACTTATTTTAAATTTGAATAAACTACATAAATAGTATGTATACATAGACTACTTAAATACTCATTAACATATAGTAAATATATATGAAGATATTATATAGATGTGGTCTATGTGGCTTCCTTCCTTTAACTCAATTGGCAAAATTTAAAGAACGTACTGAAGTAAAAAAAAAAAAATGATATTCTACCTGAGGGTTGTGGTTACAAGAGGTGGTCAGTACAAGAGCTTTCCGCCATGTCACGGAGCGGTACTCCACTGGCTGTGCCGCGCCAAAGTGAGGATCTGGGGCGCTGGGCGTAGTGCAGGTGGGGGCTGGTCGTAGTGCAGGTGGATCTGCCGCTCTAGATTTAGGCTCTTAGTAGAGTTGGAAAATTAAAAGTTGAACCCTGGAATACACCAAACAAGGAGATGTAAAACGACATCTTGGCATCGCGCATCACCCACCTACAGCTACAGTAAGCGTCGATGTGGCGTAATAAATTGCAAAAGCGGAGTGTCGGTTTACAGATTAATAAATTTTGAGGGTAGTTTATAAAACTCTTACTTTACTATAGTAAGTTTTATGTTATAATTATATTAAACTACGTGTGTGTAGCAGCATGAAAGAAAAATATATTATGAATTTACTCTCACACACTCTGTGTTCTAGGGGCTGGGATGATTATGATAAATTATATCTGTAAAAAGATGGACAAACAGACATACATACAAAGGTACAAAAGTACTCTCTCATTTATTATATTGTATCAAATCAAATTAATTTATTTATTAAATTGCCTTAAGTGCATTTAGTATGTTTAATGCATTTTATATTTTATTATAAACTAGCTGTTTTACCCGGTTTTATCCGGCGACGAAACGAAATAAATTTCGTTACGCATTATTTTGATTTTGCCATATACTCATTTAACTTGCATGGTGTAAAGGGAAAAAAATATATCTATATGAAATGTGCAAGCCAACTAACGTATTCACATTTAGCCAACTTTACTATAGAGCCATCATGACAAGTGGGAAGCTTGTCGATGTCTCTAGCGTACCAAACTTAAGAATTATCACAAATTAAATTCAATATTTTTTTGTGTCCCGACCAGGACGAACCCGGTAACTCTGCGTCTAAATCCACGGACTTAACCGCTAGACCTATTAGCGCTAGAAAGATTAGTTAAGTCATATTTAAGCGGTGTTATTTTTATTGACCGCCTCCGTGGCCTAGTGGTAACAAACGTTGCCGTGAACTCGGGAGGTCGTGGGCTCGATTCCCACCGGGGGCAAGTTGTACATTGTATAATTTGTCTCGGTCTGGTTGTTTATATGTATAATATGTATATATTTACAAAAAAAAAGTATAATATGTTTATCAACCATCTAGTTTCCGTAACACAAGCCTCGTAGCTTACCACGGAAACTAGATGGCGCTGTGTGACCTGTCTGGAAATATTTATTTATATTATTATTTATTTATTACATAAATATCACCATGGCAAGCTTACAATATTACTTCTCCTTGAAAGATATTTTTAAAGAGAACAACAAATGGGTGGTAGGCGGACTGACTGTGTGGTAAGTTGCCCAGTTTTCCCGGGTGGGGAAGTATTCACCGTTCGTGCCTATAATCCCAGTAAAGTGTATCCACATGTTTCGGGATCGAATTGCCGTCATGCCCAGTCAAGCCAGCATAGTGTTAGGGACTGATGTCAGTCATGTGAGTGTCTGATTCCAGTTGCTAACATTCATTGACCTTGCAGGCCACATAACATGTCGTACTAGTATAAAAAAGGACACGGACCGTAAGTATAATGACGAATACAAACAAAAATAAAAAAAATGGAAAGGTTTTATAAATGTAGATTAAGTATATTACAAAAGTTCTGTTCCTGAAAGGTAGTGTTAAAAATTGAAAATATAATAGTATATTTGAGAAGAACCATAAATACTAGATACAAGTTCCTGTGTCGTGTTAGGAATTCCTAAATAAATTTCCCGAGCTTTATTCCTGCACCAAGCTGGCGGCAACGTGCCTTAACAACCTATTCTTAAAACGATAACGATTGTATAATACAATCTTGTTATTACCGAACCATTGAGATTATATTTTTTTAAATATGTTGTATCTTTTAACCGACGATTTGACCTACAGACAGACAGTGGGGTCATCTAGACTCGGATGACTAATGGACCTGTGTTGAGGATGGTGACATTCCCACGTATTCAACGGCAGAAACTCAGCGGAAAACCACTGGCTGGTAATTCATGCACTTTTGGTATGGCTCACGACTCAGGAAGCTAGGTTCGACTGCTTCATGCTCAAAAACCAACTAAGTTAGCACAAAAATATTATGCAGAAGAAGAAGACAAATTTCTAAGCATTCCATGGATTCACCGTGCGGGTGCCGGGTCCATCGTGTGTGGGTAAGAGATGGGAAGAATGGTGTCTCGGGCTTGCGACCGACAATAGGCTGGTTTAAGAAAAGGAGGCCTCCCTTTTTTTATTTTATTGCGCGATAATACGCTCACCATCCACCATTCTACTCCTCTCCCTACCTAATCAAATACTGTATAATTCCGTTAATGCCGTCTTGGGAGCTTGTTCCATAAATGTATTGACGGCAGACCTGCTTAGGCCCAATTCTTTTAGCAAGTGATGCAAAGATTTTGCTGGAACTCCTCTAGCACCAACTTCCACTTGAACCCGTTCCTGATCATTTCTGCTGTGAGATCATAATATTTATTCGACTTCATGTTGTGGTCTTTTGGAATATTTAATTTCCACGGAACGGTAAGTGCTTAGTCGATTTTATCACTGGTAAAAGCAGAAGTTTTTAAACGACTGGTGTAAAAAAGTGAATTAATTAAAAATAATAAATTGTTTTCGTTTAAACCTGGCGATAGCTCCTCCAGGACCAGGATAGAACATACACTTAGTCAGGGCGACGACAAACTGCTCAATTGTAGGTATCTCCAGATCTCAACCTATGACAGAATTACACACGAACCAAGGCGCTCGAGCTTAGCTTAGCGGTAGATTCTGCTGTATTTTGATCTTATCCCTGTCGGTGTCAGGCTTTCATAACATAAGTGAGACGGGAACGAATGCACACCTTGTACATCCGGACCTTCAACCTGAATGGCAAGCTGGAATTAAGCTACAGAAGACACGTTAATTGTTAATAATTTAATTGTGAAATAAATAATAAATTAAATGTCAAAAGCCTTGTCGCAAGTATTTCAAGAATAGGGCATCATGTTGTGTATGACGCGCCAACGTGATTCGGAAACTATTATTCGTTACCCACACGTGACTATACCAGTGTGAATTGTAAGTTACAGCCAAAGTCTCAAATATCGGCTATTTTAGAAATACCTACAAAGAGCAGTATTTATAAATTTACAACAACAGTAACAATTACTGCCTACAACAGTATGTATGTTTTTCTGTATAGACAGTTATCGGAACTAGACTTTATCAGTAATGGAGACTGTAGTAGCTGTAGTAATAAGTTTACAACAACAGTAACAATTACTGCCTACAACAGTATGTTTTTCTGTATAGACAGTTATCGGAACTACACTTTATTTATTTATTTATTCGTGGGAAAATTTACAACCTTTGCAATATTATGTATACAAAAAATATCTAATCTTAAAGCCTTACAAATTTTCACTGTTAGCTATAATGAAAAATAATAAAAATAAGAACCAACAAAATCAGTACAATAACAATGAGATATGAAATAACAATTGCATTTGTATACTGATCCCGTTTTACAACTTAAGAATTATACAATATAATAAAATTAGTTAAGTGTAACAACAAGTATTAGTAACAATAAGTAGTAATAATACTTTATTAGTAATGGAGACTGTAGGAGCAGTATTAATAAGTTTACAACAACAGTAACAATTACTGCCCATAACAGTATGTTTTTCCGTATAGACAGTTATCGGAACTTCACATTATCAGTAAAGGAGACTGTAGGAGCAGTATTAATAAATTTACAACAACAGTAACAATTACTGCCTACAACAGTATGTTTTTCCGTATAGACAGTTATCGGAACTACACTTTATCAGTAATGGAGACTGTAGGAGCAGTATTAGAAAATATATAACAATAATACCAGTTATAATACTGCGTTTAACGGTATCTTTTATTTTGTAGTAGTGTAAACTGTGAGGCAACTATTTTATATACTGTCAAGATTTAATTGTTTTAAACAGTTATTGGACATACAGTAAATATTACTGTTCTAAACTTAAGGTTGTTGTTTTATTCGAACTACATTAATATAAATACAAATAATAAAATATAAACTTAACTATAACTAGAAAATGTTCCATAGAGACGTTCCATATAAGATAGACCCAAGGAGACTGGCAACATTTCCCCTTTGCATAGCGAGGCTAATACAGCAACAAGCCTTCCAAGCCAGCCTTCCTCTCTCCAAATATTGTACAATGTTTTCTACAGTTATATTTACTGACATGAAACAGTTAAAATACATCTTAGGCATTAACTGTATTTATACATTAAGAATTACTGTCAATAATGCATTGCGATGCATTTATTCTTTTTATTTATTTCTTCTTACACACCCTATCACAGACACACATTCACATAACACACAGAAAGGTTACACGAAATTCCCAAAATACCCATCAACAGCCCTATAATACTCTTTTTTTATTATTATTATTTATTTGTTTGTACTGTGCTTTACAATGTTTAAATAAATTGTATAAGCTTGTTTTTGCGTCACCTAGGTGTGAACTGACTACTGTCATTCACAAATATCTACGACAGGGGTCAGGACGTCCAATCTAAATTTAAAGTGTCAAAAACATATTTGCTAAATAGTGTCAATAAACGATTTTTATTTTTATTATAGTATAATAGATGGTTCCATTTTAACTGCATAATTCATTAAGAGTTAATGAAATTCCAGTATGATAACTGTTTCATTTTCAGTGCAAAGAATCGGTTTTTTTAGAGAAGAGGACAGGTTTAAACTTTACTTGTAACATGTACCTATGTGTTCTTAGAAAACTATATTTTAAATTAGCGGTATACGGTTAAAAGACTTATAAATATAGTATAGTAGGAGTATAGTTATATAGTAAGTTATAAAGATAGATATGTGTTGGTGGATCATCATAACAACGTCGAAAACCCTGGCTGACTCAAAAACATCTTATATTTGCGTCCAAAGTATATGCGTCAAGCAGTAAGTCTTTCTAGCAAGAGCCAAAAAGTGACTAAATACAAATAACATTTTGACCACATGTAACAGAAGGGCAAAGTACTAAAAACTGAATACAAGCCTATCTCGATCATTGGCGTCGCATCAGACTGGAAAATTATTATGGATACATTTGTTCCCAAATTTGATCCCAAATGAACTAGCTGTATCAGCCTATATTTTATTCATTATATTAATTTTATACATTTTATTAATTTCATTCATTTCATTCATTTCATCAATTTCATTCATTTCATTCATTTCATTCATTTCATTCATTTCATTCATTTCATTCATTTCATTCATTTCATTCATTTCATTCATTTCATTCATTTCATTCATTTCATTCATTTCATTCATTTCATTCATTTCATTCATTTCATTCATTTCATTCATTTCATTCATTTCATTCATTTCATTCATTTCATTCATTTCATTCATTTCATTCATTTCATTCATTTCATTCATTTCATTCATTTCATTTTATTTATTTATTCATTCATTTCCCCAGCACAATACAGAACATAAAGTTTACTATATATTTGAGTTTAATCATTGGTCAAATTGGATAACTTAATTACTTAGGTGTCAAAGAAAAGGAGAAAAAAAAAGAGGAAATACAACCAAAAGATTCAGAAAAACAATTTTACAAAAAAAACAATTAAAATTAAAGTTATCCAATATTAAATTAGAAATTAAAGAATTCTAAATTAAAATAAATCCTAAATATTTCTCGGCTGCACTACCTACAGAAAAGTGTACCCTAACAGTGAGTGAGATGTGATGTAGCCCTGTAGAATGGACAGCCAAGACATCTTAGTGTATACAAAGTTATTCCTAAGGTACTTCGTACATCAGCTTCAGGACGTGTCAGAACCGAACATGATACTTTGAAATGTAGAAACACCACCATATCTTGCTAAAACCCTTGTAAACCTTCGCGAATTCGCCGACGAAAATGTCGAATTTTGCGAGCGAGACAAATGCAAAGCGTAAAAAAAATATTCCATAAATTCCTAATTAGCAATTTGAAATTACGTAATAACTAATTAAAATTTAAATAAACACAATTTAATATTTCAGATTTTAATCGTAAACAACCCTTATTGTAGAAAATGTATTAATTTTACAACGATACGCATTAACCCGCGGTTCTATATTTTTTTATTTTTTTTATTATTTTTCTAATATCATAACATTTAAATACTACATTACACTTAACCGCTAGAGGCAGTGATAGTTTCCGTTCGTTAAATGATTACTTTATATACTGTTTGCGGTTTATTAAACAGAATTTGTGAATTATTTAATCAGAAAATCCAACGCTCATTTTGCGGAGAGCAAAGTTTTGACAGTCATTCTGTTGTGGTTTGACAAGTGACGCTTTCGGGAATTGTGATTTTGACACTGGTTACATTTGGTTAAATACAAATCTGGCTGAATTGATTTCCAAGTTCATTATTTTAGTTTGCGCGATAAGAAGGTTTTAATTAGATTTGCTTTGACATTAAGGACCGGATGTTAAAAGTCCACAAAATAACCTACAGTTTCCAAAATTATAATTAAAGAATAAGTAACATGTTTTTTTTTTTTTTAAAATACACATTGTTTTATAGTCCATTTGCGGTAAGAAAATAATAATTCATAGTTGTCTGCCGGTCACGCCCTCTGATGAAATAAATTGATAGTCAAGTTTGCGGTGACTGTAACATAAATATTTTTATTAATAAATCTATTGGTAACAATAACTCAACGTTCAAAAAGAGGTAAAGAAAATATTTTATGACGCAATAAAGTAAGATAGATAATAATATTAAACGTCGTACCCGCTCTATAGATCTTTTGCTCGTACCATGGCATCGCACTAATTATGGAAAAAAACTCACCTCTAACCCGAATTGCATACACATATGACTAAATCTTTTCTGATATTGATCTCTTTGTTGGTTCAAATAAATCGTTTAAACATTCGGTTGCCTTATCGCTGCGTTTACAATAGTTCATCATAAAATAAATAAATAGTGATATAATTTATATTTATACTAAATTTAAGTATGTCTATTCAGTCACTGTCTTTTTGCTTTGCTTTGAGTTTATTATCTGGTTATGTATTTGTTGATAAAGGTCATTTTCCTGTTTTTTTTTGTTACATTCATTCATCTTTTGTGGAAATCTTTAATTGGCTGTACTCATTATCACTACTTTAAAAAAATATATGTATTTAAAGCTGTTGATTTTCCGAATAAATAAATAAATAACTGTTTTAGGCGTGAAATTGCCGGGTTCGTTCCTGGTCGGGGCACAAAACATACTTAATTTATTTGTGACATTTTATTTCTTGCCACTTGCCATGATGGGCCTATAGTAAAGTTAAAATTTAAATTATTTTTATAAAAAAAAAAACAAAATAAAAATCACATAAAATTGAAATAATAATAAAAAAAATATATACAAATACATAAATAATAAAAAAAATAGTCAATATTTTTAATTTAAAGCCACACGTGTATATTCGTAAGAAATTTAGGCTAAGTGGTACATTACTATGGTAAAGTGTACATTGCATTTCTAAAACTACATGTTTTAAAAACAATTTTCTTAGTTGCATTTACTAGGATTACAAATTAACAAGCCAATTTTACTCTAAGTTATTGTAAAGCCATTTACACCAAACGTTTGGCTTAGGCTAGTCATGTGTCGTGCGGTCTAAATCCCCCTTGATAAAGTACGCTCAAGCGAATTTTATTTTAATCAAAATATGAACTCCAGCTTACGGATAAACCTTAGTATTCGTATTTCATTTGCAGGTAAGGAGTTTAAGCCGCTAGGTCGACATGCAGGCATGCACCGCATACATCTGCCAGATATTGTTTTTTTGTAGCTACCGCCGCAATATATATAACGAAACGGAACCGTTTTCCGGAAAACGAAATCTATTTGCGGAAATAATTCTCTTTGCAACTAGTTATAATAATAACACATATTAACGTAGGTTATCAAACTATAGGCTGCGAGTGATATAGATTAGAATAGGATAGAAAATGGATAAAACTGTTCACCTAATTAACATTTACAAAAAATATATTATTTAGTTTAAGTACTTCGTAATTTAATAATGAACTAAATATACATGTGTTGACACACTCTGTCTGTCACATGTGACCTGTACGTTAAAAACATAAAAAACCCGGTGGCATAAATGCAACAAGTACGCGGAGAACATCATAAATTACCATTTTAACTCATTTGCAGTCGCAACGATGGGATCCGTGGTCCGAGGAGGGCTCTGGTTCTCATGAGATTGGGGAAAAACTCCGCTGTGCCTTTTACGAGTATATAGAGAATATCTTGTTCACAGAGTCACCCTCACAGTTCATCGGGGAAACGCAGCAAGTATCCTCGGCAAACTACGCCTATCGGATGGTTATACTCGTGAATAAATGTATATATTTATATATATTTCAAACGAAACGGGAACGAGTTGCGACGAGTACGACTGAGAACTAAAAACACGGTTCTGTTGTCGCAGAACGAAAAACGGTCTTTAAAAACAGTTCGTCACTGCAACGCCCACCACTAATGCGTAGATCCTACGCATGTTGCATCATAATCACTGGCCCTCAGCTGGCTTTAAAAGTGGTAATTTTCCCGCGATTATTTTACCTGCGTAATTATGATCATTTACCAATTTTGTATTCAATTAAATGGGATAAATATCCGTTTTCACAGACATCTGCTTTATACTCAGTGTTTAGTATTGATCTATGTTTCTATATCTAATTCTGTGAAAAATTTTAATTAATGATTTTTTACAATATGTAGGTATTGTTTATCTGTAAGTTTTCTAAATTGTATAAAATAAAAAGAATTAAAGTTTTCCGGTGGAAGCGGCCTCACATGTCGTGCTATACATGTAATTATAAAAAATGGTGTGTATATAATATGGGTGCATCTGGCAATCCTATAGGCACCTAGGTTAGGCGGGGAACAGCTTAAATCTGTCTAGATTAATTCTCCAGCAAGAGACCTGGATAATCTGTCTCCAACTTACTTTATTGATACAAAATGTTCATTTGGTTTATGTTAAGTGCTTCTCAGGTGGATATGTATAAATGATTTTGCTTCTGTATTCTTAGAACGATGTTTACAATCAGAATTCTAGAAGTTTTAGACGTAAACTACAATGTCAGGGTTTTTATGAAATGTGGTCCCACCCTGCAATCATCATTAGCCTGTCATCATCATCCACAGCTGGTTTTTTTTTAAATTTATACTGCCCATGCTGATGGTAAGTGGCACGCGAGGTCCATGAATGTTAGCAACTGGAATCAGACACTCATGACTTACATCAGTCCCCAACACTATGCCGGCTTGGCCGGGCATGTCGGCAATTCGAGCCTGATCCCAAAACGTGTGGATACACTGGTATTATCGGCTCGAACGGTAGATACTTCTTCCCCGCCCCGGCAGACTGGGCAAATTACCACCATCAGTCCGCTACCACCTATTATTATAACCACCAATGGATATAGGCCTCCCCAATGCTCGTCACTTTACACAATCTTCTGCCACCCTCATCCATGCCTGGCTGACAATCTAATCTTCGTCTTCAAGTACGTGGTCTCCACGTCAGAACCCGTCTAATTCATCGTTCATCGGTTCTGCGACAGATGTGTCCAGCCTATTGCCACTTCAGCTTGCTCATTTTGAAAACTTTGATCCTCTGACGTATGTCAACGTTTCTGACTTTATCCTTCAGAGAAATCCTGATAGCTCTTTCCATAGCTCGCTGAGCTGATCTTAAACTTGTGGACCAGACACACTGTCAGTGTCCGCGTTTCCATACGACATTACTGGAAGAACGCACTGGTTGCAAATTTTTGTCATCAAACACTGTGGTATGTTCGATAGGAATATGTGACGTAGTTTTCCAAATGCCGAATATCCTAGCCAGCGTCTGTCGGTTTCTTTGCTAAAGGACGCCTAATTGGATAGTCTATCCAAGTTAGATGTATAGAGGTATATTTGGCTTATGCAAAAACTACCACGTTTAATAAAGAATTACTCTGAACAGACTAGGATTTGGAACTTGGTGCCGTAGTAACTTTTATTCAGCTAACAATACCAGTCCAACGATGTAACACACATAGCCATTGGAAGGAGGGACCAGGATTTGCACCTTCCTTAGAACAAGCCAATTTTTTTTTGATATGCCAACTGTACTTTGGTTGAACGTATGTAATTTAGTCCTAGGAAAGGACATGCGATCAAAAGAAGTCCCAGCTGCATCGAGATGTTTGTGATACTCGTAAGGTTAGAATTTCCTGGCTTATTCTGGAAAATATAATATCTTTAATAGTCGTACTCGTACATGGCTTTACAGGCGTATTTTCAAATAAACCAATAATTCTAATAAAACAATAGTTTATTATTTTGTAATGTAATAAGTTGTTTAATAATAATAAAAGTAAGTGGAATAAACTTCCACTGGTGACCAGACAAGCTCCTTCTACCTCCATCTTTAAAAACTTGGTCTTCAGTCACTTTATTAAAAATCAAATGTCTTAATCACGCTCTGACATAGTAATTATTATATATATATATATATATATATATATATTATATACTACTGATATATATTACATAATTATTTATTATTTAATTATGTTTTTTTTTAAATAAACTATATTACAACAAAATCTAAATTTAACCTAAAAGAAAATATACATAAAAATTAAATACTTACAAAAAAAATAGATCCTCCAAATCGCTGTCTTGTGGCATGGTGCCTAATACACTAGCAGCATTTCCCCTTTGAATTAGAAAATTATTATTTAATTATTATTAGTATTTATTATTTAATTGTTGTTGTATATATCTATTTTGTAATTTCTCTTATTATTTGCACCACGGTATCTCTCGTATCGCCATCACAAAGGTTAGCTGTTAGATAATACCTACGGCATTAATCTCGCCCTTGAACAATACAATAGTAAACAATGTGCAATATTTATTATTATTATTTTGATTTCGCGATTAAATCACATTTACTCGTTCGTCAAAACTGACACCATCATTTTAATAAAAATCACGTCAAAATAAATAACGGTTAACATTATTTAAGCTGAATGTTCCACGTACCTCTAATGAAAACCAACCATCTTTCGTCATCATTAATTGGGCATTTGCGAATGATAACAGTTTTTTTTTGTATGTTTGTGTTCTGTTTCCTCGATGGATGATGAATGAGGTGTTAGGCAAGGCAAAGCTCTAGCCCATACAGCCAAGTCTTACGTCTTACGCATATACACATATATATTTGGCATAATATATATGTGTATATGCGTTAATTTATAGGTTTATGTATAATTTATGTAACAGTGTAAGTATCTATTAGTATGTAGTGTGTGTAGTATATTCTATATTGATAACTTGATATCGGCACTACCCTTAATCTCACACTCTCCGAAAGGTTAGATGTTAGAAAATGCCTTGTAGACATTAATCTTCGCCTTTGTACACTTATTTTGTGCAATAAAGAATTGAATAATAATAATAATACATAATTCTGGAATATCTACGTCTCGCTTCCATACATCAGTGTTGGTATATACTCATACACATACATTGTGCATTATTTCGAAATATATATTTTCAAGAATACGGGATGTAGTAAGATTGGATCCGCGATCCCGATTCCCTGCTCGTCGAAAACCTAAGGCAGAATAAAATTAAACCACAAGGATTTCATGTTGAAAACGAGTTGAAAACTATTTTCTAAACGAATTAATCTACATCACAATCTAGGTACATGTTCTACAAGCTATACCATTGTCTGTATTTTGAAATGCTTAATAACCTCATCCCTTATTCATCATTCAGCCTGTGCCTCTCCACTGTTGGATTAGGCCTCCCCCAAGGCTCGATCACATCACACAATCTCCTGCCACACTTATCCAGCCCCCACCAGTTCTTCAGGTCAACCATCCATCTGTCGGGAGCGGGTCGTCCCACTCTGCGTCTTCCCGTACGTGGTGTGGTATCCACTGACAGACAGACAGAGTGAAGTCGTCCAGGCCCGGATGGCTAATGGTAACCACCCGCTTAGTTATTCATGCACTTCTGGTGCTGGGTGCCGTTACTAGTATACCAGGGCCAGTTTTGCTTAGGAAACCAGGACCCTCTGGGTCCGATAACTTCAGCTCTCCACCAGGAGCAATTCTCTAGGAAGTACTCTCTAGGGAGTACCGTTGGGGGGCCGAGCGCAAGACTCGGCGATATTCTGGAGATGATTGAAGTGCCCGTTGTCGGCCTGATAGAATATACGTCTAATCAATCCGACGACAAACTTCTCAATATAAGTCTCGACCTATGACGTAATTACGCACGAACCACGGCGCTCGAGAAATCACTCTGAGCGATATGTTCTGCTGACTTTGGATCTTGTCCCTAATGGTCTTCGCCAGAAGGTAATGCCAGTCTGGCGTAGCGTAACTAAGCCAGGAACGAATGACCATCTTCTACATCCGGACCTGCTGAGCGGCAAGCTTGAACTAATAACAGGACGTAATAACTATAACAGCTCGGGCCGCACGCCTGACTGACGGCATCGCAGGCCATTTCACCCATTATTAATGTCGTGTTAATGATGCAGCCCAGGTATTTGACGATCGGAGTCCACTCGATGTTCTGACCCCGAAGCTGCAGTGATGGAGGCAGTCGGCATCTGGATGTCATTAATGCGACAGTTTTGCCGACATTGATGGACATGCTCGCACTGTTTGCGGACATTATCCTAGGAGGTACTGCATTTTGTCAGCAGCCTCATTTAGGCTTGGAAAAGTGCTGAAGTATCATCAATAACTAGTGTCAGTATGACATCCTCCTCCCTGTCCTGCACGTCCTCCTCCAGGACTTCAGAGAGGGTTGGCTTTCCTCCACTACAGAACAGACGTGTCCGGCTCATTGCCACTTCAGCTTACTAATTTTGAAGGCTACATCAGTAACTTTGGTTCTCTATTAAGAATTTCTTACGCTACTGAAGTTCAAGAACGGCCAGAATTCGAAGATTTAAACGAGATGCAATCAATTCAATGAGTGTTGCAAAGTTCGATCGGAAGTTCCTCTTTTCAAAATACGAGGACCATGTTGCGGCCGAGACGAGTCGGATTAGACCACTTTATTAGACTGATCAAAAGTTTTTTTACATCCAATATATAAATAAAGAGACGTGGACACTGACATTTATGCGCTTGGGATCGGCAGCGCTCTCCAGATCCTTGTCTTCAGGCTCTCCGATGGAAGGTACCCCTAAGTTCGGTCAACGGATGCATAAAGACTGATAGGGCTAAGTTTTGGCCTACGACCCTCCCTTGTTTAATTCTAAACTCATTTATCTTTGGTATTGATTTGTTCAGTTTAGTATTGCTAGGTTAAAAAGGAAATTAACATTAAATTATCTAAATAAATCTTAATTAGATAGCTCGAAGAACTTTTTATTTACTATTAATAAGAACTTTTTATTGTTTTTGATTACTACTTTTATTTTTTATTTTCCATTATTTTATTATTATTTAGTTATATTTGTTATATAAGTATAGTTTTTAAGCTTATCCCTATTATTATTATTTTTTTGCTAAATCTATGTTTAATATTTAAGTGGAAACTTTGCTGGATTGTGTAACTTTTAGAATTGTTGTAATTATGTTTTAAGATCTGTATGTTTCCTGAATAAATAAAAAAATAACAAATGATAAAATTACCTTATTTATTTATATATTTAATTCCATTGCTTAATTTCTTAAAGTTTTATTTCAACGCCTTACGTGACAATTCCCAGTTCCTCCAGGATAGACTTGTTGGTTCTGATCATTATTCATACTTCTACTAAACTAATAAGTAATGTTTAATTATTTTATAGTTTCATTCTTGTAATGGAGCATTTATTCGCGTGATTCATGATCCACAATCGAACACGTGCAAGAATCCTAGTATTTGTTATTATTTTTGCTTGTTGATAATCTTTAAGCGTAAATGAAAAAAAAACCAGTTGCCGTTTACACATAAAAACGTACGTCCAACCCATCTTCGTTTTGTGTTAACGCACGTTAAAATGTTCTCAGGCCAAGAATTCGGACGAAATGGCAACCGGATGAATAGGGAGAAGTCCGAAGCAGACCGGATATCTAGTTCGGAAGTTAGAATTTTACCTCCCGAGTGGTTTTGCATGTTAAGCAAATGCACTTAGAATGGATTTAGTTTGACAAATTCAGAAGTAGACATTCTAACGAGACGTGCAAAACTAAAAAAAATATATATACAGAGCTCGACATGTGACCTTGCGCTTTCTTTTTTTATTTATTTTTTATATACTGAGCACGATATGTGACACCCTAGGTCCAAGAGTGGGAGCAGCTGACGCCAGCCTCAGATGACCGATATCAGTCCCTACCACTATGCCGGCCTATAAAGATGCTTTTTCACACTTCGTTATAGGAATGAGGAAACACACTGGCTGGGAGAGCATTCCTCATCTTCATATTTATATGTAAGCATAGTGGCTACGGTATGTGGATGCATATTTTTTATAGATAAGTGGGGATAAGGTTGTGGACCTCTTCAGAACATTCACTGTTAACTAGCATTGCAATGGTTAGAAGAGTGATGACGAATGAGCACTTCGAGTTAGTAGACTGACCTATTGTTTTTTATTTGTTATTTTTGTTTTCTTTTCTGCAGTTGTATTTATTTATCATGTGTTTTCATTATTTTATCGTATCTATTGTTATTTTGTCTTTATTTTTATTTTATTGTAGTTCCTGTATTCGTACTTTGCTTTAAGAAACTTTTTCTTGCATGCTTTCTATTGTTCTATCTGTGAATTCTTGTTATCGGCTTTATAGTATTATTATCTTCCTTTGTTTGTATTGTAGCTGTAAGTTTTCCTAAATAAATAAATAAAATAAATAAAAAAAAATCCACCCCAAACGAGAGGGATGCAACAGTGCTAAACGCTGGCCTAATTCGTAATGTAGAAATAAATGCACATTACGCAAAATACATTTGAACAATAATTTAACATTTGGCAAATTCCGAAATAAAGTAAAAAAATCCTTTAAAAAAACCCTTTTGATGAATGCCGACGAATGTTGGAAAGATTTGAGCCGGTCTCTATTTTTAAATAATATTAATATATATAATAATATTAATTTATATATAATAATAATAAATTAATGCCGACTGATAAATATATAAAATTATTACAATGGTGTAGTTAAGCGGTAATCAAACTTTTTGGCGAAGAACCCTTGTTTTTTTTATTTTTAGTATTTATTTTCAGTTTTAAATTAAAGTTCCATTTTTACGTAGTCGCGTGTTTTTTATTTTATATTTTATACTTTTTAGTTATCGCTGTCTGTTATAAGATGGTAAATTTCGCAATATTGTCATTTTATTGAAAGGTCCGTATTAATAAATAGACAATATCAAACTAGGTACTGGGCGTATAAAACCTACGTATTTTGTATGTAAGGTCGGCGCGTAAAATAATTCTAATGAAACTATTGATTAAATTGACAATAAATATTTTTCGAATAATCCACACTATCTATTATGCGATTATATGAACTTCACTATATTATAGGTAAGTAGGTGTAGGAAAAAGAAAAAAAAAACATTGTAAATTTAAATGATAGTGGTTGTTAACCAACTTTAAATCCTTATAGATCCTGAATGGTCACTCGAAAGGAAAAATGTTAAGAATAACCTCAACATGATTTTGAAATACCTATTCCACAATACCCCATTCAATATAGTTCGTCGACTTTCATTTTTTTATTTTTCATACAAGTTCCAAACATACATACATACATACATCTTGACGACGAAAGTTTTCGTATCGCCGTTGGTCTTAGGTTAGGGGCACCATTATGTGTCTTACATAGATGTCCGTGTGGAAAGTAGGTCGACTGTCTTGGAGTTCATGGGCTCTCCTGTTCCAAAAGTGCGGGCAGATTTTACCGCCACGGCTCCCTTAACGATATCATTAAAAGGGCTCTAGCCACCTTCGAGGTTCCAGCTCTTTTAGAGCCTGTTGGAGTTATCCGAGACGATGGCAAGAGACCCGATGGTATGACGTTGGTCCCCTGGGAACGGGGACGTGCTCTGGTGTGGGACGCCACGTGCGTCGACACCCTCGCCGCGTCGCATCTTAGGGGGACAGCGCATAAAGCGGGAGCCGCGGCGGAAAATGCGGAGTCCAGCAAGCGGCGCAAATATGTAAGTATATTAAAATATTACATATTTATGCCGTTTGCTGTAGAAACTCTGGGCCCATGGAGTCCAAGTGCAAAAAAGTTTTTAAAAGACATAACACCGCGTCTTGACAAGAGGGCTGGCTCTTTCTTCGCCCAAAGAATCAGTATTGCAATTCAGCGGGGAAATGCAGCCAGCGTTCTTGCCACCATTCCACGCGGACGGGACTTATATCCCTATCCTTAGTATTAATATTAATTTTATTTTATATTTTGTAAATATTTTTTTCGAATAAATGCTTTTATTGATACATACATAGGCTGATAAACAGCCTGCGTCGCGTAGTCGGGTATAAATATATTTTTTGTCAATGTTAATAAAAAAAAAACTTATTCAAAATAAAGATAAAGCATAAAAGAGCCTTACAAAGTTTTAAAAAGCTTATAATGGCAAAATATAATTATTGTAATAATTCTGACAAATGTGAATTATTTAAATTTAAACCACAATATTTCGCAATATTATTGCTTCAAAACGATATTAAGATAAAGAGCTGCCATTCGTTTTTGGTTTGAAGGTATTGTGTTCGCCGAGAGAA
Organism: Tinea semifulvella; assembly: GCA_910589645.1. NCBI lineage: Eukaryota > Metazoa > Arthropoda > Insecta > Lepidoptera > Tineidae > Tinea > Tinea semifulvella. The sequence goes on from OU342612.1 coordinate 1,567,915, forward strand.
AAAAAAAATATCTTCTGTCACTGTGATCTTGCTCGCGCGGCGTTTCGTACAACGATACTATATACGCAGGGCGACAAGCGACGCCCGTCATATTTATTAATTATTTTATTTTGAATAGGTACAACAAACAGTTATTAATCATCTGAATCTGAAATTACACGCTGAAGATGTGGAATGCTCTCCCAGCCAGTGTGTATCCCCATTCTTATCATCATAGACCCTAGTACACAAAGTCCTAGAACTCTACTGTTGGAGATGGGCTTTCCAGAAAATTCTGGAGGCATTGGCCTACACTCTCCACGCTGGCCAGACGAGTTGGCAAGACTCTGTTGTCAATTTTCTAATGACAATTAATTAACGATTCCACAAGTTGGTATATAAGTGGAACCAGGACCGACGGCTTAACGTGCTCTATGAGGCACGAGGACGGTGGAGTTGTAAATAAATGACAAATGTGTAAGAAAAGTTTATTTCTGATTGGTACATGTCGCGGTTCGAACCTACCTATTTACGTTTTTTTTTAAGTAAAGCGTTCTTACAACTGAGCCACCACCGCTCTAATATTTTCCATTCCTATAACCTAATATAATTAGGAGGGTAGTGGTAAATTGGGAATGCTGGACCACGATTAACGTAACGATCATACTCGTATACAAAATGTTCAGTTCAGTGGTAGAGACTCATGTAGGTCGTCAGTGCCAGGCGTCAATTGCTCCCATACTAACTATGAAATTATATATAATAATACTAAAAAAATAGTAAGTAGGTTCGGTTTTATGTGTGTTCACATCTGTTTGTCTGACTTTCAAGCCTATATTACTGGACCGATTTTGATGAAATATATCATAAAGGTTCATTGGAAGTCAGGGACGGACATAGGTTGTATGACATCATCATCTGACTCCGACATTTGACCCCACAACTATGTATACTGAACTGATTTTAATAAAATTTGATGTGATAATTGAAATTCAGAAATACGTCAATATCAAATAATAACATGAGACTCCACGGTCAACTGTTTCTGACTATGATCAATATGGTAATATGTTACGGGAAACGCCGGGTTCACAGTTATTTATATTTTTTAAGCTCTATGGCAGCCCTAATCATACATTAAGTAGAGTACTATTTAATGAACTTCATTTACATTCCAAATGTTGGTACAGACATAAATTGCCTATCTCATATTAGTAAAGACATATTTGTAGATATAGTATTTGTTGGGTACTCCTGAGCAGCTTAGGGCTCCGGAGACACCGGCTTTTGATAAAAATCAATATTATACGCAATTGGTGATTGTGTTTTCTTTGATTTGGGAGAAATTAGGCTGGACCAAGAGGCCTGATGTTGACTCCACATAGAACAACTAAACCTGCTTATTTCACAAGGCGATAAATATCAAAACTCGCAAGGACTTACGTGAGAATCGGATTGCAGGATCACTTCTGATCACTGCGTTGGATGCTTCAACTTTTAATTTCACTCTTATGTAAAATAGTATTTGATAAATCGCACACACACGTTTGGCAACCCACTTTTTTCTTCTGATAACTAAGAATTGGAAGAACTTGGCCACATTGGCGCTAGGCTCGGGTGTCACCAATTAGATCACGTGACACACAAGATGACAGGGCGCGCGATATTTAAATTCTTGATATGAACGGTTTGGAGAAGGAACGTGAATAGGAACACATATGATACAAGGACTGTTACGAAGCCCCGACAGTATTCATCAGGCAGACTGCGGAGGTGTCCAGGTCTGGATCTAATGGGTCTAGGTTGCGTGGGTACATTCCCCCGATTTCTCCAGCAAGCATCTGTGTGGCTCACAAACTAGCTGAATTTTCAAATTTTATGACGAATTAGCCGCGTTCGCGTTTTTTATTTTATCAAATTAAACAAGAAATAAGTGTAGAATCCCTAAATATCAGCAAGTAACTAGATTTTATCCACAGCTAGTGGAATCTACGAACCAGCAATATTTATTTTTATTTTATGTACTATTCCGTACAATTAATAACCGTAAACTATCGACCATCCCGAAAAAAATAACGAAAATAATAATTATATCTTCAAAATATTATTTTACAAACATGTATAATTATTATTTTTGTAATAAAACGCTGACACGCGCCTGCAACTTTTTCTTTGCCACGAGAAAATTAATTTGTTCGGAGATTATATTTAACTTTCTTACCCCAAACTTAACATTTAATCATAGACATTGTTATAAGGACTGTGCCAATTATTTATTTTATTTAAAAACTTTATTGTACTAAGTATTTACAAGCGTCGAGATTAATACCGCTAGGCATTCTCTAGCAACCAACCTGTATAATATGATTATTAAACTGTAACCAACTGTATTGTCAGTTAGGTGCAACCAATAAATCGATTAAGTTAATTTAAAATAAAATCTAAATTGATTATCTATATAGACAAATACTTACTAATATGTACACAATTAAACATATACTATATATATTATAATCATTCATTACAGCCCCTAGAACACAGCGCCGTAGACCTCCAGTTTGGAGATGGGCCTTATATATGGAACATATATCTGGAGAATTTGGCCTACACTTGCCACGCTGACCAGACAGGTCGGCGAGGATATAACAACGACAAATCTCTTCGCTCCTCTGACAACTCGCTTCTTTCTGTCCCCTCACACCATACTGGATTTGTTTCCAGTTCCTTCGTAGTCGCTGCAACAAACCTTTGGAACAATCTCCCGACCAACATAAGGCAAGCTAACACCAGGTCGTCTTTTAAAAAACTAGTGTATTCGCATTTTATAGATAGCTCCAAATAACGGTAGTAAGTTTTATATATGTATAATATTGTGTAAATATTTGCATTTATTATTGTGTATTGATATTATAATATATATGAAGGTATATAAGTATGTTATATAATATTTTTAAATTATCGTATAATTATATTATTGTTACTTTCACTTTCATTGCACCTATATTTCTTCAAATTTGTCCCTAAGGTTTGGCTGTCAGAGAATGTCTAAGGGCATTAAGTCCGCCTTTGTACTTTGTGCAATAAAGTTTTTAAATAAATAAATAAATAATGTCAATTTTTTATGACAATTTTATGTGCTCTCCGAAGCACGAAAACAGTGGTGTTGTAAATATATGACAAATGTATGTAAGAAACGTGTATTTCATTGGTACATGGTTAGAACCGACTTTTGTAACATTTTATAAAAATCGTTTTTACAACCGAGCCATTTTGTTGTATAGTATGTTATATATTATATACATTACATATAATACGTACTTACAGTATTTAAATAATAGGCAAAATGATAGCAAATTAATAGAAAAAACAGTTTTAATAGGTAAATAGGTAAAATTATCACAACAACTAAAATATCAAGTAATAATAGTTACAATAAGTGGCCCTTGACGAAATCGCTACAACATGTTGCGAAGTCGTTTCTTAAAGACTGCATATGAATTACTGAACGAATCGATATCAAACAACTTTTTATATTAGCTGCATGCACGACGCAGAAAAATATTTTGAGCATACCTTGTTAAATTAGAGCGAGGTACACATTGTGTAACAATTGTGTTTACAAAATATTTTCTCAACAAATTCATTCAAATTAGTGTACAAATTTCATCAAAATATATTTAAACAATAATATACAAAACATTTTTTTTTGTATAAATTGTATATATAAATAATTGTTTATTGTATAAAAGACATGTGACAGTTAATAATCTTTATGTTTTCGTCTAAATGACATTTCAGGCGACAATTTCAGTTCATCAGGTAGCTTGTTATAAACTTTAATACACATGCTTTCTACAGAAAACAAATCCCTATTACGTGTTGGCCTCGCAGGTACCCTAAAATAAACACTGTCAAGTAGTGAAGGGGCGTCCACTTTATTATTTACTTTTAAAACACTGCTTTTAAAACGGCCTGTCTCTCTATTATATGTCTTTGTGTTTAAATATTTGTTATTTGGTATTAGCCCGCGGATTTGTGTGTAACCAATTTTTCCGAAGCTTATTCGATATTCGTTTGTGGATTACATGAGTACCACAGAGTGGGTTCACACTGCGGTTTATTAGAAAAACTATACAAGAAAAGTCAAACATTTCTGTTTCTATTTTAATTAAATAACTATATTTTTTTATAGTTATTATTATGATTTTTATTTTATGTTTATAAGTTGAAACGGCCTTTTTACAGCCACGAATTTATATTTAGTTGACTCGGCCTCTTTACAGCCACGAATATAAATTATTGTTAATGGTATTTAGAATATAAGATGACACGGCACTTTTACAGCTACGAATATATGCTTAATTGACATATTATTATTATTTACATTGTAAGGTGACACGGCCCGTATACAGCCACGAACTAGTATTAAGATTTGATATTTATTATTATTGTTAGATTGTAAGTTGACACGGCCTATTTACAGCCACGATATTATATTAAGTAGTTATTAAGTTACAATTACCCTGCTTATGACAATAATGATATTATAACACACATAAATCTGGATTATTTACCCGTTACCGTCCAACCATGATTACCTAACTTATGTTTGTTTATATATTTTGTATGTTTTTGTTTTATATTATTTTAGTGTTGACAATATCCAAGTTGTTACAAGATAACCTATGGAAATAAATATTTTGATTTTGATAAAATAGCTAATTGTAATAAGGCTTTCCTTATAATCCAATAAAAGGTTGGTTCGAACCTTGGCATCTACGAATGGGAATACACTTTTTTTGCGTACATTTGTCATAGATTTACAAGACCACTGTTACCGTGCCTCTGAGAGCACGTTCAGTCATCGGTCCCGGCTCCACTTATATCAATATGTGCAATTTAGTTCGTCCGCTATCCTTCCACAATTATAATAATCTGTCAAAACTGAGTGTACTGTTTCTAATAATGAATAAAGTCTGTTCGTTGATAAATATTATGACAACGTCTTGGAATAGCGACTGTCGCTTAATTATCGCAAACTGTTTGAGGAGTATCGTGGTACTGGGCACGCAGTTGTCAAGTGTGGCGCGGAGCAGGCAAGCGACATCGATAAAAATAATTCATCATCATCAGCCTGTGTCTCTCCACTGCTGCATGTAGGCCTCCCCGAAGGCTCATCCAACACCCACCAGCGATCTTCTTCAGGTCAACTATCTGCCGGGGGTTCGTCCCACTCTGCATCGTCCCGCACGTGGTCTTGACGCTAGAACCCGGCAGATGTGTCAGGGCTATTGACACCTCAGTCGTTAATTTTAAAAGCTATGTCAATAACTTTAATAAATAATAATAATAAAAAAAAAAAATTAAATCGTTTATTTACTTAAAAAAACTAGTACATTTTTTAGGAATTGGCCACTGGTTAAACAAACAAAGTTAATCTGAATCTCAGGCACCAGTTCCATTACACAAATAAGTATAATATACAATACAACACATATAGAATTTTAGCTTTTTTTTTTCCACTTAGTTTATAGATTTTCTTACTTTTTACTATTCGCAATTACAAATTGAATTTTGTACCCACTATTTTAATATTTGTAACAATTCTTCTGTTGCTTCGTAGTTTAATTTATTTAACCAAGAACTTAAAATAATTTTACATTTATTATAGTTCAGGAAATTTACATTAATAGCTTTATTAATTTTGTTATAGAGATAGACTGCGATACAGGGGTAAAACTTGCTCATAAAGGCAGTCTTAAATAATTTAGGATAAGGAATTATATGGGTTCTCTTAGTTTTATTGCAGACGGGATCATTTGAGTTTCTGTGTTTCTTAAGAACTGTTTGCAATATAAAAACCTCACATTCTTGAAACAAGTCATATGTAGGGTATCTAAATGATTGTATCCATCAGAGAAATACCAACCATAAGTTCCTGGAGCGATCTTGGATTTGTGGACCAGACCTACTGTCAGTGTACGACATTACGGGAAGGACGCACTAGTGCAAGACTCTCGTCTTCAGACACTGCGATATGGACGATGAGAGCATGTGATCAAGTTGACAGCGCCTATTCAGACTATTCAGCCGTCAAGATAGAAGTATTCCTGCACAACTTCGAGAGTGGCGTTTCCCAAATAGATTGGCCTCGACGTTACATAATTATTGAACCAACCCACTGGGAAGCCACAATAAAGCCGTTTAATATTCCACTAAGAGCGAGCTGGCCATGATGACTATGTAATCCGCGAATCGGAGGTGTGAGATGTATTCTCCAATGTCGCAGTAATTGCCAGCATTTTAAACACATCTTCGTTTGTGAACAGCTTCGGGGATATGACATCACTCTGCCACACAAAATTAGCGGAGCGATTTTTTTTAAATTTACGGCAAACAGACTATAAAGCAAGCGGTGTGACGTCTTCATGTTGAGTTTAGTTGCACTTACATGTGCACGTTTTGTTTTTTCATGCATGCACGCATTAGGTGTGGCCAGACCTTAAGTTTATGTACCAATGTAATATCATCAGCAGATCAGCTGAAAGGAAAATGGGTATATTTGTATGTGATCGTTATAACTCGTGACAAACACTGTCGTTGTAGACAACGCCGGCGCTAAGAATACAGGAACATTTTTTTACTATTGACCGAAGTTACGCAAAAATGATCCAATAAACATGTGAGTAAAAGTCTATGAATCTTAACACAGTGACCACAGCAATACAAGTAGTACATATTACGAATTGTATATCAAAAATTTGCAAGAATTTTTTATATGTATAATATTTTATTCAAAACTTTGCCTACTTTGGGATAGAGCAAGTCGGTAGGTACTACAAAAATGGTTGACCTTGCACACGGTTGAAATGTCAAAAAGTAATATTTGGGTATGATAGTTACAAACATTTCGAGGACAGGTTAGAGTGGGTAGATTATTAGCTGACAGCTGCCATACTTGTCACAAATTTTGGCGGATTTGGCAAGATTTTGTTTAATTGTTGTTGCCTTTGTGCCTAAATACGAAGACATAACACATTATCCATTTTGGATCATTTTTGTACTAAAAAAAAAAACAACCCGTGTACAAAATAAAAATAAAAAAGTAGCTCGTTACTTTTATTGCTAAAAATATTTTTTACTATAAGACGTGTTACATAAATTACTGTTAGAGCATTTTGAAGAAGAGCCGACCACAAGTACAAGGCGAGCGGGTACAAGATTCGGTATAAACCATGTTGCAGTTTGGCGAATTCTTCGTGACGACAATCGTCACATAATAATATAATTCTGCCGAATGTTACTAATCCACGCGGACGAAATCGCGAGCACAGCTAGTTGTAAAATATTTACCAAAAAATACTTACCTATTATTTTGACTATCCTAAAGACGGCACTGTAGCGCGCCAGCTCATAAAGAAATTCGGTGTACGAGGGGCGTTCAAAATATTCTCGGTATGTGGATAAAAACAAACAAGTACGAAAAGTTTGATATTTTTATTTTTCAATATACTCCCCCCCTATGTTCATACACTTATAAGATCGATCAATTATTTTTTTTAATCCCTCATAAAAATATTTTTTATCTTTGGTGTAAAAATGCTCCTCCACGGCCGTCTTCAACGCTTCATCGTCAGAAAATTTATTTCCACGCAGATCCTTTTTAAGATTGGGAAACAAAAAGAAGTCGCTTGGGGCTAAGTCCGGACTATAGGGTGGATGAGTAACAGTTTCAAACCCACATTCAACAATAGCTGCCTTGGCAATATGAGCAGTATGGACAGGGGCGTTGTCATGCAGAAGCAGAACACCTTTGGTTAACTTTCCTCGCCTCTTTTCTTTGATCGCATCTCTTAATTGACGTATAACGTTAGCGTAGTACTGCCCTGTGATATTTACACCTTTTTCTTTATAATCGATAAGCAAAACTCCTTCACAATCCCAAAATATTGTGGCCATGACCTTGCCAGCTGACGGGATTACCTTGAACTTCTTGGGATGAGCTGAACCCTTAATGTGCCACTGCATGGACTCCTGTTTGCTCTCTGGGTCATAATGATGAACCCAGGTTTCATCTCCAGTAACTATTTTTTGCAGCACCTCATCGGGATTTTCACCACACAGGTCGATAAAATCTGAACAGCAAGCCACACGCATATCCTTTTGAAGAAGCGTCAGCATTCGCGGAACCCATCTTGCACTTACTTTTGACATATTAAGATGGTCATGTATAATGTCATGTACGGTACCAATAGAGAGATTGGTTACTTGAGCTATAGATTTTACCTTCACTCGGCCGTCTTCCAATATAAGTTTTTCCACTTTATCAATATTTTCTTGTGAGGTAGCCACTACAGGCCGGCCAGGTCTAGGGTCATCTTCAATACTCTCCCTTCCACGCTTAAATTCGCTTGACCATTTTTGAATAGTAGATAAAGAAGGAGCAGACTCACGGTAAACACAATCCATTTCCTCTTTTATGGTTTTTTGATTTTTACCCTGTTTTGTCAAGAATTTTATGACGGATCGGTGCTCTAATTTCGTTAAAATTGTTAATTCGCTCATGGTGTTCATGTTTGTTCGGCAATTGCAGAAAAACAAAAGAACATCTCGGTTCCAATTTTACTTTTTTTTAATGTCAATGGATGAATCTTAGCGGCCAGTAACAAATATATATATAAAAGAGGTTGTAACGTATCAATACCGAGAATATTTTGAACGCCCCTCGTAGGTTGTAGCGAAGATTTCACGTTGTTTGTGTAGCAAACTTTATCATCAAAGGGGACGCTCAGCAAACTTTCCCACCTATACATACAAACTTATATACTTCTACATGTGTATATGTACATAAAGCCGTTTTACCGCATGTATCGTTACACGTTGCCAATTTAATTAATAATTAAATTTAATGAGCAGTGAATGTTCTTGCCAACCCATACGCTAAATTATCTAGAAATTTATTCTGGAAGGCCTATCTATAACAGTGGCAGTCTAGGATCTATATATGTATTAGGTTAGTCATCTTTTTTAATACTTGTACATTGTCTTAGGGTCGTTAACGTAAAATAACTTCAACAAAAAAAAAAAAAACATTTATTGTCACATAACAGTATCACATAGTTTTACAATTTCGAACAATATGTGACAAACGGAATCAGGTGTCAGCTGTTGTCGTGCAGCAGTAAAAGTACACCTGCACGAAGCTGTTTTTCAACCTATAAATTAAAAGATAAACAATTATACTAAAAAGCTAGGTATACATGCATGGCAGAGTAGATGAATGAGGCTCGCTTCGGCAGGTATATCAACATTGTTGCAGGCCCTTTAATTATATTTTTATCGTCAAACATTTTGTTTCCCTTATAATTTAACAGGTCTTTACGCAATTTACCTTGGAGATATATATATATATACATTTGAATACCATTATAGGATCCCAGAAGAACTAGCTGTATCAGCCTATAGGCCAGACATCTTAGTGTTTTCTCGGAACTTGAAAAAAGTTATCCTTATTGAACTTACCGTTCCGTGGGAATCAAATATTCCAAAAGACCACAACATGAAGTCGAATAAATATTATGATCTCACAGAAGAAATGATCAGGAACGGGTTCAAGACTCAGCTTTACGCAGTGGAAGTTGGTGCAAGAGGAGTTCCAGCAAAATCTTTGTATCACTTACTGAAAGAATTGGGCCTAAGCAGGTCTGCCGTCAATACATTTATGGAACGAGCTTCCAAGACGGCATTAACGGAATCATACAGTATATCATACAGACCATCCAATTAGGAATAGCTAACTTCAGTAAAGAAGCCGACAGACGCATTCAGCTAGGATGGGCAGCATTCGGGAAGTTACGACACATCTTCCTATCAAACATACCACAGTGTTTAAAGACAAAAGTTTTCAACCAGTGTGTTCTTCCAGTAATGTCGTATGGAGCAGAGACGTGGACGCTGACGGTGGGTCTGATACATAAATTCAAGGTCGCTCAGCGAGCTATGGACAGAGCTATGCTCGGGATTTCTCTGAAGGATAAAGTCAGAAACGTTGACATCCGTCAAAGAACCAAAGTTACCGACATTGCTTTCAAAATTAGCAAGCTGAAGTGGCAATGGGCTGGACACGTCTGTCGCAGAAGCGATGAACGATGGAGTAAACGGGTCCTGCAGTGGAGACCACGTACTGGAAGACGAAGTGTGGGACGACCCCCCGCCAGATGGACAGATGACCTGAGAAAGGTCGCTGGTGGGGGATGGATGAGGGTGGCAGAAGATCGTGTAAAATGGCGAGCCTTGGGGGAGGCCTATATCCAGCAGTGGAGAGATACAGGCTGATGATGATGATGATGATTAAAGTTAATATTTGCAGTAAGTAACAGAATCATTACAGCTCCTAGAACACAGCTAGACCTCCACTGCTGGAGATGAGCCTTCCAGAACATATATCTGGAGAATTTGGCCTACACTCGCCACGCTGGCCAGACGGCTGATATCATTTTTTTATGACAATTTATTAACGAAGTAATATACAAACAATATAAAAGAATTACAATATAAAAAAAAACTATATTACAACAAAATCTAACCTAAAATAATAATAATAAATAGAAAATAAAAATTAAATACTTACAAAAAAAATAGCTCCTCCAAATCGCTATCTGTGGCATGGTACCCAATACACTAGCAGCATTTCCCCTTCGAATGATGATACTTAATTTTGGAAGAAAAAACTGCCAGCCCTATTGTCACCAGAGACGTCAATGACCCTTGGAACAATTTCTTTATAAAAGACTTTAAGGTTTATTAACGATTCCACAAGTTGGTGTTGTGAAACCAGGACCGACGGCTTAACGTGCTCTCCGAGGCACGGGAGCGGTGGTGTTGTTAATCTATGACTGCAGTACGTAAGAAAAGTGCATTTCTCATTGGTACATGGCGGGTGGGTTTGAACCGACCTTTGTAGGATTTAAGGAACGCGTTCTTACAACCGAGCCGCCACCGCGCCGTAACAGAATAGGGCTACTGAACTCCTAATAGATACATACATACATACACATCTTCACGCCAGATCCCTTGCGGGGTAGGCAGAGACAATTGAGCGCCACTTGACACGATCACGACATACCTCTTTCGCTTCATCGACGTTCATCAACCTCTTCATACATGCCCTTTTGTTACGAAGGCTTTTTAATGCACCTTCAGTCAGTGTTTTATTTATTTGATCGTGATATGTGAGTCTCGGTCTGCCAGGGCCTCTTTCACCCTCAACTTTCGCATTATATATCTGGTTCGTCAATCTTTCTTTGCTCATTCTTTCAACATGCCCGAACCATCGTAGCATGCCTTTTCTTATTTTTGTCCCTATGCTTTCCTTTATACCAACCCTTTTCCGTATTTCGACGTTACGTATGCGGTCCGCCAATGTGACGCCGCATATCCGGCGCAGCGACCTCATTTCTACGGCATTAACCCTACTGTCATGCGTATTCTGACGTAACTCCTAATAGATGGTGCCACAAACCATTGGATTAAGCAGCATGACCCGAAGATACTCTCCACCGATCGTCATTATTACCCTAGAATAGTACGTAAAGCGATCAAAATAAAGAAACACAAAAATCAAAATATTTATCGTGAAATCCAGTAATTAATCGGTTTCGACGCTGGGATAAATCACCCGGTGTCGTCAAGAATATTATGAGTATCGTATGTCGTGATTTCTAAAAACAAAATGTTAAGTTAGGCTTATATCTACCGCCCATTATGTACGAGGCTACACCGCGCAGCTCCAGTCGACCCGTGACCACAGCCAATGCAACTTGGCTAAAACATCGGGAGAAATATGTCTCTAAGATAAATCACGTAAAGACCAGTTAAAATAAAATTATATTAAACTATTATCAATGTGCGATAAAGTTCAAAAGTAAATTGTAAACAAATTGGGTACAATATTGGATGTCAATAACCGTTTCAGTAAAGTTGTATGTCTGCCGATAATATAATCACTGGCTACAACCCCCGTCCTGAAAGGGAGGACCAATTGGATTATCCGAACGGAGAAACTCAGCCTGTAGGCGGTCCTACTATGATCAATTAAATATGACAAGTTTCTTATTTATTAATCCTCTTTGCGTCGTGTTTCCTCATTGATGAGGGTCATGAGCTCCCGATGAATTGGTGTGCGTCTTGATGATAGCAAGCCACCCGTTCCTGTCTTCGGCGGCATGCACGGCATCATGGACGCTGGTGTTGGTGGTGAAGCGGGTTTGGTCGGACCAGCGTACCGCACTTCGGCCTCTCGGTCTCTTTCCTTCCACCTTGCCAGTAACAAAAAGTTTCTCCAGGTTATCCCCTCCTTTTTTGGCAATGTGTCCGAAGTACTGGAGTATCCAAAAAGGCATATGGTCGATATGTCTAGTTTGTTTAAAATCAATACGTTAGTTCGATGCTCAGTCCACGAGATCCTCAGCATTTTTCTCCAACACCACATCTCAATTATTTATTAATACTTTACTGAAATACTGTTGACGACGCGCACAAATGTATTTAAAAAAGCAACTTTAAGGAATTTGTGTTCTATTTTTATTTCAAGCTTGTTTTACAAGCTACAAGATATCACATGTCTGGTTTAGTACATAAAAAAAAAGTAAAAGCAAAAACGAATTCTAACACAGTTGAATAGCGCATCTTTTTCGAAAATATCCATTTTTAGGGTATATTCTCCAAATTATTTTGTTATTTTCTGGTAATTTTAGTTTTATATTAAGTTTTTTTTTGTGAATGCTGTGACACGTAAAGAGATTAATAACGTAATTATATAAATAAATAATCAAACGGTCATAGTACAGCTTTGGTTTGCTACTACGTTATCGATGTAAACGACATTGTGATTCAATTGTTTTTGTTTATAAACAAATAAATATAAATAAATAACGTATTAATAAATAGACATTAGAATTGAACACGACATGTGCGCCCACCAGATGGTAAGCTGAACGCTATTTTCAAGAATAGGAACCACTAACGACCGGCATCAGTATCTACCACTATGCCGGCCTAACAATATGCTTGAAGGACTCCAAATAACACACTGGCAGGGAGAGCATTCCGTATCTTTAGCGTGCGACATATGTAAGAGTATTCAAATTTATAAGTACGCGTAGTGGCTGTGGTTTGTGGATGCATATTTTGGCCTGTGCGTGTGGTTCGGTTGCGGAATAGAAAATAAGGGATAAGGTTATGGAGCTCCTCAAAACACTCAGCGTAGTATTGCTTGTAGAACACACTCGAAGAGGCGACGTCACGGCGAAGCTGCAGTCATTCGAGAGTTTTAGATAGTGTGGGAACGTCCACTATCCGAATCGCCTGCCTCTGCAGGACATTGAGAGCACTGTAAGGTACTTAGCGAAACTATCCCAGAGGTGAGAATAATATTCAACGCATGACCTTATACAGCACAGACCTGTGCTTTATACAGCATAACTTATTGCAGGCGGGAAAAACCGATTCACCTTGTTTGCAAAAGCCCACATGCAGTCAGTGGTGAGCCTTAGGGGAGGTCTACATCCAGTAGTGGAGAGACAGGCTGATGATAATAATGATCCAGTCGAATAATTAGGTGCATAATTTAACTTTTGAACACGGTTGGCCTTATTTTACAAAGTTGCAGGATCCCGCAGGATTGAGAGATCTCGTTTTGCGAAAGTGCTAAATATAATATATTTTTCGATTACAAATTCAATTATTTTATTTCGTGACACTAGGCCGCGTTCGTTTTGAGAAATGTTAGCATGAAAATACCACTTTTTTTAGCATAACGACTGGTGCTAAACGCACTGCTGAACGCGCTTAATGAAAATTCTAACATTTGATGTTAATTTCGTATGTCAGCACCGTGTTGAAAGGAGGGTTATTGATGTTACTTTTTGACAGATGTCATTAATATATACAATGGTTTGTTTACCATTTCTATATACTTTATAGTTTTCTATTATATTTGTTAAAAAGGTATTTTAAACGATTTTATGTAATAAATTCAAATACCATAATAATATCATGTGTGTTGGATGCCATGGTATGATAAAAACATGAACGAAAATATTTGTCAAAAAGTATCCTGACCGCTCGTTTTATTTAAGAAATGTTAGCATGGTTTAAAAAATGGTATTTCTTAACAAAAACGACATTTCGCGCTGGTTTATGAAGTTGCTACGAGATGTTGGAAATACTATAAAACGAACGCGGGGAAAGTATTTTACAAAATAGCACAATTACATATGACACCCCGTGGGGGCGTAGCAAGTAATAACATTATAATAACCCCCCACAATATAACAATTTTCAAACTATAAACACCTCAAACTTATATTCAGTTTAAGTAAAAAAAGAAACAGCTGGAAAACGGAGAAGGATCGAAAATAATAACTACTGCATATACGTTAGTCTATCTTGCATGCATTTCAAAGTAATAAAAGTAGAATATTTGTGTTGCAAAAGCCAGTTTTTTGAATGAAATTGAATTTGAAGTCACGTTCGAGGTTGTAATCAAATCAACCAGTCATTGCATAATATTAAATGTTTTATGTTCCACTGAAGAGTAAAATAAATTCATACTTTAAAAAAAAAAAATGATATGAAAGTAAAGTATCATCAGGACCGTTTCCCTTTCGAGGTGATCAGAAATCACGCTTATAAAGAAGCGGATTCACATTTAGCCAACTTTACTATAGGCCAATCATGACAAGTGGCAAGCTCGTCGATGTCTCCAGCGTACCAAACTCGAGAAATTTCTGGAAGGCCCATCTCCAACTGTGGAGGGCTGTGATGACAATTGGAAACTGGGGTCAGTGTGTAACGCTATTAAAGTCGACATTCGCAGGGACACTGCCAGTGCCAAAAGCTATAATTTGAAATTTTGATGTAAGCTAAAACTGCGCTAAAACTTAAAGGAATGGAATTCAGTATTTTGGCCATCTAACGTTTACGCTTAAAGAAACAGACTACCGCTGCATACCTATCGAAAATCTAGCATCAAACATGATCCACATCAAGCCGACTTCTGTAAAAGTGGGAATCTAGTAAAAATCGGAATCTGGTAAAGTGAGAATCTGGTAAAGTGAGAATGTGGTAAAAGTGAGAATGTGGTAAAGTGAGAATGTGGTAAAAGTGAGAATGTGGTAAAGTGAGAATGTGATAAAGTGGTAATCTTGTAAAAGCGAGAATGTGGTAAAGTGAGAATGTGGTAAAGTGAGAATCTGGTAAAGTGGGAACAAAGCTTTTGTTTAGTATAGGTATAGCGGATCAGGCTATATTAAAGGATTTTGATGGAACCACGAGTTGCACTTACTAATTTATTTTTAGGATTTTTTTATTTACGATTTACCAAATAATATATATATATATATATGTGGTATAAAAACATGCTAAAGGAGTTCGCAACAATAGGTTTTAGACGAGACAGATCCAAATAAGCTTCTAAAGTTAAATGTTGATGACCCGTTTTCGTTCTTAGCGACTGTATAAACAAGGGTACTTACAGATTAATCAATCAAGTAAAAGCAAAACCTTTTTAAAAGTTAAAAACAAGAGAGTTGATGTTTACTCAAAGCTCGCATTTCTTTTGATATATTCTCGTAATATGTCACGACGAGATTCTCTATGAAACGTAGCTTTATTCCACAGGATAAAATAAACAAATAGAAATCGAGAGCTGATACCCAAGTACAATACGCGTATAAAGCGTCTTAGCTTTTAAATAAATGATACTGCGGATATTTGTAAATAAATGTTTTTTTATTAAAATAATAACATAACTTTAACAAAGAATCCTAATATCAATAATTGTCAAAACCAATTTGACACCCGTCATAATTTTGAATTTTGAAGGTTTTTTTTTTGCGTAGCTATCAATACACTACTCAAATATCCGCAGTAACATTTATTTAAAAGCTAAGACGCTTTATTGGTCTCCCCGACGTGATTTTAAATTTTGAAGTTATATTTTCTTTTGCGTAGATATCGCTACACGTATATTTACGTTGCGTACAGTGGATACTGCCTTTAGCTGTTAACTTCGCGAATTTAGAAGTAAATGTAAATAAATAAATAAATGTAACAGGTACGATTCCTGGTCGGGGCACAATTTTTTAATTTTTTATTTGTTATATTTCTTGAGTTTGCAAAAATAACTTTTGTTTTGTAAACGTTTATTACATATACGTATACGTACATACGCATGCTGTGAAATGCTGAAACTTTAATGTTTTATTTATTTATATTTAACTTATCTTCCTCCGTGGTCTAGCGGTTAATTAATTAATTTATTTAAAAAAAAATACAGCTTATTATATTAAACAAAGTAAAAATAAAGGAACACGAGCTTAAGTTCATGGATCAAGACGCGGAGGTACCGGGTACAATTACTGGTCGGGACTTAATAATTTGATTTATTTGTGATATTTCTCGATTTTGGTAAGCTAGAGACATCGATGAGCTTGCCACTTTTTATCATGGCCCTATAGTCAACTTGGCTAAATGTAAACTTTGTACTTTTAAATAGGCGTATTTTTGACCACCTTGGAAGTGATATGGTCGTGATGATACATTCACTTAACTTTTACATTGGGCACAATTTATTTTTTGTGTACATGAAGCCGTCAAAATGAAGCTAATACAACCAAAATTTTGTTAACATTTATTATTTGGTAAGTCTACGAGAGGCTGTCAAACGCATCTGTTGTAAGTTAATGTACTAAAATACCATTATATAGGGATTTCATCTCAATACGATTTCTCATAACACTTTTTATATACTTCATTATTTAAAAATATTACACTATGTACAAAGGCGGACCTTAATCTCTCTAGATATTCTCTGACAGCCAAACCTTTAGAACATTAAGACAACGTTATGAGGTAAAATACTAACATAAGGCAATTTGTAAAATAAATACATAAATCAAAGAAATTAAAACCACATTATTTCATGAGAAACAGAATGTATGTCTCTCGACGTAACAAAGTTTGTCATTTTGGATATCTTTTATTAATAGTGTATGTTTATTAATGTGTATTGTTTTTATATTGTGTATGTATTTTTAAGTGCTATAAATGCGTAATTATGGTTATTTTAGTAATTTAAAGTTTTATTTTAATAGTTTTCTTTATCCCCCCATCACCTTTCATGATCCCCAAGGTTAGCTCGTAAAGAATGTCTTATAGCGTTATAGCTCGTTTATGGACTAGGTTTTTAAGTGCCTTAAAGTATTTTAATAAATAAATAACGATAATAGGTACTTAATTATATTTTTTTGTATAAATTAAGTCGGTTGTTTTTCTTGTTTTATTAGTCTGGCTTCAGCTGCGACTATTGTGTGTTCTAATATGTTTTCTACTGGTTTTTATCTATTCTATGTTCCTCTACATGTATGCCTACACTCTCGTATAACAGGTACAATATACTAACATAAATTTGCTGTTTTTTTATTAAATTTCGTTCATTTTTTCATTACATCAACACAAAGTCCTAGACCTTCACTGTTGGAGATGGACTTTCCAGAACATATATCTCATGAATTTAGCCTACACTCTCCATGCTGGCCTCGGTTTTGCAAGGTTGGATCTGATGACAATTTTTAATGACAATTTACTAACGATTTTACAAGTTGATATTAATGGAACTTCATTTATTTATTCGAAGAGAAAGAACAGATGTATAAGATCAATTAAGAAACGATGCAATAGGAGTCATTAGAATTATACCCGCCACTTAACGTACTCTCCGAGGCACAGGAACGGTGGTGTTGTAAATCTATGACAAATGTACGTAAGAAAAATTATTTCTTATACAGCGCGTGATGTCATACAACGCTTTCCTTAAAATCCTTTAAAGGTCGGTTCGAAACCCTCCGGCATGTACCAATGAGAAATAAATGCAATTAACAAAAAAGAGGTAATTTTTAAAACACAGGAATAAAACATATTTGATTAGCCCTACACGGGTCATCATCACCACAGCCGCTTGAACAGAGTCATGGACCTCCACTGTTTGAGATGGGCCTCCCAGAAAATATATCTGGATAATTAAGCCTGCGCTCGCCAGACTGCTGACATGACAAAATGTAAACTAGTGAACAAAAGGACAATTTATTTGCATTTTTACAAGTTGGTATTAGTAGAATCAACGGCTTAAAATACCGGCAACACCAGTGTGGTTCTTCAATAGAAAAAATCATATACATAGATTTTTTATTTGAAAGTAAACGATTATTATTGATAATGCAAAACAGTCAGAGAAGGTCAAATTGTAATAAATGATGTGGCTTTGACCAGCCGCATGGCGAAAATCGTCCCATGTAAATCCCCCATTATATCGATTGTGACGGCAACACACCGTCTATCCGGTCGTTCACGGATTCATTAAAACTTCATAAAACTCCATTAAAACTTTCACATAGCACCGGTATGACAAAACAATTAGAAAATTCACAATAGTGTTTATATAGATATTGTCACTCTTATTTAATTAATTTTACTGGTCTCGCCGCCAATTCGTTTTGGAGGCCTGGGAACCCGCAACATTTCAAGTGTAACACTACCTGCGTTACTGTCGTCTATACTGTCCAGTTCTACAGGAGTATCACAAACCCATCTTTGGGTTCCGTGGAGCCGTCGTACTTGTCAGATGCCAGAAATGCCTATGCGGTAGCATTTTTCAATGTTTCGATCTGCAAACTGGGTCTGGATGATATTTTATTTTCCAGTAACATGAAAAAGCGAACACCCCTTGACCCAAATACATCGACCATGTCAGTGTGCCTTCGTTTAGAAGCCCGGACTTTCCACATAAACAAGTATCGGTGTGGGGAACCAGTGGAACATCTCGGATACCACTAGCTTTCTTGTGCTAGATGTGCCGGTCGCATTCCTTGTCACACGGCCCTCAACGACATCATCCGAAGGCTATGCTGGAGTAGCGGCAATCCTGGAAACCTCTTGGATTGAGCGGAGCGATGGTAAGGGACCCGACGGCATGACAGTTGGGCCATAAAACAAGTTTCTAGATCACTGGTGTGGGACACATTAGTCCCATCTCAGAGTGACCTCGTCAAGCGCGGGAAGTGCGGCGGTTTCTGCTAGGAACCTTAAGCTGCGAAAATACGTCAACCTCAGTAAAGGTTACGAATTTGCGCCGTTTGGGGTCGAGCCGATGGGTCTATGGGGTCCTTCAGCCAAGTGTCTGGCCAAGGAGTTGTTCAAAAGTCTGGAGAAAGAAAAGTCTGGAGACAGGCTGGCAATTATTTCTGCTATACAGAGGTGACTATTATATTATATTGGGACTATTCCTGATTGCTCGTCTCTTGAGGACATTATATATATTTTTTTACTACTTATTTATGTAGTTTAAAATTTATACTTTATCAATAAATAAATAAAGTCTGCTAATAACTTTTTATAATTTTGGAATTTAGTTCACATTTTATATGTCTTATAATTTGCTTTTAATAATAATAATAAATTCTTTATTGTACAGAACCAAAAACAGTATGGGTACAAAGGCGAGCTTAATTTATTTATTTATTTATTTATTCAATGTATACAACAGATGTACATTAAAACATGATACAAGGAAGAAAATTCTCAGGCGACAGACTGAATGCGATCCTAAACATAATATACATATGACATTTCCATCAGATAATTATTTTAGTGCATGCAATAATTAAAATTACAATTTAAAAGTACTTAAAACTGAGATATTATATAAAAATGCTATAAATGCATTTTCTACCAACTAACCTTTGTGAATGGGGAGCCATTATAAGCTAATATTAATATTTTCTACCAACTAACCTTTGTGAATGGGGAGCCATTATAAGCTAATATTAATATTTTCTACCAACTAACCTTTGTGAATGGGGAGCCATTATAAGCTAATATTAATATTTTCTACCAACTAACCTTTGTGAATGGGGAGCCATTATAAGCTAATATTAATATTTTCTACCAACTAACCTTTGTGAATGGGGAGCCATTATAAGCTAATATTAATATTTTCTACCAACTAACCTTTGTGAATGGGGAGCCATTATAAGCTAATATTAATATTTTCTACCAACTAACCTTTGTGAATGGGGAGCCATTATAAGCTAATATTAATATTTTCTACCAACTAACCTTTGTGAATGGGGAGCCATTATAAGCTAATATTAATATTTTCTACCAACTAACCTTTGTGAATGGGGAGCCATTATAAGCTAATATTAATATTTTCTACCAACTAACCTTTGTGAATGGGGAGCCATTATAAGCTAATATTAATATTTTCTACCAACTAACCTTTGTGAATGGGGAGCCATTATAAGCTAATATTAATATTTTCTACCAACTAACCTTTGTGAATGGGGAGCCATTATAAGCTAATATTAATATTTTCTACCAACTAACCTTTGTGAATGGGGAGCCATTATAAGCTAATATTAATATTTTCTACCAACTAACCTTTGTGAATGGGGAGCCATTATAAGCTAATATTAATATTTTCTACCAACTAACCTTTGTGAATGGGGAGCCATTATAAGCTAATATTAATATTTTCTACCAACTAACCTTTGTGAATGGGGAGCCATTATAAGCTAATATTAATATTTTCTACCAACTAACCTTTGTGAATGGGGAGCCATTATAAGCTAATATTAATATTTTCTACCAACTAACCTTTGTGAATGGGGAGCCATTATAAGCTAATATTAATATTTTCTACCAACTAACCTTTGTGAATGGGGAGCCATTATAAGCTAATATTAATATTTTCTACCAACTAACCTTTGTGAATGGGGAGCCATTATAAGCTAATATTAATATTTTCTACCAACTAACCTTTGTGAATGGGGAGCCATTATAAGCTAATATTAATATTTTCTACCAACTAACCTTTGTGAATGGGGAGCCATTATAAGCTAATATTAATATTTTCTACCAACTAACCTTTGTGAATGGGGAGCCATTATAAGCTAATATTAATATTTTGTATGTGAATATTTAATATATTAATATTTCTCAAGAAATAGGAGATTCCTCCATCAGCGCCGCTTTTGTTTGGAATTTTTTATATAAAAAGTGTTTTTTTGAGATAATGCTCTTAAATACGGTTCTTGTACTAATAGTGAATTGTTGTGTGTAACTTTCTACTGTATAAAACTACAGCCGTAACCGCTAGTTCACAAGCCAGTGTTTGGTCTAGCTTCGGAAACTGAATAGCACAGTTAACATTAAACTGTGTGTTTAATGGTCTTAATGGGGTTAAGAAATCAGGCGAGTCTACTCTACTGTACTTGTACGATGACTACCCTTGAATTAAAATACATAGAGAGGAAAGAGTTTTTTTTTAGGTCGTATAACAAGTTAAAGATATTTTTTTTATATATATTATGTCATCATCATCAGCCTATGTCTCTATGTCTCTCCACTGCTAGATATAGACCTACCCCAAAGCTCTCTACTTCACACCTCTCACCTACCACCCTTATCCAACCCCCATCAGCGACTTTCTTCAGGTCATACCCCTTCTAGCGGGGGGTCGTCCCACTCCGTACCCACTTTTTGTATTATTTAAAATTCATAGTTTAATAGCGGCGGTGGTGGCTCGATTGTAAGAACGCTTTTCTCAATATCTTAAAAAGGTCGGTTCGAACCCCGGCATATACTAATAAGATATAAACTTTTCTTACGTACATTTGACATATATTTACAACACCACCGTTCCGTGCTTTGGAGAGCACGATAAGCTGTCGGTCCCGGTTCCACTAATACCAACGTGTGCAATCGGTAATAAATTAATCATTAAATTTGACATCAGACCCTCGCCAACCCGTCTGGCCAGCAGCGTGGAGAGTTTAGGACTATTGGTTTCCAGAAATTGTGTTCTGTGTCTGTGTGTGTCTTTCTTTTTTGACATTAATTTTAAATATTTTTTTATTAACTTTTCAATAAAGTCTATAGGCGTACCAATGAGAAATACTTTTCTTAGTCGGAGAGCATGTTAACCTGTTGGTCCCGGTGCCACTAATATCACATTGTGGAATCGTTTAAATTGTCGTTATCATTGACATCAGACCCTCGGCAACCCGTCTAGCCACCGTCGCAAATGTAGGCCAAATTCTCCTGATATATGTTCTGAAAGGCCCATCTCCAACAGTGGTGATCTAGGATGCTGTCTTCTTGTGCTGTAATAATCAAAATAATAAGTCTTTAGACTTACTTACAAAACAGAATCTAAATGTAATTTGTAATTTATGTTAATGTGATAGAGAAAAAAGATAAGTTGGACTTATGCCGTCTTAGCGATAGTAAAGCTTTAGCACACATTGGTTTAAGGTAATAACATCAATAAAAATGAAATAAAAATAATAATAATGAAATGAAAAAAAAGGTAAAAATACAGTTAATAATTATTCGTGTAGCAAGAATGTGTTTAATCCTGCGGCATAAAAGTCGTTAAGTTATTTTACTGATTGATTTAGACTTTTATGTATTTGTAATTCGTGCATTTATTTTTAAAAATACTTTATTGTACAAAGGGCTGACATAATGACGTTAGACATTCTCTGCCTGTTAACCTTAAGGACAATAAGAGAGTTTTAAGTGACAGGAGTAAGTGCACAAAATATAAAAAATCTAAATGATTGAAAAATGTACATTATTTACTATCTTAATTCTAAGAAATAATATAGACCTACGTAATATAGCTATATAAGTGTACTCGTAATAAACATACATACGAGTATATACAAATAAATACAAATACAAATACAAATCGTTTATTAGCACAATAAGAATATTGATTCGTTATGGTGAACCCTGTCTCCTGCATGAGCTGAGCTGTATAACAGGAGCCAGTGTCTTCCAATAATGAACATACAATTTAGAAGAAAATAGAATTAAAAAAAAGTTACAAATTTAGTGTGGGTGCAATGTCTGTATATGTATGTGTGTGTTTGTGTCTGTGTGTGACCAGTGTGTGTATGTTTAGGGAAGGGAGTGGGGAAGGGGGAGAGGGAGGGTAACCTTGTGTGTTTGTGATTTATAATATTCCTAGTGAGTTGAAAATAATGTATCTTTTTATTTATAAGTGAATTTACAAATGTCATGTCATCATCTCTTCTGTACTGTCATAGTCAAGGTTAGATAAGTAGTTCTTAAGTAAAATTTTTAGTTCTTTTTGATTTAGATGGGTAATTTTTGTTTTTGTGTTGATTCGGTTGTACAGTTTGGGCGATAGGTACTGCTTTTGCGCAAATGTGCTACGGGTGAAAGGAACCTGAAATTGCTGTATTCTTTTACTTTTTGTTAGTGTTGTAACATGTGCTGTTTTATGGTATCTCTTGACACATTGAAAGATATAAAGCTTTCTGACTGTAAATACGTCTGCTAGTTGATAAAGAAATGTTGTTGGGTATCGGTAGGGTAGGAACATAGATACTTTAAGAACTGCTCTTTGTGCCCGCTCTAATTCCAGTACATGTGTTTTGAATGCGCCCCCCCCCCCCCCCCCAGGCACAAATGCAGTACCCAATAATACTTTGGCACAAGGCTTTATAAGTTTGTATCATTAAAGAATGTCCAGCGGCATATCTTAGGTTCCTGAAGATGTAAATTAATTTTCTTACGCGGGCAGTTAGTTCCGAGATTTGTCTATGCCACTTAAGACCTTCATCAATGAAAACGCCACTGTACATGTACATACAAATACTATATAATAAATACATACTAATAAAACTACAAAATGTAATAAATGCGATACAATAAATAAAAACAACTGCACAATACTGACAAACAGCATCTGCATCATAATGTTTAAGCCAGCAACAGCATAAATGTTGCTACGTCATTTCGCTGCTTGACTTTCTTCTATGTATTTGTGGTTCTATGGTAAGTACAGTGAAGCACCATTAATGGGCAGTACGAAGCAGTTATGGCGCTTCTTGAGTTGAGGCACAGTGGAGAACAATAGGAAACTTCCCGCGTAACTGAGACGGATTCCAAAGAATTTCTCAACTAGACTGTACGTCGTGATAGTTGGATCAAGCGATGAATATTCATTTGATCATTAATTCAAAATTAAATTTAACGAATCAACTAACGGAAATTGTTAATGTTAAACGCCATTAGAGTTGATATTGTATATTTTTGGCATGCTAAAACATCTTAACCCTTTAAATCATTTTTGTTTTGGTTTTATTGTTATATAGCTGTTAAAGCTGGTTCTGTGACCCATCGGTGGGCCCAGTCGCACCTTATCCTCGGTCTGCGGCGTACGTCAACAATTTTGTGTTTCGGTAAAGTCACACCGCGTGTGCTCAATTTTCAGTGCTGCAGCAGTGTCTGCTGAATAGCCACGCTAGTGTATTTATCGGTCAGAACTTTTACTTGGATTATTAGTTTTATGTCATATTTGTGTGAAAAGAGTTTTAGCATCAGAAGAGCTGGTCTTCTTCTGGAACTCTGGGGTTGACTCGACTAAGACGTTGTCAGCTGCTGCTGAAAGTGCCGAACCCCCAAACCTTATACCACAAGTCCACTTATCTACCACACCACGGGTGAGGGATTTGGAAATTTCCCCCACAATACCAATATTTTTATTTATAAACTTCAATGCACGAAATTGCTTATTATACTTAATAATTAAAGTTAATTGTATGTAGATGTCATGATCATGTAATCTGCCTATACAATATTTATTCTTTTTGACAATTTATTGGAATGTATTATAATAAGAGTATCAAAATTTGCATGCTAACCAAACATGGCGGACCGAATGCCATGTCGGATTGGTGAATTACGATTGAAGTGTTTTTTTTTTTTTTTTAATTTCATTTTTTAAATAAATAAATCGTTTATTATCAGGCAACAGATGGCCCATAGAATGAATACCTTACAACTAAAATACATAAAAAATAACCTTATAGAAGAATAATAATATTAATTAATCTAAAGCTACCGTATCTTCATCTTCTTGTAAGAGTAACCATTTTCTATGAAAGAAATGTATAAAATTATTACAATATTCTCTATGCTAGAATCGAACAACAACAACGAGTTGCCCAAATGGCTACCAAATTTGCGGTCTAATGATTAAGGAAGTAGATTTAGACAAGGGGTCGAGACAGATTAATTTATTTAATATATTTATTATTAGCTGTTTATCCCGGCTAGTATTAGACAGACGTGTCTAATATACCAGTCGGCAAAAACACTCCTAAGATTGCCGTGGGGTCATTTTTTTTTATAAATCAATCGGTCCTGCTAATATAATAGACGAATTATGCGACGTAAATTCAAAGTTCATAAAACCTTGGTTTGAAATACCCTATTTTGACAATAAAAAATGAACACCTATAATATTGTACGAATTGAAATCAAACCGCGGTTAAACGTAAAATAAATTGCAATAATAATTACGTACACTAACCACTGTAACTGAAACTTCATCACTATCATTGTCTTAAGTAATATTGCGCAAAGTTTAGCATTTACTTTTCTTTTAGCGAATAACTTTAAGATATCAAATGAAATACTACCACCGACTGGGTAAAACTCAAATACCAAATTTTTTTTTTTTTTTTTTTTTAAATAATAATCATCATTTATTTCTTCACAAAAAATTGCCTTAAAACTAGTTACATCAATGTTTAAGTGTTAACAGGATATACAATTTATTACAGGCAATTTCCAGATTATTGGAACCCTAACCTCTGTATAGAAAGTATAATATACTTCTGGACCACAGAGGTTAGTTTCCATACAAATTTGGACAATATTACAACAATAATAATAATTACTTAATTAATTAAAAGGGCTCTAGCCACCATCGAGGTTCCAGCTCTTCTAGAGCCTGTTGGAGTTATCCGAGACGATGGCAAGAGATCCGATGGTGTGACGTTGGTCCCCTGGGAACGGGGACGTGCTCTGGTGTGGGATGCCACGTGCGTCGA
This sequence comes from Tinea semifulvella, assembly GCA_910589645.1. Taxonomy (NCBI): domain Eukaryota; kingdom Metazoa; phylum Arthropoda; class Insecta; order Lepidoptera; family Tineidae; genus Tinea; species Tinea semifulvella. Next base: position 1,593,885 of record OU342612.1, read on the forward strand.
CACCCTCGCCGCGTCAGATCTCAGGGGACAGCGCAGCGGAAAATGCGGAGTCCAGCAAGGGGCGCAAGTATGTAAGTATATTAAAAGATTACATATTTATGCCGTTTGCTGTAGAAACCTTGAGCCCATGGAGTCCAAGTGCAAAAAAAGTTTTTAAAAGACATAACACCTTGTCGTCTCCTCCGATGACAAAAGGGCTGGCTCTTTTTTCGCCCAAAGAATCAGTATTGTAATTCAGCGGGGAAATGCAGCCAGCGTTATTTCCTCCATTCCATGCGGATTTTATCCTTAGTAATAATATTAAATGAATTTTATATTTTGTAAATATTTTTTTCGAATTAATGTTTGTAACTTCTTGCTGAAATAGTTCGTTGGTCTTTTAAAATTAAAACATCCAAAATCTATGATTGTAAAAATACCTTCTCGTAAAAAATATTTCTCGGTGTGGATACGAAATTTTTAGAAAAACATTTCAATCGCTTTCTTCTGATTTATTATTCAGATCATAAAATTGGAATATTTTTATTACTAGAACATAAATTGAATAACTAAAAGCCTGTTCTGGTAGTAGACATAAATTATTACTAATCTAATAAAAAGTACAGGATTTCACAATGGATAAAGATTTACTTGTATGGACATTGCGTAACTAATTTGTTATGCCATTGAACATTTTAAACAAATTCATAACTAAAATTTCCGTAATTTTATTTCCTAGTAAGTTACACTATATGTCTCAAAAGTACACTCAATTGGATTGTGCGACCGAGAGGAATGCAAAAGTGTTATACCCTCTTTAGAGTGCAGAATCGTGCGGGATCTACGTAAAGCTAGTTTCAACGCTACGCAAACGGTAGTTCGTATTTCTTCTGTTTGTAAAGTTATTGTCTGTATAAATATAATCGATATAAGATATACCTACAATAAAAAAAAACAAAACAAATCTCGACGATGGTAATGAAGATTACAAAAACCCGATAATGTATTAAATATGACAATTAAAATAATCGATATATAAATCACACATCCAGGCGACCTCGTCAAGCGCGGGAAGTGCGGCGGTTTCTGCTGAGAACCTCAAGTTGCGCAAATACTCCAACCTCAGTACAGGTTACGAATTTGCGCCGTTTGGGGTCGAGACGATGCGCCATGGGGACACTCAGCCAAGCGTCTGGCCAAGAAGTTGTCCAAACGGCTAACGAAAAGTCTGGAGACAGGAAAGCTGGCATTTATTTTTGTCAACGTATTAGCTTAGCTATGCAGAGGGGAAATGTTGCCAGTCTTCTTGGGACTATCACTGAAGGGTCGTCTCTAGAGGACATTTGTTACTTATAGTTTATTTTTTATTAGGTTTAGTTTATATTTATTTTAATTTTTACATTTAAATAGAATTATTTATACTTTTAAGTCAAATTTTTTTTTCTTATATAAGAAATATTTACAATGGAAAGAAAGGAAGGCTGCAAAATTTGACAACATTTTTGACCACCAACACTTTGCAAAAAAAAACGCAGTAAAATCAATTACGCATTTTCTGTAAACCCACGTACGCAAATACAAGGATATTTATTTGGAAAAGGAACGCTTGTCAAAGCGAAATTAAGTAAAAAAAAAAGCGCCAACTCGTACACGCAATTAATAAACGATTAACATCTAATAGGTAATTAATTATTATGCACCAGCAAGGTATTTATTTGAAAATTTCCTAGTTCACACAATTAGAAGGAAAATATAGGTGAGGTGGCGCGGCTCTTAACATAAATCTCGGACCAGTTCTTGAGGTAGCGTCAGCGAAACACGCTTTTTCCGCTGAAACCACGGAACCATTGCCAGCAGACCCGAAAAGCGTGTTTTACTCGGTTCTCTGCATGTCACAGAATTACTGCTAAATGCGGCTTTTTTTCAAAGAGTCTAAAAAAAATTTGCGGAAATTAAAACAGTTTAAAAAATATATAATCAGTTTAAATATTCAAAGGTTGCTTAACCGTTGTGTGCTGCTTAAGATGCCTTTGTGATCTGGCGGTTAAGTACCTTAGTACCGGGTTCTATTAAAAATAAATAATTTGTGATATTTCTCGAGTTTGGTCCGCACATCGACGAGATTGCCACTTGTCATGGTTAGAAAATGCTAATTCATTAGGGTACATTATTTTAGTGTAATAAGATTTTTTAAATTGAATTGAATAGTAAGGTAGGCTAAATGTGAATCGGCTTCTGTAAAAAAGCGTGGTTTCTGAAACGCTGTGGAAAATAACGTTCTCATTCTGAGAATGTCTAATTATATTATCTTGGGTTGCTTTTGTGTTGCATTTGGGTTGCTTTTGTGTTGCATTTGGGTTGCTTTTGGGTTGCTTTTGCGTAGCATTTGGTTTGCATTTGGGTTGCTTTTGCGTTGCTTTTGAATTACTTTTGTGCTGCATTTGTATTGTGTTTTTTATTTCATTTGTAGCGTGATAGATATAATAGAACAAAAGTATAAAAAAAAAACTGAAAAAAAAATTGTCTAATTTAGGCAGCCTTACCCAACTACATTCTGAGAACGCCTAACTGCATTTTGATAATTTCCACCCGAATTCTTAAATAATCTAAAAATGTGACAACGATTGTTTACAACAAAAATGTGTTATTATAAACTAGAAAACCTATTTAAAAATAACAATAGATCATTGATGGAGGTCAACTGTTTTCGTGCAATTATTCGCATTGGACAATAATTATCGGACATCGGCATGCTTAATACAAGTGGCGAGCACGTAAATGGTTAACGATTGCTCTTGAGGTGTATTTAGGGTGAAATTCAGCATTTAATTGTACTGTCTCTACTGTAATAAGCATTGAAGCCGGCAAAGTGGGGCATTTATTATCATCATTGATACCTTTTAAATAAATAAATAAATTAACCGAATTGCTATTACATGGATCTCACTACTTTTTACGGTAGAATAATTGAGTTGCGGACTTGGTTTTTTTTTAAGTTATGAAGGATGTTATGTTTTTGATGGTATCTCATTTCCTTTTGTAAATAGTTCTATAATTATATCTAGGTACCTATCTACATCTTAAATTCCTATATATTCCCTTAATATTTATTTATGTAAATAAATACATTTAATTAATATTTAATTTATTTGCGATATTTTTCGAGTTTGGTACGCTGGAGACATCGACGAGCTTGCCCCTTTTTATGATTAGCCTATAGTAAAGTTGGCTAAATGTGAATCCGCTTATTTATAAGCGTGGTTTCTGACCACTCCGAAAGGGAAACGGTCGTATAGTGTAATACCCTAAGGCAGTGAGGGAATGGGGAAGATGGTATTCACATCCAGGCGCGTTCACGCGACTGTGCCTAGTGGAGGCAGGAGGTTAGGTATCTTGACCAACTTGATGAATCCTAACTAGTAGTAAAGAAATCTGCAAGGAAAACTCAGGTATATCAGATTTACAAAATAAAACATAAGTCAAAATAAAAATCAAAGTCAAAATATCTTTATTCACATAAACCTACGAGTATTACAGGCATTTATGAAACGTCATTAATAAATCCACGGACTTAACCGCTAGACCACGGAGGCAGTTAAATATACGTAGTAGGTTCATATACTGCGTGGAATTTTCCAAAGAACAAATATTTTTATTTTTTTATTCTGTATGTTTTTATTTAAGTTATGGTGCAGAGAAGTTTTCCTAAAAATATGGCCACTCATACTGAACCTAATGAAGTAGGTAGCGAAAGGTCGACGATCGCGCGAACATTGAAGTACCTAATTCTTTCTCCCTGTATTCTATTTCGTCTCTCGGCTGTGGGCGAGATCAATTAATAATAACACTTTCCAGCCTTTAGGTATTTATCACGATGGATATTGCGATTTTCAGACGCGGTCTTATTCACGATGCAGTTGTGTTTTGCTTTTCTATTAATGATTTTTAACTTAAAAGAAAGTGACCTTTTTATTTCAAATATAGGTTCTTCTATGACACCTGAAACCTAAAAAAAAAATTTGCTCTTTTGACAATTACACGTGGTATATTGTATATATTGCTCAGAGCTTGGACTCAGTGATAGATCCTCTACATTTAACGTCCATGCTCCGACAGTCGGGAACAATTAAAGTACAGGGTTGTATAAATTGACTATTTCTTGATTCGGTCGATAACAAAACAAAAAGAATAGTATTAAATAGAAATGAATTAGATGATCTTAAATTAGTTAAACAGTTAGGGGTGGAAGGGGTGCGACTCGAGGGTTGTAATAACAGCAATAACAATAAAATTCAATTGTTGAAACGATTGTCGGTTCTAAATTGCTCATAAACGTGTCGGTTGCCCATTCGATTAGCCGAGGTGTTATTAATTGCAATTATTAACTTTCTGATAGCAAAAGATTTGTGAATTTTAATCCTTAACGATGTTACGATGTTACTCCTCGCCAAGCCGTCTGGCCAGCGTGGCGAGTGTAGGCTAAATCTCCAGATCTATGTTCTGGAAGCCTATCTCCAGCAGTGGAGGTCTAGGACGCTGTGTTTTAGGGGCTGTAATCAAAAATTAATGATGTTACTTTATCCTTGGCGTTTTCAGTCTCATGATTGAACTGATAACTTATCTCGTTCTCCAGATTTTTAGGAATCATCATCAGCTTGTGTCTCTCCACTGCTGGATGTACCTCATCCAACCCCCGCCTTCAGGTCAACTTTCTTTAGGTCATCCGTCCATCTGGCGGGAACCAGTTCAGTATTTCTTGTTTTAATAATTATTTTTATATAAATATTTATCACTATGGCAAGCTTACAATATTAATTCTCCTTGAAAGTAAAAATGCCATTTGACATCATTGCAAATGGGTCAGACTTTAATCAAGAACAACAAATAGGTGGTAGGTGGACTGATGGTGGTAATTTTCCCAGTCTCCTGGGGTGGGGAAGTATCCACCATTCGTGCCGATAAACCCAGTAAAGTGTATCCACACGTTTCGAGATCAGGCTCGAATTGCTATCATGCCCAGTCAAGCCGGCATAGTTTTAGGGAGTGATGTCTGTCATGAGTGTCTGATTCCAGTTGCTAACATTCATGGGCCGTCATTAACGTCAGATGGGCGCTAGGTCACATGTCGTGCTAGTATATTAAAAAAACCCTTTCACTACCTACTCTGAGTCGTCCCGCAAGTGGCCTCTACTCTAGAACTCGTTTTTCCTATCGGTCTTCGGTTCTGCGGAAAATGTGTCACGCCCATTGCCAGTTCAGATTGCTAATTTTAAATGCTATATGAGTAACTTGGGATATACCAAGCATAAATCGACAAAAAAATATAAACAAAAAAAAGCGAATCTACATTTAGCCAACTTAAATCATGACAAGTGGGAAGCTCGACGATGTCTCTAGCGTACCAAACAAAACAAAAAAACTGGTGTCCCGTCAAGAAATCGAACCCGGTACCTTCGAGTCTAAATCCATGGACGCTAGACCATGTCAAACATGCCCACAATAAACAGTGAAACTTTAATTTAACAAACTAAAATAAGAAGTTTTAATGGACTACAAACTTATAATGAAGCAATAAGCGATAAGAATCGCCCGCCGCCAGAGGGCGCGGCAGTCTACACAAATTTATACTTTGAACTTCTATGCCCAAAACTTTAGTTTCTGCAATGAACTTAGTTTCACAAGTAACATAAGAAAATTTTGCCGCGACGACCTTTGTGTAGTAGTTAGATACCAAGGTCAGTCAGTCAGTGGAGTCCAGGCTCGGATGGCTAATGGGCCTGGGTTGGGGATGGGGAACATTCCCCTGTTTTCCCCGGTAGGATCTCAGCGATAATTCATGCACTCTACCTTTCTATGCAGTGGGTCTAGGTTCAACTACTTCAGCAGGAGGAGTCCAGGAGCACTTCTTTAGGAAGTGGTCTCTTGTTGGGGGACCGGGAGAAGCTTGAAGTGTTGTTAGCCCGATAGAACATACGTCTAGTCATGCCGACGACAAACTCCTCAATAGTAGGCATTTCCAGATCTCGAGCTATGACGTAATTACGCACGAACCACGGCGCTCGGAGACCGCTCTGAGCGATATGATTACTCTGCTGACTTTGGATCTTAATACCACTGTACACCGGTTCTGTTCCCAGGGAGGTTAAAATACAGGATAACACGTAAACTGTATACATGGATCTGGACACATACGTTTTCAGTAGGTGTGCTGGTTCATCAGCTTGTGCCTCTCTACTGCTGTGTCACAAGGCTCGCCACTGCGCGCGGTCTTTTGCAACCCTCATCCAACCCCCGCCAGCGACCTTATTTAGGTCATCCGTCCATATGGCGGGGGCGCCTCCTTTCTTCTCTACGTTATCCCGAACGTGGCCACCACTCTAGATCCCTTTTTCCCATCGGTCGTCAGTTCTACAGCAGTTGTGTCCGGCCCACTTCCACTTCAGCTTGATTATTTTGAATGCTTTGTCACTTTGGTACTCTGTCGAAAATCAACATTTCGTTATTGTCACTATACATAAAAGATTTAAAATTATTCCTGGTAACCGTTTAATTGACAATATAGCTTATCTCTCATCTTTCCATGTTAAATCTCTCCGATACTCACTTCTTTCCATCCATTCTCATTATTCCGGATCTGTTTCAAATTCCTCTGCGGTTGTCGCTACACATCTATGGAACAATCTACCTATTAACATAAGGCAAGCATTAATAGTTTAATTTTTAATTAGGTTAAGTTTATGGGTTTTTATTTTAATTATTATAATAGCCCCATCACACTTCCAGGCGACTCCGTCAAGCGCGGGGAGTGCGGCGGTTTCTGCTGAGAACATCAAGCGAATTTACGACGTTTGGGGCCGAGAGACTCAGCAAGCGTTTGGCCAAGGAGTTGTTCAAACGGGTAATGGAAACGTCTGGAGACAGGAAAGCTGGCAATTATTTCTGCCAATGTATTAGCCTCGCTATACAGAGGGGAAATGCTGCCAGTCTCCTTGGGACTATCCCTTAAGGGTCGTCTCTAGAAGACTTTTTTTAAAATTATAGTTTATTTCTTATTTAGTTTAGTTAGTACCATACGTATGTAGTGTATCCAAACTTTTAAGAGCGTAGTGTTGACTAAAGCCGCAAGTCATGTGAAGCCATTTAAGAGATGTATTATTCGTCGTTTAAGATGAAAAACGTTCCCCCTTTTTAAAGAGGGGGTTTCTGAACTTCCACGCAAAGCACAGTACGCAAAGTAACCGAGGCTATACCCTGATATCACCAAGAATGTATATACATATACGAGGATAAATACATTTAAAAAAACCAACGAGAAATACCCTTTTCTTACATTTGTCAACATATATTAGACGTCTAATGACGCTTCATTACGTTGAATCGATCATCGGCAGCAATCCCTAATGAGTGATTTGTTTTTTCAATATCAACTTACTTATGGTTCTCTTGCTCTTTATTACTTAACTTTAAATTTATATGTGAAAACCTTTAATAGTTCTTAGTGAATTTACTGTATAGTATTTACTATAATATTGTCAACTGTTGGTTTTCCAAAATGAATAAAAAAAAAAAAATATTACAAGTCCATCGTTTCCGTGCCTCGGAGCACGTTAAGCCGTCGGTCCCGGTTCCACTAATACTAACTTGTGGAATCGTTAATAAATTGTCAATAAAAATTTACATCAGATCCTCGCCAACCCATCTGACCAGCGTGGAGAGTGTAGGCCAAATTTATTAGACATATGTTCTGGAAGACCCATCTCTAACAGTGGAGGTCGAGAGAGAGAGAGAGAGTGTTCTAGGCTGTAATGAATACTCGTTGTACTACACTAGCTGTTTTACCTGGCTTTGTAAAATGTGTAAACGGCGACACAAAATTAATTTCGCTGCGAATTATTTTGATTTTTCTATATACCTATCCTAAAGTATTTATTTAATTTGTATGGTGTAAATGAAAAAAATATCATTATGAAATGCTCAAGCCAACTAATGTTTTCAAAATGATAAGAATTAATGCCGTATTTAAAAAGTTAACAAATTATATACTAAAACCTTCGTCGAGAACCACTCTATCTATTGGTGAAATCAACATGATAATCGGTGCTGTATTTTTTTGGTTTATGTCGTACAGACAGACAGACGGACGCGGCGGAGCACTTTATTTTATATAACGTAGTGATGATAGTTATAGTGAAACATATTATGCCAACTTCTTAATTATTATGGAGTGGAGTGAAGTTCAAGCGCAAAAAAGTTTTCAAAAGACATAACACACTCCGGTGACAAGAGGGCTGGCTCTTTCTTTGCCCAAAGAATCAGTATTGCAATTCAGCGGGGAAATGCAGCAGCTTTCTTGCCACCTTCCCTTCCCTATCCTTAGTATTAATATTAATTTAATTATTGTAATATGTTGTAAATATTTTTTTCGAAATTTTTTTTTTTTTTTTAAGGTAATATATTATTATTATATTCGTTCTAGTTGAATGTATTTATTAATTTATTATTTTTTCATTATATCTCCGGTATTCATCCCTTGGCGAGGCGCCGATATAAGTATATGTATCCAATAAGCTATATCAACGCAGTTTCTGTGCGTTTGCATTTCGTAAGTTCAGAGCATGGTTTTAGAATCCGTAAAAAAATCATGCGTGGCTCCAAAGGGGCTTTATAAAAAATTAAGTAGCTACATAGTAAAAAGAGCGGTCGGATGTACGCCAGTCAAAAATCTCTCTGAATATCTTTATGCGGAATAACGTTCAATCATTTCTGACACATTCACTGGGTAAAAAACTTGATAGCAAAAAACAAACTACGGCGAGTTTGCAAGCTTTTAGTCTGACAGATATAACTAGTGATCTAACTATATTGGAGATCCAAATAAGTTTCCTGTATTTTTTATTATTATGAATGAGTTGATAGGGAAGGCAAAGGATCTTAGCCCATACAGCCAAGTCTGACGTAATACGAGTATATCTTTCTTTTTATAAGTTAATGAGGTTATCATCAAATTTCAGATGCTGCAGAATTTTATGCTTTTCATGGAGTTACTCGCGGCATTATAGTCCAAACACGTCGGGTTAAAAGTAAGTTAATAAAGGCCGAAATAAAACTATGACTATGAAATAAATATAATCAAAATACACAACACAAATTAAGACATTTTGCCGAAAGCCACATATTTTGACTGTCTCTTCTCTATGACCACCTTATGTCATAGAGACTTCAAGATTTAAATATAAAATATAGTAATTCATCTACTTGTTCCACAGCAATTGGAGTTCACAGTGCGGAAAAACCACAAAAATTAAACTGCGATTTGTACCCCATATTAAAAGTCCAATTTATTGTTTTCCATAATTATTCACATTGTAGCACATTATTAAACAAAACAAAAACCACTTTTGACTAACAATATCCACATTTAAATAATTTACAAAACAAAACATTGCACTTTACATGTCCGTGCATAAGCACTTTTTTTAATACTGAACTCGACTTTAACATCGCCCCCACCTGATGGTACCGCATGCGAGGTTCAAGAGTAGGAGGAACTACTACCACTATACCTGCCTATTAAGACTAGCTGGAAGAGCACTCCACATGTTGAGCTTTCGGTAGATGTAAATCTTCAAATTTGTATGGAGAGATATTTATATGGATTTCAACAAAACCATTCCGTGGTTCGTGTAGAACGTCTTCGTTCCCCCACAACTTTAACATCAAACCCATCACCAAATGGCTGTAAAGAGCGTCCCAGCGCTACTTCAAAAAGGCGAGTTCTCACTAAAAGTTCTCATAGTAGAGGCTTGCTCCTACGACCTCAAGTACTATTGGAAGAGGCGTAGACCCAAAAAAGTGACCTCCAGGACACCGACGTCTCTTTCTCGATTAGGCTAAATCGACTGATTGAGACCTCTAATTTCTATAGCTGCCAACCCATCCTCTGATCCAGTTGCTGCTGACTTCAGCTCCTAGCTCCACCTCGATAGCCCCACCACAGGCCTCTACCCTTCGGTTGGGTCTGCTGCCATCGAGTAGACTGCTTTGCACAGGGTCAATAGTGAAGTGAGACGGGTATAGAATTAAAGTCCATAGGCGCCTTGAGGTCTCCTTAGGTGGCCCACAGTGAGTCGGGTATGCCGTGGTCACAGCATTAGATAATGACTTCATAAACAACAAAAAAAGTTAGCTCCATTCTTTGTACTCGCGTCACACTTATCAGTTAAGCTTGTCCTAAATAGGAGACTAACTTTAAAAAAAACACTAATGCTAATCAAGATTCAACTTTGAACCTTTAGTTCACACGTGTCGATTTCACTCGGCAAACGGGATGAAAGAGTTTTTTGTCGAAAAAATCTCATCCATACATAAACAGCATAAAGCCTGTCCGTGAATGGTCCCTGCCTATCTGTTCCGACGTGCTATATGAAAGGTTTTATGTATAAATAAGTACTCTAGACGCTATTCAGGGGGCTCTACTTTGAGCTCTGTCAAAATAGACACATATTTTTTTCAATTTTTCCAGTCATTTTGTGGTAGGCAAATCTCAGGTTAGCTGGTAGAAGACGTCTGACGATTTAAACCCGTCTCTGCTGGATTTAATTTGTTTTACTTTAATATAATAGAGGGTTTCATTTGTTGTTGCTTTTGTTAGTTGTATCGTGTATTTGTGAAATCAATTGGGAAAATAACTTATACCTTTCTATTCGGATATATTAGTTTTAGTCATAGTTCTCTTTATTTTTATTCTTTAAATATTGTTACTATTATTAATTAAATTTCTTAAACATATAATGTATCATAATTGAATGTAGTTTGACATGTTGTGGTCACCTGTTACTGGGGTACCATTCACTTATGTTTTTTTTACTGTTTGCTTCTATTGATAGAATTGGATTCAATGTGTACTCTGTTGGTGATCCTAATTAAATAAATAAATAAATATAAACTATTATTATTATTTTTTTAGTATCAGAAAACATAGTCTAAGATAACAGATAGTACCAACGTTAAATATATTGAAAACGGCAAGCGTTGTTTTTAAAAAAAAAAATGCTCATGTGTGCGCGAAAATTTAGTCACCATTAATCAACATCATCAGTCTGTGTCTCTCCACTGCTGGATATAGGCCTGCCACAAGGTTCACCACTTCACACACAATTTAGTATTTTGTCTTTATTCAACATGACCTTTTTACATTTTCATCATCACATCCCCTAGAACCAAAGTCCAAGACTTCCAGTGCTAGAGATACGAGTATTTCTCTTGAATTTGACATTTCTAACCGCGCTGGCTGTTGACGTGTTTATTATTGATTCCACAAGTTGATATTAGTTAAAGCGACTGCTTGTCCTACTACACACATCAAAAAAGTCTAGGGATCAAGCATGTTTATGCGGATTTCTTGTGATTGAGATGTGGCTTTGTAATAAATTTATGATTTTATAAATTTATATGGATCCTTTTTGGTGCATTTCATAATTTAAAACAGGAACTGTCAATCAAATTCGAGTAAAAGATGAAAATCAGCTGTCAATATTTTCCCTATAAAAACATAAGACGCATTGAAGACATTATTAGTGCTACTGTTTCCCTACTACTGATTAAAACCAACGTTATTATGGAGCGGCGACGTCATTTAAGCAGGGAAGAAATGATCAGAGCCGTGGGAATGATAGAAGCTGGTTCCCGGCAACGTACTGTGGCTTTAGCTCTGAATACAAGTCAGAGTGTTATTAGTCGACTTTGGACACGTTACCGAACCACTGGTACCGTGGCTGAGCGCCATGGAGGACGGTATCGCTGCACCACACGGAGACAAGACCCATACATTCAAATCACAGCTCGAAGAACTCCAACAATAACCGCCATGATGTTAGCCGTGAGCCTTCATCGCTCTTCAGGGAACTTAATTAGCGACCAAACAGTCAGAAACCGCTTGCATGAAGTGAACCTTTATTCCCGAAGACCGCTACGGGTACCACCTATAGCAATGCACAATCGTAGGACTCGATATCAATGGGCTCTTGAACACAGAAATTGGACAGAAGAACAATGGCGTTTCGTGTGCTTTTCTGATGAGTCTCGTTTTGGTATGAGGCCGGATACAAGACGTATACGACACTGGAGAACCCCTGGACGCCAACAGCGATTAAAATCCTGCCAGGAAGTCCATCCTTATAGTGGTGGAACCATCATGGTATGGGCGGGTATTTCGATCGGCGGAAGAACTGAGTTGATTTGGATCAGAGGCAACCTCAACGCTCAAATTTATGCTGAGACGGTTGTATCAGACGTCATCGTTCCTCTACAAGTGCATATCGGTCCCTTATTTCAGTTAATGCATGATAATGCACGACCGCACACCGCAAGAGTTGTAAGACAGACTCTCGCCGCAGCTAACATCAATGTCCTGCCCTGGCCTGCTCAGTCGCCAGACTTGAACCCGATTGAGCATGCATGGGATATTCTTCAGAGAAGAGCTCTGCCGAATATGGAGGGTATCCAGTCGCAAGAAGACCTTTTTTTGTTGTTGCAACGAACATGGGCGGCCATTCCACAGCGTGATTTGGATGAACTCATTTTGAGTATGCCAAACCGATGTTCTTGTGTTGTTAGTGTTCGCGGTAGAAACACGGATTATTAATTGTTTAAGTTACCCAATAAAATAAAAAAAAAAACTGTTATTTCAGTCTTTTTTTCGAACTTTAATGTTAGTGGTTCAAATGTCAAAAATCCCTTTATTAGGAAAATGCCAATTTTTTTTACTAATGCAAAGGTGACTTGGTTTATCGTTACTGTAGACAAACGAAAACATTTTATTTGATCAATCCTTAAAGAAAATTTTAATGAATATCAATCAGGAGAAAAGTTATTGCAAAAATATATGTTGATCCCTAGACACTTTTGATGTGTGTATATAAGTTGGAATATTGTTTAAGCAATGTTTTGCATGTAATATAAATGTTAGCTTTGTATTCTTTAACTTATGGTAATAAACGAATTATTATTATTATTACTTTTAAGTGTATTTTTCATTGGTACTGCATCCGTAGTCTATACATAGTCCTTAGATTAGGTCTCGGAGGTACCGGGTTAGATTCCTGGTCGGGACACATTAATTTAATGTATTTCATTTATTTTCCGAGTTTGGTACGCTAGAGACATCAATGAGCTTGCCACTTATCATGATGATATAGTAAAGTTGGTTAAATGTGAACTCCTTACAAAAGCGTGTTTTCTGACCACCCTGTAAGAGATACGGGCGTGATGATTCTTTACTCTTTTTTTATTGGTACATGCCTAAGTTCGAAGGGACCTTTTCGAATTTTAGGTTCTTTTACTGCTCTACATTTTGCAAATTACAAATTGTTTGCAATTCATGAGTATGGCGTTATGGGTGTTCGAGTGGCGCAATAGATTGTAGCTGTATTATATATTACCGAATTTGCGAAGCAAAACGGACGATTCGATCATGTAACGATTACGCTACATAACCTTACATTTCGCATCAATTACGAATATGTAGAAAAATGTGTTCTACGAGTTCAACAAATTCTCGAACTACCTATTTTTTTACATTAAATATAATTATGTTGAAAGTGACAGTGCTCAGGCAAGTCGTAGGTATAAGTGAGGTCTTGTCGGTGCAACACGAAGCAGGAAATAGCTGTATATGCACATAAAACCACATACTTTAATACACTACACATAATTCTCACCCCTATTCTTAAATATAATAAGGGTGAAAATCCCATATAAATTAAAAATATATTTGACCAGTGCTCATGAATCCCAAACGGCCATTTCCTATTTGGTAATTTTCCTATTTCGTCAACTATCGTAGCAATTATTCCATATAAAATTGGAGACTCTTATCATAAGACGTCGAATGCACTTACAGCTTGTTAACCCGCATAGTGTAGTGGTGGTAGGCAAAATAATAGGTGGATGGCGGACTGGTGGTAGTAATTTTCCCAGTTTGCCGAGGCAGGGAAGTATCCACCATTCGATAAACCCAGTAAAGTGTATCCACACGTTTCGGGACCAGGCTCGAATTGCCGTCATGCCCTGTAAAGCCGGCATAATGTTAGGGACTGATGTCAGTCATGATTTTCTAATTCCAGTTGTTAAAATTAATGGTCTTTGCGCGCCACTTACTATCAGGTCGGCGCGTCGAACGGCCATTTCAAGTATCTCCAGTAATTCCGTCTTGCGCTTGACCCTCAATGGGCACTTCCTAGATATGTGCTCTCGGAGAAGAGCTAAATTACTCGAACCTAGACATCCTGGGTTTGTTAGCCACACGGATGCAGTTATATCAGTAGCAGCACCAGGAACCAAAAGTGAATGAATTAGCTAGCAGGTAAAACTGGGGAATGTTCCTATCCCTAACTCAGGTCCATTAGCCATCCGGACCTATTTTACTGTCCGCTGGTTTTACGCGATGTACCTCATAGATTTATAGACCGTGGTCATGGATTTACTAAGTTGTATTGTGTTCTTAAAATCACACGGATGTTCCTAAAAAATGTTCTGTATCCCGATAATCCCATATCAGTAACAGTCTTGAGTCTGGATCTAGCATTAGATTATTTCGAGGGAAACCGTTTCTCGGGTAGCCTTCGCGAGATCAGTACACGCGCTGAAAAGCGATACCTGTCATACAGTTTATGATAATTAGGCGACAGTCGCTATTTCGAGACGTTAACATAATATTTACAGCTCTCAGCGAGAAAATTTACGAAAAAAATAATTATCATTCAGAACCAAACCCCTTAATTGTTAATTACAAACGATTCTCGCCTTTAAGATTTTCCTAATAAAGACTAAAGTGTGTTGTGAAATATTGTGAGTGCCTGTGCACTGGACATCCGCTCTGACGTCACGGAAGAAGGAAACACACCATCCGGATGTGCAACTAAAATAATTACTTTCGAGCTTTATAGATAGTGGCTAAATTGATACTATAGCAAAAGCCACTTAACCTTGCATCGTTCCAAAATGTATTAACAAGAATATTCTATGATAGCAAAAAAAAATTCAATTAAGGGTTAAGAGGCTTCTTCCTCGCTCGCACACTCCAATTTTTCAAGACTACCTTCGTGTATTTAGATACGGAGGTAACGAGTTCGATTCCTGGTCGGGACACAATAATATTTATTAATTTAAATAATGTGAATCCGCTTCTTTATAAGCGTGATTTCTGAGCACACCGCAAGGGATACGGTCCTGATAATACTTTACTTTTTTATTTTAAAAAATATATATTTTATATAAAAAAAAAAAATTGAGAATAAATTCTCATAAATGCCATACTGTAGACTATGTGATATGTAATAGGACTACAGTTGTTAATTCCGAAGCTGAGGATGTTCCATATTTTTAGTGTGCGACACGTGTAGAAGACTCTAAATTTATGTGTTCGCGTAATGTGCTTGGTTAAAAAGCGATATCAATGTTATAGTGAAATAATATTTCATTAGTCGTTTTAATATTTCCCGTAAAAGTAATGCTTTCCATAAAAACGTAAGTAAACGGCTGTCTTATGGTGGCCATACACGTTAGGGTTTACATGACGGTTTTTACCTTGCATGCATAACTGACAGGTATAACGAATAGAGTTGATTATAGATACGTATTTGCGCCGATTGTAACATTTTGCGTTTTCTGTTGCGGCTACCGCTTTTTGCGTTGTTCCCCTGAGGTGTGATAAATCCAAAGTAGCATATCATACTAAGACCCATCTCCACTCCCAGGGGATCAGATATTTTGCCATGATTGCGGACTATTCCAGTGGGTTCCAGAAGACAGACAGTTGAAGGCTGGAAGAACCTCAATGCTGGCAAGAACCCGTTTTTATTATTATTATTATTATTATTTGGTAAAATATATAAATTGAAGCTATAAAATTTTATTATTATTATTAAATTATACATTTAATGGCTTCACCTACCTCACAGCAAATTTGCCTTGCAGAACATGCGAGTATCTGAAAAACTTGGCCTATGCTCGCCACGTTGGCCAGACGGGTTGGCGAGTTAGTATTAGTGGAACCGTGACCGACAGCTTAACGTGCTCTCCGAGGCACGGGAACGATGGTGTTGTAAATCTATGACAAATGTACGTAAGAAAAGTGTATTTCTCATTGGTACATGCCAGGTGGGTTTGAACCGACCTTTGTAGGATTTAAGGAACGCGTTCTTACAACCGAGCCACTACCGCACCAAATTTTTAAATAAATAAATATTTTATTTATTTATTTATGTTAGGAAAACTTACAGCTACTATACATATATAAAATTAAAGATTGAATACAATTAAACTAATAACAAGTTTTCACATATAGGTAGACACAATTACATAAAAAAAAAAACAAAAGAAAAATGGAGACAATAAAAAAATTAACTAACAATGCTAAACAAACCAATATTACTCTCCACGGATAAGCTTAACACACGTCTTCCCTACCTGAAGTGCTCATTTGTCATTGCGCGTCTAATAGATATGGTACTGTCATTAAACATATCAACATCAATGCTTAGTCATTCATCAATCGTAGAGTCATTACTGTAGCTTTTTAAGAAGCTTTCATTGAATGCTTGGACCTTTTTTAGTTCATGAATTTACTAAAGAAATTAGCTACATAATATAAACATGTCGTGATAACAGTCAAGTTTTAGTTGCTCGAATTTCGTACAAACAAACGTAGTATGTCTGTACGGTCGTCAAAGTGGCGGAACCTTAAGGGTTTAATAAATATTTATTCGCTGTTTGGTAATAGTTTTAATAATAATAATAATGACATAAAATATGTACATTACAAAACAAATGTAGCACTGGCCCCTGAGGTAGGTTTTAGGCCGGTGCGACTGGTGTTATTTTTATACTGGAATCCGAATATAACACTGAGAGAGTACATTTTATTAATAAGGAAAATAACTAAATGACAAAACAATGAAAATCAAATTTGGAAAAAGTTTTAAAATTGCAATAACCAGCAACATAATCACACAGCTATAATCTTGAAAGTTTCTATTTAATTCAAGTCGTTCGTTCATTGTCCGATGAGATTGCGTTCCAAAATTTAAAATATAAATAAATACAAAAATGCGTTTATTTTGGAATAATAGCCGTAGGGATTAGTAACATAGTGTTTGCTTATTATATTTTACTAAAAATGTTTATATAAATTGCAAATTGCCTTTATATGTTTATACAGTATGTAGGACAGTCTACCTTCTCACTAACTGCATTCAAGATGATGTTGCCGCTCCCTCATAATCTGTGCATTAACGACGCGACTCGTTTCCGCAACACTGAGAAGTAGTCATCGATGTGCGCCTACTCAAACCATCATTATTCTGAAAGCGGTATTATATTGTATTCGGAAAGCGTTGTAGGTCCTCTGCGTAAAGCCACATGCTTAACGTGTAAAGATTTTGGTAGAATGCCTTACACCTTAACATCTGCTTTACAATGAGCAAATCTGCGGGCGAGTATGTTGCAGCGGAGGACCAGCATGCAAGGAGTACCTTTTCCTTTCTAGCAATTTAAACAAACTTGAAATTAAATGTTTAATATTGATGTATCAGTCCCGCTATCTCTATGTACACTGAGCATGCATTACGAAACGCTAAATCCTGAGACAATGGGGCCAAGTAATTAGTTAATATGTAGTAAAATAGAGAGATGCGAGGGGAATGCTAATTTTAACTCTTTATTGCTATTCTATTGTGTTCTATCTTCAGACAATTTATTTTCGAGGTTATAAAGCTACTACGAGAAGGATAGTGTTTTTTTTTTGTACTGAGCTGGACATTTTGCACGGCATCCACATAATGGTAAGCAGGGGTCCAAGAATGGAAGCAACTTGAATGCGTATGTCCGAAGCCACCTGGAGTATGCGTGTCAGGTATGGAACCCACGCTATAATATTTACATAAGTAAGATTGAACGAATCCAGAGAAAATTTACTCGATTTCTCAGTTATAAATTTAAATTACCTGGTCTTACTTATGAACAGCGTTGTATAAAATATCACGTCCTCCCTCTTTCGATCAGACGCGATGTAGCTGACCTGACTTTTCTCATTAAGATTGCCAGAGGTATCATTGACTGTCCAGAATTATTAGATATGATTGGTCTTAGGACATCAGTCCGTTGCTTGCGTGCTTCAGACCTACTATGTGTACCTCATGCTCATAGCAATTATAGGCAAAATAGTTACATACCTAGAGCAGTATCGTTGTTTAACTTACCAAGTCACAATTTAGACATTGACTTATTTTGTGGTAGCATTTATTCCGTGAGGAGCAAAATAATTTCCAATTTCGTAACTCTAAATGAATAACTAGTTAAACTTTTTAAACTTTCGCGCACACTCATAATAGATTTTTATAATTTTAACGGGTCTTTACGCGATTTACCTTAGAGACATATTTCTCCCGACGTTAATGGATAGTGGCACAAACCATTGGATTGAGCTGCATGACCCAAAGATACTTTCCACCGATCGTCACTATTACCCTAGAATAGTACGTGAAGCGATAGAAATAAAGAAACACAAAAATTTCAATCGAGAGGGGGGTTATAAGCTATCTTCATCGTGGAATCCAGTAATCAATAGGTTTCGACGCCGGGAAAAATCGCCCGGTGTCGCCAAGGATATTGTAAGTGTCGTGTGTCGTGATTTCTAAAAACTTTTAAAGTGATAAGTGGGTAGGTTTACATCTGCCGCCCTGTATGTACGAGACTACACCGCATAGCTTCAGTCGACCCGTGACCACGGCCAATGCAACTTGGCTGAAACGTCGCGCGTCGGGAGAAATATGTCTCTAAGGTAAATCGCGTAAAGACCCGTTAAAATTATAAAAATCTAATAACTAGTTAGTATTAGTAGTTAGTTTTTATTACTTTTGGTTTTTCTTTTTTTGTTTATTGTATTTTGTTATGTGTGGTAACTCTTAATTAGCTTGTAGTCATTATCATAGTCTTTAATCTATTGTATTAGCTGTGAGTTACCCAAATAAAATAAATAAAAATAAAAATAAACTTACACCAGCCACAGATGAAAGGACAATGCTAGAAATTTCCCAAGCACATCCAGTAGCCCATTTTGTTACTTAGTCGCAAACGTTATTAGTGGATTTTGTTATTTATTTATGATTGCGTCATAATTACAAAATATTATTCAATTCTCAACTCTATAAGCGCTCGACCTTTACAGCGGCCGTGCAAATATCTATCTTTCTGTTGTTTCTGCAGCCCGCCAGTGGAACACGCTACCGCTGGCCATTAGACTAGCACCATCGGTTAATGTTTTTAAACGTCTAGTTTTCTTTTTCAATAAACAGAAGTTAACCAAATCAACATGATAATTATAGATATTGGTGTATGTAGTATAATATAAGTTATTTTATAGTAAGTAGTACATGTAGTTGGCTTATATGTAGTATTTGTATTAGTTTAAAAATCTTGTAATATATTTATTTGCACCCTGCCCATGATTTCTCACTTTTCCAAAGGTCAGTTGTTAGAAAATGACTAACCGGCATTAATCTCGCCTATCTACACTAATTTTAGTTATTGTGCAATAAAGTATTTAAATAAACAAGACCGTAGATTTATTTGTGATAATTCTCGAGTTTGGTACGCTAGAGACATCGACAAGCTTGCCACTTGTCCATGATGGGCCTATAGTTAAATAGGCAAAATGTGAATCGGCTTCTTTATAAGCTGACCACCTAGGAAAGGATACGGTCGTGGCACTTTAATTTAGAATCGATTTAGTAGCGAAATACTAACGTATTTACCTGGCGATATTCCAATATGTGCGAAATCCATTTGGTTAAGACTAAGGCTTTAAAAATCAGTTACCTTTCAACTTTAGGTACGTCGGCGCTCGCTGATGATAAAATAAAAAGTCGCACTAATGCACTTAGTTAAGCTGTCTATTGGAAATTGCGACAATACTTTATTCAAAAGCGAGAACTGCAAATATTTTTATTAGCAAAAACAAGGCAATTGGCTAGTATCATCATCACGACCGTTTCCATAGATTCAGCGGATTCACATTTAGCCAATTTTACTATAGACCAATCATGACAAGTGGCAAGCTCGTCGATGTCTCTAGCGTACCAAACTCGAGAAATATCACAAATAAATTAAATATTTATTAATAAATATTTTTGTGACCCGACCAAGAATCGACCCCGGTACCTCCGAGTCAAAATCCACGGACTTAACCGCTAGACCACAAAGGCAGTCTAATTTGGCTAATTGATCTAATTGGCTAGAGTGCGTCAGATTCTTTATAAATATGTTCTTCAACCAGTGCGTGCTTCCCGTGATGTCATGCTCGATGTGATGTGATGCTCGATATTTCTTTCTAAGATAGAATTCGTTGCATTGATATTTTAAAAAGACCTAAAGTTCAAAAAACAATAGAAAGAAGAAGCAAAAATGAAGTGTAAAGAGCAGCGCAGGAGAGCAGCTAACACATGCCAGACATGCAGCTGTTGCTTCACTGAGTCACACGGCCTGAGGTGCAGCAGTACTCCAGCTGACTCAGGCCGAACCATGTCAGGAAGTCTCGTACCAGAGACGCCGCACTATACCTAACTAATCAATTTGCCAGTTTTAAAAGGATCTGGTATTGTTGGTAATGTTGGTCGGGAGATTATTCCATAGATTTAGGTAGCGACTACGAAGAAGTATGAAATAAAACCAGTATTGTGTGAGGAGATAAAAAGAAACGAGTTGTAAGAGCGAAGGGATTTTTCGTGTAAAAAAGAGAGATAGGCAAAGTTGTCCTTGTAGTATTTTGTAGTAGCTGGCTCATTAAACCCAAAAAATAGGAGACAGAGGACTCTAAGATTTTGAGAACGAATAGGCAGCCACTTCAACTTAGCACGATAATCAGATATCTGGTCAGAATAATTTCTCGAGTCAATTACGCTAAAGACAATGACGAGCTTAGCGCTTGTCACGATGGCCCTATAGTAAAGTTGGCTCGCCGTGTAACCTTCAAAAAGCGTTATTTTTGACCACCCCCTAAGGAAAACAGCCGTGAAGTTTTTTTTTCTTTTTAAATATAAGTAAATTGTGATCTGAAAATCAGTCGTTAAAAATAAAATTATATGGAGAATGTCTCGAGCGCATTACCCAAGAGTCAACTTAAGTTCCTCGAAGGCTAACACAATTTTGTTCACGACTGCAGTAAACTGACATCGACTGCCCTCTTTATTATGCCTCTACTATATAATGTCATCTTGCACACTGGACCGCAATTTATATGTTATTTATTTCTACAAAACTTGTACTTATTATTATTTAAATAACAATATCACTAGGGTGCTTATTGATGATCAGCAAGATTGTTGATTGAATGGTTTATTAGTGCAACTGGTAATAAATATATACCAGTTGCACTAATAAACCATTCAATCAACAATCTTGCTGATCATATAATTAGGTCCGTGTTGTACTCAAACCATCAAACTATCTTCCTATATGTTCTTAGTGAGAAATATCAAAGGAAGTGATTTGAATGTAACTTATGATTTTTGTTTTTGTATCCTTTGCCTATTTGTATGTATCATTTCTGTTTTTTTCTCCGAATAAATAAATAAATAAACTTTATTTCAATGTTTTGTACATGTTTTAAGGCTAGCAAACCCGACATGATTTTATTGTCTATTACTTCATCTTAGTCAAAAAACAAGGAACATAATACAAGAAGAAACGTATCTCATATGTCTAGGTATTCTTTTGTAGGATAAAAACATTTATTTTAAAAACAGTAACGTCTGGTTATACTTAGTCGCAAACGTTATTTTTTATTTGAGATTGCGTCATTATTAAAAAATATTATTCAATTCTCAACTCTATAAGCGCTCGACCTTGACAGCGGCCGTGCAATTATCAACTTTATTAGCGTGATATGTATATAGTTAACGGATTCCATTATATAACGTTTGCGCTTAAGTAACAGAATAAAGCTACTGAGCGAATATTTTTGTGATACAAAATTTTAGATATTGTTTAATGTTGTGACGATTTATATTAAATGACATAATTAATGTAAATAATAAGTGGTCTATGTTTGAACATACCCATTAGGGCTTAATATAGTTATTAAGTTTAGTTGTTCGCTCGAACGAGCAAATTATATGATTAATTTTAAGACCTTATTGTATGCTTAATTATGACTAATAAAATGGTTTGATTAGATATAGAATTTCACCACAACGATCAATTATTAACCTTTTAAATTTAGCTATGAGTACCTATGCTATTACATACCCGGTACAGCGGTACCCAACCAGGCACGCCAGCCGTTTGGACAACTCCTTGGACAAAACAAAGAATAATGTTTATTTTAGACAAATCCCAAGTGTTATTACACGCCTCGTGTTTGTATTTCCATAAAAAAAATTATTTTAGCAGAGCACAGATTCACCGTACGGGTGCCAGGTTAAATGAATAATACATTTTTTTTTTGCATTAAAGTAATTTATGGGGGTCAATAAACAAAGCTCGTTTTTGGTAACATTGCTGATCGGATAAGGATAGGAGGAATTTCTGCGTCCTCAGCGAACTTGTCCGCCCCTAACCTGACACGGGTAATATACCGTGAAATAAATTATATATTTCTGTACGCTGCTTTTTTCCATATTTAAAATTTGTTTTCTGGTTTCAAGCGGTGTTATTTTTACATACATATTATTATTATTATGAAATCCTTTATTGTACAAAATAAGTGCACAAATGCGAAGATTAATGCCTGGAAGGTGTGGAGAGTGTGAGATTAAGGGTAGTGCCGATATCAAGTTTAACAATATAGAATATACTACACACACTACATACTAATAGATACTTACACTGTTACATAAATTACACATATACTTATAAATAAACGTATATATACATATATATTATGCCAAATATATATTTTTAGCCTGATGATGACTCCTGTTTGTCTAGAAATAAAGCAATGACCAAGCGCTTAAAAACGTGGACAGACGGCGCGTGTCTAATAGCGAGTGGTGGCATATCACCATGGCAAGCTATTAGTTTTCCTTAAACGTAAAAATTGGCATATGACATCATTGCAAATGGCACATACTTTCAACGAGAACAACAAATAAGTGGTCGCAGGGCCCGTGGGATCAGAAATAAAAGCTCTGGTGACAAATGTACTGGTGGTTTTTCTTTTAAAAATTTAATATCTTAATTCAGAGGGAAAATGCTGTTAGTGTATTGGGCACCATGCCCCAGAACAGAGATTTGGAGGAGCAATTTTTTTGTAAGTTTTTTAAATAATATATATTTTTTTTGTTTTTTTTTTTGTTTAATTAATAAATAAAATTAATATACATTTATTCGAAAAAATAATTATATAATAATTATTTATTGTATAAAACCAAAAAAAATGCAGGTCCATAGGCGAGCTTAATGCCGTAAATACATTTTCTACCAACTAACCTTTGTGACTGAGAACTGTAATAAGCGGGTGCAGAATGTTACGATATAAAACCCAAATTAATTACATACATATAGTACTTATTATATGCAATACAATATACATAGATAAACATCCTAAATAAACAAATCAATATATACCTAAATATAAAATACATATATACTCGTAAGTTATGGCGACTTATTCTGTTTTTTTTCCAGACAGGTCACACAGCGCCATCTAGTTTCCGTGGTAAGCTACGAGGCTTGTGTTACGGAAACTAGATGGTTGATAAACTACATATTATACTTTTTTTTTTGTAAATATATAAATATTATACATGTAAACACCCAGACCGAGACAAATTATACAATGTACAACTTGCCCCCGATGGGAATCGAACCCACGACCTCCCGAGTTCACGTCAACGTTTGTTACCACTAGACCACGGAGGCGGTCAAGTTTTGGTTTGTGAAGTATTTGTATATTTTATCTTTAAATATTTTAAGAGATGGTGCCTGTCTGATAATTAAAGGAAGTCTGTTCCACTGGCGAGCTGCAGATACTGTGAAGGAATCTGAATATCTGCTGGAAGAGTGGGGAGGAATTTTAAGTAGGTTATTAAGTGAAGAACGAAGTGTTTTCTGTTTAGTTTTAGGTTTAATTTAGTTTTTGTTGAAATAAAAAAATGTGACAGTGCAATGACCTGCAACTGAACTCCCGTCCAAAAGAATATATTTTGCAGAATAAATCAGTAAACATTTTATTCGTATCTATAGAAAGCATGAAAACTTGTACCGATTATTGTTTTTTTTGCCTCCGTGGTTTAATGGATTGGACCGTAGAACCACCACCCACTATTATGCTCCTAACCCAATCAAATATTGTATGACGCCGTCTTCTGTTTTGGTCCATAAATGTAATGACAGCAGACATGCTTAGGCTAAAATTACAAATTCAAATTCAAATTCAAAATCGTTTATTTGCTTTAAATGTGGTACATACGGTAATATGGTTAGTAAGTTGGCTCTGCACATTTAGCCATTGTTGTGGCATGCAAAAATTGTTTTTATTTAAAATACATTCCAATCTAATAAGTCTAGTCATCATTATATAATTTAATATAGGTCAACACATTTTATTAATAAACAGTCAAAAAAAAAAAAAAACAAAATAAAAATATGTACTAGAATACCTACATAATATACATTAAAAAATTAATGTCCAACCAAACTATATAATTGCCTTGTCATTTAGGAATTCTTCGATCGTGTAGTAACATTTATCCAATAATATCTTTTTTTAAATGTATTTTAAACCTATGTAATGGCAAATCCTTAAGTGTATCTGGCAGTTTATTATATATTCTTGGAGCCCAACCAAAAAAACTTTTATGCAATAATGCTGTATTACTTTTAATCCTACGTATTTGATTACGTGGACGTGGTCGCAGACGTTTATTTATCGGGTGGACTTTTACCTCAGCAAACAGGTTTATGTGGCTTTTTACAAAAATTAGCACTTCGTATAAATATAAAGAAGGCAATGTCAAGATTTTTAAAGATTTAAATTTTGGTAAACAGCTTTCAGTAGATGGTATTGCACTCATAGCCCTTATGCACCTCTTCTGTGCCCGAAATACAATATCTCTATTTGTTGAGTTACCCCAAAACAGTACCCCAAACCGCAAAGTAGAAGATATGTAAGCATACAGTAAGTGGTTTAAAGATTCTGGAATTCCTTCTAATCCTTTTATTGTGAATATCCTAAAATACGTTTTAAAAAGGAATATATGTATATATAGAATTATATATATAACTAAAACTAAAACAATAATTAAAACTTTTTAAAACCTATTTTAGGATATGCACAATAAAATGGTTAGAAGAAATTCCAAAAAAATATTTTAATCCAATTACTGTAATTTTAGCCTTAGCATGACTGCCGTCATTACATTTATAGACCAAGACGAAAGACAGCATTAGCGGTATCATACAGTATTTGATATATATATATATATATATATTACTTTTCAAAGTCAAAGTCAAAATATCTTTATTCTCGTAAACCTATTACAGGCATTTATAAAACGTCATTAATTTAATTATTTTGAATGATTCTACTCCTGCTAGTAGAAGACTAAGCAGCAAAGTGGTCCAATAAGTAAGCTAGAAGACCAGCAGCTTAGCAAATTCCAGTGACCTGTTAATGTTTAATCTGACTGAGAAAGGAATCTGCAAGGAAAACTCAGCTATATCAGATTTACAAAATAAAACATATACAGAACTGCGCCACAACGATCATATAATAACCTTTTAAATTTAGTTATCAGTACCTATGAGATTACAATACCTGGTACAGCAGTAACCCACCAGGCAAGTCAGAATTAAGATAGACTACATGCCTATGTGCAACCCGAAAGTCGACAAAACTTTATTACTCCTATGTATTTTGGTATTTTTTAATAGCTATTAAAATACTTGTAAGATTGAAAATAAAAAAATCATACTATAACAACGGTCTAAAGATGTAAAGTTTAAACCCTAAGGGAACGGAATCAGAGATATCGCATCTCTTTCGGGACGCCTGTAGCAAAAGACATTTGGTACATAGTTTTATGTTCTCGAGACATGTTTTACACAAATCTACGAATGAAAATATTATTTCGTTATTTTATTTGATACTGCTTTTATTTTATGCCTCCGTGGTCTAGCGATTAAGTCCGTGGATTAAGACTCGGAGGTACCGGGTTTAATTCCTGGTCGGGACACAATAATATTTATTAATGTAAATAAATACATTTAATTTATTTGTGATATTTCTCGAGTTTGGTACGCTGGAGACATCGACGAGCTTGCCACTTGTCATGATTGGCCCAAAGTAAAGTTGGCTAAATGTGAATCCGCTTATTTATAAGCTTGATTTCTGACCACCCCGAAAGGGAAACGGTCGTGATGATACTTTACTTTTTTTTTTGCTTTTATTTCTGATTACCAAAGACTGTGACCTCCAGCTGTTATTTAAATGCCTTTTAATTTACTTAAGGTCTCCAAGTCCTCTGGCCGCCAACCTAAGGATCGAGATCCAGTCACCGTTGCACTTAATGATCTAGTTGCCGCAGTCTTTGTCACCCTTTAGGTTAGGCTATCGCGTAGATACTGCTATCCAGTAGACTTTTACTTTGCTTGTTATGTGTGGATGCCAGAAGAGAACTTCACTACACATTCTTCGTGCATAAAACTGTACAAAGGCAGAAACCAATATACCTATATAGGAAGCTTTCTTGGTGGAACGATAAGCCCTATCGCGACACTAGATCTCAGGCGCGCCACGACCTAATAGTCCCACAACATAAGTCGGCAGGCTTCGTATAAGGCAGCTAAAGTATGGAACAATATAAAAATAAATTTACCCAGACAGTGAAAAGGTTGTTAAGAAAAATACTTTTAGAGAAGCAGAAAGAGAAGTGTGGATAATGATATATATATAAAGATTAATGAAGTTTAATTGTTTTGTTAATTTATTAGTTTTTATTATTTAGATAGATAGATAGATAAATTCTTTATTGCACAGAAAATAAAACATTTTACAGTACATAGGCGAGCTTAATGTCTAAAAATCTAACAGCTAACCTTTAGGAGAAGTGAGAGGGATTGTTGTTGCATGACCACTAATGTTTGACAAAGAGTTTTATTGAGAAAACAACTTATAACTAAAATATATATATATATATATATATATATATATATATATATATATATATATCAAATAATAAAGCTATGGTACTCATCTACCAATATATACATAAATAACACATTTATTTATAAACTCTTTATTGCACAAAATAACTTAAAAAGTAGTGTACAAGGGCGAACTTAATGGCTTCCGGCATTTTATAACAGCTAACCTTTGGGAGTGTGGCAGAGGATTTCGGGTGCATTAAGATACATACTATTACTTAAGAATACTTAAATACTATTACATAAATACTTACATGATATATAATTAAAATAATACATATAATAAACATAAATATATATTATGTATAAATATATAAACACAGCTAATAGATAGATACTTGTATTATATTACATAGGTACAATCATTTACGATAATATGTTAAGAAAATAAATAAAAATTATAACTTGTAGTTATCATGACAAATTATTTTGTTTTAAATAATTATACCTACTAATATTAAGCTTGTATTTAATTTAATTTAACGAAGAGCACTTGTCATCTGGAACAAACTCTGTTTCATCAGACTACTCCACGAGACAGAGCACATTTATAAATAGGTAAAAAAAAAATATAAAAAAAAAAAAGACATTTTTCGTTAGTTAAAATATGACTATTGCAGAATAGTGAAAAACGAAGACTTCGGCTGGTGGTCGCCAAGTTTAATCCATCAGTCGTTGCACAAGCCACAAAGAAGTGACAAAAGTATCCTAAGCTCACAAAGCGGTACAGATGTGCCATGAATGGGTCCAATGTGGAGCTCTATTGGAGGGCTTGGTTTATTCACGCGGGGAGATTGCCAGAGCGAAAGGTAGGGTTACCAGATGGCTGGGAAATCCGGGAAAGTCCTCTAAAAACGCAGAGTCATATACCTCCACTTTCAGACATAGTAAAGTAATGTCAACCTTATAAATAGTGCTTTAAGGCTATAATTGTGTGTTGCATCTATAATATAGCGTAACTTCGTAAAGTTACGTGTATTTTAATTGAAAAATTCAAATAAATAGTTTAATAAAAATTTACTTACGAAAACTAAACTACGAATCGTTCTCTTGTCAAACGTGGTTGTAAACCGCCGTAGCACGCAGGTCCCCATACTCGTATTGTCTGTGAAAGTTATCAATTTACAAGTGCACGTCGCACACGACCATAACGAACAATGACTATAATACACTAATTTATTCTGTATCGTTCGGTTTAAATTTGATTAACATGATTCAGTTTCTTGCTGTTTAACACTGGGTGACTTTGTTTGCTCTTTCTTACTAATATGTTATTCTATTGATAGAAAAAAACAACAACTTTTTCTAAGACACCATATGTCGAAAGAGATTAATGTGAGAAAAATGTTAATTTTAAAATAACCTTTTTGTATGGAGAAGCCATATGATTTAGGAAAAGTCGTTTGTTTCTATCAATAGAACAACGCATTAGGCTAGTAGAGTAAGAGTATACACAATTACGCGGTATATATAATCGTATATAATCTATTAAAATCCCGAAAGGTGTTAGCACGATGATTTGAACTCGAGGATACGGATCGTTAAATCAATCAAATCAAATCAAATCAAAATAATTTATTTCCGTATGGTTAGCACGTAACATCCAATATTTTCAATACATACAAGCCAATATATAAAAAAAAAAAAAAAAAAACAAATAAAAAATATTACCATTGACCATGGCTGGACCGAACCTAAAATCAATACAATAATTATAACTAAAACATTGTTGCCATAAACGAGGAATTTGTTTTTACTTACAGCTAGATACTTAATATTAAATTCGTGGCTGTAAAAAGGCCATGTCAGCTTACAATGTAATAATAATTATGTCCATAAATATAAATTCGTGGCTGTAAAAAGGCCATGTCAGCTTACAATCTAAAAATATTTATGTCCATAAATTTTAATTCGTGACTGTAAAAGCTGTGTCAGCTTACAACTACACAAGTATAATATTAATGTCAAATAAATTGATAAATAACATGTCCGCTTACAATCTAAAAAAAAATTGCTATGTCCAAATTAAACATATTATATTCGTGTCATAAGCAAGGTAATTATAATAAATGAGGTAACTTAATAACTACTTAATATAAATTCGTGGCTGTAAAAGGGCCGAGTCAGCTTACAATCTAACAATAATAATAAATATCAAATCTTAATACTAGTTCGTGGCTGTATACGGGCGTGTCATCTTACAATGTAAATAATAATAATATGTCAATTAAACATATATTAGAACATGAATTAAAATAAAATAAAATAAATTTTTTTATTATTAAGTAACTAAGCCGTTTTAGCTAATTGTTACTTGCCTCACTTAGCGTTCGCGTACTTCGTTTATATAGTTCTCATAATATACATTCGCATCTTTGCGCCAGATCCCTTGCGGGGAAACAATTTAGCGCAACTTGACACGATCACGATATACCTTGCTTCGTCGACATTCATTAACCTCTTCATACATACCCTTTTGTTACGCAGGCTTTTTAATGCTATTTGATTGTGATATGTGAGTCTCGGTCTGCTAGGGCCTCTTTCACCCACAACTTCCGCAATATATATCTGGTTCGATCTTTCTTCGCTCATTCTTTTAACATACCCGAACCATCGGAGCATGCCTTTTCTTATTTTTGTCCCTAAGCTTTCTTTTATACCTACCCTTTTCCGTATTTCGACGTTATGTGAAAAAAAGTGACGTCGCATATCCGACGTAACGATCTCATTTCTACTGCATTACTCTCATGCGTTTTCTAATAAATACACGTCTCGCTTCCATACATCAGTGTTGGTAACAACATGGCATCGTCTATGGCGAGCCGAGCTTTGTCACTGACATTTCGATTTCCGATCAGTGACCCCAGGGCACCGTTAACACTATTTCCCGCATTCTCTCTTCTTTCGCCATCCCTATCGTACTTCCCATCCGCAGTGAAAACACTGCCCAGATATATAATTTCATTTACTTGTTCATCATTAATCTTTATCGTCACGGTTGTCGTCACCCTTGTTCTTTCTCATAATTTATTTAAGATTTTATGCATTTTCTTAAAAAAAAAACAATTAAAATACCTAGTGATTTTTATATATAATTTCTATCTATCTATTAAACCCCGTTCTTAACCCTAGAAATGTTCAGGAAAAGATGAAACTACGAGTATAGCTGGCAACCCTAGTGAAAGGTAAAACGGCTGTCTTAATTTAAAATAAAGAATTATTTTTTTGGACCTACCCCAAAACATTATTAGTTTCAGCTATGATAAAACCTGCAACAACTGATCTGAGTCATCCCGTCGTCGGGTCGGTGCCATCGCTCCGCGCAATATAATATCTGGGGGTTCTAAGATCGCGGGTACTCTAGCAGTGACAAAAGCCCTTCGAATGATGTCGTTCAAAGCAGCGTGAATGCTTATTTTTGTATTCATTCTTATTTTTATCAATTTTATTTTTATGAAGTCAGTGTCATTGCACAGAAGTCCTAAAACAAGAGTCTCCACTGTTGGTGTTAAAGCCAGTTCTGTGACCCAACGGAGGGTCCAGTCGCACATCAGCCTCAGTCGGTGGCAGACGTCAACAATTTTATGTTTCGGTGACGTCACACCGCGTGTGCTTAATTTTCGGTGCTCCAGCAGCGTCTGCTGAATAGCCACGCGCGTGCATATATCGGTTGGAACTGTTCCTTGGATTATATACAACATGTCTGGCGATGTTCGAACCCACCTTTTTTAGGATGTTCAGCTTTCTTACATTTGCTTTTTTATACAAATTGTTAATTCTAAAATGGGCAATTTGTATGAAGAAGCGAAAAAAATTGTCACTTTCTTTTATTAACATATTAGTCTAAAGTAAGACCATTTAAAATCACTGGGTATATTATATACCTACTTATTTCTAGTTGTAGTAAGGAAACCTAGTGAGACTACTATCTGCAAACTACTATTTCGGGATCTTTTGCTTGAAATTTAAATTTGGTTATAATAAAAACCCTAATTTTTGATCCTACAACAAATAGTGTATATTAGTTTGAGGCAGCTGATTAAGCCTGCGGCTGACGGCTGCTAGAGACGGTGACAGGTGAGCTGAGTCGTGTGAGTTAGCTCTTTCCTATGAGCCCCGTCTTCTAGCACTAGCTTTTAAAAATATTGAATAGAGGTTCTATCATTGATATTTTAGGCGAATGCTATACTTTCAGTTTCAGTAAAAACTTTCGTCGACGGCATCGATAGATCGTGTAATATTTAATAAAGATTAAAAACTAAACTAAAAGTAACTATAAAATGAAAACTATTCTACAAAATAACTTGAACATTTGCCTCATCGTTCGCCGGTTCTGCTGCAGATGTGTCCGGCCCACTGCCACTTCAGCTTGCTTATTTTAAAAGCTATTTCACTAACTTTCATTAGCCTTCGTCTAAACAGAGACAATTCACTGCATTAGCTTGCCATTGATCAAGCCAACCCTGTAAAGAATAACAATTTGTTTATTTTCATTTGGACAAGTTCTTATTGGTTTGTCTTATCTATTGGCCTTATTAGTTTTCGTCTCAATATCGTCCAATCCCTATGACACCCATAGTAAAGCAATCTAATTGTTTTGTTTAGAGCCTGCCTTCATTATATGGCCGAGGCACGAGTGGTCTCCGTAGGTCGAGCCCTTTATTTGTATTTCAAATGACAAAAGTTTCCTATCACTTAATAGTATTTTGACCCTGATCGCAGAATATACTCTTTTATAGTACAAGCAAAGAAGATTCACACAGCATAATAATTAAATTGAATAGCAACTTTTGCTCTAGTACAATAAATTACGGTTCAGGTACTAATTCATCATAACAGTCCCTAGACCATAGCGTCCTAGGCTCCACTGTTGGAGTTGAGCCTTTCAGAACATATATCTGGAGAATGCTGGCGAGACGGCGACAATTATATGTGTAAAACAAAATATAAAGTACTAAGACCCCTGAACTAGGTGAACCTAAACTACAGCGGTCAGTCAATAATATGATGAGAGAAAGTTGCATAGAATTTATGTAGTCGCTGGGTGTCATCTACTGCAGTATCTACCTTATCAACAATTTGTTATATTTACAAATAATATCGTATCTAGTCTTGCCATAATTATTGTTCCAAGGAAAATATTGTTTTTTCTATTACATAAAACATTTATTACTACAGTGTGGGTGCTAGAACATTGTCATAATACAATAAAATTTAAACGTTGTAGCCAGTTATCGATTGGAAAACGCATTTTCTCCATGGAAAATTCTGTCACAGTCTAGCATTAATGACTTTACCTTACCATGTTAAAATAGAAGTATTCAATTAAATAAGGTTAATTTTATGTCGGTAAAAGTAAAGTATCATCACGACCGTTTCCCTTTCGGGGTGGTCAGAAACCACGCTTATAAATAAGCGGATTCACATTTAGCCAACATTACTATAGGCCAATCATGACAAGTGGCAAGCTCGTCGATGCCTCCAGCGTACCAAACTCCAGAAATATCACAAATGTATTAAATATTAATTAAATGTATTTATTTAGATTAATAACTATTTTTGTGTTCCGACCAGGAATCGAACCCGGTACCTCCGAGTCTAAATCCACGGACTTAACCGCTAGATCACGGAGGCAGTCAAAGACTTTACCTTACCATGTTAAATTACAAGCATTTAAACAAATAAGTATAATTTTATGTAGGTAAATAGTATATATAACGTTAAATAATATATGTTCAACGCAAATACAACTAACAGAATAAATAAGGTAAATATTTAAGAAACATAAAAAAGGGGTCAAATTATGGAGGTCCAACAGGTACATTTACTTTCACAGGGAGGCTTTTTCTCGAATATTGTACCTGACATATGTAATGAAGGAGAAAATTAAGAATGTCTACGTATAATCGTGTTCGCTCAGCGCCGACAGGTTTCCAAATTTTACGTAATTGGAAAACAAAATTTGTTTCTTATTTTTAGTAAAATAAAGTTAGGTATCATCACGACTGATAATGACTTAACAAAAGTAGGTATTTAATATTGGTTCCACATTAACTTATATATATTTTTTTTTTTTTTTTTGGGATGGTTCCGCCAAGTGTGGAATGCTCTTTCAGCCTCTGTGTTTCCACTTTCCTATAACTTGGAGTCCTTTAAGCGAAGTGTGAAAAAGCATCTAGTCAAGCCGGCATAGTGTTAGCGACTGATGGCAGTTATGAGTATCTGACTTCAGTTCCTAACATTCATGGACCTTGCGCGCCACTTACCATCAGGTGGGCCCAAGGTCACATGTCGTGCTAGTATAAAAAATTATATTTACAAAATATGAATACAATTTATTATTATATTACAGCCCCTAGAACACAGCGTCCCAGAACTCCACTGTTGGGGATGGGCCTTCCAGAACATATATCTGGAGAATTTGGCCTAGACTCGACACGCTGGCCAGACTTGGCGGGAATCTAATGTAATTGTTTTAATGATACTTTATTAACGATTCCACAAGTTGGTATTAGTGGAACCGGGACCGACGGGGTTTGTGCTCTTCGAGGCACGGGAACGGTGGTTTCGTAACATTATTATTAAATTACGTAAAAAAAGTGTATTTCTCATTGGTACATGCAGGAGAGGTTTGAACCGACCTATGTAGGATTTAAAGAAAATCGTTCTTACCACCGCGCACAAAATATAAAAATATAATAAAGCCAGCTTCGCATGAATTGGAACGGGATTATTGGTCCTGTGCCTATTGGTATTGCCCCTTCTGGCCAGTTCATCAGCTTTATAACCGTGAACCACTGTGACCCTTTAGTGACCATTTATGATTTTTAAAGTTGGTTAGTTACTATTAAATGGTTTCTTTTTGTTTTAAGGAACGCTTTTTTACAACCGGACCACCACCACTGTCTATGTCAGAATGGAGAATTTATCATCATTATTACAGTCCCCAGGAACACAGTCAAAGTCAAAGTCAAAATATCTTTATTCACGTAAACCTATTACAGGCATTTATGAAACGTCATTAATTTAATTATTTTGAATGATTCTACTCCTGCTAGTAGAAGAATAAGCAGCAAAGTGGTCCAATAAGTAAGCTAGAAGACCAGCAGCTTAGCAAATTCAAGTGACCTGTTAATGTTTAATCTGACTGAGAAAGGAATCTGCAAGGAAAACTCAGCTATATCAGATTTACAAAATAAAACATATACAGAACTGCGCCACAACGATTAATTAATAACCTTTTAAATTTAGTTATCAGTACCTATGAGAATACAATACCTGGTACAGCAGTAACCCACCAGGCAAGTCAGAATTAAGGTAGACTACATGCCTATGTGCAACCCGAAAGTCCACAAAACGACAGTGCCTAGACATCCACTGTTGGAGATGGCCCTTCCAAAACATATATTTGAAGAATTTGGCCTACACTCACCACGCTGGCCAGACGGGTTGGCTAGGATCTGAAGTCAATTTTTAATGTCAATTTATTAACGATTCCACAAGTTGGTCTCTCTCATTGGTCATGCCGGGGAGGTTTGAACCGCCCACCACCATGCCTGGCGAATAAATATCATATTTCTTTTATCGCCGTTATAAAGTTGTAAGTTGGACCAATCTTTGGCGGGGGTTTACGTCTCATACCTGTTTGCACTAAAATTCTATGCTTCATGTTTTTTGATTTCAATAATAGTGTCTTAAATAATTAATTAAATATAAATATATGCTAGGCGAAATCCAAGCACGCCTTATAATCAGGCTGAGTGTTATCATATGTTATGTTAGACTTGAAAGACTATGAATGTTTTGCTAAAATTTCATGGACTTATCAGCGAGAATATTGGCAATAAATCTAGGATTATCCAGCCTAATGGTCGGGTAAAATGTGATCGTTGCGGGCAACACTTAATGGGAGAGGCGGTTGATGCATATGAATTAACTCGAGTACTGAATTACTGTGTCATCTCGAGGTCACGCGTTCGGTTCCAAGGGTTAACCCACGTCCGAAACCTATCACTATTAGTAATTTAGTTATTTAAATAAGTTATTGGTAAACCTTAATGTGATAACTCTACTCTTAAATATTGGTATACGGAGCGACTTTCTATGTACGTTAGACCAATGTGTTATAAACAAACAACTTTGGCTAGGAAACCATTTCAAACAAACAAACAAACGTTTATTGCCACATCAATAAGCATTACAATTAGTGAAACTAACAACAATTTAGAATTCAAATCAGCATGATGTGGCAAGGGTCTTGGCTCAGCTTCAGTCAGCTACGCATTACATGTCATGTGATGCATTACTAACGCTGTTGTTATGCCAACACCCCAACTCACGTACATTTCAAACAACTAACCTAAAGGACAACAAGAAAAACAACTTTGAGACACAAGAGGAGGTGTTAATGTTAAATAAATGTATTATGTATTTATATAATAATAATAATCTATACATATATACTATGCTTATATAATAGTCAATAAATAATAAATCAAGTAGATACATAAACTAGTAATAAATATATACATAACTTAACATCTACGTAATCCCATAATGAAAGAAGCTATTTTTTTTAGTCGTGTATGGTCAGCAAAAAAAGTAAAGTATCATCTTCACCTTTCGGGGTGGTCTGAAACGACGCTTATAAATAAGCGGATTCACATTTAGCCAACTTTACTATAGGCCAATCATGACAAGTGGCAAGCTCGTCGATGTCTCCAGCGTACCAAAGTCAAGAAATATCACAAATAAATTAAATATTAATTAAATGTATTTATATACATTAATAAATATTTTTTGTGTCCCGACCAGGAATCGAACCCGGTACCTCCGAGTCTAAATCCACTGACTTAACCGCTAGACCACGGAGACAGTTACTATATATATATATATATATATATAGGTATACTTCGTCGTCAAATATATTTTTTAACTTCTACCAACATTTGCATTTATTAATTTAAATTTGCAATATTTTGATCCATTGTCTACAAATAGTGTTACATTTTTGTAAAAAAACATAAGGATGTTTCAATATATACCTACGTGTATTAGGTAGTTTTCTATCTAATCTATTTTTTAAATATATTTATCTTACTTAGTTATATGTATCTTATTTCATTTATTTTATATAAATACATATAGAATATTTTATATATATTTTAGCTATTTAATATTTACAAAAAAATATTATCATTTCTTAAATATCATTCAATATCTATTTATTCCATCATAGTGTCTTAGGCGTACCTATAAATATATCAAATCATAGTCATTCCGCATACAATAAATACTGCTTCCTGGAACACAGGTACTCTTCGTTCAGGTTGCATGGTTTTACTAATACTGGGGGATAGTTTACGTCACTCTATGATCTGCATTAAATATTTGTTTTATACCTACTTACTTATAAAATGTAAATTTGAACTATTTGACTTCGAATAAAGTTTTTTTTTGTTATTTGGAACTCCTGTTAAATAAAACAATCTCCTCTAAAACTTATGTGTCGTATAAAATTATACTGTAATTATACAGACGCCATATTGTGGAAAAGAAAAATTGAGTGGGGTATCGTCTAATATATTTAAAAATCTACTTATCGTTCACTTTCTTAACAAACAACATACATCTTCTTAGTACCTATATCTATCATACTATTTTTATTGTGTGTAAACAGTACTATATATTACCTAGTTTCGTATTTGTATATATATATATATATATGTATTTAAGTAGTAGTATGTAACGATTATTATGTATTATATGTAAATTGTATATTTATAATAATGCACCCCGCAAATCCTCTACCACACTCCCAAAGGTTAGCTGTTATAAAATGCCGAAAGGCATTAAGTTCGCCCTTGTACATTACTTTTAAGTTTTTTGTGCAATAAAGAGTTTATGAATAAATAAATAAGTTTATATAAAAAAAAAACAAAGAACAAGAAGTAGAAATATAGAATCACATGAGAAAATATATAATTATAAGAAAAATGTTATAATGGATAAAGCAAGCGTTGTATGTTTATAGCCGATACGAAAAGTGTCGTGTAAAAATAATTTAACAAGGAACCGACCAGAGGCAACTCTGACTTCGTAATCCAATACACTATATGTATTTCAATAATAGCCTATTTCAATTTCAATTTATTTATTAACCATAAGATACATTAAGTACACTCGGTTTTGTCATTTATACATATTATTGTTTACCAATCATGGCAGGATAGCAGAAGTATGCCATTAATAGCAAAGAACAGCCATCGTCATTTACCACTTAACACTACAAACAATCAATACCTACATAGATGCTGCTGTACAAGGGCGTTGTCACTTAAAATCTAGAAAATAAACTATATTAAAATTATATAATAAAATTATTATTATTATTTTAATAAAGAAAAAAAAAAAAAAAAAAACTACAAAATTGTGTATGTCAACATACATACATACATATCTTCACGCCAAATCCCTTGCGGGGTAGGCAGAGACAATTGAGCGCCACTTGTCACGATCACGACATACCTCTTTCGCTTCTTTGACATTCATCAACCTCTTCATACATGCCCTCTTGTTTCGATGGCTTTTTAATTCACCTTCAGCTAATGTTTTATTTATTTGATCATGATAGGCAAGTCTTGGTCTGCCAGGGCCTCTTTTACCCACAACTTTCGCATTATATATCTGGTTCGTCAA
Organism: Tinea semifulvella; assembly: GCA_910589645.1. Classification (NCBI taxonomy): domain Eukaryota; kingdom Metazoa; phylum Arthropoda; class Insecta; order Lepidoptera; family Tineidae; genus Tinea; species Tinea semifulvella. The sequence goes on from OU342612.1 coordinate 1,631,763, forward strand.
TCTCTCTTCGCTCATCCTTTCGACATGCCCGAACCATCGGAGCATGCCTTTCTTTATTTTTGTACCTATGCTTTCTTTTATACCTACCCTTTTGCGTATTTCGTTATTACGTATACGGTCCATCAAAGTTACGCCGCATATCCGACGTAAAGACCTCATTTCTACTGCATTAACTCTACTCTCATGCGTATTCTGACATATCCACGTCTCGCTTCCATACATAAGTGTTGGTATTAGCATGGCATTGTGTATGGCGAGTCGAGCTTTATCACTGACATTTCGACTGGCGATCAGTGATCAACATAAATAATCAAATTAAATTTCAAAAATTATAACAATGGTAATAAAGAATAACTAAAAGAAAGCAGCTGTAGATGGGCGTTGTCATTATAAAACAAGAACCTTAAACTCTAAAATATTAATTTATAATATAAAAGTCATAATAATAAAATAAACAATAAGAAAAATAAGTGTTCACATAATGTGTTCGTCTTTTAAGGCATCATCTACGGTATAGTATGATTTGTCAATTAAAATTGTCTTAATTTTAAGTTTGTACATTTTATAGTCTAGGTTTTTTATGTCTTCAGATAGTTTGTTGTATAATTTGACACATAGACACAAAAAACTTTTTGAAACTTTGCTTAACCTATGCTTTAGTACTTGGATAAGAGATGTTTGATAGTAACGTGAGTTTTCTCTAAACTTTATTTTGGGAAAGTCATAGGTCTATAGGTACCTTAAGACTCGTTTCCAGTTCTCCAGGAATAGACACAATGTCCCTCATCGCTCTGCTATAAACGATCAGCGTATAATCCCTTCTCACACTTCCCGCAGATATTCAAAGTCTTTCACTGTCTCCGCCGCTCTTCCCGCATTGGGATAAATCAAGGGTTGCCAATTAAAAAAAAAATGTTGGTTGCGAATAATATTTCTACTTATTTAATCGTTTTTGTTGTTTAATAATGTTTTTTGTCAATATTATTTAATATTTAGTATCACTTTAATTAAATAGGTGGTAGGCGGACTGATGGTGGTAATTTAGTCTGCCGGGGCGGGAAAGTTTCCACCGTTCGTGCTGTTTAAAATCAAAAAAGCGTATTCACGCTGAGATCAGAATCGAAGTGCCGTCATGCCCAGTCAAGCCGGCATAGTGTTAGCGACTAATGCCAGTCATGAGTGTCTACTTCCAGTTGCTAACATTCATGGACCCTGTGGTAGTATAAAAAAAAATCTATTAGATTGTTATCTTTATAATATACGCTTTAATAATTTATTTTATTTTATTTAAATAAACCTACTGTTAACTCTGAAATTTTCAAAAACATATTTACTTATTAGTATTTTTAATTTGTTATCATTATTTATGTTTTTAATGCAGTTTACGATAGATAGCTTTGGTATCTGTGGCTGATGGGTAGGAATAAATACATATTTTCTTTCGTCTTATTGTATGTTATTGTTTTGTTTATGTTTTTGTAACTATTGTCTTCATTTTGTAAATTTTCTTAGTTTTATGAACTTTTTTTTTTTTTTTTTTTGTTGATTTCTTAATCTGTCTTCACAGTGGATTTACATTTTTGTGTATAATTTGTGAACCCATTCATGGCCTTATGTATTGTGTAAAATTTGATAATATTGTATTTTCGGTTATGCTGTTGGAGTTCCAGATAATTAAATAAATAAATAAATAAAAATGGCGCTGTGGTGGCTCGGTTGTTAAAACGCTACAAAGGTCGGTTCAACCTCGGCATGTACCAATGAGATCTTTTTTATTAATTGTACTTTCACGACATGTGACCTTGCCCTACCTGATTATGTAAAACATTATTATGTATGTATGAGTATATACTGTGTTTTGTGTTTAGACATCAGCACTGGGACGTTGGTGCACAGCTGCAAAACGTAAAACTAGTATTATCAAGACTATTTATTTTGGAATCACCTGTATTTTTGTTTCCAGGGAAACTTTTAGTTCTAGATAACTCGACCTGAATTTTCTCATCCAAAAAGCAATGTTTAAAAGCCCATAGTTTGTGGATATTTTAACTATATATTATGCAAGATAGAAAAAAAAAAGTGGTTCTCATATTAACATATTTAACTACAAAATAGAATTACTGTATGCATTCTGGATGTAGGCCTCCCCCAAGGCTCGCCATTTCACACAATAATTTGCCACCCTTATCCAGCCCACACCAGCGACCTCTTTCAGGTCATCCATCCATCTGGCGGGATTTCTTCCCACTCTGCGTTTTCCTGTACATGGTCTCCACTCCAGAACTAGTCTCATCTGTTCTACGACAGACGTGTCCGGCCCATTGCCACTTCAACTTACTAATTTTGAAGGCTATTTTTTTCTTTATGCTGAGCACATGTGACACCGCGCCCACCTGATGGTAAGCAAATGGGAGCAACTGACGCTAGCCTCAGACGACCGACATCATTCCCTACCACTATGCCGGTCTATAAAAATGTTTTTTCACACTTCGTTTGAAGGAATCCAGGTTATAGAAATGGTAAAACACACTGGCTGGGAGAGCATTCCACATCTTCAGCGTGCGACAGATGTAAGAGTCTCCATATTTGTATGTACGCGTAGGGATAGTGGCTACGGTATGTGGATGCATATTTTGGCCTGTGCGAGTGGTTCGGTTGCGGAATAGAGAAGAAGGGATAACGTTGTGGAGCTCTTCAAACATTCACGTTAAGCTTGTAGAACACGCCCAGGGAGTACACATCTCGGCAAAGCTGCAGTGACAGCCCCCGCAGTCTTATTGTCTTAAGACCAAAAGGCACAAACACGTAGTCATAATTCCTTTAATTAATTGTAGATATAATTCCTATACATGACACAATTTTATTTAAAGTCATCGATAAGAGTTAAAACAACTATGCACCAGCGAGACTTCTAGAGTATGAATGTCAGAGATACCCGACCGATTAAAAAAAACAAATATTGCAATATTACATTTAAACATTACCGAGTCCACCGCAAATTGTTATCATAATAATAGCATGTAAAATTCAAAAAGCACTGTTTTATAGACCCTTTTTATTGTTTAATTAATTTTGTATTGTAAAAATATTAATATGTAATGTGTCAATACAAAACAGGCCGAGAAGGCCAAAGCGTAATAAATGTATTGACTTTTGAGATCGGCTTATTAATCGGTCAAACTTAAAGCCAAAGTAACATTGGAAGCAGAAATTCATAAATTGTGAAATGTCTAGCTACAGCAGCGAATGCACGAAAAGTAAAAAATGTGAATGGAGGCTAAACTTTTTTTTATTTCGCAAAAACGTACAAAAGCGTGATTAACGACGGTTGTAAGTGGGTTTAAGAAGTAGAACTATTCTAAGCATTGACTTAATATTTCTAGGCATTGAATATTTAAATAATTACACGTTATACAAATAAAATTGTTATGTCATAAGTAATTGATATTTATATCAATCACGCTGCCTCGGATAGAAATTAATTCTAAATAGCGTCCAGCTGATGTCAGAAATCTCAGCTCGGAGTACGAAAATATGTCAATACAGCGGTTACACGCCAGGATGATCTATAACCTTATTTCTTCATCTCCATTCCGCCGAACCAGACGCACAGGTCAGAATATGCACCCACATACCGTAGTCTCCATCCCTTCGCGTACCCAAAAATTTGGTGACTCATACATCTGTCGTATAATAAAGATGTGGAATGCTCTTCCAGCCTCTGTGTTTCCATTTTCCTATAACCTGACATAATCGGACATAAGTGTCCGTCTAACATTCATGGACCATGCACGCCACTTACGATCAGGTGAGTCAAATGGTCAAAAAGTAGAAAAAAATATATGATATTGTTAATAAGTGTTAGTGCGTGATACAACTCGTTTCAAGGGCCTTCGTTTGCAATTTGGGTATTGCAAATGATGGGTGTTGACGAGCTCTTAAAAGGTACTTTAGAAGCGGGGTTATCATAGTGATATTCAATAATATCACTATAATAATATAATAATAATGACAATATATATATATATATATATATATATATATAGATAGATAGATTATAGTATAGTAGTACTTGACATTTTAATTTTAACATAGTTGGACATTATTAGTATTTAAATTTTATTTTCTATATTTGATTATTTAGCATTCAATATGGCTCTTCCATAATTGTATTGATAGTTTGGGCTGTTTCTGGTCTTCGTCGTGTTGTTTCGTATTAAGCTGTCTGACCATGATTGTGTTATCTCGTTTACTGTAGGTAACTAATATTAGTTACAGAGTATTATAAATTGACTTAACCAAGTGTTCCAGACGGTCCCTACGGTGATAAATGAAATGAAATGAAATGAAATGAAAATTCTTTCAAGAAGACAGGTATTTGCTTTAAAGTCACGAATTAGTCGGAATAAGTATTTAATTAGATAAGCATTACGTCTCACCTGCACTGCTACGAAATTAGTCTATTGAACCAGACTGCGGTTTATACATTGAATGAGTCAGCTCGCCTTTGTTTATAAAATAGTTCGTCGTAACCCACATTTACTAATTTGTAGTTAAACTTTGCACTGTTTTATAGTTTATAACGATAGTAGTCAATCTTCTGTTTACCGCTTATAGTTTTGATTACACTTCGATTTTATTTACGGTGCTTTAATTAAATATTGATTAAGACATGGTAATAATAATTATAAATACGTGACCGCTTTGTGTAATGTACGTAAAATAAAGACGTATGTGACGACGGCACACAAAACAAAGTAGACTAGCGCTGACCAGGTTCCTGACCAGGAGCGCTCAGTTCTAGGGTTCTGTTGTTCAAGGCCGTCGTTCACTTGCTTTACTAATAAACTATATCATTGCTTTTAATATTATTAATTTATTTGAAACTTTATTGCACTATGTACAAGGGGCGGGCTTAATGCCGCTAGACATTCTCTGACAGCCAACCTTAGGGACAGATAAAGCATTTAAAGTGAACTGTAGGTGCAAGTAAAAATCCAATATATTATAACTAAAGGATCACATGATAATACATACAATACAATCTATTATATACATACACTAAGTAGTACTAGAATCAATGTATGCACTACATGTGTTTGGTTGGAGAAATAATAAATAAAAAGTCTAACAAATGCCCAGTACATACATAATTCAATAATTTTAACTGACTTCCTCGCCGGTTCATTTGCTGAAATCAAAATGGCTATAATGGTTTTGTTTTATTTTAGTTCGTTTAAGTTTTAATATTTATAGGACTTCTTTATAATTTGCTTTATTACCATGCACCTTTTGTATTTATTAATCACCTTTAGGCAAGAGATCAAATAATTATAGAGCGGATATTGGTTGGTATTTTCATGCAACATTTTTGTTATATTAAATTTCAACGTTCTTATGTGGCAGAGACGTGGACTATAAAAGCCGCAGATAGGGCAAGAATTGATGCATTTGAGATGTGGTGCTGGCGTCGTTTGCTTAATATTCATTGGACCGCACGACGCACTAACGTTTCTGTGCTCGAAGAGCTCAAACTTGCTAAGGTACAGAGACTTTCTGCCGTCTGCTTTACCCGAATTCTGCAATGTTTTGGCCACATTGCTAGAAGAGGCGCCGACAATCTGGAAAAACTCTTAGTAACGGGAAAGGTAGACGGTAAAAGAACAAGAGGAAGAATCCCCAAACGATGGTCCAGTCAGGTGACTGACCACCTAAACATCCCAGTACACCAAGCCATCCACTGCGCCGAGGACCGCAACCACTGGAAACGGCTAGTGGATGGACTGCGACGGAGTCACGATCCCCAACAGTGGGGTACCGACTAAGGAGGAGGAGGATGTGGCAGCATCGTTGATCAACTTGGTCAACACGGCCTGTTTTGTCAGAAAAGTGCCTGTCGTCTTTTCTGCCACGGATATTGACAGAAGTCAATATTTATCATTAGTAGGTATAGTATTGTGTATATATTATATTGTATTGTTAATATTTTATTTATGTAGGTTATATGTATGTATTAGTATGTAATTATTAATAAGTATGTATATGTTATCTGCAATAAAACTCTTCAAGTTTATTTAGTATTGCACCTACCTTATGTACTTACTGCTCTCGTTGTCCCGAAGGTTTGACCGTCATAGAATGTCTAGCGGCATTAGGTCCGCCTTTGTACTTTGTGCAATTAAGTTCAAATAAATAAATAAATAATGTGATCTGGGTTTTGGTTACTTTTTGGTTCTTGGACCGTTCGGGACCTCTCGCAGTGATGGTAAAATATTCGATGGATTAACATTGGTGCCGTGGTCCATGGGTCAAGCATTGGTGTGGGACTCTACTTCTGTCAACACTCTTGCTCGGTTTCAATACCAGAGCACATCTGTCAGGGCTAGGGGCTGCCTTTCGGTCTTGAGACAATGGGACCGTGGAGGTCAAGTGCTAAGAAGTTATTTATTCATTTTGGAAAACCAACAGTTGACAATTTCAAATAGGTAAGTAACATTAAACAATCTAAGAACTATTAAAGGTTTTCTAATATAGGTTTTAAAAATTGAGTACAATAGCAATAAAATAAGAAAAGATCACTGCAACACAATAATAACATACTCGTACAAGATAATCCACAAATTTAATAAATTATAAGAACGTAATACGCAAGATTAATAAAACAAAAAAAAAAAAACATATTACATTAATGAAGGTCACTGATTGAGTCGACATAACGAGCCGTCAACTGACGTCTGATATTTGCTGCCTTGGAGTTGAAAAGATCAATGTCCAACTCCTCCGCAAGTGAATTAAATTCGTTACAAACTCTCAAAAAATAATTATATTAATCGATCCAACAACCCAGGACAATCATATTAAGCAAGTAAGCAATATCAGTGATGTTGCGTCGGACTTCCAGTGGAAGAAGATGCATATTTTTGCACAAACTTCATATGGGCTGTCAAATAATTTAAATTTAAGATGTCGAATAAATCTTTTTAGGATATTTTCAAGCCTTGAAATGTACACCTGATCACGGGGTCCATATCTGAGACCCATATTCAAGATGACTGCGCGCATAAGCGCAATATAACATTTTAAGAGTCTTCATACTCTTAATAGGCTTGCTTGTTATTTAAAGAACTGTCTAAGCGTCTGGTTAATGCTGTATGTGAGAGCAGGCAGTTATTTTGCGCTGCAAATCAGCATAGCGGGTAGGTGTTCTTGGGAAATCATGGGTAATTATTTTTATATATAGTTCAGTTTTAGTTTTATTTATAGAAGAAAGAAGTAAAGTATCATCACGACCGTTTCCCTCTCGGGGTGGTCAGAAACCACGCTTATAAATAAGCGGATTCACATTTAGCCAACTTTAGTATCATGATAAGTGGCAAGCTCGTCGATGTCTCCAGAGTACCAAACTCGAGAAATATCACAAATAAATTAAATAATAATTAAATGTATTTATTTATCCCGACCAGGAATCGAACCCGGTACCTCCGAGCCTAAATCCACGGACTTAACCGCTAGACCACGGAGGCAGTTCAGTTTTATTTATAATTTAGTTAATATATATATTTTAATTATTGACAAATACATTTTTTATTACATGATTCCTTAGGCCATCTAACATGTAATAGCTGACAAAAGCAATGATTTGGGACCTTAATTTCATGCTGACGAACTTATGGGTTAAACACGTATGTATTATTACGTATGTTGGTACTTGAGTGTTAATTTAAAACAAGGCGAAAGCTCACCGCCAGGGGCTCCTGGATACAACATAAAATTAATTAGTTATTTATTAATTAGGTAATGGAAAGCAAAGTTGCCAAAGTCGACACAAAGACCAAAAGTTTTAAAGAGTCAATTTCTTATGAACTATAAATCTTCTATATATATAAAGGAGAATGTCTGTGTGTTTCGTTTGCATTGCAAAACTACTTGACCGATCGAGATGAATATGTTGGGAATATGTTGTGTGAACATCGGGGAAGGTTTCTGACATATTAATTTGCATAATAAGTAAATCTTAATATATAAAACAAAGTCGGGTTTGTTAGTCAAAAACTATGTACCTATTTACCATATTCCATACAAATAAATATTATTTCATTTCATTTCATTAGAACACTTATAACTCGAGAACGGCTGGACAGATTATCACGATTTTTATTTGTTGGTTTTTTTTTTTTTTTTTTATACTAGCACGACATGTGACTTTGGGCCCACCTGATGGTAAGTGGCGCGCAAGGTCCATGAATGTTAGCAACTGAAGTCAGATACTCGTAACTGCCATCAGTCCCTAACACTATGCCGGCTTGATTAGATGCTTTTTCACACTTCGCTTGAAGGACTCCAAATTATAGGAAAGTGGAAACACAGAGGCTGGAAGAGCATTCCACATCTTTATCGTACGACAGATGTATGAGTCCCCAAATTTATATGTACGCGAAGGGATGGTGACTACGGTATGTGGGTGCATATTCTGACCTGTGCGTGTGGTTCGGTTGCGGAATGGAGAGGGAGGGATTAGGGTATAGAGTTCTTCGGAGCACTCACCATAGTATAGCCGGTAGAACACGCTCAGAGAAGCTACATCTCGGCGAAGCTGCAGGGATTCGAGAGTTCCAGATATAGTGGCATCGTCCACAATTCAAACAGCTCGCCTCTGCAGGACATTGAGAGCATCTGTGAGGTACTTGGCGGAACCATCCCAAAGGTGAGAACAGTATTCTATGGCCGCGTTCGTGTTATAGCATTTCCAACATTTCGTAGCAACTTCATAAACCAGCGCGAAATGTCGTTTTTGTTAAGAAATACCACTTTTTTTAACAATGCTAACATTTCTTAAATAAAACGAGCGGTGATGCTACTTTTTGACAAGTGTTTTCGTTCATGTTTTATCATACCATGGCATCCAATACAGGTGATATTATTATGGTCTTTGAATTTATTACATAAAATCGTTTAATATACCTTTTTAACAAATATAATAGAAAACTATAAAGTATATAAAAATGGTAAACGATCAATTTGACATCTGTCAAAAAGTAACATCAATAAACCCTCCTTTCAACACGGTACTGACATACGGAAATTAGCATCAAATGTTAGAATTTTCATTAAACGAACGACTTGTGCTAAAAAAAGTGGTATTTTCATGCTAACATTTCTTAAAACGAACGCGGCCTATACATGATCTGATCTGTGCTTTGTACAGCAACAGTCTAATTGGAGGAGGAAAAAACCGCTTCACCTTGTTCAGTATTCCGAGCTTTCTTGACGCTGTTTTGGTGATGCTCTCAATGTTTGTCTCGGTCCCGAATAGCAGAATAACTATAAATAAAAATAAAAAAACCCATACAAAAAATTCGTGGGTTTCGTACCTGTCAAACAATGTTGGTTGTCAAATATATATGGGTGCGTTCAGAAATTTATATCAAGCTACGAAGTTTTCCGGGTCAGCTAGTAGTTTATAAAGGTTATAAAGTATAAGACAATAGGTACTTTATGTTTAATACTGATGACATGTGACGTCGCTCCCACCTTATGGTAAATGGTACGGAAGGTAAAGAATAGTTGCAACTGACCCCAGCCTCTAACGGCATCAGTCTCTACAACTATGCCGGTCTAAAAAAATGCTTTGTGCAATACTAAGAAACACACTGGCTGATAGAGCATTCCACTTCGTACTGAAGAAGACAAATTTTTAAGCATTCCATACATTCACCGTGCGGGTGCCGGGTCCATCGTGTATGGGTAAGAGATAAGAAGAATGATGTCTCGGGCTTGCCACCGACAATAGGTTGGTTTAAGAAAAGGAGGTCTCCCTTTTTTTTTTATTGCGCGATAATACGCTCACCATCCACAAATCTACCTGATGATTCCTCTCCCTACCCAACCAATTATTGTATGATTCCGTTAATGCCGTCTTGGAAGCTCGTTCCATAAATGCATTGACGGCAGACCTGCTTGGGCCCAATTCTTCCAGTAAGTAATGCAAAAATTTTGCTGAAACTCCTCTCGCACCAACTTCCACTGCTTAAAGCTGAGTCTTGAACCCGTTCCTGGTCTGATTTAGTTATTTAAAAAATACGAAAATATTTAAAATCTATTTTTCCCACAAATATTTATCACAAATATAAACCTATTACTGGCATTTGTGACAAGTCATTATTTAAATTATTTTGGAATGATTTTACTCCTGCTAGTGGAAGACTAAGCAGCAAAGTGGTCCAATAAGTAAGCTGTTAGCAGAAGACCAGCAGCTTAGTAGATTCCAGTGACCTGTTAATGTTTAATCTGACTGAGAATTGAATCGAATGCAAATGAGTTAGACCAAAAGCTAGAATGATGGGAAGAATTGTGTGACGAACAAATAGATTTGTCATGGAGTGAGGAGAGATAGGTAAATTTGTCCCTGTTCTTACGTGTAATACAGTAGTTCTTTTAAACCAGTCGCGAGAAAACTTAACATTTCAACTAGAAAAGAAGAAATACTGCATACAGAAGAATGCATAGTAGCTTTATTAAATTGGTACCCGCGGCTCGTATGTCATGACCCCCGCCGCGAGACAAATATGAGCCTATGTTTTGTCTCTTTCTCACTTCTGTAGTCTTATTTTTATTTCCCTTCAAGCAGTTTAAGTTTAAAGATGAGCGGTAAGCGGAGCGATAATCGTTTATTATTTTTTTTGTTTTTTTTTTGTTCTCTTCTCCCGATGGTTGATGAATAAGGTGATAGAGAAGGCAAAGTGTCTAGCCCATACAGCCAAGTCTGACGTAATACATCTTTCTTTTTTATATATGTTAATGAGGTCATCATCAAATTCCAGATACTGCAGAATTTGATGCTTTTCTTGGAGTCATTTGCGGCATTATAGCTCAAACACGTCGGGTAAAAACGTCGGGAGTCCACAGTGCCCCATATTCAAAGTCCAATTTATCATTTTCCATAACTATTCACATTGTAGAACATTATTAAACAAAACAACATCACTCTTGATCAATAATATTCACAGTAAAAAAAGCGCGGGAAAACCGCAAAAAATTAACTGCAACTTGTGCTCCATATTTAAAGTCCAATTTATCGTTTTCTATAACTATTCACATTGTAGAACATTATTAAACAAAACAACACCACTCCTGATCAATAATATTTACTGTAAAATAATTTACAAAACAAAAACTGTCATGCCATGTCCGTGCAAAATGGCGCGAAGCGAAGGCGTAAGCGTTTATAATCTTAATAGCACTCTACCTCTCTCAAAGAAAACTAACTACTAACATATTTCTTATTTTTTAAAAACTAGTAATGGCAATCGCCACTAGGGCACTTGTGCCAACATCACGTTTGTTATGTTCTATTAAAATAACTAATGTAATGTACTACGTATATATGATTTAATTATCTTAAGTGGACATGGTAAATCACTAACACTAAAACAGAAAAAAAAGGTTCTATCAGTAGGCATGATACGTCACGACACAACACATTATTGTTCAAGATATCTTATTTATTTATTTATTAAAACTTTATTGCACAATATATACAAGGGGCGGACTTACTCGTAATGTCGCTAGACATTCTCTGACAGCCAACCTTAGGGACATTGTAGAACATTAAAGACGTAAGGTAGGTGCAATTAGAGAAATATGATTACGTAATAAATATGCAATATTATCTAAACTACAATAATAAATACTATAATAAACTAAATACTAATAATACATACACATAACGTTTTATTAATACATTAGGTACATACATTACATAACAATAATACATACACTACATATAATAAATAAACTAAATGAGTTGTTATGAGCCATTTAAATAATATGAATATACCATTTTTTTAAAAATGCTTCGGTTGGATGCTTGTCGTATATTTACCGGCAGCTTGTTCCACAGGTTAGCGGCAACAACAGCAAAAGAATCGTTCATGAACCCAGAGTGGTGCGATGGAATAGACAGAACAGAGTTGTTTGAGGAGCGAAGAGACTTATCGTGAAATGAGAAAAGATAGGCAAATTTGTCCTTGAGGTATTTCGGTGTCGCAGGCTCGTTAAGAATAGAAAAAAGTAAGCAGAGGATTCTGAGATATATATCCGTAGAAGAGCGACCTACACTGTTCGCTTATTTGAATTAAATCCACGTTTTATTAAGCTAACAAAAGCGAAGGTGATAGGTTGCCTAATTAAATATGACCAAGGCTATACGGTTTAAAAAAAATTTCGAGTAGGCGTGGATTGCCTCTGTCTGAAACTACAAGGAATATTGAAAAATGTTGAAATGAGTCTCAGGATTGATTAAGATAAAGAATAAAATCTGCAGCATTAATTTAAAAAAAAACTAACATTCTAGCCGCAAATAGGACCCGAAAATTTTGTCAAAAGGGTTTGTCTTCTGTAGTTGTAGGTGAGTGCTCTGAAGAATTCTTTCCTCTCCATTCCGTAACCGAACCACACGCATTAGTCAGAATATGCACCCACATACCGTAATTCACCATCCCTTCGCGTACGTGGAATACACATATAGTGTTTCCACTTTACTATAACCTGGTCCTTCAAGCGAAGTGTGAAAGAAGTCAAGCCGATGCCGGTGTGTGTGTTAGGGACTAATGTCATGATTGTCTGATTCCAGTTGCTAATATTCATGGACCTTGCGCGCCACTTACCGTTAGGTGGCAAGGTTACATGTCGTCTTATTATAAAATAATAATAATAACTAAAGTTTGTTTTCCTTTAGGCAAATATATACTTTTATAATATATATTTATTAGGATTTAGAGTATTATTTGTATGTAGTGTATGTATGTCTTAGTATGTAGTATATTGTTTGTTATCTCATTATTTTTTATATCAGCACTACCCTTCATCTAATACTCTCCCAAAGGTTAGATGTTAGAATTTTTTTTTTCGTGCAATGAAGAATTTGATAATAATAATAATAAGTTTTGTAAGCAAAATTTTGTATCTAGTGTGAGTCTAAAAAGAAAACGATGGTACCTGGTTTGCAGATAAGCCTAAAAATATCTACGTTTCATCAGTTCTCCAATGAGGTATAACAATCTTTAATAATAAGTCTAAAAAAGTTGTTATTAACATTTTTGTATATTCGCTATCGCCTATGACTTAAGCCATTGTACTAGTGTTAGCCATTTTTCTCGGGTCGCAGAGAAGCTGGTACAAATTAGCTCACAGAAAAAATGGCATGACTTTTCTGCATGCTAATCTAACTTCAGGGAAGTTTATTTTATTTTACACATTTTGGCACACGCTTATATTCCATTTTTTTCTCTTTGTTTTGACGAGGTAAGCAAATGCTGGTTCTGGTTCAAAGTCAAAGTCAAAATATCTTTATTCACGTTAACCTATTACAGGCATTTATGAAACGTCATTAATTAAATGATTTAAGCAGCAAAGTAGTCCAAAGCTCAAGCTGTTAGCACAAGACCAGCAGATTAATAGATTCCAGTGACCTGTTAATGTTTAATCTGACTGAGAAAGGAATCTGCAAGGAAAACTCAGCTATATCAGATTTACAAAATAAAACATATACAGAACTACACCACAGCGATCTATCAATTAGCTTTAAAATTTAGCTATGAGATACCTGGTACAGCGGTACCCTCAGGTGCGTCAGAATTAAGATAGACATTTGACCGCCTCCGTGGTCTAGTGGTAACAAACGTTGCCGTGAACTCGGGAGGTCGTGGGTTCGATTCCCACCGGGGGCAAGTTGTACATTGTATAATTTGTCTCGGTCTGGGTGTTTATATGTATAATATGTATATATTTACAAAAAAAAAAAGTATAATATGTAGTTTATCAACCATCTAGTTTCCGTAACACAAGCCTCGTGCTTACCACGGAAATTAGATGGCGCTGTGTGACCCGTCTGGAAATATTTATTTATTTATTTATTTATTTGCCCATGTGCAACCCGAAAGTCGACAAAACGCGAAATTAATATTAATATATATTAATTACTATAAGAGCTTCTAAGTCGGCATTAAATAAATCGAACAGTATTTGATTGGGTAGGGAGAGAAACAGAATGGTGGATCGCGAGCGTCTTGTTGCTCAATAAAAAAAGGTCTACAAAATCCAACCTCAAGCCCGAGACACCAATCTTCTTCTCTATCTATTACATACAGGATGGACCCGGCACCTGTACGGAGAATCCATGGAATACTTGGAATCCAAGACTGTGAGGCCGTTAAAAAATAATATACGTTTGATGTAGAAACGATGGGCCCGTGGGTATCGGAACTTAAAGCCTTTTATAAAGAAATTGTTCCAAGGCTCATTGACGTCTCTGGTGACAATAGGGCTGGCAATTTTTTCTCCCAAAAATTAAGTATCATAATTCAAAGGGGAAATGCTGCCAGTGTATTCGGCACCATGCCAGAAGACAGCGAAAAGTAAAGTAAAGTATCATCACTTTCGGGGTGTTCAGAAACCACGCTTATAAATAAGCAGATTCACATTTAGCCAAATTTACTATAGGCCAATCATGACAAGTGGCAAGCTCGTCGATGTCTCCAGCGTACCAAACTCGAGAAATATCACAAATAAATTAAATATTAAGTAAATGTATTTATTTACATTAATATTTTTTTTTGTGTCCCGACCAGGAATCGAACCCGGTACCTCCGAGTCTAAGTCGACGGACTTAACCGCTAGACCACAGAGGCAGTTTTATTTGTAAGTATTAAATTTTTATTTTCTATGTATTATTATTATTATTTTAGGTTAAATTTAGATTTTGTTGTAATATAGTTTATTTAATATTGTAATTCTTTTTATATTGTTTGTATATTACTAATATTTTTATTATAATTTTTTATTTTATTATAAGAGTTTAAAAAAAAAAAAAACGTTTTACAAATTTTGAAATGTGGCCACGTCATTTAGTCTATTGGAAGGCTCGTCAATGGTCTTAAATTTAATCTTAAAAAAAGAAAAAAAATTCTAAGTTAGCAAGATCGAGACTGCACCCAGCTATCGTGATAAAAAGGTAGTAGGTAGTAATACACCCCATTATCAAAAAAACAACAAAAAAAGTCGCGAGGAAAAGCCTCAGGCGAACAATGGGCGCAAACAAGGATCAATCAAAAGTTCCCTATGTGATTAAACTAATCACCCCCAATTATAAAGTTATATTGAAGCCTTCGCCCTGACCTGCCACTTCATCACGTAAACTTTGCATTATGAAACATGTTTTTTTGACATCGTTCAGGGCTAGTGTGCTATATATATATTTATCTACTCTCATATCGTAAAATGCGAATTACAAACTTCAAAACGAATTTATATTGACATACTTTATAAACATACTGCTGAAATTTGAAAATAGAATTTTCTCTAACAAAATAATGTTATATTTCATTTTTAAAATAGAATCATACATATTATATAACACTTATTTTTTTTAAGGCAAAGGTTCTATTACAAAAAAGTTTTGATTCCAATTTTTACTTGTCTTTGGCAGCGCCCGCCATAACGCGTGTGCGGTCATAAGCTGGGTTTTGGCGCCATTTCATTGTTTAGGACTTATGTATTCTGTACCATGATCATTTAAAAAAAAAAAAAAAAATTTGGTGCCATTCAATACTTTTTGTTGTATAGCAATTCGTTGATATTTTTAATTCTTGCTTAAAATTCTTACTCTTTTAACTTTTATCTTTTATTTAGTAGGTTCAATCCCAATGTATGAGAGTAGATAAATTAGTGTATGAAACTGCACATAGATAGGTATTAAAACACTCGTGTGATACTATTAAAAACCTCGTCTACGGCTCGGTTTTTAAACACACACTCGTGAATAATACCCCTTATTATGCAACAGTTTCATAAACTACTATTATATCTAATTGTAATTTAAATAAATGTAGTCAATCCATTTTTATTTGAATTACAGCCCCTAAAACACAGCGTCCTAGACCTCCACTGTTGAAGATAGGACTTTCAGATCAACCAAAAACTGTATAATGCCGTCTTGGAAGCTCTTTCCATAAATGTATTGACGGCAGACCTGCTTAAGCCCAATACCACCAAGCCCAAAAATAAAAAAAAAACAAAGTCTGCTTCAGTAAGTGGTGCAAAAAATTTGCTGGAATACCTCTCATACCATCTTCCACTGCGTTAACCCTTTTCTTCTGTGAGATCATAATATTTGTTTCACTTTATGTGGTAGTCTTTTAGAATATTTGATTCTTACGGAACAGTTAGTTTAATATATATATGCACATAGTATGTGTGTATTATTTTGTATTGTAACAAAGTGTATTATTATGAAACTGTTGTACTTATGCAATACAAATATTATTATTAGTATTCTAATGGATGTAGAAGTATTGTTGTTTGTGTAGTTTATTGTACTAATAGGTTTCTAAATATTAAAAATCATTACAAGATATAGACATTATCAATTTATTTTCATAACAAATCTATCAACACTTTACTTTTTTTGTTTTGAACTATTAAAAAATATACCGAGGCGAAGGTCGATCCGTTATAATAATAATAATATTTGCAAGTATTACTATAAATACATATTTTATAATATTCCCCATTTTTAATCAATAACTAAACATGTACAATGATTAAAGAATAAGAACAAAAACCTTAAAAATTTGTAAACTAAATAAAAATTTAAACTAAAAACAAAACCATATATAAAAATATTCACTCATGACATCATGTGGCAGTGTGCCAAGAACACTGCAGCATTACCCCGCTGCACAGCTATGCTGATTTGTTGTGCAAAAAACTGCCTAAAATATGTCTCATTATCAATTATTTAGGTACTTACTTATTTTTTGATTCTCTGACTTTTTTTTTCAAAGTCAAAGTCAAAATATCTTTATTCACGTAAACCTATTGCAGGCATTTATGAAACGTCATTAATTTAATTATTTTAAATGATTCTACTCCTGCTAGTAGAAGACTAAGCAGCAAAGTGGTCCAATAAGTAATCTGTTAGCAGAAGACCAGCAGCTTAGCAAATTCCAGTGACCTGTTAATGTTTAATCTGACTGAGAAAGGAATCTGCAAGGAAAACTCAGCTATATCAGATTTACAAAATAAAACATATACAGAACTGCACCACAACGATCAATTAATAACCTTTTAAATTTAGTTATCAGTACCTATGAAAATACAATACCTGGTACAGCAGTAACCCACCTGGCAAGTCATAATTTAGGTAGACTACATGCCTATGTGCAACCCGAAAGTCGACAAAACGCAAAAACCTCTGTTAATTTAAGAACAATAAATTGAACGTTTTCGGCAGAGGTCCCAGGCCCCCACAGCAGCACCCGATCACGGACATAACGCATGTGCCAGCCATCCCCCCGCTCAACCAGGCCCTTAGGGTGCGGACCGGGACCCGACACACGTGCCACCACTGCAATGACCTTCTAAGGAAGGGGCGACAACCGGACACGCCACACCATGAGAACCTGAACACTAAGAATGACTTTCGAGACACACACAAGCATAAACATAACAATTACTTCCTAAGTACCCAAATGTTGCCATGCAAATGTTGACTGTAAGTAATGTTATTATCCGGCTCGAAGGACCATGTGCGCGATGGGTTCTTGGCTATTAAAAATACCGGCTTGATGTAGAAATACGTATATTTATACCTTTAAACTTATAAAATAGAAAAATGATATAGAATTGCGTGCCGGCCGGTCGAGCTCCCTTGTTGACATTAGTTTTCTTAAATTTTGAATGAGGCTTTGGAATTGAGGATCCGACACGTATATATCATAAAAATTTGGCATGCAGCTCGCCTGTGCGCTTAGCTTTAAGTTATATAACTTTGTACAATAACGAATTTTTATTATTATTATTACAGATTTAGCCTTTTCTCCCCACTCTGGCCAGACGCGTCAACCCGTCGAGTTAGACATAATATATTAAATTTTATTTTGTCAGTGTTACATGCTAACGCTATAAATTGACTTGGAAGCAAAAGTCCGAAGCAAAGTTAGTAATATTGTTAAGATATGAAATTGTTTTGTCAAAATGTTACAATTGATTTTGTTGATTCTATTTCTGAAATTAGTTTAATAAGTTGTATTGTTATATTTCCAAGATAATAATTATAATGCTTTCAGGCGAAGCCGGCCCGAGCCATATTACGTCCTGTTAAGAATTTCAGCTTGCCGCTCAGGTTGAAGGTTCGTATCGAAAAGATGTTCATACATTCCCGTCTTACTTACGCTGCGTCAGCCTGGCATCACCTTCTGGCGAAGACCAATAGGGACAAAATCCAAAGTCAGCAGAACTCCGTCACCCGAGTTCTGCGGTTCGTGCCTAATTCCGTCATAGCTTAAGAGCTGACTAGACGTATGTTCTATCGGGCTGACAACGGACACTTCAAGCATCTCCAGAATATCGCTCCGTTTTACGCTTGGCCCCCCAACGAGAGCCCACCTCCTAGAGACGTGCTTATGGAGGAGAGCTGAAATAGTCGAACCTAGATCCCCTAGGTTTGTGAGCGACGCGGGCGCTGTTACACGAGTAACAGTGCATGAATTACCAGTGAGATCCTGCCGGGGTAAACGGATTCCCCATCCCCAACCCAGGCCCATTAGCTATCCGGGCCTGGATGACTCCACTGTCTGTCTGTCCGTCTAATGTTTTGCGTGCACAACAATCTACCTATTAACCTAAGGCATCTACAATAACGTCTTCAATAATCTGGTGCAGAGATTAATTTTAAATTATAATGTGAAAATGACTTATAGTAATAATGCAACTAAATACTTATATATCATAATAAAAATAAACGAACACATATAATTTTAATATAATATTTTAAGTGTTCGTTTATTTATAATATTATCATTTAATAAAATAATGCGATGAGTGCGGGTCGCCTTTTCCGCCATCAATGATCTTATTCGTGAGACGCTTGCAGTAGTCTCGATCTCATCTATTTTAAACCCAACCGGTCTGAGTCGAGACGATTGCAAGCGTCCAGACGGAATAACTTGGAGATTGGGCCAATCTCTGGTGTAAGATTTTACTTGCTGGGATTTCACAGCCCCTTCTTACCTTCAAGGTACTTCTGTTAGAGCTGGTGCTGCAGCGAAACGATTTGCAATAGTTACTTATTTTTGACTTTTTGTATAGAAATGATGGGCCCGTGGGGATCAGATCTGAAATAAAGAAATTGTTCCAAGGCTCATTGACGACTCTGGTGACAATAGGGCTGGCAGTTTTTTCTCTCAAAAATAAGGTAGGTATATTGATTCAGATGGGAAATACTGTCTGTGTATTGGTTGTAGTATACCATGCAACAGGACAGCGATTTGAAGGAGCTATTTTATTGGAAGAATTTATTTTTTATTAAATATTAATTTAAGTATTATTGAGTTTTTAATGTAAAATAGTTTATTTGTTTAAATGATTTCTTTTTAATAATTTAATTCATTTGTTTTGTTAATATAATTACAATTTTTGCAATAAAATTTAATAATAAAAAAGCTGTAGATGAACGGGGAAGAATCTGTGTAGATAATAAATACATTTTACGAGTACTACAACACCGGCGAGTTGGCGAGAGTGCGAAAAGTACACATTCCCAGCAAGCACAATAGGAAATTGCAACAAATGTTATTATTTTTCTAACATAAAATATCTTCATATTTCCCCACTCTGCTTGTAACATAGACATATACTAAAATGACGATAAAAAACTTAACTTTCTTTATTTTCTATTTTTTAGCTATCGCGCGTCGCCGCCAGAGCGAATGTTGTATATATATATATAGTTAGAGATACAGACAAAGCTTTTTTCACATTTGTAATATTGGTATATTTTATGTTGTGAGTACTCTTTAGTCACACTTTCACAACGAGCGACGACGCAACGTCTACTTTTTGTCCCACTTCCTTCATTACATGAGTAGTTTTATTTTATATGTATTATTGTATATATACATATATGTATAATATATCACCTATTTACGTATTTGTATATGTAATAGTTAGTATTATTTTATTAGTTTTATCTATTATTGCACCTACTTACCATGAAAACTGTCCTAATGTCCTAAAGGTTTGGCTGTCGGAGAATGCCTAGCGGCATTAAGTCACCCTTTGTACATAGTGCAATTAAGTTTTTAAATAAATAAATAATTAGATGTGATATAACCCTAGAGTCATTAAATGCGAACGTTTGTGACCACTCCGCAATATAGCCTTGCGGTCGTGATAATGCATCAATGGTAAAGTTAAAAATTCTTTATTGCACAATAAATATCTAAAATAAAATATTGTACATAGGCGAGCTTAATACCTTCAAGGTATTCTCTAACAGCTAACCTTTGGGAGAAGGACAAAAGATATTGTGGGATGCAGAGTTAAAAAGGAAAATGTATAATTAATAAATATATACTTAAATATACACATTATAAATACATACACATAATACATAAATATGAATATCATTCATCATCATCATTACAGCCCCTAGAACAAGCGTCCTAGACCTCCACTGCTGGAGATGGGCCTTCCAGAACATTTATCTGGAGAATTTGGCCTACACTCGCCACGCTGGCAAGACGGCTTGGCGAGGATATGATGTCAATTTATAATGACAATTTATTAACGATTCCACAAGTTGGTATTAGTGGAACCGGGACCGACGGCTTAACGTGCTCTCCGAGGCACGGGAACGGTGGTGTTGTAAATCTATGACAAATGTACGTAAGAAAAGTGCATTTCTCATTGGTACATGTCGGGTGGGTTTGAACCGACCTTTGTAGGATTTAAGGAACGCGTTCTTACAACCGAGCCACCACCGCATTCGTATATGAATATACTTATATACAATACTTACATAAATAACAATCCATGTTAAGTTTAGAAATTCTATCTCATTTTGCTTTTTAAGAAATTAAGAAGTTAGTAGATGCCTAAATATGTTCAACGACGGTGCCAGTCTGATTAACAATGGAAGTTTAAGTTGAATTATATGCATTGATAGGTACTGTCGAAAAAGTCACATTAATAAAACGTCATGAAAAGGCGCCAGAAAGCAATCATGTTTTTTAACAAAATAGTCATTGAGTGCCTTGTTCTTATATATAAATCTACGTCTACTAAGAAATACCAAGGAAATTCCTCAGTATAATACGCCAAGGTACATTTACTATAATGATGTGACATCAACATAGGAACAAGGAATTTATTTCAGATGCGCTGAATGCTCTAAAATCCGATTTTTTAACCAAGTTATAATAATTTCTGTTATTTGCTATCGAAATAATGCAAAATTATGGGTATTTTTTAAAATCCGACATTGTTCTACGATCATGACGATATACTTGAACATATTGTTGGTTTCAACCACGGCTGGTTAATATATTTATTTATTTAAAAAACTTTATTGCACAAAGTACAAAGGCGGACTTAATGCCCGAAGACGTTCTCTGAGACAAACCTTAGGGACGAAAATAATAATACTATAGTAATAAAAGTTAATTTAATAGGATTAATATATACTTACATCATATATCTTCATATATATCATAATATCAATGTACTAAATACTAATAATACACATTATTATACATAAACATACATATATACTACTTACTAACGCTGTCAGGAGCTATTTAAGAAGTGTGAATACACTATTTTTTTTAAAAGATGACCTGATATATGTAGTAGCACAGCTAGAAAAATAAACACAGTTGAAGTACGGTTGTAAAGTTAAGTTTTCTCGAATCTGGTACAGTTAGGTGTTGAATTGAGAAACAAGAACACTTCCATCTCGAACAAAACCCGAGGCAGATATTTCAAAAAACACGTAATCTTAGATTAACTTTGGGATAAATATTGGAGTTTAATCTATAACGTAGCCGATGATTTGATAACCTTTGACACTTACATTTTAATATCAACTTAAATAGACTTTGTTTTACTAGGACATAACATGAGCTGTCAAAGAAGCCAACAGACGCATGCCGACTGGGAGGCATTTAGAAAACTCCGACACATTCCCTCTACGTCGATACCACAATATTTGAAGACAAAGGTCTTTAACTAGCTGAACATGGACACTGACAGTAGGTCGGGCCCATAAATTGGAGGTCGTTTAGCGAGCTTTGGAGAGAGCTATGCTTGGTATTTCTATGATGGATAGAATTCGAAACGTTGATATTCGTTAAAGTACAAAAGTTACTGACATAGCTTTTAAAATCAGCGAGCTGAAATGTTTGTTTGCTGGACAGGTGCCGCAGAACCGACAAAATATAAAGCCAGGAAGGTACAGGAAGATGTGCGACAACCCCCCGCCAGATAGACGGATTAGCTACAAGCTCGCTGGTGGAGGTTGGATGAAGGTGGCAAGAAGGGTGATAATGCTGATTATGAACTTGCTCCCACTTAAAGGTAAACGAAATGAGATCCATACTATTATGCAGGCCTGGCGAGAATCATTGGCACGAAAGGTATGTGGAGACTGCATTCTACCCGAGCGTCTATTTGACTTGGCCAATTAATACATACATGCATATCTTTACGCCAGATCCCTTAAAAGGTAGGCCGAGACAATTGAGAGCCACTTGTCACGTTTACGACATACCTCTTTTGCTTTATCGACATTCATCAACCTCTTCATATATGCCCTTTTGTTACGAAGGGTTTTTGATGCATCGCCAGCCAGGGTTTTATTTATTTCATCGTGATATATGAGTCTCGGTCTTCCAGGGCTTCCTACGCTTTTAGCATTATATACCTGGTTGGTCAATCTTTCTTCGATCATCCTTTCAACATGCCCGAACCATCGAAGCTTACCTTTCCTTATTTTTGTTCCCGCTTTCTTTTATACCTACCCTTTTTCATATTTCGTCGTTACGTATGCAGTTTGGCAGAGTGACGCCGCATATCCGACGCAACAACTGCATTAACCCTACTCCCATGGGTATTCTGACATCTCCACGTCTTTATTCCATACACCAGTGTTGGTATCAACAACAAAATTGTGTATGGCAAGCCAAACTTTGTCACTGACATTTCGACTGCCGATAGTTGACCCCAGGGCGCATCCCTATCATACTCCCTATCTGCAGTGAAAACACTGCCTAGATATATAATTTGATTTACTTCAATTTAATTAATAACTAATCACTGATTAGATGAAAGCATATCTGAGACAAATCAAAGAGTGTAATAGCGGCCCCTAAGCACAAGCTAACCGAAGTTAGGGAATCGTGGAACAAAATGCTCACAAAGTAGATAAAAATTGTAAAGAACTGCGTTTGGTTTAGATTCCAGTCACGGCGACTGACTACCTAGACACTTTACTTGCGACTTTAAGCTGTAAATTGAATCGTGCGACAGATTTCAAAGGCAAACTGAAATGGCAGTGGGCCGGTCACGACTGTCGTAGAAGTTACGAGAAAGTTTGACAAAGAAATTTTATTTTATAGCTATGCGTTACATACGTATTTCCTGGCATGTTATGGCACATAAAGGTGGTACCTACAGTTATATTTTTTTCAATACATTTAACATCAGAGGATGTCAGAGGATGTCTTGCAGCGTTATGTTCCTCGATTGTAAAAATTCATAATTAAATCTACAAAAAAAATAATTAAAAAAATTGTGGGGATTGAGGGAAATCTTCTGCAGCATAGTATAGATACAGTTTTATGATAAATATTAAGTTAAGACTTTTTACTACATTTTAAAGTGTCAAACTTAAATCGCTTCGCATATCACAGACCATGACTCAAATTTACTTATACAAAATTATTTCTGTAAAAAAATATTCTGTAGGTGTAATATTATTTATTTTATTTTTTTAATTAATTAAATATTTTTAGATTATATTTTTTAATTTTAATTATTCAGTAATAAAATTTTAAGTTACGGTGCTGAGGAGTTTTTCTGAAAATATCGCCACTCATACAGAGCCTAATCAAGATCAACAAACCAGAGGTCGACGATCGCGCGAACGTTGACTTACGTAATTCTTTCTCTCTTTATTTCGTCTCTCGGTCGTGGGTGAGATCAATTGGTAATAACACTCCCCAGCCTTTAGGTATTAATCACGATGGATATCAGACGCGGTATTATTCACAATGCATTAGTGTTTTGTTTTTCGGATAATGGTTTTAATCTTTAAAAAAAGTGACTTTTTAATTTAAAATAGAGGTTCTACCAATGACACCTGAAGCCTAAAAAAATTTGCTCTGTTGATAATTACACGCAATATTATTATTATTATTTTTTAATACAATTTGTTTGTCTTCGACGTGTCGCGAATCCAACACACAGCTTAAACAAATGTAATTCTGGCCGCGTAACTGTTTGCCGGCGCCTGGAGTATTTATATCTTACTTTCCCCTACCTCTGTCACATATTATATTTTGGCAATAAGCCGCTCTATATGATATACAACTTTTAAGTTATTAACTACAAGCTGTTACAATTGCGCGTAATTGAGTGGTCAGCGAAATAAAACCTCACATGCATAGCTATCTTGGTGGAGACATAATGATGCGATGGATGTAGGCCGACCTTAAAGCTGACTACTGCACGCGGTCTTCTGCAACCCTCATCCAACCCTCACCAGCAACCGTTATACCTCCGTTCGACCGCCTCCGTGGTCTAGTGGTAACAAACGTTGCCGTAAACTCGGGAGGTCGTGGATTCGATTCCCACCGGGGGCAAGTTGTACATTGTATAATTTGTCTCGGTCTGGGTGTTTATATATTTACAAAAAAAAAGTATAATATGTAGTTTATCAACCATCTAGTTTCCGTAACACAAGCCTCGTAGCTTACGACGGAAACTAGATGGCGCTGTGTGACCTGTCGGGAAATATTTATAAAAAAATAAAAAATACTAGGGGATCGTCCCACTCTGAGTATTCCCATAGCTGACTCCCCCCAGTTGTTAAGTATGATAACTATAAAGTAATACTTGAACTATATATTAAATTTAAACATAAATTTTAAATAGTAGTAGTCTAAGCCCTGGAAAATATATTATGTAAGGGCTTGCAACAATTTTCATATTTTTACGAAGCGAGACTCATTTATCTACTCTTCCATACACTATAATGTACCTACCTAGTGTTTTTTAATATCATTTTTATTCTGTTTATCTTTTTATTTATACTTTTTATAAATTAAATTAAAATTATGAAATACTTCGTGAGAACAGGACCAAGCTGAAAAACAGCGTCGTACTGCTGCACGACATCAGCAGACACCTGATTCCTTTTGTCACATATTGTTCAAAATATGACCAAAATATATAGGTATATAAATAAATTGTCTACGACAAGATATTATTATGTGACCATATATGAGTTTTATTTAAAAAAAAATTTTTTTAGACTATATTTTCCAATTAAATAATATCAATTTCAGTTATTTTTATTTCCTATTGCAATAACTTTATGCCATTTTTGTATTTTTAGGCAATATGATAAATATGTGTGCAAGCGAGTTCCGGGTAAGCAGGCTGTGTTGGTTCTGCAATGTGACAACATTCATGTGGAAGAACACATGATGGTGGAACCTGGACTTGTCATGATATTCGACACGGCGGCATCGTGTGATCGGTGCAATAATGGTCTCAAATTATATATCAATAATAAAAACGTTTATTGACTTAAAAACCTAGATACATCAATCAGTAAATACGGGGGGGGGGGGGTACTATGTCCCAGAAGGTCTATGATACAGGCAGCCCCACTCTTGCTTACAAAGGCATTCGTGATCAACATGCATTAACAATAATTTTGAAAACAGTTTAGACAAGTATAAAAAATAAAAATAAATGTACTAAGAACTCACGAGAAATAATATTGAAGTGATTTTAAACAAATAAAAAAAATTGTTATTAAAATTACTCACTTCATTATATTTTTTTTATGCCTTATTTTATTTTTATTTTTTTTTAAACTTTATTGCATCAAGTACAAAGGCGTACTTAATCTCTGATAGCCAAACCTACGGGACAAATTTATAACATTGTATAAATTCCCTCAATGTCTATTCGCAAATGAGCTTCTCCTTTACATAACTTAAATTTTCCTGGATAGTTGATACAGTTGTACAGACAATCACGCATTCTCACTTTCTTCGGACACGTGTCGCGGGCGTGAAGATACATTTAACGCCTGGTAGTTCAGGGTAAAGCAAGCAAAAGAATGCGTGTTAGGTCTGCGTGGTGTACTGACCAGGTTACTAACTACTAATCTCACTGGACAATAAAAAAAAACTGATCTCAGGGGAATAACATAATTCGTCAGTCTAAAGCAGAAAAAACGTGGAATGGCAAAATAGGCTATAACCGGAAATTTCACCTCCTAACCTCATTTGAAATGTAAGTGAAGTGCCAGTTTAGGTAAGAACGAGGCCTTCGAGTAACCTATGTAAAAATAACCTAGACTTTCAGAACTGAATTAATGGGCTGCTGTTGGATGGCGAAATGAGGTAGCATTTTTTTTATTGCCTCAAATGAACTAATATTACTAGAATCGACACCGTGAAGCAGATGATTGCGCCATACTCCGATGCCGCAGCATCACAATCATAGAATCTTACCTATTCCCGCGAGCCGAAACTCTGACTAAACAACAATTATCCCTTATCTATTCCGCAACTGAACCACACAAATCCACTACTTAATACTTTCTTAAAACAAGCAGAACAATTTATTTTAACTCCACAAATTTATACTTCCTAATAATATATTATATTCATATATGTATATCTACTATAATAAGTATATATTGATAAGTATTTATGTAGTATACATACTATTTATGTAGTTTATTGGTTAGAATTGCGCCCCACATATTTATATTGTCTCACTCTCCCAAAGCTTAGCTGGTAGAAAAAGCCGAAATGGCTTTAAGTTCGCCTTTGTACATACTTTTAAGTAAAGTGCAATAAAGTATTTAATAATAATAATAAAAATCCATACCGTAGCCACTATCCCTACGCGAACATATTAATTTGGAGACTCGCATCTGTCGCATGCTGAAGATGTTGAATGCTCTCCCAGCAACTTTGTTTCCCCTTTCCTATAACCATCTATGTCACGCTTTAAGCGAAGTGGTACAAATCATATTAATAGGCTAGCATAACGGTAAGGACTGATGTCGGATACATACAATACTGTTTTATATAGACTGTATAACTTTGTAACTACTACCGTTTTGAATACAATCTTCTATTACTATGTGCAAGTCATGTGACTATTTTACCCGACAAGTTCCAATATATTGTATTTTTTATTAAGAGTTGTAATAACAATATAAATTATTTATTTATTTTTAGGTAAAAAATCTGGGTTTGTCTGAAGTGGATACCTCAGTTCATCAGATTGCATATTAAATAGTATGTAAGTGTATTGTTTTTTTTATATTGTGCACGTATATGTATTTTTGAGTGCTAAATGCGTAATTATGTTTATTTTAGTAATTTAAGTTATTTTAATATTTTTCTTCATCCTGCCCATCACCTTTCGTGATCCCCAAGGTTAGCTGGTGACTACTAGGTTTTTAAGTGCAATAAAGTATTTAATTAATTAAATTAATTGCACCACTCAGACTAAAAACAATAACAATTTATGTTTAAGCAAAGTAAAAGTATTTTTTTAATAACCTTACGATCGTCTATATTTTTTTCACTTACGCACCGCTTATTTTTTTAGCTTATATCTGGATTAAAACTAGCCTTAATGTCGTGCAAAGGATCGGGCAAAATAAGCTCGGTCGTTTGCCAATAGAGGTCAAAAATTCATAACTTTAAAATGAATTAATTACAGACTCCATTTTGCCATTGAGTAGCAATAAAGGGGAAAATCTAAGGGTGTTAAAAGAGCTCTAATCATATTACTGAGCTAAGTAATGACTAAGTAAGGCTTTACGCCTCATGAATACAATACCACTTAAGTTAACACGAGCGATGTAAATAGAACGATTTTATGCTTTGTATATTTATATTTATAACTAGCTGTAGCTAACATCCCGGTGATGATTTGTTATGTGGACTATCAAAAAGCATTTGATTGTGTAGGATGGCACGGACTGTGAGAAGTTTTAGCGTAGCCCGATGTGTCGTTACGTCACATATAGTTTAGCTCATCCGGGGTTTATACGACACAGGACAAGGAACCATCAAAATTGGAACTGCCATATCAGAGTAGTTTAATTTGAGATAGGAGTTAGGCAAGGATGTGTGATATTGTCACGTTATGCGGGACATTAAAATAAAACAAGAGATTTTAAGCAAATGAAGTTAATATATTAAAAAAATGAAGTTAACAGAGAGCAATGAGAATCTACAATTATATAAGGGAGGGTCTTAGGCCAAAACTTAGCCCTATCACTATTTATGCATCCGTTGACCGTACGTAGGGGTACCTTCCCTCGAAGAGCCTGAAGATGGGGACCCGGAGAGCGCTGCCGATCCCAAGCGGACAACGTGGCGTCACGGGGATCCTGGGCAGCGGGGTTATCTTCTCAAGCTGGGCCCCAGCTCTATAGTCCTACTGGAAAAACGCTGGAACGCACAGGGAGCACACGTTACGTTCCATCTCTAGATCCACCACCACTCCAGTCCTCACCAAGACAAGATACCATGTAGTTGGTGAGAACGCAGCGGTGGTGCACAAATAAAAATGAATCTACTGCACGTGGTCATGAAGTGACCCGTACTATTTTTAATTCAATACTTACCCAAGCTACGGGGGCGACAATATCCAGTAGGTTTATAAGGGTGTTTAATTATTAGGAAATATTTAATTCTAGTAAGTAAGACTATTATAAATTAAAGAAGCAGCACATTGCTCGCAGTTGGTTTTAAAAAAGTCGAGTGTGTCAAAATCTACACTGACAGGTGACATCTTAAATATGTGCAAGGCGAAGGATGTCGATTGCAGCCAACAATATTTATTCCTTGGCCGCATGTAATACGATCGTTACAATATCGCCAATACTATATAATATATATCATGCGGAAAACCCTTGAAGACTGGGAGGCCGATGGAACTTTTCGTGGCAAGAAAGTCTCAATGCCGATGATACAATCATACTTGCCTGTTACAGCTCTTGAGCTGTTTAGAAAACTTTAGCACAAAATTTACTCTTTAACAAAGCTGTTGGTAGTCGACAGATCTCATAGGATAAGTGATCTCGATGGCTATAATACCGTGGAAGATTTAAAAAACGGAGGCTGCGAAGGTGAAATTCCTCGACGAATTGGAATGTCCAATGTGCAGCTTGACAATGGGGGAGATAACAACATATCCAGGTTGTCAGAACTGTTGTATTCTTAATATTCAGAGACATGGACTATAAGAGCCGCAGATAGAGCAAGAATTGCTACGTTTGAGATGTGGTGCTGGCGTTGTTTACCTAGAATCCATTTAATAGCAATAAAGATTTTTTAAATTTTACTTTATTACGGGGTGAAAAGATCAATAATCAAGTGTATTGCTGTATATTATTATAAAGTGTCATGTTAACAATATAAATATTCTTTTTTACGATCAAGGATTCAACTTTTTCTTAATAATACACGACAAACAAAGCAATCAGTCAGAATTAAAATAACATAAATGCTGTTAAATATTTAACACAAAATCAAACTAATTCTTCTAAACATAAGTTATAAATTGCTTTAACAGTCCTCTGCATTTTAACACGTGGTCACGTTGGCCGTAGTTGAAACGTACTGTCGGAAATATCAGCACACGATTATTTTGTGCTGATATATCTCTCGGCATTTTCAGTGCCGTCACCTATAAACTAGTTGATTATTGATCGATGAAGACAAATTTCTAAGCATTCCATGGATTCACCGTGCGGGTGCCGAGTCCATCGTGTGTGGGTAAGAGATGAGAAGAATGGTGTCTTGGGCTTGCGACCGACAATAGGCTGGTTTAAGAAAAGGAGGCCTCCCTTTTTCTTAGTGCGCGATAATACGCTCACCATCCAGCATTCTACTCCTCTCCCTACCCGACCAAATACTGTACTCGTATGATTCCGTTAATGCCGTCTTGTAAGCTCGTTCCATAAATGTAGTGACGGCAGACCTGCTCAGGCTCAATTCTTTCAGTAAGTGATGCAAATATTTTGCTGGAACTCCTCTCGCACTAACTTCCACTGCGTAAAGCTGAATCTTGAACCTGTTCCTGATCGTTCCTCTGTGAGATCATAATATTTATTCGACTTCATGTTGTGGTCTTTTGGAATATTTGAATCCCACGGAACGGTAAATTCAATAAGGATAACTTTTTTGTATGATGTATAAATGGGCAAAATGAAATAATAACAGATAAAATACAATCATTTATTTTCACATTTCGTTGGTGAATGGTAATTTCACTCAACTTCGAGAGCTGATATAACGATCCCAGTCAAACCTCAAGGCAAGTAATCTGACCCATTGACCTGGTGTTCTCCAACGACTGCTGCAGATGCTGATAGAAGTCCAGGGTCCCTTGTTTCAGCTTTCTTCAGGTAAGTACCAATAACATATTTAAGGTTTGCTAGGCAAAGTCTAATAGTAAGTATATATCACTTTTATATTTTTAGCGTCATACACATCACAATTTAACTATTTTACGACTTTATTAGAATATACGAATTTAGCCATGGAAGGGTACACAAACGTCGTGTCACTTTTAGCTCTCACGCATGACTGTCGTGCCTTGGTCGGAGCCGTTGTGGCTTTTTTTCACAGTCAAAACTACCCACATTTTGGACTCGCCTAAGGATCGAACAGTTGGCATTATTGATTAAGAATTATGAACAGAAGTTAAAACAAACGGCAATAAACGGCGGGATAAAGTTATAATAACATGAATTAAGATAGCAATTAAACTGGAATCGTCGACGTTGCGCTTAAATTAAAATTATCGACGGACGCGGTGAGACAGCCGCGTCGAGAAAGCGCAGTCATATCTGTAGACCGCATATATGTATGTAAGTATTCTCAATTTTATTTTTTTATTTATATTAAGTAGTTTTTTTATTATTTGTTTATTATTTAACATAACATATAGTAACTGCCTCCGTGGTCTAGCGGTTAAGTCCGTCGATTTAGACTCGGAGGTACCGAGTTAGATTCCTGGTCGGGACACAAAAATATTTATTAATGTACATAAATACATTTAATTTTTGATATTTCTCGAGTTTGGTACGCTGGAGACATCGACGAGCTTGCCACTTGTCATGATTATGGCCTATAGTAAAGTTGGCTATATGTGAATCCGCTTATTTATAATACTGGTTTCTGACCACCCCGAAAGGGAAACGGTCGTGATGATACTTTTTTACTTTATAACATATAGTGACAGGTGATAAGTCAACATTAATTTACGCGCGTGGCTAATAATTTAATTCAATAAAGTAATTTAAAGTTACATATTGCCTATGTTTTCATATATGGCACATAGTTTAGTTAGTGGGTGAAGTGAAAAAGTTGTGAATTACTTTTGAATCAATGTAACAACAACTATACCTTAATAAATATATACAGTGAGCCATAGACAATTATTACTGTATAGACCCGAGGCTGGTAAAGTGACACTAGTGACAGTTAAATGTTGCCAGCTTCTGAAGATTAATATTATTATATTCATATTATAGAGTGAGACAGAAAGATAAATTGAATAAATTATTAAATTGAGATAAGTAAAATGTAGTGTTGGACGAAGAGTACACAATTCAAATTAAAAATACTTATTACTGGTATTTTTAAGTAAAATAATCCAACAAAATATGTTTTTATTTATTATATACTAGCACGACATGTGACATTGCTTCCAGTGGCGCGCGAGCTCCATGAATGTTAGGAACTAGAATCAGACAATCATGACTGACATCAGTGCCTAACACTATGCCGCCTTAACTGTGCATGACCTACCATTTATTTGTTGTTTTCGTTGAAAGTATGTGCCATTTGCAATGATGTCAAATTCCAATTTATACTTTTAGGGAGAAATAATATTGTAAGCTTGCCATTGTGATATTTATATAAAAATAACACCGCTTGAAACAAGACTTACTGTATGCACTTTTACAAAAAAAAAACATAATTAGTAATATTAAACAAATGTGGGACACTAGCTAAACTTTTTAAATATCATTATGATTGATTTTTTTTTTTTTTTTTTATTTTGCACAGTAATCAATATTAAATGACTCCAATGTCCCAAAAGTCCTAGCGGCATTACGTTCGTCTTTTGTATTTTGCAATATAGTTTCAAAATAAAAATAAACTAATAATTATTATTAACTAATCAAAAAATATATATAGTTATAGGTGAAAGAGGCCCTGGCACACTGAGACTCACATATCACGATCAAATAAATAAAACACTGACTGAAGGTGCATTAAAAAGCCTTCGTAAGAAAAGAGCATGTATGAAGAGATTAATGAACGTCGACGAAGCGAAAGAGGTATGTCGTGATCGTGTCAAGTGGCGCTCTATTGTCTCTGCCTACCCCGCAAGGGATCTGGCGTGAAAATGTGTATGTGTATGTATGTAAAAAAATATATATAATAATAAAAGTAAGCCTTTCAACTACTGTAAAATATAGCTAGCAGCAATATTAAAAGTGTAAGTGCGTATTATGAATGTGGGTTCCCCGCAACTGTTGTTCTTGGCAAACTCTTGTAATGAGTGTTAGTTAAATATGTATATTTATAATTGGTGTAATTTACGACAATAAACTTGATGCGAGAGGAATTTAAGCAAAATCTATGCGTCACTTACTGAAAGAATTAGGCTTAAGCAGGTCTGCCGTCAATACATTAATATAGTGTTGCACAAAGCAAGCGGTGATAGGGCAAAGGGTCTAGCCTATACAGCCAAGTCTGACGTAATATATCTTTCTTTTTTATGACTGAGGTCATCATCAAATTCCAGATGCTGCAGAATTTGATGCTTTTCTTCGAGTCACTCGCGGCTTTATAGCCCAAATACGTCGGGTATAATATGGGAATTCACAGCGCGGAAAAACCGCAAAAAATAAACTGCAATTTGTGCCCCACATTCAATGCCCAATTTATCGTTTGATTATTAAGACTTAGGATTTATGATTAAATTGCTGTGCTTTAACTAGATAGGGCCTCTCAACTGTCACGGAGAAGCTTTTTTTTAATTACTTTAGTCGTAATAATTATTATTACAATCAATAAACGAATACATTTTTATTAACAAGCGACGACTTTGAAAGGATTTCAAGCCACTTCACACAAATTCCATTTGACGTTTTAATTTTGCAAGAAAGTGTTTCAAAGACGCCTTGCCCCATAGTTTTATAACAAGTAAAACAAAGAGATACCTACTTACATTCACCTAATTTTAAGGACCGGTTTAATAAAATAAAAGATCTACTAATTAAATAAATAACCTTCTACTACAGACGCGCCATCTTTATAACATAAATACCAACCCGTTGTCTGACAGACAGAGATTGCGTCATAATTACAAAAAATTATTCGATTCTCAACTCTATAACCGCTCGACCTTGACAGCGGCCGTGCAAATATCAACTTTAATAGCGCGTTATATATATAGTTAACAGATTCCATTATATAAGGTTTCGCTTAAGTAACCTCCTCCTCCTTGCGTCGTTTTCCTCAATGCTGAGAGTCGTGACCCCCTCCTCGGATCACTTTGTTCCGGACGATGCTGTGCCATCCGGGTCTGCTCACGGCGGCGTGCAGGGTCTCGTGGACTTGGGTGTGAAGTGTGGTGCGGATCTGGTCTGACCAGCGTGTCGGGCTCCGGCTACGGGGTCTCTTGCCTTCAATTTTTCCCGTGATTACTAGCCTTTCCAGATTGCCAGAGCTTTTACGGGCTATATGACCAAAATACTCAAGGACTCATTGTAGGCAGATGGAAGAGAGCCTGGTAGTGACTTTGAGCTCCTTGAGTATTGATCAGTTTGGTCTGCGTGCTGTCCACGGGATGCACAGCATACGCCTCCAGCATCACATTTCGAAGGCGTCGACGCTTAAGTAACAGAATAGGGCTAATCGTTCGGTATTCATGGCCAATAGACGCTACCACTTTTTGTAAGATCTACGTGCTAGGTATAAAGAACTGCAGCCAGCGTTCTTGCCACCATTCCACCCGGACGGGACTTATATCAATATCCGTAGTTGCTCGCGCCTATTTAATGTTAAATGAGTTATATGTTTTTTTTTTCAGCTTGCACACTTTTAATATTCCCTCCGTTTCCGCTTTCCGTTAGCAGTGCACACCGCTCTTCACTCTGCGTTTTGGTGTCTCTGCCGACGCGTGTCACCGCACCGCCGTTATATTGAAATTTCGTTATAAAAACGCAAAATACTTTTGGTGTGTACTTTTACCATCAGGACTATAATTCCTCGTTAAATTTGTGTTAGTGTTTATGGATCCAAATCAGCCGAGAAGACGCCTGAAGGTTAGTGCATGCTTTCTTTTCCTGGAGACAGATCATTTCTCTAATTTCTCCTAATGTCTCCACATTTCTCTTTTCCTACACCTTATTATTAGTGTGTCCCGAAGGTCCTTCGAGTTTTTTTATATATTTAAAATTAACCGCAAAATTTAATTCGCATTAATCCAAATAGTTGCCGCACGCCACATGGGCTTGGCCACTTTGGCCACCCCAGTAGTATTAATAAAATTTTATATTTTGTAACTTGAAAAACTTGGGCTCACTATCGCGCTTAATCTGTAAGACGTTACTGACTTCACATACCTGGGCTCCTGTATCTCCAACACTGGCTCTTGTGAAACAAAAGGACGCAGAAGATTAGGCATGGGCAAGAACGTTCATAGCATGATGAATATATAATAAATTATATATATTATAGAATGTTTTGTCTATATTCCTGTATGCTGCCGAAACCTATACTCTGAGAAACCGCGTCGACATCTTCGAAATGTGATGCTGGAGGCGTATGGTGCTCATTCCATGGACAGCGTGGAGAACAAACATATTATTGCCCAAGGATCTCAAAGTCACAATCTATTTTTTTTTATTATTAATTATTATTAGGTACACACAACAGAAATGAGTACAAAACATTTTTAAATTTAAAATCTTTACAATGCAATTCCAATACTATCTCCAAAAACATGTGCACACAGAATGCAATTATGAAACATTTATTTATTATTATTTTATTTATTTAACGCTTTAATGTACAAAGACAAAGGCGGGCTTTAATGCCGCGAGACATTCTATCATAGCCAACCATTGGGACAACTTTAAACACTTAAATGAAAAATAGGTGTACACATATTAAAATAGAAATTATGAATTATATTTTATAACTACATATAAATTTATACATAAATAATAATTATATATACATAGATAATATACTAATAATATACTTACAACCGTTGAGATAAGAAATAAGAATAAACCATTCTCTTGAATGCAAATCTAGTAGATGCTTGTCTTATATTGTCTTGTATATTTACATATATTTTAAAATAAAAATAACAAATATCAGGTTTTCTTCCATCTGCCTGCAACGAGTCCTTGAGTAGCCCGAAAAAGCTCTGGTAATCTGGAAAGACATCAAAATCACGGGCAAAATTTTAGGTAAGAGACACCAAGTTGAAGGCCCCTTGGATCATACCAGATCCATAGCACACTTCACACCCAAGTGCACGAAGCTTTGTACTCAGTGAGCAGACCTGGATGGCGCAGCATTGTCCAGGACAGAGTGTTCCGGAGAGGGGGTTACGACCCTCAGCATTGAGGTGAGCGACGCAAGGAGGAGGGCGATATTTTGTAAAAAAAATATAGAAATATTAAAAAAAAATGCCTTATATTAAAATTACTGTTGAGAGAAAATTAATATAAGTCAACTGCATCTTATAAAAGGAAAATGAAAACTTTACTCAAAGATCGAAGTTCGCGATGGATTGGCCTACATTCTGACGGTCTTTGATAAACCTCCTAACCCTTTAAGATGAACGGATATTTTTATCACACTAACTGTGCCCACTTGGTCTTGTAGACCCGAGGGGTTTACTGTAATATTTTTATTTATTTTGTGCAATGTTTTTCGCGTACATACTATATATAATAATAATAATAATGTTTTTTTATTAGCCAAAATAAAGAGTACAATATAAAAAAACCTTAAATCTAAGTACAAATAAATATACAGTAAATATGGGGTTCCCTGGCATCCATAAAAAGTTAACTTGCGTCATGGAGACCAGTTGATTCCCTGCAATTTATGAAAATAGTTACATCAAAATATCTATAAACAAACTTAATAATTAAAACCATTAGTACGTATAACTATCAAACAAATGCAACTGCAAATATAAAATAATACATAAAATGCAGGTAGTTTGAAAAAAAAGATAAAGCTATTCAATAACACTTGCCAAACGAAGTCACAAAGCAACGGCGGCTGTTAATTGATGGAACAACTCTGCAAACTCACTCGCAGTAAAATTATAATTTTTAAAGTAAAATGATATATATATATATATATATATTATTATACTTAATTTTTTTTATTTAAATTTATATATATATATTAAATATATTAATATATATATATATATATTAATTAGTATGTGTATAATATAGTGCAACAGTAAATTTACTTTATTTTAGATTTTGTGCAATAATTTTTTTTATTATTTATCTTTTATTAGGATTTATAAATATATTATTTTTAAATGCTTTATTTACACGTTAGCTACTAAAAAAAGTAAAGTATCATCACGACCGTTTCCATATAAAGAAGCGGATTCACATTTAGCCAACTTTACTAATGGCCAATCATGACAAGTGCTATGCTCATTGATGTCTCTAGCGTACCAAAGTCAAGAATATCACAAATAAATTAAATTTATTCATTTAAATTAATAAATGTTATTGGGTCACAAGGGATCTAACCCGGTACCTCCGAGACTTAACTGCTAGACCACGAAGGCAGTATTATAATCAGTAGTATGCCATAGACACTTACTGATTCATGTCCATAATGACTTATTGTACTAAAATTATTTATATTTATGATTTTATGGTTTACATTTGATACCTCTCCGAGGATTCTTAGACGATTGATGACTGCCCAGTACTGTGATGAGCATCTTGAGTAGGTTCGACAACTGTTTGCTTTATTTTATTTATTTTATTTTTATTTTAAATTCTTTATTGCACCAAAACTTAAAATTAGGTACATAGGCGAGTTTAATGCCTGTTAGGCATTCTCTGACAACTAATCAATACCCTCAATAGTGCAATAGCTTGGCTTAACTCTGATCTTTCTAATATAAGTTCGTGGTCGGAACGTTTTGGGATCGTTGTCAATCCGAGCAAGTGTCAGGCAATTGTAATAGGAAGCTCCCGACAATTATGCAAAATTGACCTTAACGATATCGACTTGGTTCGGTTTGACAACGTTCCTATTCCATATAGTAGTGAGGTAAAGAATTTGGGAATTCACTTAGATTCCAATCTAAGTTGGACAGTCCAGGTTACGAACACGAGCCGTAAATTTTTTTCTTCTCTGCACTTTCTTAATAAACTTAAACATTTTCTGCCTATTAAAGCTAAAATAACCCTTGTCCAAAGCCTTCTCCTTCCACTTCTCGATTATGGTGACGTGTGCAGCGTTGATCTCTCGGAGATATTGCTCAATAAGATGGACCGGCTACTTAACGCATGTATCCGGTTCATCTATTGTTTGCGTAAATATGATCATATTTCCGAGTATCGCGCTAAGTTGAAGTGGCTGCCAATTCGGTGTCGCAGGAACCTTAGAATTCTTTGCTTGCTTTTTTCTGTTCTGAATGAGCCTGCGACACCGAAATACCTCAAGGACAATTTCGCCTATTTGTCTTCGTTTCACGATAAATCCCTCCGTTCCTCTCATAATTCTCTTCTGTCTATTCCCTCTCATAGTTCTAGTTTCGTTTCGAACTCATTTGTAGTTGTTGCCACGAACCTGTGGAACAATTTGCCTCTTAGCATAAGGCAAGTAACCACCAGATCTCTATTTAAAAAAATGGTCTATTCACACTTTCTATCACAAAAAAAGTAAGTATTATCTATGTATGTGTATGTAGTTACTATAACTTATTTATTAGAATTTAGTATATTGTTGTCATTGATATATAATATGTAGTGTATGTAATAATATGTATGGGTATATGTAGTATATGTATTTTTATATATATGTATTAGTATTACTATATTTATTAGTATATAGTTAAACCGTAGAATTTAATACAATTTTGCACCTACCTTTCAATATAATACTCAAGTTGTCCCAATGGTTGGCTAGGATAGAATGTCTAGCGGCATTATAAGCCCGCCTTTGTCTTTGTGCAATAAAGATTTAAATAAATAAATAAATAAATAAATAACCTTTGGGATAGTGAGAGATTATGGGCAGGGTGCAACAATCCAATAATATTAGTCTAATTTATAAATACACTACATACCAAGAAATTACATAAACTACATGCAAGTATTATAAACATATATATATACACATATACAAATAGACATACACAAACATATTGCGTGCCAATTATTTAATGTGTACTAGATGCAGTGTGCTCCTGCTTATCAAGAAACAAGTTAGTGACCAATTGTTTAAAAACATTGACAGATGGTGCCCGTCTAATGGCCAGTGGTAGTTTGTTCCACTGGCGGGATGCAGACACAGTGAAGGAATCTGAATATCTTCTAGAGGAGTGAGATGGGATTTTGAGTTGATTGTTGAAAGCAGAACGAAGAGGGAGGTTGTGCGTATCGCACAAGAACTCAAATCGAGTTTTAAGGTAAGGAGGTGCACGAGGATTGTTCAGGATACCATACAAATGGACAAGTAGACTTTATGTGTCAGTTTACTATATTTAACATCAAGTTTGGATAGGTCTACTTCACTACTGATTGTGTTTCGTTGGTTTTGTGTCTTTGCGTCTTCAGGAATTATACAACCATATTTTTGATATTATTTGTAAATTTTATTATTATTATTATTTTTC
This sequence comes from Tinea semifulvella, assembly GCA_910589645.1. NCBI lineage: Eukaryota > Metazoa > Arthropoda > Insecta > Lepidoptera > Tineidae > Tinea > Tinea semifulvella. The sequence goes on from OU342612.1 coordinate 1,670,790, forward strand.
TTGATGGAATTGTTTGTTGTTGTTTAATGGTTCTCGTTTAGTCTTTAATTGTTCTCTTAATTGTATTGGTGGTGGCTTTGTATTTGAATTGTATTATTTTAACAAGTTATGTCTGCTGTGTTTACTGCTAACTCAATGCTATCAGGGAAAATTTGTAAGGCTTTAAGTTACTATATTTCTATTGCAGAGACGTGGACACTAACAGTGGGTCTGGTCCATAAATTCAAGGTCGCTCAGCGAGCTATGGAGAGAGCTATGCTTGGTGTATCTCTGGTGGATAGAATTCGAAACGTTGATATTCGTCAGAGAACGAAAGTTACAGACATAGCTTTTAAAATTAGCAAGCTGAAGTGGCAATGGGCCGGACACATCTGCCGCAGAACCGACGATCGATGGGGCAAACGGGTTCTAGAGTGGAGACCACGTACGGGAAGACGCAGAGTGGGACGACCCCCCGCCAGATGGACAGATGACCTAAAGAAGGTCGCTGGTGGGGGTTGGATGAGGGTAGCGAAAGATCGCGTTAAGTGGCGAGCCTTAGGGGAGGCCTACATCCAGCAGTGGAGAGATACAGGCTGATGATGATGATGATGATGATTTCTATTGTATTGTATTGTAGAGGCTGAAAATTTTCCTAAAAATAAATAAATAAAGATAAAATCATGTAAATAAAATAAATTAATAAAGTAAATACAGGTTATAAAAAAGCGTGCAAATATTATGATTTATATCAAAGCAAGCATGCCGACGTCTCAAGCTCGAATGAAGTCATGAATAAGTAACAATATTCATGTCACATTCTACAACACTATACTTTATTTATTTATTTAATAACTTTATTGTAAAACACATACGACGAATGTAATGCCACAAGACTTAAGGAACATTTAATAAAGAAATAATATATATAATTATTGTATGAACCTTTGCGCGACAATAGTAATTCTTAGATATTCTCTTCTTATTAATATTCGATAGTGAATTGCAGTTAAAATACCTAATTGTCTCTTTGATATCGAACTCAGTACCCAATTAATAACTGAGAATCATTTAATTTAACCTTTAATTAATGGATAAACTCTTCGACGTTCCATTTGGTCCAGTGTGGTCTGTAAGGCCCTGTACGTGTTTGAGGGTCAAACTACTTCTTTTTACAGCAAGAGAGAAAGGTTCCTTGTTATTACTAGTCTTTCATTAGCCTAGCATAAAGAGCCTTTTTTACATATTTGGCTAATAAATAAGCAATAGCTTGATCATTGAACCGTAGTAGAGAGATTCGTTTAAAAGAGTAAATCACACTAATAAAAAGTAAATAAAAAAATAAAAAAATTAAAAAGAAAAAAAAAAGCCCAAGGGTTCCGTCGGCAAAAAGTTTGATAACCGCTTAACTACACCATTGATTTATTATTACGCCTTTTTTACATACGAGGTAGGTAGGTATTATAAGCTCAGTGGAGTTCTTCGCGCCATTTTGCGTGGACATGTCAAGTGCAAGTTTTTGTTTTATAAATTGATTTACTGTGGATATTATTGGTTAAAAGTGGTGTTGTTTTGTTTAATATTGTGCTACAATGTGAATAATTATGGAAAACGATAAATTGTACTTTAAATATGGGGCACAAGTTGCAGTTTATTTTTTGCGGTTTTCCCGCGCTGTCAACTCCCATATTTTACCCGACGTGTTTGAGCTAATGTGCCGCGAGTGACTCCAAGAAAAGCATCAAATTCTGCAGCATCTGGAATTTGATGATGGCCTCATTAGCTCATTAAAAAGAAAGATATATTACGTCAGACTTGGCTGTATAGGCTAGACCCTTTGCCTTCCCTATCATCTCATTCATCATCCATCGGGAGAAGAGAACAAAAAAAAAAAATTATAAGCTCAGTAGTTTGATATTGTCTATTAATACGGGCCAATCTCTTTCAATAAAATGACATATAACTAAAAAGTATAAAAACTAAATAAATAACAAAAATAACAAAATGAACTTTAATTATAAATAGAAAAGAAAAATATATCTTAAAAGAAAAGAACAAGCCAAAGGGTTTCGTCCCCAAAAAGTAAAATAATTTTATATATTTTATTACAAAGCGACTTTAACAATCGGAACCCATTGTTGGAAAGTTTTGAGCCGGTCTTCTATGTAATAATATATATTACATATATATGGTGTATCAAACTTTTTGGCGACGAAACCCTTGGGCTTGTTTTTTTTTTTTTTTTTAAGTTTCTTTTTTTATTTTATACTTTTTAGTTATGGCTGTCTGTTATAAGATGGCAAAAAATAAAAATATGTAACTCCGAAATAGACCCTGTTTTACGAATCACACAATAATCGAGGCAAATAGGCCATTTCTAAATGAAAGTCAGCTGGAAGTACGCCAGAACATTATGTCATGCAATAAACAGTTCGGACCAAACATTTTCAAACTAGGAGAGTTTTAGAAGAAAAAAAAACATTTACGAGTACTAACATAAAGCGATCATGATAGATAGATAGATAAATTCTTTATTGCACAATAAACAAAAACACATTTAAATGTACATAGGCGAACTTGATGTCTAGTGGCATTTTCTATCAGGTAACCTTTGGGATAGTGACCAATGATTGTGGGTGCATTAAATCACTAATTTAAAAAAGAGATTAATAATAAAAATAAGAAATCTTAAACTATTACTAGCAACTAAAGCTACACTAATATATAAATATGTAATAACACAAGTAGGTACATATAAATACATAATAAATATATATAAAATATTATACCAATTTAGTTGATGATGTTATGTCGACTCGTCTTGCTTTTTGTGAAGGTGAAAGGTAAGTATTTTTTTTTAAACACTTAAGTGAGGGTGCCTTTCGAACGTTAAGAGGAAGCCGGTTCCACTGGCGGGCTGCTGATACTGTAAAAGAATCTAAACATCTGCTAAAAGAATTTGTCGGAATTTTACGCCATCTAATTTCCGTAGTAAGCTACGAGGCTTGTGTTATAGAAACTAGATGGTTGATAAACTACATATTATACTTTTTTGTAAATATATACATATTATACATATAAACACCCAGACCAAGACAAATTATACAATGTACAACTTGCCCCCGGTGGGAATCGAACCCACGACCTCCCGAGTTCACGGCAACGTTTGTTACCACTAGACCACGGAGACGGTCAAATTAGTATATATTTACCGCCTTTTATTTTTTTGCATTTTATTTATTACCTCAAAACTATCACTGTACGAGTAGGTACTCTACTAGGTACAAACTTAAAATAAAAAGTAAGAAATAGCATTTTATATACTATAAAAAAGACAAATGTCTAAAATACAATGAAGATTATTATTTATACTTAAAGAAAAAAATATATTACTTCATACAAAACCTTAAATTAAATAAACAAAATCTAAATTTAACCTAATAAAAAAATACATGGAAAATTTAAATTAAATACTTACAAAAAAAATAGCTCCTCCAAATCGTTGCCTTGTGGCATGGTGCCCAATACACTAGCAGCTGAGAAAAGAATTCCAGCCCTATTGTCATCAGATAGCAAACGTCGAAAAAAAGTAACTATTGCAAATCGTTTTATGTTTTCGACGATTGCTGATCTGCGCTGCAACACCAGCTCTAATCGAAGTGCCTTTTATACTTACATATCTATTAAATATTTATAAACAGTTACTTTTTAAGTCGGTGCTAGCCAAAGAAAAATAACCTTAATAGATACCCACTTATTTGATGTATGAATGCGAAATCGAACGAAGGCTGATAATTGCAAACAAGCTCATCATTATTTTTATGTATTTAGACACAACCATTAATGTCATCTACCTTCACGCGTCTTCCAGCAATCTTGTAGTTCACTCAGGCACAATCACGCTCTACTATCGGCTACCAACGTTAATTATTATGTATGAAAATAACAACCAATACCCGCTCTATGTGATATTTAATCTCTATGGTTGAAACATGATAATTAAGCCGTAATTAAGCTTCAAATAATAGTAGCTAGTCAGAATAACCAGAAGTCATGTCATGGCTGGTGGAGTATGGATTCGCTGAATCACGCTTACTGGGGGTTGTGATTCTAATTCGTGAATCAAATTAAAGAGCAATGACGATGCTGAACCATGTTATAAATATGTTTAGAATCTACTCGTACAATTATTGTAATTCCTTTTTTTCGTTTTTCTTTATTTTTTACAGCCCTTTAGAGCACAGGGTCCTAGACCTCCACTGCTGGAGATGGGCCTTCCAGAACATATATCTGGAGAATTTGGCCTACACTAGCCAAGCTGGCCAGACGGCTTGGCGAGAATATGATGCCATTTTTTTATGACAATTCATTAACGATTCCACAAGTTGGTATTAGTGGAACCGGGACCGCGGCTTAACGTGCTCGGGCACGGGAACGGTGGTGTTGTAAATCTATGACAAATGTACATAAGAAAAGTGTATTTCTCATTGGTACATGCCGGGTGGGTTTGAACCGACCTCTGTAGGATTTAAGGAACGCGTTCTTACACCTAACACCACGGGAACGTGCCTCGGAGAGCACGTTAAGCCGTCGGTCCCGTTTCCACTAATGCCAACTTGTGTTAATGAATTGTCATAAAAAAATCATAACATAACATCATATCCTCGCCAAACCGTCTGGCCAGCCCGTCTCCAGCAGTGGAGTGTTCTAGGGGCTGGAATGAATAAAAAAATTCCTCAACCACCGCCGGTGAGCTCGTGCCATCAAAAAGATGTGTGTGTAATACTTATAGCGGAAAATTAATGTCTTTGGACTTTTTTAAGGCTTCGCATTTTTTAAATCTTGCCTGATTGACGCAATGAGAACAATAAAAAAAAATAGATAATTTTATTTTTATTATAAATGCGAGTAATCCGATGTGTAATGAAGTAGGTAATAATAATAAAATTCTTTATTGCACACAAAATATACAATACAAAGTGTTCATAGGCGAGCATAATACCATGAAGATATTCTCTACCAGCTAACCTTTGGGAGAGTGAGAGATTAATATTATGGGTGCAGAGTATGAAAACGGAAATAATATAGTAAAATCTAGGATTAAAATATGTAAATAAATTTTACTCTATATGTAGGGTTAGAACTTGCAATATTTTTTTTGGGTATCAAAAAATATACTGCAAAATAATAGTCAATAGATTTGTCGAACTAAAAATAATTTTCGACATTTTGGCAAATTTTCTAAAATTCCGCCCAACAGATAGTAATACGTCTTGGTCCAATAAAAAGAAAGCGAAAAATATATCAGATATTCGACTATAGTTCTATAAAAGTTTATGGCGACGTCGACGGCCGCCTCTTTATTATGTCGAAAAATATTATTAAGGATCTTCCACATCGGCGCGATACTTAACGCACGGAATTGTACAATCCCACCCGATAATGCTAGTATAGCATATTATTAATGTTTACTACCTATACAAAACGCTACCACTATGTCGGCTAGATTTTTCAGCATGAAAATTAACTCATAGTATCCAAATAATATTGCATTTTAGCATAGGTTTTTTTTTATACCTATATTTATATATTTTTTGCTAAAATATTTAAATAATTTGAAACTCGATCTGTAACGTTCTATTGCTAAACAGGGTAATATATTTTATCCCTGTATTAATAGGTGGTAGGCGGACTGATGGTGGTAAATTGACTAGTATGTCGGGGCTGGCCCAGTAAAGTGTATCCACACGTTTCGGGATCAGGCTTGAGTTGGCGCATGCCCAGTCAAGCCGACATAGTGTTAGTCAGTCATGAGTGTCTGATTTCAGCCGCTAACATTCATAGGCCTTGGGCGCTACTTACCATCAGGTGAGCGCAGAATATATAAATGATTGTATCTGAAAAATGGCTACTTTCAAAACACCTTTTAAAAAATGTATTATTTAGCATCGATATTTAAAAAATCTTTACTTATATCATTTGTTGGTATGGTAAGCTATATCTGTAAGTATTTCTAGAAGAATAAATAACTAAATAAAACTTTATGTTGCTGTTTCTATTACTGTACTGATATTTTGTTTTTTTTCTCATTATGGGTAACAGTGAAATTTGTAGGGCTTAAGGATAATTTTGTATACATAATATTGAAAAACTTTAAAAAATAAATAAGTAGGACTTTTCGATTAAAAAAGCGTTCTTACAAACGGGGCACCACCATGGTGGTTGGTGGTTAATTTAATAGTTACAATATAGAAAAAAAAGTGAAATAGGGCTGAATTTGGATTATAATATATTTTCATTAAATAATACTATTAATATCTACAAATAAAAAATAAAATTAAAAATAAACAAAATTATACATCGCATATTGCGAATTAATAACGCAGTTGTATGTGGGAGCGTTAACCGAAATCCCGCGGAGCTTTCTGGGTGCAATCTACAGCGGCGCGGCGCGGATATCAGCGGCAACTTTACTTCAGTGCTCGGCGACCGCTGAAGGGAGCGGACGTGTGTGTAGCTCGTAACTTAAGTGAAGTGTTTTTCAGTTATAGTGACCTAAGTGAGTGCACGTATAGCATAAAACCCGTTTTAAAAGGATTTGTGAACAAGAAATTTAAGGTAATAATGTTTTGATAATATTGAGCTCGTTTGCTTTAGATTAAATTTGTGTGATTTACAGTTGGCAAGACTTCTTTTAGTGAAATTAAAATTTTGTAAGTACTTACTATTTTTTTATATATTTATTATTAAGTAAAAAAAAATAAGTAGTTATTTTTTAATAAATAATGTAAAGTACTCGATTTATTTTAAATAAAAAAATAAGATTTAGATTTAGATTAATATAAAGTTGCAAAGTGATTTATAATAATAAAAAGTCTCATCCCGACGGTAATAACTTGCGGGGTGGTTAATATTTATTTATTTATCCTTGCCTAAGTGTCAATTTTATAATTATTTTTAATTACCTCCGTGGTCTAGCGGTTAAGTTCGTGGATTTAGATTCGGATATACCGGGTTCGATCCCTGGTCGGGACACAAAAATATTTATTAATGTCAATAAATACATTTAATTTATTTGTGATATTTCTCGAGTTTGGTACGCGCTGGAGACATCGACGAGCTTGCCACTTGTCACGATTGGCCTATAGTAAAGTTGGCTAAATGTGAATCCGCTTATTTATAACCGTGGTTTCTGAAATTACTTGACTTTTTTTATTTCAATTTTTATTAGATTTTTCTTCTAATAATTAATATCTAGAAAGAAGACTATTTTATAGCTAATAATGGTGTGGGGAAAAGAGAAGAAGGATGGTGTCTGAGATTTTAACGCACAATAATACATATAGTGGAACAATCTACCTATTAACATAAGCATGTACATCATCATTTAAAAAACTGGTCTACTCACATTTTCTAAATAGCTCCAATCAAAATTTGTAAGTTGTATATGTATGTTTATTATTGTGTATGTATTAGTATTTAGTATATTTTAAGTATTTATATATAATTGATGTGTCACTTATACTTTCATTGCACCAACAGTTGTTCTAATTAGTCCCAAAGGTTTGGCTATCAGAAAATGTCTACGGACATTAAGTCCGCCTTTTGTACTTAGTGCAATAAATTTTTGAAATAAATAATAATAGGGCTTCCTTTTTTTATTGTGCATTAAGACAACATCCAACCATTCTGCTCCTCTCTCTACCACCAAATGCAGATTTCGTTAATGCCGTCTCGGAAACTAGTTCAGACATTGACGGCAGACGCTTAGGTCCAATTGTAATAGGTGTTGTAAATATTTTGTTGAATTTTTTTGTTGAAGCTAGGATTTTTTGATAATTAAGCTTGTCTATTACACAGCCTACACTTACGTAAAATGAGTTTTCAAGTCGAGGAAACTTGCATGCTTTTTTGGTTTACTGAGCTTAACTATTTACTATATTTACGAATACTTTATTGTTTTTTTATTTTATTGTTAATTATTAACAAAAAAATAATAATTATAATTTTATATCATTGCCCAACTAATACACGTAATACCTACTTCATTATTATAAAATAGGAAGTATCAAATAAAATTAACTTAGATAATATATATATATATATATTTATAGGTACGAGTAGGTACTAAATACTAATAAAAAAAACCCTGAAATAAAAACGAAAAAAAAAACGAGCAAATTTTTGCGTCACCAAAAAATTTATGAGCTTTTAACCCATTGAAATGATTATATATATATATATTATACTAGCACGACATGTGACCTTGGGCCCAAGATCCATGAATGTTAGCAACTGAAGTCAGACACTCATGACTGACATCAGTCCCTAACACTATGCCGGCTTGACTAGATGCTTTTTCACACTTCGCTTGAAGGACTCCAAGTTATAGGAAACTGAAAACACAGAGGCTGGAAGAGCATTCCACATATTTATCGTGCGACAGATGTATGAGTCCCCAAATTTATACGTACGCGAAGGAATATATTTTATTACATAGCGACTTTAACCCATTAAAACCGAGACAGGTTCGAATATTCCCAACAATAAGTCCTGTCATCATCATCATCAGCCTGTGTCTCTCCACTGCTGGATGTAAGACTCCCCCCTCGCACTCCATCTTTTGCAACCCTCATCGAACTCCCGGCACCGACCTTCTATCATCCGTTCATATGGCTAGGGGTCGTCCTACTCTGCGTTGTCCCCTACGTGGTCTCCACTCGAGAACCACTTCGCCCCATCGGTCTAAGGTTTTGCGGCAGATGTGTCCGGCCCATTGCTACATCTCTGACGAATATCAACGTTTCAAATTTTATGCATTAGAGAAATATTAATCATACGTCTGTCTACCTACGCTGCCTACTTTAGCAAAGAAACCGACAGCTAGGATGGACAGTTTTTTTTAAATTTCGGCATATCCTTACATAGACAAAAGTCTTCAACCAGTGCGTCTTCCTCGTAATGTCGTACAGAGCATAGACGTAGACATTGACAGTGGGTCTGGTCCACAAATTACACAGCAGCTTTCCTGGTGCACTCATGTAGGAGATGATCGCAGCGTTCACCTACTCAGTCCATCTCATCGAATGCATCCTCTTGCTATTGACTTTCCCCTATCAGGTGCTCGATGGATGTTTCTCCCCGCCGTGACTCTTGTCCGAAAAAAGTGATAATCCGCCGCAACGTTAGTGACTGTACCTACTTAAATTTAATAACAGTAATTAGGAATAGGATGTCAGTAAATTACTGATAAATTATTACTGAGTAAACATATATTAATATTAATGTTACGGTGAACACATGTAGTCAAAGTAAATTTTCAACTTCATTAATTCCTGTATAGCCTATCATAAAATTATCTTATGTCTTTCGATGGAACTCCGAGCGTAAGGAAGTTGTTACGGTTAATGGGTTATTACAAGTAATTTTAGCAATTTTGTAATTGTATATTTAAGGAATAATAATTACTTCATCGTCTTTATCATTATAGCCCCAGTTAAAGTTAGGCCCTCCAGAACATACGAGTATATCTGGAGAAGCAACATACTTGGGGTCAAACTATTCTTTGATTCTATTTTGTGTTATATTTTTTAAAATTTGTTTCTATACTGTTTTCAAAATTATTGTTAATACATGCTAATCACTAATGCCTTTGTGAGCAAGAGTGGGGCTCCCTGTATCACATACTTTCTCTGACATAGTACAGGGATCCCCGTATTTACTGATTGATGTATTTAGATTTTTAAGTCAATAAACGTTTTTATTATTATCTCAACCACCGAAACATACTCGTACATTACCAAAGCAGCGTCATAAACATTGAGAATACTGAACAAGGTGAAACGGTTTTTCCCGCCCTTTATCAGAATTATGCTTTATAAAGCACAAATAAGGTCATGCAGGTTTCACAGCAACTTACCAAATCTAATTATATTTATTAATACTATTGTTTTTTCTTGACCATTATGCATTATTAATTTACAATTATTAGTTTATATATCAATATTTTATTCTCATATGTTAAACATATATGTAAAATGTACATTCAGTGTTCCTTCCAATTTAGCAAATGGTACTGTCTTCTGCTTCTGGTATCTCTGCGATCCGTGACTCACCCAACATAAGGCATCAGCTGAAAATCAGCTCTACAGTTTTGGCTGTAGCATATGCTGAGCTGACCATGTATGTTTCGTTATATATCGGCTTAATTTTACATTTAGATTTAGTTCTTGCATATATATATTTTTTATAACCATTTTAATTGTTGCGATAAATAAAGTATTTTCTTTCTTTCTTTCTTTCTTTCTTTCTTTCTTTCTTTCTTTCTTTCTTTCTTTCTTTCTTTCTTTCTTTCTTTCTTTCTTTCTTTCTTTCTTTCTTTTCTTCTTTCTTTCTTTCTTTTTTCTTTCTATCTTTCTTTGTTTCTTTGAGTGGAATACTGTTCTTATAAAAAGTGTATTTCTCATTGGTACATGCCGGGTAGGTTTGAACCGACCTTTGTAGTACCAAGGCACCACCGCGCATAAATATGAAATTCAAAATTATTATCTATAAGTATTAAAATAAAACTCATAAATAAATCTATGTTTAAATTATAATCCCAAATAAGTACTGAAATAATAACGCCCACATTAAAAACGTGTAAAATAGCATAGCTGAGCTCACGACAAAATTACACAATTTCATAAGAATATCATTTATTTTTTTATCTTAAATAACTATACAATATAGGTACAAATTTTAAGTCTCAAAACGGTTGATATTGACAGTGATATTAACGCGTCTGCATCCCTGTATATAATAATAAAATGCGACCTGATGGTATGACGCTGATCCCCAGGGAGCGGGGACGGGCTTTAGTGTGGGATGCCACTTGTGTCGACACACCTTAGGGGAACAGCACTTAAAGCGGGAGCCGCAGCCGAAAGCGAAGAGTCTGGCAAGCGGCACAAATATGTATCTATAATCAAAGACTATGTGTTTGTGGCGTTTGCTGTAGAAAACTTTAGGGCCATAGGGTCCAAGCTAAACCATTTTAAAAAAACATCACCCCTTGTCTAATTGTCTGCTCTGGAAACAAAAGGGCTGGTTTTGTCCTCGCCCAGAAAATCAGCATAGCGATTCAGCGAGGAAATGCGCCCAGCTTTCTTGCCACCATGCCACGCGGATACGATTTATATTTAAATTAGCTTAGAAAAAATAAAATAAAATAATATACGGAGATTTCAGAGATAACCACGCTTTTTTTTAAGAAGCTGGTTCTTGTTTAGCCAACTTTAATATAGGCCAATCATGACAAGAGGCAAGCTCGTCGATGTCTCTAGCGTACCAGACTCAAGAAATTTCACAAATAAATTATTGTGTCTCTACCAGGGCCACAATTCTCAATATATCGAACCGAAATACATACATATATTCACGCCAAATCCCTTGCGGGGTAGGTTACAATTGATCGCCACTTGTCACGAGCATCTCAATAACCTCTTTCGCTTCTTAGACATTCATCAACCTCTTAATACCTCTTTTGTTTAGTTGGCTTGTTAATGCACCTTCAGCTATTATTTTATTTATTTGATCGTAATAGCTAAGTTTTGGTCTGCCAGGGCCTCTTTTACCCACAACTTTCGCATTATGTATCTGGTTCGTCAATCTCTCTTTACTGATTCTTTCGACATGACGGAGCCTTTTCTTATTTTTGTCCGTATGATTTCTTTAATACCTACCCTTTTTCGTATTTCGTCAATATAATATAATATATATAACCGAAACGAAATATAAGTCGAAATCGCCAGAATTAGATTAGAAAATGATTAAGAATTGTCAAGCCGGCATAGTGTTAGACAGTTGCCAACATTCATGGACCTTGCGCGCCACTTACCATCAGGTGGGCCCAAGGTCACATGTCGGGCTAGTATAAAAAAAATAGAAAAAAAGACCTTAGGAATCGAACCCGGTACCTAAGCGTCTACATCTATGGTCTTAACCGCTAGACCACGGAGGCATTCAAATATATACCATGATATTATGCCTATATTAAACAGATTCCCGCTGCAGTATATTCTCTGAGCAAGAAGTTCCACTAATTAGTCCTTGGGTATTTAGTGCACTGTTAACTTTGACTAGCTGGGAGTTTGAACCAACTGAAATTAACCCTTTTTTTCAACACAATAGAAACGTCAGTTTCAAAGAGTGTCTGCAGAACAACTTTTGTGGCAAGAGAAACGCTGGCGAGCTATTCTCGATTAATTTAACATCCGTATCCGTTCCTTCTATCTATATACTTGAATGATGTTTATTTGTAAAAAGCCACCCGGAACTTTTTAAAACTCTTGGGGATAATTTAAAAACGCGTTATCCTAGTAGAATAATTATTCCAGCACATAAAAGTACTCAATATAGCCGAAATTGTTATGCAATGGCAACAAAGATATTTAATAAGCTTCCAGTTAGTATAAGGGAGCTGCTACTAAAACTGTTAAAATTAAGAGTCAAACAAATGCTGGTTAATAAATGTTTTTATTCGACAAAAGAATACCTAGACACTAAGCTCGACAAAGTCATGTGACTAAATAAATATTTGTATGCTAGAAATAGCGAAGCATGTGATATAATTACCTATAATAATTTACATCCCTGTACCTACCATGTTTCTGACAAATAAATTATTTCATTTCATTTGAAAATGTTTCCTCAACAATTTCTTCGAACTGTCAAACGGGTTCATATTTTATAATATATATATAATATAACATTGGCGTCTCTAAAGGACAATATTTATTCATTAATAATTTAATGTTTTTAAATTTTAAGAGCGTACTCGTATAACGTTTTTGCATCCCTCTCGCACAATACAACATTTTTGATGATTATTCAAGTTTGCGTTTCATTTTGAGAATTGTAGTCTGTTAACTTTCTAGGAAATAATAATTACGGTCATTTCAGACATATTTCCACTTTCATATACCTAATTTTAAAAATAGCAAATATTTTTTATTTTAACGATTATACTTTATTTTACTAAAACAAATCTATGATATATAGACTACATTTCTCAAAAGCGATAACTAAAAAGATAAAAATAAAATATAAAAGACTGCGTAAACAAAAACGGGTGCGTCGCGGGACGTACCGAAAAAGTGAGAACTAAACTTGCAGGTTATTGATTTCGTAGTTAGTTGCGTGCGCACGCATTGTTGCAGACGCATAAAGAAAGAAAGAGAAAGAAGAAGCGGGAGAGAGCGAGAGAGGCATCGGCTATACGCGCGGTGTGCGCCTATCCGCTCCTCTTCCCCTTCCCCGCCGCGCTGTTTCGAGACGAAGAAAGAAAGAGAAAGAAGGAGAGGGAGAGAGCGAGAGAGGCAGCGGCTATACGCGCGCGCCTATCCGTCCCTCTTCCCCTTCCCCGCCGCGCTGTTGCCCCTTGAGCGCTGTTCTGATGTACGGACGTACCTTCAACGAAATAGGTCCCCAACCAAGCGCGCACAATACAGTTTTTACTTTAAAAATCTTGAATTAAAAACTGAAAATAAATTAATAAAAATTAAAAAAAAAACACAAGTCTAAGGGTTCCGTCGGCAAAAAGTTTAATAGCCGCCTAACTACACGATTGATATAATTTTATTTACATAGCAACTTTAACAGTCCCGACTGTTGTTGTTAAGATTTGTTCATTATTCGTTCCTAAACCGCTGGATCGGTTTGAGAAAGTAAATAGAACAAGAATTGGGCTCTAGTTTCTGTGTGGAAAGGAACGCAATTCTGAGAGTGGCATTTTTCAAGGAAATTTAATGAACGAGGAGTTCTGGACATAATTTAATTTTATTAAATTAACAGTTTTTATATTAATTAGGTTTATCTTTTAGATTTTATTAAATTAAGATATGCCCCCCAATAGTTTATTGTAGTTCCAGATGGTCAAGTGGTTATGGATGTAATACCAATTTGCTTTGAATACCAATTCTGGATTAGATAAGACCGTATCTTATTTTGTAATTAGTCATTAGTTATTCCTTATAAATAAATAAATGCGGTGGTCCAAGCCCCGGTATGTACCAATGAGTAATACAATTTCTTACTTTTTTAATTTTTAATTTTCAACCATAATTACCTGAGTTATACTCGTCTATCTCTTACTCATTGTGTACTGTATTGGTAATTAGAAAAATAAAACTAAAAACTAAATTACTAATAATTTTTTACTTTGTTATTACTTTTCTGTTTTTATTTGACTTTATGGGTAAAAAAAATACATGTACTTATTTATTATTTATCCATTATATAATTCAATTTATTTATTTTGGTTTCATGTTTCTTTATTATACAACTTACTACAACAGAGCAGTAAAAATCATAAACTGAGAGTTGCACTTATTGAATTTTTATTTTATTTTTTATTCATTGGTTTTGTTAAAGGGTTCAGTGAAAATCAGCGCTGCAGCATCTACTGTTGCAGCCTATGCTGACCTGAACACCTATCTGTCATAGCAGCTTATTTTCTTTTCTCTTTTTACCAAGTTTATATTATTTTAAGTTTTTTTACTATTACTTTTTTTCTCTTTTGTAATTGTTATGTCTAAGCTGTTTTTTGATAAATAAATGTTTTCTTTCTTTCTTTCTTATGTACATTTGCCATAGATTTACTGAAAGAATTGAGCCTAAGCATGTCTACCGTCAATGCATTTATGGAAAGAGCTTCCAAGACGGCATTAACGGAATCATGCAATATTTGGATGATATTTGAATGGTGGATGGTGAGCGTCTTGTTGCGCTATAAAATTAAAAGATGGCCTCCTTTGTAAACCAGACTATTGTCGGTCGCAACACAAGTCACATTATCCTCGGCTATATCGGGCGATTTATCGCGGCGTCAAAACCGAATAATTACTGGATAAGATTAAGATAGATTATAGCATCTTTATTGAAATTATAGTTTTTTTTATTTCGATGGCTTCACATAGGTACTAATCTAGGGTAATAGTAACGATCGTTGCAAAGCATCTTCGGATCGTGCAGCTTAATCCAATTGTTTCTGCTACTACAAACTTGAATGAACTTAACCATTGAAACTACATTGAGAGCATCACCAAAACAGCGTCAAAAAAGCTCGGAATACTGAACAAAGTGAAGCGGTTTTTCCCTGCTTCAATGAAACTGTTACTGTACAAAGATCAGATCATACGTGGAATACTGTTCTCACCTTTGCGATGGTTCCGCCAAGTACCTCACAGATGCTCTCAATGTCCTGCAGAGGCGAGCTGTTTGAATTGTGGACGATGCCACTACATCTGGAACTCTCGAATCCCTGCAGCTTCGCCGAGCTGTAGCTTCTCTGAGCTTGTTCTACCAGCTATACTATGGTGAGTGCTCTATAACCTTTCCTCTCCAGTCCGCAACCGAACCACACGCACGGGTCAGAATATGCACTCACATACCGTAGTCACCATTCCTTCGCGTACTAATAAATTTGGGGACTTATAATCTGTCGCACAATAAAGATGTGGAATGCTCTTCCAGCCTCTGTGTTTCCACTTTCCTATAACCTGGAGTCCTTCAACAAAATGTAAAAAGGCATCTAGTCAAGCCGGCATAGTGTTAGGGACCGATGTCACTCATGAGTGTCTGTTGCAGTTGCTAACATTCATGGAAGACCAGATGGGCGCAAGGTCACATGTCGTGCTAGTATACAAAAATGTGTTCAGCTATTGCTGTCTTTGTTTGTTTGGCAGTTTTTTCACAGCTGCTATAATTATGTTATGCGTAAAGACTTCTTAAATAATAAAACTATATAAATGGAATGGCAAAAATAATTAAAACCAATTATGCTTTTGTAATTTATTCGTAATATTTTTGTTATTATATGTAACATAATATTTATTTTAATTTACATTTGACATTGTTAGTAATAATGACAAAAACAAAAGCTTACAGAAACATGAAAGAAAACATCACAACTCATTTTTTTCATAAAAAAGCGTTATTTTTTTTCTATTCTAATGTGAAATCATAGACCTAATAAAAAGAGTTGGGCCAATAATATTTGTTTTGGAAGTACTATACTTCCAAAATGTTTGCATTTGCGCACCGATGACGTTTGGAGTAGCTAACTCGTTGCACAGATTTAAAAAGGAAAAAGATCTTCTAAATTACTTATGGTTACTGTATGTCTCCTGAATAAACAAAATAGACAAACATATAAAAAAACAGATCCCGGTTGCTGGTGCCGTCTGCAATACAGCTGTCAATCCTACAGTGTTACACCACATCTCACTCACTGTTAGGGTACACTTTTCTTTAGGCAGGGCAGATAATAATTCTTTAATTTTAAATTTAATAATAAAGATATTCATTTTTTTGAAAATTGTTTTTCTGTATCTTTTGATTGTATTTCTTTATTAAATATAAAATTACGGACATTTTGGACATATTTTTAATTTCATATACCTAATAAAAAAAATAATATCAGTTAGAGATAAATAGCAAAAACATCATAATGATATATTATATATATATATATATATACATTTATATCTCCAAAATGCCCGTAATCTTATTTCCTAGTTAGTTAATATACTATATTTCTTAATATTGGATTGTGCGAGCGAGAGGGATGCAAAACGATAAACCCTAAGAGGCTCAACTAAACTATATTTACTGTTACGTACATTCGTCGAGCGGGACTACATGTAATGCCGTAGCCCGATTCTGTTATTTAAGCGCAAACGTTATATATATATATATGTGTATATATATCACGCTATTAAAGTTGATATTTGCACGGCCGCTGTCAATGTCGAGCGCTTATAGAGTTGAGAATTAAATAATATTTTGTAATTATGTGGACAACAAAAAAAAAAAAGGACAATCTCTCCATTTGAATATTCAAGAAATATGACTAAAAAAAGTAAGAGCAAATAAGTAGTAGTATGAATAGCGTAATTAAAATATAATTTAATTTCTCGGTTTCATTTTATTGAACTGAGAACCGGGAATTTCTGGTACTTTAGAGATCTGGACTTCCCGGTTCTGAACCCTAGTTAGATTGGATAGTTCTGTCCATTTTTTTTAAAATGATTATTATAATGGTTAGTCTGGTCGTTGTTTGAAGGTCAATGCAAACCATTTCTTTTAAGGTTACATTTAGAAATCCTTTTATCTCTTCAATCAGAATTCAAAGAGGGTTTCAGATCATGATCGTCATAACAACAGACAATGGGTTAACATGATCATTTGGTATGCAGTTTGGATAAATCTTAATTGCCATATTTTTTTATTTATTAACTGTTTGTTGCAAAAAAACTTAAAGGAAAGGAGTGTGGTAGAGGAATTAAAGAATAAAAAAAACGTTTACTGTCACATAAATAAATATAATAATAATAATAATAAATATTTCCAGACAGGTCACACAGCGCCATGTAATTTCTGTGGTAAGCTACGAAGCTTGTAAGAGAGAAGACAAATTTCTAAGCATTCCATGGATTCACCGTGCGGGTGCCGGGTCCATCGTGTGTGGGTAAGAGATGAGAAGAATGGTGTCTCGGGCTTGCGACCGACAATTGGCTGGTTTAAGAAAAGGAGGCCTCCTTTTTTTTCTATTTCGCGATAATACGCTCACCATCCACCATTCTACTTCTCTCCCTACCCAACCAAATACTGTATGATTCCGTTAGTGCCGTCTTGGAAGCTCGCTCCATAAATGTATTGACGGCAGACCTGCTTAGGCCCAATTCTTTCAGTAAGTGATGCAAAGATTTTGCTGGAACTCCTCTTGCACCAACTTCCACTGCGTAAAGCTGAGTCTTGAACCCGTTCCTGATCATTTCTTCTGTGAGATCATAATATTTATTCGACTTCATGTTGTGGTCTTTTGGAATATTTGATTCCCACGGAACGGTAAGTTCAATAAGGATAACTTTTTTCAAGTTCCGAGAAAACACTAAGATGTCTGGCCTATAGGCTGATACAGCTAGTTCATCTGGGATCCTATAATGGTGTTCAAATGTATCCATGAGAATTTTCCAGTCTGATGCGGCGCCAAGGATCGAGGTGGGCTTGCATTTAGTTTTCGTGCTTTGCCCTTCCTTTACAAATGTGGTCAAAGTTTTATTTGTAGTCAGTCCCTTTCTGGCTCTTGCAATAGAAATACTTACTGCTTCACGGATAACACCTAGGACTTTGTCATGTCGGCGTGAGTAATAGCCCTTTTCTAAGAGAGTAACGCACCCTACAAGTGTGTGTCTAGCAGTTCCTATGGCAGCACCACACAACAGTTCTTTTCCGTAGCTTTTCCCCACCTTACCAGATTACTCTGGTCCGGGAGGGACATTTGAAAAGCGTTTAGGTAGAACTTTAGCAACGCCGGAGACCAATCGTACATTAGTGTGCGCCACTTTAGGGCTGGAGGGATGCAAAAATCGCCCAAAGTTAGCCAGTCATTTTGAACTTCTAGAGTCATCGCGTGCACTCTGTATTCATGCTCTTCATCTTTCCTGAGGAAGGATTTTATAACCTCTTTGTCACTTTCTTTTTTCTTCCAGCCAATGCCTCTTTTGTCAGTCTGGGCACCTGTCATGAATTTCTTGAAGAATAGTAGTCTCGGTTCCATATCTGAGACCAGAGGGTCTTTTGGAAGGGATGAAATTGTATTATCCTGGGAGCTGGTTAGAATTTGATATTTGCTTATACGTAGATGTTTGTATAATTCAGATGGTCTTTTCAGATCCATTCCGAAGTTTCTCCGTCCTCTAAAGAATGTTGAGGAGTCAGCACCCTGGGCTAATCCAAGCCAAGACTTCAATGTTCTTATGACGTCCGCGTCCAGACTTGATAGTAGGCTTTTGTTGAAATCATATACTAGGAAAGGCCAAGTGAGGCGAGATGCTAAGTAGTTGTCATATATCCAAGCTTTTTTGACATTGCTTATAGGCTGTTGAGTAACCCTATTCATGTCGTCAGTGAATTGTTTTACAACTACTTCTAGGGATGGTGTTTTTCCCTGAAAATTTATCCTTCTGCCAAGAAATTTAAAGGGCATGGTTTCATTTACCGGAGCTATTCTCTGCCCTGCTATACTCAGTCCAGGATCATAAGACGTAAATGTAGTGTTTCGCCTAGCCAGACATAGGCTGAAGCATTTTGATGGTTTCGTTCTCATTCCCTTTGTCCATGAGCAGAAATCATCCACTATTTTCAGCAAGCCCTGGCATTGCTTGGGATTTCTTGTTAGCACCGCCAAGTCGTCTGCAAAAGCTAAGACGGATTCCGTATAGATGTTGTTTTGTTTGAATCTATATCCCCACTTCTTCTCACGAGATTTAAGTTTGTCGATTAGGATATTGATAATTATATTAAAAGCTACAGGTGATAGGCAGCAGCCTTGGAACAGGCCCACATTGTATTTTAGTGTGTCTGTGTAGCCGTCCTTGTTTGTTACGACAAATCTCAAGTTCTTGTAATAATTGGCAATTATACATATTATACTTTTTTTTTTGTAAATACGAGTATGTACATTATTGTACATATTATACATATAAACACCCAGACCGAGACAAATTATACAATGTACAACTTGCCCCCGGTGGGAATCGAACCCACGACCTCCCGAGTTCACAACAACGTTTGTTACCACTAGACCACGGAGGCGTTCATATAATAACTAGAGCACAATTTATGTATTTATTTATTTAAAAACTTAATTGCACTATGTACAATGGCGGACTTCATGCCGCATTCTCTGACAGCCAAACCTTTAGGACATTAGGACAGTTTTCATGGTAAGTAGGGGCAATAATAGATATAAAATAACAATTTATAAAACAAATACATAAACATAATAGAAGAAGACAAATTTCTAAGCATTCCATGGATTCACGTGTGGGTGCCGGGTCCATCGTGTGTGGGTAAGAGATGAGAAGAATGGTGTCTCGGGCTTGCGACCGACAATAGGCTGGTTTAATTGCGCGATAATACGCTCACCATCCACCATTCTAATTCTCTCCCTACCCAACCTACTGTATGATTCCGTTAATGCCCTCTTGGAAGCTCGTTTCATAAATGTATTGACGGCAGACCTTAGGCCCAATTCTTTCACAAACAAATGTGGTCAAAGTACTATTACATATACAAATACGTAAATAAATTTTATATTTTACATATAATTATGTATATATACAATAATACATATAAAATAAAACTACTCATGTGATGAAGGTAGTGGGACAAAAAGTAGAAGTCGCGTCGGCGCTCGTCGATCAATATATATATTTTAAATAAAAGTAATGTATTATCACGACCGTTTCCCTTCCGGGGTGTTCAGAAACCACGCTTATAAGGAAGCGGATTCTTATTTAGCCAACTTTACTATAGGCCAATCATGACAAGTGGCAAGCTCGTCGATGTCTCTAGCGTACCAAACTCGAGAAATATCACAATATATAAATTATTGTGTCCCGAACACGAATCGAACCCGATACCTCCGAGTCTAAATCCACAAGTACAGTTATCTAAATGTAAATCAGCTACTTAAAAAAAAAACTGTCGAGACTTATTTTCTAAATAAGAGTCAGATAAAATGTTTTATTGTTTTTCAATAATTTTCCAATTCGATTGTCAATCCATTGTCGTTTACTATTAACGAAAAAATATATTTTGACAATAAACATGAAATTGCTTTTTTGCGCCATAAAAATACTTTTTATGTTCACACATTTCTTTGTTTTTTCTAGCCAATGCGTAATCTTAAGCCAAATTAATTATTATTGATCACTGAAGCTGAGATAGTCGTGTTATGCTATCGTAACATTAATTTAAGTCTGGAAAACATTTTTAAATTGCAATAAGTGTTTTTTTTTTTTTTTTTTTTTTTTTTGTAATATTTTTAAATCATTAAATCTCGCCAAACCATTAAGGTTTGTTGGCGAGAAAGGTCGCTCGTTAGTAACAATTTATGTTTTTAGTGTTTCAGAGGTTACTATTACAATTTTATTTTATTTATGTATTGAATTACAGGACAATAAAAAACCTTCTTAGGTATTTTTTTTTTTAACAACTTGATTTATTTATTACTCGTATAGTGTTATATATTTAATCATCCGTTGTAGTGTATTTTAGTTCGCATATTATTGTGTATATAAGTATATGTTTCCCGTTTAAGTTTTATTATATACATTATTTTTATAAAAAAAAGGGTAAAAAATAATAATTTAATTAAAAAATGAACGCATGCGAAACGTTAGTTAGTCTGTAGTAATATATATATATATTAACCTATTCGTATATGACCTATACGAGAATATTAATTTTAATGTCTTTTTGAACTGACAATTTCCGTTATTTAAAGGATTCCATTATATATCATTTGCGCTTATATAACAGCTGTCGTTTTATTTGCAAAATACTTAAAAACACCAATATATTATGGAGAATATCGTCCGAAGAGCCGTCGCTTGCCATCAATCGATTTGTCTATCCAAATCCCCCTGGGAGTTTCTTGCCGTTCAAATTTCCCAAGATAATAAATTTTACTAGATCCAATATTTTCATATTTAGGTGTACCTGAAATGTGGCTATAATATAGTAATATTATATTATTACTTAATAGTGTGCATTATGCTTTACTTAAATATTAAAATTTAATCTTGGAAATGTGTTTTTATATCTTACTTTTGCGACAAATACACTGTATTTAATAAAAAAATATATACCGCGTGTCGAAAGACGAATATTTTTTTTAGGATTCAGTATGCCTAGTGTGACAGTGAAGTTTCGAAAAACGTAACTGCTGTAGTTACGTTTTTTCATTTTACATTGCGTGTTATTGCAAGTTTGGCTATAATAACAGGCAATGAACATCGAAAATTCAGTAAAAAAACTCTACTACTATAGTTGCGTTTACGAAACTTCACTGTCACACTAGGCATACAGGTGTCATTGATACTTGTAGAACCTCTATTTGAAATAAAAAGGTCGCTTTTTTTTAGACATAAAAAATAATTATCCGAATAACAAAACACAACTGTATGGTGAATAAGGACGCGTCTAAAAATCGTGTAAATACCTTAAGGTTGAGGAGTGTTATTATTAATTGATCTCGCACAGCCGAGAGACGAAATAGAGAGAGAAAGAATTGCGTAAGTCAACGTTCGCGCAATGTCAACCCCTGATTTGGCTGATGAGGCTCTGTATGAGTGGCGATATTTTTAGGAAAGCTTCTCTGCACTGCAACATAAGGTTTATTTACTAAATAATAAAAATAAAAAATACGTAGTTCTTTATTTTTATTCTAGATTATAATATTATAAGATTATAATATTTACTCTTTAATAAATTCCACGCAGTATATATTATACATACATATCTTCATGCCAGACCCTTGCGGGGTAGGCAGAGACAATGGGGTGTATCACTAAATTTTTATCACGGTAGATGGCGCATGATAGATGGTACCTAATAGAACTGTCAGTTGCATAGAAAACTTGTATTTTTATTACGAAATTTATTATTATCTAGATATATTACCGAAGGCAGCAGCTTTTAAGTGTACAAATCGAGATTTCCAAGCGAAATCAAAGATATTGTGATCTCAAAATTGCCGTTCTATTAATTAAATCTTTTTTCTTTTTGTTCGCTTTCATAATACGTCTTTTAAGATAGGTAACGTTAAGTTAAAATTCGTATTTCTATTATAAAAAAAAAAACTACTAAAACATTTAAAAAATGACCGACATAGGTGTTAACAAGGTACCAGTGCCGCTAGCGACATCTATAAAAAAGCTTTGCCTGATACACCCCATTAAGCACCACTTCGTCGACATTCATCAACCTATTCATACATGTTCTTTTATTTCGATCATCATTTTGATCGTGGTAAGTCTTGGTCTGCCAAGGCCTCTTTTACCTGCAACTTTTAAATTATATACTATGTTCGTCAATCTTTCCTCACACATCCTTTCGACATGCCTGAAGCAAAAGAGATTTCCTTATCTGTGTCCTTATGCTTTCTTTCATGACCTACCCTTTGACGTATTTCGGAGTTTCGTTGCAGATGCAGGCGATTAAACTAAACGACTAAACCTCTCGAATTGCTGTAGCTTCGCCGAGATGTTGCCTCATGGACTTGAGTGTTCGGAAGAGCTCAACAACCTTTTTCCTTTCTTCTCTATTCCGCAACCGAACTACTTAATACTTTCTTTTTAAACAAGAAGAACAATATAATTTAACTCCACAAATTTCTACTTCCTAATAATATATTATCTTCATATATGTATATATTGATGAATATTTATGTAGTCTATGTATACATACTATTTATGTAGTTAATTGGTTAGAATTGCACCCCACATATTTATACTGTCTCACTCTCCCAAAGGTTAGCTGGTAGAAAAAGCCGAAATGGCTTTAAGTTCGCCTTTGTACATACTTTTAAGTAAAGTGCAATAAAGCACATTATTATTTAATAAATAAATACACGCACAGGCCTTCTGTCGCACACTGAAGATGTGGAATGCTCTCCCAGCTAGTGCTTTTCCACATTTCTTTAACCTTGAGTCTTTCAAGCGAAGTAAGAAAAAACATCTTGTAAGGTCTGATGTCGCTCTTCAGTTTCTCTTATTCAAGTCTCCAACCACATCATCATCATTACAGCCCCTAGAACACAGCGTCCTAGACCTCCACTGTTGAAGATGGGTCTTCCAGAACATATATCTGGGGAATTTGGCCTACACTCGCCACGCTCGCCAGACGGCTTGGCGAGGATATGATGTAATTTTTTATTGACAATTTATGAACGATTCCACAAGTTGGTATTAGTGGAACCTGGAACGGCTTAACGTGCTCTTCGAGGCACGGGAACGGTGGTGTTGTAAATCTATGACAAATGTACGTAAGAAAAGTGCATTTCTCATTGGTACATGCCGGGTGGGTTTGAACCGACCTTTGTAGGATATAAGGAACGCGTTCTTACAACCGAGCCACCACCGCGCTTGGACCACGCTCAGAATTAAAAAAAAAAAAAAAAAAAAAAAAAAAACAACCTTTGCATGGGTTGAGTTTTTCATGTACGTATATTTCAAAAACTAAGAAGAAAACAAAGAGAAATTATGTCCCTTTCTTCATAATAGCGGCTGCGAAGTAAAACACGATAACACCCGCATGACCGAGAGAGTAAACATACTCGTTAGTTTTGTTTGGAAGCGGTTTTGTCTTCAACAATATTTCTCCATTATTCCTGCGTTTAAGATACAACGCTCTGTAAACCGAGTAATGATTTATTTTTATTTATTTTGAATGTTAACGTTACTTTTAGTCAGTATTGTGTAGTTGTTTTTATTAAGTGTAAAGTAAAGTGTTATCACGACCGTTTCCCTTTCAGGGTGGTCAGAAACCACGCTTATTGACCGCCTCCGTGGTCTAGTGGTAACAAACGTTGCCGTGACCTCGGGAGGTCGTGGGTTCGATTCCCACCGGGGGCAAGTTGTACATTGTATAATTTGTCTCGGTCTGGGTGTTTATATGTATAATATGTAGTTTATCAACCATCTAGTTTCCGTAACACAAGCTTCGTAGCTTACCACGGAAACTAGATGGCGCTGTGTAACCTGTCTGGAAATATTTATTATTATTATAATAAATAACTTGATTCACATTTAGCCAACTTTACTATAGGCCAATCATGACAAGTGGCAAGCTCGTCGATGTGTAGCGTAAATTTGACAGGGACAGACATATGCCTCATAATACTTCAAGCGCTTTTCTATATACCCAGTGTTCTATTCTTAGAATTTGCGATTCGCTTTCCATTAGTCAGACGATGTCACATGTCGATATACCTACACATATATAATAATCGGATTTGTCGCGTAAATACCGGAATTTGTGACCTTAACCTATTTCCTAGCAAGAGAAAAGAATTTCCTGGAAGTTTGCCCAATCAGCTCAGCGGTGCTTTTTGCTTGCTTTAACTGAATTTATTTGTTCACTTCTTTTCTACTGTAGCTTTTAATTATATCCTTGATTCTATTATTTGTTTAATTTTCGCTTTGCACTTTTTTAATTCTGCAAAAGTCGCTGAGAATTATTCGTAAAACAATGAAATTGAATTCTATTTTTGAAATTCAATATTTTTATTTATTATCTTGAATTGTGTTAAATGTGTCTATTCTATTCAATTTAACTGCCTCCGTGGTCTAGCAGTTAAGTCCGTGGATTTAGACTCGGAGGTACCGGGTTCGATTCCTGGTCGGGACACAAAAATATTTATTAATTTAAATAAATACATTTAATTATTATTTAAGTTATTTGTGATTTCCACTTGTCCTATATTGACCTATAGTAAAGTTGGCTAAATGTGAATCCGCTTATTTATAAGCGTGGTTTCTGACCACCCCGAAAGGGAAACGGTCGTGATGATACTTTTTAATTCAATTCATTTATTTTTGCAAGTAAGCATAGGACAATAAGAGATGTATTCTGCACTTTTACACGTATTTTTTATAATATTCATATAATAAAATATAATTTTATTACCCTACTGCGCGACATAAAGAAGGGTTATGTGTATAACAGCCTATGTATGTATGTATGTTTGTTCCTTTGTGGCACATTGAAGACCAACTCCTCCTCCTTGCGTCGTTCTCCTCACTGCTGAGGGTCGTGACACCCCTTCACGGATCACTTTCTCCCGGACGATGCTGCGCCATCCGGGTCTGTTCACGGCTGCATGTAGTGCATCGTGCATCTGGGTATTTAGTGAGGTACGGATCTGGTCAGACCAGCGTATGGGGCTTAGGCCATGCGGTCTTTTGCCTTCGACTTTCCCTGTGTACCAGGTATTTTACGGGCTATATGGCCGAAATACTCAAGGACTCGTTTTAGGCAGATGGAAGACAGCCTAGTAGAGATTTTGATGTGAAGACCAACTGCGCTGGCCTATTTTGATGATCCTCACGTCAATCATTATGACAAGATATAACAAGCGTTCGTGCCGATAAACCCTGTAATAGTGTATCCACACGTTTCTGGTTCAGGTTCGAATTGCGTCATGCTCAGTCAAGCCGGCATAGTGTTGGGGACTGATGTCAGTCATGAGTGTCTGATTCCAGTTGCTAACATTCATAGATCTTGGGCGAATGCTGCCCATCCTAGCTGAATGCGTCTGTGTAAAAGGATAGGACTGATGGCAAGGACTGTACCTTATCCGTTTAAAACAAAGATGTGCCTGTGTGTCAACGCTGTAAGAAGCAGGGTCACTTGGTTTTTAACGGATAAGGTACAGTCCTTGCCATCAGTCCTATCCTTTTACAGTGTGTCTTTGCTGAAGTAGGCTTCGCCTAATCGGATGATCTGCCAGGGTAGACGTACTTTTGCACAACTTCGAGTAGCTTTTCCCACGCAGATTGATTTTGATAAAAAATAAATGATAAAAACGAATTGTCGTCGTTACAACACAAAACAAAAAAAAAACAACCGACGCTCATGTTCAGACTCTAGCCCTTTGTTCGTTTGGTCTAAACCCACCTTCAAATATGTGTACAAAAGTACAAATATGATCAGAAAAGAACCCTTGTCAATTGTAATTCAGTTTCCACTATTCCTTCTGATGTTTATTGCGGGGTCCAAATTTATATTCACGCGCTTCATTGGCGACGTGTTTTTGGGAAATATATCGACTTTTTATGACGTCATTTGAATTAATTTGATATTTCATATTTGTATTCAATTATTATTTATTCAAAACTTCATTGCACTATGTACAAGGGCTTAATGCCGCTAGACATTCTCTGACAGCCAACCTTTGGGACAATAAAAAGTATAACTTAGATTGAGGAGTAGGTGCGAAGATCATCATCATCAGCCTGTGTCTCTCCACTGCTGGATAAAGGCCTCCCCTAAGGCTCGCCATTTTACACGATATTCCGCCACCCTCATCCAGCCCCCACCAGCGACCTTCTTCAGGTCATCTGTCCATCTGGCGGGGGGTCTTCCCACACTACGTCTTCCAGTACGTGGTCTCCACTGCAGGGCCCTTTTACTCCATCGTTCATCGCTTCTGCGACAGACGTGTCCAGCCCATTGCCACTTCAGCTTACTAATTTTGAAGGCTATATGGGTAACTTTGGTTCTCCGACGGATTTCCTCGTTTTTGACTTTATCCGTCAGAGAAATACCAAGCATAGCTCTCTCCATAGCCCGCTGAGCGACCTTAAATTTGTGGACGAGACCCACTGTCAGTGTCCATGTTTCTGCTCCGTACGACAGCACTGGAAGTATATGAGTATATAGTACGTGCTAATAGTAGTTAATACATATATACATAACTAAACTACATACAATATCCACTTATTCACGCCGTTGGGAGCTGTTTAAGTAAAGTGAGTATACCAATCTTTTGAATATTATTCTGTTGGATGCCGAATATTGACCGGCAATTTTTTCCAAAGATTTACTGCAACAACTGCGAAAGAGTCAGACATGAAACCAGAATGATGTGAAGGAACGGATAGGACAGAGTTGTGTGTTGTGTACATAACATAACATTGATTATACAATCCATTTTTATATATTGTCAAATTAATTTTACTTTTGAATTTTGATTTTGATTTATGATTGATTTATATGATGTACTTGTATGTATAATTGTATGTATGGTTAATGTATGTTTATGTGTTTAGGTATAATGTGTAGTATATTAGAATTAGTTAAGTAACTTATTAACTGTATCATAAAAATTTCATATTTTTTTCATACTGCCTATCACCTTACTCGATCCCTGGTTAGCTTAGCCCCCAAGGTTAGCTGGTAAAGAATGCCTACTGGCATTATAGCTCGCCTTTGTACTATTTTTAAGTGCATTAAAGAATTTAAATAAATAAATAAATTAAATAGAAACCCATGTATACTATTTTTATGTTACTGTATTTTTAACATCGAATAAATTATTATTATTATATAACATAATAAATAAATAAATAAATAATAAAATAAATAAATAATAACATTAGCTAACTTCATAGGCCCACTCTAAATAATAAAATGTTTTATTCTAAGATTTTAAATAATTAGTTAATGACTCTTTATACTAAATTTCGCTAGTGTCCCTTTGCTTTGACACAAAAAATAAATTACTCCACTGTAGACAGTCTAAATAATTACATTCCCAGTTAAATCCCATGGCAGCCTTATTAATACGCAATGTCACTATACAAGTTTCGTTAACTCGGACTTTATAAACTTTAATGGTCGGATTAACCAGAGAATTTACCATTTTCACAACCATTTATATTTCTCTAGAGGGTTATTCGAATCTACTTTCCACCACATTTTAAGTTTAATAAAAGCTAATTTGATATTTTACTTTACGTTATCGAAGGTGGTAATTGTTTACTACTAACTTACCGTTCCGTGGGAATCAAATATTCCAAAAGACCACAACATGAAGTCGAATAAGAATTATGATCTCACAGAAGAAATGATCAGGAACGGGTTCAAGACTCAGCTTTACGCAGTGGAAGTTGGTGCGAGAGGAGTTACAGCAAAATCTTTGCATCACTTACTGAAAGTATTGGGCCTAAGCAGGTCTGCCGTCAATACATTTATGGAACGAGCTTCCAAGACGGCATTAACGGAATCATACAGTACTTGGTTGGGTAGGGAGAGAAGTAGAATGGTGGATAATGAGCGTATTATCGCGCAATAAAAAAAAGGAGGCCTCCTTTTCTTAAACCGGCTGGTATTGTCGGTCGCAAGCCCGAGACACCATTCTTCTCATCTCTTACCCACACACGATGGACCCGGCTCCCGCACGGTGATTCCATGGAATGCTTAGAAATTTGTCTTCTTCCTACTCTTCAGGACACTGTGTTGGGACTACAACCCAGCTTTAACATACTTGGTGTGGAAATACGCTCAGATCTTCTTAACCACCGAAACTATATTGAAAGCATCACCAAAACAGCGTCCAAAAAACTGTGGATACTGAAGAAGGTAAAACGTTTTTTTCCGCCCTCACTCCGACTTATGCTTTATAAAGCACAAATGAGGTCATGCGCGGAATACTGTTCTCACCTCTGGGATGGTTCCGCTAAGTACAGATGCTCTCAATGTCCTACAGAGGCGGGCGATTCGAATAGTGGACGATACTACAGTGTCTAAAACTCTCGAATCGCTGCGGGCATCAGGGACGATCTGTCGTATAGGGACTGGAGAAAAATATGTCTATGAAGAGGTTGACGAACGTCGAAGAAGCGGAAGAGGTATGTCGTGACCGTGACAAGTGGCGCTCAATTGTCTCTGCCTACCCCGCAAGGAATTTGCCGTAAAGATACGTATGTATATGTCTTACCTAATTAACTTACAAATGTCCTGAAATGTTAGATAAGGTTTTGTAATATTAGCACACCGTATTATCTTCTGTATAATAAATAACGTATTTAATACTAATCGGATATTCTTTAAACGTAACAATTATGTCCCAATTGGTATTTATGTTGTGACCTCTCTAGGGTTTTATGACCCAGATTCCAAGTCAGGAAAGGGAATAATAAAATCACGAACTTGAGACCGATTATTTAGAAACGTAATTTGTTTATTCATTTTTTCTTCATTAATACTTACTTTATTTAGTATTATAATGATAATGTTTAATGTAATCTCTTTTTAAAAAATGTATAACTTTGTGTATCCTACATATATGTATCTGTGGATAAAGGTTAATTGTATAATTACCTGTACTATTTAATCTACTGTATTTATTTTTTATAAGATGTATTTGTTATGACGAAATTATTATTAATTCAATTATATATATTGAATTATTGTTGCCTATTTTGGACAGGTTTTTTTAAAATTAAAGTAAACACTCATTTACACTAATATAAACGATTGTTTATTATTCCAAATAAATATCATAAAATTAAATAAAATTTTTATATTGAAACGAAATAATGAGTTGATTCACTTTTCCAAACCTTTTCCCTTTGTTATTATTTATCGTCTGTCTATATCTCACTCATGTCACGCCTATGCTTTACATTGTACATTTTTAACAATATAATATAAAAAATATTTGTCATTTTTTGGGTCACAAATTAGGAAACAATAGGAAAAAAAAACGTTTGAAGGAAAATTTTAGGTAGAAAAAAATTGCTGACTCCAAGGAGATTAGTTATTAAATCTGTCGTCTCGTGGATCAGAAGGCACATAAATCATAATTTTTTCGTCCCTCCTTAATTATTTCTTTTAGGACAAGAGACGCGAAATTTCGTAACACAATTAGAAATTTATGTTAGCTGATACCTTTTCGGAGATTTTTCCTTTTCCTAATTTTATGTAGATGTGATCTTAATTTGAAATTCCGTTTTTTGTGCAACTGTGATTGGAACGGATTATGACAGATTGTGCGGATCCGTGAAATGTATTTTGATTTCATAAAATAAAGAGAAAACATGTAAATAATTAAAAACACAATTCTAAAACAAACCAAACTTAATATAAATTAACACAACTAAAACATGCAAATTTTTTTTTTTTTTTTTTCTGGCAGTTTTTTTTCCTAAAAATTAAGTATCCTTATTCAAAGGGGAAATTCTGCTAGTGTATTGGGCACTACGCCACAAGACAGCGATTTGGAGGAGCAATTTTTTTTGTAGGTACGAGGGGCGTTCAAAATATTCTCGGTATTGATACGTTACAACCTCTTTTATATATATATTAGTTACTGGCCGCTAAGATTCATCCATTGACATTAAAAAAAAGTAAAATTGGAACCGAGATGTTCTTTTGTTTTTCTGCAATTGCCGAACAAACATGAACACCATGAGCGAATTAACAATTTTAACGAAATTAGAGCACCGATCCGTCATAAAATTCTTGACAAAACAGGGTAAAAATCAAAAAACCATAAAAGAGGAAATGGATTGTGTTTACCGTGAGTCTGCTCCTTCTTTATCTACTATTCAAAAATGGTCAAGCGAATTTAAGCGTGGAAGGGAGAGTATTGAAGATGACCCTAGACCTGGCCGGCCTGTAGTGGCTACCTCACAAGAAAATATTGATAAAGTGGAAAAACTTATATTGGAAGACGGCCGAGTGAAGGTAAAATCTATAGCTCAAGTAACCAATCTCTCTATTGGTACCGTACATGACATTATACATGACCATCTTAATATGTCAAAAGTAAGTGCAAGATGGGTTCCGCGAATGCTGACGCTTCTCCAAAAGGATATGCGTGTGGCTTGCTGTTCAGATTTTATCGACCTGTGTGGTGAAAATCCCGATGAGGTGCTGCAAAAAATAGTTACTGGAGATGAAACCTGGGTTCATCATTATGACCCAGAGAGCAAACAGGAGTCCATGCAGTGGCACATTAAGGGTTCAGCTCATCCCAAGAAGTTCAAGGTAATCCCGTCAGCTGGCAAGGTCATGGCCACAATATTTTGGGATTGTGAAGGAGTTTTGCTTATCGATTATAAAGAAAAAGGTGTAAATATCACAGGGCAGTACTACGCTAACGTTATACGTCAATTAAGAGATGCGATCAAAGAAAAGAGGCGAGGAAAGTTAACCAAAGGTGTTCTGCTTCTGCATGACAACGCCCCTGTCCATACTGCTCATATTGCCAAGGCAGCTATTGTTGAATGTGGGTTTGAAACTGTTACTCATCCACCCTATAGTCCGGACTTAGCCCCAAGCGACTTCTTTTTGTTTCCCAATCTTAAAAAGGATCTGCGTGGAAATAAATTTTCTGACGATGAAGCGTTGAAGACGGCCGTGGAGGAGCATTTTTACACCAAAGATAAAAAATATTTTTATGAGGGATTAAAAAAAATAATTGATCGATCTTATAAGTGTATGAACATAGGGGGGGAGTATATTGAAAAATAAAAATATCAAACTTTTCGTACTTGTTTGTTTTTATCCACATACCGAGAATATTTTGAACGCCCCTCGTATGTATTTTTATTTTCTATGTATTATTATTATTTTAGGTTAAATTTAGATTTTGTTTTAATATAGTTTATTTAATGATAAATTGTTAGATAAGATAATTTATTTGTAAAAAATATGAAATAAAATTGATATTAATACTGCGAAGGGATATAAATCCCGTCCGCGTGAAATGGTGGCTACATTTCCCGACTGAATTGCAAAACTGATTTTTTGGGCAAAGAAAGAGCCAGCCCTCTTAAAAACCTAGTACATAGGCGAGCCATAAGTCATTCTTATATTAAATATTAAAAAAATATTAATATAGGCACTGTTATGGCTTGGGCATCCTTCTATTCCGTTTCCTATAAAACAAATCTTTACACAAATAGTCTATTCGTCTGACAGCGGCAATCAAACCGTCGACCAGAGCAGTCGATGACCAATCGGTGGTTCTTTATATTAAACAAATTACTTGAAGTGCAAATAGTGGGTTATATATCAAAAGGCGCGGTGGTGGCTCGGTTGTAAGAACGCGTACCTTAAATCCTACAAAGGTCAGTTTAAACCCACCCGGCATGTACCAATGAGAAATACACCTTTCTTGCGTACATTTGTCATAGATTCACAACACCACCTCAAAAAGCACTTTAAGCCGTCGGTCCCGGTTCCACTAATGCCAACTTTTGGAATCGTTAATAAATTGTCATAAAAAAGACATATCCTCGCTAAGCCGCCTGGTCAGCGTGGCGGGTGTAGGCCAAATTCTCCAGATTTGGAAGGCCCATCTCCAGCAGTGGAGGTCTAGGACGCTGTATTCTAGGGGCTGTAATAAATCAATGAAATAGCAAAACAGCCGGCCAGTCTGATAGACCTAGTAAACTTACTGTGTAGCCTGGATTCAGTGCTTCCTAATTTCCTAACCCGGACGAGCACTTGTGAGTAACATATCTTTTCTGTACAGTGTTATAGTGTGGTCTCTAACTCTTGATTTTAGCAGGTTTAGGTTTCCCCTAGCTTGAAAGCTGGCTAAGCTAATAATTATAAGCGGAACAAGGTTCTAAATCACAATTTCAACAACGAACACGCAACAGACACAATAACTTAATATATCATACATACATACATATACATACACAATAAAAAATATAATATACATACAATACTTATAAACATAAGTTCTTATTCTGTTGTTTAACTTCACTATCTGACATTACCTATTTATATAATCTGTGGTTTACGTCGTTGGTAACATACTTAACAATTTGTTTATTTAAATGTTATTATATATAGGTATGCGTGTTACTGTTTGTAAACCTAAATAAATAAAAATATAAATAAATAGATAACTAAAATGCCAAAAAATAACAGGATGGTGCGCGCTTGATAGTCTGGTGTTACACTGATATTCACATAGTTTTTTAGTTAAGCGAGAGAACGACTGCCTTGAAGCTCTGAACCCTAAAACTGAATGCTATCTTTCTCTGATTCAAGAGGGCTTGGAGCTGATGAACTAAAAGAGTGACCAAGCAGCAAAAAAACAAACATTGTTTTTTTTATACACAAAAAACAACCCGCAGCTGCGACATATAAACAGAATATACAAAGGCTTTACTGTAAAGTTAAAAGGAATCTATATAAGCTACTACATGGCGAAATAAATATACAAGGAAGAGGAAGGGAATATTGAATAAAAACCTTTTTACTTTGATTCGCTCACACGCCTATTTTGTTTGAACAAAACTTTCTTCAATTCCAAATCATTGTCACGGCAAAATGATGTATGTCTTTACGCGATTTACCTTAAGCGCGAATTATACAGAAATGACGTAAGGTGAAGGCGCGATGCAGGCATCTTCCCGCTTCAAAACGTTTCAATACAAAATGTGGGTAGGCGACATGATATGATACTCAAGCGGTTAGCGGCGTGGCTAGCAGTAGCGACTGGAGTGGCGCGCAAGCAGCACGTCGTTTCTGTTACTGTAAATAAATCTTAATTGCACATTAAAATATACAAAATAAAATAT
The DNA here is from genome assembly GCA_910589645.1 of Tinea semifulvella. Classification (NCBI taxonomy): domain Eukaryota; kingdom Metazoa; phylum Arthropoda; class Insecta; order Lepidoptera; family Tineidae; genus Tinea; species Tinea semifulvella. The sequence goes on from OU342612.1 coordinate 1,704,710, forward strand.
AGTACATAGGCGAGCTTAATACCTTCTAGGTATCAGTGTTGGCCGAAAGTTAATCTGATTAACGATTAAAAATTAATGATTTAAAAATCATAATCAAAAATTTGATTATGATTAATTAATCAAAATCAAATTAAAATGATTAAGATTATTAATCATAATCTTTAATCGTGAATTTGATTGTTTGATTAACTATTAACTAGTTATTTATTTATTTAATTTATTGGAAAAGCAACACCAACACCTTATGCAATACATAAATATGCTATACTTCAAAAGCAGTAATAAATAAACCAAAATGGAATTCTGTATAATAAAACAATTAATTCAAAATGTAACCATTCCTTATTCCAATTTAACAGAATATACTTTTATGGCCTATTTACTGCGTAAACGCCAGGGAGGGGGTGGGGCTGAGGTATTACGCGTTAGCTTAGCGTCTCGCTCTCTCTCACTCTCTCGTCTTTTATAGCACTAAACTACTATTAGTCACGTTTCAACACTAGACTGGCTGACACCGCTCGCTCGCCTCGCACTCGGTTGGCGATTTTTTTTTAAAGATTTTGTGATATTGTTTCATTCAGTAATTAATTTAAAAACAAACATGAATTGTGATGATGACTCTAATAGTAGTGGTGTTTCAAATGATCCGTTGGTGTCGTCAAACAATTCCGGGAATTCAACAGTGGTATTGCAATCGGATCTTTCTTCTTCTGCTTTATTTGACGGTACCTATTATAAGCTTTTACTAGACAAATGCACAGAGAAAAACACAGTAGCAGTTTGTATGAAGTGTTCGGACCAGCAGAGTAAAGAAGTTAAGGGCTACGGTAAAACGACATCTAACTTTTTGGGACACTTAAAACGGAAACATGGCGCTGACACAGAAAAGGAATGTAAAAAATATATGAAAGACAATAAGCAAAAGAAAAATAAAAATAATACAGTTCTGACTTCAAGGCAAACTCCAAAAACACCTGTGACTCAAGAAACTTTTGATCGTAACTTAGTAAATTATTTCGTAAACTCAATGATTGCTTTTCGAGCCGTAGAAGACCCGTACTTCATTAAGATGATGGAGGATTTACATGTGACAAATAGTGGAATCAAGATACCCGGGCGACGTTCCCTCAGAAAAAAAGTAGCTAAACAATCATTCGATCAGATTTGCGAAATCAAACAAAACCTAGCTGCAGTGAAATATTTGTGCACCACCGCTGATATATGGTCAGGGAAAAAAAGAAGTTTTTTAGGTGTTACAGTGCACTGGATTGCTAATAACTATAAGAGGCGTTCTGCAGCTTTAGCTTGTCGCCGGTTTAAAGGAGCACACACCTTTGACCGCATAAAAGATTTGCTTCTGGAAATATATTCAGATTTTGATATTGACCCCACTAAAATAGTATGCTGTGTTACTGACAATGGGTCAAATTTTGTGAAAGCGTTCTCTAAACAAACTTAAACATTTCTTGCCAGTGAAGGCAAAAATCGCGCTAGCTCAGAGTCTACTTTTGCCAATCATTGACTACGGAGATGTGTGCTGTGTAAACATGACAGAGGATCAACTGAATAGGATGGATCGTCTCTTGAATACGTGTATTAGGTTCATTTTCTGTTTACGCAAGTTTGACCATATTTCCGAATATCGATCCAAACTTAAATGGTTGCCAATTCGCTCTCGAAGAAATATGAGATCACTGTGCCTACTATACTCTGTGCTAAAGGAACCTAATACACCTAAATATTTAAAAGATTTATTTTTCTACCTCAGCGCCTTTCACAATAAAACTCTTCGCTCCTCACATAATTCCCTCCTATCTATCCCTTCCCATCACACAAACTTTGTTTCCAAATCTTTTGTTGTGTCATCTTCATCCCTGTGGAACAACCTTCCTGTTGAAGTCAGACAAGCACCCAGCAGACCAATATTCAAGAAAAGAGTGTACAGTCATTTTTATAAGTCACTAGCTTAACTTTTTACTGACTTTAATCCATTGTAGGTAGTTATTATTAACATTAAGGTATTTATGTATTATTATATAATTTTATTGTATTATATTTATGTAGTATTAGTATGTATGTGTATATATTATATATATGTATATATATATATTATAGTTGTCTAAGTATGTTAATTTTTAATATTATTTATGTTTCATTTTAATATTTTATTTCTCTATTTGCACCGTACTCATATTTAAATGTCCCAATGTCCCAAAGGTTAACGGGAAGAGAATGTCTTGCGGCATTACGTTCGCCTTTTGTATAGATTTACAATAAAGTTTTTAAATAAAATAAAATAAATAAAGCGTTCAAGAAATTCGGAGTAAATACGAAATCCTTAGTCGAATATAATGAATCTTCAAGTGCAAGTAGCAGCGAGAACGAGTTAAGTGAAGAAGAACTCGAAGTGACTGAAGGAGAGTTCGGCATAAGACAGGAACACGAACATTATGATCTTTTGTTAGAAGAAAGTATGGTATACGACCATTCACAAAACAGTTTGTTACCATTTCACTTCAGATGTAATGCGCACACTTTAAATCTGATTGCTAGTAAGGACGTCCAAAGCTTGTTGACTGATAAATCGACATGTCTTGGAAAAATGCATTCCACAATAATGGAAAAATGTAACGATTTATGGAGTGCTGCTGCTCGCCCAAAATCAGCTGAGGTGATACATAACAATCTTGGACATACGCTAACACGACCTGGCATAACTAGATGGAATAGTTACTATGACGCTTTAAAAAATATATTGAATATCAGAAATAGTTACTCTCAATTAGCTAGAGAACTTTGTATAAAAAATCCATTACGAGACTCTGAATTTCAATTTATTGAGGAATACTGCCAATGCGCTGCTCCAGTTGCAACCGCTTTGGACATATTGCAGGGCGATGACTCATTTTATGGAATATTATTACCTTGTCTGCATGCACTAAAAAAAAAACTACAGAAGATCACGACGACTACAAATCTAAAATTCTGTGAACCACTTGCTGCAAAATATCTACAAAGCGTAGAGAAAAGATTTGAAGAGTTTTACACTCTTTCGAGTGAAACTAGTAAACATGCAGCCGTTGCAGCTCTGTGTTACCCAAGATTTAAAAAAAGTGGCTAGTATGTCTAACTGCCCCTGATCAAAAGAAGTGTATGAACATTTTTAAATCAGTCGTAAGAAAGGAAATATCAGAAATCCCAGAACTTTTAACAGTCAACAATGCAGCAAATAATACACGCCACCAAGATGACGAGTTTTTTGATTTCAATTCCGACTCTGGCAGTGAAGCGGAATCAGTTGATGCTAAAAAGAGAGCGGATATGATCATTTCAAATTTTTTTGCCGAGGGAAGCCAAGAACTAGAGCTTCTACAAAGTTATCCTGTTATAGGCAAAGTGTTTGTTAAGAACAACACACCAATGCCGTCCTCTGGCTCGGTAGAAAGAATGTTTTCTTTTGCAACTATGCTGAATAAACCTAGGTCACACAAATTATCTGACGACTTATTTGAAAAAAAAGTAGTTATGAAATGTAACTTGAACATCAAGAAATCAGAAATGTAAAGATCGGAGGTCAGTTGATTGAAGATATTCGTCAAAATTAGAATTCAGTGTATTTGAACGTTAAAAATTATTTTTTTGTTTTTTGAATAATTATTTAAAATATTTTAAGAAATGTGTATCATTATTTTCTATCATTTCTTTTATATAGAATTAATAACATTAATGGATGTATTAGTTTATAATCATGTTAATCAATTAATGATTAGTGATTGATGATTAATATCAATAATCATGATTAAGATTACTATTTCAATCATGATTATTCTAATCATGATTAATGTAATCTGATTAAATTTAATCAAATTAATTAATTGATTAAAAAATTAATTGATTAATGCCAACATTGCTAGGTATTCTCTAACAGCTAACCTTTGGGAGAATAAAATAAGAAATTTTGGGATACAGAATTAGAAGGAGAAAATAAATATTAAATACCTTTCACTAGATATTTAAAGAAATTCATATTCAAATGTAATGAAATAAACATATATGTCAGTTACATAGGTACATAAAATATATTCTTATAAACATAAGTAACCATTTACATAAATAATACCTGTTGCGGCCAGAGCGACAACTAACCGCGGGCGCGGGGTCCGGGGCAGCGATACGACGGTGGACAGCTGACAGTGCAGCCTACGGCCTTGAAGAGCGAGGTCGCGCCACTCATTACAACTTTTAACAAAAACATTCTTAGCCTATGTCTAGGCAGTTAGGGCTTTGCCAATATACTGGTGAGCTGATAAGAAGTCTTTCATTTACCTGACCATCAGCCGCCACAATACCTACTAATAATATAAATAATTAATCGGTATTTCTCTGATGGATAGAGTCCGAAAAGTATACATCCATCAGAAAATCAAACTTACCGATATAGCCTTCAAAATTAGTAAGTTGAGTGGCAATGGGCCGGAAACGTCTGTCGCAGAACCGATGGAGTAGACGAGTTCTGGAGTGGAGGCCACGTACAGAAAAACCCAAAGTGGGAAGACCCCTCGCCAGATGGACGGATGACCTGAAAAAGTTCTGGCTGGATGAGGATAGCAAAAGATGTGCGAGCCCTGGGGGAGGGCTCCATCCAGCAGTAGAGAGACATAGGCTGATAATGATGATGATGATTAATATAAATACACAATAATAATCCATGTAATAGAAATACGTGACGATATTGAATTTAATGTATAGTTCTGCGAGATAATTAAACAATATTCAGCTCTTTACGACCATACTAAGCCGGAGTACAGTAATAAAATTGTACAAGATAAAATATGGAGAGACAGGATTAAAAGTCGGTGCATTATTAAGATATTTAAATAGTCAAATAAACGATAAATTCACCCTGTGTAATGAATCGCTATGACGTGTCTTCGCTTCTGTGATATAATTTTAAGTTACGGGTCGACTGGAGCTGTGGTTGATAGTGGCACAAGCCATTGGATTGCCACCGGTCTGTCACCATTGCTCTAGAATAGTACGTGAAGCCAGGGGGTGGAAACTTAGAACAAGGAATTGCAAATTTCGGTTCAAATATAAAGTGGCAAATAAATAAAAAATACAGCTTCGAAAAATACCTAATTCATTTTGCCATTAGTGAACTGCATAACGCTGACAAAGTTGGATATCCCTTAGACCGAATATTAACTTAAATCGAACTGGTGTGAGATGGACGGATAACATTAAGAAGTTTGGATAGGAATGACAAAAGATCATGCCTTGAGCAAGGCTTATATTCACCGGTGCAAGGACAAAAGAAGTTGATCATCGTATTAATTATCATCATCATCAGCCTGTATCTCTCCACTGCAGGATGTAGGCCTCCCCCAAGGCTCGCCACTTAACGCGATCTTTCGCTACCCTCATCCAACCCCCACCGTTTTTTAGGTCATCTGTCCATCTGGCGGGGGGTCGTGCCACTCTGCGTCTTCCCGTACGTGGTCTCCACTCTAGAACCCGTTTGCCCCATCGATCGTCGGTTCTGCGGCAGATGTGTCCGGCCCATTGCCACTTCAGCTTGCTAATTTTAAAAGCTATGTCAGTAACTTTCGTTCTCTGACGAATATCAACGTTTCGAACTCTATCCATTAGAGATATACCAAGCATAGCTCTTTCCATGGCTCGCTGAGCGACCTCAAATTTATGGACCAGGTCCACGTCTCTGCTCCGTACGACATTATCGGGAGGACGCACTGGTTAAAGACCTTAGTCTTTAAACATTGTGGTATAGACGATGAGAGGATGTGCCGGAGTTTCCCGAATGCCGCCCATCCTTGCTAATTATGCTATAACTAATTGACATGGAGCTGTTAACATCAGATATGTTGCGAAGGGTGTTATCAAACTTGACCTTGTTTCGTCTAAGGCAGAGGTTCTCAAACATGATAGAGCAAAACGAAAAAAGCGAACTATTTGACGAAGCCTTAAAATAATCAAAAAGTAATTTAATTGTATGTGTATTCTTTAGTTTTTATTTTAGATACACTAACAGTTTACATACTGCATTTCAAGCATTTGCAAACCAAAGGCAGTGTGTATTATATTTATTTATTATTATTTTAATTTAATGTTTTTTTTTCATATAATATTTATTCGAAGGTATATAATTAAAACTACTTAAAGAGTAAAAATTAAATATGAACGAAACCCAATAAAATATAAACTATAAGTAAAAAATGTCCCCTAGATACGATCCTTCAGGGATAGACCACCTCCGCGGTCTAGTGGTAACAAACGTTGCCGTGAACTCGGGAGGTCGTGGGTTCAATTCCCACTGGGGGCAGTTGTACATTGTATGGTTTGTCTCGATCTGAGTGTTTATATGTATAATATGTATATATTTACGACAAAATATAACACCGCTTGAAACAAGACTTATCCAATACACACTTTTGCGCCGTTTGAGGTCGAGACGATGGGCTCATGGGGACACTCAGCCAAGTCTGGCCAAGAAGTTGTCCAAACGTAAAAGTCTAGAGACAGGAACGCTGGCAATTATTTCTGCCAACGTATTAGCCTCGCTATACAGAGGGGAAATGTTGCCAGCCTCCTTGGGACTAATAAATCAATAAATATTTCCAGACAGGTCACACAGCGCCATCTGATTTCCGTGGTAAGCTACGAGGCTTGTGTTACGGAAACTAGATGGTTGATAAACTACATTTTATACTTTTTTTTTTGTAAATATATACATATTATACATATAAACACCCAGACCGAGACAAATTATACAATGTACAAATTGCACCCGGTGGAATCGAACCCACGACCTCCCGAGTTCACGGCAACGTTTGTTACCACTAGACCATGGAGTCTTTTTTTTTTAAATAAATATTACTATTTAAAACTAACACGAGATCTAATATCATAATAATATTAATAAAAAAATGAATTATTTCTAACAAAAAAACATTTGTACTTTAAAATTACAAGTATTAAGCTTGTTCACATTTATCATCGGAGGGGACCGTGGATTAAGATTGTTTATTTGGTCCATTGCTTAGGATTTAGGGAGCCCAGTTTTGTATGGCCCGGATTTGTTAGCTCATTTCATTCACTCACAGTAAGTGACCTTTTCTATTTTTTCACGTTATCTTGATTTTATTTTTGGGATAAAACTACAAATTTGGGACATTGATAAGTACTACGTATAGAGAGGCGTATCCAAACAAAAAACGTGTCGTTACTTGCAAGAAAGAAAGAATAAAAAAAGTGTTTTAGAATTTGTATAACTCAAATATGTGTACAAAACATTTTCTTAACAAATTCTACTACTATTTTTTGGTTGTACACACAAATTACATCATTAATTTTGAGCTTTTTTTGTACTACGTGTGCTGTACAATAAAACATATTACAACAATTAACACCATACTCGTACATTCCTAACGGAATTCTGTTAAGTAGTACTCGTAATTTACAGTTATATTTTTTTACACATTTATCATTATAGATATCACGACATTAATTGTCCTGTCTAGAGAGCGTTATGCAAAGGCAATGAAAAAAATTATCAATGTATTAAACAGCTGTTTAAAAAATTTTAACATTTTTTTTCTTTAATGTTAGTTATACATTCTGTAGCTGTCTTCAGTTGTCAGGAACGCATTCTCTCAGCGATCAGACTATAGGGCATATTTCTGTGATTGCATAGTCACGTTGGCTGTGACCAACCAGATTATTTTTAAATGCTACATTACTATTTTAGACAAATCAATCTCAAAGATGTCGGTCGAAGGACCAAAACCGATATTGATCCGGGTCGAAGGACCAAAAAAAAACTGTAATTCAAGCATTTTTTACACTTTAAGGACTTCAGGTTATAGGAAGTAATCATTCTACATATAAGAGTCTAAAACTTTATATGTACGCGTAGTAACTACGGTATAAGGGTGCATATTTTGTACCTAGACATATATGGTTTAGTTGAAATGAGTTTATTACAGAAGTTTTCAGAACACTTTCCAGATTAATCATAAGTAATTCAAATATCTAATAATAGGTACCGTGAAATTAGACAATAAAGTAGCAGAGGGTAGTTTTAATTTAATTCAAATAGCATCACCGGTTCCTCAAATACTAATTTGGATTCAGCGGGCCGAGGAATAAATTTGTATAAAATTTTCATTATGATCTTTTGAAGATAAGATTTGGTTTTTATATTTTTTTCCAAAAAAAGAAAAATAATTATTCATTATTTTAATCGATTTCGGGTAAAAGATGAAAGAAAATGTTTTAGAAAAACAAATATTGGCGACTAAAGAGTTGCCCCTTATTTTGTCCATGTTTGTAAACGAAATATCGTGACATAAAATTATCCTTCACATTTCTTAGGATCAAACGAAAATATCTGTGGTGTCAAGGAAAAAGGGGATAAGTACAAAACTTGAACTTTTCACTAGAGGCAAATTAAGAAAACAACTCATTTTTATAATTAGAAAATTTTAATTTACGTAATGTTCAATTTCATTAGTTCACATTTGTAAAGGAAGGGCAAAGCACGAAAACTAAATGCAAGCCCACCTCGATCCTTGGCGCCGCATCAGACTGGAAAATTCTCATGGATACATTTGAACACCATTATAGGATCCCAGATGAACTAGCTGTATCAGCCTATAGGCCAGACATCTTAGTGTTTTCTCGGAACTTGAAAAAAGTTATCCTTATTGAACTTACCGTTCCGTGGGAATCAAATATTCCAAAAGACCACAACATGAAGTCGAATAAATATTATGATCTCACAGAAGAAATGATCAGGAACGGGTTCAAGACTCAGCTTTACGCAGTGGAAGTTGGTGCAAGAGGAGTTCCAGCAAAATCTTTGCATCACTTACTGAAAGAATTGGGCCTAAGCAGGTCTGCCGTCAATACATTTATGGAACGAGCTTCCAAGACGGCACTAACGGAATCATACAGTATTTGGTTGGGTAGGGAGAGAAGTAGAATGGTGGATGGTGAGCGTATTATCGCGAAATAGAAAAAAAAAGGAGGCCTCCTTTTCTTAAACCAGCCAATTGTCGGTCGCAAGCCCGAGACACCATTCTTCTCATCTCTTACCCACACACGATGGACCCGACACCCGCACGGTGAATCCATGGAATGCTTAGAAATTTGTCTTCTCTTCTATACTTTAGGTACGAGTCGACTCATCTCACTATGCATAACTGAATTATTGTCGGTAAAAGAGCGATACTGAAATAACTCGATTGAATTCTTTTTAAATATTTATACATTTTAATGTTACGACTAGCCCCTAGTAGGGGTGTAGAATAAACTATACAGTTTATAGACTCATCTCCTTATTGCATTGACGCATATGAAGGTTTTGAACCAAAAGGTGCAAAAATCTAATTTTTAAATTTTTCGACTCATCTCCTTTTTCCTTGACACCACAGATATATCAGTCAAGGGTTTTTTTTTGTATAATAGTATTTATAATATGACTGCTACATTATTTAATAAGCTACCGGAAGACCGTAATTATTGTATGACCCTTTGGTAAAAAAAAGGCTTACAATAAGCTTGATGAGTTTTTACAGGTTTCATTGATTTTTTAATTGATTAAAAAAATCAGCGCGTGTGCTTACTTGTGGCAACCAGCGCTGGCAATCATCCATTAAATATGCACTACAATTACTATTTTAGACAAATTAATCTTAAAGATGTCGGTCGAAGGCAAAAATCGATATTGATCCGGCTCGATGGACCAAAAAGGTTAACTTTAATTAAAACAACTCGCTTTAGTCCCTACAGTTGTAGGTTATAGGTATGCTGCTTGACAAGATGCTTTAGTACTTTTTGCTTCAATGATTGCAGGTTATAGAAAGAGGGGAAGACATCATATGAGCATTTGACCGCCTCCGTGGTCTAGTGGTAACAAACGTTGCCGTGAACTCGGGAGGTCGTGGGTTCGATTCCCACCGGGGGCAAATTGTACATTGTATAATTTGTCTCGGTCTGGGTGTTTATATGTATAATATGTATATATTTACAAAAAAAAAGTATTATATGTAGTTTATCAACCATCTAGTTTCCGTAACACAAGTCTAGTAGCTTACTACGGAAACTAGATGGCGCTGTGTGACCTGTCTGGAAATATTTATTATTATTATTTATTTAATTAACCATTATTTATGATTAGTGTTTTAAGACTATAGTTGTGTGCATCTATTATAGCGCCATCTATGATCGAGTTGTGGAACTTTTTCTAACGACTTGTTATTTAAAGAAAGTAAACAAACTTCTAGAATGTTTCGCGTATTTAAATTAATATTTTTATAGATATTTTAACTTTAATGCAAATACACTTTTTTTTTCTTACCTAAAAAATTTAATAAATTCACTTCTTTTCTAATTGGTTTTAATTAAACCGAAAAACATGCATTTAAGTGTAGGAATGACATTTGCCCAATTTAGATTGCGGATATATTGGTCAAAAAAGGGATATTATGCTAAAGTAGTATTTATTATGCGTCTGAAGAGATCAAATCGAAATTTTGACATAGGTCTCCAATATTCGCTGAGACTCAAAATTGCTATCGGCCTCTTTGTGTATGCGCCTCACGTTCTGAAGCTAGTCCTGTCAATTTTATCATTTTTCCCGGCGTTGTGTGTTCCTTGTAGACATATATGAAGGTAGACCAGATAAAAATTTATTTTTGTAGGTATCCAAATTACTCGGCGATCATGATATTATTATTATATCCCTTAGAACACAGAAATTCGAAGACGCATCGGTATGGCTAAGAACGCTATATCTTTGCTACAGAAAATATGGACGGACAGGACGATCTCCATAAAAACGAAAGCCAGATAACGAGACTCGTAAGATCACTTGTTTTCTGGTGGTCTCCATATTCAACTGCCAAAACATTATTCAAAAAACTGGTGTTTTCACACTTTCTAAATAGCTCCACACAGCGTCGGTAAGTAGTATATATACATATGTATGATTATGTACATAATAATATGTATGTAAATATTAGTATTTATTTTATCTATATTATAATATTTATTCCATGTAAAGTAAGTATATATTAATTAGCCGTTAATTTAAATAGTTATTTAATACTCGTATTATTATTATCTTTATGATTGCACCTATATTTAATCAAATTTGTCCCCAAGGTTTGGCTGTCAGATAATGTCTTCGGGCATTAAGTCCGCCTTTGTATTTTGTGCAATAAAGTTTTTATAAATAAATTAATATTCCTATATGGTGCTGAGACGTGGACCATACAGAGCGCCGAACTAAAGCTTGGCGATCCTTTTGTGATGTGGTGTAAACAATACATCCGACAACCATTCGTGATTTATTAGTAAAAATTGTTTATTTCTATAAATAAAATCACATAATAGGTTAAAGTTGTAAATCTGCTATAGTTGAGTTTTCCTTACAGATTCCTTTCTCAGTCAGATTGAACATTAACAGGTCACTGGAATCTGCTAAGCTGCTGGTCTTCTGCTAACAGCTTACTTATTGGACCACGTTTTAGTCTTCCACTACCAGCAGTAGAATCATTCGAAATAATTAAATTAATGACGTTTCATAAATGTCCGTAATAGGTTTACGTGAATAAAGATATTTAGACTTTGACTTTGAAAGGAAGAGCATACAAAATCACGAAGAAAAATAATTTATCTAAAAGCATATTTACTAATTATATTAAATAAATAGTAAAAAATAACTATAATACTATTAAATAAAGGCTTGTGTCTTTATATTATGTCTATGACGATATTTATTTTATTCCTCTTTTTGGGTCTTTTAATTTGCAAATATTGAATTATTATTGCCGGTTTTTGGTCTCCATTTTGGTATATAAATTGAGTCTATTTTTTTGTATTGAACTATTCTGATTGCTATTTTATTTATAGTTTTTAGCGTGAAATGCTTAAAAAAATGTTTAATATAAATTTTGTCATGACGTTTGACTTGTCGCTTTTTTTACGCTTTGAAAGTAGTATTTGGGGTTGCGCTATGGTTTTCATATATTTTAAGCAAATTCGGAATAAACTGAGCTTTGCTTTGCATTCAAGTGGAACATAGCATAAGTTAGACCACAAACCAAATACAAAATTATTTCCCATATCATTATTAGAGTCACTAAAACACAAACTCCTAGACCTACACGGTTGGAGATGGGCCATTCAGAAATTTCTGAAGAATTGTGTCTGATATTAACTTTTAATTTCAATTTATTTTACAAGTTGGCATTAGTGGAACTGGGACCAGCGACGGCTTAATTTGCTCTCCGAGGCACGAGAACGGTGGCGTAGTAAATCCTTGGGGACAGCTAGACACGATACGACCACAATACGTATGTCACGACCTGTACGAACGCGCACAGATTTTTCCGCCCTCACACAGACTTACAAAGCACAATTATGGCGTCATCATCATGCGTGGAATACTGTCCTCCCGTATGGGATGGTTCTCTAAGTACTTTTTTGGATAGTGGACGAATCGCTGCAGCTTCGCCGAGATGTGGCCTCCCTGAGCTTGTATTACAAGCTATACTACGGTGAATGTTCTGAAGAGCTCAACAACCTTATCCTTCCGCCCTATGTTCTATATTCCGCATTCGAACCACCCACCACAAAATATGCGCCCTCATACCGTACCCACTATCCCTACGCGTACATATAAATTTGGAGACTTACATCTGTTGCACGCTAAAAATGTTAAATGCTCTCCCAGTCAGGTTGGTATAATGGTAGAGACTGATGTCAGTCGTAAGTGACTGCCATCAGGTATGCGCGATGTCACATGTCGGTTTAGTAACAGTAAGCTACTTAACACGACACAATGGCAAGCTTACAATATTCGTTCTCCGTTTTTGCCGATAAACCCAGTAAAGTGTATCCACACGTTTCGGGGTGAAACTCGAATTGCCGTCATGCCCAGTCAAGCCGGGGACTGATGTCAGTCATGAGGTTCTGATTCCAGTTGCTAACATAAATCACATGTCGCAAATAAAAAAATAAAAACGTATAAAATGAGAAACTCGCCCCAAGAAGAAGACTTACTCAGTGCAATAAAGTTTATAAATAAAAAGGATTTTATTGAGATGTATTTTGAAAATATTCTTTTTGTAAGTAGTCGATTTTCCTTCTATGACTGTCCATTAGAGGTTGTATCAAATAAATAAGACGTTATTTACTATTCCGTCTATAAAAGCGGTTTCCAAACTTCAAATACGTTCTCTGCTATTCCAATGCAATCCTATTTGCTGATTGTCGATTCCTAACATTGTAAAAATAAAGCCGCTGCTACATGCACAAAGCTAGGATGTTAACTGTTGTCATGTAGCTATGACGTCACAATATATACTCGTATACAAATAACGTTATATATCATTATGTTCATCTTCTTTTATGCGAGAAAAACCAACGTACTAGTGTTTGAAAGAAGAAGCATGACAACCGTAACGTAAAGATAGATGATGAAACTCAAAAAAAAGTAAATGATTTTTTTATACCTGGGAATTGTTTCCACTGCGGTTGGAAGTATGATAGGGATGTTGAAAGAAGAGTGAACGCGGGAAATAGTGTTAAAGGTGCCCTGAGGTCACTGATTGCCAGTCGAAATGTTAATAACAATGCCATGCTGGTACTTATGTATGAAAGCGAGACGTGGATATGTTAGAATACGCTTGAGAGTAGAGTTAATGCAGTAGAAATGAGGTCGTTGCGTCGGATATGCGGCGTCACTGACGGACTGCATACGCAATGACGAAATACTATAAATATATATATAATAGTGATTAGAAAGATACAACCTATATCTATTTTGATATGTAGGTAACTGCTTCTTAACCGAATAATCTAATTATTTTAAAAGTGTTTACAGTTGAGGACTTTAATATATCTTCTGGTATTTTGTTCCACATATTTACAACTCTGTTATTCATTAAGTGATATCCTACATGGCTGGATTTTATCACTAGTTTCATTCCGTGGTCACGACGGAGAAATATCATTGTGTTAAACCTAAATATTTTGGCTAGGTGGGGGCAGTTATACCTTTCTGTTACAATTTTAAATGTCTCAATTATATCTCCTCTCATTCTGCGATCCCTGAGACTTGTAAGATTTAAATATTTAAGCCTCTGGTCATATAACTTCTTCCTCAAGCAGTGTGGATGTTAAGTTGCCCGCATCTGTACTCTTTCAAGAATTTATATTTCTTTCTTGAAGTATGGATTCCATACTTCAAAAACATATTCCAATAATGGTCTTTTTATATATAATTTTATAAACGTGTTGGGGTTGTACTTACATGTTATGATATAAGAAAAAAAACATTTTTTTAATTTAGTTTAAAATGTCTAGTATTGACTGTTATGACATATTATTCAATAGGATGTCCCAAGCTGCCTGGGATTTTTTACAAAACAATGTGTATAAGTCTTTATTGAAGGAGTAAAGACCTACTCGGCTGGATTCGTGTTCGGTAAATCGTTGAATATTTTATTCTGACGAAGCTCAGTTCAAAGGCGAATTAATGTATGTTACTTTATATGTTTTCATAAAAAAATGTCTACACAGGGATAAATTAACATTACCCGAAAAAATAATGTTTCTTCCGTTCTTATTTTTATTTACCAGTGATGAAATTCTAAAACAAGCAAAATTTTTTTTATATCTGGGAATTGTTTCCACTGCAGTTGGGAAGTATGATGGGGATGTTAAAAAAAGGAAATGGGGGAAATGGTGAACTGGGTTTACTGATCGGCAGTCCAAATGTCAGCGACAAAGATCGGCTTACTGGCGTTACATTAATTCACATTTTATTTATATTTATACATACATATATGCGCCTCCGTGGTCTAGTGGTAACAAACGTTGCCGTGAACTCTAGAAGTCGTGGGTTCGATTCCCACCGGAGGCAAGTTGTACATTGTATAATTTGTCTCGGTCTGGGTGTTTATATGTATAATATGTATAGGTATATTTACAAAAAAAAAGTATAATATGTAGTTTATCAACTATCTAGTTTCCATAACACAAGCCTCGTAGCTTACCACGAAAACTAGATGGCGCTGTGTGACCTGTCTGGAAATATTTATTTAATTAAATATGTATTAGTATGTAATATTGTTGTGTATGTATTAATACTGTTAAAATACCTTAATTGATGATGCACCTACCACCTAAACTGCCTTCGTGGTCTAGCGGTTAAGTCCGTGGATTTAGACTCGGAGGTACCGGGTTCGATTCCTGGTCGGGAAACAAAAATATTTATAAATATAAATATAAATTTTTATTACATTTAAATAATATTGAATTTATTTGTGATATTTCTCGAGTTTGGTACGCTGGAGACATCGACGAGCTTGCCACTTGTCATGATTGGCCTATAGTAAAGTTTGGCTAAATGTGAATCCGCTTAAATAAGCGTGGTTTCTGACTACCCCGAAAGGGAAACGGTCGTGATGATACTTTACCTTCCATCTATACTGTTTAAATGTCCTAAAGGTTTGACTGTTAGAGAATCCGTCCTTGTAACATAGTGCAAATAAGTTTTTTAATAAAATAAAAAAAAATACATTTGACGGTTATTTTCTCGTCCAACAATACTTGTATACATACTTGACTATAAACATTGACGTCGTTAAAATATATGTATTTTCTTCCCCTCGTATTCCTATTTTCACATCGAGATATTGCCGATCCGATAACACTCATGAGATTTGCAGTAATATCATTTTTCTTCCACTGCGATGACGTCATAGGCAATAAAGTAGACGTGAAGTTTTTTTTTTATTCAATATATAACAAGAGAGGTTAAGAAACGGTATGGTAAATCAAAGCTAGACAAATTAGTACAATTTCGCCTATCTCTCTTCTTTTCATGACAAATCCCTTCGCTCTGCTAACAACTCTCTTCTATCTGCCCAAACACGCACTTCTTCGACAAGAGAACTTCGTGTCAGTTTATTTTTGTAAGTAAATGTTATACTAAATTATTTTTTAAGATTACAAATAAATTACACAGAACATTCTAAAAGTTTAACTTTAACTGCCTCCTTGGTCTAGCGGTTAAGTCCGTGGATTAGACTCGGAGGTACCGGGTTCGATTCCTGGTCGGGACACAAAAATATTTATTAATGTAAATGTATTTATTTACATATTATTTGATTTATTTGTGATATTTCTCGATCAGGCTTATATAATGTAACAAACATTTTGTATTAAAATATGTTTGAAGCCCGCTCTGTCTTGATTTTTTTAAATAGGTGTGGATGGCCAAAAACTTTAAACAACACAACATATCCTGTATTATTGCATCATTGGATAGTGTCATGTAAAGAATCAAATTAAAGGATTTTTTTTTAGTATATACTCGTATCTTTTATTTTTGTGTATTTCTCATTGGTACATGCCGGGCTTATACACAACCTTTTGACGATTTTAAGGAAAGCTTTCTTACTACCGCTCTATTTCATATTTTGTTATATTCCACAAATACAGTGGCCTGTTTGCTTTCAAAGAGAATCCAGTTAGTGTTTTCTTTGTGCGAAAGTCTAACAAGACTTGGAAACGACTTTTCTATTAATAATG
The DNA here is from genome assembly GCA_910589645.1 of Tinea semifulvella. Taxonomy (NCBI): domain Eukaryota; kingdom Metazoa; phylum Arthropoda; class Insecta; order Lepidoptera; family Tineidae; genus Tinea; species Tinea semifulvella. The sequence goes on from OU342612.1 coordinate 1,721,333, forward strand.
TCGTTAATTAAGTATTTGAAATTAATTGGATTTATTAATCGCGACTTATTATACAAATAACAAAAAGTTAAGTATCATCACGACCGTTTCCCTTTCGGGGTGGATTCACATTTAGTCAATTTACTATAGGTCAATCATGACAAGTGGCAAGCTCGTCGATGTCTCCAGCGTACCAAACTCGAGAAATATCACAAATAAATCAGGCGCGGGAAGTGCGGCGTTTTCTGCGGAGAACCTGAAATTGCGCAAATACGCCAACCTTGGTATCGGTTACGAATTTGCGCCGTTTGGGGTCGAGACGACGGGCCCATGGGGACCGTCAGCGAGGCGCTTGGCCAAGGAGTTGTCAAAGCGGCTGACAGAAAGGTCTGGAGACAGGAAGGCTGGCAATTATTTCTGCCAACGTATTAGCCTCGCTATACAGAGGGGAAATGTCAGTCTCCTTGGGACTATCTCGGATGGGACGTCTGTAGAGGACATTTTTTATTTATAGTTTAGTTTATTTTTAATTTTATTATGTAGGTAGCTTTTAAATTATATTTAATGTACAAATAAATTAAATGTATTTATTTACATTAATAAATATTTTTGTGTCCCGACCAGGAATCGAACCCGGTATACAAATAATACTCCACTCAACATTGTTTCAGAACAGTGGTTTGGTTCTATGAACGGTTTCATTAAAATCCAAATTATGTCGCGGTTCGTACACAAATTAATTTTAAATTATTTATTTATTCATCCCTTTCCACAGTACGTACATAAACGTTAAGAGAGACAACGGCGACGAATCGACACTTCGGCGCTTCATCAACACTACGTGCTACAGCAGAAAAAATCTCTTCGATACGCACATTTTTTTTTCTTGTTGATGGTTTTAAATCGATGTTGAATGGGCGAAGTGTTCTATGAAGTATATTCACACTTTGGAACACACCACACTTTGGCAGCGTTGTTCTGACGTTAAACGATTAATGATGAATTGCCACACCTTCCAAAACAGAAATGTCAATATCGTACAGTTTGACATTCTCAACTGTCAAACCATAGACAACAATCATCGTAACTTCTTACGCAGCTAAAAAACATCCTCTTTAACTAAGTGGGGCATCTTAAGATAAATTTTACAGTTTATGTTAAACGGTTACCTATTCTTACATAAAAATATTTACTCCCAATCCCTTGCGGGGTATATTTGTATATTTCACCTATATAACAATCAATATATTTTGGTATGACAGTTAACAAATTTTATAATAATAACAATAATGCTATTAACACCATGCATCGTAGACAAAGGAGCATAGGAACACAATACAGTAGAACCACAAAACTATACAACTATTAAAACGAATTTTCCGTCAAAGGCATGTCAATAAATTCTGACAGGTTATAAAAAGCTCTATTTTGGAAAAAGAGTTTCAATTTTGTTTAAAATTCACTTAGTTGTAGTCTAGTTATAATCTCAGGTAGTTTATTGTATAATGTAATTTTCAACGGCAAACCTTGTTTAAACGTTTTTCTTAACCTGGTTTGCCTTATATAGATTTCATTCTTGTTTCTTAGGTTATACTTGTTGGCAGAGACAATTGACGCACTCGTCACGATCACGACATACCTCTTTGGCTTCTTCAACATTCATCAACCGCGCATCAAATATACACGCGCTTTTGTTTCGATGGCTTTTTAATGCACCTTCAGCTATTGTTTTATTTATTTAATTGTGATAGGTGAGTCTTGGTCTGCCATGGTCTCTTTTACCCACAACTTTCGCATTATATATCTGGTTCGTCAATCTCTCTTCGCTCATCTCATTTCCTTATTTTTCTTCCTATGCTTTCTTTTATACCTACCCTTTTGCGTATTTTGTCATTACGTATGCAGTCCGTCAAAGTTTCGACGCATATCCGACGCAGACTTCATTTCTAGTGCATTAACTCTACTCTCATGCGTATTCTGACATATCCACGTGTCGCTTCCATACCTAAGTGTTGGTATCAGCATTGCATTGTGTATCTCTCTTTTTTTTTTTTTAGTCATCTTCGCCTTTGGGGCGGAACGCTCCGGGGTTATCCCCATTAAGCGTGCGTTATTCACGGTGGGCGACGGCCCGCCGGTTCCTTGTTTTACCTCGGCGGCTTGAGCCGCCGGGGAAGGGACCACTATAGGATCTGTGGCACCTATGGGCACTAAAATTGTTAGTAACTGCTGGTTAGGCTTCTGCCCCCAGCAGTTGTGTATCTCGCAACTTCTCACTGACATTTCGACTGCCGCTTAGTGACACCAGCGCACAGTTAACACTATTTCCCGCGTTCACTCTTGTTTTAACATCTCTGTCATTCAGTCAGTAAAAACACTGCCCAGATATATAATTTTATTTACTTGTTCTACAGTTTTATCATCAATCTTTATCGTCACGGTTGGCATCCTTCTTCTTTCAAAGGTGCTAGCACCTAGGTTTTTCTCGCATTCCTTACTGTTCCATCTCAAAAATCCACCCTGTATCGTTATACATTTTTCAGGTCAAGTAACAGAATAGGGTTGCATATATATAAATATATATACGGTAAATTAGCATGCAGCCAATTAAATCATGTCAACAGAACGTGGAAACTGAGTTCATAGCAATACTCATCAATAGAGCAAACATCATAAATATGTCGCCTGCTAATAAGATAGACTGAATGTCACCAGGTTTGTTAGTATTTGGCTTTTGGAGCCTATGATATGAGCGTGGTAAATCCGTGTAATTTTCCAAATATTTTTTCAAGGTTACCAGTATATTTTTAAAAAGATTTACATTTAGATATATTATTATACTAAATTAATAAAGCGTAGAGTAAAAAACTAGATAGCAATCCTAATAATTTAAATAGATACGAAATATTAAATAATATTGATAAAAAAATAGTTGTTGCCACAAATTTATAGAACAATCTCCCTGTAAACATAAGGCAAGAGTCTACCAGATCTTCGTTCAAAAAACTCGTCTATCTACACTTTCTAAATAGCTCCCAACAATGTTAATAAGTGTATACATGTATATTTATGTATATTTTTGTGTATGTATTAGTATATTGATATTACAGTATATATAATTATGTTGAATTCATCCTACTATTAATATTTATTTCATTGCACCTATAAATGTTCTAATTTGTCCCCAAGGTTTGACTATTAGAAAATGTCTACGGGCTTTGTACTTTGTGCAATAAAGTTTTTAATAAATAAATAAATGACAGGCGTTGACAACAACATGCATTTTGTTCACGTAAGCATGTGCACGTCCTCAAAACGTCTGTCATCTGAACCTACTCTAAATAAATAAATTGATGTGATAGTAAAACATTCGTCTTTCCTGAGAATGGATTTTATAAGCTCTTTGTCACTTTCTTTTTTGTTCCAGCCAATGCCTCTTTTGTCAGTCTGGGCACCTGTCATGAATTTCTTATTAATAAATAAATATTTTATGTATATACATATAATAAATATAATTAATTAATTTCAGGTACATTTTTTTTGCAAGTAAACAAACACGGTCTGGTGAGTCATTAGAATTAAAATATAGACACTTTACAAAATCATCTGTTATTTTAATCTTCATCATTTGACGAAAAAGGGCGCAAAGCAGGGATTTTGGGAGTAATGAAAACAAAGGAAAATTTAACTATGGCTCATTTATTTCGTAAGTAACCGCTGGGGCTGGGAAGACTAAGGTTATTCATTGGGTGTCCAGTTCAATGCCAACGAGACCCAGGCCGTCGCGCTGACGGTCAATAAGTCCCCCTTCTCTCTACTCCTCCTTCGATCTATAGCCCAGCTTCAACATTCTTGGAGTGGAAATACGACCTTAACCACCGGAACTACATTATGAGCATCACCAAACAGCATCTAAAACGCTCGGAATACTGAACTAGGTGAACGGTTTTTCCCGACTATTATTATTTTTCATTTATTTTTTCCTATATCATAACATTTAAATACAACATTATTCTGCCAAACTATAAAATAGGTTATCGGCAGATAGCTCTCATCACAATAATGATACATCAGTAGTTAGTTTACTAAATATCAAATAAAATACAACTATAATAGATTAGGTAGCAGTTAAATAATAAAAATTAATATACATAGGTTGTATCTTTCTAATCGCATACTATTTTTACACAAACAATCGATTTTGCTACTCAGTTGTTCGAGTAGTTCTCTCTTAATTTTGTTTTTATATGTTAATTGGGAAAGTTTTTTTATACTTATGTTTTTTTTTTCTTTTTCTTTATTATAGCACGACATATGACTCTGCGCCCACCTGATGGTAAGGGGCGCGCAGGGTCCATGAATGATAGCAACTGTAATCAGACACTTATGTCCGACATCAGTGCCTAACACTATGCCGGCTTGACTAGATGCCTTTTCACACTTCGCTTGAAGGACTCCAGGTTATAGGAAAGTGGAAACACAGAGGCATTCCACATCTTTATTGTGCGACAGATGTATGAGTCACCAAATTTATAGGTAGAAGGATAGTGACTACGGTATGTGGGTGCATATTCTGACCTGTGCGTGTGGTTCGGTTGCAGAATGGATACTAAGGAATTAGTTTATTGAGCTCTTCAGAGCACTCACCATAGTATAGCCGGTAGAACACGCTCAGAGAAGCTACATCTCGGCGAAGCTGCAGGGATTGAGATAGACTATTTAGTATTCTGGGAAGTAGAAACTCTCGCGTCCTCCTGCCGTAGTAGTTACCAAGGATGTTCCCTTCTACCTGTTCTCTGTTTGTATGTCTCCTAGTAATAATATGTTGATCATGTGTGTAATATTGTTCTCACCTTTGCGATGGTTTCGCCAAGTACCTCACAGATGCTCTCCTATATGTTCTACAGGGGCGAGCTATTAGAATTGTGGACGATGCCACTTTATCTGAAACTCTCGAATCCCTGCAACATCGCCGAGATGTAACTTCTCTGAGCGTTCTACTATGGTGAGTGAGCCTTTACCGCCTTTCATCCATTCCGAAACCACACGCATAGGTCAAAATATGCTCCCACATACCGTTGTCACCGTCCCGGATGTATAAATTTGGGGACTTATACATCTGTCGCACAATAAAGAAGTAGAATGGTATTCAAGCCTCTGTGTTTCCACTTTTTTCCAAGAGGTGAGCGCAAGGTCACACGTCGTGCTAGTATGAAAAAAGAAGTGCGTAATAAACCGACCAGAGTCAAGGGATCGGGTGCGGGCGCGGTTGCACATCACTATGCTCAGCCTGTGTCTCTCCAATGCATTCAGCTCGACGAGTACATCTTTTAAAAAACGACTAGGCGTCCGAACCAATCGGGGAAGAAGCCACCGTTCGTACCGATAAACCCAGTAAAGTGTATCCCCTCAGTATGTCAGTCATGATTATCTGATTCCGGTTGCTAACATTCATGGACCTCGCACGTCACTTACCAACAGGTGGGCGCAAAGTCACATGTCGTACTATATATATTTAACAAATAAAAAAACTTCCTGTCTACAATTAAATCCCCATCTTAACAAAACTAATATTTCTCACCGAACAATAAATACGGTAAGCGATTTATAAACAATAGGTACCGTGTTGGCGACAGAAAACGATTCATGCATATTTATTCTGGGCAATAAAAATAATTCTTCAACAAAAGGAAAGTTATGAAGCAAAACAAATAAGGCCGTTGTACGAGCTGGATGATAGATGGCGCTAACAGCAAAAAGGGGGACTGCCGCATATTTCATTATTAACGGTTTTGCCATAAAGCAGCAAGTTTCCAAATAAATGTACCGGGCTACCGAACGAAGGTTTTATTCGTTTATACGGTGACAATTGGACCTCAATAAAATAAAACATAAAAATAAAGTTTATTAAAAAAGAAAAAAAACTGGAAAAAAAGAATAAATCAATATACAAAACTAATCTGAACTAAAAAGAAAAAAAAAACAAGCTCAAGGATTCCGTCGACATAAAGTGTGGGAACCAGCGGAATTACACCATTAAAATATTTTTAATTACGATATTACGATGCACAGAACAAATACTAAATTCTAATGCAAAACATAGTAGCTATAACAGTCGGAACCCATTATTAAAAATATTTGAGGCAGTCTCGGTTACCGTTAAATTCGGTCACCTAATACATTAATATTTTTAAATTGTCGAGTAGATACGTACCTACCTACTGGTATTTTACACATTACATATTTTAAGCTAAGTTTGTATTGTAGGTATGTAAGTATTGGGTGTTAATAGTTATCTACCTATAAAAATTGACTTTAAATATTTATGGATTAAGCCTCACTACGTATGTATTTTGCGTTTATATGAACTTTATACTACTTAGGTAGGTAGGTGTAGGTAGGACCTACATTGAAAGAAATAAAATATTTATTTTTATAATATAGGCGCGGTGGTGGAAGAAACGCGTTCCTTAAATCCTACAAAGGTCAGTTCAAACCCACCCGGCATGTACCAATGATAACAAATTTTTCTTACGTACATTTGTCATAGATTTACAACACCATCGTTCCCGTGCCTTGGAAAGCACGTCAAGCCGTCGGTCCTGGTTTCACTAATACTAACTTGTGGGATCGTTGATAAAATGTCATTAAAAATTGACACCAAACCCTCGCCAACCCGTCTGGCCAGCATGGCGAGTGTAGACCAAATTCTCCAGGAATTTCTGGAAGACCCATCTCCAACAGCGAAGGTCTGGGAGTTATCATGGGTTTCAAATTTTTTTTTTAGTATGGTTGAGTAACTGAAAATTTTGATGTATTTTCGATAAAGCAGGTTCATTATTTAGAGGTGAGATACAGAATAACCCTGGCACTGGCTTTGAAGGCTTTATTTATGATAATTATTATGCGCTTTTATTGTCTGGTTATTTCTTTGTTCGATTGTACTTCGGATGTTTATCGCTTCGATGTAAAAGTTTTAATTTTATTGTTCTGGAATAATTTGCAATTTATTGGTGAATTACCTCTTTAAGTTTAGATCTACGAGTATTGTCTTAAATTTTTACAGTTTCCTATAATATTATAAGAAGCTATTCACGAAAGCGTTTTTAAATGCTAATTACTGCGGCATAAAGGTCAATGGGAAATTCATCTCACACCTCCAATTCGCGGATGACATAGTCATTATAGCCAGATCGTTTAAGGATCTTCAGCGGAATGTTAAACGGCTAAAACGTGGCTTTGCAGCAGGTTGTCTCGAAATGAACTTGGACAATAAGAAAGTCATGTTTAATGATCATGTAAAGCCGAGGCCAATCTGCTTTGCAAACGCTACTCTCGAAGTTGTCAAGACCTAAAGTACATCTATCTCGGACGAATTAAGCGCAGCCAACTTCAGCAAAGAATCCGACAGACGTATTGAGCTAGGATGGCCGACATTTGGGAAACTGAGGCGCATTCTCTCATCGTCCATACGACAATGTTTGAAGACGAGGGTTTTCGACCAGAGCGTTCTACCCAGTAATGTTAGGAGCAGATAGGTAGACTCTGACAGTGGGTCTGGTCTGTCTGAATAAATCCAAAGCCGCTCAGCGAGCTATAGAGAGAGCTATGCTTGGTATTTCTCTGATGGATAGAATTCGAAGAAGACAAATTTCTAAGAATTTCATGGTTTAACCGTGCGGGTGCCGGGTCCATCGTGTGTGGGTAAAAGATGAGAAGAATGGTGTCTCGAGCTTGCGACCGACAATAGGCTGGTTTAAGAAAAGGAGGCCTCCCTTTTTTATTTTATTGCGCGAAAATATATATAATAAATATAAATATATGGGTATATGTAGTATATGTATTTTTATATATATGTATTAGTATTACTATATTTATTAGTATATAGTTAAACCGTAGAATTTAATACAATTTTGCACCTACCTTTCAATATAATACTCAAGTTGTCCCAATGGTTGGCTAGGATAGAATGTCTAGCGGCATTATAAGCCCGCCTTTGTCTTTTTGCAATAAAGATTTAAATAAATAAATAAATAAATAAAATACGCTCACCATCCACCATTCTACTTCTCTATCTCTATTTATTATTATTATTCGTCAAAGAACGAAAAGATATCAGCTTTTAAAATTAGCAAGCTGAAGTGGCTGTGGCGCAAAACTGATGAAGGATTAAGCAAACGGGTTCTAGAGTGGAGATATTCAAGTTCTATCACGATGGATTTTCACACTTCGCTTAAACTACTCCAGATTATAGGAATAGGGAAACGCACCGGCTTGGATATTCACATCTTCAGCGTGCGACATGTGATAGTCTCCAATTTTATATGTACGCGTATGCACGTCTAGATGTACGCATCTGGTGTGCCGTGACCTTTAGCCTACATATCCTTTATAGATAGTCGTACTTCACCAAACTATTTCCTTTACTCTATCGTATATTCGTATACAGCCAATATCGCAAGTGTATCTTACGTAATATGTTCCTCATTCGCCCGCCTAATTCATTCAAATCTTTCGCAATTGATCCGAGATAAGTTTTTGCGAGCAGTCTTGGCCTGGTTGTAAGAACGTTATCCATAAAAAAGTTATAACTTTGCGGTCGAACCGCGAACCTGTTTATACGCGACGAAAAATATGTTCACTTGTAGCCACAACTCAGACTTAGCTGTAAAAGCACACAAGTTATGTTTTCTAGTCTTAAGATTTCAGGTAAATTATTCTAATTTTTTTTTCTCTTATTAAAGAAGAGAATCTTTAAGTTTCGTAGCACGCAATGTGTAGGTAGGCATATTGTCAGTGAAACATCAAAATTAATTTGAAAGTGCACGTCGAATACGCCCATAACCAGCAATGCACTGTCTGTCATACACTAATTCATTCTGAAACAATAAGCCTTGCTATGATTCTCATTACCGTTTAGCTTCTTGTCCTGTCTTGTTTAAATTTAATGTGTCTGCTATCCATAAATTCGCAGTTGAGAAGCGCCGATAAATCACGTCGGGGTCACCAATTTAGAGATACACTTTATCTCTCGTTATTGACGAAATATTTCGTTAATATTAATTCATTAAAAGAAACACATGTTGTACGTGTAAATATTGTAATCCAGCTAATTTTAATTATTTTTCTACATTTAAAAGTGTTGACAGTGTTATTTTACAGTGGCCAAGGAAGTTGCCACAAATGCAAGAAACTACACGCCCATGGCCCACGTACACTTTACCCGCAAGGGTCAGCGTGAGTATCTAATCACCCAAAACCAAGTTAATGGATAACTGATTGGCGTGGAAATTTTGCTTTAAATTCGGATGAATCGAGAACGGTCGGACGAATAAAGTTGTTAACTTTACATATTTCCTTGAGTATCCCGAGCGATTTGAATAATGTTTCCGGAACGCACGAACGAAGCCTATTTTACATATTAAACTCATTCACTTAAGCTGCTCAATTATTATTGTTGCTTTTGTTTTGAGTTACAACTAGATTAGAAGGTTAAATGCTAAATTAATGCTGTATTATCTACTCAAAATAATAGGTTACAATTGGAGACACCAGTGAGTGACAGCTATTTTAAGCATGTTTGCAATCAATTATTGTATTTTATTTATTTATTTAAAACTATTGCACATAAATATACAAAGGCGTGACATAATGTCGCTTCACATTCTCTGCCTGTCAGACCTTCGGGACAACGAGAACATTTATGTCAGGTAGGTGCAATATATCAATTAGAATTAAATATATTAAAAATATAAGTCTATAGAATATTATTTATTGATCATAATAAATATTTATTAATAAAATTACATACACACATACATTGACCGCCTCCGTGTCTAGTGGTAACAAACGTTGCCGTGAACTCGGGAGGTAGTGGATTCGATTCCCACTGGGGGCAAGTTGTACATTGTATAATTTGTCTCGGTCTGGGTGTTTATATGTATGATATGTATATATTTACAAAAAAAATATTATAATATGTAGTTTATCAACCATCTAGTTTCTGTATGTTATCTTTTAATGTAACATAGTTATTATTACATTATTATCTCAGTGTTTAAACATAAGTTAAGAATGATTAGCAATATGGTTTTGTAAAGTAGGTGGCGTTGTGTACGAACGTAGTCGTGTGCTGATTTCTGATTGGTTCAATAACGATGTTACGAGTCGCTTTAATGAATGGCGCGAATCATATCGCGCCAGATTACAAGAACACAGCAGACGAGTCGGTCGTTGCGCGCCTTTAAAATAGTGAAGGTTGTAAATAATTATTGGCAATGGAAATAAATCATACAACATTGAAGACTGGTTAAATTTGAGAAATTAGTCCTAACACGTAACACAAGCCTCGTAGCTTACCACGGAAACTAGATGGCGCTGTGTGACCTGTCTGGAAATATTTATTATTTATTTATTTATTATTATATATAAACTACCACTAATAAATTAGGTACTACGTACTATATGATAACCGATGATGTAGGATAATAATAAGCAACAAGCAATGAAAATTTTATGAAAATTATGAACCCAAAAAGTGTCTGTCCTTGCAGCCACAACTGCAAACGACTTGGCCATAAAAGCGGAGTGGTGAGAGGGGATAGCAAAAGTAGTATTAAAGGAAGAGCGAAGAATTCTGTCCAAAGTGAAGCTGTCTTTAAGGTATTTGGGGGTCACAGGCTCGTAGAATATGGAATACATTTTACAATTATTTCAAACTGATAATCAAATAACAGTGAATGAGTGAATGAAATCAAGCGTCGAGTTAGTATTAGGATCTGATATGGACGAGAAGATAATATGGCGTAACCGAAACGTTAAAAAAACCATTTAAATCTGGCTGGTTTTGGCTCTTGTGTTCCCTATTTTTCTGTATGCTGCTGGACCCTACGCGAAACAGAAAAAAAACCAATTAATACTTAAAAGATGTGTTGGCAGAGAATGTTGGGTATATTATCGACGGAGTTTAACAATCAACAAATCAATACAGGAGACACGCCGTTCCTCGATTGTATAATCAGGCATACTAATTTTTTTCGGACATGTTTTACGGGGTGGAGAAACATCCATCCGAGCGCCTGGTAAAGAAAATTCACCAGGTGAAAGCTGCAATGGATCATTTCCTACATCCTGGTGCGCTCACCAGGCAAGCTGCGGTCCGAGAAGAGTGACGACCAACTTTTTTCAGAAAGTGAAAAAACAGAATTTTCTGGAATGCCTCAGACACCAACTGCCATTATAATGTAGAGCCCAGTTTTAAGAAGAGAAAGAGAGAGGCAACAAAAATATGAAGAAGACAAATTTCTAAGCATTTCATGGATTCACCGTGCGGGTGCCGGCTCCATCGTGTTTGGGTAACAGAGATGAGAAGAATGTTGTCTCAGGCTTGCGACCTACAGTAGGCTGGTTTGAAAAGGCTCCTTTTTATTTTATTGCGCGACAATTGCACACCATTCCACTCCTCTCCCTACCCAACCAAATACTATATGATTCCGTTAATGCCGTCTTGGAAGCTCGTTCCATAAATGTATCTCCTGCAGACCTGCTTAGGTCCAATTCTTTCAGTAAGTGATGCAAAGATTTTTACTACTTTAAATTATATTTCCAAAATGTTTATTTCCTAGTAAGTTGATAGCCGCGTACGTACAATGTCTGGCATGCACCTGTACGTCGGATGTGCGACACGTACAACAGGCGTTTATTGGACGTGGATATATTCAGTAGCTACCGCGCCGCCTTCAAAGCCAAAATCTACTTCTTCGGTTGAGCTCGCAAAGTGTGGGCAGTTTGCTTCGGAGTTCGCCTAATAGTTTTAAATAACATTCAAATACATACAATGCAGTTGTTTTCTTTTATACCTGGCCAAGGTGATATTTTATGAATTTTGTATCATATAAAGAGTGCATTATTGTTTACAGTGAGAAATATTCTGGTGGCGGGTATAATTTTAATTGCTTCTACTCTGTTGCTATCTTCTATGTTCTTATGTTGCCTGTCTCTGTCCTTTTTCTTCGAATAAATAAATAATTAAATAAATAGACTACATTTCTAAAAAGTGACACTCGGACTTGAAAAACTTCTAAAATATTGGACTGTGCGAGAGAGAGGTATATTTATGTGATATTTGCATACAAAAGCGTTTAACCCTTATAAATTACAGAATTTAATAACAAAATAAGGTTTTTTTATTATCAACCGTTAATGGGAGTCTGCTAGCCTCATTTGTTTTGCGAATGGAAACAACTCTCTTAAAGGATTTCCAAGTTATTGATGAGTGATTCGGGTTGATTATTTTTTTATCATAAAACCTAGATATATTGATTTTAGAACGAAATTGCAAACTAAAAAGGACGAACAAATACAAAGACTCAAAGGAAATCACAGAAAAACCAACTAGTTTTGAAATTGCTAAAATAGAGTGACCAAATGATCATCTTCAGCACAAAAAACCCTCACGTCATTCCGTAGAACATTCCGAACACAAATAAACATATAAAAAGGGAAATCAATTTCCATTCAAAGCACTTTTGGTTTAATATCAAAGATCTTACAATCAAAGACACAGCACAAAATTAAATTAAAACCTAGTTCTTTGACGCTTACAATTACACAACAAAAGTATCAATATTACTATTTAACTATAACATACAATATAATTAATAATATCCACTTTATAAAACTAAATGCAAAAGTTATTATACTAGCATTTAAAGAAATTCATATTTTAAAGTAATCAACAAATAAATAAATTTATATACTATATAAATAAATAGTTACATAGAAATTGTTACACGATTTTTAGGTATTTGTTTTAAATAGTTCTTAATAAAATCCTATTAATGGCCTGAAATTGATATTATTTCTAAGTAGTTACTTTATTTAACTTAAAACGCTATTCGATTATCGACTAATAAATAAATACTACGAGTTGCTGGCAGTCAATGTATATTTTACTTCAGCATTTAATATTTTTTAAAATATGATTGACAGAATTAACACAGTATACACGTTAATCATTTTTTTTGGCCTACTCTGCTCGTAGATTTAGGCAACCATTTGTGGGAATCCTTCTCGTAACCAGATGCTACATCTACGAGATTTCAAGATCAATGTCCACCGCACTCAGCGGACAATGGCCATAAATTAGCATGCCGTCTCTTTTCAACCTATAATATTTACATACGCGTTGAAAAAGGACGTGAAGATTTTTAAGGAAATGACAACGCTCATCCCGAAAGTAAGGTTTAGCGATGCCAAAATATTTTGGGAGAAAGTTTGTGATGGACATAATTTAAAGGGACCGAGACAATGAAATCCAATGAAATCTTGCTGACGCGGTGGCCTTATTTTGAGTTTATGTAAAACGTCAAACATATCACTTGTATCACTATGCCTAAAAAACACTATCTTAAGTTATATATATATACATACGTGGTGAATTTGTATACCCAATACTCTAGACTAATATGCTATTCTATTAAAAACAAACAACTTTTCCTAAGGAACCATATATAGGAAGTGACATTATTTTATTTAATAAAATTTAATATAAATAATTATATTAAATATATTTTATAAAAATAATATTACATATCAATTTGGAGACTCTTACATTTGTCGCACTCTGAAGATGTGGAATGCTCTCCCAGCCAGTGTGTCTCCCCATTCCTATAACCTGGAGTCCTTCAAACGAAGTGAGAAAAAGCATCTTTATAGGCCGGCATAGTGGTAGGGACTGATGTTGGTCGTCTGAGGCTGGCGTCAGTTGCTCCCATTCTTGGACCTCGCGTACCGCTTACCATCAGGTGGGCGCGGTGTCACATGTCGAGCTCAGTAATAGATAATAAAAAAAACTGTCAGTGTACACGTCTCTGCTCCGTACGACATTACCGGGGAAGACGCACTGGTTAAAGACCTTCGTCTTCATCTTCACTTGACTGGTGAACAAATGCGATAAACAAAATTTCTTTCTTTTTAGTATCTTACTACCGAATTAATAAAAAAAACTTACAAACTAAAATATCTATGGGAAAGGACCATTTTTTATTTTTTATTATTCATTTTGTAAAACCAACAGTTGACAATATTATTATTATTAGTAAATATTATACAGTAAATTCACTAAGAACTATTCAAGGTTTTCACATATCTGTCAGTTAAGTAATAAAGAGCAAGAGAACCATGAGTAAGTTGGTAATGAAAAACAAATCACTCATTAGGAATTGCTGCCGATGATCGATTCAACGTAACGAAGCGTCATTAGACGTCTAATATATGTTGCTTTGGAGTTAAACATGTCTATGTCCAAATGTTCCGCAAGAATATTATAGTTATTACGTGTTCTTAATAAATAACTTTTCTGTCTATACCTGGTACTAGCATTTACCAGGACATCCTTAGAACCAATCCAAACTACATATAATAAATTTATTCTGATCAATGTATTATTTGTATTCGATCTAATGAATTGTTATTGAATTTTACTGAATCAAATGGATATATTTTGACTTTTTTACTGTATTGAATCTTATTTATTATCATATTTGTATATAGTATTAATTTTAATTTAATTTATTTGGAATGTTTTATTTTATTATTTGATAGTGTAAACTGTAAATGAATTATTTAGATGTTAAGGCATGTTTTTATTTTTATTATTATTGTTTTAGCTTTTTGCATGTTATTGCTTGACATTATTATTATTATTTTAATCATAGTTTTAAGTTAGTCTAGTATAAGCGCATTATTGTTTGCCGTATGTTCACATTTTGAGCTGTGGTCCAGATTAGTACCTAGCAGATTAATTTATAATAGTAGCAGGCGTCGACTGCAACTTGTAGTGAGCATCCTTGTAAATAAATATGGTACGAACACGACATTTTGTTTTCATTAGATCAAATGGATATTAAATTTTAAATATGGAGCGAGGGCTTTTCCGCTAAGTCGGGGCAAGACTGCGCCTACAGGTGTAACTTTACATAATTTTGACTAAACGATGGCCAGGATGAATAAATTAGCAATTTATGCGAAATATAAAAAACAAAAAAGGCAGTAATATATGTATTTATTAACCATTAAAACAATTTAATATTATATACTTAATGTTAACTTAAATGTTTAATTTATAAGCAAACACTTATGATATTATTTAAATTATTAATGACAAGTAAATTATTATTTTATTTATATTTATTAAGGCGCGGTGGTGGCTCGGTTGTAAGAACGCGTTCCTTACATCCTACAAAGGTCGGTTCAAATCCACCCGACATGTACCAATGAGAAATACACTTTTCTTACGTACATTTGTCTCAGATTTACAACACCACCGTTCCTGTGTCTCGGAGAGCACGTTAAGCCGTCGGTCCCGGTTTCACTAATACTAACTTGTGAAATCGTTAATAAATTGTCATAATAAATTGACATCATATCCTCGCCAAGCCGTCTGGCCATCGTGGCGAGTGTAGGCCAAATTCTCCAGATATATGTTCTGGAAGGCCCATCTCCAGCAGTGGAGGTCTAGGACGCTGTGTTCTAGGGGCTGTAATGAATGAATGAAATTATTACTACAAAAAAAAATGAAAAATAAATCGTATCCGCGCGGCACGGTGGCAAGAACTCTGGCCGCATTATATATATTAAAAAATAATAATGCATTAAGTACAAATACGGACTTAATGCTCGTATACTTTCTGACAGCCAAACCTTGAAAACAATCTAGAACTTTTTTTTTTGGTAAAATGTATTTAATGGACTAAAAAATAAATATAAACTAAACCTAATAAAAATAAACTATAAGTAAAAAATGTCCTTTAGAGACGACCCTTCAGTGGTAGTCCCAACCAAGAAGACTGATAACAATTCCCTCTAGAACAATAATAAATTATTAATTATTTAATTTAAGGTTTTGTTTCACGTGGTCACTTTCCAAAATTTGTTCACGATTGTCGATAAAACCTATATTGTTTAAATTCGTCACAGACTTGGATTAAGTCTATTAAGTTTAATTTGCGTTGCGCCGCGCCGCAAGTGCGACAATAACTTCATAATCTTGTTGATCAAACCATCATTTAGTCATAAAAATCACGGAATCGTATTATATATTAGATTTTATCTTTCAAATTAGCGATTTTCGCAAACTATTGACGACGAAATTTGACAGCCCTCAAAGTTATCAAATATTATCGATACAGTTTTACCGTGTGACAGCAGCCAGTTGACATTTGCTTTTAGTGTTGCAAAGAAATAAATATTATTGTCCATTGATATAATACAAATATTAGGTCATAAAATGAGTAAATATGAAGCTATCAGATTTTTTAATGACGAAAGTTCTCATATTAAAATATTATTGTCCTTTGGAAGTAAAGATATTAACAAAATCAGCTTTTTGATTTTGTAAGTGGCAACATTTTTTTATGACTTACCGACCGAAATCGCTAAGATAGCGATTATCAATTACTCGAGACTATCGGCCCTACAGCCCTATTCTGTTATTTAAACGCAAACGTTATATGATGGAATCCGTTAACTATATATATTACGCTATTAAAGTTGATATTTGCATGGCTGTCAAGGCCGAGCGCTTATAGAGTTGAGATTTGAATAATATTTTGTAATTATGATGCAATCTCTGACGTAAATAATAAAGTCCAAAAACGTTTGAGACTAAGTAACAGATCAGGGCCGTTGGTCTGCGCACCGACAATGACCGTTATTTACTAATTCATTCTGTACCGATTGGTGTAGCTTTGATTCTCCGATCGGTTTCTTGCCTTGTTTTATTTAATGTCTCTGATTCAGGATAATAAACCGCCTAATAAAGTTTATCATAACAAGCCCTAATTTATTTAACTTTGAATAGAAATCAGCAATGCAGTCATTCGAAAAAAACATCCATTAAAATACAATTTGGCATTACGGATGGAGCCATAAATCTTTTGAATTGGCTCTCTTCGCAAATCGTTTTCTATTTTACGAATCCGCACTTGAATAAGTTATTTAAGATTAAAATTACGGATTATATGAGTTTTCCTGGTTAGCCACGAGTAACTATTCAATACATTATATGTAAATAATAATGGACCTCGGTACAGGTTACGAGTTTACGCCGTTTGGGGTCGAGACGATGGGATTTCTTCCGCCTTCAATCAGACTGTTGCTGTACAAAGCATAGATCAAATCATATCTGGAATACTGTTCTCACATTTGGGATGGTTCCGCCAAGTACCTCTCCGATGCTCTTAATGTCCTACAGAGGCGAGCTGTTCGAATTGTGGACGATGCCACTATATCTGGAACTTTCGAATCCCTGCAGCTTCGCCGAGATGTAGCTTCTCTGAGCGAGTTCTACCGGCTATACTATCGAGTGCTCTGAAGAACTCTATAACCTAATCCCTTCCTCTCCATTCCGCAATTGAACCACACGCACAGGTCAGAATATGCACCCACATACCGTAGTCATCATCCCTTTGATTTAATAATATGTTTATTCAAAGTAGATATAAAAATAAAATAGATTAACAAACAAATTATAAATAAAACTAAACTAAAAATACGTATGAAATTAAAACTATTCTACAAAATAAACTAAGGGCTTTCCACCAAGGAGGGTACTTAAAACGCTCGTCGCACTTCCTCGTTGAATTATAAGGGAAATATTATGTTTTAGGTAGTCATGGCACATAGGGTCGACACACTCTTTAAAAATTCGTTTACCCAGCTCTTTTACGAATTTGTGGGTATCAAGAGAATTAAACCATTGTTTCAACCCCAAATGCCACAAAGCTATAACTTTGTTCAATGCTATTATATTTTATGTGCTTTTTAAATTCCGATGAGCAGCCGAACCGGTCATTTTTGATGTAGAGGAAATGTGGCAAGCGGCAAAGGTTTCCACACAAAAACTTAATTGCATAGTAATATATAGTAAATATACCATTTATACTAATGTAATCAATAAAATTATTGAAACTAAATATATATTTTTTTTAAATCATTGTAGATATCATATGTAGTACGAAAATAGCCCAAAATGGATGTATGCAAATGTCAAAGTTTTTTTGCAACAGTGACACTGTGAGGCATCTTGCAGTAAGAACACAGGTGAAGTTTGTACATCCATTGACAAATAAATCACGTTTCCAATAAAACGTCTGGCTTCATACATTTTGTGCCACAATTTGTTCCATTTCATGTTTTACTGGGAGCACGTGCCGAAATAGCATAGATCGTAGAGTTGCCGAAAAAAAGAAATATTGAAATTATACAAAACTATATCTATCTATATTAACCTGTCTATAATTATTATTATATACTACGTGGACTGTTTTAACAAGCAAATATCTTTGTATTATAATCTAGAATTAAAAAAAAAACCTATGTATTTATTTTTAGTAAAGTAAAGTAAAGTATCATCACGACCGTTTCCCTTTCGGGGTAGTCAGAAACCAAGCTTATAAATAAGCGGATTCACATTTAGCCAACTTTACTATAGGCTAATCATGACAAGTGGCAAGCTCGTCGATGTCTCCAGCGTACCAAACTCGAGAAATATCACAAATAAATTAAATATTAATATAATGTATTTATTTACATTAATACATATTTTTGTTTCCCGACCAGGAATCGAACCCGGTACCTCCGAGTCTCAATTCACGGACTTAACTGTTAGACCACGGAGGCAGTTCGCAAGACCACGGAGGTAGTTCGCTAGACCACGGAGGCAGTATACTACACAATATAAATTATAGAATCAGCATAAAATAAACTGGTTTATTACCCCACTATCTTTTTAAAGTTGGAATAATGGGGAACAGTGGAAAGAAATTAGTGGCTTCTATCAGAAATGTTATGGAGCTCTGTGACCTTAACCTAAATTATTTTTAGTATTCAGTATTCATTTTTAGTATTCAGTAATAAAATCTTAACCTACGTTGTAGAGAAATTTTCCTATAAATAACGCGAACGTTGACATACGTAATTCTTTCTCTCTCTATTCGCCTCTCGGCTGTGGGCTAGATCAATTAATAATAACACTTTCCAGCCTTAAGGTATTTATCACAATGGATATCGCGATTTTCAGACGCGGTCTTATTCACCAAAATGATAAAAAATTTTATCTTAAAAAAAAAGTGACCTTTTTATTTTTAATAGAGGTGATACTCATGACACCTGAAACAAAAAAAAAAATCTCTTTTACAATTACACGCGGTTTATACAATACATTTATCCTTGAAACATCCAAGATGCAAGAAATAAGAATTATAATAATCAGCCTGTGTCTCTCCACTGCTGGATCTACGAGTATATCCCTCAACGATCGCCATTCACACGATCTCTTGCCACCCTAATCCAGCCCCCTCCAGTGTCCTTCTCCAGGTCATCTGTCCATCCTGCGGGGGGTCGTCCCACTCTGCGTCTTCCCGTACCTTCCGTAGGTGGTCTCTATTCAGAACCGGTCTACTCCGTCGTTCATTTTTATTTATTTATTTTTAAAAAATCACAGCTTATTATATTAAACATATAAACAAAGTAGCAATAGTGGAACACAAGCCAAAGAGATTTTATATTATTTAGACAATACAATTAAAACAGAAATAAGAGTAAAATATAGTAATTAGATTTAAATTAAAAGTGCAATTGAACTGTGACTAGCAAAAGTAAAAGAATAATAATAATACATACATATCTTCACGCTAAATCCCTTGCGGGGTAGGCAGAGACAATTGAGCGCCACTTGACACGATCACGACATACCTCTTTTGCTTCTTCGACATTCATCAACCTCTTCATAAGCCCTTTAATTTTGATGGCTTTTTAATGCACCTTCAGCTATTGTTTTATTTATTTGATCGTGATAGGTAAGTCTTGGTCTGCCAGGGCCTCTTTTACCCACGACTTTCGCATTATATATCTGGTTCGTCAATCTCTCTTCACTCATTCTTTCAACATGTCCGAACCATCGGAGCATACCTTTCCTTATTTTTAATTTTTAATAATAATAAATAAGTAAAAACCAATAGGTTAATGATTATTTACCTAAAACAAAATTAATGAATAAGAGGCAGGAGCAAAATCATACTATATATAGTATAGCACTGTTCGTATATTATTGGTTCTGCGATAGACATGTCCGGCCCTTTGCCATATCAGCTTACTAATTTTAAAGGCTACTCGTATATATGGGTGTGATAACTTTATATATACCATTATATATAAAGATAACTTTATATATACCATTATATATAAAGATAACTTTATATATACCATTATATATAAAGATAACTTTATATATACCATTATATATAAAGATAACTTTATATATACTTTTATATATACCGAGCATAATTCTCCATAGCCTGCTGAGCAACCTTAAATTTGCAATCTATACCCACTAAGCGGTAGTGGCCTATAAGGTCAGTTAGAAACCTGGTATGTAATGAGAAATACACTTTTCTTAGGTACAGTTGTCATTTATTTACAACACCACTGTTTCCCGTACCTCTAAGATCACGTGAAGCCGTCGGTCTCGGTTCCACTAATATAAACTTGTGGAAACATTATTAAATTGTCATTATAAATGACATCAGAACATCGCCAACCCGTCTTGCCAGCGTCGCGAGTGTAGGCCAAATTCTCCAGATATATGTTCTGGAAGGCCCATATCCAACAGTGGAGGTCTAGGACTCTTGTGTTCCTACCTAGGGGCTTTGATGATCCACTGTCAGTGTCCACGATTCTGCTCTGTACGACAGTACTGGAAGCACGCACTGGTTGAAAATTTTCGTCTTCAACACTGGGGTATGTTTAATAAAATGCCTCATCAAATACTAGCTGAATGCGTCTGTCGGCTTCCTTGTACGCCTAATTGCATAGTCAGTCCAAGGTAGACATGCACAACTTTAAGAGTGGCGTTACCCACGCAGAATGATCTTGTCCAAGTTCATTCTGTGGCCTGCTGGGACGCCACGCATTCCGCTAAGATTTTCCAGCAAGTTTTTTTTCCATAACACTTATGTTTCACTGGCGAGCAACCGTAACAGTAAGCGAATCTGCTGTAAGAGTATTGAGGTATAGATAGCTAATTATTGTGAGAAGAGTATGAATCGCACAGATATTCTAAACCATCCCTCAGGTAAGGAGGATCATAGGGTTATTCAGAATGCCGTAGAAGAGTTTTTATTTATTTATTTCAAAACTTTAATGCACAAAGTACATAAGGCGGACTTAATGCCCGTAGACATTCTCTGACAGCCAAACCTTTGGGACTAATTAGAACAACTGTAGGTGCAAGGAAAGTATAAGTGACACATCAATTAGATATAAATACTTAGATAATAAACTTACTTATATATAATCTACTTATAAATATACTAAATACTAATACATATACAATAATAAACATACATATAAAACTTACAAATTTAGTACGTGTAGATGTCTGCAAAAATGGATATTAAGCCACTTTAATAAATATTTTTTTTTATGTGTTTTAATGTAATAGACAAGGATCTTTTTTTCCAAAGTCTTAGCTTTCATAGCGATTATTTAAAATGCAAATTTCCACGAATACAACGAACCGACTGAGTGTCAAGAAACTCATAAAGAACTAAAATCCTTTGATACCGCCTCGACCATAAAGACAACTATTGGCTCGGCTATGATAAAACGTGGTTTGTTACATTGGAAATCAACCAATTTCAAACCATTTTATTGTTTTATGATTGACGAATCAAATATACTACAAGATCTGTACTAAAACTAAACCGTATTGAAAAAAAAACCTGCGAATAAATATATTTGAATATGAAAAACGTATACCGATCAAGGATCCGATCGAAATTTTAAATAAAAGATAAAAAACAAGTTCGAGAACCGAGAGAATGGTTTAGCATTGAAATAATTTTATGATTAATACACACAAAACAAATAATAAATCCTAATGCGAAACATAGCGACTTTAACAGTCGTGACCCATTGTTGGGAAGATTTGAGCCGGTCTCGGTTTTTAATGGGTCCCGCTGTCCCGACTGATAATGTGTATTAATCATTTATATTTTTTCAATAATTTAGTACAGGGGTTCTCGAACTTGTTATTATCTTTTTAGTTTTTTTTTATTCTCGTTTTTTTAAAAAAATTTTTTTTAAATTCATTTAAGATATCGCTGTCTGTTTTATAATGGTAAATTTCGCAATCTTTTTTTTTGCGTTTATTTCATTGAGATAGGTATTAATAAATAAACAATGTCTAACCACTGAGCGTTAATACTAGGTTATAGGAATTGGGAAACATTCTGGGAGAGCATTCCACATCTTCAGCGTACGACATATGTAAGAGTCTCCAAATTTATAAGTACGTGTATCCATTCAGAACGCTCGTATTCTCCATATTCTTGTACGGTTCAGAGACGTGGACTATAAAAGCCGCAGATAGGGCAAGAATTGATGCATTTGAGATGTGGTGCTGGCGTCGTTTGCTTAATATTCATTGGACCGCACGACGCACTAACGTTTCCGTGCTCGAAGAGCTCAAACTTGCTAAGGTACAGAGACTTTCTGCCGTCTGCTTTACCCGAATTCTGCACTATTTTGGCCACATTGCTAGAAGAGGCGCCGACAATCTGGAAAAACTCTTAGTAACGGGAAAGGTGACTGACCACCTAAACATCCCAGTACACCAAGCCATCCACTGCGCCGAGGACCGCAACCACTGGAAACGGCTAGTGGATGGACTGCGACGGAGTCACGATCCCTAACAGTGGGGTACCGACTAAGGAGGAGGAGGTATCCATTCATCCATTTATTTATTCTTACAAACATTCGCATTTATAATAATAATAGAATTCTATTTTATTTTCGAAAGCTAAGCCTCTATTAAGGTCAAGTTAAGACGTGTTATCCGGACTTGTCTGTATTTCCTTTTTTACTACAAAATTGGTCCCGCATAAAAAGCTCATATCATTTCATTTATAGCCTTTCGATGAAGTTGGACGCAAAGATAAAAGGACCGTCCGAGACAAATAAGGCAAAAGATTCGTCTATTTTCGACGACAAAAGGAATAGATGTTTTAGTGAAGTATTACAACGGATAAAGAATTGGGTCGTGGCTACACTGGCTATAGAAATGGAAACAAATAAGCTATTATGTATAAGACTAGCTGTTTGACCCGGCGTTGCCCGTGTAATGTTGTATCGTCGACAAATAAACCTTCAGGTACTCGACATGCTTGTCATATTTAGATTTTAACGTCTTATATTAAATTTTATTATAATATTATTTATTCTATGAGCCGATTTAAACAATTCATAAAGTGAGCTACATGAATTGAAACAGTCTTGAAAACAATATTATTTATTTTTATCAATTATTATTTAAAGATTTAAACAGAAGTATAAGTAACGTGGTCTAATTTCGGTCGGTATTTCTATCAACTTTTAAAATGTATAAAGTGCTTATTGTGACATAACGATAATAGTTGGACATATCGCGAAGTTTTTTGTAGATATTCATATGTTATTTAATATTGTAGAACATATTTTTGTTTTATCATTAATAGTTTCCGCAGCCCATGGGACGAAAGACGTTTTATCGTGAAATCAGCACAATAGTTTTATCGTTTATTCATTACAAATCAGCAGCTAATGCGCGCCACCTATCGGACAACAGTAGTACTATGTCAGAAACCTTCGCCGATGTTCACACAACATATTATATACGTAGGAATGTGCAGTCCAACAGTGGAGGTCTAGGACGTTCGGCTACTGTATCATACAAGTAACACAGTAAAAATTTCTGATTTCATACAATAGTAGAAAAAGAATAATTAATAATCTGAAGTCGGAAAAAGCTACAAAATATCAGATTTTGGCGCCAAAACGCCGCCTTCGTGGATTAATTAAGGAAACAAAAGACAGGCTTTAGTGACACGTGACACTTTCAATAGTTTCTGTTTTATGTTTTGTTAGTTTAGCTCGTAAAGTTGACATTTAGAGAAATGAGTCATTCTGTTCAACAAGAGTCGATAAAAGAACAGGTCTTTACTTAGGTGTTTAAACTTTTTTTTTTTTTTGTATAATAAAATTATAAAAAATAAATTTAGTTCTTTTTAAATCATGGTACCTTTTTTCTATGGTCATACTGTAGAATAGATAGATAGATAGATAAATTATTTATTGCGCAGAAAATAATACATTTTACAGTACATAGGCGAGCTTAATGTCTAAAAACATTTCCTAACAGCTAACCTTTGGGAGATGTGAGCAGGGACTGTAAGGTGCATGACCGCTAATATTTGAGATAAAGAGATTTATTGAGTTAAAAACTTATAACTAAAAAAAAAAAGAACGATATTAATCTATAATATAAATACATACAATACATAGATAACACATACATATACTGGTTACATACTATATTTAATTTTATACCGATTTAGTCAAGTTATGTAGACTCGTCTTGCTTTTTGTGAAAATGTTTAGTGAGCAAATTTTTATAACATATAAGTGATGGTGCTTTACGAATATGAAAAGGGAGTCGGTTCCACTGGCGAGCTGCTAATACTGTAGAAGAATCTGAACATCTGCTGGACGAATGTGGCGGGATTTTATTATTATTGGATATATTTATTATTAACTCAAACCCCCCCAGCATGTACACTTTTCTCACGTGCATTTGTCATAGATTTACAATACCGCCGTTTCCATTCCTCGGAGAGTACGATAAACCGTCGGTCCCGGTTCCACTAATATCAACTTCTGGAATCGTTAAAAAAAAATGACATTGGCGAGTGTAGACTAAATTCTCCAGATATATGTTCTGGAAGGCCCATCTCCAACAATGGAGGTCTAGGACGTTTTAGGGGCGGTAATAAAACATAATTATAAATTTATAAATTAAATTATGGCTGAAGTATAAAATTAAATTGTGGATATTATTAACAATGGGAGCCGAATGAATTCTTCAGCAACCCGGAAATACAATCCTCATGAAAATTCTTGGAGAAGTTTTAATTCTTTTAAAAGTTCATAAAAGGAAGAGCCTGCGAACAAAACGACATAACATCACACCCTTTAGAGCCGCCAACTTTACAATATTATTCCCATTGGATGAGTTAAGGGGGATGCTTAGCTTAGTGAAATTGGAGAATCTTTATTTTTATCAATATTTTTTATACACTGCGAGGAATTTATTAAAGATAAATATTTTTTATTTTAATTATTTAGTAATAAATCTTCAGCTGCCTCCGTGGTCTAGCGGTTAAGTCCGTGGATTTAGACTCGGAGGTACCGGGTTCAATTCCGGGTCGGGACACAAAAATATTTATTAATGTAAATGTATATTTCTCGAGTTTGGTACGCTGGAGACATCGACGAGCTTGCCACTTGTCATGATTGGCCTATAGTAAAGTTGGCTAAATGTGAATCCGTTTATTTATAGGCGTGGTTTCTGACCACCCCGAAAGAAAAACAGTCGTGATGATATAATAATAATAATAAATATTTCCAGACAGGTCACACAGCGCCATCTAGTTTCCGTGGTAAGCTACGAGGCTTGTGTTACGGAAACTAGATGGTTGATAACTACATATTATACTTTTTTTTTTTTTGTAAATATATACATATAATGCAAATTAAATTAATACCTTAGGAGATTAAAATTAAAATAATGTGCAACGAAATTAATACACGGGCAAATTCTACTTGGATCACTTGTATAATTTAATTAATTTTAAGGCACCTAGCACCGTTAATATGTGGTAGGCGGACTGATGGTGGTCATTTACCCTCCCGATAAACCCAGTAAAGTGTATCCACGTTTCGGGATCAGGCTCGAAATGCCGTCTTGCCCAGTGAATCCGGCGAAGAGTTATGATTGCCTGATTCCAGCTGCTAATTCAAGGACGTTGCGCGCCACTTACCATCAGGTGAGCGCAAGGTCAAATGTTGTATAAAAAAAAACGTAACACGCAATTTTATGTACTAAGTAGATAGTAGGACCAATTCAATGATGATGTTTACAAAAGTAATTTTGAGAAAAATATCATTTTTCCTAAAATGTCCTTATCCTGAATGAAAATAATAAAGAACTTTATTATCATCCATCAAGTCGGCTATGACAAACGTCTTTGCCAGAATATTTTTCACGTACGTCGAAATGGCGAGATCTAGAGCTTATTAAACAAAAAAAAAAAAATGTCATCATCACCACAGCCTATAAAAATAAAGTCCTAGACCTACGCTGTTGGAGATAGGCCTTCCAGAAATTTGATTCAAGTGGGTACAAGTGAAACAGGGACTGACGGCTTAACAAGCTTTCCGAGGCTCGGGAATGATGGTGTTGTAAATAACAAATAAACCTAAGAAAAGTGTATTTCTTTTTGGTAAAAAGTGGGGTTCAAAACCACCTTTTTAGGATGTTAAGGATAGAGTTCTTACAACCGAGCCACCGTCGCGTCGCTCTGAAATAAAACTCGAGAAATATTACAAATAAATTAAATATTTACCAGCGTCATTACAAAGGAACAATTCATTAAATCGGTCAAAACTTACAATAAAAACCATTCGGATAAATTAAACTCGAGACATCTGCAAATAGAAGGACCAACTTCTAAAGTATTTATTTCAGAGAGCCTTACCTTCGCAACAAAACGCTTGTACTTCTTGGCAAGAGAATTCTGCAGAGCAAACGGATATAACTATTGCTGGACCTCTTACGGAAAGGTTTATATTAGAATGAAGGAAGGATCTCCGGCTGTAAAAATTAACAGAGAGGAAGACTTAGAGAAAATAATAACGCACAAATGACTAACACAAGTATTAATTAAGCTAACCTACACTAAACAAACCAACCACACTTACACAAAAAAACTCATGTCTACCCCAAATCCCTTCACGCTGTCACCAACACTTTGTAAAACACCTAAACTAAATATCAAAACAAACATACCTAAAATTACAAAAATCATTTTAAACTATCCTAAAAATAGGTTTTGTCGAGCAACTTGCAATACAAATTACTGTACCTCTACTTCAATAATTACAATAACATTAAATCGAAAAAATATACTAAAAAGTAAAAATATGAAACGTAACATGCTGAACGCTTATAGTTATTATTATGTGTCCAAAAATAACCTACCTTTAATTTTAAACAACTTATTCGTATACACTAGAATTAATTATCATGATTCCACTTCCAACATCAATCTATTGGCACTACATTACCTATACTTAAAACAAAATGGATAAAACAGTTAACTCATTTATTTTATCAGAAATATCCAACAGTAATAACATATCTTGTTCGCGTATTAGTGATCCAAAAACTTGCTCCAAACTTATACACACTAGGTTAGGCGATGCACCAAAGGGAATTACCATAATAACTGCAAACATACGCAGTATCCACCGCAACTTTGACCAGTTTCTGGTTTTTCTCACAAGTATCGAAATAAATGTGGACGTTATTGTTCTTACGGAATGCTGGTCCCGAGATGCAATTATTCCAACGATAAATAATTACACTACATACAGCACTAAAAATAATTTAAATCAAAACGATGGAGTGGTCGCTTACGTTCACAATAGTCTAAAAGTTTCATGTATCGAACCTCAAATAAAAGACGGTAGCTGTATAATTCTAACAATTAACAAAGATATATCTATTGTGTGTTCTTACAGACCCCCGAGTTTCCACAATCCAAACAACTACCTAAACTCAATTAATACAATACTTGAAACAACAAAAACACCAAATATAATCTTCACTGGCGATATTAACATTGACCTACTACCAGAAAATATTAGCAACTATAAAAATGAATATCTTAATTTAATGGCCACCCATGGACTCAAGCAAGGTATAGATCTTCCCACTAGATTAAACAAGTCATGTATCGACCACTTTATGGTGAAAACCAGTTATAACTGTTCCACGTATGTCTTTGACGAGCTAACTGACCACTCGCCTATCCTACTACACATTAACACGACCACGCGACCTAGAGACAGTGATAAAAGGAAAACCACTTTGGACATTGAGAAAATAATACAACACCTTAACAAAGAAACATGGGATGATTTTTACGCTATAAAAGACACTAACGAAGCCACAGAATTTCTTCTAAATAAACTACAATATATGATTGTTACCTATACTAAAACTACTTACATACCAGCAAGAAAACGAGTACTTAAACCATGGATAACTGTAGGTATGGTTAGATGTATTCGCAAACGGAACAAATTAAACCTGCTAACAAGAAAAAACCCAGACGACTTAATACTAAAAACAAATTTTCTTAAATATCGAAACACTTGCAATAAAATAATTAAAACTCTAAAATATAACTATTTCCAAAACAAATTAGAAGAAAACTCAGGCAACTTCAAAGAAACTTTGAAAATAATAAAAGAAGTTTGCAATATTAAAACAGACAAAAATAAACCCACAGAGCTTTTACATATTAGTAACTCACCCACCGACTCACTAAATGAAGTAAACACATACTTTACCTCGATAGGACAAAATCTAGCTAATGACACATTGACAAAATTGAGAACCAACGACTATGAATTGGCAAGAAAGAAACCTATGATCACACCACCATTAAAGTCAATGGCAATATTTCTAACAGACCCTGAAGAGGTTAGTACAATTATATCACAGTTAAAAACCAATAGTGCTCCAGGAATCGACCAAATATCACCTTTGTTCTTAAAACAACTTAAACACTTCCTCTCAAATCCAATAGCTCGTCTATGTAATCTAAGTTTTGAACAAGGCACCTTTCCAAAACCCTTTAAACAATCGGTTATAACTCCAATACACAAAGGAGGAGATAAAAATGCTCCTAACAATTACCGTCCAATATCTCTCCTATCCACTATTTCCAAAATTATGGAAAAAATTGTTAACAAAAGACTGACCACATACTTAGAAAATAATAATTTTATATCCGAAAAACAATACGGATTTAGACATGGCCGATCAACAGATGATGCCGTACTTAAATTAACCACATCCGTTACGAAACTAGTGGATAGGGGCGAGAAAGTGGTTGGGGTGTTTCTGGACCTGCAGAAGGCTTTTGACACAGTCAGTGTACCTATCCTGCTCGCAAGGCTGGAAGCTATGGGCATTAGGGGTAAGCCGCACAGTTGGTTTAGAGACTACCTCCACCAGCGCTCGCAATGTGTCAAAATAGGCGACTTCAAAAGTGACAAGGCCTCCTGCAGCTACGGTATTCCACAAGGGAGTAATCTTGGTCCTAGCTTATTTCTGGCCTACATCAACGAACTTTGCCACTTAAATATTGAAGGCGCTGAGCTTATCATGTTCGCGGACGACACGGTACTCCTGTTTCATGGAAAAACATGGGACTTGACACGTCTGCTGGTTGAAAAAGGGCTCTCAAAGGTATCAGCATGGTTAGAGGACAGTCTGTTATCGCTTAATGTCAATAAAACAAAGTATATATGTTTCGTCAAATCAAAAACTAGCCTCCCGAGTAACCAATTCCTTATCAGGTCTCACACTTACCCATGTAATAGGAGGGAATCAATGTGCTCCGCGACAGGCGACTGCATGCAACTTCAGCGAGTCGACAGCATTAAATATCTTGGCGTTTTCATTGATGAAGGTCTTAAGTGGCACATACAAATCTCAGAATTAACGACCCGTGTGAGGAAACTGATTTACATATTTAGGAATCTAAGGTATGCCGCTGGACATTCTCTAATAATTCAAACATATAAAGCCCTATGCCAAAGTATAATTGGGTACTGCATTTGTGCCTGGGGGGGCGCATTCAAAACACATTTACTTGAATTAGAGCGGGCACAAAGAGCAGTCCTCAAAGTTTCCATGTTCCTTCAATACCGATATCCAACAACCTTTCTTTACCAAGTAGCAGACGTACTAACAGTCAGGAAGCTTTTTATCTTTCAATGCGTCAAAAGGTATCACAAAACAGCTCAAATTATACCACTATATAAAACTAAAAGAATACAGGACTTTCATGTTCCCTTCACCCGCAGTACATATGCGCAGAAACAGTACGAGTACCTATCCCCTAAGCTGTACAACCGTTTCAACTCAATAAATAAAATTACTCACCTAAATCTAAACGAACTAAAAATATCACTTAAAAGTTACCTATCTAACCTCGATTATGACAGTACCGAAGAGATGATGACATGACCAAAGTGTAAACTAGTGAACTAAAGGAAAATACAAATATACGAGTTTAATCAACAATCTTACACTCCCTCTTGCTTCTCCACCCTTCCCCACCTTTTTAAACACACACACACACACACACACACACACACACAAACACGCACACACACACACACATACAATTCTTTACTTGCTATTTGTGTAACCTCTTTTTCCATTCTTTTTTTTGTATGATCATTATTGGAAGACACTGTCTCCTGTTATACAGCACAGCTCATGCAGGAGACAGGGTTCACCATAACGAAACAACATTATTTTGTGTTAATAAACGATTTGTATTTGTATTTGTATTTGTATATAACCAGAAATCGATCTTGGTACCTTCGCGTCTAAATCCACAGACTTAACCGCTTGTACTCGTTTTGTATTGTACTAATCCTATTTATATGTGATCAGACCTGCGCGAGGGCCTACGCTGATACTATAAATTTAGGACATAAATGAAGAACACAGAATCAGATGGTTTAAGAGTTAATGACCTTCTCATATGGAAAACAGGACTTACCCCAAAGCAATCCACGTATGTGATGGCCATCCACCTCGATTAAACACTAGATTTCTTGTCCAATTTTATAGTCTATGCACACAAGCTTTATTATACACGCATGTGTAGTTAGATCACTAATATTTCCCAAAAGCATTCAAATTATAATTTAAATTTCTTAAAAACACACGTGAGGCATGAGTCGGTGCGGTTGAAAAATTGATCGAACTTGATCGTCGTTGGCCCGTAGCTCGTGACGTCAGTTGCAAACGTTTTGGATGCGTTTATACTGGGAATTAAACCTGCTACCATGCGAGGCCGCAACAATATGTATATATGATATTATATAGATAGTGTTAATTGATATTCATAATCGTTTAAACACAGTATAGCTTATATGTATATAAATACACTAGTTTTTATAGTTATTTTAAATTCCTAGAAATATCGAGTCCCGCTAGCAGGCAAGTCTACCGCGCGACGTCATGTAACTACGCTCAGCTCACTCTCATTTAGTAGCGAACGTGATAAAAGTGAAAGCGTGGTATCTGACCACCCCCCAAATGGTACGGTCGTTATTATACTTAGTAAACATTCCACAATAGGTGGTAGGCGAACTTAATAGGTGTTAGGCGGACTGATGGTGGTAGTACATTCTGCCGAGGTGGGGAAGTACCCGCACCGTCGTGCCGATAAAACCACTAAAGTGTATACACACGTTTCGGGATCAGGCATAGTGTTACGGACTGATGTCAATCATGAACCTTGCGCGCTACTTACCATCAGGTGAGCGCCAGGTTACATGTCGTACTAGTATATACAAAATCATTTTATTTTTTTTCTAAACAAATTAAGCGTGCTTATGTTCTGCTCAAACTTTCCCATAAAACAAATTCCATTGATCACACCATCATAACGATCGTAATCTATCCATTTAAATCTGAATGAATGAAGGCGTATTTTCAGGTTATATATTTTTTTCAAATTATTTTAAAGCGCTCATAACTTAGCTGCCTCCGAGGTCTATCGATTAAGTCTGTGGATTTAGACTCGGAGGTACCGGGTTCGATTCCTGGTCGGGACACAAAAATATTTATTAATGTATACAAAATACATTTCATTATTATTTAATTTATTTCTGATATTTCTCGAGTTTGGTACGCTGGAGACATCGACGAGCTTGCCACTTGTTATGATTGGTCTATAGTAAAGTTGACCAAATGTGAATCCGCTTATTTATAATCGTGGTTTATGACCACCCCGAAAGGGATACGGTCGTGATTTGCTTTTTTTTTACTTCTAACTTTAATACAGATCTAACTGAGCTTAGAGGATTTAACGCTTTGGCACCTCTCTCGCTCGCACAATCTAATATTTTAAAAGATAAATAAAAATCACCTAGTACTTTCTTGAAAATTAAATTATAGACATTTTGAAGATAGAGGAAAAAGTTATAAATATAAAGGAGTTGTCAAAACGGCTGACGAAAAGCTCAGGAAGGACAGGAAGGCTGGTAATTATTTTGGCGCTTTCGACGTACGTATTGGTTCGAAATATTCGAATGAAAAGCGACAGATATCCATAGAAAACTGTCAGTTTTATTCAAACAAATCGGGCGGACATGCATGTATAAGGCGCGAGAATCGAGGCACTGGGCGATGCTTTACTAACCAGCAGATAAACTAAAACAATGGACATACACCTAGCTAATTAAATAACTGCTTCCGTGGTCTAGCAGTTAAGTCCGTTCGAGTCCTGATCGGGACACAATCCTCCTCCTCCTCCTCCTTAGTCGGTACTCCACTGATGGGGATCGTGACTCCGTCGCAGTCGCAGCTCATCCACCAGCGCCGTCTCCAACGGTTTCGGTCCTCGGCGTAATGGATGGCCTGGTGTACAGGGATGTTCAGATGGTCAGTCACCTGACTGGACCATCGCTTGGGGCTTCTTCCTCTTGTTCTTTTACCGTCTACCTTGCCCGTGATTAGAAGTTTTTCTAGATTATCATCTTCTCTTCTTGCAATGTGGCCAAAGTATTGCAGAATTCGGGCAAAGCAGACGGTAGAGAGTCTTTGCTCCCTGGTCAGCTTAAGCTCTTCGAGCACAGAAATGTTAGTAAGTCGTGCGGTCCAAGGGATTCTAAGCAAACGACGATTCTGGGTCATCGGTCACATTAGGTCGGGACACAATAATCTATTTAATTTATTTGTGATATTTCTCGAGTTTCGTACGCTGGAGAAATTGTCGAACTTGAAAGAACTTGTCATGATGAGTTTATAGTAAAGTTGGTTAAATGTGAATATACTCTCTAAAACTGCCTACTCTTGGGTTTACCAAGGATTTGTTTTAATTATGTAAAATTAATCGCATTATTAAACAGATGAATTTGTTTTTGTAACAACATTTTTTAGGGTCAGAATTTACATGACAACCCGTACAGGATCAACGTACGTTCTCGCATGTTTTCAAGGCACTTATACTTTAACGGACGCCATATTCTTTTTATTGCCGCCATCATAAGAATTTTATTAAAAATACACACAACGTATATATTTACCTCTTTCTGGTTCACAAATTCAAGGTCGCTCAGCGAGATATGGAGAGATCTATGCTTGGTATTTCTCTCATGAATAGAATTCGAAACGTTGAAATTCGTCGGAGAACCAAAGTTACTGACATAGCATTCAAAATTTGCAAGATGAAGTGGCAGTGGGCCGGACACATCTGCCGCAGAACCGACGACCGATGGGGCAAACGGGTTCTGGAGTGGAGACCACGTACGGGACGACGCAGAGTGGGACGACCCCTGCCAGATGGACGGATGACCTAAGGGGGGTAGCTGTTGGGGGTTGGATGAGGGTTACAAAAGACCGCATGCAGTGGCGAGCTTTGGGGGAGGCCTATATCCTGCAGTGGAGAGACACAGGCTGATGATGATGATGATGAGGATTGCTGTGCCTTTTCATTTCTTCTACAACCATTATCCATCATCAAACTCACTATTTAAGTAAAATCACGAGGTGTATGCCTACGCCATCTGGTGTGAACTGGAGAAGTTACGATTAAATATTAACAACATTTTGCTAAATACTTCTAATAAACAATTTAAGTGACAATATGATTATTGAGACGTGGTTGAGAAGGTGGTGTGATAAGTTTTTGTGATGTGAAATCGTGATGTGGACCCCTGCCACGTGCTGTAAGAATCCTGGAGTTTTCTCTCAGTTGAGTTTAGCAGCACCTCCTACCGCTCTGGAGAAGGATGTAAGCGACACAAAATCAAAACAATTCAACGACTATTTCGAAATTTCTCCCACGAACCTACAACAAGGATTATATGTTTATTAAAAACTACCCGAGTCTTTTTCGGTCTGTTAACGAGGACGGGCGAACAAATGTTAGGACTCAATATAGATACAATTTATGGAAACCTGCTACAAAACTTACCATTGTTTCTAAAAATAGTCACCAAATGTGTATTAAAATATTTAACGGTTTGCCTATAGAATTAAAACAATTGACATCAATAATTAAATTTAAGAAGCTGTTAAATAAATGGTTAAAAGAACAATGTTTTTATAGTATCCAAGAATTTTTACATTATAAGTGTTGACAAATATAATTTTAGTTGTAATTGACATGTACTATTATTTGCATATCATTATGGTAGGATACAGCTGAACTGTAAAATTGTATTATCCTATATCTACCTGTATTTTGTGCAATAAACGATTTTGAATTTGAATTTATCGTTTTTTTTTATAATTCCTATCTATAAAATTTGTGGGATATCTCAAGGGAATGAAAAAGCCAAATAAAATTTAAATATTGGTAAAGTAGGAAAATACATAAGCCAAAGTTGGAAACTTACAAAAGCCCGTAATACTTCCACCTTAATTGCTTCAAAACCTCAAAAACCTCAATAACCGTTGTTGCTTCCCTTCACATTAATATTTAACTAGAAAATATCTACTTTACATTAAAATTACTAAAAACTTTTTATTTAATTTTTGTGCTTTATTTTTATGTTTTTATTAAGTGTCTGTATTAGTCCCTCCTTACAAAACAAACAAATTTATAATTTATGCAAATATAAGAGAAAAAAAGAAAAGTTATACCTATACTCCAGTATAAAAAAAAAAGTCATTTAACACAAAAAAAAAAAAAAAAAATCGCATAATATGCATATCTGGTTCGTCAATCTCTCTTCGCTTATCCTTTCAACATGCCCGAATCATAGGAGCATGTCTTTCCTTATTTGTGTCTCTATGCTTTCTTTCATATCTACCTTTTTGCGTATTTCATCATTTTCTCAGATAGTCTCAGGTAGTTTACTATAAAATTTACTTACTAGGTACCTATATATATATATATATATATACTCGTATATATAGGCGCGGTGGTGGCTCGGTTGTAAGAACGCGTACCTTAAATCCTACAAAGGTCGGTTCAAACCCACCCGGCATGTACCAATGAGAAATACACTTTTCTTACGTATGTTTGTCATAGATTTACAACACCACCGTTCCCGTGCCTCGGAGAGCACGTTAAGCGTCGGTCCCGGTTCCACCAATGCCAACTTGTGGAATCGTTAATTAATTGTCATAAATAATTGACATCATATCCTTCCTCGCCAAGCCGTTTAGCCAGCGTGGCGAGTGTAGGGCAAATTCTCCAGTTCTGGAAGGCCAATCTCCAGCAGTGGAGGTCTAGGACGCTGTGTTCTAGGGGCTGTAATGAATGAATCACAGCAGCTAATAGTAAATAAAAAAGCAAAAACAAAACAAAATACTAAAAAAATAGACAAGATAAATGTATAAAATAACTGAGCGAGCTGATGCGACAAACAGGCACTCAGGAGGTCAGCATAGGCTGCAACATTGCTGCAGTGCTGATTTTTACTCAGCTACACATCTATAATTATAAAAAAAAAAATAGTTGCGACTACAGTTTGCCCATGAATTTCTTTACCCAGTAAAACACTACAACGTAATAACAACATTTTTGTAATACAAAATTTTAGATATTGTTTAATATTGTGACGATTTATATTTAATGACAAAATCAATGTAAATAAAAAGATAACATTGTTTGAACATACCCTAATGCTTATAGAATTAAAGTATCATCACGACCGTTTGCCTTTCGGGGTGGTCAGAAACCACGCTTATAAATAAGCGGATTCGATTTAGCCAACTTTACTATAGGCCAATCATGACAAGTGGCAAGCTCGACGATGTCTCCAACGTACCAAACTCGAGAAATATCACAAATAAATTAACTATTAATTTAATGTATTTATTTACATTATTAAATATTTTTGTGTCCCGACCGGAATCGAACCCGGTACTACCGAGTCTAAATCCACGGACTTGACCGCTAGGCCACGGAAGATTATGTTATATTTTATACATAGATTTTAAGTTTAGTTGTACGCCCGAAAGAGCAAATTGTGCTGATCCACATGTAATTAATTTTAAGACCTTATTGTATACTCAATTACAACTACTAACATGGTTTAAATGGTTAAAAAATAAATGCCAATATCTAATAGTAAAAAAAATATAAGTATATACTAGCAATATAAATATATATATATTACACAATACACAATGCCCAAAAAAGTTTTTAAAAGACATAACACCGCGTCTTGTCTCCTCCGGTGACAAGAGGGCTTTATTCGCCCAAAGAATCAGTATTGCAATTCTTGCCACCATTCAACGCGGACGGGACTTATATCCCTATCCTTAGTATTAATATTTATTTTATTTTACCAAAAGATTACATATTTACAGTAAACATAGTTTTATAACATACTCATATATTAATTAATAATACACAAACTATTTTAATAAAAAATATTTTTTTTAAAAGTTCGAGCTTTGTACTAACTAAACTATAAGATATATAAATACCCACGCATACAATATAGGATATTAATTCACATTTTATAGCATACGCGTTTTGCGTGAAAGGAAATATAGTATTACTTAACGATAAAACTAATACAATATATATAATAAACATTGGCAAAACTTTTGGAAAATGCAACCTTTAATGAAAAATTATGAAGTCAAAGTCAAAGTCAAAATATCTTTATTCACGTAAACCTATTACAGGCATTTATGAAACGTCATTAATTTAATTATTTTGAATGATTCTTAGCAGAAGACCAGAAGCTTAGCAGATTCCAGTGACCTGTTAATGTTTAATCTGACTGAGAAAGGAATCTGCAAGGAAAACTCAGCTATATCAGATTTACAAAATAAAACATATACAGAACTGCATCACAACGATAAATTAATAACCTTTTAAATTGAGTTATCAGTACCTATGAGATTACAATACCTGGTACAGCAGTAACCCACCAGGCAAGTCAGAATTAAGATAGACTACATGCCTATGTGCAGTGCAACCCGAAAGTCGACAAAACGCAAAAACCTCTGTTAATTTAAGAACAATAAATTGACAACCACTATCCACCTATACTACGACAAATCATGACATCAAACTATAGATTCAACGCACATATGTATAAGTAATAGATAAATAAAAAAATACATAAATGTCCCTAAAACAATTTTAAATGGGTCTTTAGGATTTTTAGCTAATAGAGAAGAACATAAAAGAAAAGAACTATTGACAATCACTTCAAAGGGCAAATAGCTCCAAATATCCTTCTTTATTTCACAAAAATATCTCTTAATTAATCCAATGTAACAAGCTGCGTCATGGAAACATCTCAGTTTCTTCTCCATTTAACAAAGACGTACAACAATAATACAAATTATTCTTTGGTCCGAAATATTTACCCATGTCACGTTAAGCGTGACATTCAAATAACACTACAAGAATTTAAATGAGATATTTATTTATTCGAAGTAATATACAAACAATATAAAAGAATTACAATATTAATATTTAACCTAGAAAAATAAACTAAATCTAAATAACAAATTAAATATAATAAAAAATTAAGCATCCTAATGTCTCAAACCTTACAATATAAAAATTTCCTCCAGGCCATTGTCCAGTGGCATGGTGCCCAAAACACTGGCAGCATTTCCTCGTTGAATTTCGATACTAATCTTTTCAGCGAGGAAGCTGCCAGCCCGTGGGTCACCAATGAGATATTAACTATAATAAAGTGAAAAAATAAGTTCATTCAAAGTTTTATAAAGTGATGTTGTAATCAACTATTGAAACATGTATATACCTATTTCTAGTTTATCTTGTTTAGTAAGTAGTTAAACTCAACTAATTACTATGTTTATAATAATAATAACAATATAATACTTAATTGCACAAAATTACAAAAGCAGTGTACAAGGGCGAACTTAATGCACAGCTAACCTTTGTGATAGTAATAAGTGAGGTTATAGGGTGCTTATAAACGATAAGTCAATAGAATTAGATGTGAATATTGATAGTTAACAATAACAATAAATAGCTAAAATATATACATCAAAGCAAACAATAAAAAATATAACATCCATATACATACACATATACACAAATAAATATATACATATATTTACAATATCAGAGCCGGATGGAGACATTTTGCATTTTAAGAAAGTGAATATAAACCATTTATTTAAAGATGCTGACAGACGGTGCTTGTCTGATCACCAATGGAAGTTTGTTCCACTGGCGAGCAGCCGTAACAGTAAGTGAATTTGAATATCTGCTAGAAGAGTGTTGAGGGATAGAAAGTTGATTATTATGAGAAGAGTGAAGTGGACGATTGTGCGAATCGCACAGATATTGGAAACGATCCCTCAGGTAAGAAGTTTATATAGCGAAACCTATAATTGACCTTGCTCCATAAATTGTACCATACTATTATTAAGCATATTGTTACGTTGTTGGTTTCCTAATAAATAAATAAAAGCAAGAGATTCTACTATTGAACAGGGGACTTAAGCCAAAACTTAGCCAAATCACTCTTTATGCATCTGTTGTGGCTTGGTACCTCTATCCAAAGTCCTAATTGATTCCAAACCCTGTGTTCCATTACTCTGCGCCGCCCGCGCCCTCTGACGAGGATGGCGAGCATAAAACAGTGACAGTTCGAAAACAAGACTCGGACGCAACGGCCGCGCGCGGTTGCCACAAGCTGCAACTAACCAAATCGTGAATAATCTTTAAAATAAAAAAAAATCTCGTTCGCCTAAAACTGTGAATAGTGATAAGTGTGGTGGTGCAATCCTGGTAAGTCCGCTCCTTTGTACTATTTCCATAGCGTTTGTCCACCTAGAGATCCCAGCAGGTGTGGTAGCCTTCTACATCAATTGGAAGCCCATACTTGGCCTGAAATTGTAGGTGGATGGCATGGCGTCAACAGTATCTAGCATCTAAACAAAAAATATCCATCAAATCCTTAACAGCATCCGTTGACCGAACGTAGAGGTACATCCCCTCGGAGAGCCTTAAGACGGGGACCTGGAGAGCGCTACCGATCCCAAATGGACAACAATACGTCACGGGGATCCTGGGCAGCAGGGTTATCTTCTCAATCTAGGTCCCAGCTCTAAACACATAGAACCCTGGAACGCACGGGGAACACGCGTTACGTTCTATCCCCAAATTCACCATCACTTCAGTTTACACCAAGAAAAGATACCTATATATAGATATACATGGAGAGACAGCAGCGGTGGTGCACAAAATAAAATAGAGTAACTGCACGTGGCCATGAAGTGACCGCGTACTATTTCTATTCAATACTTACCCAAGCTCAGGGGGTGACAATATCTGGCAGATGAGTAAGGTGAAGATATACAGATTACAGATATTAAATTAAAGCAGAAGTAATTACTACATAAATTAAAAGAAGATTAAGTTATAGTTATTTTTATTTTGAAAGCTCTTCTTTGAAAGATAGAGCTTCTGAACTTATGTGCCTATATATTTTATGTGCGGCGCGGGGCGGTAACCTCGCTCGAATCTCAAGGCTCTTTTTTACGTAAATCAAAGTTCGTCGACCTTTCGCTACCTACTTGATTAGGCTCAGTATGAGTGGCGATGTTTTTAGGAAAACTTCTCTGCATCGTAACTTAAGATTGTATTAATTAATAACTATAATAAAAAATACCTAATTCTTTATTTTTATTCCAGAATATAATATTAAAAAACAGATTTTTTAATAAATTCCACGTGGTATATAAACTCATCCTAAAACCCAAGCAGTCATTTTAAAACACAACATGATAGTGTGATGAAAAATAGCGAAACCGCTGAGCAATAAGTTGTAACATAGCGCTAATTTTTAGCATAGTTTAATTGTTAGCGTCAGGGTAGAGCTGATTGGAAATACATATAATAAAAACAAGGGATTTTAGGTAAATTAGGCGTGTATTTTGGTAAATTTGGATAAAGACTGCGTCAAAAAACATAAGCTATCAAAACGTAAAGAAAATATAATTCTACAAATATTCAAGTAAATTACGTCGTTAACTATAGTTAAATATCTTTCTTAATAACTATTCGTTAATTTTAATAATTTAATTCAAAAACTCAATTGTTACAGGTATGCTTTAGGTGTTTCTTATCAATAACTTAGGGCCACCGCATTGGCCAGGAATAATTCTACTGGAGCATGTCTTTGGAGAAGAAAACCTTAAAAAACAAAAAGAAATCCAATCTTGTTAAAAAGATTAATCCGCTCAGATCGTTTATTTGCGGAAAACTAGAGAGATATATCTCCAACTATCGGTTCGACATTGACTTACATACAGACTATGTATGTAGCTAAGTACAATTATTCTGGTTCTTTTGACCGACCCGATTGTCAGACACACGAATTTTAAGAAAGCGGATTTACATTTAGCCAACTTTACTATAGGCCCATCATGAGAAGTGGCAAGTTCGTACCAAACTCAAGAATTATCACAAAAAAATTAAAAATATTGTTGTGTCCCAACCAGGAATCGAATCCGGTAGCTCCGCGTCTAATCCACGAATTCAATATCATATACAATCTTTTTATCATAACAAAGGGTACCTCTATGTCAAAGTCAAAATATATTTTTTTTCGTAAACCTATTACAGGCATTTATAAAACGTCATTATGCGTATGTTGCGCATTCCGTGGACAGCGCCGATAACCATTGTATCAATACTCAAGGAGCTCAAAGTCACTACCAGGCTATCTTCTATCTGCCTGCAGCGAGTCCTTGAGTATTTTGGTCATATAGCATGAAAAAGTTCGGCCAATCTGGATCACGAGTAAAATCGAAGGCAAGAGGCCCCGTGGCCGAAGCCCGATACGTTGGACTGACCAGATCCGAACCATACTTAACAGTCCACAGTGCGCTGCATGCCGCCGTGTGCTGAACCGAATGGCGCAGCATCGTCCGAGACAAAGTGATCCGTGGTCACGACCCTCAGCATTGAGGAAAACGACGCAAGGAGGAGGATAAAACGTCATTAATATAATTATTTTGAATGACTCACTTTTTTTGTGGGGTTTTTTGAAGTCCCGTGTATACGTGAACAAGCCCGAGACTCGGGAAGCCCTCAAGGACAACATTCGACACGAGTGCGAGAATCTGTCGCCGGAAGTTCTCGCCGAAGTGATGAAAAATGCCATAAAACGAGCCCGTATGGCAATCAATTGTGACGGCGCCCATTTGGCCGATATAATCTTCTCGACTTGACCAATAACACCCTCAAATAAACATAATCAAAAAACAGAATCGAAGTTTTTCATTTAGAAAAAAAAAGAGAGCCTATAACAACATCGAGCCCAATCCAATACACATTAGTCGATGATTATTGGATGTTTCTTTCCAGCAAAACGTATTGGTTGACTTACAAACTGAATTACAGGAAAACGAGATCTCAGTTACATTTATCTATAGCATTTGGTTCAGTAAATGAAAAACCGAGCACATTATAAACTGCAAGTAGGTAAATTAATTGAGAGCGGTGGTGTTCTAAACTCGCTTTCCTTAAATCCTAAAAAGTTTGGTTCGTACCTCACACACTTTTAAAAACAAACTGGACAAGTGGCTAGTGACAATCGAAATAGACTATGGTGATAACTGACTATTTAATAAACTTTACACCAGTGCTTGATATAGGCATATCAGCAATGCGCTGCGAGCCTATTAATCAATAATAATAATAATAACTTTTCTGACGTTCCCGTGGGGAGGAAGCACGTTAATCTGTCGGTCCAGTAGTAGCATTGTACATTTATATATACTAGTTTTAGTTAAGTTAGTATAAGTTATAGTGACATTTAAGTGACAACGCCGATTTACAGCCGCTTCCTATTTATTATACTTATAATGACATTATTATTTAATTTAAACTTTGAAAATAATCTTTTAAATGGCATACCAATATCATATTTATGCACGAGTAGGTATTTGTTAAGTTAGATTAATTTGGGTATTAAAGTTACCGCTAATTTTACATGTATGTGTGTATGTGTATGTATGTATATATATGTATATGTGTATGTATGTATGTATATGTGTGTATATATTGTACATTGTATAATTTGTCTCGGTCTGGGTGTTTATATGTATATATTTACAAAAAAAAAAGTATAATATGTAGTTTATCAACCATCTAGTTTCCGTAACACAAGCCTTGTAGCTTACTACGGAAACTAGATGGCGCTGTGTGACCTGTCTGGAAATATTTATATTTTATTATATATAGAGGAACATTTTAATTTTAGTTTAGTAGTAGGTTATTTTGTTTTGACATAATTATACCATATTATTATTCCCATGACAACGCCCTTTTACAGCAGCATCTTTTAGTGTAGGTAGTATTTATCTGGTAACAACTAAGGCTGTTCTTTGCTGATATTCATTCGCTATCATGATTAGTAAAATAATTAATTTGTAATCTAACGAAACCGAGTATACCAAATGTATGAAATGGTGAATAAATAAAAGAAAAAAAAAAAAAAAAACTTAATTTTACAACTCTATAAGCGCTCGCCCTTGACGGGTCGCCGTGCAAATAACAACTTTAATAGCGTTATATATATATAGTTAACCAATTCTACTATATAACGTTTGCAATTAACAGAATAGGGCTACTGGTTTAACTAATATCAAATTGGAGCCGATAAAAATTGACATTAAAAAAAATGACACCAGACCCTCGCCAACCCGTCTGGCCAGCGTAGCGAGTGAAAATTAAAACTTAAATAATCTCCGTGGTCTAGCGGTTAAATTCGTGGATTTAGACTCGGAGGTACCGGGTTCGATTCCTGGTCGGGACACAAAAATATTTATTAATGTAAATAAATAAATTTAATTATATTTCTCGAGTTTGGTATGCGGGAGACATCGACGAACTTGCCACTTGTCATGATTGGCATATAGTAAAGTTGGCTAAATGTGAATCCGCTTATTTATAAGCGTGGTTTCTGACCACCCCGAAAGGGAAACGGTCGTGATGATACTT
The DNA here is from genome assembly GCA_910589645.1 of Tinea semifulvella. NCBI lineage: Eukaryota > Metazoa > Arthropoda > Insecta > Lepidoptera > Tineidae > Tinea > Tinea semifulvella. The sequence goes on from OU342612.1 coordinate 1,764,469, forward strand.
TACTTTTTTTTATATAATTTAATACAAAAATAGTCCACCATCTAATGGAACACACAGCAACCACTTTGTCACCACCACCATGCCGAGTAGAATATAATATTTTGTAACTGTCCAAGATATAAGGTTGCCATGTTCGCAAAACTCGCAAATTTTTCGCCTTAACCAAATTAGACAGTTTTGCTCCTTTCAATGGAACATTTTTAAGTGGCATCACAACCGTTTCCCTTGCAGGGTGGTTAAAAATCCGACTTATAAACGAGCGGATTCACATTTAGCCAACTTTACTACTGACCGTCACGATTGGCCTTATCGTCGATGTATCTAGCGTCCAAACTCGGGAAATATCACAATTAAATTAAATAATAATTTCATTTATTTATTTAATTTAATAAATATTATTGTGTCCCGACCAGGAATCGAACCCGGTATCTCCGAGACTAAATTCACGGACTTAACCACGGAGGCAGTCAAGTTTAATGCATTATTCGTTCGAAAACTACTGTATACATGAGACTTGTCTCTTTCATGTTTTCGCTTAAAGCAAACAAAAAACACAGAAAAATTACAAAAAGTTAATAAAACCGCTCTGTGTTTTTAGAAAATATCGACTGGAATAAAGCACAGTGGGGCTCTTTGTGCAAAAACTCGGAAATAATATCAGTCACTTGCGGTTGACGGGGAACGTCTTTTGATGACAAACGCAGAACGACACGCTATTTGTCGACCAATTCGAGTACCAAATCAGTGCGAGATGTCACGCGAAATTCTATAGCTCCCCATTGTGCATCTTTTTTTGCGGACGAATTTCTTTTGATCTTTTACATAGGTCCAAACACGCTTACAGCTATTCTGTCTTTACGTGTTACAGTTTTGAGATAATACAAGTTATTTATAAAATCTTTTATTTGGTGGTGTAAATTAGACAATTGCGCAAGAGATCTGAGGCAGTCTCGACATTTGATAACGATTTTGGTCGGTCAAAGTCATAGTCAAAATTTGTTAATTCACATTATCCTATTACGGACATTTATGAAACGTCATTAATTTAATTATTTTAAATGAATAATTTAAATCTCCTGCTAGTGGAAGACTAAGCAGCAAAGTGGTCCAATAAGTAAGCTGTTAGCAGAAGACCAGCTTAGCAGATTCCAGTGACCTGTTAATGTTTAATCTGACTGAGAAAGGAATCTGCAAGGAAAACTCAGCTATATGAGATTTATAAAATAAAACATATACAGAACTACACCACAATAATCATATTATTTTTAAATTTAAATTTAGCTATGAGTACCTATGACATTACAATACCTGGTACAGCGGTAACCCACCAGGCAAGTTATTAAAATAGACTACATGCCCATGTGCAACCTGAAAGTCAACAAAACAACCTCTGCCAATTTAAGAACAATAAATTGAACTTGTTCGGCCCAGGCCCCCACAGCAGCACCCGATTACGGACGTAACGCACGTGTCACCACTGCAATGATCTTCTAAGGAAGGGACAACCACCGGACACGCCACACCATGAAAACCTGAATACTAACAATGACCTTCGAGACACACACAAGCATCAACATAACAATTACTTCTAGGTATCCAAATGTTCCTGTGCAATTCCGTTAACAAGTAATAAAAAAATGTTGCCACTTACAAAACAACAAAAAACCTGAGTATTATTAGTTCCAAAGAACGGTAATATTATAATATAAGAACTTATGTCATAAAAAAAAGGATATTCGCGGCGAACGAGTTCCTTTACTCCGTAGCCACGACTCGCGGCGAACGAGTGCCTTCAATCTGTAGCCACGACTCAGACTTAGGGCCAACAGTGAAAGAGAGACGGTTTATAGGGTTTTAGTCCGTCTTGGGGTCTCCTTATGAGGCCTCACGGTGATTCGGGCATGCGACCTCCCGCGGTGGCTCTTCAGGCTGGGGTCGTATCGCCAGGCGATTTTGCAATCTCCGCCTTTAAAAAAAAAAAAATAGGCAGCTTTATATTTATTTATTTAATGAGTATTATCATCATCAGCCTGTGTCTCTTCTCTGTTAGATATAAAGAAAGAAATGAAGAAAGAAAGAAGGAAAGAACGAAGAAAGATCGACAACGTTGCGGACTTTATCATTCAGAGAAATCCCGAGCATAGCTCTCTTTTTTTTTTTTTTTTTTTTTTTTTTATACTAGCACGACATGTGACCTTGGGCCCACCTGATGGTAAGTGGCGCGCAAGGTCCATGAATGTTAGCAACTGAAGTCAGATACTCGTAACTGCCATCAGTCCCTAACACTATGCCGGCTTGTACACACTCTCTACTCGTACATAGCTCTCTGAGCGACCTTGAACATGTGGATCAGACCCACTGTCGAGACTGCTGCCATACTCCATTACTTAAGCGCAAACGTTAGGTATATTGTCAAAATAGTAGATTCTGTTATATATGTATATAATATACTCTTTCTATCAAACACATATTCTTCCTCGCCAACTCGCCTGGCCCGCGCGTGGCAATAGAAGACCATTATCTCAAGAAATATGTTCTTCAACATTGAAGTTATAGGACAACGTCTTCTAGGGATTATAATAATAATACAATCAAAATACTGCCTCCGTGATCTAGTGGTTAAGGCCATAGATTTAAACGCGGAGGTACTGAGTTCGATTCCTGATCGAGAACACAAAAAAAGTGATATTTGTCGAGTCCGCTAGAGACATCGACAAGCTTGCTACTTGTCATAATGGGCCTATAGTAAAGTTGGCTAAATGTGAACTCGCTTCATACAAAAGCGTGGTTTCTGACTACCTCGCAAGGGATACGGTCGTGATGATACTTTACTTTACTATTTTTAATCAAAAAAAGATAACTTTATTCAGTAATCGATAGGCTAATATCATTTTAATATAAAATTTCGTACTGGTTATTATAAAGAAAATAATTGGAAAATGAAAAGAGATGCTCAACCAATACCTCTAATAAAATATAGGTTTCCATCAGTGACAGATATTACTAGAATCGACATTGCGAACCAGATGTTTACGCTATGTTTTGTTGCCGCGGCATCAAAATCGCTCATTTCGACCGCCCGATAAATTGTGACTAAACAACAACTAAAAAATATGTTAAAAATATTTTATAATCAATTAACTGCACTGCATGTTTTAACAGACAGATAGTGGGGTTGTCCAGGCACGCATAGCTAATAGACCTGGATATCCCCCTGTTTTCCCCGGCAGGATCCATCGGCAATTCATGCACTTTTGAAGCTGGGTGCCGTTATTGGTTGGGTCTAGGTTTAACCATTTCAGCTCTCCCACAGGATCACTTCTCTGGGAAGTGGTCTTAAAGTGAGTGGCGGTGCGCAAGACGGAGGTATAGGAAGTGTCTGTTGCCCGATAGAACATAGGTCTAGTCAGGCCGAAGGCAAACTATCAAACAAATTACGCTTAAACCACGGTACTCGGAATAAAACTTAGCGATATGTTCTGCTAACTTTGAACCTTGTTTCTGTTGGTCTTTGTCAGGCTTGTAGACATGTTCTGACAGCCAAACCTTGGGGACAAATTTGGACTATTATATGAATGAAATAAATATATCAAAGTTAGAAAGAAAATTAATAGCTTAATCATACACTTACATATTATACTGTTATATACACTATAATATCTATATACTAAATAGTAATACATACTATATACATAAACCTATATACGAGTATGTACACTTACTAACATTGTAAGGAGCTTTAGTGGTCAGAAACCACGCTTATAAAGAAGCGGATTCACATTTAGCCAACTTTACTATATAGGCCAATCATAACAAGTGGCAAGCTTGTGTCTCTAGCGTACCAAACTCGAGAAATATCACAAATAAATTAAATATTAAAAAAAAATTATTGTGACACGACCGCAGACAGGGGAAGACGCAGAGTGGGACGACCCCCCGCCAGATGGACAGATGACCTAAAGAAGGTCGCTGGTGGGGGTTGGATGAGGGTAGCGAAAGATCGCGTTAAGTGGCGAGCCTTAGGGGAGGCCTACATCCAGCAGTGGAGAGATACAGGCTGATGATGATGATGATGATGATGTGACACGACCAGGAATCGACCCCGGTACCTCCGAGTCTAAATTCACGGACTTAACCGCTAGACCACGGAGGCAGTTTTCAGCAGTCTTTTCAGTTAGTGTAGAAAAACGAGTTTCTTAAACAAAAATTTGGTAGTTGCTTGTCTTATGTTTACAGGGAGATTTATCCATAAATTTGTGGCGACAACGACAAAAGAATTTCAAAAAAAGATGAGAGGGGACTGAAAGAAGTGAGTTGTGAGAGGACCGAAGAAATTTGTCGTAGAAAGAAGAGAGATAGGCAAAATGGTCCTTGAGGTATCTCGGTGTATGGTTAACCGAAAAAAGCAGACAAAGAACTCGGAGATTTCTGCGACAACAAATAGGTAGCCATTTTAACTTAGCACGATATTCATAACAAGTTGTAATAGTTTGGTTAGACAACATAACTTGATGACAGCGCACGCGACAGCGATGTCAGCAAGTTTCGACACGTTTTTCGTTTGCAATAGCCTTTCTATTCGTAATATTAGATATCAATGGTTTACATTACGGATTATCGAATATATCGGCAGCATTTTAGTTTTTGAGAAATGGTCTTAAATAAAGGTATCAACCGCGTCGTTACGATCCTAACTGGGGACAACCCGGAGACAAATTGCACAGTGATCTTTTTCATTTGTCATCGGGAAAAAATTCAGAGGCTTTATCTCTTGAAAGGATGTGGGACTGATGTTTGTCATGCCGGACCTTCGCTTGTCGGGAATAAAATACGGGGTAGGCCGAGATGTAGAGTCGTATTTAGTTAGTTTTTTTTTATATATATATTTTTGAAGATTTACTGGATTTAAATAATAATGAAGAAGCTATAAGCAAGAAATATATAAGCAAATTAAAGCTATTGAAAAATATTCACATTTGAATATAATACGAGTACTAGTAGAACAGTTAAAAAAGGTAAACAAAAAAATGTACAAATTCGTACGTGGTGGTGGATGCGTCAGATTTCCCACTTGTCAGAGATACGTCACTTTCTGTCAATCACGGAGTTGTGATCGCGGACACGCCGTTTGGCTCGTATACTTCAAACTAATGACTATCCCAGTCCCCGTCCGTAGCTACAGAAAGCGAATACAACCTCTGTCCGCAGGTATATCTTATGATAACACATATTCTTGACACAGATTCCCAACTCGAAACTGAGGAATATGTATGTACTTTATAGTCTTAATAGAAATCGTAATGCCACGACTGCCCAGAGCTGCTAGAGAAGATCCGATTGTGCGTGCCCCCTCGACGCACTAGACACATATCATCGTTTGCTGTGCCTTTCGCGAAGACTGAACACATGCATGCTCTGTGCTGTATAAAGCCGCGTGCATATATAACTTGGAGCACTCGGAAATTGTAATTTTTAATATATCTAAGTTTCATTAAAGAAGAAGATTTATGTAAATTAACTACTATATTAATATTTATTTTATTATATATTTTGTATATATTATATGTTTGTATATATTTTCCTTAAAAGTAAAACTTAAAATAACACACACACCAATTTAAACTCTCATACACCTACACATACTCTTTATACTTCGACCGCCTCCGTGGTCTAGTGGTAACAAACGTTCCCGTGAACTCGGGACGTCATGGGTTCGATTCCACCGGGGGCAAGTTGTACATTGTATAATTTGTCTCGGTCTGGGTGTTTATATGTATAATATGTATACATTACCAAAAAAAAAAGTATAATATGTAGTTTATCAACCATCTAGTTTCCGTAACACAAGCCTCGTAGCTTACCACGGAAACTAGATGGCGCTGTGTGACCTGTCTGGAAATATTTATTATTTATTTATTTACTTACACAAACACGCATGCACCATAATCATAGTGTAAAAGTATATTATTATTTTTATTTGTAATTTATTAATTTTAATTTATGATTTTTTAATTTTATGAAATATTTTATTTTTATTTATTATATATCACATATTTTTAATGTTATATATGGAATTCTGTTAATGGCCCAAAATTGTTAATTCCCTCTCACCATACTGGATTTATAGCCAACTCATTTGCTGTTGTCGCCGCAAATGTGGAATGAACTACCGGTATATAATTGTATTTATATGTATATAGATTTATTTATTATTATTATATATAAATATTTGCACCTACCTTACATTTGAAATGGTCCACATTGTCCCTAAGGTTGGCTGTCAGATAATGTCTAGCGGCATTAAGTCCGCCCCTTGTATAACGTGCAATAAAGTTTTAAATAAAAAAATTGTAGGTACCTAATGTATTTAAGTTGTACGCTGTTGGATTCTCAATAAATAAATTACTTTATAAAAAAAGCTATTAGCTCTTAGTCTATGACCATTTTTCCGCGGAACGCTAAAGGAATTTGCGTGTGATCTCGATAAGGTTTTTGGCTATGGGTCTTTGGATATCTCTGACTGTGCGAAAGAATTCCTAATTTTATTTCTTACTCTAACCAGTTGACTGGTTTCTGATCTGTTTTGGACCATTCTGCTTTTTATGGAGCTTTTATCTATTGATGAATTAAATTATTAACAATTATAAGGAAAAAACAACAACATTATCATTGATTTTGGATATCGCCGACTATGCGAACGATTTCCTAATTTTATTTCTTACTAAACAGTTGACTGGTTTCTGATCTGTTATGGCCCAATTTATTTTTTTATTGAATTATAGATAAAAATCTATTGGGGTTTAAAATTATTAATAATTAAAAGAAAAAAAAAATATAAATAAAAAAAACAAGTCGAACATTTTTTATACCGCGAAAAATGACATGCTGTACGATGTCTAGTGTGTTCTAGATGTTTATTGTGTGCAGACCAGGAATCGAACCTGTTACCTCAGAGTTTGAATGCGAGACAAACCAAGCTGTTTGAAAGAAGTAGGATGACAACCGTGACGATAAAGATTGATGATGAAACTCTAGAGCAAGTAAATGAAATTATATATCTGGGCAGTGTTTTCTCTGCGGATGGAAAGTACGATAGGGTTGTCGAAAGAAGAGTGAGCGCGGGAAATAGTGTTAATGGTGCCCTGGGGTCACTGCTCGGCAGTCGAAATATCAATGACAAAGCTCGGCTCACCATGTTGGTACCAACACTGATGTATGGAAGCGAGACGTGGATCGTCAGAATACGCATGAGAGTAGGGTTAATGCAGTAGAAATGAGGGTTGATAGAAAAGAAAGCATAGGGACAATAATAAGGAAAGGCATGGTTCGGGCATGTTGAAAGAATGAGCAAAGAAAGATTGACGAACCAGATATATAATGCGAAAAGAGCACCAGATATATGGTGCGTTAAAGAGGCCCTGGCAGACCGAGACTCACTTTTATATTTTAAGTAAATAGATGACTTGGCCATCGCATGAAAGCACAATATATCTCGCAAGTAATACATTCATACCTTATTTATTTATTTAATAAATACCTTATACATATTATATTATATTAAATAATATTGTTTAGTGCGATTGCTAAGCCAATATAGTTTTATTCACAACGAAGTTATAGAGGGATCGCAAATAGCCTGAACTGTTTCGAGAAATGGATGGTATAGCTGTGATTCTTTCTTGTTCGACTTGGCCGTGCCCCCAGACAAACGAGTTTATCACCAAAACAACCTACACTCTATTTCTTTATTCTTTTGGCCTAAACCCACCTTTAGTTGTAATATCTATATATGTATATAGTATTTAATTTTGACCTTTATATTGTTTTAATTTTTGACAATTACTGTTTTTTTTTTGATAATTCTCATAATAATGAAACAAATGTATGCTTAAGTGTATATTCAATGCATTGCACTGATAAATTGTGATTGGGGGTCGGTTTCCAAATCCTCCTTTTCTCATCCTTATATGTATAATTACTGCAATATGAATAAGAAACCGCCTCCTAACCTTACCATTGGAATGGTTCTCAGCAAATTTTCGAGATGAAGTCCAAATCTTAGTTAGTTGTCTGTATCTGTTTATATTTAGGTATGACTGCATCTTGTTATGAGTATCTAATAAATAAATAGTATCTAATAAGTCAGGGCGATTATTTTTTGTTATCATTATAATTTCTTCCAAATATCTTCAAAAATATTGCAATGATTTTTATCACGATAAAACCCTTGAAATAGCAGCAGAGCGTGACTCCAGAGAGCCACACTCTGATGATATGTAAATCGTATGTATTATGGATATATATTTGTACTTAAAGTCGTTTGTCGTATCACATTGCATCAACGAAACTGCTCAAAGAGAACCCGGATAATGACATCGAAGGGAAATCCGTCGCCTCATGAACTAGGTCAGATATGCATAAATATTTATTACGACATTCTGCACTATACGGAACATAAACTTCTTCATTCTAATAAATAATAATAATAATAATAAATATTTCCAGACAGGTCACACAGCGCCATCTAGTTTCCGTGGTAAGCTACGAGGCTTGTGTTACGGAAACTAGATGGTTGATAAACTACATATTATACTTTTTTTTGTAAATATATACCTATTATACATATAAACACCCAGACCAAAACAAATTATACAATGTACAACTTGCCCCCGGTGGGAATCGAACCCACGACCTCCCGAGTTCACAACAACGTTTGTTACCACTAGACCACGGAGGCGGTCAATAAATATTTCCAGACAGGTCACACAGCGCCATCTAATTTCCGTGGTAACGAGGCTTGTGTTACGGAAACTAGATGGTTGATAAACTAACTATTATACTTTTTTTTTTTTTTATGTAAATTAGGTTTTTGGTAAAATACTTAAATTCGAAAACATACTTTATAACTGATACTTAGGTGTAAAAAAAAGGAGAGAAAAACAGAATAAATACGAGTACAACCAAAAGACTGTCTTCGTCGAATACAGAAAAGGGTTGGTATAAAGAAAAGCATAGGGACAAAAATAAGAAAAGGCATGCTGCGATGGTTCGGGCATGTTGAAAGGATGAGTGAAAGAGGCCCTGGCAGACCATGCCTCACATATCAAGATCAATGAAATAAAACACTGACTGAAGGTGAATTAAAAAGCCTTCATAACAAAAGGGCATGTATAAAAAGGTTAATGAATGTCGACGAAGCGAAAGAGGTATGTCGTGATCGTGTCAAATAGCGCTCAATTGTCTCTGCCTACCCCGCAAGGGACCTGGCGTGAAGATATGTACTGTAGAAATAGGTGACCGCCTCCGTGGTTTAGTGGTAACAAACGTTGCCGTAAACTCGGGAGGTCGTGGGTTCGATTCCCACCAGGGGCAAGTTGTACATTGTATAATTTGTCTCGGTCTGGGTGTTTATATGTATAATATGTTATATTAACAAAAAAAAAAAAAGTATAATATGTAGTTCATCAACCATCTAGTTTCCGTAACACAAGCCTCGTAGCTTACCACGGAAATTAGATGGCGCTGTGTGACCTGTCTGGAAATATTAATTTATTATTTAAAAAAAACGTATATAACTTTACGAAATTACTTGGCTTCTGTTTATAGTACTCACGACCTCATTAGTAAAACATTAAGCCCGTCCTGTAGGGACGTCAAGGTTTACTTGACAGAGGCCAAGAAAGCTTGGAAATTGGCTTGTCCGAGCGAAGACCTTCCTGACAACTTAAAAGTACAAAGGTTGTGGGATTTACCTGTGGTTAAACATGACCATCAATCGCTACTGAACTCATCTGTATCGACCACGTCTCTTAGCGGTGTCGGATCTTTAATTTATTGAAACAATTACATTTTTTTTAAATATAAATATGGACTTAACTTAGGGAACAGTTATGTAACTAATAGTTAAAACCCTGACTCCAAGACTAGTTGGGCTGTGTCCTAGAAGTCAAGGAACTACAAAAATAATTTCACAACATTGGTAAGTAAAAAAAACAAAAATAATAAAAAAAAATAACAGTTAATGGAGAAAAAATAAAAACAGTAGCAAAATTACTTATAAATAAGTAAGGTTAGTAAAGCTAAATTATATATTAAAAAGTAAAATAAATAAAACACCTTAAATGCCACTTAAATTATTTTTGGACAACGAAAAGATTTTTAGTTTCCTGTGCAGGTCATTGGATAAACGCACTTCCCTCAAAATTTTTGGGTGCTCTCTGTTATATAGTTTATTTCATTTAATGTTTTGTAAGCTAATTAGACTGGTCCTTACGTGTGAGTCGATTGGATTTTCTCTTCGTCTCTCATCCTTCAAACCCGTAATAAAAAACGAACACATAAACAAGATCCGAATTCCTCGTCAGAAGAGATTGAGCCAGTTTTATTGTGATTATCTTTTATATTCTTTCTCTGATGCTATTCCCTTCTCATTGTTATCCTAAATTGTTCATTCAGAACAATTTGCGTAATTAAATTTTAATCTTTGCTTTCATTCAAGAAAATAATGCACTGTTTTTTGTTTAATAAAACAAAAAGTAAAGTATCATTGCGACTGTAATCCTTTGCTGGGTGGTCAGAAACCACGCAGAGGAAGTTTACATTTAGCCAACTTTACTATAGACCTATTATGACAAGTGGCAAGCTCGTCGATTACTCTAGCGTACCAGACTCGAGAAATGTCATTTGTTTTGTGTTCTCGACCAGGAATCGAACCCAACACCTCCGCCTCTAAATCCACAGCCTTAACCGTTAGACCACGGAGGTAAAAAAAAATGTTATTATAAAAAGTTGTTATTTAAATCCCTTTAAGTAATTGTAACAATTTTTTTATATATTTGTTTAAGTTATTTATATTCTGCCTTCGTGGTCTAGCGGTTAAGTCCATGGATTAGTAGACTCGGAGGTACCGGGTTCGACTTCTAGTCGGAACACAAAAATATTTATTAATGTAAATAAATACATTTAATTAATATTAAATTTATTTGTGATATTTCTCGAGTTTGGTACGCTGGCGACATCGACGAGCTTGCCACTTATCATGATTGGCCTATAGTAAAGTTGGCTAAATGTGAATCCGATTATTTAAAAGCGTGGTTTCTGACCACCCCGAAAGGTAAACGGTCGTGATGATACTTTACTTAACTTTTTTATATTTATGTCAAACTTATTTTTAAACGATATTTTTAACGCCAATTCTCTTGTGGGCTACTCAGTACTCATAAAAACATAAAGTCAGTAACATTTATTATAAAAAGTTACAGGTTAAAATCACAAGTAAAAAGTTTTTAAGGAGATAATTTTCCTTGTAGTTTGCGCTGAAAAATTTCCTTCCACTTTGTTACAACTAGACGGAGCGCTATTCTTTGATACATAAGAATAAATCCCATTTTTTTTTTATCTTTGTTTATTTAGGTTTACAAACAGTAACACACATATATATAATAACATTTAAATAAACAAATTGTTAAGTATGTTACCAACGACGTAAACCACAGATTATATAAATAGGTAACGTCAGATAGTGAAGTTAAACAACAATTAGTAACAAAAGACAGATATGAGTAAAGAAAATGAAAAAAAATAAGTATACTACAATAATGATAAGTATCAATAACACATTATGGTTTTAGTATATCCAAAATAGACTTCCTAAAAGCACCGGCAGTCGAGGCAATGATGTCTATAAAGTGAAATTTGTTATTGAATGTGTATTTTATCTTAATCATTATCATTATCATTACAGCTTCTAGAACACAGAGTGGAATGGGCTTTCCAGAACAAGACGGCTTGGCGAGGACCTCACCTTCACAGCCTCTGAAACATAAAGTTCTAGACCTGTTAGAGACGGGTCTTTCAGAAATTTCTGGAGAAAGCCTACACTCGCTAGACGGGTTGAATCTGATGACAATTTATTACCGATTCGAAGTTGGTTGTGCTGTTTTAGATATTATGAATGGACTGTATTTAAATGAAGATGCCTGCACCGGCTGACTCAGACCCACGCTCAGCTGTCCCACGCAAAATGCTGAGTGTAAACCGACAAGTAATATACGTACATGAAAATATAAATTGTATAAATACAGGGAAAGCTCACCCCAGTCCATAAATTAGAATCACACACACTTTGTCACAGTTTGTCATACGAGAATGTTTTTTCACCACAAAATTGCGCGCACACGCGGCGAGACCTCGATCGCTTCTATCGGTGCGCACCCCGTGCGTTTGTGACCATTTTTTATTGGTCACCCAATGGTACCCGCAAAATAATTTAGGAAGCGGAAAGGAATGTAATACGATACAACTAAATAAATATGTGTTTATATATCAGTGTTGAATGCCGCGAAAGTATTTGAACTATCAAAACTGAACATTGGTATTAGTAGAACCGAGACCGACAACGGCTTAACGTGAATGTGCTCTTTGGGGCACAGGAACAGTGGTGTTGTAACACCAAACGATAGTTCACTCAGCTGACCGACCACCTAAACATCCCAGTACATTAAGCCATCCACTGCGCCGAGAACCGCAATCACTGGAAACGGCTGGTGGCTGGACTGTGACGGAGACACGATCCCTAACAGTATACTTATATCAAATAGTAATAATAATAATAATATAATAACTATTTTAATTAATACAAGTACATATACAATATTTACTATGTTAAAGCGTGAATTGGGTTCGTTTTGCAATTTAAGGAAATGACTGTGGACCAAGTTGATAAAGATGGATATAGAAGGAGCTTGCCTGATCACCAATGGAAGTTTGTTCCACTGGCGAGCAGCCGTAACAGTAAGTGAATCTGAATATCTGCTAAAAGATTGTTGAGGGATAGAAAGTTGATTATTATGAGAAGAGCGAAGTGAACGATTGTGCGAATGGCACAGATATTGGAAACGATCCCTCAGGTAAGAGGGAGCCATGGGGTTGTTAAGAATGCCACACAAAAAGGTGAGAGCGTACAAATGTCTGCGAAAACGGTTATTAAGCCACTTTAATTGAATACGAAATTGGGAGACATGATCGTACTTACGCAAGTCAAATACATAAGTTGAGAAGACGATCGAGTTTATTCAGTAGCTCTTCAGTGAGGTCAGTCAACTATGGAGGAAGAGGATAAAAAACAGTAAATTTCGAGTTGTTTTGAAATCATTTAACGTATAGTAGAACAAGAATCATCGATGTATATAGATAGGCCCTTACTGATATAAAAACGCTCCCGTAAAACCAATCGAAGTCATGTAGCTGCACCAACAGTCGCAAAATAGCAAGCGTCGAGAGCGCCTAATATTAATATTTATATCGAGTAAAACTAGTCTTTTTGTATGCATTGTGATATAATTTCCGATGAATAAAGCATGTGGCATTATCCTTGCTTGAGAATTGCCCCCCAAAGTTGGTAGGTACACAAAGCAAGCGGCACGTTTTTAAGAGTGCGTTTTGTATTGAATAGGCATATCTATATACTCGTACATCGATGACAAGAATAGTCCGCTCGATCTCGGCATCTCGGACGAAAGGATGAATTGCCATTTTAACTTCATCATGATTTACAAAAGTAGGTAACACTTTGTTACCAATATTTTTTATGGTAAGAAAATAGGCTTTTAAAAACCACAATCAGTTTAGCCAACTTTGCAGGATTTATTATTGCGAGTAGAAGTACTTTCTTTAAAACCAAACTGTCTTAAACATGTTTTGACATAGTATTTTTTTTATATGCCACATACATTTATGTACATTCCTAGAAAACAGTCCTAGACCTCCACTGTTAAAGAGGGGCCCGCCAGACATTTCTCATAAATTTGGCATACACTCGCCATGCTAGGCAGATGATTTAAGTGTATGTATTCTATGTAAATATTACCCTTTCAGTACGTATTATGTGTAGTGTATTGTATGTGTGTATTATGTATGTATAGTATGTATTGTTGTTTATGTAGTTTATTATACCAGTATTATAATAATATTTGTAAGTATTAGTATAAATTAATATTTTATAGTATCTCTCATTATCTATCATTTATATATTTTTTGGCACTCTGCCTGTAATTGGTTACTTTTCACAAAGGTTAGCTGGTAGAAGATGCCTTAAGGCATAAAGCTCGCCTATGCGCTTAGTTTTAAGTTATTTAACTTTGTGCAATAAAGAATTTTTATTATTATTATTATGGGTTGGAGAGGGACTGATGTCAATTTAAAAAAAATAATAAGAAAGTTAATAATATAATAAGTATATTATAATGCATAAGTACTCGTAGTTATCATAACAAATATATATATATTATTAAAAAAAAAATGTTTATCTTTTTTTTTTTTTTATGCAGTTGAATTTACCTACAAGTGAAAACTAGTTACAAGCTCTTGATTATTATTTAATTATACGTATGAATAGTAGCTGTAAGTTTTTCTAATATAAAATTAATGATACAACATTTTAAGACCTAAATTAACAATAAAACTCTTTCGAAATGTTTACAAAAGCCCAAACGCAAGTTACTGTATGTGTTTGTGAAAAATGAAAACATATTATGATGTAAGTAATTAATAAATGTTATGTCATAGACCATGATATGATATTTAGACCGGTCAAGTATTTTATTTTTATTTTTTTATTATAGAACAATAATAATAACGTTTATTGAGCTTTCTTATTGGTACCTATATACAATGTTGAGTAAACAATATATAAAATATTCCTTGAATTTTACATTTTAAGCATACAAACATTTTTGATTGAATGCAAACCACAAGGGTAGGCAATTTTTAAACGGTCCCTGACTCCTAACCAAGATAACTTGTGTCCTAGGATGTCAGTCAGTTCCATATTGACTAATACTTATAGCCTCAGATAGCCAGCTCAAAAGGTATGATAATAAAAATAAATAAAAACAACGTGAATCAAAGTACAAAAGAGATTCCAACACAACAGACCTGTAAAACGACACCAGCATAGATATTTTGTTATTATATATTATAACTATTGTCATCTCAAAGCCTTTCTGTTATTGTAGGAAACCCATTTATAATTAATTAAATATTTTACCCGCCATCAGGAAAAAAGATAAATAAAAACATGCAAATAGTTTGTTTTAAAGTTAATTAAAATGTTTACCTATGAACTATGAAAGTATGATTACCAGTCGATCAGTTACTTAAATACTTATATATATATATACCTAATTTGAAATAATAATTAATAAACTTATTATAAATAAATAGATACTCGATAATAAATAATACAAATTATTCCTTAACTTTATTTCCGAATGACACCATGAACATTTTATTCGAAGTAATATACAAACAGTATAAAATAATTATTTTATTATTATTATTAATTGATCTCGCCCACAGCCGAGAGACGAAATAGAGAGAGAAAGAATTACGTAAGTCAACGTTCGCGCGATCGTCGACGTCTCGCTACCTACGAGTACTTGATTAGGTTCTGTACGAGTGGCTATATGTTACGAAAACTTCTCTGCACCGTAACTTCAGATTTTACTAATAAAAAATGCGTAGTTGGTTTAATTTTTATTCTAGATTATAATATAAAAATATTTGCTTTTTATTAAATTCAGTATATGTATAGGTCAATGAGTGCCTAAAGCATAAACAAATCTCTCATAACCCTAACTCATCAACATTAAAATTTATTAAAAAAAATGTTTTTTTAAAACCCCTCTTTTATTTATAGCGCTCGGAGCAAAATGGGTGAATGGAAGCATCAAAGCAGTTTATGTAAATACGCTTGTTTACACAAAGACTAGAGACCAAAAATTTACTTTGCGAAATTGTGTTTTATTTGAAATATCACCCGGTTTTTGTTATGGACTGGTATGTCACAGTATATGAGTCGATACAGTACATAAACACGAAACTAAACTGTAATTCGACGTAGTTACACAAACAGGTTCGAATTCACATTAAGTTAATTTTATGTTATAGGCCATTATGAATTTAGATTAGTCCATCGATACATCAATGGATCATTAAACTTTTTAAACTTTCGCGCATATTCATAATAGTTTTTATAATTTTAACGGGTCTTTACGCGATTTACCTTAGAGACATATTTCTCATGACGTTTCAGCCAAGTTGCATTGGCCGTGGTCACGGGTCGACTGAAGCTCTCTCTCTGAAGTCTCGTACATACTGGGCGGTAGATGTAAACCTACCCACTTATTACTTTGAAGAAAAAAAGAGAAATATGTCTCTAAGGTAAATCGCGTAAAGACCCGTTAAAATTATAAAAACTATCAATGGATCAGTCCAACATTTAATACATTTAGAATATGTCAAAAACGTCCAACGTATTTAAAAACCTTCTAGCCACATTAATGTATGTTTGATTAATGCAATGTATTGTTTTTTTATATTTTGTACGTATATGTATTTTTGAGTGCTATAAATGCGTAATTATGTTTATTTTACTAATTTAAGTTATTTTAAGGGTTGGTATGAAGGAAAGCATAGGGACAAAAATAAGGAAAAGCATGCTACGATGGTTCGGGCATGTTGAAAGGATGAGCGAAGAAAGATTGACGAACCAGGTATATAATGCGAAAGTTGTGGGTAAAAGAGGCCCTGGCAGACCAAGACACACGTATCACGATCAAATAAATAAAACACTAGCTGAAGGAGAATTAAAAAGCCTTCGTAACAAAAGGGCATGTATGAAGAGGTTGATGAATGTCGATGAAGCGAAAGAGGTATGTCGTGATCGTGTCAAGTGGCGCTCAATTGTCTCTGCCTACCCCGTAAGGGATCTGGCGTGAAGATATGTATGTAAGTTATTTTAATATTTTTCTTCATCCTGCCCATCACCTTTCATGATCCCCAAGGTAAGTTGGTGAAGAATGCCTTATGGCGTTATAGCTCGCCAATGTACTAGGTATAATATTTTTATATGGATCGTTTTTGATATAAGATATATTATCCTAAGGACCTGATTAAAATTCAAAAAGTTCCAGGTCTAAACCTACAGCCAGAAGTCGTAGTACTGTGGTATATACTTCGATAACCAGCTACACCAATGAAAGAACAACTGAAGCCTGTGATGAAATTTAATTGAATCAAATCGAAATCCAATAACAAATACCTACCTTTTTTTGATTTAAAATATAAAAATAATGTTTTTCATTTCCTAAAAAAAATTACGCAATAAAGTATTTGAATTATAAGAATGCGTTCTTATGTATAGTAAAACTCACTCATCATCATCATCACAGCCACTAAAATACTCAGTCCTTGACCTCCATTGTTGGAGATGGACCTTCCATTTTTTTTTAGCGAATTTAGCCTACATTCGCCATCTGGACGGACGGGCTGGCTATTTATTAACAATTCCACAAGTTTTATTAAATTTATTTTAATATTGAATTATTAGCACGTTATTCGGGGATGTGATCGTATTTTATTTATTTAAAAACTTAATTGCACTATGTACAATGGCGGACTTAATGCCGCTAGGCATTCTCTGACAGCCAAACCTTTAGGACATTAGGAAAGTTTGCATGCTAAGTAGGTGCAATAATAGATATAAAATAACAATTTATAAAACAAATACATGGAGGATAGGTTTGCCTTTAGTGTGGGATGCCACCTGTGTGGACACCCTGGCGCCTTCCCACTTGTCCTTGACCTCTAAGGACCCAGGCGCTGCTGCATTACAAGCAGAGAACCTCAAGCGGCGGAAATACACTCAGCTTATTAGGAGATGTGTTTTTGCGCCGTTTGGAGTTGTAACTCTCGGACCGTGGGGACCAAGTGCACACGAAATTTTCAAGGCGTTGTCATAACAGCTCGTCAACACCTCGGGAGACAAAAGGGCTGGGCAATATTTGGGCCAAAGGGAGGAAGTATTGCCATTCAACGTGGCAATGCTGCCAGTATCCTTGGCACTTTGCCCATTGGCAGCGATTTGGAGCAAATTTTTTATTTATAATAATTTTTATTTTGATTTTTCTTCATTTTAGTTTTTGGTTATATTTTTATTTATTAATTAGGTTTATTTTTATTAATAGTAATTTATGTTTTAAAATGTAAGTTTTTAGTTTAATTCATATTTTATTATTTTTTTAAATCATTGTACCTTATTTCCTTCGAATAAAAAAATAATACATAAAAATAATACTTACTATTACATATACAAATACGTACATAGGTTATATATTATACATATATGTATATATACATATAAAATAAAATTACTTATGTGATGAAGGAAGCGGGACAAAAGTAGACGTCGCGTCTTCGCTCGTATTTATGTAAACAAAATATAAACCGGATATTAGTTGGTAATACAAGTTGTTAAACCGATGGCTTAACGTGCTCTCCGACGCACGGTGGTGCTGCATATCAAAGGCAAATGTACGTAAGAGAAGTGTATCTCAGTGTATTCTCAACGAGCCTGTGACACCGAAATACCTCAAGAACAACTTTGCCTATCTATTCACATTTCATGACAGATCCCTTTGCTCTTTACATAACTCTCTTCTTTCAATTTCCTCACATCATTCTCCCTTTGTGTCAAACTCTTTTGGAGTTGTTGCTGCGAATTTGTGGAACAACATGCCATTAAATATAAGACAAGCATCAAATCAAGCTCAATTTAAAAAAAATTGGTTGCCTGTAAAGTCGGTATACGGGCGAAAGTTTTACGTGACAACGACTTTGAGTGGTAAAATAATTTTAATGTGAATATTCATTCGTATAGTAGGAAGAAGGATGAAATAATAGTAACAATTTAAAACATTTATTTATACAAAGAATTATATTTAAAACATTAATTTATACAAAGAATCTCGCACTGAATTTCATATTAACAAAATTTTATTTTTACCTTTACACATACATACGTATTTATATACAAATATACATACAATAACTTGCAATACATTTGCGTACAATGAAACAGCGTTTACTACAACTTAACTTGTTCCTATCTGAGTGATTTTGTTGAGGATAGGGCGATGATAGGAGAAATATGAAATGAAAGGAAGTGTTTCTGCTGTAATGTGCCTAGAAAATGTCAAGTCAATGTCTTTCACTTTTTATGTCTGTCTCTCTCGCTCTTAGGCGGGCTAACCATGCCCGAGTGGAAGGGACGCGTGCCTCTCACTCGCTCTCATTGTGAGCGCATAACGTGAGCGGAGCGTAACGCAGTTTCTTGAAGTGTCACCCGGCAAACCAATTTATAAGACGTTGTCACGTCAAAATATGGTCTATTTGCATTTCTTAAATGTCTCCTAACAAGATAACTTTAGTGTATGTATATATATTGTATTGTATGTACTATTGTGTATATGTATGTATGTGTTTATATAATTTACATATTGTTTATTGCTTACAATGTGATCGTTTAGTTATAATATATTTAATTTTTACTAACACCCACCGTTCACTTTAAATACATGAACATTTAGGTTGGCTGTCAGAGAATGTCTAGCAGCATTAAGCCCGCCCCTTGCACATATTGCAATAAAGTTTTAAATAAATAAATAATGACGCGTTTCGGACCGACCTTTTTATAATTTTGTATCTATTTGATTAATTATGTTTTAAACTTCATTCCTCTGCGTCTATACTAGTATCTATGCGATCTTAACCGCTAGACCACGAGGGCAATCTAGAAATCCCCCGATTCACTACTTTAGGAATATCTGAAAACAAACTCGACTCACCGCACTAGAGACATGGTAATGTGGAATAAAGCTTAGTGCACAAGGAAACCATTAAATCAGGTACATAATGAGCACATCCCTTTTAAATTTAAATATGGAACGTCGGGTTCATCTCGTTTGCACAGATTAATGTTGCTCCAACGTAACGTTTGAATTTAGAATTTGTAATTCCAAATTTGAATTCAAACAAATTTCCAAGTTGGTAATTTCTATGTAGGTATATAGGATGTTAAAATTAAACTAAAACAAAATAGAAAACCTACTTACAAAACCTTATTTAAATATAAATTCTGTCCGAATTGATTATAGATACGTGTTTGCGTCGCTGGCCAGACTCTCCCACACACTAAGGCCCGCTTCCAGGGTATTAGCGTCATAACATCAGGTCTCTTGTCATTATCGCGGACTATTCCAGTGAGTTCCGAAATAGCTGCAACCTCAAAGGTGGCAAGAGCCCTTTTTATGGTCTCAATTAGAGATCCGTAACATTAAATCTGCCAGCGCTTTTTAAACACGAAAGCCCGTGGACTCCAAAGTATTCCACTTCCCTACCGCACGGACACTTGGTCTCAGTGCACACCGGCGAACCCAGCCGAAGGCCAACAGCAATGCGGAAACTCTTATTGTCCAGCAGCGTCCCAAGATTAACAGAGAGTAGAGCGTGTAACCAGAAGCTGGATTCCTATTAAAATTGATGTCAATAAAATATATTTATTTATTTTATTGACATCAATATATTAGAACTTGAAAGAGCACAACGTGCACTTCTAAAAGTAATACTTCGTAAGCCGTACAGATATTCTACTTCTGATCTGTACGAAATAGCTACTGTTCCAACAGTGAATTTTACTGAATCAAATGGATGTGTTTTAACTTTTTTACTGTATTGAATCTTATTTTTTATCATATTTGTATATAGTATTAATTTTAATTTAATTTATTAGGAATGTTCTATTTTATTATTTGATAGTGTAAACTGTAAATGAATTATTTAGATGTTAAGGCATGTTTTTTATTTTTATTATTATTGTTTTAGCTTTTTGCATGTTTTTGCTTGACATTATTATTATTATTTTAATCATAGTTTTAAGTGAGTCTAGTATAAGCGCATTATTGTTTGCCGTATGTTCACATTTTGAGCTGTGGTCCAGATTAGTACCTAGCAGATTAATTTATAATAGTAGCAGGCGTCGACTGCAACTTGTAGTGAGCATCCTTGTAAATAAATAAATAAATAAACAGTGCGTCAGTTATTTATTAAGCTCACGATTCGAAGGTTCCATAGATATGTGATACCAAGAACAAAATCTAAAAGAGTAAATAGCTGCAGAACTCTAATTCTCTTTCCTCGAATAAAAAAAAAAAAAAAAAAAAAAACACTAATATAATTGCAACGACAAGGTTTCTAGGGTTAACAGCGCGCAAAAACTATATTGAAGGTAGTTTGACAATTTAGGCCTGTTTTTTACCACAATTTGTTCAGATAGTTTTTGTTTCAATGTTTACTCTCGGCGAAGGTGTGCTGTTTCGATATAAAAGTAGCAATTCAATTTAATTATATGTATAGTTTTATTATCGAGATATACAAAAGAATAGTGTTAAAAGTTCCTACTCCAGCACACAGTTGCCGAGAGGCTGGTTACAGTAAAACAATGTTTAATGAGGATGGAAATACACTGTATTATTAATTTATGTAAGTACCCGTATAGTTTTATTGTGTCAATATAGGAAAACTGCCTTCTGGAGCTCAGAATTTCTTTTCCAGAAGGCAGTGCTCACTAACTGAAATTATTTAATTATGATCCAATAAATGTTATTATTATTTAAACAATATGTAGGTACTTGTAGACGAAACAAAAATAAAAATTATTATTATTTCATATATATGTTGTAGAAACTTCAGGTCTATTACTATGCTTAAATGTTTATACTGCGTGGAATTTATTAAAGAGCAAATATTAAATATAAACATAATTATATTATAATCTAGAATAAAAATAAAAAACTACATGTTTTTTTATTTTAATTGTTAAGTACATGTTAAGTTACGATGCAGAGAAGTTATCCTAAGAATATCGCCACTCATACTGAGCCTATCAAGATCAACAAATCAACAACGACGATCGCGCGGACGTTGACTTACGTAATTCTTTCTATCTCTATTTAGTCTCTCGGGTGTGAGCGAGATCAATTAATAATAAACATTACACCCCAGACTTTAGGTCTGGATATCGCGATTTTCAGACGTGGCGTTATTCACCATGCAGTATTGTTTTCTTTTTCGGATAATCATTTTTATCTTTGCATCCTTTTTTAGTTCAAATTAAGGTTCTACCAATGGCAACTGAAGCCAAAAAAAAGTTTTGCTCCTTTTACAATTACACGTGGTATATAATGTTTTTGTGACGGTGTGCTTTAAAATAAAAAAAAACACAATAACAGCCTCTAGAAAACAGTTCATGACTTCCTCAGTTTTTTTTTAAGGCCTATCGCATTCTTGTGCGGTCGGAAAAAGTAAAAAAAATCTTGATGAAAGATTTCTGGCCGCAGGGCGTTGTGGTTCGTCGATACATAGGTTCATTTGGGCCCACGAAATGCACCACGGAAGATGCGACAAGGCCTACCGCAGCACCGAACCCTCGTGAACCACCTAAGAGAACCCCGGCGCCGATCCCCACTGCAGCAGTCAGCCTTCGTCAGAAGGTGGTCGCCGTACCCAAAACTACTTTGACCACAATAAGATGAAGATGCAGAAGCTGTAGTGCAGTGTATATTTATATTTTATATATTTTAGTTTTTAAGGTATATATCTATGGGCCTTTTGTATATTCATTTTGTTGGCTGAAAATAAAGATTATTATTATTTAGGTTTATATGACAAACTCTCGGTTTTTAGGCCGGATTTTAATAATGCTCGCGAGCCTTAGCTAAGGGAGCATTATTTATGGAAGTGAGTATTATTATATTATTATTAAAATAGGAAGGATAGGAGAATTTTGCCATTTCTCGCTAATGTGAACCCGCTTCTTTAAAAAGCATGTTTTTTTATAACCCCGGAAAGGATGCGGTCGTGATGATACTTTACTATCTAATATGTATAATATTCAGATTTTTATTCGCTATACTATTTTATTAATAAGTTCGGTGGCTCGGTTGTAAGAACGCTTCCCTTAAAATCTTCTAAAGGTAGGTTCTAACCCCGGTTTGCACCAATGAGAAAAACTCTATTCTTACGTAAGTTTGTCATAGATTTTCAACACCGCACCGTTCCCGTGCCTCGAAGAGCTCGTTGAGCCTTCACAGTTCCCTATAACCAACTGGTAAAATCTTTAATAAATTGTCATCAGAGCCTCTTCTACCCAGAGCATGGTGAGTCTAGGACCATCTTCAACAGTGGTGGTTTAGGACTCTGTGTTCGCTGTGATGAATGTTTTTTTTTTACATAATTTAAGCAAACAAATATTTAACTCGCACGATTTAGCATCGTAGATTTAATTACGTGCGCAACGTCAAGTCGTGTTCTATCTGAGCAAGGATTTTCAGCGGAAAAGCACTGCACAAAGGTCTTGTTTATTTCACCATGAGCAAATAAAGCGCTGCATCAAAAGTGTAACATGTAAATTCAGCGCCACACGCATACCGCATACAAAATGCATGAATTTAAATAAATCTTCATGTCGCTTTTTTAAGCTTTAACACAATCAGCGCTACAAAGGCAGAGACAATAAAATTGTGAATGCCAAGAGTTGATTTCTATATCCCTACTCTCTTTATACGGCTCTAGTGTTATCAGACACTCATGACTGACATTAGTCCTTACAGTATGTCGGTTTGACTGGTTATGACGGCAATTCGAGCCTGATCCCGAAACGTGTAGATACACTTTACTGCGTTTATCGGCACTAACGGTGGATACTTCCTCGCCCCGGCAGACTGGGCAATTTACCACCATCAGTCCGCCTACCACCTATTTGTTATTCTCGTTGAAAGTATGTGCCATTGCAAGAAGAACAAATATTGTAAGCTTGCTATGGTGATATATATATAAAAATAACGCCGCTTAAAACAAGACTTACATGGTTCCCAGCCCGTGTTTCTTACGTCCAGTTCGCATATATTACGAATATATTTTTATAAGCAGTATAACATACTGTATACAAATTCACAGATATGCATAATTGATGCACAAATATAAAAGGTGTTTACAATTGTAGCAGAGCGCTTATAATGCTGGTGTATCATTTTCCTGTTGGAGGCTTATTCTATTATTCCATTCAAATCTAAACTGTAACATGTAAATATAAGAGAAGTTAATATAAAATAAATTTATAACGAAGGAGACTCCAAAAGAGTATTTAAACATAAACTGCTAAAACAACTTGCCCACAATTAATAATAAGTCAATTTTATGTGTTTTTTATATATATATATATATTTTTATAAAAATAATTTAAATTTTATTGATTTCACTTTATTACTTGAAGTAGTAGGCGCGGTGGTGGCTCGGTTGTAAGAACGCGTTCATTAAATCCTACAAAGGTCGGTTCAAACCCACCCGGCATGTACCAATAAGAAATACACTTTACTTACGTACATTCATCATAAATTTACAACACCACCGTTCCCGTGCCTCGGAGAGCAAGTTAAGCCGTCGGTCCCGGTTCCACTAATATTAACTTACTTAATTACTTAATACAAACTTGTGGGATCGTTAAATCTTTAAAAATTGACATCATATCCTCACCAAGCCGTCTGGCCAGTGTGGCGAGTGTAGGCCAAATTCTCCAGATATATGTTCTGGAAGGCCAATCTCCAATAGTGGAAGGTCTAGGACGCTGTGTTCTAGGGGCTGTAATGATGAATGATGATGACTTGAAGTAGGTAATATTTTAGTTATTTTCGTATTTTTTTTTATATCTAAAAGGAATTGTATGTTTATTACATATATGTACATATATTTTTAAATTATTTCAGCTTATTTTTTTTAAATAATATTTAGTTTTTGTATACTTATTGCAAATTTTATAATATTGTAATTTTTTATAGACCATAAAGGCTACTGTGGTAATGTGGTGATCGCCTATAATAGGTGCAACATCTACGACTTTGATACGCTAGAGACATCAACAAGCTTGCCGATTGTCATGATTGGCCTATACTCATAGTAAAGATTTTTAGCAAAATTTGATATAACGTCTGAACATAAGTCTTGGAAGACTAGGGTTGGTCTTGGTATTTGTCTAACTTGGGACTGCAAAACTAACATCAAGATGCCAACTTGTAGCCAACTGAAAGTTTTCGCCGAACACTATTTTATATAAACTATACCTGGATTGGAAATAATCTAAATATTGGAAATAGTAAATTACCCGGATACGTTTAGTTTTTCCACTCTGTATAAGTTCCGAACACGTAGGAAAACTTCTAAAATAACCCTGTTTTAGTTGCCAGCATTAAAAAAGTTTCAGTTGCATTCGCTGTAACTAAATTTGAAAAAAATGGGTTTCAAAGTTAGAGTTCATTATACTTCCTGTTTTTTTTTGTTTAACACAAATAACGAACGAAATTAATGCGGGATAGTCCAAGATCTCTTTAATTAAGGCTCTCCCACATAGGCGTATAATCGGTCAATATATATATATATATATGTGTTTTCATTCACTAGAGCCCTCAGAACACAGCGTTTTGGACCTCCGCTGTTGAATATAGGTCATATATCTAGAGAATTTGGCCTATACTTGCCACGCTGGCACGGGTTGGCGAGGAACTAATGTCGATTTTTAATGACAATTTATTATCGATTCCATGAGTTGTTATAAGTGGAACCGGGACCGACGGCTTAACCTGCTCTCCGAGGCACGGGAACGGTGGTGTTGTCTCTATGACAAATGTACGTAAAAAAGATAATACCGGATGCGTTATTGCGATAATGTGTTCCAATTATTTGCACACAACTGCGTTTTTATCGCCCAATAATTATATTTGGCACGTATTTCACTAATGTGGGTAATATTAACTTTCGTTTTTGGTGTCTTCGTGGAAGATTTTTATTACTACTGTTAGTGATAAAAAAGATTCGTCCGATAATAAATCAATATCCATATCCATAAACACTTTTTCGTCCTTGACTTAATAACGATCTCGCAGCTGTGTATTGGATCGCATGTACAAATGTCTAAGATAACTCATATCGGTATATCGCAGGACGGAGGAACGCAAGCGTCGTTATTATTGCAGCAGTGTGTAACTTCGTAGCCGTCCTAATACATAATGTATTAAAAACAGATAACTTAAGATTGCATCCGGTATAACACGAATAATAACGCGTCTATGTGGGAGAGCCTGTATTCTAATTATGCTTTTATTTTGTTTCAGACAATTGGAACCCTGTAATAGTCATCAAAAACTGACTTTGTAAGTAACATTGATGTATTTTTTTTAATTCCTCCTCCTCCTTAGTCGGTACCCCACTGATGGGGATCGTGACTCCGTCGCAGACGCAGCTCATCCACCAGCCGTCTCCAACGGTTTCGGTCCTTGGCGTAGTGGATGGCCTGGTGTACAGGGATGTTCAGGTGGTCAGTCACCTGACTGGACCATCGCTTGGGGCTTCTCCCTCTTGTTCTTTTACCGTCTACCTTGCCCGTGATTAGAAGTTTTTCTAGATTATCGTCTTCTCTTCTTGCAATGTGGCCAAAGTATTGCAGAATTCGGGCAAAGCAGACGGTAGAGAGTCTTTGCTCCCTGGTCAGCTTAAGCTCTTCGAGGACAGAGATGTTAGTACGTCGTGCGGTCCAAGGAATTCTGAGCAGACGACGCCAGCACCACATCTCAAACGCATCAATCCTCGCTTTATCCGCGGCTTTTATGGTCCATGTCTCCGAACCGTACAGAATTATGGAGAAGACAAGTGTTCTCACGATGTGAATTTTTGTCTTTCTGGATATGTTGCTGTCACCCTTTTTGTTATTCTGTTAAGTTGGGTCATCGCAGTTTTGGACATTCCAATTCGTCGACGAATTTCACCTTCGCAGCCTCCCTTATTACTAACAGTGGAGCCGAGGTATAGGAAATCGTCCACGGTTTCATAGGCATCAAGGTCTGTTGTGCGCGTGAATTTGTGAGATTTGTCGACATCACATTTTTTTAAATTAAATATTAAGAAAAGAGAGTGCGTTGTCAAATTTCTTTGTATATATCATTATCGTAATGCCTTGCGAGCGTCCATACATGCATATTTTTGAATATATTTAAAGTAAATCGCGTAAAGACTCGTTAAAATTATAAAAACAACTTAAAACTTTGCATCAGAGAATTGTTACAACATTATCTTTTGTGATCTCGGTCATCAATTGAACCCGGTACCTCGGCGTCTAAATGTACGGTTTTAATCACAAGACCACGAAGGCAATCAATATACTTGTAGTTCAATAGTTTATAGAAAATGTTGCCAGTTTTCTTAGGACTATATCTGATAGGACGTCTCTTGGGGACATTTTTTACTTATAGTTTTTTTTTTTTTGTTTATTCTCTTCTCTCGATGGATGAATGAGGTGATAGGGAAGGCAAAGGGTCTAGCCCATACAGCCAAGTCTGACGTAATATATCTTCCTTTTTTATGAGTTAATAAGATTATCGTCAAATTCCAGATGTTGCAGAATTTGATGCTTTTCTTGGAGTCACTCGCTGCATTATTACCCAAACATGTCGGGTAAAATATGGGAGTTTACAGCGCGGGATAACCGCAAAAAATAAACTACAACTTGTGACCCATATTTAAAGGCCAATTTATCGTTTTCCATTGTATTATTCACATTGTAGCACATTATTAAACAATACACCACTTTTACAATATCCACAGTAAATGAATTTACAAAACACAAACTTGCACTAGACATCAGCGCAAATTATTTTTTATTTTTTTATTAGGCTTAGTTTATATTTATTTAATTTTATTAAGTAGTTTGTAATTTTTTATTTATATCGTGTAAATATTATTTACATCGACGATCTTGTCACTTGTCATGAATATGATGAACTAGTAAAGTTGGCTAAATGTGAATCCGCTTCTTTATAAGCGTGGTTTCTGACCACCACAGTCGTGATGATAATGACAATTTTTTTAATATTTTTTTGTTTTGCAAATAATGTACATACATACATACATATCTTCACGCCAGATCCCTTGCGGGGTAGGCAGAGACAATTGAGCGCCATTTGACACGATCACGACATACCTCTTTCGCTTCGTCGACATTCATTAACCTCTTCATACATGCCCTTTGGTTACGAAGACTTTTTAATGCACCTTCAGTCAGTGTTTTATTTATTTGATCGTGATATGTAAGTCTCGGTCTGCCAGGGCCTCTTTTACCCACAACTTTCGCATTATATATCTGGTTCGTCAATCTTTCATCGCTCATCCTTTCAACATGCCCGAACCATCGTAGCATGCTTTTCCTTATTTTTGTCCCTATGCTTTCCTTCATACCAACCCTTTTCCGTATTTCGACGTTACGTATGCGGTCCGCCAAAGTGACGCCACATATCCGCCGCAACGACCGCATTTCTACTGCATTAACCCTACTCTCATGCGTATTCTGACATATCCACGTTTCGCTTCCATACATCAGTGTTGGTACCAACATGGCATTGTGTATGGCGAGCCGAGCTTTGTCACTGACATTTCGACTGCCGATCAGTGACCCCAGGGCACCGTTAACACTATTTCCCGCGTTCACTCTTCTTTCAACGTCCCTATCGTACTTCCCATCCGCAGTGAAAACACTGCCCAGATATATAATTTCATTTACTTGTTCTAGAGTTTCATCATCAATCTTTATCGTCACGGTTGTCATCCTTCTTCTTTCAAACACTAGTACCTTGGTTTTTCTCGCATTCAAACGGAGTCCTTTTTCTGCACATCCCTCCTTCATTCTTGTGACTAGTGATTGCAGTTGTTGTTCGGACGATGCCATAAGAACAGCATCATCTGCATAAAGCAGGCAGTTCACCACTAGATCACTCATCTTTATCCCACAGTCACTCTCTCTCACTCTTTTTAGGCATTTGTCGAGATATAGAGTGAATAATCTAGGAGAAAGCACACAACCCTGTTTGACGCCCATTTGGGATTCAAAGCAAGGCGACATACCCCCCTCCACCCGCACACAAGCTTTGCAGCCCTTGTACAGGGACTGTATAGCCTGTAGCAGTTTGTCATTCACTCCATACTCCGGCAATATGTCCCAAAGCTTCTTTCTTACAACTCTATCAAAGGCCTTTTCCAAATCCACAAAAGCACAGAAAACCTTCTGGTTTAAGGCCAAAAACTTCTCTGTGATATTGCGGAGCGAAAAGACTTGGTCAGTGCATCCTCTTCCAGGTCTAAAGCCTCCTTGTGCCTCCCATAAAAGACCTTCAGTCTTCTCTTGCAAGCGTTTCGTGAGAATCTTGCCATACATCTTGCTCGCCAAACTGATCAAACTAATCGCTCGGTAGTTGGCACAGTCCAATCTAGATCCCTTACCTTTGTATAAAGGAACGATGACTGATTGCCGCCAGTCCTCTGGTACTCTTCCCTCCTGCCAGCAAAGGTTGCACAGTAGGTGGAAAGCGTTCCAGACCGGTATACCTCCGTATTTGATCATTTCAGCGAGCACTCGATCTTTTCCCGCTGCTTTGCCACATTTCAGGCTTCTAATTGCCGATTGCAATTCTTGCACACTTATTTCCTCCTTAAAAGTGGACGTTATAGTTGTGGATAGCTCTGGAGGTAAAGTACCCGTCGTAACGTCGTTAGGAGTACTACTAGCATACATCTCGCTAAAATATTCATTCCATCGCTGCAACACCTCATTTGTGTTTGCAAGAATGTTACCGCTTTTTGATTTCACTCTGTTCATTCGACAAGATGACAAGCTACCTTTGGCCTTCCTAACTTCCCTCCAGAAAAGTTTGGAGTTCTCCTTAAAGTTGCTCGTCATCTTATTTTCACCTATTTCCTTACATCTTTCACGCTTCTCCTTAACCAAAACTTTTGTCTCATTCTTGCAGCGATGGTACAACTCTTTTTTTTCTCTTTTTATACTTTCATTCATATTCAGCGAAGCAACGTAATCTATCCAAGCTTTCTTCTTTCTTTCTACCGAATCTTTGACCTCTTGATCCCACCACGCGTCACCCTTGGTTGCTCGCTTTTTTGCTACTCCACATACTTCTCTTGCCGATTCTACCATACCATTTTTTAGGTACTTCCAACACTCTTCTACATCTTTGCTCACATCTTTCAAATTGATAAGTTTATCATTGACGCATTTCATATACTCCTCTTTCACACTATCATCTTGTAACTTTTCACTCTTTATTCTCTCTACTGCTGACAGATTGCCACCTGATCGCCGGTGGCGCCATTTTGTGAACAGGCCACTAATCCTAGTAATTACTAGGTAGTGGTCTGTTCCCAATTCTGGCCCACGATACGCCCTGGTATCCAGAGTCTGTGTTCGCAGTCTTTCATCAACTATTATTAAGTCAATTATACTCTTTTCACTATTCATCGTTCTTGTATACATGTGAATATCTTTGTGAGCAAACATTGTGTTGGACACAAAAATATTCTTTTCTAAACACACGTCAAGAATAAGCTTACCTGCATCATTTACTCTCTTATCTCCAAAATCACCTAGGACCGTTTCGTAATCTGCACGACGACGTGTCCCCACCCATCCATTCAAGTCGCCACATAATATTATATTTTCGTTCCCAACTGCCAAATCTAGAACTGTCCTGACCTGGTTCCAAAAATTCTCTAGTTCCAGCTGTGGTGCTGAGCTAACAGGTGCGTACACCACGGCCACAAATAACTTTTTAAGGCCTATTTTAAGACGAACCCAGAGTATTCTTGGGCTTTCCAGGCAGTACTCGTACATACTGTCGGCCAAGCGGCCGGATAGTAAGATGCCCACCCCCTGACTACCGCGATCGCTATCTCCCACTCCCGACCAGAGCGCGATCCCCCCTCCCGGCAAGTCCTGCATCTCACTACCCCTCCGCTTGGTTTCGGTCACGCCAATTACATCCAACTTCATTTCATCCATCGTATCTAGGAGTTCATTCATCTTATCATTCATCCCCCCTCGGACATTCCAGGTGCCAAAACGGCACTCATCTGCCCTCAATCCGCGCTTTTTAGGCCATGCGTGATGGGTTGCGGACCCCATCGCCGCTCCGGCTCATTCTACTGCCTACCCCGCATTACAAATTAAGCTGTGGCCAGTGGCTGAGACTGAATTATTATTATAACTAGAGCTCATACAAAACCCAAGTTTTTTTAAGTATGACATTATACAATAATACAAAATTTCACAAAAAATTAAATTAAATTATAAATAAATAAATGTCGAATGGAATAAAAAACACATTAAATTATATAAATGTCAAAGATTAAACATAAAAATTAAAATTAAAAATAAAAATAAAGTCAATATCCGGGGAGGTTTGAACCGGTCAGCGAAGCACTGCAGTGCGCCGTCTTAACAGCCGAGCTGCCGATGTTCACAGGCGATCTACGTAAATTGTGACTATACTCGTAGGCAGCAGGGCACACGTAGATGGTTCTCGAACGAGCAAACTTTATTTGCAAGTCACTTTAACACTCCCGCCGTTTTGTTTCAATTTTTTCACTTATCTTTATGAATTCACTATATTATTAGCTTTTAAATAATAAACACCTTTTCACATATTACTTTAATTTTAGTTTAGGTGCTAAAATCATTTTTAAATCGGTTTTTAGAAATATTTTTACGGGGCGTCACTGTTTACACGTCTTACCCCTCCCGCGCGCAGGCAGGCAGTCTACAATAATGTCTACATCATATAATGTCTTTGCTATTCAGATAATTTATTTTCCTAAAGAAGCAAATTTAATGGGATTCGTCTCAATTTAATGGGAACTGATGGCGAAATTATACTTACGGATTCTATGAACCGAAACGAAGGAAATACTTTCATTAAATTTGTGTAAGTTGGCAAAACATTTTGAATTTCAATTTCTGTTTCCACAAACAAAATTAATTAATATTTCGATTCTATTTGTCGAATACGAAACTTTTAAATTAAGTCTTCGGATGACAGTGACTTTCAAAACCTGAGGCGAACCGGGTAACCATCCTCTCTTCCTTATCTATGGTTTTTTTTATATTAAAATAATAATAATTTTAATATAGTTTAATTTCTAGATTTTAAGTGACAACGCCCTTGTACAGCAGCATCTATGTAGGTATTAATTGTTTGTAGTGTTAAGTGGTAAATGACGATGGCTGTTCTTTGCTATTAATGGCATTCTTCTGCTATCCTGCCATGTTTGGTAAACAATATTATGTATAACTGACAAAACCGAGTGTACTTAATGTATCTTACGGTCAATAAATTAATTGAATTGAATTGAGTTGTCGCAAACTGTCGCAAACTCTAGACACTGTTCTTCTCCTCTGTTTTACTGATGATTGACCCGGCACCCACGCGTCATCATCATCATCATCATTCATCATCATCATTCATCATTACAGCCCCTAGAACACAGCGTCCCAGACCTCCACTGCTGGAAATGGGCCTTCCAAAACATATATCTGAAGAATTGGCCTACACTCGCCACGCTGGCCAGAATTTTTAATGACAACTTTTTAACGATTCCACAAGTTAGTATTAGTGGAACCGGGACTGACGGCTTAACGTGCTCTCCGAGGGTGGTTTTGTAAATCTATGACAAATGTACGTAAGAAAAGTGTATTTCTCATTGGTACATGCTGGGGGGCTTCAAACCGAACTTTGTAGGATTTAAGGAACACGTTCTTACAACCGAGCCACCGCTGCGCTCACCCACGCGTATAATTGATGAATTGTTATATATCTACGGCAATAAGCCTGCGTGGTGGATTACGCCTGTCCTTGATATTTTGGGGCTTTGCGATGGATGTGATAGGTTGAGGACAGATGAAGACATAAGCCTTAAGTTCTCTCGCTTTACTTAAATATTACAATCTGGCGGTCCTTTATTAGACTATAAAAGAAAACGATGTCTCATTTTAGAAGAAGGGAGCTTTTCCCTTACCACTTCAGTGTTAGTGTTTTTTTAAGTTTAGATACGATTTTTGCTGGGTTTAGGTATGTTTTTTATAAATCGGTATAGCTCTAAAATGTAACGGAGACTGCTCCCCAAAATACAACAATGGTTTGGGGAGCAGAGTTCTGTATCACTTCCTTGCTTACTTGTTTTGATTTTGAACTCAATTACCGCCTCCGTGGTCTAGTGGTAACAAACGTTGCCGTGAACTCGGGAGGTCGTGGGTTCGATTCCCACCGGGGGCAAGTTGTACATTGTATAATTTGTCTCGGTCTGGGTGTTTATATGTATAATATGTATATATTTACAAAAAAAAAAGTATAATATGTAGATTATCAACCATCTAGTTTCCGTAACACAAGCCTCGTAGCTTACCACGGAAATTAGATGGCGCTGTGTGACCTGTCTGGAAATATTTATTATTATATAAAATACGTAGCAATTTATGGTTTATTAAAAACATGATCTGCCTCCGTGGTCTAGCGGTTAAGTCCGTGGATTTAGACTCGGAGGTAGTAGTTTGTGATTCGGGTTCGACTCCTGGTCGGGACGCAAAAATATTTATTAATGTAAATAAATACATTTAATTAATATTTAATTAATTTGTGATATTTCTCGAGTTTGGTACGCTGAAGACATCGACGAGCTTGCCACTTGTCATCATTGGCGTAGGTATAGTAAATTTGGCTAAATGTGAATCTGCTTATTTATAAGCGAGATTTCTGACCACCCTGAAAGGGAAACGGTCGTGATGATACTTTTCTTAAAAACACATCTACAATAGTATTGGTTAAAACTAGAATTCGAACCGGCGTACTCTCCGTTAAAGTTTATTTTACCGTCTTTGTCTTTATAACTTGGGAGTTAAATTATAACAGCCTATTTCTCATTGAAGCATTTATCATAGATGTCGTCACTGAGTTGTTGGGGTCTACCATGACCGATTAAAGGAAAACTTTAATCTCCAAGAAATTATACATTGGATCCGCTGTCAATACATTTACTGAACGAAGACGGCATTAGCGGATTCATGAAGTATTGGGTTGGATAGGAAGGGGAGCAGAATTGTGGATTGTGAGCATATTATTGCTCAAAAAAGGAGCTCTCCTTTTTAAACCAGCATATTTATTCAGTCACCATTCTTAGTATATTAAAAAAAAAACGTTATTTACTATCAGTTATAGCAAAAATTATACACTAAAAGTGTCTGTTCGTACTCTTAACCCGAATTAGCTGACGGTTGACCTTAAAATATTTATCGTATATTCGACGTCATTTTTAACTCTAATCGTTACAATACTTGACGTTTTAATAATTACTTGACTGTTGGTAATAAATACCATCAATGCCAAATGTCAGTTACAAACTGATGTCATTGTGGTCCGTCAGCAAAGTTAAAAAACTAAAGTTTATTCACCGAAAGTTGATAAATAGAGTCTCGGATAGCGACTATCGCTTAATTATCGCAAACTGTATGCGTAGATTATTGCCGCAGAAACAAATTTTGAAGGCAATTGTAAGAACGCTTTTCCTAACAATCCTAAAAAGATCAGTTCAAATTTAGGTATGTACCAGTGAGAAATACACTTTTTTACGGGCTTTTGTCATAGATTTACAACACCACTGTTCCCGTGCATTAGAGAGTACGTTAAGCTGTTGGTCTCGGTACAATTAATACCAATTTAATATCATTAATAAATTGTCATTAAAAATTTACTTGAGACCCTCGCCAACCCAGTCTGGCCAGTGTGGCGAGTGTTGGTGAAATTCTCCAGTTCCAATTTCTGGTATCTCCAGCAGTGCAGGTTTAGGACTCTTCTACAAGCTGTAATAATGATAAATTTGTAATGAAATAAAATTTACTGTATTTTTGTAATCCACTTTCCGATGACATTTAAAAAAAAAAAGTGGTCATGATAAAGGTCTCAAGTTAAATTCAGCCCGTAAAGCCTATTGTCACAAAATCCAGTTTTCTCCGAGAACAATGTGTTTTAATCAAAATACTCCACGATATTGGCTGCCAAATTGTTTGTCTAATAAAAGCCAGTTTATTGTTCTGTTCTTTACAATTGTTTTCCACAATGATTTCAAAACCTCGGATACCGCATCATGCATTTATGATCAGCCTGTGACTCTACACTCCAAAAAAATACTTTTTATTGTCACAAATAAAAGTATACATATTTTTACGTAATGTAAAGCAACAAAAATGTGTTACCTTATATTTGACAAAAATACATACAGCTCAGCCTTTATTTTTTTATTAATTAATTATTTTCAGAAAAATAAGTTTACAACTAGAACATAAAACCACAGCATTATAGATTATTAGATCTTAAGCCAAAACGATTTAATATTTTTTATACTGTTCATTTCTACAAAATAGTGCGTCAAATATTAAAAAATAAAATATTAAACATTAGTAAAGAAAAATAAAAAAGGGAGGCCTTCTTTTCTAAACCAGTCTATTGTCGGTCGCAAGCCCGAGACACCATTCTTCTCATCTCTTACCCACACACGATGGACCCGGCACCCGCACGGTGAATCCATGTAATGCTTAGAAATTTGTATCTTTAACTCTATTTGCCACCTTATTTTGTGCAATAAAGAATTTAATAATAATAATAATTATGGAACTCATTTTGCCCCATAATGCTATATCTAACAAATTTCATGATCATTGATTTTAAAGTAGATTTTGTGGCCATTGCAATTTGGTTTGGTAACGAGCTTCTCTCTGTTTATTAATTTGTGAATATCGTTAAATCTTTTAGTATAATTCTTTACATCAGTATTGGCAAAAGTCACTTTTAGACGTATCTTTGGACTACAATAACAATTGAATTCATAGTATTTTTGTTTTAATTTCTCCTAATATTGAATCGAAATTGAATGATCTTCCTATAAACATAAGACAAGCAACTACCAGATTTTTGTTTAAAAAACTCATATATCAAACAGAAAACCTAATAAATACTTGTAATACAAACTTTATATAATAAATAAATAATTCAATAGAATAATAATATAACATTCCCTATACAAACCCCTTAAGTACTTGGGTAATATTTTTCCGTATCTATTTTATTTTTTTATATGTATATATTTATTAATGTTTATATATCTATAATATAATATTTAATTATTTATTATATGTATATGTATGTATCTTAATATATTATATTTATCTATCTATTTATTATTCCACACAACACTGACACAATTCGTATAAAAAGAGCGGGGCACCCTGAGACACAGGCATCACGCTAAGTTTAGGGGCCTTCGTAAAATGTAAAAAAGTACTATGAAAAATAAACGTTTATATTTTTTTTTTTTTTTTTTTTTTTTATCTACACTACCTGAAAAGCTCCTCACAATATTAGTAAGTGTATATATGTAAATTTATGTGTGTATTAGTATTTAGTATATTGATATTATAGTATATATAACAGTATAATTAGTAAGTGTATGATTAAGCTGTTAATTTTTATTTCTATTTTATTTATTTCATTGCACCTATACTAGTTCAAATTTGTCCCAAGGTTTGGCTGTCAGAAAACATCTACTTGTCATCATAGGCCTATAGTTATTTATTTATTTCCATTAATACAATTACAATACATATTTCATAACAAAATTTAAACACAAGGGTAAGTGACTAGATGTTCGGTGTATCAGGTTCGATTCCTGGTCGGGACACAAAAATATTTATTAATGTATATAAATATATTTAATTAATTTGTGATATTTCTCGAGTTTGGTACGCTGGAGACATCGACGAGCTTGCCACTTGTCATGATTGGCCTATAGTAAAGTTGGCTAAATGTGAATCCGCTTATTTATAAGCGTGGTTTCTGACCGAAAGGGAAACGGTCGTGATGGTACTTTTAGTTACAATAAACAGTTATTAATCATCTGTCACTCGCTGAAGATGTGGAATCGTTAAGTCCGTGGATTTGGTACGCTGGAGATATCGACGAGCTTGCCACTTATCATGATTGGCCTATAGTAAAGTTGGCTAAATGTGAATCCGCTCATTTATAAGCGTGGTTTCTGACCGAAAGGGAAACGGTCGTGATGGTACTTTTAGTTACAATAAACAGTTATTAATCATCTGTCACTCGCTGAAGATGTGGAATGGTTAAGTCCGTGGATTTGGTAAGCTGGAGATATCGACGAGCTTGCCACTTATCATGATTGGCCTATAGTAAAGTTGGTTAAATGTGAATCCGCTTATTTATAAGCGTGGTTTCTGACCACCCCGAAAGGAAAACGGTCGTGATGATACTTTCTTATATAATTTATTCATTAAGTTTATTATGATTTTGTAAGTATTTACTTAGCAATCTGTCTGTAATTCAACATCAATCGAAATGTAATTATCACTACCAAAGGTGCCTTAAGGCATAAAGCTGCCTGTGTACATAAATAGTTTTTGTGCAATAAATAATAATAATTATTATTATTATAATTAAGC
Source organism: Tinea semifulvella (assembly GCA_910589645.1). NCBI lineage: Eukaryota > Metazoa > Arthropoda > Insecta > Lepidoptera > Tineidae > Tinea > Tinea semifulvella. The sequence goes on from OU342612.1 coordinate 1,801,754, forward strand.
TACGAAAAACTGCAAAAAAAAAGGTAACTTGTGAATACAACACGTGAATAGGTAGGTACATTCTCTCGTAAAAGAATTCCGACGCTAGAAATTCATAAAATCCTCAGTTTTCTGTTTGCAGACGTCGCCTTATGCCTTCAATTTGTCGTCTTTCATTTGTTTTATGAATAGTGAACGCCTCTCAAACGAAAGCAACGTTTTCTTGTTTTATTAGCGTTTGCTGTGTAGCAGTTCCCGCGCTTTTACACGGACATGTCAGGTGCAAATTTTGTTTTGTAAATTACTTTATTTATTTATTTATTAAAACTTTATTGCACAATATATATACAAGGGGCGAACTTAATGTCGCTAGACATTCTCTGACAGCCAACCTTAGGGACATTGTAGAACATTAAAGACGTAAGGTAGGTGCAATTAGAGAAATATGATTACGTAATAAATATGCAATATTATCTAAACTACAATAATAAATACTATAATAAACTAAATACAATAATACATACACATAAAGTTTTATTAATACATTAGGTACATACATTACATAACATTATTACATAAACTACATATAATAAATAAACTAAATGAGTTGTTATAAGCTATTTAAATAATGTTTTTTTTTTTTTTGAAAATGCTTAGGTTGGATGCTTATGCCTTGCTTGGATGTTGTTTATTGTGGATATTGTTAGTCAAAAGTTGTTGTTTTGTTATTATTAAGATAACAATTTAGAGTAAAGTAAAGTGTCATCACGACCGTTTCCCTTTCGGGGTGGTCAGAAACCACGCTTGTAAATAAGCGGATTTACATTTAGCCAACTTTACAATTTAATCTGAAAAAAAAAGGATTATTTTAAATAGTTGAGGTGTGCCAAATGTTTTAAATATTATTATAACAGTACGTACTAAAGGAATACTTCGATGCCAGTAATAAATATTTAAAAAATGAGAGTTCTTCGGGCCATTTTGCGCGGACATGTCAAGTGCAAGTTTTTGTTTTGTAAATTTATTTACTGTGGATATTGTTAGTCAAAAGTGGTGTTATTTGTTGAATAAAGTGCTATAATGTCAATAAATATGCAAAACGATAAATTGGACTTTAAATATGGGGCACAAGTTGCAGTTTATTTTTTACGGTTTTCCCGCGCTGTGAAATCCTGTATTATACACGACGTGTTTGGGCTATAATGTCAATGAAAACAAATTCTAGAACATCTGTAATTTGATGATAGCCTCATTAACTCATAATAAAGAAAGTTATATTACGTCAGACTATGCTGTATGTATATAGATTATAAGATGACGTCTTTTTTTTATTTTATTATTATTATTATTATTATTTTTTGTTCTATACATTTGTGAACTATCTGACATATGTATATAATTTCTATACATCATAATTATTAAATTAATAATAAATCTTAATATTGAAATTATTTAATTTTATATTTATTTTTAATTGATACGGCCCTTTTACAGTCACGAATTTAAATTTAAGTTCACTTGACATATAATGTTTTATTTAGATTGTAAGGTGACACGGCCTCTTTACAGCCACGATCTTTTTTAAGTAGTTTCTAAGTTAGTTTAGTTTTACTTGCTTATAGCAATAATGTTGTGCATAGCATACATAAGTATGGATTATTGCCTGTTTACGGTCCAACCATTATTACCACTTTGATTAGTACATATGTTGTAAAAAATGTATTGATTTTATTAGTTCTGACTTTATCCAAGTTGTTTCGAGAGAACCAATGGAAATAAATTATTTTGATTTTGATTTTGATTTGATTTTGATAAAATATAAATATACACTACACTACAGCTTCCGCATCTTCATCTTATTGTGGTCAAAGTAGTTCTGATGAAGGGTGCTGCCTTTACTGCCTTTACTTTATAAATAGTAGTATAAACCGGATGACAACAATGAAATACATATACTTTTAGGATTTAACTATTTTAAACAGTTATTGGACAGACAATTACTATTGTAAACTTAATGTTTTGTACAGTTATCGTTACTGATATGAAACAGTAGAAACAGACAGTTAAAATACATGTTAGGAATTTAATTTCTTCATTAAAAATAACTTACAAAAACTGAATGCTCTAGTTTAACTGTATAATTAATTAGACGTTAACAAAATTCCCGTTTTTATTTGTGTTTTTTTTTTTAATTGTTAACACAAAGGCAGCATCAGGTCGTTGGACGGCAAATTGGTTTTTCGTCGAATCATTATTAGGAGCGGATTCCGATAGTTTTAATCTGTTGTTAATGAAAAGAAACATCACTGATCAATCTCAACATTCAATCTGGGCGGCCATTAAACTATTCGTTCAATTCTCATTAGTACACAAGAAGTAGGAAAGCGATAAATTTCCATCAATGACCAAATTACTTTCGTATTTCTCCGTGGCTTTTGTTTTCTCTGTTTTCTCTCTTGTCCGCCATTCGTCTTTTGTGGGCGAAGTAGAAAATAGAACAGAGCTAATTTTGATAAAATTCAATTCCGTGAAACTATGACCTACCGCTGTAATTTTAAGTGACATTTCATTTTTATTTTTTATATTTGTGTTGCATTAGCTTCTAGAATGACAATGCCTCTTTACAGCAGTTATAATCTTAAGTGACATTTCTATTTTTAAAGTTCATTGTAAATTTATCAAAGTCATAATATCTTTATTCACGTAAACCTATTACAAGCATTTATGAAACGTCATTAATTTAATTATTTTAAATGATTCTACTCCTGCTAGTAGAAGACTAAGCAGCAAAATGGTCCAATAAGTAAGCTATTAGCAGAAGACCAGAAGCTTAGCAGATTCCAATGACCTTATCTGACTGAGAAAGGAATCTGCATGGAAATCTCAGCTATATCAGATTTACAAAATAAAACACATACAGAACTGCATCACAACGATCAATTAATAACCTTTTAAATTTAGTTATCAGTACCTATGAGATCACAATACCTGGTACAGCAGTAACCCACCAGGCAAGAATTAAGATAGGCATGTAGTCGCCTATGTTCAACCCGAAAGTCGACAAAATGTATTATTATTACATAATTAAGTTATTACATAATTTTTTTTTTGGTTTTCAGATAAATAACATAATTTATTTAAATGAAATGATTAAAACTAATTAAAAGTAAAAAATAAATAAATATAAACTAACCCTAATAAAAACAAACTATAAGTAAAAAATGTCCTCTGGAGACGACCCTTCAGTGATAGTCCCAAGAAGACTGGCAACATTTCCCCTCTGTATAGCGAGGCAAAAATAATTGCTTTCCTGTCTCCAGATTTTTTAAAGTTGTATATTAATTGATACGATGCCTATTTACAGCAGCTATAATTATAAGTGTAGTTTCTAATTGAAGGCGGAAAAAACCGCTTCACCTTGTTCAGTATTCCGAGCTTTTTTGACGATGTTTTAGTGATGCTCTCAATGTAGATCCGGTGGCTAAGTTCTGAGCGTTATGCCGGCCTTGGACGATATTAACTGCAGTTTTTTTCGTCTACGAACGGTGTTACTTCGCCGGAGTTAGCTTGTGTATGCCTTCCACGAACACAAGTCTGTTTTAACTGGCAATTTACGAAGTTCTATTTTGGAGCGAGTCGTTGATTCACATAAGTGCCCTCAGGGGGAGTGATACTGGTTATTTTCATGTATTTTATGCACGACGCGAGGCCCATAATATTTGTCGTCGAAAAACCCGCGAAAAGTACACATTAACCGTACAGCCTGCATACAGAGCATGTAGGTAAGTTATGCGAAGTTAAGTCAACATTTAGGCATGTAAACGCGGACAAGGTTGAATGATGATATGCTCTCGCGGTTAAATTATAGCAATCCATTATTGCAGGCAACTAAGCCCTGAAAATGTTTTTAAATATACCGTGTGACTTTGTATGGTCTTATGTTAGACTAATATCTGATTCTATTGATAGAAAAAAACAACTTTAAACGCGGTTAAGTCTGTGAATTTATACTCGGAGGTACCGGATTCGATTCCTGGTCGGGACACAAAAATATTTTATTTAAATCTTTATTGCACTATGTACAAAGGGCGGGCTTAATGCCGCTAAGCATTCTCTAGCAGCTAACCTTTGGGACAATCTAGAACATTACAGTCATGAGGCTAGGTGTATACGATTGTAAGAAACGTTGCCAAATAAATTCATTTAATCTTACATACAATAGATATTAAAATAAATACACATACATACAAATATGTACACAATAATACATATACTACATACTTATATACGTTGTGAGGAGCTCTTTAGGTGATGAAAGAATTTTAAATAATATTTAATTTATTTGTGATATTTCTTGAGTTTGGTACGCTGGAGACATCGACGAGCTTGCCACTTGTCATGATTGGCCTATAGTAAAGTTGGCTAAATGTAAATCCGCTTATTTATAAGCGTGGTTTCTGACCACTCCGAAAGGGAAACGGTCGAATTGATACTTTACTTCTAACTTTTCCTATGTAAGTAACTTGTGACTTGTGTTGCCCAATCTTTGTCTTTGTCTTGCAGTCTTGGTCAACCAAAAAACAGAAACACTGATATGGTTACTAGACCAATACCAAGACTTACCCTAGTATTGGTCTTCCGCAAGAGTCACGCAAGACTCTGGCTCAGATATTTTTATCCTAATTTTGCTGAAAATTTGTTTTTCTCCACTCTGCCACCAGATATTCAGATTTCTTTACAGTATCTGCAGCTCGCCAGTGGTACAGAATTCCTTTAATTATCTGACAGGCACCATCTCTTAAAATATTCAAAGATAAATTATACAAATACCTAATACATTTTTTTTCACAGGATGCTCTGAAAGTGAGAAGTATTTTTTTAACGCTTCAAAATTTACAGAAAAAAAATTGCTCGTTTAATTTGGTACCAAGAGCTGCAATACAATTTTTGTAGTATTGATACATTATCATGTCACAATACAACACCTTTTGTTTTATTGTTTTTAATCAATTAATTTTTTCATTGATTAAATTGTATAAACACTCTGCAGTTATTTTGAAAAAAAAAAACAAAAATATTCATAACTTTTCGTGCAATGAAGTTATGGCTGTACAACTATTTTTTGTTGGAAATTACCTCCTTTATCGTTTTTTCGTTTGATCCACGACTTTTGATCACACTGTATACGAATATGTATTTTATATTTAAGTATATATTTATTCATTTATGTAGTACGTTTATCTATGATATATACTATGCTGCGTATAATAATTACTATATATATGTAATTTATATGATAATAAATAATTTCAACTATCTATTTTCTTCGTAATCTTCTCCACCCGCTTATTATATATCTCAGTCACACAGGTTAGTTGGTAGAAAATGCATTTACGGCATTAAGCTCGCCTATGTACCTGAACTTGTTTTGGTATTGTAAAAAAAAAAAAAAATATTGTTATTAAATTATTAATTTCAGTTCTCAAAATACCAAAACGTTAAATATTGAACAGTGAAACATAATGTAATTGACGCGTCCTTATCACAATAATCTTAATTTGACATGTTATTGGCATAAAATGAAATAAACGAAAGCGAAATAAGCGACAAATAATGTCTCTATATTTACGCTTTTGTGTGAAAATAACGCGAGTTGATAATAATTGCAATAGATGACAGCTTGAAACGTATGATATATATATGAAATATGTATGGTATATTGAGAGTCAGAAACAGAAAAAACTTAGCTTTTAATTTTTTTATAGACTAAAGTGGCTGCAGGATCAGCCTTATATTAAAAAATATTAATTTAATAATGAAAAAAACATAATAAATGAAATTTTACATAATAAAAATAAATTAATTCGCTATACAGAGGGGAAATGTTGCCAGTCTCCTTGGGACTATCTCGGATGGGACGTCTCTAGAGGTCATTTTTTATTTATAGTTTAGTTTATTTTTAATTTTATTATTTAGGTAGCTTTTAATTTATATTTCATCATCATCATCATCATCAGCCTGTGTCTCTCCACTGCTGGATGTAGGCCTCCCCCAAGGCTCGCCACTTCACACGATCTTCTGCCACCCTCATCCATCCCCCACCAGCGACCTTCCTCAGGTCATCTGTCCATTTGGCGGGGGGTCGTCCCACTCTGCGTCTTCCAGTACGTGGTCTCCACTGCAGAACCCGTCTACTCCATCGTTCATCGGTTCTGCGGCATATGTGTCCAGCCCATTGGCACTTCAGCTTGCTAATTTTAAAAGCTATATCGGTAACTTTGGTTCTTTGACGGATGTCAACGTTTCTGACTTTATCTTTTAGTGAAATCCCGCTCTCTCCATAGCTCGCTGAGCGACCTTGAACTTGTGGACCAGACCTACCGTCAGTGTCCACGTTTCTGCACCATACGACATTACTGGAAGAACGCACTGGTTGAAAACTTTTGTCTTCAAACACTGTGGTATGTTCGATAGGAAGATGTGACGTAGCTTCCCGAATGCTGCCCATCCTAGCTGAATGCGTCTATCGGCTTCTTTGCTGAAGTTGGCTACTCCTAATTGGATGGTTTGTCCAAGGTAGACGTATTTTTGCACAACCTCGAGAGTAGCGTTTCCCACGCAGATTGGTCTCGCTATAACATGCTCGTTGAACATGACTTTCGTCTTGTCCAAGTTCATACCGAGACCAACCTGCTGGGATGCCACATTTAAACCGTTCAGCATTCTGCTAAGATCCTCCAGCGAGCTAGCCATTATGACTATGTCATCTGCGAATCGGAGGTGCGAGATGTATTCTCCGTTGACTTTAATGCCACAGGTTCTCCAATCCAGCATTTTAAAGACATCTTCCAACGCGTTTGTAAACAGTTTCGGCGATATTACGTCGCCCTGTCGTACTCCTCTGCGCAGTTGGATCGGTCTTTCTGGAGTTTATATTTAATGTACTATAATTAACTTCGAATAAAATTCGTTATAAAAAAAAAATAGTAAAAATAAATAAACTTTGTAGCGTAATAAACAAGTCAATAGCGGTATTTAAAAGATTTGTTTTTTTTTTATTATTACCCAAAAAATCTTACTATATAAGACAAGAGAGGAAGAAGACAAATTTCCAAGCATTCCATGGATCCACCGTGGGTCCATCCTGTGTGGGTAAGAGATAAGAATAATGGTGTTTCGGGCTTATGACCGACAATAGGCTGGTTTAAAAAGAAGGCCTCTTTTTTATTTTATTGCGCGATAGTATTATCGCTCACAATCTACAATTCTACTCCTTTCTATAATTAGTGTATAAGTATTTTAGCTTTGGTTGCGAGTAATAGTTTAAGATTTTTATTTTTTATTATTAATCTCAATAAATTTAAATTAATGATTTAATGCACCCACAATCATTGCTCACTATCCCAAAGGTTAGCTGGTAGAAAATGTCACTAGACATTAAATTCGCCTATGTACATTTTAATGTGTTTATGTTTATTGTGCAATAAAGAATTTATCTATCTATCCCTACCCAACCAAATACTGTATGATTCTGTTAATGCCGTCTTGAAAGCTTTTTCAATAAATGTATTGACGGCAGATCTGCTTAGGCCCAATTCTTTCAGTAAGTAAAGTTTTGCTGGAACTCCTCTCGCACCAACTTCCACTGCTGAGTCTTGAACCGGTTCCTGATCATTTCTTCTGTGAAATCATAATATTTATTCGACTTCATGCTGTGGTCTTTTGGTATATATAACGTTCAACAAGGATAACTTTTTTCAAGTTCCGAAAAAACACTAAAATGTCTGGCCTATAGGCTGATTCAGCTAGTTGATCTGGGATCCTATTATCATGTTCAAACGTGAATTCATGATAATTTTCCAGTCTAATGCGGCGCCAAGGATTGAGGTGGGCTTGCATTTAGTTTTGGTACTTTGCCCTTCCTTTACAAATGTGGTGTTTGTAGTCAGTCCCTTAGTATCTTCTCTGTCTTGAAAAGTTAGCGATAGTTGGTACGAATTATCAGTTCACATTATGATATGGCGGTGGTGACTCGGTTGTAAGAACGCTTTCCTTGAAAATAAAAAAAATCCTAAAAAGGTCGGTTCGAACACTGGCATGTACTAATAAGAAATAAACTTTTCTTAAGTAATAATAATAATAATAATCGTTTATTTCCAATAAAATCCTAAATACATGTTTTTCTATTGGAGACCCACACTAGGAAGGCCGGTATTGTGAGGTCTCAATTACACTAAATCTATAATTTACATAACTTCAAATTAAATTAAAAATTTAATCAAAATTAAATTAAAATTAAATTCTAAATACCTACAGTAATTAAAAAAATAAAAAACATTGAAGAAATTAATGAAAGGTTAATAAATACACTATATATATATATATATAATATAAATATATACTATAAATAATATAGTAAATAAATAAATAATTAAGTACATTTGTAATTTATTTACAACACTACTGCGCACTGTTTCCCGTGCCTCTGAGAGCACGTTAAGCCGTCGGTCCCGGAAGGCATTAAGTTCGCCCTTGTACATTACTTTTTAAGTTATTTTGTGCAATAAAGGTTTTATAAATAAATGTTTGTATGAACCTAAAATTTATCCACCGAGTTGATGATAATACGATGCAAATCTTTGTTAGAGCGTTATTAATATTCAAAAGACCTTTTGTGGGTAGTTGTGCATTAATAATTAGTAGAGGTACGAAGGCTTAGCATAAAATGCGGGAGCTCCTTCCCTCTGTAAAAGTTGGTGAAAGGAACTCTCCCAAAGGTGTCGTACAGATTTGCATTACATTAAAGTATAGTTAAGAAAATGTCTAATTGAATAACTAAAAGCCTTTGTGGACTAGCGGTTATGCTACGAAAAGGCGTAAGTTTTGATTGATTTTACAACTCCTATCGAACTGCAGCCTTTCTGGCCTAGCTACTCATGCAGGGGGTGATCCATTGTTGCTTTAACCTGGTTAGTCTACCTCATCGGAGACCTACCACGCATCCTCTTCATCATCCATCGACTTTTCCGTCTGGCGCTCAGTAGAAGTACGAGGGTGGTCTGAAAAGTAACCTACCTAACAAAGATACATGACATTTTTTCTAATTTTTTTTTTTCTACATAGTCTCTATACACTTCTCCCAGCGATGCTCCCATCTCTTTAACCCGTCCAAATAGTACTCGGCATTCTTCTCTGCAAAATGATTGTTTACGAAGGTGATAGCCTCCTTGTTTGACAAAAATCTCTGTCCTCCGAGCGCAATTTTTAGCTGAGGGAACAGAAAGAAGTCGCTTGGGGCTAGATCAGGTGAGTAAGGTGGATGGTCAAGCAGTTCAAACCGTAATTCGTGGATTTTCGCCATGGCAACCGCTGATGTGGGATTTTTTCCGCAATTTCTACCTTCAGTTTGTCGAGTAATGATGGAATGAAATAGTACATGTTTTATTGCTGTTTCTCGTAGACTAGTGGACTCTCTGCAGAATGCGGGAAAATAGGGAAAACAAGACTCTTCACAATTCAAATTATTATTATACTATTTAAATTTGGTCAAAGTAAAAATATTTTTATTTTCGTTTCCGTAAATACAGAAGAAGAAGGCTCTTGTCACTGCACGAGTATCAGCAATTCTAGCACCCTCTGGGATTGCGCGTAGCAATGGCAAGAGACCCGGCGGAATGACTGTTGGGCCGTAGAAACTTGGCAGGACTCTGGTGCGGGATGTGACGTGTGCCGACACATTAGCTTCATTTCACATCCTGGCGACCTCGTCTGGCGCTGGATATTTGGCGGTTTATGTTGTTGTAAATGAGAAGGCGTGGATAAATTCAGAATAATATAATAAACGTAAAACATAAAATTGGTATTAACAAAGTGACAGCGATGGATAAACGACATGGTAACAGAGGTCCGTGGATCGGAACCACGTTCTGCTACCATGTTGTTGTAAATAAGAAGTCGTTAATCCATCGTTGTCACTTTGTTTATACCAATTTTTCTGTTTTATATTTATTATATTATTCTGCATTTATCCACGCCTTCTCATTTACAACAACAGTTTATGCTGAGAACCTCAGCCTGAGCAAATACCACAGTACAGGTTACGAGTTTGCGCCGTTTAGAGACGGCACGACGATGGCACCATGGGTGTCCTCAGTCAAGCGCGTGGCCAAGGAGTTGTCGAAAAAGCTGACGGAAAAATTTGGAGATGAAAAGGCTGGCAGTTATTTCTGTCAACGTATTTATAGCCTCGCTATATACGTCGTTGTATATATATAGAGGGGAAATGTTTCCGGTTTTCTTGGGACTATCTCTGATGTCTCTAGAGAACGTCATCCGACGGCTCTTTGGTGAACAAATTTGGTGCAGGTCAAGCAAAATAAGAAGACTCTACTTCTCTTGCCATTATGACGTATCTGATGATAATGGAATCTGCCAGTTATTACAACAAGAATCTGCTCACTTGACCTTGTGCTTCGGTCCTATTCTGTTACTTAAGCGCAAACGTTATATAATGGAATCCGTTAACTATATATATATCATGCTATTAAAGTTGATATTTGCACGGCCGCTGTCAAGGTCGAACGCTTATAGAGTTGAGAATGAATAATATTTAAATAACGAAATCCACTTATAATGTTTGCGACTAAGTAACAGAATAGGACCGCAGCACAAGATCAAGTGAGCAGATTCTTGTTGTAATAACTGGCAGATTATATTATCATCAAATACGTCATAATGACAAGAGAAGTAGAATATACTTCTTATTGTGCTTGACCTGCAGCTGTATTCCATTAATTAATTAAGCGCATTACGGTAGTACAGATACTTTAATTAAGAAAATTTACGTAAGTCATTGAAAGAAGTAAGCACAACTTAAAATGCGACGTCTGAACTTAGCAAAAAGGGAAAGCTGGAAGTGCTTTGAGATGTATAAGTTTTTTTTTTGTTAATTTTTATAGGTAAGGAATCTACAGCAGCAGTAGATTTTTATGAATTAAAATCTCATTATTATCTTATGACTAACTAAAAAAAATATATCTGTAATGCTTATTAAGGATAAAACCGCATACAGATTTTTTAACTTTCTCTAAATTATCCTGATAATTCATACTTGGTAACTTTTGATAGTTTTGATATTAAAATACTTATAAGTAGAGACCGAATTATATGCATTTGCATATTCGCATACGCATTTGCATATTTTAGCCATTCTCAGCGGTAATAGCATATTTTACCTAAGATCTAGTTATGATGCATATTATCGGTACATTTACAACATTTTTCACTCACCCTGCGTTCCGAAATGCGACCAAATTTAATATAATAACAGTCACAAAATATAAGGGCTATTGAGTAATAATTGTGACTTTTTACTGCATTTCGGAACCCAGTCAGTAGCCGCGCGCGTCTTTTGTTTTGACAGTTACGATAATAAAATGAAAGAGACAGAAGAACGTCGCGCTCGCCTACTACAAAGTCGTGCCACCTATTACGCATATAAATTGTTACTTGTTCATACTTGACGTGCGTGCTCATTGATCAGCAATTTTTATTTTTTTATTTATTTAGTAAGTTAAGTATAAGAATGTAAATTAAATGACAAACAAAATATACATACATATAATACTATTATCAACTTACTTCCCATACTTAAGAATCATATTGTCATATATTAAATATTATTTTTATACCAGCACGAAGTGACGTTGCGCACACCTGATGGTAAATGGCGAGCAAAATCCACGAATGTTAGCAACTGGAATCAGACACTCATGACTGACATCAGTCCCTAACACTATGCCGGCTTGACTGGGCATGACGGCAATTCGAGTGGAATGATCCCGAAACGTATATTTACTTATTTAATTAAGCAAGTCAACAACATGTTTACAAAATCTTATACAATATACAATCTAGAAGGTATCTTAATAGTTTAGTAAACATGTTACTTACATTTTTATAATTTTAACGGGTCTTTACGCGATTTACCTTAGAGACATATTTCTCCCGACGTTTCAGCCAAGTTGCATTGGCCGTGGTCACGGATCGACTGAAGCTATGCGGTGTAGTCTCGTACATACTGGGCGGTAGATGTAAACCTACCCACTTATCACTTTAAAAGTTTTTAGAAATCACGACACACGACACTTACAATATCCTTGGCGACACCGGGCGATTTTTCCCGGCGTCGAAACCTATTGATTACTGGATTCCACGATGAAGATAGCTTATAACCTCCCTCTCAATTGAAATTTTTATGTTTCTTTATTTCGATCGCTTCACGTACTTCTTCTAGGGTAATAGTGACGATCGGTGGAAAGTATCTTTGGGTCATGAAGCTCAATCCAATAGTTTGTGCCACTATCCATTAGGTGTTCTGCTATTGCTGACTTGTTTAATTGGCAGTTTTTTACAGCTGCTATATGTTCCTTGACCCTCTCGGCTATTGTGCGCTTAGTTTGGCCAATATATGAACTCCTACAGCTGCAGTCCACTTTATATACGCCAGGCGTTTGGAAAGGAATGACATCTTTTGGGGTGCGTCGAGAGAAATATGTCTCTAAGGTAAATCGCGTAAAGACCCGTTAAAATTATAAAAATCTATTATGAATGTGCGCGAAAGTTTAAAAAGTTTAATATGTTACTTACAGACCAGCATTGCATTCAAAAGGTAGGTAACATCGTTTACTAAAACACAAATCATAAGTAGTACAATTTTTAAAAAAATATATAGGCATGACAAATACAGTAAACTACAGAAAACAACAAAAATGAATATCGCAAGTACTTACAGATGCAAACAGTATAATCTAAACAAAAATAATAGAATTATATGAACAAATCAACACAGCGACACCACAGTCACCAGCAGTGCACAATAACAACAAAAAAAAAAACAAAACTTAGACCGAGATTCGGCGACCCAAAATCACCTTTCGTGCAAGCTCTCAGCCAAAACTGTATCACCAAGCGACAACTGTCAATCCTAAGCCTCAGGTAGCTTCTAAACACCGCCCGGCAAGATAGCAGGAGACCTTTGTCCTGAAGCTTGACAACCTATCGTTAAATATATCAATTGTCCTGTCCGCGAGGAAAACCTCGTTGTACAACCGAGTCATCCGTCGTAGTGCCGAGTTCTTGCCAAGGTTAGAACGAGAAAATGGCACATGAAATATCGACCTTGTGTGCATAGATACATTTATACGGTGGATACTTCCCCGCCCCATTACCACTAACAGTCCTCCGCCTACCACCTATTTGTTCTCGTTGAAAGTATGTGCCATTTGCTATGATGGAAAATGCCAATTTTCACTTTCAAGGAGAACTAATATTATAATATTAATATTTAAGCTTGCTATGGTGATATTTATATAAAAATAACAAGACTTACCTTAACTAAAAAATAACAGGCACGAACTTTTTGATCAGAATTCAGTGAGTTCCTTAAAACCATCAAGTAAGCTTTTTGTGTATTGGAAGTAAATTATGGGAAGGAAAGGTCGCTACAAAGATAGTTTGTATTTATCGCGACAAATTTATAGCATTTGTTACGATCCAAAGGTTAGCAGTTTATTTTTATGGCCCATATTTTTTTTTATTGGAACAAAACATGTCGCCTTAGCGTCACCTGATTTTAACGCATCGTCTACGGATTTTTTCTGTTTTACTAGCTCACGGCGTTGGTGGCTGCAAGTCGTGAGATTGTGACGTCTTAAGCGGGCTCTAGACGTCAGTTTTAACTGTACAGTTGATTCTTCCAAAATTAGAACTGAACTGACAACTGCACAGTTTTTTACTTCAGACGCAGTTTTAACTGTACAGTTGATTCTTCCAAAATTAGAACTGAACTGACAACTGCACAGTTTTTTACTTCAGACGCAGTTTTAACTGTACAGTTGATTCTTCCAAAAGAACTGAACTGACAACTGCACAGTTTTTTACTTCAGACGCAGTTTTAACTGTACAGTTGATTCTTCCAAAATTAGAACTGAACTGACAACTGCACAGTTTTTTACTTCAGACGCAGTTTTAACTGCACAGTTCGAACTGCGGGGTGAGGCGAAGTGCACAATGCTTGAGCATTCTGCCTAGCTTATGACATTTCTGACATAAGTAATCGATCTTGGACAAATATTTTTTGGACGATTGTGCACTCCGCCTCACCCCGCTGTACAGTTTTATCAAATGAAAATTCAATTGAATTGCGCAGTTCAACTGTACATGTAAGACTATACGTGTAAATCCCGCTTTATACTCTAATATCCCTGGGTTTTAAGGAATATTTCTGTCAAATTTCGTTAAAATCAGTTGAGTAATTTTGTCATGAAATACGGAAATACATTGGTTTTTTTATAATTACCACATAGTGTACTTTTAACATATATTTTTTTATTCCAGTTAAAAGTTAGTTGTAAAAAATAATAATTTACTAAATTTAAGCTAGCTACGTACGAGTAAAGGAATAAAAATAAAGTTGAACTTTTATTTCTATAATAAAATGAAACCTTTGATCTAACATTTTCATTAAAACTCGGTATAAATTTAATTCCGAACTACAAGAGAGGATAGTCGGAGTGAATAAAAATAACATGCACTTGTCTTGGTCGTGGACTGGTTTAAAAAGCGACTTATTTTTTTAATTATTATTTTAAGGAATTTGTGTTACAACTTTCCCACTGCTTTTAAAGTATTATATAATTGTAAATAATGTATAATTTAATTGTCTACTCTGGGGACAAGAGGACTGGTTCTTTCCTCGCCCAGAAAATCAGCATAGTGACAAAACCGAGTGTACTTAATGTATCTTATGGTTAATAAATAAATTGAAATTAAAATAGCGAATTCAGCGAGGAAATGCGGCCAGCGTTCTTGCCACCATGCCGCGCGGCTACGATTTATATTTAAATTAGGTTTTTTTTTTTTTTGTTTTTTTTTTTTTTTATATAATAATTAATTTTTCTATTAGCTCTTAATTTATATGTATTTTATTATATATATAATTTTAACTATAAATTTTATTATAAGCAAAAAATGCATATTTAAAAGAAATGGAATTTAACTGAAATTTAATGGAAATGGTTTAACCATCTGTTAAAGCTAGAACTATTTGTATTCCTATTTAATTCATGTTTCCCTAGGCGACAAATAGAATTTTACTGGCCGCAGTCGTTAGCTTATACACCGTTCGTGCCGATAAACCCAGTAAAGTATCCATACGGTTCGGAACAGGGATGGACCTTGCGCGTCACTTAACACAATGTGGGTGCAAGGTCCTGACGCATAGAAAAAAAAAAAAAAAACCTTTGTCTTAAAATATTCGGAGCCGAAGTCGGAGGTGTAAAATCTCTCTGTCCGCAACATCCCTAGTCTCTACTCTAGAACCCGTCTACTCCATCATCCCTCTATGAAAAGAAATGTACGTAATTTAAATAATTATCAGATTAAAATGCCAGTCAAGTATAGAATGCAACCGTTGTGTGGATAATTAAGTTTATGCTAAAAACTAATAGTATAGCTTAATTAAAATCTGCAAGATAAAATATGACGGAGTCTTTTCTACTAAATTATCTAGCGTTAAATAGACTTATATTTAACCCGGGAAAATTTTCCAAATATTTTTTATAGAACTATCCTTTTAGTTATAGTTCAATTGTGTTTTTTGCCAATTGCCACAGTGTACGATAATTAATCAACATACTTAACCGCTAGAGGTGAGGACCAAGCACTTATATGAAAAGCAAAACAAGACCGCATAACATGACAATATGTATGATGTATCTTTATATATATATGTATATATATTGTGTATGTATATTTTATAATTATGGAATATGTTATTATTTCTATGTGTATTTTATTGTATATATATATTGTCCGCTGTTGTAATATATATTTTGACCGCCTCCGTGGTCTTGTGGTAACAAACGTTGCCGTGAACTCGGGAGGTCGTGAGTTTGATTCCCACCGGGCGCAAGTTGTACATTGTATAATTTGTCTCGGTCTGGGTGTTTATATGTTTAATATGTATATATTTACAAAAATAAAAGTATAATATGTAGTTTATCAACCATCTAGTTTCCGTAACACAAGCCTCGTAGCTTACCACGATTAGATGACGCTGTGTGACCTGTCTGGAAATATTTATTTATTTATTTTATTATTTATTTATTGTTCATTAAGTTGATAAGTATTTTAGTTAGTAATTTTAAATCATAGTTTCTTAATATACTACTTATACACATGCTGTTAGAAAATGCCTAGACATTAAGCTCGCATATTATTATTATTAAATTCTTTATTGCACGAAAAAAAAAATGTACAAAGGCGAAGATTATTGCCTACAAGGCATTTTATAACATCTAACCTTTGGAAGAGTATGAGACAAAAGGGTAGTGCTGCTATAAAAAAATAATAAGATAACAAACAATATACTACATACTAAGAAATACATACACTACATACTAAGACATACATTCATATACTACATACTAATAAATACATACACTATGTACATTTGAATGTTTTTAGTTTTTTGTGCAATAAAGAATTTATCTATCTATCTATCTAGACCACGGATACAGTATAAACAAATACAGTCAAGGTCTTAATTATTATTTTTGTTAGCATCTGGAATCAGACACTCATGACTGACATCAGTCCCTAACATTATACCGACTGGGCATGACGGCAATTCGAGTTTGATCCTGAAACATGTGGATACACTACTGGGTTTATCGGCACGAATATTACCTATTTGTTATTCTTGTTGAAATTTTTATTTGCAATAATGTCAAGTGATTGATTGATAAAAAGTGATTTCAGTTTAGTATTGGTCAAAGTACATAATTCAATGTTACCGTTTAATAAAAACTGCACTAAACCCGAGTTTTCGTGCAGAAGTGTGCATAGTGTGTATTACAAACTTGCAATTATGAAACTACCGTCGCTCGTTAAAAATGCATCATACGTCTTTGTGTCACGTTACAAAGTGTACCTTCATTTTGTATACGTATATTAAATTTGGAACATAATGAATGTTTTCACGAAGAATTTCACGCCTGGCGTCATATTTTATTCTATAGTTATTTTGCGACAATGTGTTGCTTAGTATATCTTATATATAAAATTCTCGTGTCACAATGTTACCATACTTCTCCGAAACGGCTTGACCGATTTTTATCAAGTTTTATATGCATATTCAGTAGGTCTGCGAATCGGCTACTATCAATTTCTTATACCCCTAAGTGATAAGGGTTGTCCGTCCACCCCTAACATTTTGTTTTTAGTTTTTGGACAAAATTTTAATGTGCCATTAAAAATACATATAACCCTAAATTTTTACCCTTCTATCACCAACCCCTATTTTTTAATTGTCATTTCAGTAATTTAATCATTTTCCATCCCGCTCGATAACTGATAAATTATCACTTGGTAAGTTATCCCCGCCAGTTGAGCCTAACATTTAATTGAAACTTATTAAATAATAATAATAATAAATATTTCCAGACAGATCACACAGCGCCATCTAATTTCCGTGGTAAGCTACGAGGCTTGTGTTACGGAAACTAGATGGTTGATAAACTACATATTATACTTTTTTTTTGTAAATATATACATATTATACATATAAACACCCAGATCGAGACAAATTATACAATGTACAACTTGCCCCCGGTGGGAATCGAACCCACGACCTCCCGAGTTTACAGCAACGTTTGTTACCATTAGACCACGGAGGCGGTCAAATTACATGGTAGCATTAGTATCAAGACAGTTTATTCCTGCTATAATTAGTGTTACCAGTGCTAGATTTTTTAAATTTTCCGAGCTTTTTCTGTGTCAACACTCATTTGCCAGACTATACCGGTGTCACTTTCCAGTAAACAGCACGGAGTAGGGATGAGACCGAAGCCGGTCTCCTGTTTCTCTCACGATATATATAATTTTAAGGAATAATTTGTTATATTTTGTTATATAACAAATAAAGTTGCAAAGGAATTCACAGAGTTCAAGTCATTTGCTGTTGAAATGCTATCACTTTTAAGGCAGCAAATGACTGAGATGCAGAGCACAGTGGACAGGCTGGAAACCAGAGGCCGGTCCGACTGTCTGCTTTTAAAAGGTTTTCCGGAGAGTCAAGGGGAAAACATTGCTGAGGTGGTCAGTGCTGTGCTGCGGGAGAAGCTTGGCATGTCTGATGTCAACTCACAGTCCTTCCGGGCATGCTATCGCCTTGGCAGATTAAATGACTCCGTGACTCGATCAATTGTGGTGCGCTTTGTGGACTACAGGATGCGTCAAAATGTTTGGAACAACAAAACTAAATTCAGAGGGAGTGCTTATAGTTCTTCAGAGTTTCTAACTAGGACCAGGCAAGCTCTCTTCATGGATGCACGAAAAGCTTTTGGTATGAAAAACTGTTGGACTCAAGACGGCACTATTGTAATCAAGTTGGCCGATGGCACGAGGCACAAACTGGTCCACCGTATCGAGCTTGCTGCTTTGACTGCTGCTCTGGATATTGCTGCTCCATCAGTGCCGCAGGGTGCACCTAACCTGACGAGGGACCGTCCCAGGAGGGCTAACAGGAGATAGTTGTTAGCTGTTAATAATTTAGGCTAGTTCGTGAAGTATGCTTGTGCTTGGTTGCTTATAACTCTGAAATTTACCTTATAATGGTGAAGTTGAGAGTTGTAGAGTGTTGAATGAGTTATAGACTAACATAATCAATAATTAATTGATAAATATCAATTGACATAATCATAAAGTTAATATTTCAGAGTATGCTCACTGGGCCGAGCATGCTTCATGGACCACGGGTGTGGGTCTGGGCTGACATTCATGGTTGTGGCATGGCTGTGACAACTTGTGATGTTAATAAACTTTCCAGTTTTTTGGCCAGCAGCTATGAATGTCGGTCTGGATTTTGGTTGGATTGTTGATTGGGGTTGATCATTGTGACACTTAAGTCTAAAATGAGAGTGGCTAAAAATTCGCAAAGTTTTATGGTTGCAGTATAAATTGGTAGGAACAATGAACACTTATTAATAACGTTCACTTAGTAACACGTTTCGCAGCGATCAACCCGCAGTTTTTATTCTCGTATAATTGTTGATTGCGGTGAATGTTCTTGTGTGAAAGGTATATCGTGTCATTCTTTGGACCCAAATCGTAATTGTTTTCTGTCACATCACGAGACGCATATCTATTTTTTTTTTTTTATTCAATAATTTATAACCTCTAAATCTACAGTTTGACTTGTCATATTTATTTCTATTCCATTTATGTGTCAGTCAGTGTCAAACCAAAATTGTCTATGGACAATTTGCTTCATATTTCGGATGGCATAGATTTTTTATTTTTTTCATTTTGCTTCGTTCAGATCATCCATCAATAAAATGAATATTTAATCTTTTTTTTTTTTAAATAGTTTGCCGTAATTAATATTTCTCCGTAGTTATAAATTAAGTCTATAATTATTTTATTTAAGTTTTAACCATTGTTTTGTTTAGGTTAGTCTCATGTTATCGTAGATTATACAACTTTTATTGTAAGACTCTCAAGCCAGCAGGATGTGCAGAGTATTGTAATAACCTTTGGGTTATTACCTATAATATTATATTAGCTATAAATTATTATATTAAGTAAGTTTATTATATTATTATTATAACTATACTATTACTACATAATGTCTGATAATGAAAGTGATGATTCCTTTTATTCTTTCGTGACTAGTAATACGAGCAGGTCTAGTGATTTCCATGATGCGGTTGTTGGTTTGGATGTGTTATTGGAAGAGGAGTTTGCCGCGCACAAAAACAACTTCAACGTGTGCCATATCAATGCACAAAGTGTGCCTGCACACTACACAGATCTTCTTTCTACTTTTACTTCTCCTAACGTCATTGACGCTATTCTTATTTCTGAAAGCTGGCTCAAACCTTCATTAGCTTCAACCTCTTACTCACTCCCAGGATATGTACATATTCGCAATGATCGCGCAGGGCGTGGTGGCGGTGGAGTGGCAATCTATCTCCGTGCTGATCTCTCTTATAAAATAGTTTGCTGCTCGCCTGCATTGTACGCCGCATCTTGCGAATATTTATTTATTGATGTCAGCTTTTCTGGTGCAAGCATACTTGTTGGAGTTGTTTATTGTCCGCCGTCCATAAACTATTTTTCGAGTCTCGAAAATGCACTTGATGAGATCGTGCCGGAATACACTCATAATTTAATAATGGGAGATTTTAACACTTGTCTTTTAGATAATCATGTGTTAACAAAGTCACGTGCCTCCAAGCTACTAAATATTATTTCTTCTACAAATTTGTCCCTCCTACCTACTGGTCCCACTCACCATCTTGCGACTTCTGACACACTTCTTGACTTAATGTTTACCTCTCGTCCCGATATTGTTGTCTGTCATGGTCAGCTTTTGGCCCCTGCCTTCTCCCATCACGATCTCATCTATGCATCATACAAAACTAGACCACCTAAATATCGTCCACCAATTGTTTTTATGCGACATCTATCTCGCATTCACATGGAAAACTTGCGTAAAGACATTGGTTTAATTGATTGGAGCTGTTTGGATACAGTGGGGAATATTGATGATGTGGTTGAGGTTTTTAACAGTGAGGTTCTGAAAGTGTTTGACCATCATGCTCCTATACGCGCTACAAAAATAAAAAGACCACCATGCCCTTGGATAGACGATACCGTCCGCTCCGCCATGAAAATTCGTGATTGCGCTTACCGCAAATACAGAAGACGTCGTACTGACGATAACTGGTCTGCATATAGAGTAGTAAGGAATCGATGTAATCAGGTGTGTAGAACAGCCAAACGCCGCTATTTTCACGAAAGTATTTCTAATAAATCGTCTTCCAACATATGGAAGTTTCTCAAATCTCTGGGGTTGGGCAATACTCAGACCCAACCATCTTTGGGTTCTGTAACGCCAAACCAGCTCAATACTCATTTTGCATCAGCCCTGAGTTTGGACGCTGCTACAAAGATCCAAACCTTAGCAGAGATTGCGGATATGCCGATACCTGATATTGAACCGTTTGCCTTCTCGGAGGTGACTGACGATGTGATCTTCAAGACGATTAGTTCCATTACTTCTAAAGCAATAGGATGTGATTCCATTGGTCGTGCTATGATCATCATGATTATTGATTTACTTTTGCCAGTTATAACTCGTATCATAAATTTTTCACTAAATTCCAGTCAGTTTCCGTCTTTATGGCGGAAAGCCTTTATTTTTCCATTACCCAAAATTTCCTCTCCAACGCTCCCTACACACTATCGTCCAATCTCAATTTTACCATTTCTATCAAAGATTTTAGAGTCTGTTGTTCACAAACAATTATCACTTTTCCTTAATCAGAATAGGCTTTTAAATCCCCTACAATCTGGCTTTCGCACTGGTCATAGCACAACTTCAGCTTTACTTAAAGTAACTGAAGACATCAGAAACGGCATGGACGAGACTAAAGTCACAGTTCTCGTATTAATTGATTTTACAAATGCCTTTAATACAGTTGATCCTGATTTGCTTATCGCTATATTGTCTCGTCTTGGAATATCGCCTAAATCTCTAAATTGGTTCACTCAATATCTTTGTGGTCGTCGGCAGCAGGTTCGTATCAACGAGACAATGTCAGACTGGTACAATTTGAGTACAGGCGTTCCACAAGGTGGTATTCTCTCTCCTTTACTTTTCTCGTTATTCATTAATGGTATCACATCATCTCTTCACTGTCACTACCACCTCTACGCTGACGACTTGCAGCTTTATGTGCAGACGGATATCAACACGCTTAATAGTGCTATAGCTTGGCTAAATTCCGATCTTAATAATGTATATACCTGGGCATCACGGTACGGTGTCGTTGTTAATCCGAGCAAGTGTCAGTCAATTGTCATTGGAAGTTCCAGACTTTTGTCTAAAGTCGACATGAGCAAAGTTGACCTTGTTCGGTATGACGGCGCACCAATTGCCTTCTCCAGCGAGGTAAAGAATCTGGGTTTGTATCTTGATTCTCATCTAAACTGGAGACCGCAAATCACCAAAACCAGCCGTAAAATTTTCTCTTCACTGCACTCTCTCAACAAATTAAAGAATTTTTTGCCATTAAAAGCTAAAATAACCCTTGTACAGTCTCTGCTACTTCCGTTGCTAGATTATGGTGATGTGTGTTGTGTAGACCTATCGGAAGAATTATTAAACAAAATGGAACGTCTGCACAACGCATGTATTCGATTTATTTTTTGTCTTAGGAAATACGACCACATCACACCTTCTCGAAACGAATTAAAATGGTTGCCTATTCGTTACCGAAGGAACCGCCGAGTTCTGTGCATGCTGTATTCCATACTTAACGAGCCGTCTACACCCAATTATTTGAAAGATTATTTTACGTATCTTGGTGCCACACATGAGAGGACTCTTCGATCTTCTTCTAATGATACGCTCTCAATACCCCCTCACCATACTACCTTTGTGTCCAAATCGTTCGCAGTTGTGGCTACTAACCTCTGGAATCAGCTGCCAGTTAAAATTCGCCAAGCTCCGAATAGATGTATTTTTAAAAAACTAGTGTATGCTCACTACATGCAAGACCGAGGTTCGTAATTTTCCATGTTCCTCCTTTTGTTTTAGCTTAGTCTTAATCAGACTGTGATTTATCATTAGTAGGTATAGTATTGTGTATATATTATATTGTATTGTTAATATTTTATTTATGTAGGTTCTATGTATGTATTAGTATGTAATTATTAATAAGTATGTATATGTTATCTGCAACTAAACTACTCAAGTTTATTCAGTATTGCACCTACCTTATGTACTTACTGCTCTCGTTGTCCCGAAGGTTTGACCGTCATAGAATGTCTAGCGGCATTAGGTCCGCCTTTGTACTTTGTGCAATTAAGTTTAAATAAATAAATAAATAAAATAGAAAATATTTGGTGTTTTGTAATTTTTATATTCGCTCATCGCTCACAGCCTCTTTCACTCATATACCACATCCTTACACACTTACAATAAGTTAGTTTTTTTTTCTACACTTGTGACCGATATCTACAGTTGGGGATAGACAATAGGGTAATCTTCAATGAAAATGCACAATCACGACTTTTTCTTGCTTGTATTTTTAGACCAATGTCAAAATGTATATATATCAAATATATGTCATATAAAAGTCAAAATAATATCATAATTAAAAAGTACAAAAACGTGTGGCAAAGGATGCCAAATCGTCGGCCACAATCTCCTCCTCGCTTCGCTCTTATAGTGGTGGAGGCCGACATCCATCAGTATTCTTAGGCACACGTTAGTCTTGGATGCCGGACGGCGTAGGCCTTCGTCTTTGGTGTTGACATCAACAATGCACACTTGTACTGTGTCGTGGCAACGTCTTTCCTGGATCCCAAATAGTGCGAGGTGGTATTAAATCCCAGTTGTTATCCGTTGCCGTCTTGTCAGGGACTCCTCGTTGGAACCATGTGTCCCCATCGTTGTGATCTGGTGTTATATTTGTTATAGTATGGGACTCCTCTTCGTTGGGATCATATGTCGCATGTGTCTGTGTACTAATTCTTTGTCGGCTTTTATCAATAAAAAGTGTATGTACAGGCAGAGAAAGTTTGTCAATAGTACGGACCCTGTCAAGTTTAAAAGTTTCACCAGGTGATCGCAAAGTTAGGGATATGTCGTAGCTCGGCATGTTGTTGCTGTCGCCGATCGCTCCTTGAACTACGACGTCAGATGTAGGACCTTTAGCTCCAACGTCCTTAGCAATCCACTCCCAAAGGCAATTAATATTCTCTTTAGTAAAATCTGTACATTTAGTAATAGCATGATCAGTTTGTTGGCAAAAGTTACATAATATTGGCTTGAAATCATTTACAGCTAGAGTGATATTATGGTTATCGTCGTCTTCTGTCAGTAAGTGTGGCAGAGGTTTATTCGGAATGTTTGTCTCTGTGTAGTTTCGTGGCAGTTCAACAGCACCAGCTTGGCATATGCGTTTAGCTTCCATCATCAGGTAATCAGCTAACGCTGGCAATCTAGGTTGATCATCATCAAGGTCTGTGACATAATCGAGCCATCGATACACAAGAGGTTCCGTCAACTTGTCAATTATCTCTCGTACTAGTTCCGGGCTATGGAGGTAGCTTAGCTGCTTTGTCGCTTGAATCGCAGCTACACAGTTAGAAACTTTAGTCGCTAGCACGATTACATCAGAGCGAGGTCCAGTAAGTTTTGGTGTTCTCTCCATGTCTCCTATTAATTTGTTTAAAATAAGATCAGGGCGGCCAAACCTTAATTCCAACGTTTTAATTATTTGATTAGCTGAGGTGACCGTCATGAGTTGAGCAGCAACCGCCTCCCACGCTTCACCTTGAAGGCATCTCTGCAAGCGCGCGATATTTTCGGTGTCGGTGTACTGTCCAATCTCGGTGGTCGTCGTGAATGAATTCTTAAATCTCAGCCAATCCAGTGGATCTCCTGAAAACATTGGTAAATCTCTGGCAGAAAGGCGTCCTATGAGCTTGTCATTGCTAATGGCTGGTGAAGCTGTCGTTTTCAAGGCGTCCGTAATGGCTTTAGCTAGTTGAGAAATATCAGTCGTTGCAGAGTTGACATTGGATGTCACTGGAGGTCGTACTTCGGTAATCGGTTCGCAGGCTATATCCGCGTGAGTCGTTCCGTCCACCCACCGAAGTACACTCGCCTGGGTCGAGGTTGCCCCACAATCAAGTTCTGCCTCCTGCTCCTGTAACTGTGCTTCTAAAATAATTCTTTCACCTTCAATTCGAGCCTCTATATGTTTAGCTTCTAACATAGCCCTTTTAGTCGCGGCCTGAGCCATAAACATTCGTCGTCTGATGGTACTGGTCATGCTTCGTGTGCTACCCGACCGACTTATCACGGTAGGTCGGCCAGTGTCTGTAGTCAAGTCTAACATTGGTGTGTCTACCCTATTTTCTGTTTCGCCAGCTAAGTCAATTATGGGAGCGTTTACCCTAATATCCGTGTCGGTTACCTCTAGTCTCCGCGTATCGCCCAAAGCTCCTAGTCCGTCACCGCCGCTCATCATTTGTCGGTCGGTGTCTGTCGCTGCTATGGTAGCGGATTTTTCCATAATCCTTCGACTTTTTCGGGTATTCATCATATAATTCTTGCCCTTACGTTGTTGCGCCAAATACTGTGACCGATATCTACAGTTGGGGATAGACAATAGGGTAATCTTCAATGAAAATGCACAATCACGACTTTTTCTTGCTTGTATTTTTAGACCAATGTAAAAATGTATATATATCAAATATATGTCATATAAAAGTCAAAATAATATCATAATTAAAAAGTACAAAAACGTGTGGCAAAGGATGCCAAATCGTCGGCCACAACACTAGAAATTTCCTAGAAATAATTTATATGGCAATAAATTATATGCTGATTTTATTGTTTGATTTAATGTTATTAAGAATACTTATTATTACTACTATATTATTATTGTTTTTGTGTTTATATAAATATATATAATTTTAGTTATATATAAGATATGTATGCCAAATTGTTTACTTATATGTTTAAATTTAGATATTAATGTCTTTCTGTATTTTATTCTTGATATTGTTTACTGCATGCTGTGTACAAATATTAGGTTAGCAAACTTACTACTTATTTATATCACTGTATTTTGTCAAATGTTTTGTCTGTTAACTGTTTTTTGTACCTTATTAAATAAATAAATAAAACAACATTTGCCGGGTCAGCTAGTAGTACTAAATAGTAGTCCTATCATAGTTGCTAGTTTTGTAATACTAAACAAACACTAGAAACACTTTTTAACTGAATGAATAAACCTATCCCTTTATTTTCTTTCGTATATTTATTTGCTTAATTTTTAGCAGCATCATCACATTTATTTATTTATTTATTATTAGGTGTGCAAACAGATTCCAGTCAGTTGCAAATTTGAGTTCATTTAATTTATACATGGACTAGACTGGAATCCAAGCAGCACACACAACATGCAAATTATAATAATTATTATCAAAATTAGAAAATAAATTACAAAAATTAAATTCAATCATAATTACAATTCAATAGTATCAATTAAATAATTCCTTACACAAATACAATTTACAACAAAATATACATGCACAACAATACAGGTAACATAATAATAATTTAACAAAAGATAAAATTCAATTTGAGTCAAATAAGGCAGAGGAGGTCTGTGGTAATGGACTTTTTATACGCTGCAAAACCACTGTCAAAAACATCAATATCAGGCCGCAAGCTAACCACTCTATTGTAGGTGCGACACATTCTCACCAACGGGTTAAAGAATGATGTGTTGTTTACATAGGTACATAGAGAGAATGTGTTCGGGCATCTTGTTCTGTAACGAATATTGATGTTAAGCGACGACAGCAAATATGTAGAGGAAATGGAAGAGTGCAGGATTTTGTGTAAGCACAAAAGGTCATATCTCATGCGACGGTTCTTAAGAGATAGAACCCCAAACTTGGATAATCGAGCGGAGTAGTCCCCTATGGAACGGCCGTACCCGCACCTATAAGAAAGCGTCCTAAGGCACCGTCTCTGCAAACCCTCGATCCTGTTACAATGAACCACATAAAATGGAGCCCAGATAGGACAGCAATATTCTAACATACTGCGGACGAGGCTGTTAAAGAGAAGGATAGCTGTGTTAGGGTTTTTAAATTCCCTAGTTGATCTCAAGACAAATCCCAAAAGTCGGTTTGATCTATTTACGATGTAATTTACTTTGTTAATTATTTTACATTGTTAATTTTAGGACGCTGTCCTCATATATATATTTGTACTACTATATACACCTGATGGTAAGTGACGTACAAAGTCCATGAAAGTTTTTTTTTTAGCATGCAAATTTTGACATTAACATTGTGTTCCAATAAATTGACAAGAACAATTTTAAATATAATGTGTATACAAATAAATATTGTAAATAAATATCTAATATGGGCAGATTGCATCATCATGACATGTACATACAACTGTAATTAGAATAAGCAATCTATAAAGAATTTGGAATTTGAATTTGATAATTAACGGTACTAGCTATAAGAATTAAAGCTACGCCAACGTGCTATTCAAGGTGACAATGCTGCCAGAATCCTTGGCACTTGGTTCGTTGGTAGCGATTTGGAAGAAGTTTTTTATTCATGAACAATGTAACTCCAGTACATTGCAGGAGTTTGAATTATATTGTGAATTAATAGTGAGCCCACAGTAATGAGCCAGGCGCTCGTGGATTTCTATTTCCCAGTCCTATTCTTATATTATGGAATAATAAATAATAATAAATATTTCCGGACAGGTCACACAGCGCCATCTAATTTCCATGGTAAGCTACGAGGCTTGTGTTACGGAAACTAGATGGTTGATTAACTACATATTATACTTTTTTTTTTGTTGTAAATATATACATATTATACATATAAACACCCAGACCAAGACAAATTATACAATGTACAACTTGCCCCCGGTGGGAATCGAACCCACGACCTCCTGAGTTCAGGGCAACGATTGTTACCACTAGACCACGGAGGCGGTCCGTTAACTATATACCTATATATCACGCTATTTTAGCAACTGGAATGAGACACTCATGACTGACATAGCTTTGTTCAGTTGTGTATTTTGCCAATTGCCACAGTGTACGATAACACAGACTTAACCGCTAGACCATAGATACAGTATAAAAATATACAGTCAAATGCCGGCTTATAAATTTATGAATTTCTGAAGGCACGCATATATATTTAATTACATATTCGGGACGGAGACAAATCCAACAAATCGAAAACCATAGAAATCTGTCCAGCCGTTCTCGAGTTATAAGTGTTCTAACAAACCCGACTTTGTTTTATATATTAAGATTGACTTATTATGCAATCTAATATGTCCGAAATCTTCCCCGAAGTTCACACAACATATTCCCAAAGTTTCAACCCGATTGGTCAAGTAGTTTAGCAATGCATAGGGAACACACACCTTTATATATATAGATTCATCATAGTTTTTATAATTTTAACGGGTCTTTACGCGATTTACCTTAGAGACATATTTCTCCCGACGTTTTTTGTGTCGTGATTTCTAAAAACTTTAAAAGTGATAAGTGGGTAGGTTTACATCTACCGCCCAGTATGTACGAAACTACACCGCATAGCTTCAGTCGACCCGTGACCACGGCCAATGCAACTTGGCTGAAACGTCATGAGAAATATGTCTCTAAGGTAAATCGCGTAAAGACCCGTTAAAATTATAAAAACTATTATGAATATGCGCGAAAGTTTAAACAGTTTAGATTCATCATATTTTTTTCAAGATTCGTATCTATTATAGGTAGTTATAATATTTGTAAGTACCATTTATTTTTGTTTCCAAATAAATGATTACTTTCGACATTTTATTGTTATTTAAAGTTAAGTTTCTACGAAATCCAAAACAAATCCGCACTTTAGCTTATAACTTACCTTTGGTTTTACTTTGAGTATAAAAGCATTATTTAAGTGCCAAAGTTACTTAAATCAAATCCATTTTTATTTTTTATTTTTATGAACAAGACAAATGAGAACGCCCATTTTACTTAGAGAAATGGTCCCAAAAATGTTCTTGTGCCATAATGAGTTATTTTTTTATTTGATTGTTAATACTCGTATGTGTCATAATCTATTATTTAATTTATTTTACTTTAGCATAGCGACGATTGACAAACCTTTTTTTTTTTAGTTTTTATTTAAAAAGTTTTGATCCCGCCGGTATAATCAGAGATTTTTTTTTTCTGTTTTACTGATTTTTTCCAGTGTAATAGTATCATCATCATCACGACCGTTTCCCTTTCGGGGTGGTCAGAAACCACGCTTATAAACAAGCGGATTCACATTGAATGACCCGTTCTATTATGATAGTCAATCTTAAACAAATAGTTGGGTTTTATTCTGGTATCATTTCCCTTTGGGCTGATCCAATTTCCGTTGGAATCAAAAAGAAAAAAAAAACAAAAGACGGTTCAAGTTTTCGTGTGGGTGTAAAGGTTATTGAAAACTCGACGCTCTTTTGCATTTGACAAGCCGGCTTAGTATTGACGTCAACATATTTTTTTTTCGTTCTGTTTTTTTCTCCCGATGGATGATGAATGATAGGGAAGGCAAAGGGTCTAGCTCATACAGTCAAGTCTGACGTAATATATCTTTATTTTTTATGAGTTAATGAGGTTATCATCAAAATCCAGATGTTGCAGAATTATAGCCCAAACACGTCGGGTAAAATATTTGAGTTGACAGCGCGGGAAAACCGCAAAAAATAAACTGCAACGTGTACCCCTTATTTAAAGTCCAATTTATCGTCTTCCATAATTATTTACATTGTAGCACATTATTAAACAAAACAACACCACTTTTGACCAACAATATTTACAGTAAATTTATTTACAAAACAAAAATTTGCACTTGACACGTCCGCGCAAAATGGCGCGAAGGACTCTTTTTTTTCGGATTCCCTACCGGCACCCGCACGGTGAATCCATGATTCCATTTTTTTTCCGAACTTTGTCTTCTCTTCTGTACATAGCATAATTACCATGAAGGTATTCTTTGTAAGGGCAAAATCGAAAATTCAGAGTCTCAGGTGAGAGTCATTATTAAAATACAACACAGATGGTTTGGTTGTAAGAACCATTTCCTTAAAATCCTACAAAGGTCGGTTCAAACCCCCCCCCCCCCCCCCCCCCCGGCATGTACCAATGAGAAATAGTTGTACACATTTCTTACGTACATTTATCATATATTTACAACTGTTCCCGTGCCTAGGAGAGCACGTCCCTGTCCCGGTTCCACTAATACCAACTTGTAGTATCGTTAAAAAAATGATATTAATAATTGCTATCATATCTTCGCAAACCTGTCTGGCCAGCGTAGGTCAAATTCTCCATGTTCTGGAAGGCCCATCTCCAATAGTGAAGGTCTTGGTTGCTGTGTTATAAATAATTAAAAACCTGCCTGTGAGCAGCCTATAAAACGGAGGCAGTTAAAAACTTTGTGCAAAAAGTAATTCGATCCCAAGTCACGTTTACGGATGGTTATTGAATAACAACATTGTATTAAATATTTAAAGATAAAACATTCGCGTAAGTTTCCGGTGATATAGTTAAGGTTTATGTAAAAAAGATAAAAGTTTCATATAAATACATTTATTATAAATATAATAATTATAAAATTAATATTAAGGGTAGGGTAATAATTAAGGATAGGGATATAAGTCCCGTCCGCGTGGAATGGTGGCAAGAACGCTGGCTGCATTTCCCCGCTGAATTGCAATACTGATTCTCTGAGCGAAGGAACAGCTAGCCCTCTTGTCACCGGAGGAGACAACAAGACGCGGTGTTATGTCTTTTAAAAACTTTTTTGCGCTTGGACTCCATGGGCCCAGAGTTTCTACAGCAAACGGCATAAATATGTAACCTTTTAATATACTTACATACTTACGCCGCTTACTGGACTCCGCATTTTCCGCCGCAGCTCCCGCTTTATGCGCTGTCCCCCTGAGATGCGACGCGGCGAGGGTGTCGACGCACGTGGCGTCCCACACCAGAGCACGTCCCCGTTCCCAGGGGACCAACGTCATACCATCGGGTCTCTTGCCATCATCTCGGATAACTCCAACAGGCTCTAGAAGAGCTGGAACCTCGATGGTAGCTAGAGCCCTTTTAATAGTATCGTTAAGGGAGCCGTGGCGGGAAAATCTGCCCGCACTTTTGGAACAGGAGAGCCCATGAACTCCAAGACAGTCGACCTCCTTTCCACACGGAAAGTTTGATTGTAGACGTAAAACAAGTCAATGCCTAAACTGTGACTATATAAATTAAATAAGGTCATTGGTCTGTGTATATAACTAAATATGCGTATAGAATCATCTTTTTTTTTTTTTTTTTTTTTAATAAACTAGTACGACAGGTGACCTTGCTCCCATCTGATGGTAAGTGGCGTGGAGGTCCATGAATGTTAGCAACTGGAATCAGAAACTAAGATCAGTCCCTAACACTATCTATTAATACTAATATCCTAATTTAACTAATATAATAATACAATAAATAGAATATAATAATACACATTCAAATAGTTTATTGGTAAAATCAGCGAACTGCCTTGAACCATAGAACCTTAGAACTGAGCGCTCCCTATCTCTGGTTTGAGACAGAGGCCGGAACTAAGACACTAAAAGAGCGAACTAGTTCACTAAGGACTGGAGAACTAAACTGAATACTCCTGGTCAGGAACTACTACAAGTATTAGCAACTCTAGTAAACATTGTATTGTCGTAGCTCAGTTGTATATAGTCGTAGCGCTATCGTAGCATACTTCGTAGCACATGGTCGTAGCATTGTCGTAGTAAAACTGTGATTAGTAGGACTCCTATTGTTTTAAACTAGAAAATACTTTTATTTTCTATTAAAAAATATTTTTCATCATCATTCTGCCGCGCTATTGTGAAATACAGTAAATCATATTTTAGGAGTTTTGAGAAAATTGCAGCAATGTTTATCAATTTGATTTAAGTAGGTAGTAGGCGGACTGGTGGTGGTAATTAGCCCAGTCTGCCTTACGTTCCGGGATCAGGCTCGAATTGCCGTCATGCCCAGTCAATAGTGTTTTGGACTGATATCAGTTATGAGTGTCTGATTATTATGTTGTCATTAGGCGCCTCAGCGTTTCATAAATGTGTTTAGTTTTATTTCTGTAATTCACTAAGCATCATCGTCATCACTAGAGCCGATGCAGTATTTAATTAATTTATTTAACATTGTTAGTTTAATTTTATTATCTTAATTTTTCAAATTTTTTATATATGTAATTGTGTTTACCTATAAGTGAGAACTTGCCATTAGCTTAATTGTGTTTAATGTTTATTTTATATATGTATGTATAGTAGCTGTAAGTTTTCTTAACATAAACAAATAAAATATGTATTTGACGAGTATAAGTGCCTAAAGTAGGCCTACTTCCTGAATAAATTAATTTGAATTAGAAGTTGAGTAATGTACCTAAAAAAAGTGTATTTGTAATTGATACATATCGGGGTTCAAACCGAGACCTTTTTTAGATTAAAGAAACGCATTCTAACGACTAATACAGTTTACGTAGACATTATTTATCGTAATTTAAAATAAAAAAATGCTTTAATTAATTATTTTAAAACATAAAAAACGGTCCTGAAAGTCGTTTCGGAACCTCGTTGGTTATTTATAACCTAACTCATAACGAATTAGGTCCATAGTTCAACTTTTAAATGCCGAAGGCTATTCTACTAAATTAAAATTTTGTACGCCGTTTGCTTAGGTCAAATGACGATGGTAACATGTTCGATTCCTGGTAGAAGCTCAATCAAATATACCGTAGTATTTACATCTGTTATATACTGAAGGTGTGCAATGCGGAAACCTATGTGTGTTGCGTTATATTAGCGATGGAGTATCCTAACTACCAAATTACGGGAATGTACACTTGCGTCTTCTTTTTACGTGAGTAAAGAGATTACTAGTTGAAGGTCAAACAAAAATTACCAAAGTGAGGAAAAAATAGGTTTTGTTCTCACAACTGGAAAAAATGAAGGAAAATGATGGGACTCACCAAATTTGGTCTTCTTTCACACTAAAACATTGTTTCTTTATATTGTAGAATGATTTTTTAATTTATTCTCGTTGAGAGCAATATTTTTATGGATGCACGCACTTTGCACGGATGGCAAACAGACAGGCGACTTTTTCTGCGCTAAATTGTTGCGTGTTCGGAAATTGGAATGATTTTTGGATAGGGAAAATCGTCAGGATTGTTGTGAGAATCCAACAATATGTTTCAGGTTTTTTTATAACACGGAGTCCTTTTAACTAAATGTGAGGAAGCATATTGGCAAGCCGGCATAGTAAAAGGAACTACAGTCTATTCCAGTTACGCAGTCCCACAATATTTTTATTATTGATCATACGTGTAATATAATGTCGAGTTTTATGTAGTTGGAATTGTATTATGTAATACCTACTGTTACATTAAATATATATATATATATATTACATTTGAATTTAATTAATTTGTGATATTTCTCGAGTTTGGTAACCAGGAGACATCGACGAGCTTGTCACTTGTCATGTGAGCCTATAGTAAAGTTGGCTAAATGTGAATCCGCTTATAAATATATAAGAGTGGTTTCTGACCACCCCGAAAGGAAAACGGTCGTGATTATACTTTATTGAATTTAAATGCGAAAAAAAAACAATGTACTAGGCTTTGAAAGAAGAAGGATGACAACCGTGTCGATAAAGATTGATGATGAAATTCTAGAACAAGTTAATGAAACTATATATCTGGGTTGTTGATAAAAGAGTGAATGCGGGAAATAGTATTATATATGTAGAATAGTGTCGGTGCCCTGGGGTCACTGATCGGTAGTCGCAATGTCAGTGGCAAAGTATTTTACTGGGGATCCCTAAACAAACCGCTCTCAGAATGCGATTGGTTAAAGAACCTAGCCGCTCCCAGAAAGATGTAACACGGTTTCGGAACACCGCGAACATGCCCAATAGTATTAAAATATCGGCCCAAATACACCAACATACGATTTTTAAGAAGGTGCTAAAGGCTCTTAAAAATACCAGTTCCATAACCAACAATGGTTCTTTCAGCAAGAGCGTGGTTTGAAAGGGACGTTGACTTCATCTGAGCTAAAGACTAACCGTAAATATTTTCCTAATATAATCTTATAAAACAAAGTCAGGTTTGTTATAACACTTATAATTCGAGAACGGCTAGACCGATTTTCATGGTTTTTGATTTGTTGGATGTGTCTCCGTCTCGTATAATAGAATAACTATTAATAATATTGGAAAATTGCCGAAAAATTAAATAAAAGCAAAATCATTTTCCCATACAAAATGTTCGTGGGTATGTTGGTTGTCAAATATTTATGCGCGCGTTCAGAAAATAATATTTACCTTATTTATAATAAAGAATAAATGTTAAGATACGTCTTGTCGTCTCCTCCGGTGACAAGAGGGCTGGTTCCTTCTTCGCCCAAATAATCAGTATTGCAATTCAGCGGGGAAATGCAGCCAGCGTTCTTGCCACCATTCCACGCGGACGGGACTTATTATCCTTAATATTAATTTTATTTTATATCTTGTAAATATTTTTTCGAATAAGTAAATGTATATTATTTTTTTCTTAAAAAAAAAAGACAAATAACGAAATTATGTAATTTAAAAAAAAACAACAATTGTCAAATCCATTGGTCTCACTTTTACGTCTGTGATTTGTTTGGAAAATTGTTTCGTGTGAGTATTATTATTAATAATAATGACATTTATCTATCAGGCGGTACGAAGTATATCGGGTCAGCTAGATACATGTAAATTTAAACTAATTCCTTGGTTTTAGCGTTCGTAATGATATTTCACTGTAATTTTGTACTTGTCAGAAACCACGCTATGTAAAAAGTTGGTTATAATTTCGTGAAAGAAAAACTTAATTGATTTCACCTTTAACTTCGACTTGTACACAACTTTTTCAACATTGTATTAGATTTTCTTCGGCGACTTCTATAAAGTAAAACAAACTTGTTTTATAAAAACCAAATTACATTAAATTGGGTTTTTATAATGTCCGCAAACTGAGGCTTATAATAATAATAATAATACAACATTTATTTTCACCTCTTTTTTTATACTAGAACGACATATGACCTTGGACCTGATCGTAAGTGGCGCGCAAGGTCCATGAATGTTAGCAACTGAAGTCAGACACTCATAACTGCCATCAGTCCCTAACACTATGCCGGCTTAACTAGATGCTTTTTCACACTTCGCTTGAAGGACTCCGAGTTATAGGAAAGTGGAAACACAGAGGCTGGAAGAGCATACCACATCTTTATCGTACGACAGATGTATGACTCTCCAAATTTATACGTACGTGAAGGCATGGTGACTACGGTATGTGGGTGCATATTCTGACCTGTGCGTGTGGTTCGGTTGCGGAATGGAGAGGGAGGGATTAGGTTATAGAGTTCTTTGGAGCACTCACCATAGTATATATAGAACACGCTCAGAGAAGCCACATCTCGGCGAAGCTGCAGGGATTCGAGAGTTCCAGATAAAGTGGCATCGTCCTATATGGTATCTAAAAGCCCATAGGTATCCAGATTCCTTAAATTGCCTATTTATTTCCCTACACCATAACATGTAGTGACATCGACTAACGTCACTGTTGTATCTCCGCGACCGCGATGCAAGCTAGTCCTGTCTAGCTTTGATAAACTGATAACGTTTCGCATGCCCGAGCTTGCAATGCGAAAATCAGTGAATCCAACCAAAAGACTAAATAATAATAATCATTGAAGTTTTGTGTAAAGTGCAGCGCTTGACCAATCTGTAAATAGTGTACTTTGAGATTTGTGAATACCTATCTTTGTTCCCCCAAAACGTATACATACCAGTACCAACAGGCTCCTAAACGTATTGGCAGATCGGTGAGACTCTCCGCTGCTGGAGCACTGGATACAGCTGCATACAGTCAAGTAGACAGCCTCCAGTAGCGGATAGTTTAAAATATTTTTTTAGTTATACTAAATATAGATTAATTAAAATTGTTACTAACAATTTATGGATGTAAAGTCCGAAATAAAAGTTTATTATTATTATTATTATTCGTTGTTTAGGAGTTTTTGAGGTGCTCTGACCGCACATGAAGCCTAAAGGTCTTAAATCCTGTGTCATCCTGATGAAAAGATACCTCGTCGATAGCTGCGATCGCTCGGTCCTGTCGCACATCGGCGTGATCCGGTTCTAACAATTCGAACAGATCGCCTCTGTAGGACATTGAGAGTATCTGTGAGGTATGATATCATCTTGGCGGCTGTGGGCGAGATCAATTAATAATTTAGGTATTTATAACGATGGATATCGTTTCTATACGGCGCGGTGGTGGCTCGGTTGTGAGAACGCGTTCCTTAAATCCTACAAAGGTCGGTTCAAACCCCCCCGGCATGTACCAATGAGAAATACACTTTTCTTACGTACATTTGTCATAGATTTACAACACCACCGTTCCCATGCCTCGGAGAAATATCGCGGTCTATAAGTTTTAAAACTACAATAAAAATAAATGCTAC
The DNA here is from genome assembly GCA_910589645.1 of Tinea semifulvella. Taxonomy (NCBI): domain Eukaryota; kingdom Metazoa; phylum Arthropoda; class Insecta; order Lepidoptera; family Tineidae; genus Tinea; species Tinea semifulvella. The sequence goes on from OU342612.1 coordinate 1,837,956, forward strand.
GTGCCACTTCAACTCAAAATCAAATTACAACGTGCTAATATGGTGGCTGTGTTAATGCTCTTCAAGGTAGCGAATGTGTTTCCCGCAAAGTTTATGGACCCATTCAAATACAGTTTGTCAAGTTTCTCGGTATTGAATGCATTTGAAACAATAAGGGATCATGTCTTACGAGCGATATTAAATTATTCGATCATCTGGTTTCAGCTTTGTCTACTGTGTACTTCATTATTCGGCCCATGGGGCGAGTAAATTAACATTTACAACAATCAGGTAGTTTATCTGTGATCCGCTATGACACGTTTCTACTAGTTTCATGCGATTTATTATTTTTTTTTAACAATAACATCTCCACGGGTAGACCCCTATTACAGTAATTAGGGATAACATGTAACTAAAAAAGTGTGTAAACCACATCGTTGTTCATGTGGCAAAGATGTCCATGAACTTGGTCAGCACGGGCTGTCGTGTTCCAAAAGTGCGGGTCGCTTTTTCTGTCACAGCGCCATTAACGACCTCATTCGTAGGACGCTTGCAGTTGTCTCGATCCCATCTATTTTAGAACCAACCAGTCTGAGTCGAGACGATGGCAAGCGTCTAAACGGAATGAAATTAGTTCCTTGGAGATTGGGCCAATCCCTGGTGTGGGATTTTACCTGTTAGGATTCCCTAGCCCTAGCCCTAGCCCCACACACCCACAAAGGATTCCCACCTTCGAGGCACTTCTGTTAAAGCTGGTGTTGCAGCGAAACAAGCACAGATCAGCAAGCGTCGAAAATATGAAACGATTTGCAATAGTTACTTTTTTACGACGTTTGCTGTAGAAACGATGGGCCCGTGGGGATCGGAACTAAAAGCTTTCATAAAGAGATTGTTCCAAGGCTCATTGACGTCTGGTGCTGGTGACAATAGGGCTGGCAGTTTTTTCTCACAAAAATTAAGTATCCTAATGCAAAGGGGAAATGCTGCTAGTGTATTGGACATTATGCCACAAGACAGCGATTTGGAGGAGCTATTTTTTTTTGTAAGTATTTAATTTTTATTATCTATGTATTGTTTTAGGTTAAATTTAGATTTTGTTGTAATGTATATTATTTAATTTAAGATTTTGTATGAAATAAATAACTATAATTAGACTCAAACATATATTGACTGACACTTACAAAATTTCATACACACGCGTATCAATATCGCCCAGGAATCGTCAAACACATCACACGACGTATCTAGCGTACCAAACTCGAGAAATATCTAGAATAAATTAAATAAGCTATTGTGTCCCGACCAGTATGTTAATGGCCTATAATTGTTAATTATAAAGTACCTAATTTATTTAGGTTAAAACGCTGTTGCATACTTAATAAATAAATAAATGAAATTAATTGCACAATTAATTCATTCTAGTCCGAATTAATTGGATAAAGTGGTAAATAATATTTAAAGTCGTAGTGGTACATTCGTCGCATTGAATATTAATATGGAGGGAGTTGAGGACGTCTATTCTGAGAATACTATACGTACGAATTGGTTTTCAATCGAGCTTGTATTGACTTAGAATTAATATTAGACTATTGTTTGCAGTTTGTGCCATTGTATTATAATTCACTCATTGCGTTGCAGCGTCTACAATCTACCAGTCTACAGTGGGGGGTTGTAATCGTTCGCCAATATCTTAAAGTAATAAAAAGTTCGGTGGTGCATTTCTGGTAAATCTGATGGTAAGTGGCGTGCAAAGTCCATGAATGTTAGCAACTGAAATCTGACACTTATGATCATCCCTAACACTATGCCGGCTTACCTGGACATGATGGCAATTCCAGCCTGATCCCGAAACGTGTGGATACACTTTACTGGGTTTATTGGCAAAAACTGTGGATACTTCCCCGTTCCGGTATACTGGGCAAATTACCACCACCAGTCCATCTACCACCTATCTGCTGTTCTCATGGAAAGTATATATCATTTACTTTTAAAAAAGAACTAATATTGTAAGCTTACCATGGTGATGTTTATATACCATCAAATAACACCGCTTGAAACAATACTTACCTATAATCCATCTGCAGACCCTGCGGGTGTGGCAGCCTTTTGCATTACTTGGAAATGCCTGAAATTGTGGGTAGAAGATTTGGCATCTGGGTCTAGCATCTTAATTAGAAACATTAATCAAATCTTTGAAGTATAAATATCATCACAGACCCAGAACTCAGAATCCTAGATTTCCACTGCTGGAGATTTGCCAGAACATATAGCGAGAAAATTTGGCCTACACTCGTCATGCTGGGTTGTCGAAACGCTGTTAGCAATTCATGATTTCACAAGCAAAGTTATGTATGGTTTAAAATTATGTATTAATAAAAAAAAAATTTACGAGGTATGGTTAGGCGGTTTCTGCTGAGCATCTCAAGCTACGCAAATACGCCAACCTCGATACAGGTTACGAATTTGCACAGGTTTTGAATTATTTGACTTTATTACACGAAAATTTTATTTATTTACTTATAAAAAGTATCATCACGACCGTATCCATTGCGGGGTGGTCAGAAATCACTATAGGTCAATCATGACAAGTGGCAAGCTCGCCGATGTCTCTAGTGCACCATTTATCTATACTATCTATACTAATATTATAAAGAGGAAAGATTTGTATTTTTGTATGTTTGTAATGAATAAACTCAAAAACTACTGGACCGATTGCAATAATTTTTTCACCATTAGAAAGCTGCATTATTCAGAAGTAACATAGGCTATATAATATCACGCTAGGTCCTATAGTTGTGGAGCAGTAACCAAACATGTTTTAAAAACGGGGGAAAAGTATCGTTTCTGAGGCCTTCCGTGGCGTGCGCTGAGCATATAGTTAAAGTTATACAAAAATGCTCTATGGATGAATTGTTCATCTTAACATTATTTTTAAAAAAGTCCGCGAGAGCATATGTCTACCTTTTATAGTTTACCCATAACAATCGTTTTAATGAATGGTTCAATCCTTATAAAAGTTTGCTCTAGATAACTTTTGAATTGTTCAATCGGTTACCTTAAGACTATTAATTCATCCAAAAGATACCTATTAGGTAAGTACTTACCTACTATTTCAAAAATACATAAAAAAGGCGCGGGGCGGCGTGCGGCGTGAAGTGACTAGCCAGCCGGGCAACGCAGCGGTGCGGGGGAGGGGAGGTCAGATCAGTGAGATAGGTAGCCGCGCGGCGCATTCGCGCGGTCGGCTCCCTACGCAGCAGACGTGTCACGTAACCGATCTTAAACATTTTGTAGACTATTTAACTTGCATTTTTTGTTCGAGTAAAAAAGTTCTTTTCAGAACTAATTATAAATTGTTCATTCAGGCTTTACTGCTATAATATCCTAAATTCTATTCTTACTTATACCCTTATTTTCCATAGTAAGTATTTATCCTAAATTCTATTACCAGATAACTACACGAGCGAAGCCGGGTCAAACAGCTAGTACTATATAATTTAAAACTAAGGTTAAATGTTTTAAGGTAACTAAAATATGCAAAGGTAGATGGATCCCATGGATACAACACAACGGCTATGGGCAAAGCCAGAGATAGGGTCATTAAGGCAAAATAGTTTGGGGTTCAAACTTCACCTCATAAACCGTACATCTCAACATTGTCTTATCTAAATGTGTCCCAAGCTTTTATGGGAGGTCGTGTTACAATTTAACTTGCAATTTTTGACCCGCTGCTTTTCAAATCAAATTATTTATTACTTTTGGGTTAGCAAAACACTTTGATATCGTTAGTAGTTTTTTTTATATTAAATATATTTTTGATATTGGTAAATGGCGCACAAGGTCCATGAATAACACTATGCCGGCTTGACTGGGCGTGACGGCAATTCAAGTATGATTTTGAAACGTGTGGATATACTTTACTAGGTTTATCGGCACGAACATGGATAAGATAAGTATCCAGTATATAGTATAGTATTTACCACAATCAGTCCGCCTACCACCTTGCCATGGTGATATTTATATAAAAATAACACCGTTTAAAACAAGACTTACGTATAATTAATTTAACAAAATAACTTATAACAATACCAGCAAATCATATCACCATAAATTTATTTTATAATGCTTTCTTTTTATCTTATTTTTCTTATTTACGTTTTGCTTATTTGTTGTGTTTTTTGCTACTGTTATTATTTTTATCTTTTTATTGTCATACATAGTTTAATTTAAACAGGGAAAACCTCTCTCCTGGAACCTGTGCGAGCAGACGTGGACGCAAGGTCACATATAGTGATAGTATAATAAAAAAACAATTATAAAATTATTAAAAATAGTATTATAACTATAATATTTATTTAAATAAATATAAATTCGTGGCTGTAAGATGAGAGAGAAAATTAATGTTTAATGCTTAAGTTTTAGAAGATGAAATAAAAATCGTACGTTGCACAAAACATTTCTGAGAGCTTCAATCATGCATTGCGTTCAATTTGAAAAAAACGCTAAGTAAGATTTATGGTTCAGGTAAAACTCGCCAATACAATTGTTTAACAGTTTTAAAATAAATTTGGTCGGCTTAGTCGTTTCAGGCTTAGACTGATGACAAGAGTGCGTCCAACCAGTGTGTAAAACCTACGTTAAATATTATTATTAAATTCTTAGGTGCACAAAAAAAAAAGTACAAAGGCAAAGATTAGTGCCTTGATGATTAATTGGAAAAATTAATTGGCATATCTTTAGGTATGAAATAGAGGATTGGAATAATAATAGGATGAATAAATATATGTATAAATAGGATGGTTTTATTGTAATAAAAAGTACACATTATATAGAGGGATAGATAGGTGTTAGGCGAAATTGGACGAATTCCATGTTACCTGATTTATTGGCAGACACTTAAAAAAGGTCAAACGGGTGCTAATGAATGCGGGTCAAGTTTAGCATTGCTGATTCTTCGACCCGATATTTTATAGGTGCAATATCAACTAAACCTTTGTATAATTAAGGGTTCGGTAGTGATCAATTTTGGAACACACAATGTTAATACAAACATTGCTGAATTTCAGGAAAGTTTTTGATAATTTTGGACGTACAGTATTACCTATTATTTCTGATTTTTTTTATCTTTTCTCCCCAAGCTCACCAGACAAGTTAGCGACTGTCTTAAGTAATAAATTTTATCAATTTCTTAACAGGGTTATTACGTTTTATATCTCGCTCGCACAAATTATCATTTTTAAAGATTTCTTAAGTCTGAGTGTTGTTTATAAAGTAAAATAGACTTATAATTCAAACAAATGGGGAATGCTGCGAGTGTTCTTGTCACACTGCCACATGATCAAGTCATGGACAATATTTTTATATATAGTTTAAATTTTAGTTTTATTCAAACAATAAAAACTCTATTTGCGCGTTAAAAACCAGTTCAGTATATATATATATATATATATATATATATTTGACCGCCTCCGTGGTCTAGTGGTAACAAACGTTGCCGTGAACTCGGGAGGTCGTGGGTTCGATTCCCACCGGGGGCAAGTTGTACATTGTATAATTTGTCTCGGTCTGGGTGTTTATATGTATAATATGTATATATTTACAAAAAAAAAAAAGTATAATATGTAGTTTATCAACCATCTAGTTTCCGTAACACAAGCCTAGTAGCTTACCACGGAAATTAGATGGCGCTGTGTGACCTGTCTGGAAATATTTATTTATTATTTATTTATTTATTTATATACATATCTTCACGCCAAATTCCTTGGGGGGTAGGTAGAGGTAATTGATCGCCACTTGTCACCATCACGACATACCTCTTTCGCTTCTTAGACATTCATCAACCTCTTCATACATGTAGCTTTCTAATGCACCTTCAGTAATATTTTTGTTTATTTTATCGTGATAGGTGAATCTTAGTCTGCCAGGGCCCCCTTTTTCCACAATTTTGCATTATACGAGTATATCTGGTTCATCAATCCTTCTCTGCTCATCCTTTCAATATTCCCCAACCATCGGAGCATGCCTTTTCTTATTTTTGTCCCTATGCTTTCTTGCATACCTACCCTTTGCGTACTTCGTCATTTACGTATGCGGTCCGTCAAAGTTACGCCGCATATTCTACGCAACGACCTCATTTTTACTGCATTAACTCTACTCTCATGCCTATTCTGACATATCCACCATACATAAGTATTGGTACCAGCATGGCATTGTGTATAGCGAGTCGAGCTTTGTCACTGAATTTCGACTGGCGATCAGTGCCCCTGGGCTCCGTTAACACTATTTCTCGCGCTCAATCTTTCTTCAACATCCCTATCACACTTCCCATCCGCAGTCAAATGATGATGTTCTAGAGTTTCATAATTAATCTTTATCGTCACATTAGTCATCCTTCTTCTTTCAACATTACCCATACTCGTACATACATTGTTGTACATTGGTTGGTCTCTCATTTAAACAGTTCAGTGATATGTCCCATAGGTCACGGTCAAACCGGAAATGGATGATAGGGCAGGTAGTGACAATTATCATTAAAAATAAATAGATAAAAAAAAATCGATGGAAGGTAAAATTAATTATATATGTGTGTTTAATAATAATAATAATAATACAAGACATAAATATTGTTGAATATATTTATTATTATTATAATCTAATAGATAATAGCATGGCATTTATTTCTTTAATATGATTTCTGGCATATGTCCACCGCGGCCACGAGCTACATGGGCCATTCGATCAGTCCAATATATTCTTAGGTACAGCCCTTGTTGGGTGAAAATTTATATTTAAATAGAATAATAAAATATTTTATAATTTATTTCTTAAAGCTATGTTACATTTTAATATTTTTATATTATTAAAACTACTTTAATAATAAAAATAGATATAAACTAAACCTAATAAAAAATAAATTATAAGTAATCTCATCACCGACACTTCCGTCTCATTTTCGTCCTATATCTATACTTCCATTCTTATCTAAGGTCCTGGAGTCGGTTGTACACAAGCAGTTGTCCTGTTTTTTAAATTCCAATAACCTCCTAAACCCATTCCAGTCCGGCTTCCGTCCTGGTCATAGCACAACTTCAGCTTTACTCAAAGTAACTGAAGACATTCGAGGTGGCATGGAAGAAACCAAAGTCACAGTACTTGTACTAATAGATTTCTCAAATGCCTTTAACACAGTTGATCCTGATTTACTAATCGCTATTTTGTCTCGTCTAAGGATCACATCAGATGCTTTGCAGTGGTTTTCTAATTACTTGCATAGTCGCCAGCAACAAGTTCGAGTTGATCGGGTGTCATCGGAGTGGTGTGATCTGGTTACGGGCGTCCCGCAGGGGGGCATCCTTTCACCGCTGCTGTTCTCGTTATTTATAAATGGCATAACACGTTCACTTCACTGCAGCTACCACCTGTATGCAGATGATTTGCAACTCTATGTGCAGACAGATATCACCACTATAAATAGTGCAATAGCTTGGCTTAATTCAGATTTAACTAATATACACTCATGGTCGACACGCTTCGGGGTCGCTGTCAATCCGGGCAAGTGTCAAGCAATCATAGTAGGCAGTTCCAGACTTTTAAGTAAAGTAAATCTAAACAGTATAGACCCTGTTCGGTTTGACAGCGTTCCGATTGCGTATAGTAGTGAGGTAAAGAATCTAGGTGTACACCTGGATTCTAATCTGAACTGGGCCATCCAAGTTATCAATACTAGTCGAAAAATATTTGCTTCTCTGCACTCTCTCAATAAACTTAAAAATTTTCTGCCATTAAAAGCTAAAATAACCCTTGCCCAAAGTCTTCTCCTTCCTCTTCTCGACTATGGTGATGTGTGTAGCGTCGACCTTTCGGAGATGTTGCTCAATAAGATGGACCGGTTACTTAACACATGTATTCGGTTCATCTTTTGTCTGCGCAAATATGATCACATCTCTGAATATCGCGCCAAGTTAAGGTGGCTACCTATTCGTTGTCGCAGGAATCTAAGAATCCTCTGTTTACTCTTTTCTATTCTCAATGAACCTGCGACACCGAAATACCTCAAGGACAAATTCAGCTATCTTTCCTCATTTCATAACAGATCTCTCCGTTCGTCCCATAATTCTGTTCTATCTATCCCTTCTCATCACTCTGGTTTTCAGTCTAACTCTTTTGCAGTAGTGGCCGCAAATCTGTGGAACAATTTGCCGGTAGAAATTCGTCAAGTGCCGAACAGATCACTTTTCAAAAAGATGGTATACTCTCATTATTTAAACAGTTCCTCACAGTGTAAGTAGGTATTATATGTAGTGTATAATATATATATATATATATAGTATGTAGTATATGTAGTATTGTGTACATATTAGTATGTATCTGTCTATATAGATATAATACTTAGATTTAATTTGAATTACCTTTTAATCTATTTAATGGTTGCACCTACCTCACAACACAAATCGTTTCATTGTCCCAAAGGTTGGTTGCTAGAGAATGCCTAGCGGCATTAAGCCCGCCTCTTGTACATAGTGCAATAAAGTTTTTAAATAAATAAATAAATAAATAAAAAATGACCTTTAGAGTCGACTTTCAGCGATAGTCCCCAGAAGACTAACAACATTTCCCCTCTGTATAGCGAGGCTAATACGTTGGCATAAATAATTGCCAGCTTCTCTAGACTTTTCCGTTAGCCGTTTGGACAACTCCTTGGCCTGGCGCTTGGCCGGGGGTCCCCATGGACCCATCGTCTAGACCCCTTAAGTATTATTAAATATATTTTAATAAATCGAAGGAAGGTAAATTTAATTAAATATATTATTATCACAGAAGATAGAGTCCTTGACCTCCACTCTCAACGCTGGCCAGACGTGTTGGCTAGGGTCTTATGTCATCTTGTAACCCTTCTATACGAAGATGAGCCTAAAAAAATAATTAACCTACATGCTTTGGATTAAATGGACAATGCCTTGATAATTCAACCAGCACCTCTCTTATCGCTTATTGCAAATTATATTTCAAAAGGTCAGCCATAAGCAACATTTTACGAGCGACCTAAATCTCCAAAGATATTGCGACAGATAATAAAAGTCATTTCTGAAACAGTAAAAGGAATAAAACTTGAATTTACTGTTGCGATGGAAACAGAAAAAATACCTTTAATATGCCTCCGTGGACTAGCGGTTAAGGCCTTAGATTTAAACGTGGAGGTGCTGGGGTCATTTTTTTTTGTACTGACCATGACTGCCACAGACGACCAACATCAGGCGAGATATCTATCAAGATATTTTTTGACACTTTGCTTGAAGGATATTCTTTTTTTTTCCATACTGCACTGTGGACATTTTTAACTTATAATTTATTTTTTATTAGGTTTAGAATATATATACTTATTTTTTTATTTTTAAGTAGTTTTAATAATGCGCGGTGGTGGCTCGGTTGTAAGAACGCGTTCCTTGAATCCTACAAAGGTCGGTTCAAACCCACCCGGCATGTACCAATGAGAAATGCATTTTTCTTACGTACATTTGTCATAGATTAACAACACCACAACAACACACAATCGTTAATACATTGTCATTAAAATTGACATCATATCCTCGCCAAGCCGTCTGGCCAGCGTGGCGAGTGTAGGCCAAATTCTCCAGATATATGTTCTGGAAGGCCCATCTCCAGCAGTGGAGGTCTAGGACACTGTGTTCTAGGGGCTGTAATGTTGATGAATTATCTATTAGATTATAATAATAAAAAATAATTTCAACAATATTTATGTCTTGTATTATTATTATTATTATTACACATATATAATTAATTTTACCTTCCATCGTTTTTTTTTATCTATTAATTTTTAACGATAATTGTCACTACCTGGCCTATCATCCTTGCCTGTGCCACAACATGTGACATCGCGCGCGAGGTCCATGAATTAACGTACCTGGAATCAGACACTTATGACTGACATTAGTCCCTTATACCAGCTTGACTGTGCACGATTTAAATTTAAGCGTGATCTCGAAATGTGTGGATATACTTTACTGAATTTATCGGGCAAATAACCACCATCAGTCTACCACCCATTTGTTGTTCTCGTTGATAGTATTTGCCATTTGCAATAATTTATTTATATTCTTTAATGCACTTAAAAATAGTACAGAGGCGAGCTATAATGCCAGTAGGAATTCTTTACCAGCTAACCTTGGGAAACAAGTTGATAGGCAGGATGAAAAAAATAAGAAATTTTAATGATACAGTTAATAAGTTACTTAACTATTTTTTTATATACTACACATTATACCTAAACACATAAACATACATAAACCATACATACAATTATACATACAAGTACATCATATACATTATAACTTAAATAAATACAAGGTTATTTAAATACTGTTTTATTCTGTTTCTCCAGGAACGATGTGGTTATTAAACGTTTAAAGACGCTGACAGACGGTGCACGTCTAATGGCCAAGGGCAGTTTATTCCACTGGCGAGCCGCAGATACAGTAAAGGAATCAGTGTATCTGGTTGAGAAATGAGAAAGAATGTCAAATGCCAATTGTTACTTTGAAGAAGAACTAATATTGTAAGCTAGCTTAACACCGCTTGAAACAATATTTACAAAATATTGTCATAATCAGAAATCGTTGCTTTTTAAGAGTGGTTTCAGATATGCTAGGGATTACGGTCGTAATGATACATTACTTTTTTTTAATAAAGCAATGAAAATTCTTGGTGCAAAATTTTTCTCAACTCTCCATTGGATAATAAAGACGATTTTACTTGGGAGCAATCTTTTATATTAATTCTTGGCGGCTGCCATAGCTTTGTTTTTACGTGCCCTTAATCTTTGATTATGCCTTATTCCATTGGTACATGGTGACTGTACGAATGTGATTAAATTAAATTATAATACATTTAACTTATTAAATAGCCCGCCAAATTGTAATCACAATTTACAAATAATAAATATTTATATTGGGTACATAAAAAAGCGTGATCTTTATGGGATGAATACTCAACTGTCCCAAAGGTAATTTTAAATTTTAGAACGCAATCTTATTAGACAATAAGATCTCATTAAATATTGTAACTATATGTTAACTTTGTGGCATTTGGGGTTGAAACAATGGGGGTATATTCTCTTGATACCCACAAATTGGCGACCCCTAATGCCATAACTACCTAAAATAAAATATTTCCCTTATAATTCAACGAGGAAATGCGGCGAGCGTTTTAGGACCTTAGTTTATTTTGTAGAATAGTATTAATATCGTAGGTATTTTTAGTTTAATTTTATTTATAATTCGTTTTTTAATCTATTTTATTTATATATTTTTGTATCTACTTCGAATATAATTATTATTAATATTTAAACATATTGTTTTTACTATATGTCAGAGCAGGGACTTTTGCTATAGGCAAATGTAGCAGGATCGACAGTTCTATTATAGAAGAAGACAGATTTCTTAGAATTCTATGGATTCAACTTGCCGGGTCCATCTTGTTTAGGAAAGAGATGGGAAGAATGGTGTCTTGGGCTTGCGACTGATAATTATTTTATTGCGCATCCACCATTCTGCTCCTCTCCCTACCCAACAAAATACTGCGTGATTCCGTTAATGCCGTCTTGGAAGCTCGTTCCATAAATGCATCTCCTGCAGACTTCCTTAATCCCACTTCTTTCAGTAAGTGGTGCAAAAATTTTTTCCTTGATTTGTTAGAAACTAAATCCTAAAAGTAAAAATATTTGTATGCCATGGAATTACCTATATGGTAAAAAAAAAAACATTTTATCACATAAGTCTGGAGACAGGAAAACTGGCAATTATTTCTGCCAACGTATTAGCCTTGCTATATAGAGGGGAAATGTTGCCAGTCTTCTTGGGACTATCACTGAAGGGTCGTCTCTAGAGGACATTTTTTACTTATAGTTTATTTTTTATTTATTTTTTACTGTTAAGTAGTTTTAATCATTACTAAGATGATTATGATAAAATATTATTTATTAATAATAAAACATAATTTTGTCACAGTTTTTGTTAAGTAATACGAAAATGATGTTTGACAGTGATTATTCTGCAATTCAGACCTATCAAAGAAAGAAAGAAAACATTTATTTATAAAAAAACAGCTTAGACATTAACAATTACAAAAGAGAAAAAAAAGTAATCGTAAAAACTTAAAATAATATAAACTTGGTAAAATGAGCTGCTATGACAAATAGGTGTTCAGGTCAGCATAGGCTGCAACAGTAGATGCTGCAGCGCTGATTTTCACTGAACCCTGCAACAAAATCAATAAATAAAAAAAATCAATAGGTGTAACTCTCATACATACATATCTTCACGCCAGATCCCTTGCGGGGTAGGCAGAGACAATTGAGCGCCATTTGACACGATCACGACATACCTCTTTCGCTTCGTCGACATTCATTAACCTCTTCATACATGCCCTTTGGTTACGAAGACTTTTTAATGCACCTTTAGTCAGTGTTTTATTTATTTGATCGTGATATGTGAGTCTCGGTCTGCCAGGGCCTCTTTTACCCACAACTTTCGCATTATATATCTGGTTCGTCAATCTTTCATCGCTCATCCTTTCAACATGCCCGAACCATCGTAGCATGCTTTTCCTTATTTTTGTCCCTATGCTTTCCTTAATACCAACCCTTTTCCGTATTTCGACGTTACGTATGCGGTCCGCCAAAGTGACGCCACATATCCGCCGCAACGACCGCATTTCTACTGCATTAACCCTACTCTCATGCGTATTCTGACATATCCACGTTTCGCTTCCATACATCAGTGTTGGTACCAACATGGCATTGTGTATCTCAGTTTATGATATTTACTGCTCTGTTGTAGTAAATCACATTGCGGGTACAAGTACTATAAATTGTCCATATCTCTGATCCGTACAACATCAATATAGCCTCTAGAACAGAGAATCCTAAACCTTCATGGTCCATCTAAAACTTATTTTATTGGTAACGTTATACATGTTAAAGTATGTCAACATGATAAAAACGAGCTTCAGATTAAATCTAGATTGATGTCCGGACTTACTACCAATTCTTTACTCCTGACATTAAAACATCTATCTTCCTGGTGGAAAATATATAACGACCTAATCTTTTTTTTATATAAATTATATACTTAGACAGACAGCTTTACTTTTCTAGGCTCAATCCATGATCGAACTCTTCGCTCTTCTTCTAACTCCACCCTTTCCATCCCTTCCCATCACACCTCTTTTGTCTCTAATTCGTTTGCTGTTGTATCTGCAAATCTTTGGAATGACCTACCTTTTGGTATTAGGCAAGCTCCAAATCGAGTCATCTTCAAAAATATGGTTTACAAACACTTTCTTTCTAACTAGATTGTCCCAAATTTATGTCTCTTTATCAAGTCCTCACTATCCTCAATTTCAGCAACATCATATTTCACTTCCCTCATCATGTAAGTAGTTTTATTTTTATATTATTGTTTATTTATGATGTAATTTATGTTTATATATATCTATCGCCTCCGTGGTCTAGTGGAAACAAACGTTGCCACTATGTTGCCCGAGGTCGTGGGTTCGATTCCCACCGGGGGCAAGTTGTACATTGTATAATTTGTCTCCGTCTGGGTGTTTATATGTATAATATGTATATATTTACAAAAAAAAAAGTATAATATGTAGTTTATCAACCATCTAGTTTCCGTAACACAAGCCTCGTAGCTTACTCGTAAATTAGATGGCGCTGTGTGACCTGTCTGGAAATATTTAAAAAAAAACAAATATTAATTAAAAATATATTTATATATTCCGTATTTATGTATTTCTATATGTATTAGTATGTAATATTGTTATGTATGTATTATTACTGTTAAGAATAACTTAATTAATGATTGCACCTACCATCTATACTGTCTAAATGTCCTAAAGGTTTGGCTGTCAGAGAATGCCTAGCGGCATTAAGTCCGCCTTTGTACATAGTGCAATAAAGTTTTTAGATAAATAAAAATAAAATACCCGACAGCATGACCGTTGGGTATGGGAAACTGGGCAAGTCACTCGTGTGGGATGAGACTTGTGTAGACACATTTACCCTATCTCGCATTCAGGCGAAGTGCGGCGTTTTCTGCTGAGAACCTCAAGCTGCGCAATTATGCCAACGGTACAGCCTATTTTTATTTTTTAATACTAGCACGACATGTGACCGTGCTCCCACCTGATGGTAAGTGGGGAGCGAGATCCATGAATGTTAGCAACTGTAATCAGACACTCATGACTGACATCATTGAATTGTATATATATATTGAATTGTAATTATGATTGAATTAAATTTGTGTAATTTATTTTCTAATTTTAATAGTAATTATTATAATTTGCATGTTGTGTGTGCTGCTTGGATTCCAGTCTAGTCCATGTATAAATTAAACGAACTCAAATTTGCAACTGACTGGAATCTGTTTGCACACCTAATAATAAATAAATCAGTCCCTAATACTATGCCGGCTTGACTGGACATGACGGCAATTCGAGCCTGATCCCGAAATATGTGGATACACTTTACTGGGTTTATCGGCACGAACGGTGGATACTTCCCCGCCCCAGCAGACTGGACAAATTACCACTATCAGTCTGCCTACCACCTATTACAAATATTTCTCCGTTTGAGGTCAAGGCGCTGGGCCCATGGGGACTCAGACAAACTCATGGCCTAGGAGTTGTCCAGACGGCTAACAGAAAAGCCTAAAGACAGGAAGGCTGGCAATTATTTCACCCAACGTATTTTCCTTGTTATATAGGAGAAATGTTGCCAGTCAATGAAGAGTCGTCTCTAGATGTATTTTTTTATTTTTTTGTTATTTTGTATTATGTTTAGTTTATATTTCATTTTATATTATAATAATAATACATTTATTAATTACTATAGTTAGATTTTATTATATGTCAAAAGTAAAGTATCATCACGACCCATTACATTACGTACCCATTGTGTGGTTTTAAAAGAAGCAGGTTCACATTTAGTCTTTACTAAAGGCCCGTCTTGACAAGTGGCTAGCTACTAAACTAGAGAAATATCACAAATAAATTATATAGCATTCTGTGATCTATTGGTTGTGATGATGTATGTGTGATTAGTGGAATTTTCACATTGGTAGAGTTCGAACCGTACTCTTAAAACGTACCTAATATAACAAATACGACGCAGGTGTTATGATACGTTCCTTTTCACCTAAATACATAAACGTTGTCAAATAATGGAGCCCTGTAAAATGAGGGCAAACTGTATTAAGGTCTGAGCACATCAAAAACGTACATTTAATTCAAGAAAACCTTAAATAAAAAAAAAAAACAAAGTAATATACAAACAATATAAAAGAATTACAATATTAAATAAACTATAATAAAACAAAATCTAAATTTAACCTAAATAATAATAATAATACATAGAAAATAAAAATACATAAAAGCAGGTCTGCCGTCAATACATTAATGGAACGAGCTTCCAAGACGGCATTAACGGAATCATACAGTATTTGGTTGGGTAGGGAGAGAAGTAGAATGGTGGATGGTGAGCGTATTATCGCGCAATAGAAAAAAAAGGAGGCCTCCTTTTCTTAAACCAGCCAATTGTCGGTCGCAAGCCCGAGACACCATTCTTCTCATCTCTTACCCACACACGATGGACCCGGCACCCGCACGGTGAATCCATGGAATGCTTAGAAATTTGTCTGTCTTCACCTACTTAAAAAAAAAAAAAAACCTTAAATAAAATAAAATATACCTTTCTCATACAGTTTAGGTTCTTGCCCTGTCTATCTGTTGTCAGCCGTCACTAATTCATTCTGTACCGATTGATCCAGCTATGATTCTCATACAGTTTGGGTTATTGCCCTGTCTTGTTATATATGTATTGTCTCTGGCCTAGGCCAAAAAATGTATATTATATTAAACTTAGCACGAACTTAAAATAATTTATTTACCAGCTTCACTTATGTCAAGTTGATACCTTACCTATAATAACTTATTTACAAGTAATAACTTCATTTAGCACATGCCGTTTCTAAGTTAACTTAACCCTAGTAAGATCTAAGGTACGGACACTTAAAGATAACTAGAATCACTAATACCTTTAATTTTATTAAAGCGGGTAGATTTTATTATTTGTCTAGTAGCTACTGTTTTAGCTGCCCACTTCGCTTATGCCAAACCAACAATAATAAAATAGACAACTTCATTCTTAAAATCAAATATAAGTGTTAGCTTTGCACGTTTGCTTATTATAACTGCCCGCTCTGCTTATGCCAAGTCCCAAGTCAAAACGATAAAGTTGAGCAATATATTTTATTAAATTAATATTTTTACTGACCAATTCGTATCTCTCATGTGAAATAGACCCTTTTTATCGCTTTTACGCTACCCGCTACGGTTAAGCCAGGCCAACACCTTACACCATAAGCCTTTTTGTTTATCTTCTCGCAACATCTTCCCGCGCAAATTCCCGACAAATACAAAAAAAGAATCTACATGAAAAAAACGTTTGTTCACGTCGTCAAAAGAACTTAGGCAATATTACGGGCTGTTACGTCGAGCAATTTTGTTGTTAAGGCGTATCTTTTAATTAGATGGTTTAGAGTTTAAATAATTACCTGATAGGGTCTTTAAAATAAAACTTTTTTTTTGACATGGGATATTATTGTTTTTTTTTTTTTTTATTTCCAGACAGTTCACACAGCGCTATCTAATTTCCGTGGTAAGCTACGAGGTTTGTGTTACGGAAACTAAATGGTTGATAAACTACATATTATACTTATTTTTTTTGTAAATATATACATATAAACACCCAGACCGAGACAAATTATGTAATGTACAACTTGCCCCCGGTGGGAATCGAACCCACGACCTCCCGAGTTCACGGCAACGTTTGTTACCACTAGACCACGGAGGCGGTCTAGCGGAGGAGATTGGAAGATTTATTAAAATGGTGGACTGGAGAAATCTATAATACATCTATCACCTGCGATTCGCGGATGACATAGTTATAATGGCTAGCTCGCTGAAGGATCTTAGCGGAATGGAACGGCTTAAGTGTGGCATCCCAGCGAGTTGGTCAAATGTCATGTTCAATGGCCATGTCATATCAAGACCATTCTGCGTGGAAAAAACACTATCGAAGGTGTGCAAAAATACCCGTCAGACCATCCAATTAGGCATACGCATTCACCTAGGATGGGCAGCATTAAGAAAATTAAGTCACATTTTCCTATCGAACATACCACAGTGTTTGAAGACAATACTTTTCAACCAGTACGTTCTTCTAGTAATGTCATATGGAGCAGATACGTGGACACTGACATTGGGTATGATGCATAAGTTCAAGGTGGCTCAGCGAGCTGTGAAGGTAAACCTAAAGTCTGAAACGTTGACATCCGTCAGAGAACCAAAGTTACCGGTATAGCTTTTATTAGCTGGACACATCTGCAGAACCGATAATAAATAGATGACCCCGCCAGAGAAACAGATGACCTAAAAAGGTCGCTGGTGTGGTATGGATGAGGATGGCAGGAGAACGTATAAAGTGGCAAGCCTTGGAGGACGGCTATATATATAGGAAGCCCTGTGATACCTACAGCTTACAAAGGCACCTGTAAATACAACATGCATTAACAAAAAAAATGGAAGACAGTATAGAAAAAATAAGTAAATACTTTTAGGTTTTTTACTGGTAATATAATATAGTTTGACACATTTGTAAAGGAAGGGCAAAGTACGAAACAAGGCCACCTCGATCCTTGGCTGCATCGATCAAATTTTGATGGGAGTGGGCGGTGGTGGCTCGGTTGTAAGAACGCGTTCCTTATATCCTACAAAGGTCGGTTCAAATCCACCCGACATGTACCAATGAGAAATGCACTTTTCTTACGTACATTTGTTATAGATTTACAACACCACCGTTCCCGTGCCTCGGAGAGCACGTTAAGCCGTCGGTCCCGGTTCCACTAACACCAACTTGTGGAATCGATAATAAATTGTCAATAAAAATTGACATCATATCCTCGCCAAGCCGTCTGGCCAGCGTGGCGAGTGTAGGTCAAATTCTCCAGATATATGTTCTGGAAGGCCCATCTCCAGCAGTGGAGGTCTAGGACGCTGTGTTCTAGGGGCTGTAATGATGAGGTCTGTAGGAGACTCATTTATAGAACGAGCTGCCAAGACGGCATTAACGGAATAATGTACTTATGTACAGTATTTGGTTGGCTATAGATAGGAGTAGAAGTGTGGATGGTGAGCGTATTATCGCGCAATAAAATAAAAAAGGGAGGCTTCCTTTTCTTAAACCAGCCTATTGTCGGTCGCAAGCCCGAGACACCATTCTTCTCGGAGGATGGTCAGCGTCTTGTTGCGCAATAAAATAATGAAAGGAGGCCAAATAATGAACATATGATGAACCCGGCACCCTCACGGTGAATTCATGGAATGCTTATAAAGTTGCCTTCTCTTAATCAATTTGACCTTTTAAGCGTGGATATGTTCTGGGACCTCATGGCTGTGATGATGGATATAGTCCATGTCAAAAATAGATTTTAAAAATGTTTATATTTTCAATTTGTTAAAAACAACAACGTTGGTTGACACCTCGTTGGCGTTATGAGAAACAAAAACCACAATTTCTTTGTAGCTTAATTTTTTGTTCCATTTACGAAGCGTTGTCGCTCGCGGTGGGCTTTGGTGAAAATGTTTGGTTTTTACATTTTAATCCTACCTAAGGTTATCCCTATTACGACAGTCGAATTATTTTTATTAGTCTTTCATATCAACAAACTATTGTATGCAAACCTTACTTTTTAATCCTCTGCAGCTGATATGAGGTCTCCTAGACACCGTGTTTCATACTTTCATTTCCTAACTTTAAGTTTTTGTCAAATTTAAAATATTCCACCAAACAATTAATGTTATTTTATTTTAATTTTTAATCAATATTGTTTATTTTTTATAAATTTTATTATAACCGTTTCATTTAATTTAAATGTTGGCTATGGTATAATAACAGAGGTTGTTTTGTCCTGCAGGGACCCTGAAGGTAAAAATCCAGATAGTTTCTGCCACTAGGCGAAGTTAAGATAATTTATATTATACAATATATACGTATATAGGTATAGAAAATATTTAAATAAGTGCAAATCTGATAAATAGGGAAAATACATGTAAGTAATAGACTAGAATATATAAATATTAATATCGTTACGTATATTAAGATAAAGAAGATATAAAATAGAAAAAATATATAATATAGAAGTACAAGTATTAAAATTGTTTTTATTTAAATATAATGCATGTTAGTTAACGATGTAACGATGAATAATCACTACACTACTTATAAAGGCGTTCATTAGTCTATACGTCAGTTAAATTGTTAACCTTAAGACACGTCAGTTGCAAAGGGTTAAGGTCCAATATTTTAAAGGTTTTTCAAAGCTTAGTGTATTTTGATAAAGGTAGTATCAACTTACTAGGAAATAAAATTACGGATAATTTGGAGATATACAAGTGTTAATCATATATTTGTTATTAATATATAAGGCGCGGTGGTGGCACGGTTGTAAGAACGCGTACCTTAAATCCTACAAAGGTCAGTTCACCCGGCATGTACCAATGAGAAATACACTTTTATTACGTACATTTGTCATAGATTTACAACACCACCGTTCCCGTGTCTCGGAGAGCACGTTAAGCCGTCGGTCCCGGTTCCACTAATGCCAACTTGTGGAATCGTTAATAAATTGTCATAAAAAAATGAATGACATCATATCCTCGCCAAGCCGTCTGGCCAGCGTGGCGAGTGTAGGCCAAATTCTCCAGTTCTGGAAGGCCCATCTCCAGCAGTGGAGGTCTAGGACGCTGTGTTCTAGGGGCTGTAATGAATGAATGAAATGATATAAGATAGAGAAACATCGGTTTATATGTTTTATGTCATATATTTACTCAATGTAGATACAAAAATATTAAAATAAAATAGATTAAAAAACTAATTATAAATAAAACTAAACTATTAATACCTATGAAATTAAAACTATCCTACATAATAAACTAAGAGCTTACCACCAGGGAGGGTACCTAAAACGCTCGCCGCATTTCCTCGTTGAATTATAATGGAAATATTCTATATACATATTATATGTTTTGGCAATATTTCTCTGTCTAAAATTAGGTATATAAAACTAAAAATATGTCTAAAATATCTATATCATTATATCCTATAAAGTTGACATTTCTCTAAAGAACACTCAAGACTTAAAAAAACTTTGAAAATATTGGATTGTGCGAGCAAGAGTTAACAATAAACAGATTCTGCAAAAAGATGTTTCGTTAAGGTTTTGTGACACAAATCTTTCGCCCACGCATATTCAGTTAGGGTCGAATAAAGGGGATCCTAACGAGACTGGCCCCGAAATCCTAATCTTACACGTCAAGCAAAAAATAAAATGCCTTTAGTACGTGCTACTTTTTACCTTTTATTTACGTTTATAAAAGTTAAGCCTGCCACGTTTGGTGAACGCAAAGTTCAACACCCTGATGTCAGATTCAGTTTCTTTAAGCGCAAACGTTATATACTCGTAAATGGATTCTTTAAGTAAAGAATTGTACAGGTGGTAGGCGGACTGATGGTGGTAATTTGCCCAGTCTGCTGGGGCGGGGAAGTATCCACCGTTCGTGCCGATAAAGTGTATGCACACGTTTCGGGATCAGGCTCGAATTGCCGTCATGCCCAGTCAAGCCGACATAGTGTTAGAGACTGATGTCAGTCACGAGTGTCTAATTCCGATTACTACCATTCATAGACCTCGTGCGTCACTTACCATCAGGTCATATAGTGCTAGTATAAAAAAAACGAACACATTTGCATTTAACCGCTCAAAATTTACATTTAACCGCTCTTTTTTACCCGACTGCGCGACTTAAAAAATAGTTAGATTTTTTATATATATTTATAGAATATATTTGTATATATATTTTATTTATCTTTTAGACCTTTTCCTCTTAGTCTACGAGACGCTAGATGAATACATAGAATGGTAGGATCATAATATATTTCTATGGGTTAGCCGTAATACCGTACAATGGCGCCCAATAATGTTCACTCAAAGTTATGCAAATACCTAAATATACTTGGCTAGAATTTCTACGTGTAAAATTGAAGTTTCGAATCGGATGACTATTCTGGTACTAAAATCTGAGAAATAGTAATAGTCAAAAATATTACTGCTATATGAGGCAAAGAGTTGTGTTATTCCTTGACGTACTTTTAAGAACAAGGTCATACAAAATCTGTATGACATGTTGAACCTGACAGCAGTGTACAGGTATTGGCAAGAAGTCGGCGCATAGACTCGCCATACACAATGCCATGCTAGTACCAACACTTATGTATAAATAATAACAATATAATAAATAAATAAATATTTCCAGACAGGTCACACAGCGCCATCTTATTTCCGTGGTAAGCTACGAGGCTTGTGTTACGGAAACTAGATGGTTGATAAACTACATATTATACTTTTTTTTTTGTAAATATATACATATTATACATATAAACACCCAGACCGAGACAAATTTTACAATGTACAACTTGCCCTCGGTGGGAATCGATCCCACGACCTCCCAAGTTCACGGCAACGTTTGTTACCATTAGACCACGGAGGCGGTTATGAAACCGAGACGTGGATATGTCAGAATACGCATGAGCGTAGAGTTAATGCAGTAGAAATTAGGTCTTTGCGTCGGATACGTGATATAGAAAGCATATGTACAAAAATAAGGAAAGGCATTCTTCGATGGTTCGGGCACATTCAAAGGATGAGCGAAGAGAGATTGACGAAGAGATTGGCTACGAAAATGTCTACGGGCAATAAGTCCGCCTTTGTACTTTGTGCAATAATGTTTTTAAATAAATAAATTGACCGCCTCCGTGGTCTAGTGGTAACAAACGTTGCCGTGAACTCGGGAGGTCGTGGGTTCGATTCCCACCGTGGGCAAGTTGTAAATTATATAATTTGAATCGGTCTGGGTGTTTATATGTATAATATGTAAATATTTTCAACAAAAAAAAAAGTATAATATGTAGTTTATCAACTATCTAGTTTCCGTAACACAAGCCTTGTAGCTTACCACGGAAACTAGATGGCGCTGTGTGACCTGTCTTGAAATATTTATTATTAAAAAAAAAAAAAAATGTTTTAATAGTACAAGAATAGTCCATTTGGAATCGAATCTCTGTTCTGGATATTGTAGATTTAGGTGTCGAAGTTTAGAGTACCTTATATCAGATCTACATAATTTAATATATTAGCTCAAAGTTACTAGGTCTAATAGTTTTAATCGGCTGTATTAATAAATTATTATGCAATGTAATCGTATCTTTATAACCTCTCCAACTCTCTTTTTTTAGTCCATACATCCAAAAATTGCAATATGGAGATGCCAAAAATTGTTTGTTTTTATTACATAATTAAATAATGACCGCCTCCGGGGTCAAACGTTGCCGTGAACTCGGGAGGTCGTGGGTTCGATTCCCACCGGGGGCAAGTTGTAATTGTATAATTTGTCTCGGTCTGGTAGTTTATATGTATATATTTACAAAAAAAAAAAGTATAATATGTAGTTTATCAACCATCTAGTTTCCGTAACACAAGCGTCGTAGCTTACCACGGAAACTAGATGGCGCTGTGTGACCTGTCTGGAAATATTTATGTATTATTATTATTATAATCTATTAGTCTAAAGCTAGAGCATACAAACCTCCGTATACATACTACGTACAATAGGTACTTATATTCTATATAGGGAGCTAGTTAATAATGCAAGTAGACCATTCTTTTAAAAAAAATCTGTTTGTCGCTTGTAAAATTTATGTAAATTTTTCTGAGAAACTAACTATCGTTTTTAATCCAAAAAGGTGTAAAAAATCCGCCCTTTGCTTTTATCTAGACCCTTTCATTCGCAAGTCTATGATAATCTACATATTGTGTCGCCTTACTTAGTACATTACGAAGACGTGACCCTTGCCCAAAGACATATATTTGAAAGGATCAGCCATCTTCTTCTCCTCTAGCCTCCTTAATCGGTACCCACTTTTGGAGATCGTGACTCCGTCGCAGTCCATTCACCAGAGGAATTTAGTGCTTGCTGACTTTGGTGCAGTGAATAGATTGGTGTAAACGAATGTCAACGAACTAAGGTGTTATAAAGAAACACAATAATAAAGTGGTAAAACTTTCTCATAAAGGCAAATAGTTTGGGGTAATTAAGACCTTACTACTGATATTTATATATTGTCTATGACCTTAAAGGACCCTTAAGACGATAAATCATGCAGTAATGGACGTGATGTTTTTATTAAGCTACATACATTTAGCTTAAATCGCATTTGGCTAAACGAATATCAACTAACTATTATATCTCCATTGTAAAATTTATTAAGCAGATTAAACAAAAATACCGGGGTAAAACTGACTCATAAAGACAGTACTACATTGTTTGTGGTATTTAATACCTTACTGGTCTTCATATACTTTTCTATGTCCAAGGGACCAAAGACCATAAATGACGTCACGTGTTTTTTCAAGTCAAATAGTATAGTACCTACACGTATCTAAAATCGCAGTTGGCTAAACGAATGTCAACTATTTTATACTAACTATTTGCTTATAAAGACAGTTTTAAATAACATGGAGTAATGAGGACCTCTTCGTTAGAGAACCAAAGTTATTGACGGGGCCGGACACATCTGCCGTAGAACTGACGAACGATGGGGCAAACGGGTTCTAGAGTGGAGACCACGTACGGGACGACGCGAGTGGAAGACCTCCCGCCAGATGAACGGGTGACCTAAGGAAGGTCGCTGGTGGGGGTTGGATGAGAGTTGCAAAAGACCGCGTGCAGTAGCGAGCCTTTGGGGAAGGCCTATATCCAGCGGCGGAGAGACACAGGCTGATGATGACGAATAGGGACCTCACTGCGATCTTCATATTATGGTCTATGACCTATGTCCTTAAAGAACCTCGACAATAAATCATGCAGTAATGGACGTCACGATTTTCTCATACCACGTACGTAATTAAGACCTTACGATTAGTCTTCATATACCTGTCCATGTGCCTAAAGTACCTCTTTAGCACCATAAATCATGCAGTAATGGACGTCACGTTTTTCGTAAGCCACATACACTCAGCCGGAATGGTAGTTGGCTAAACGAATTTCAACTATTTTATTACAAAAATTATAAAAATACAGTCTGAAATAATTTGGAGGAATAAGGACCTCACTACGGACTTCATATACTTGTCTATACTCCCAAAGAGGGGTTCAGGAACATAAATCATGCAGTAATGGACGTCACGTTTTTCTCAAGCCACATAATATCGTACTTACACGTAGCTGAAATCGCAGTTAGCTAAACGAATGTCAACTATTTTATTATAGAGATCAACAAATACAGAGGTAAAATTTGCTTATAAAGGTAGTCTCAAATAGTTTTGGATAATTAATAAAATTCACTTCTAGTCTTCATATACTTGTCTATGTTCTTAAAGGACCATAAATCATGCAGTAATGGACGTCATGTTTTTTCTTAAACCACGAAATCGCAATTGGCTAAACTAAAGTTAACGAACTTGCCTCTCCGTAGTTCTCTGCTTAACCGTTGCCTGTGGATTGAATTATAAAAATAAGAAGTGGATTTAACAACCAAATTTAAAATAAATAAATGATAAATACATAACTGTAAATTAAAAACTGCCTCCGTGGTCTAGCGGTCAAGTTCGTGGATTTAGGCTCGGAGGTACTGGGTTCGATTCCTGGTCGGGACACAAAAATATTTATTAATGTAAATACATTTAATTAATATTTAATTTATTTGTGATATTTCTCGAGTTTGGTACGCTGGAGACATCGACGAGCTTGCCACTTGTCATGATTGGCCTATAGTAAAGTTGGCTAAATGTGAATCCGCTTATTTATATGCGTGGTTTCTGACCACCCCGAAAGGGAAACGGTTGTGATGATACTTTACTTTACTATTAATTAAAATGATGAGCGGTGGTGGCTCGGTTGCAAGAACGCTTTTCTCAACTCCCTAAAAAGGTGGGTTTGAACCCCGGCATGTACCAATGAGAAATATACTTTTCCTACGTATTTAATTACCGTAAATAATTTAACATAGAGTTACAACATCACTGTCCCCGTGCCTCGGAGAGCACGTTAAGCCGTCGGTTCCGGCTCCACTAAATATTTATGGAATCGCTCATAAATTCACATTATAAATGTACCCTGCCAACCCATCTCACCAGTGGCCAGTGTATGCCAAATTCTCCAGGAATTTTTGGAAGGCCCATCTCCAACAGTGGAGGTGGAGACTCTGTGTTCTAGGGGCTTGGATGATGAAAAAAATACCTATTATTTGTGACACTAGAAGCAGTGGGGGAACACAGCATTGCAATGCTGATTTGCTGAATTTTAAGAGTATGCTAAATACTAAATTACAGTTAATATAAATAAAATGATCAAACGTGATGATTTAGATTAAAAAATCAACATGCATAAGGAACTAAATGATATTTGTTTCAAAGGATTTGTTGATTGAGTTCCATAGACAATTTGAACAGAAGCAAGTATAAATTTAATTTAAGGCAACGAACAATCAGATTAGTTAGAACAAAGTGGAAATAATTTATTTTATTATCTAGTTAAAACAAAGCGCTTATTTAAAAATACTAAATTAAATAACAAGGTATTTCATTACATAAGTTAGTATAAATTAGCGGTGGGGGCTAGCGGTTAAAACCCTGACTTCTAATCAAAGGGTCGCTGGTTCGAGCTTTAATTCTAAGAATGTTATTTTTGTCGGCGCCTCGCGTTACGTGCATCTACGTTTACGTTATGCAGATGGAAACACAGGACGAATTCGTAATAATAATATTAATAATAATAAATTATTTTTTGTACAGAACGAAAAATAGTGTGGATACAAAGGCGAGCTTAATGCTATAAATGCATTTTCTACCAACTAACCTTTGTGAATGGGCCATTATAAGCGGGTGCAGAAATAATATTGTGATAAACAATAATGAAATATAAATACATACTAATCAAATATACATATCCTTCATATTAAATAAATATATACATAAATGATAAATACATATCTAACGTCGTCGTCAGGCGGCTGGCATGTTCGCACGTGCAGGGGCGACAGATTTCCCACTTGTAAGAAACCATAAGACAATGTTACGCTCGACACCTACTACCAATCACGTATACTTCAACTTTTAATGGTTACCCCAAGCCCTGTCCGTGCTCACAGTAAGCGAATGCAACCTCTGTAAGATACCTTAACACAAATTCCCCACTCCCTACGGGGGGTGTGATAAGACCAGTCAGCAGCAGTTCTCGCGCAAGACGAGATCCGAAGTTACTTAGGGACTGATTTCAGTCATGAGTGTCTGATTCCAGTTGCTAACATTCATGGACCAGGCGTGCCGCTTAACATCAGATGGGAGCAAGGTCACATGTGCTAGTATAAAATAAAAAATAAATAAAAAAAAAATATTTTATTTTATTGTTTCAGGTATCAAATGGCTACAAATAGCAAAACAAAGCAACTGTAATGCAAACACAAAGGTGAGCAAATAACTAGATATGAAAACTAAATATGTAACTTAAACACGCTTCTAGTAAATTGGGAAAATAAACATGTACTTAGCATTTAAGTTGCAACTACAAAATTAACTGTTACTGTAAGCGGATTTACACTATTCCAGTGACTTTCCAAGTTGACATGCACAAGCTTGCTACATTTCTTTAAAATGAATATCATACAAAATACAAAACATTGGTGATGTGGCTTAGTATCATCCTCCTCTTTAGATTCCTTCCACAACTGTTGTGGCTTGGTACCTCTATCCAAAGTCCTAATTGATTCCTAACCTTTGCGGAGGCTCGTGTGGATGGATTTCCGGCTATCATCCGCAAAAAGTCAGCGTCGACGCGATTATTTTAGATTGCTCCAGCAGTGAGAAAACTTGGACGCGTCACAAGAAGACAAAGCCACTCCTAACTCAGAATTATTGGAAAAAAATCCACTTACTTGAGCTAGCGAAGATGTGACCTTGACGAAAGACTGGATAAGTCTTTGTCTTAGTTTGCTTTAGGCAACATTAGGGTTGGCCATAGGCTATGACTTCATGATTGGAGCACGACATTTGACGATAAGTCTGTTAGTCAAAATTAGCAAGCCAGTGTCAATGGGTCGGATACATCTGCGGCAGAACCAAAGACCGATGTGGCAAACGTGTTCTAGAGTGGAGACCACGCACAGTATAGATGGACAGTGTATAATAAAGTTGGCTAAATGTGAATCCACTTCTTTAAAAGCTAGAAGGTAGTCTGTCGGAATGATACTTTACTTTAGTTAACAAAAATAATATTAAACTTAAAACGAAGGGACTATTTGGTTTCGAACCAAGTAGCGAAAGATATTGTACAATAATTTAACTTTCTAAACAGGAATATAATAAAGGAATTTGTTTGTTAAAGATAAATAATTAACATCTTCCTCTGTCCGTTGTTAATAAATAGACAAGGAGAATCTCGACCGCGACACAGTAAAGTTTTAGAACAGTATACCTATTACTACATCTCTTATGAAAATATTTGTAAAAACAAACAATTGATTCACTCGATATCTGCCAATTTATTTTTAATAAATATTTAATGCGATAGCGTTGCAAGAGACGGCCAATAATCTGAAATATGTTCTAAAAGGCCTTCAGCAGCTGTGTACCAGTAATCACTGATGATGATCTGTTATTTAATTCAACGCATTATTTTTTTCTGTAAGTGCATAAACCGCTGACTGATAGCAGCGATAAGGTTTGGGATAAGGATCTCTCTTATCCATGGATTTGATTACTTCAGCTCCTATTGGAGCACTAGTATGACTGGGCAATATTTTGTAGATACTTAAAGTTTCTTTTGATATCTAGGTAAAACATACGTTTAGTCAGGCCCACAATAGTGAACACTTCTAGATTATCTTAGCTAAGATAAGTTATACATTCAATTTTTTTTTTATTTTAAGACGGAGATCGAAAATGCCTGAACGGCACCGCCCGAGAGAGAAACTAAAAGCATATAAACCGTCACTATTTCACTGTTGGCCCTATGTGCCTTTACGAGTACAACTAAGTCTGAGACGTGAGTGAAGGCACTCTTTCACCGCGTGGTCAGTATAACGTCGCTGTTGTCATTCAATAGAGACCGCACTAAGTAGTGTGGAATTCTAAGTTTGCTGGTGAAGAATGATCCAATAATAGATAGTTGGAGCAACTGACAAGTAAATTAACGTCACGCCTCTTTAGGTACGTTGTTTTTTATTTTGATTAAAGCAAGTTAGCCTACTTTTTTGACTTTACTGTGACCATAATTTACAACTTTCTCAAAGGGAGCACAAATTATTGCCTACCTTACTTGTCAAACAAAAGATTTGAACTCTGTCCAAAGAGAATACAACAAAGAGCGTTTAAGATGCGAGAATCGCATAAATTCCATCCCCAATTAGCAGACATTCCTGTAAAAGTTACCGTTTGATACTGATTTTATTACTGATTAAATATTAGATCAATGTCGTGAATTCAATTAGTTTGGAACCTAATAAAGAAAATTTTATGAATTAAATGCCACTCCATGCCATGTTACGTTAAGTTACGTTACAAAAAAACCTTTGCTGGTGACGTGGTTTTTTTTGTAACGAAACGTATGTGCACTAGATACTAAAGCAAACGCGCGCGCGTAAACATGCACACGGGCGCAAGCACATTCATCCTTTGAACTTTGCCAAAAAACCGACAGACGGCAAGCGCGGGCACAAACACACATTCAAACTGTTCACATGCTCGTGCCCGTTGAATGTCAATTTCAACGCGAGCGTGTTTAGACACGGCATCAAAGATAATACTTGCTCAGCGATACTTGCTGAGCTATGCTAGCTTGGCGGTCAGAAGAGACGAGAGACCAACCAGCGGTCATTTCTCTACAGTGCGGATCTAAAATTTCATTTCACGCGTGCAGAATTGGGCAAGGCTGTACGCTTGGCTGCAGAGAGCGGGTGGCGCGAGTATTAGCCCGTCGCAATCGCTCACTCGCTTATAGCCCAGCGACAAAACTATCGGAACTACACACTCGCTTCTCGCTGCTCGCCAACTCGTTTCTAGTTTCTAGCTCTACTCGCTTCTAGTTTATCGTTGGCGGTGAGACAAGTGCCTAATATCGGGAGAAATATGTCTCTATAAAGGTCCTTCAAATTATACAAACAGTATAAATGAAGCAACACAAAATTAGCTCAAGGAAACAAACGGATATTACAATAGAATTAGGAATTACACGTTAATGAATATTATAGCGCGTTAATAAATATAGGCGCGGTGGTGGCTCGGTTGAAAGAACGCGTTCCTTAAATCCTACAAGGTCGGCTCAAACCCACCCGACATGTACCAATGGGAAATACACTTTTCTCACGTACAATTGTCATAGATTTACAACACCACCGTTCCCGTGGCTCGGAGAGCACGTTAAGCTTTCGGTCCCGGTTCCACTAATACCAACTTGTGGAATCGTTAATAAATTGACATAAAAAATGACATCATATCCTCGCCAAGTCGTCTGGCCAGCGTGGCGAGTGTAGGTCACATTCCCCAGATATATGTTCTGGAAGGCCCATCTCCAGCAGTGGAGGTCTAGGACGCTGTGTTCTAGGGGCTGTAATGATGAATATTATAGCAGTTAGGTTAGTGCGCAAGATAATTATAGTTTTGCATACCAGCCACGACAAGTAATAACGTCGACTCCGGTTACTCATGCATTTCCTTATGGTTAGAAAACAAACTTGGATATTATTAATACATAATTGTTTTATACAATGCAAGAAAGAGAAAAAAAAACGCCTATATTAAGTGGGACACACGGGGTGATGATGACGGTAATGATGACTGCTGAAGTCGTCTAGAAATATGTAGAACTATTCTCGTCACACTTACCAAACCAACCCATCTAGGGTTTCAAGAGTGTAAAAGATTTCGTTTAGCTCAAATCTTATATAGAGAAAAGTAACGATGTGGTCGAAAATAGGTCAAACGAAACCATAAAAGAGAAAGATTGTACAAAGTCTAGCAATTCGTCGTCTGATTTCGGATTGTAAAATGTTAAACATTTATAAAATAACATTGTTGTTTAAAATGAAAAAACATTGGATGTGTATTTACTATTATTAGTGTCGATTAACAACTCAAATTATCGACTACGCTATCTACCTTCTTCGTGGATACTCCAGTACTTTGGACACAATGCCAGAAAGAGAGAAGAAAACCTAGAAAAACTCCTTGTTACTGGCAAGGTGGAAGGAAAGAGACAGAGAGGCCGAAGCCCGGTGCTGTGGTCCGACCAAGCACTAGCGTCCATGATGCTATGCATGCCGCCGTAGATGACCATGGATGCAGTCATAACATAGGTAGGTACTATAAAATTGATATATTAAGGGATTAGCCGAAAATCAGCTCTGTGGCCCAGAGTCGCAGCTCCATGCTGAGTTGATTTCCTTTTTGTCACCACATAATTTTGTATACTATCAGTCTTTATTTGTTTAAGTTGTGTTTATTGATATGTGGCAAATAAAATATTTTTCTTTCTTTCTTTCTCTTTCTATATATAAAAACAGTAACGTATCATCACGACCTTCCGGTGTGGTCACGCTTTATAGAGCAATGTTTCTACCCTATTCGACGCTTGGCAGGTGTTTATGCTTGTGGGCGTCCAAACTAATTCTAAAAGGCCGTATACCTTGATTAACATATAGTAAAGGGACATTTTGACACGTAGGCGCTAAGCCAAGGGGCTAAGGGCCTACGACAACAACCCTCTAAACTTTCTCTCCTCCGGGCTTTGTCCGATCTACGTGCTCCTTTTGTAAATTCGGGATGTAATTTAGACTACTGCTAAACCAAAATTTAACTATTTAGTTTACCGAAACTGGTATTATTAAATGAAAACTTTTCATTGTTTCCGAATCTGTTTCCATTTGGATAATAGTTCCGCCATGTTTACAAGCTTTGTCTAAAGCTACTCTTTCGTTTAAATTAATTGATTCAAAGAGATTTTTTTTATTTGTTTTAAAAGCTTTATTACACAAAGTACAAATTTTATTATATAAACTACTCACTGTGGGTATTGTATTGTTTTAAATATATGTAAATGTTTCATAATTGCATGCTGTGTGCACATGCTTATGGATATGGTACTGGAACTGTATTGTAAAGATTTGAAATTTTAAAAATGTTTTGTACTAATTTCTGTTGTGTGTACCTAATAATAATAAATGCAAACTTAATAATACTAATTTTAAATACAGAATAATAATAAAAAGGTTAAATAACTACCAGCTGACCTAAAAAAAAATAATGATAAAGTGAGTACCAACAGCGTGCATAATGGATATTGTATGTAGTATAGTTATGTATATATGTTTGTAAGTATGTATAGGTATAAATGATATATATTATGTAGTTAAGTACTATTAGTATGTAGTATATATAAAAGTATCATCACGACCGTTTCCCTTTCGGGGTGGTCAGAAACCACGCTTATAAATAAGCGTATTCACATTTAGCTAACTTTACTACAGGCCAATCATGACAAGTGGCAAGCTCGTACCAAACTCGAGAATATCACAAATAAATTAAATATTAATTAAATGTATTTATTTACATTAATAAATATTTTCGTGTCCCGACCAGGAATCGAACCCGGTACCTCCAAGACTAAATCCACGGACTTAACCGCTAGACCGCGGAGGCAGTATATATATTATTATTAAATATAGTTATTATTTAATGATGATTAGTCTTAAATACGTCGTCGCACCTACTGCTCGATCTAAATTACGCATTTAGGGACAATCACTAAGTTCAGATAATGCTTAGCAGGCTTAATTCCGCTTCTTGTCCTTGTTAACAAAGTTTTAAATAAATAAATATATTATTGCCTGAATTACTTGACTGCCAAGCCTATAGCACAAATTTGACCAATTATTATATTATATATCTAATTTAAATATAAATCGTGTCCGCGCGAAAATTTTATCATGTTGAAAAAAACAATGGCTACTTTTCTTGCTGAATCACTATACTGATTAAGCGAGGAATGAACCAGCCTTCTCATTTCCATGCCTACTGCTTCCATGGTCTAGCGGTTAAGTCTGTGGATTTATACTCGGAGGTACCGAGTTTCATTTCTGGTCGGGACACAATAATATTTAATTTATTTGTGTATTATTTGTGTAGGTGTTGGCACCATGTAGAATTTTAAACACATCTTTATTAATTATTAATTTCACGTTGATTAGAGCTGGCGCTTTCGACTTGCGTATCAGTTCGAAATATTCGAATGAAAAGCGACAGATTTCCATAGAAAACAGTCAGTTTCATTGGAGCAAATCGAGCGAACAAGCATGTCGAATGCGCGGAAATCGGGGCCCTGGAGTCTTTACAGCAAACGGCATTAAAACGTTAGGTCTTTAATTATGGATACGTATTTGCGCCATTCAGATACTCTGCGCTTTATTTGAAAGGGATATCATCTTATATTTTCTAGATAAATCATTCTAACAAAATTACAATTAAAAAAAAAAACATTTTTATATAGTTTAGGTGTGCAAGTTTAAAATATCACTATCACAGCTCTAGTACTATATATATTTATTTATTTATTCCATATGTAGTATTTAGTAAGTTAAAGTCAGGGTTTTAAACAAATGGTACAAAAATTTACTGGACGGGCGTAAAAAAAGAGCAAAATTTATATAATATAAAGGTGGACTGTATGAAGGGGCTGGATGCTCACACGCACTTACCTGTATTAACTGCAGGTGGACTTGGGATTTTCTTGGGTCGCCAGGTTGCTGCTGGCTGCGGGCAGGCTTCTTTGCTCGCAATTTCGAAATTGAGCGGTTGATGTTTATTCTTCAAATTAAGTGCAAGCAATTACCTTGACACATTTCTTACTGATGCTTCTTTCTTCCCATTCGCAATGTGCGTTCGGAAAGATGTCGTAGGTTTTAGAGCGTGGCACACCCTTCCACTAGTGCGTATGAGAGGGATAAAGGATGGGTATGGCAATATATAAAATTAATAGACAACCTTAAAGTTGTTTTAAATATGATAAGGTACAAACATTAACTTTCAGTGTTAAATACATTTAAAACTTTCATCAGTCAAGCTCATGCTGACATTTTTTATTTTTACTAGGCCTTTTATACTACTATAGCTGCTATATACTAATCATATATGTTATGCTGAGTTTTCCTTGCAGATTCCTTACTCAGTCAGATTAAACATTAACAGGTCACTGGAATCTACTAAGCTGCTGGTCCTTTGCTAACAGCTTACTCATTAGACAACTTTGCTGCTTAGTCTTTCACTAGCAGTAGTAGAATCATTCAAAATAATTAAATTAATGAAATGAAATTAACGTTTATTTGCTTGTAAAATACAATACATCAATTGTGTGCAAATTTGTTTATAACATAAATAATAGATTAAATTATTGAAGAAATAAACAGCAATACAAACAATAACAGAAAATAACTGTAACATAGAAAACAATAATTAAACAGGACGACACTAAATTGAAAAAGATACCCACTTATAAATAAAATACCAAATGACATCGTATAAAGGGTACTCGTACCTATATAAAAATCAGTCATACTCGTACATCCTGTCGTAGTACTCTTTTAAATTAGAAAATAGTCTTACCAGAAGAAAAGATTTTAGTGAATGTGAAAATGTCTTTCATAAAAAATAGGTTTACGTGAAAGTAAATTTTACTTTGACCTTATTTTATTTTTCAAATAACTTAATTGCGTAGTAATATATACATAGTAAGGATAACATTAGTATCATTAAAAAAAATGAAACTACTATTTACTTTTTTATAATTGAACACAACAATCGCAATATTGTCATTTGTTTCTTCATGTAAAAGAGAATTTTTTTTCTAATAAATTTACATAAGAAATGCGAGCCTTTTCATTCTTCATCCCGTAAAAAACTTACTTCAGAATTCTTTTGTTCAATATCCGTAATAAAGAAAATGGTTTTCTTTTGGGTGAGGACTAAAAAAGTATCAACAGGAAACCAATCAGTGGCCCGCTGTGAATATTGTATTTCGTTAACCCAAATAATCCCTTGGGCTGGGTTTTCATAGGCATTCGTATTTAATATATAAGAAGGGTCCGAGGGGGCTGCCCTGAGGCGCACCGCTTCACTATTATTCCGATAAATCAGATCTTAATGGACCGTGGCAGTGAGCCTGCTTATATATTCAGCGTTGCTAACTCTCGGTAATGGATTTTCTTTACAAGATCTCTCTATTGTCCAGGTGTCGAGAAAAACCAAATAATGTTTTTGGAAGCAATTGAAAAGCTCTATAGAATCTCCAATTTTTCTTTGACGAGTGCTTGAGCACAACATTATTGGGAAAAATGTTTTGCTTCCCACCTGTTTACTAAAGAATTCATTTAGTAATGGATTTTAACTTAAAAATCCTCTTATTGTTGCTTTCGAAAATTCTCTTTTGGAAGTAAAAAGATACTAGTAACAATTACCGTCATGCCCAGTCAAGCCAGCATAGTGTTAGGGACTAATGTCAGTCATAAGTCCGTTGCCAATATTCATTTACCTCGCGCGCCACTTACCAAGATGGGCGCAAGGTCACATGCCGTACTAGTATAAAAAAATAATCGTTAAGCTTGACTACGAGTATCTACAAAGTGTCAACATACTCAGAAAAAGTAATACATACAAATAAATATATATTTAATCAATGTATCCCATAAAAAATAAAAAAAAAATGCTGACTACCAAACAGCAATTGCCAAGGGGTAAATGCAAGCATTGCAAGCGTATATTTAGCGACCAAATGTTCGGCTAATATCGATTGATGTAAATCTCCCAGGACACTACATCTTTGGAACTTCTCAACATTTACGGTAAGAAAGAAAGAAAGAAAGAAAAAAGTTTATTTGTCACAAAAAAAAAAACACAAGCAGTAAAAAATAATAATGATAATACAACAAACAAGATAGTGTGGTGACAAATAGGGAATCAGCTCAGCAATAAGCTGCAACACTCGGTCACAGCGCTGATTTTCAGCTGATCCCTCATAATTTTGACATTAACATTGTATTCCAATAAATTGACAAGAACAATATTAAATATAAACTAGATACAAATAAATATTGTAAATAAATATCTATTGACATAAGCATATTGTATGCCCACAATATGGGCAGATTGCATCATCATGACATGTACACACAACTGTAATTAGAATAAGCAATCTATACAATAAAGAATAAAATAAAATAAAACTTGTCCTTAAAATAAATAATATAATATACATAAAGTTATGGCTATATAATTTGGCTAATTTTTAAAATAAATAAATAATGTTTACAAAATAGTTTAAATAAAATAGTCCTAGTTTTCTTAATTAGGCGTGCTGCTGCAATGATTGTTGAGATGTGAACAAATGTATTTTAAGTTTGTTTTTAAAAGCGACCACCGTAACAAAATTTTATTTCGTTAAAACTTTATTATCTTACCTATATATTTCTTAAAACTTGGCCCTCTTTTGCCACGCAAGCCAGACGGGTTCGGGATCTGATATTTTTTTTTTTCGACAATTTATTAATGTCTACACAAGTTCGTTATAGTGTCACCAGCTTTTTTTTGTTTATAGACGCAATCAAGAAATCATCAATGGTGTTGACCTTGATTAAACATTAACAGGTCACTGTAATCTGATAAGCTGCTAGTCTTCTGCTAACTAAAAAGTATAATCATTCAAAATAATTTAAATAATGATGTTTCTCAAATGTCTGTAATAGGTTTACGTGAATAAAGATATTTTGACTTTGCAAATATTTTTATACAAATACTTAACAAATTATATACTAAAACTTTTCTCGAGAACCACTCTATCCATTAGTAAAAACAGCATGAAAATCGGTGCAGTAGTTTTTGAGTTTATTGTGAACAGACAGACAGACGCGGCGGAGTACTTTGTTTTATAATATTCTAATTTTTACTTGTCAGTTGACAAATAACAGAGTTCGTTGAAAACGAAACCGAATCAGATTGCTGTATTCACAACACGCAATAAGAAAAATAAAATTAACTAAAATAATTGGAATGGTAAATGCAATTAAAGAGCTAAAAACGAAAAACAGAATTGCTGTAGACATTGTTATCCAAACTGCAAACATAATTGAATTTCCGAATAAACCAGAGACCATACATGGAATCGTAACCGCATAAATAAAAGCTTTAGCGGGTAGGGATTAGTTTATGCAAATACTTGTTTGTCCTACTCGCCAGTTATATAGAGAAAAATGCGGTCTGATTCCATTCTCATCATAAATACCCTAAGGACTATTTCGCTTCTCTTCTTTTACATGACAAATCCCTTCACTCTTCTCACAACTCCCTTCACTCTTCTCACAACTCCCTTCTACAAGTATCTGTCCCCTCTCATCACTCTTTATTTGTGTATAACTCATTTGTAGTTGTTGCTACTAATTTGAAGAATAGTCTACCTGCCAACATACTGCCAGAACATTATTCAAAAAACTGGTCTAGGCACACATTCTAAATGGCTCCACACAGCGTTAGTAAATATTCGTTAGTATATGTATATATTTATGTATAATAATGTATATGTAGTGTATATAGTATTGACCGCCTCCATGGTCTAGTGGTAACAAACGTAGCCGTGAACTCGGGAGGTCGTGGGTTCGATTCCCACCGTGGGAAAGTTGTACATTGTATAATTTGTCTCGTTCTGGGTGTTTATATGTATAATATGTATATATTTACAAAAAAAAAAGTATAATATGTAGTTTATCAACCATCTAGTTTCCGTAACACAAGCCCCGTAGCTTACCACGGAAACTAGATGGCGCTGTGTGACCTGTGTGGAAATATTTATTATTATTATTATTTAGTTTATTGGTATTTATATATTATATACTTCCTAAGAAACCATATGCCGATAATGACAATAAAAATTGTCTTCTCCATACAAACTATTAATTTTGAAATAGGTAGCCAATTAGTATGGAGAAGCCAAAAATATATATCATTTCGGACATATGGTTTCTTGTTCGTTTCTATCAATACTAATATGTGTATATTAGTCTATCATAAGACCATACAAAGTCACCCCATGTATAGAGTACATATAATGTGAGTATATATATATATATATATATATATAAATAAATAATAAATAAAATAATACGCCTTTTGTACGAAAAGTAAAATACCACATGCTAAATAAATACCATTTCAGTTCAATACAATATATATTATTTCTAGGGTCAAGGAATATTTAAGACTGAGTGGTATAGTTGAGACATACGATACAGTGAATAATATTCAATATGCTATACGAAGAATGGAACATGCCCATTAACAATCAAAAAAGCATTCTTTCACCCCCCTTCTAAGAAAGAGCGGGAAATCTGTGTCGAAGTATTTACCTCCTAACAGAGGTTGCATTTTTCATGTTGCTTTCAAAAACTACGGACAGGACACGATTTAACCATTAAAGGTAAAAATATACGAGCCGATCGGCGGGGCCGTGGTCATAACTCCGTGATTGACAGCAGGTGACAAATTTAGCATTGTATAGCGTTAGGCAGTTGCACATTCCAGCATAGCACAATCCTTAGAGCGACAGACGGCGCGCGTGTCGCGATATTTGTAACTAGAATTGAGAACGGTTGCGAAAATAACTTTCAGATAGTCTTTGGGTCTTTTCATCAAAATTTGTTTAACAATATAGGCGTTATCGTAAAATAAACATTATTATGGTTAAACAATAACGGCATGTATGCTATAAATATGGTATTGTATATATATACAAGTGCAAGTTTTTTAATAACCAAAAATTAACGTTTTATTATTATCGACAGAGCTAAGTAAATTTTAGCAATACTCCTCGTAACGTGCCCGGATATTCACCTATAAAGCAACTTTTAATTGCTTTTTCCTAAAACAACCTTGTAAA
This sequence comes from Tinea semifulvella, assembly GCA_910589645.1. Lineage (NCBI taxonomy): Eukaryota > Metazoa > Arthropoda > Insecta > Lepidoptera > Tineidae > Tinea > Tinea semifulvella. The sequence continues at coordinate 1,876,098 of OU342612.1, forward strand.
GTCATATTCCATTTAGGAACTGTGATAGACAATTTTTCCATCGTGAGCATTTCATACGAATGATATTTAGATGTAAGTTCGTTTATGTTAGGGTACACGCCTGCTTTTGTAAAAAATAATGGATAGTATCATCACGACCGTATCCCTTCCTGGATAGTCAGAAACCACGCTTTTTTTAATGAATCAGATTCATATTTAGCCAACTGTACTATAGGTCTGTGTACTACTGTGTCCCTGGGAAACAATAAGATTTATTAAATAATTTATTTGTGATATTTCTCGAGTTTGGTACGCTAGAGACATCGACGAGCTTGCCACTTGTCATAATAAGTTTTCTGATATATAGTAATGAGGAAAAACGACGCAAGTAGGGACAGGACATACAACAATAAATGCAAAACAAGGAAGTGACCTTGTAAATTTATTAGACAAATGGCTCCTTCGCACATAATGTGTATTGTACCCTACCACACATGGAAATCCCAACACCAGCATAAATAAAAGCAATTTAGCCGGGTAAGGATTAGTTTATGCAAATAGTACAGCGTTCATACAACAGGAATGAGTTACACTTGTGTCTTGGATTCAAATGAGTTTAAAATTAAGTAGATGTACCGTTAGCTGGCGTCGAAATTTAAATAATAAACACGATCAGTTCAAGCTAAACCAAGTTTAGAACTCTTGTTTCCGTTTTATGAATTTAAAATGAACAATATTCATTACTCATTTTACTTTTAATCTAGAGAGTCACTGCTAATAAGCGAAACATTTTACTTGTCCTAGATTATTTATTAAGTTTGTTTTAAAACAAAAATAATGTGTTTTAATACTGAAATACTATAAACGATAGGTTGTCAAATTCTGCTATCTTGCCGGGCGGTGTTTAGGAGCTAACTGAGGCTTAGAATTGATAGTTGTCGCTTGGTGATGCAACTTTAGCGAAGAGATTGCGCGAAAAGTGATTTTGGGTTGCCGACGCTCGGGGTCTAGGTTTTTTTTGTTATTGTGCACTGCTGGTAACTGTGGTAATTTGTTCATTTAATTCAATTATTTTTGTTTAGATGTTACTGTTTGCATCTGTAAGTACCTACCTATTGAATGCAATGCTGGTCTGTAAGTAACATGTTTACTATACTAATAAGATACCTACTAGATTATATATTGTATAAGATTTTGTAAACATGTTGTTGACGTGCTTAATTAAATAAATATATAAAACCGCAGTAGGTCGACGGTAGTTGTTGCAAATATTAAACGATCGTTTTCGTAAACGCAAACATGATAGTTGATGCCATCGGATTAATGTCATATCAGTATCTTAAAGACAGCTTTACATTTCTTGGATCGAACTCTTCGATCAAATTTCAATTCCACGCTTTCCATTCCTTCTCAGCACATCCCTTTTGTCTCCCATTCGTTTGCAGTTCTTGCTGCAAATCTCTGGAACGACTTACCATTAAATATAAAACAATATTCAAATCGAGCTATCTTCAATATAGGTATTTCTTGTCAACCTTACTGTTTCAACCTCTCTATATTTTTGTTTTTTTTTTCCTTTTTTCCAGTTGCAGCAACAACATCATTATTTCTATATTACTTCCTTCATCGAGTAAATGGTTTATTTGTATATTTATTACGTGTATTTAATATATTTCGTTGCTGCAAATAGAAAAAAGGAATATATATATAAATATATATTTATATATTAAATAATAATAATATATACATACATAATTTATTTATGTACGTGTTATGTAATAGTATGTATATATTGACTTATTTAATATTGCACCTCTATATTGTCTAAATGTTCTAAAGGTTTAGCTGTCAAAGAATGACTAGCGGCATTAAGTCCGCCTTTGTACATGTATTTTCTGCAATAAAGTTTTTAAATATATATTTTATTACTTTATGACTATAATGCGGCAAATCAAGATTTATGTTCTTTGTCTAAGCGCTGAGATCAGATTTTTTACTAGATATTGCACTGCGGTATCTATGGTTAGAGTATCTTTGTTTGGAACAGAATAACTATTCATGAATTTCCTGTAAGAGCGTGTGAGACGTCGGTATTATTGTTTGGGGTTAAATTAGGGATCACGACGTCGGGGCCGAGATATGCTGATACTAGTGAAATTATACACTTTGAATATTTTACGGAAATACTAAATGACAGAAATTTCAGAGTTGCTCTTAAAGTCGTAGCAAATTAGTGAAAAATGGTTTAAAAATAAACAATAAAATGACAATGAGCCGAGCGAACGATGGAGTGTACGCCTGCGCCGTAAGTGACGCACAAGTTCCATGAATGTTGGCAATTATAATAAGACAATCATATTGTGATAATTGGCCCAGTCTTCTGGGGCGGGAAATCCACCGTTCGTGCCGATAAACCATGTAGAGTTTATCCACACATTTTAGGACCAGACTCGAATTGCCGACATGCCAAGTCAAGCCGGCATAGTGTTAGAGACTAATGTTAGTCTTGAGTGTCTGATTCCAGTTGCTAACATTCATGGACCTCGCGCGCTATTTACCATCAGGTAGGTCACATGTCTTGCTAGTATAAAATAATAATAATAAAAATAGTATTAAATTAAAAACTACCTCCGTGGTCTAGAGGTTAAATCCGGATTTAGACTCGGAGGTACCGGGTTCGATTCCTGGTCGGGACACAAAAATATTGATTAATGTAAATAAATACATTTAATTGATATTTAATTTATTTGTGATATTTCTCGGGTTCGGTACGCTGGAGACATCGACGAGCTTGCCACTTGTCATGATTGGCCTATAGTAAAGTTGGCTAAATGTGAATCAGCTTCTTTATAAGCGTGGTTTCTAACCACCCCGAGAGGGAAACGGTCGTGATGATACTTGAGTATTATATAAAACAAATACATTTTTTGAAAATAAGGATATTTGACAGTAAATTTCTACAACCCTATCTCATAAGACTTTAAATAGTATACTGTTCCTCAAACCTCATCAGTTTAGGTATAATTGTGAGTTATCTTGAGGCAAAGTAAATACTAGAATGGTTTATTACGTAGTTTATGAACACCCTTCTGTCTTTACATTATCCGCCTTCTCCAATTTGCTTCTTGCTAATTACATATTTAATTGTACTCACTCAGCTACGAACTCATATTAAACATTTAGGTAAATTATAATTATAAATAAACACGCTACAATATGGTATTTGATAATATTATTATTTATTTATTTATAAATTATTTATTGCACTTAAAAACCTAGTACATAGGCGAGCTATAACGTCATAAGGCATTCTTCACCAGCTAACCTTGGGGGTCACAAAAGCTGATTTGGCAGGATGAAGAAAAATATTAAAATAACTTAAATTACTAAAATAAACATAATTAGTACTCAAAAATACATATACATACTATATAATACATATATACATATACTATAAATAATTAGATATATACTACTAACTTCGTTTTTTCGAAAGACATACATTCTGTTTCTCAAGAAATAATGTGGTTAGAAGGTTTTTAAATACGTTGACGGACGGTGTGCTCCTTATAGCCAGGGGTAGCTTGTTCCACTGACGAGCGGCAGCAACAGTGAAGGAATCTGAATATCTGCTAGAGGAATGCGAAGGAATCTTTTTCTTTTGCTTCGGAGAGCACGTTAAGCCGTCGGTCCCGGTTTCACTAATACGAACTTGTGGAATGGTTAATAAATTGTCATTAAACATTGACATCAGATCCTCGCCAACCCGTCTGGTCAGCGTGGCGAGCGTAGGGCCTAATTCTCCAGATATCTGGAAGGCCCATCTCTAACAGTAGAGGTCTAGGATGCTGTGTTCCAGGGGCTGTAATGATGAAAAAAATCCATGGATTTACCGTACGGGTAAATGTGTGTGGGGAAGGAAAGAGAAGAATATTGTCTCGAGTATTTTATTGCCCAATGATTGCGCACACCATCCACTATATGATCCTCTCTCTACCAAAATAAATAAAGAAATATAAATTTCTAAAAACAAAAGAAATCTACTTTAATTTTCCTTGCGATGAAAAAGAAAACTAACTAAGCTAACTATTAAATTATACGCTTGGCAAGAATTTTCTGCATCGATGAAATTCGCAGCCTCATTAAACTTGCGCAATTTGCGTGAAAGAAAAATAATTAGAAAAGGCCAATAAGCAATTAAGCAGGATATTTTACAAGTCATAGAGCTTCCTTTTTTCTTACCTAGATTCCGCAATATAGTATTTAAATCATAATCTGGAAGACACATTTTTTTTATTATTCGGCAGTGGTGTTCTGAAATGGTGTCTGACCACTGCTGTATGTAGGCACACAACTGAATTCTGTCTTTTGCAATGCTAATCAAAACTGCATCAGCGACCTTCTTTAGATTATTTCTCTATTTGATCGTCCCACACTACGTTATCCTGAGACCACGTCTCCACTCTAGAACCCGTTTGCCGCGGTCGTCAGTTTTGCGGCAAGTGTCCACTGTCCGTCCCATTTTGTATATTTGTGTATTTCACCTGTATAACATTCGTTATATTTTGGTATGTCAGTTAACAAATTTAAAAATAATAACAATAAAGCTATTAATACCATGCATCGTAGACAAAGGAGCATTAGGAACACAATACAGCAGAAGGCATAAGACCACAAAACTATACGAATTTTCCGTGTCAATAAATTCTGACAGGTTATAAAAAGCATTATTTTGGAAAAAGAGTTTCAATTTGCCATCGCCCCTTCAGTTTGGTAATTTTGACCTTTTTCTAGTCATCCTTCCATCTGGCGGATATAAATTAACTAAAGCTATTTTAAAATATATTTTGCATATACTTTAATTAACAGAGAAGTAAGTGGCAAATTAAATATTTTTTATTTGTTTATTTTTTACTTTTTGTTAATTAGAGCATCCTTAATAACTGATCGATTTATTAATTTCCATAGTTACATGAAAAAACTGCCTTCGTGGTCTAGCGGTAAGTCCGTGGATTTAGACTCGGAGGTACCGGGTTCGACTCCTAGTCAAGACACAAACACATTTAATTTATTTGTGATATTTCTCGAGTTTGGTACGCTGGAGACATCGATGAGCTTGCCACTTGTCATGATTGGCCTATAGTAAAGTTGGCTAAATGTGAATCCGCTTCTTTATAAGCGTGGTTTCTGACCACCCCGAAAGGGAAACGGTCGTGATGATACCAAATAGAACATCTTCACTAAAATACATCTGTAAATAGTGAAACGTAAGTTTGTGTGGAACGAAAGTCTGCCGATTTAAATTAAAACACAATACCTAATCGAAACAATAGCAATGTTAGCATTTTCCTAGCTTAACTTCTCTTCCACACATGGCTTAGCTTTAATGGTCAGGAAACACGTAATAACACGAGTTACAAGATTAGTACAAAGTACATTGTCGCATTACAAACACTGAGAACATGCCGTTTAGATAGTGTTTGCAAAGGTAGGGATCCGGACTGCACGACAAAATGTCTTGTTTGACACATTTTTGTTTTAAATATTGAATACCAATCCAAAAGTCGTTGTATTAATCACGCAAATCAGAAACTTCAACCAACTCTACTATAGACCCATCATGACAAGTGGCAAGCTCGTCAATATCTCTTGTGCTAGCCTCAAAAAATATTACAAATAAATTATTGTGTTCCAATCTGAAATCGAACCCAGTACCTCAGAGTCTAAATCTAGGGGACAGTACCTTTAGAACTTTGATAGGTTTATAAATAAACACATATCAAATAATCAACTTGTTTATCTGACCTCTGCCACGTTCTTCGTAACTTCCTTTGCTACCGAGCTGGTTGACAGTTTGTGGATAGCCAGAGCGGCTCTCTTTGTCAATGAGTAAGTTGGATTACGAGTCCCGAACAGCTAAAAATGTCATGGGTAATCCTAATTAATAACTTATCTTAATAACGTATCATTTTCCTGTATTCCATCGACCTTGGTAACGAGAACTTGATATCTGGTTATCACGATCTTCTTTTCCTATCACTTAACCAATCACCCTCTTTCATTATCAGCAGCATTATCCGTTAACCCTCCCTTACTGCGATCACCAATTCGTCTGCCAAGCGTGGTGATCGCGGAAACGTTAACCCACCAATGCAGTACCCGGCAGCTATACCCTCTTATCTACGATAGCGGTTGAGGATTCGGTGGGGCTTAGAATTCCCGGTCACCACGCTACAAAACAAAAAAAAAGAAGGAAAGAGATCGCGTTTAGTGGGGAGCCTTTTGGAAGGCCTAAATCCAGCAGTGGAGAGATAGAGGCAATGCCTACAAAGAAGAAACATTAACCCAATCAAATAGCTTTTATATGAAACAATATTTTTAAAATTTTGTCTTTGCCTTTTGTCGCGTTATCTCGTAGTATACCTTCACTTACTCGTTTACTCGTCTCAATGCGTTGTCCAATATTGATCGTCCTGAATCGACAGTTTAGAGCAAAGTATCCCTTCGACGGCGATGTTCTTCTATTTTCCCATTTGCGTCAGCTCAAAAAGGGCATACAAAGTTATCAATAATGATGTGAGCTTCAAATTGACGGAACAGTGTTGAACTAAATGGCTTGGACTGGCCACTTAGATTGGTGCTTAATTTATTAATAAAAAAACCCCAAATACAAATGGCTCTTATGTGAAGTAACATCCTTCCGGGGTGGCCATAAACCAAACTTTTAACATGTTTCAAATTTAGCCAACTTCACTATGTTTAATTGACATATAATTATTATTATTTTTTGTTTTATAATTTATAAACTATCTGACATATGTATATAATTTCTGTAATCATAATTATTAAGTATTTAGAATGTAAACTGACACGACCTCTTTACAGCCACGATCTTATTTAAGTAGTTTCTAAGTTAGTTAGTTTTACTTGCTTGTAGCAATAATGTTGTGCATAACATACATAAATATGGATTATTGCCTGTTTACGGTCCAACCATTATTACCACTTTGATTAGTACATATGTTTTAATAATTGTATTGATTTTATTAGTTCTGACTGTATCCAAGTTCTTTTAAGCGAACCAATGGAAATAAACTATTTTGATTTGATTTGATTTTGATATGGACCCACGACGACAAGTAGCAAACTCGTCGATATTTCTAGTGCACTTAACTTGAGAAATATTACAAATAAATTATTGTGTCTAATTGGTCTCAGTACTTTCGCGTCTAAATCTACGGAATTAATCGATGGGCTCTTATGATAAGTTACAATTTGTTATGTACTAGCTGTTTTGCCCGTGTAAACGAAGACAAAGAAATTAATTTCGTTGGGCATTATTTTGATTTTGCTATATGTCCTAAGGTATTAATTAAGATATTAATTGAATTTACATAGTGTAAAGGAAAAAATAATCTCCTTGAAATACCCAAAAACAACTAAAGTATTTCAAATTATAAGGATTTTTTTTTTCATTTCATTACATCCCATAGAACACAGCGTCCTAGACCTCCACTGTCGGTGATGAGCCTTGCAGAACATATCTCTGGAGAATTTGGCCTACACTCGCCACGCTGGCCAGACGGGTTGGCGATTAAGGATTAAACCGTATTCCAATTACCGCTTTATAATTGCCCATTTTTTGGTAATAAAATGGATATAGTATGTTATCATTAAGAGATAGAAATATACCATCGAGTTTTTTTCTGTAGAGGTCTATAAGATATACTCGTAAATATAAACTTCCTCCGTGGTCTAGCGGTTAAGTCTGTGGATTTAGACTCGGTGGTATCGGGTTCGATTCCTGGTCGGGACACAAAAATAATTATTCATGTAAATAAATACATTTAATTAATATTTAATTTATTTGTGATATTTCTTGAGTTTGGTACGCTGAAGACATCGACGAGCTTGCCACTTGTCATGATTGGCTTATAGTAAAGTTGGCTAAATGTGAATCCGCTTATTTAGAAGCGTGGTTTCTGACCGCCCCGAAAGGGAAACGGTCGTGATGATACTTTACTTTTTTACTTTACTGTACCTATATAAGATACACAATTCCACCATACATTATGTTTTTTGGAACCTGTGCCATTTGAATCTCCTACACCTATGCCTCGAAGATCTTGACGAATAAGGACTGCCCCACGCTACCTCGAAGATTATGATCAATCTTAGCGGGGAAGAATGTCATACTATTCAATACTAAATGTCATCAATGTCTCGTGACATTCAATTTTAAGTTTAATAAAACCTATTATATTCAGGTTCTCTCCCACTTCAATACTTAACTGAATAATCTATTAAGCAAATTTTTTTTATAGAACGTTTACTTTACCTGCTACTATTAAGTTTCGATGGGGCTTTCAAATTTGCCAAGAATTAATATTCAATATAAGAAAAAACATTGTAGGGTAGGCAAAGATTTTAAGTCATTTGTCGTGCGGTCGGGTCAACAATTATCACTCGTGATTGTACTTCACAATGGAACCTACTTAAAATTCGAGCAAAACATCACTATGCAAATTCAGTCTGAAAGGGCTGAAACTGGAAACATTCAACAATTCGTGTATTCCAAATTTAAAATGAATATAATTTTATAAAATACTAGCTGTTCGATCCGGCTTTGTCCTTGTAATATGATTAGTTGCAAAATAAACCTTGATAACCCTTCGCATCGTTCTGACAGACAGACAGCCAGCGGAGTCATCGTGGCCCGGATGTTTAATAGGCGTGGGTTTGGGGATGGGATCATCTCCCGTTTTCCTCGGCAGGACGTCATCGTTTTTACAAACCTGTTTTTGAAAAAGAGCCTGGTGTTACTACGACATATGAAATAAATAAAAATACTAATAAAATATTCTTCTCTCTGACTCTCTGGCTGGCTCACGCCTACAGTATTGGACGCATTTTGATAAAATTTTGCGGATATGCTCTTTGAAACTCAGGAATGGACATTGGGTTTATGACTTGACTATCTGGGCATCTACCTCAGGCAGACTATCCAATTAGGAACAGCCAACTTCAGCAAAGAAGCCGACAGACGCATTCAGCTAGGATGGGCGGCATTCGGGAAACTCCGGCACATCCTCTCATCGTCTATACCACAATGTTTAAAGACTAAGGTCTTTAAACAGTGCGTCCTCTCGGTAATGTCGTACGGAGCAGAGACGTGGACACTAACAGTGGGTCTGGTCCATAAATAAAGGTCGCTCAGCGAGCCATGGAGGAGGCTTGGTATATCTCTAATGGATAGAATTTGAAACGTTAATATTCGTTAGAGAACGAAAATTATTGACATAGCTTTTAAAATTAGCAAGCTGAAGTGGCAATGGGCCGGACACATCTGCCGCAAAACCGATGATCGATGGGGCAAACGGGTTCTAGAGTGGAGACCACGTACGGGAAGACGCAGAGTGGGACGACCCCCCGCCAGATGGACGGATGACCTAAAGAAGGTCGCTGGTGGAGGTTGGATGAGGGTAGCGAAAGATCGCGTTAAGTGGCGAGCCTTAGGGGAGGCCTATATCCAGCAGTGGAGAGATACAGGCTGATGATGATGATGATCTGGGCACGACATGTGACCCTATTTCTATCCTGCGTATATCGTTTCTTACTTCCATTTTTACTAAGTTTTTACGGCCTTTTACCGGTCACGCGGATTAGCGTCGGCGTGCGTGTGTATAGCCCACATGCGCGTCGTACACACTCTGTCGTTTCATACTTGCTTTTTCTGCCATGCGGGTCTGTAGCATGTTAACTTCCGCATGCCATACACGTTTTATCTTATTTCTGTACTTTCTTTTACATCAAATGTTTCATTTCGTATACTTGTATAATATTGTGTTCTAAATCCAATAAATTCTAGGAAATGATTATGTATTTACTTACAAGATATTCTTCGAAATATAGGCCCAAAATAAATATTATGATACGTTTTTATTCGTAAAAAAGTAAATATTTGCAATCACTTTGGCGACATTCAATTTGTTTACATTAAAACGAGCCTAAAATTTAGGCATCATTTTTCAACACTGAAACTGGCTTGATAACAAAGTCAATAATTACTTTTTTTATTAAAATATCGTAGGTTTAGACGCTGAGGTACCGCGCTTGAGAATAGACTATATATGTAATATATTTGTGAAATCTGGTATGGTACAGAAATATTTTTGTCTTTCTCTCTAAATTACTTAACGGATATCAATAATAGCTCAGGGTTTATACAGAATAGCTCACTATACAGACGTAGCCGGGTCAAACATAGTAGAATATGGTCGTGATGATACTCTAACGTTATTTACCTATTTCGAGACACAATAAAACACTTACGCCTAAGCAGATACGAATAATAAATTTAAACGTAAACTTCGCCATCAAAATTCACGTCAATCTAAGAGACAAGTAGGGAAAACGCTTTCCCTTGCTTAAGTAGCCCTTCGCATGAAACGGGGGCAGTTTGGTTTAATATTTAAAAGGATTTAGGTCACAGTTGGCGTCAAATGGGATCCGCAAAATTTGCCCGAAAAAGTTTTCAGTACAACGTTCCTTAAAGAAGCAACTTGTTAAGTAGATGTCGTAGTTAATGAACAAGAAAAGTTTTATGATGATTTTAGAGGCTATCGTAAACCGGGACCCGATTTTGTTACCGCCTAAGTGATATCGATCCTTGAACGGAACGTTTTGAATTCATTTTCGATACCTCTAACAAAGTTGATTTTTATTTAATTACTGAGAATTTGACAAGCGTCAACAAGTTCACATTACCTTCTTTTTCAGTCGCTACACTCTTAACAGAGTGGTCGTGGTCGCCCAAGTCGGTGCCATTACTCTCAAACTGGAACTTTTCTAGTGAACTTTTCAACACTCACTTATGGGGATCCATTGCAGACTAGACCTGCTCAGCCTATCTCATCGTAGACCTACCACACATCCTCTAGCTATCGACTTTTCCCTTGAGGTTTGATGAATGACAAAAGGCGTTTGTCTGATACCCAGTTAAATAATATGATACCTATTAATATTGATAAATACGAGTTTAAAAAGATAATATCATGCTGGTTACAAAATCTTAGCTACTTAGAGATGCTTCTGTCCGTCATGAAATAGTATTATAGTATCTTGATCTGGTCGTCTAACTATACATACCTTTACCTACTTTTTATGTTGGTATCATAACTTAGTCTAGAAGTACATAAAATATTTATACATATAATTTATTTTATTTAACTAATTATTATAATTTGTAAACAGTTATATTTTTAATTGTAATTTATAACCTAGAATAATAGGCACATCTTTAGAGAAATAATAACAAAATACGCTTCTATTTTTTTTTTCTGTTCTGGACACTATCCACGTAAGACGGGGATAAAAAGTTCCACTTCCTTTATAAATTGTTTAATGTGTCCATAATCTTGTCTGACCAGCGTGGCGAGTGTAGGCCAAGTTCTCCAACAATTTCTGGAAGGCCTGTCTCCAACAATGAAGGTAGGACTATGTCCTGGGGGCTGTGATGATGATGTGATCTTGTTACTGCCATGCGAAGCCCTTAATTTCATTTCACCGATATTCGAAAATAATGCTCCCGTATAATTTGACCTCAATGGACTTTGCTATGCGTTTCATTTCTGGCTAGTTATACATACACTTTGTTTAACTACATATGAGACACTTGCCATTTATCTCGTGATAATGATCAAACTGTAGTGTGCTGTGATTTTAAAATATATAAAATCGACGTTTTAAAATAACAACGCAGACTCCTTTGTGTCAGACGCCAACCACTAGATTTGTTCGCCACGCAATGAAACAAATAGGTATAAACTATATTAAGCATGCAATAAATCCAGTTTATCGTCCAGAAAATCCAAAGCCACAGAATTACAATTGAAGAAGCCTCAGTAGATCCGAATAGTCTATCTGACCCTCGGCTCGCCAGTCTCAGCTATAGTACAACGGTCTAGCAACTAAACCTTTACCAAACTCGTGACACACTCCATTAGGGCTTGATTTATTACTACCAGCTAAAAGGGTCCCACAAGGATCACTTCTTGGACCCTTTCTGTATCGCATACATTAGAGCAATATGGAGATTTCAACACGGAAATATTTGCTTTGATGGTGCGTAATTCACTTAGCTGGCTGGATTTTCCCAGGATGATATTGCTTTTTTGCCGAGTCGATTATGTATTTTCCTTTTATGTAAGCGGAAGTACATTACTCATGCATGTTTTGGTTAAGCATCAAAACTCTCTTTTTTTCAAGGAAAACTCCACGCAGCTGTTAGCTCGTTATTTTGCAAATAATAAAACGAACACGTCATTTATTTATTTTACTAGCTGTTGCACCCGGCTTTGCCTGTGTAATATAGTGGCTCTAGGTTTTATATCTGTGGTTTTAAGGAACATTTATACGAAATTTTATTCAAATGGGGTGTATCAGGCAAAGCTTTTTGTAGATGTCGCTAGCGGCACTGGTACCTTGTTAACAGCTATTACGGCTCATTTTTTTTAATTCTTTTGTAGTTTTTTTTATTTTTATAACAAACAAAATATTTTTAACTTAACGTTACCTACCTTAAAAGACGAATTAGGAAAGCGAACACGGTCTTTAAAAAGAAAAAAGGTTTAATTAATAGAACGGCAATTTTGAGATATATAATATATTTTTGATTTCGCTTGGAAATCTCGATTTGTACACTTAAAAGCTGCTCACTTCAGCAATATAACCAGAAAATAATAAATTTAGTAATAAAAATACAAGTTTTCTATGCAACTGACAGTTCTATTGGGTACCGTCTATCATGCGCCATCTATGGTGTTAAAAAGTTAGTGATACACCCCATTGCAGTGAGTGAAAAAGCAAATATTAACATTTTTGCATTAGTAATATTGTAAAATTCCTATTTTGATGTCGATGTCGAGATTTGGATGTCGAGGGAAATATTTTTTCTTTTTCTTTGTATCACTTATTTGTGAAGTCAAGTTTACTAAAAAGACTTTTAATTGTTGTTGTTAACATTTTATAAGAGTTAATTTGGAATATCTCAAAATATAATCACGTTTAAAGGCCGGTCTATTCTATTTCTTTAAGCTCTTTATTAATTTCGACGGCCATTTAGTTGATATACGTAGTTATATATATATGATGTACGTAACATTGCGTCGCTTTCCTCAATGCTGAGGATCGTGACCCCCTCCACGGATCACTTTATCTCTGACGATGCTGCGCCATTCGGGTCTGCACACAGCGGCATGCAGCGCACTGTGGATTGGGGCGTTAAGTATGGTTCGGATCTGGTCAGACCAATGTATCAGGCTTCTGCCACGGGGCCTCTTGCCTTCGATTTTACCCGTGATCACCAACTTACCAGATTGGCCGAAATTTTTCGTGCTATATGACCAAAATACTCAAGGACTCGCTGCAGGCACATAGAAGAGAGGCTGGTAGTGACTTTGAGCTCCTTGAGTATTGATACATTGGTTTTCCGCGCTGTCCACGGAATGCGCAACATACGCCTCCAGCAGCACATCTCAAAGACGTCGATGCCACTGACACTCAAGTGAAAACCCAAGAGTGTAGCGACTAAGATGAAAAAGCTTGCCTAGTTCATAGTAGCTCGGTTGTAAGATCGCTCTCCTATAAAATCGGTTCGACCTCCGGCATGTGAAATGAGAAATACACTTTTCCTACAGTCATTTGTCTTAGCAACACTGCCGCTGGCATGCCTCAAAGAGTACGTTAAGATATATCGTTATATATGTATAATCCAATTTATTAAATTTTGAAAAAAAAAAAATGTTGAAAATTTATAGTTTGGACAAGTTAAAACACAAAGCAACGTAAAACAGAATTTCAATTTTTGGAAATGTTCCACTAATGAATTGGATGGTCGATATACATATTGTTTTTTTTAAACTTTATTGCACTATGTACAAGGGGCGGGCTTAATGTCGCTAGACATTCTCTGACAGCCAACCTTAGGGACAGATAAAGCATTTAAAGTGAACTGTGGGTGCAAGTAAAAATTTAATATATTATAACTAAACGATCACATTGTAAGCAATAAACAATATATAAATTATATACACACATAAACACATACATACATAGTAAAGTAAAGTATCATTACGACCGTTTCCCTTTCGGGGTGGTCAGAAACCACGCTTATGAATAAGCGGATTCACATTTAGCCAACTGCCAACATAGGCCAATCATGACAAGTGGCAAGCTCGTCGATTTCTCCAGCGTACCAAACTCGAGAAATATTACAAATAAATTAAATATTAATTAATAGTATTTTTATTTACATTAATACATATTTTAGTGTCCCGACCAGGAATCGAACCCGGTACCTCCAAGTCTAAATCCACGGACTTAACCGCTAGACTACGGAGGCAGTTACATACATACATACACACAATAATACAATATATATACATACACTAAGTAGGTATCTTGTTAGAAGCCATTTAAGAAATGCAAATATACCATCTTTTTAAATTGAGCTCGACTTGATGCTATATCAAATCGATGCATATATGAGTGACTAAAGTAAATACATACTGACACTTGAAGGAATCAAAAATATAATACCGTAGAAAATTGTTTATTCTAATAATGTTCTAGAAAAGCATCAAAGCAAACGATGAACCTAGATGAGACATAGATTTATTTGTAATAATAAAACATCCAAAAAGTAAGTGAACTTTGTGAAATATCTTTTCCATTATCATATTGTGAAACTTTTATCTTTTTAGATATGTGGTAGGAAATACGATTGCTCTAGTCAAATTCTGCTTCTTAAGACGCAAACGTTATATAAAGAAATCCGGAGACTGTCAATGTCAACCGTTATTTAATTTGTATATTTGAAAAAAATATTTAAAAAATTAAATTAATATTAATACTAAGGATAGGGATATAAGACCCGTCCGCGTAGAATGGTGGCAAGAACGCTGGCTGCATTTCCCCGCCGAATTGTAATAATGATACTTTGGACGAAGAAAGAGCCAGCCGGATCACCGGAGGATACAAGACGCGGGG
Source organism: Tinea semifulvella (assembly GCA_910589645.1). NCBI lineage: Eukaryota > Metazoa > Arthropoda > Insecta > Lepidoptera > Tineidae > Tinea > Tinea semifulvella. The sequence goes on from OU342612.1 coordinate 1,891,125, forward strand.
TTATGTCTTTTAAAATTTTTTTGCGCTTGGACTCCATGGGCACAGAGTTTCAACAGCAAACGGCACAAATATGTAATCTTTTAATATACTTACATACTTGCGGCGCTTGCTGGACTCCGCATTTTCCGCCGCGGCTCCCGCTTTATGCGCTGTCCCCCTGAGATGCGACGCGGCGAGGGTGTATTATTATTTGTATTTATTTATTTACAAACTACTTATTGCTCAAATAACTTAAAAGTACAAGGGCGAACTTAATGCCTTTTATTTTATAACAGCTAACCTTTGGGACTTTGGAAGAGGACTGCGGGGTGCATTATTATATTTTGTATATTTTCATATTTGTATATTTCACCTACATATTATATTAATTAATCGTTATATTTTGGTATGTCAGTTAACAAAATTTAAAATAATAACAATAATGCTATTAATACCATGCGTCGTAGACAAAGGAGCATTAGGAACACAATACAGCACAAGGCATAAGATCACAAAACTATACAACTATTTAAACGAATTTTCCGTCAAAGCCATGTCAATAAATTCTGACAGGTTATAAAAAGCATTATTTTGGAAAAAGAGTTTTAATTTTGTTTTAAATTCACTTGGTTGTAGTCTAGTTATAATCTCAGGTAGTTTATTGTATAATGTAATTTTCAATGGCAAACCTTGTTTAAACGTTTTTCTCAACCTGGTTTGCCTTATATAGATTTCATTCTTCTTTCTTAGGTTATACTTAGTTAAACTAAAATAAATTATAAATTATTGTTTCTATCAATAGAATAACATATTAATCTAGAGTAAGGGCATACAAAAACACGTGGTATAGTACTGTTTAAACATGATAAAAATAGTACCAAGAAGTTATTTAAGATTATATTTGTATTTTATATTAATTAGTTTGATTGAACCTCGCGTGTTAGTAACACCCAAAAAAAAACTATTAGTAAATAAATAATACACTTTTTTTAATTTAACGGTTTAACTAAAGTAAAGTGAAATAAACAGAATAGGGCTTGGTGTAATAAAATCCGACGAAAAAGATCGTACACGATATTATATGTGTGATCGTAAACGTCATGCAAAATGCAATAAATTTTTTGGTTATATTTTGCGTATATGCTACCTTGTACTCATTCTTTGGTGTGTCTCCTTTTACGACTCTACTAATAGCACGTATAATCGACCCACTTAAAATTGGCAATTTTTTAATGGTTATATTAAAACTGCTTTGATATGAACCACGGCCTGAAGGGCCCAACCCGGGTTGTGGTTTATATGCCTGACTCACCGTAGGGCCTCATAATAATATTTTTTTTATTGCACACAAAATATACAATATAAATTGCTGTATATAGACGAGTACTATATAACTTACTATTACCATGTTCTATGCAAATAAATAATTTCATTTCATTTCATATGGGTGTCGTATGGGGGGGCACAGCTGTGACTTAATGTCACACGCAATGTAAATTACCAATATTTCTTATTTTTACATTGTTGTAATTTTTGTTTAATTATTATAATTCGATTTTTGCATCCCTCCAGCCCTAAAGTGGCGCACACTAATGTACGATTGGTCACCGGCGTTGCTAAAGTTCTACCTAAACGCTTTTCAAATGTCTCTCCCGGACCAGAGTAATCTGGTAAGGTGGGGAAAAGCTACGGAAAAGAACTGTACATTTTGTGGTGCTGCCATAGGAACTGCTAGACACACACTTGTAGGGTGCGTTACTCTCCTAGAAAAGGGCTATTACTCACGCCGACATGACAAAGTCCTAGGTGTTATCCGTGAAGCAGTAAGTCTTTCTATTGCAAGAGCCAGAAAGGGACTGACTACAAATAAAACTTTGACCACATTTGTAAAGGAAGGACAAAGAACGAAAACTAAATGCAAGCCCACCTCGATCCTTGGCGCCGCATCAGACTGGAAAATTCTCATGGATTCATTTGAACACCATTATAGGATCCCAGATGAACTAGCTGTATCAGCCTATAGGCCAGACATCTTAGTGTTTTCTCGGAACTTGAAAAAAGTTATCCTTATTGAACTTACTGTTCCGTGGGAATCAAATATTCCAAAAGACCACAACATGAAGTCGAATAAATATGATCTCACAGAAGAAATGATCAGGAACGGGTTCAAGACTCAGCTTTACGCAGTGGAAGTTGGTGCAAGAGGAGTTCCAGCAAAATCTTTGCATCACTTACTGAAAGAATTGGGCCTAAGCAGGTCTGCCGTCAATACATTTATGGAACGAGCTTCCAAGACGGCATTAACGGAATCATACAGTATTTGGTTGGGTAGGGAGAGAAGTAGAATGGTGGATGGTGAGCGTATTATCGCGCAATAGAAAAAAAAGGAGGCCTCCTTTTCTTAAACCAGCCAATTGTCGGTCGCAAGCCCGAGACACCATTCTTCTTATCTCTTACCCACACACGATGGACCCGGCACCCGCACGGTGAATCCATGGAATGCTTAGAAATTTGTCTTCTCTCTGTATTTCTACTAACATAGTTCTAAGTTAACATATATGGATCAAATCCGAAATAAATGAATTATTATTATTATTATAAGCATACGTTAAACGTGTCAAAAGATAATCAGCCTTTGTGCAACTGACAGTAAGTCTTTCTTTCAAATAAGATCTAGATCGATTCAAATCTGTGCATCATTAAACGCTATTTTAATCAAAAGTGTGTCTTAAGACATTTTTTAACAAAACATACCTTTACCGCTTATAGAATAACTTTTGATAGACTATCACATTATACCAGAGTGAAGCAAAGTTTCTAAGTATACGATATATCAAGGTGCTCATGAACGGTAGAAAGTTTAAAAATTATAGCCCACAAAAGTTCCACTTAAAACATATCATATTTTAAATTACGAAGCACTTTCATGGCATAATTACCTATGTGTTTTTGTCGGTAAATTTTACCTTTTTAAATGAAATATCATCACCATAACAAACCCTAGTACACAGAGTCCTAGATCTCCAACAACACATTGTTATCCTCTAATGTAACATAGTTATTATTATTATTATTTAGACATAAGTTAAGAATGATTACCAATATGGTTTTGTAAAGTAGGTGGCGTTGTGTACGAACGTAGTCGCGTGCTGATTTCTGATTGGTTCAATAACGACTATTTACGAGTCGCTTTAATGAATGGCGCGAATCATATCGCGGCAGATTACAAGAAAACAGCAAACGAGTCGCTTTAAAATAGTAAAAGTCGTAACTGAATATTGACAATGGAAATAAATCATACAACATTGAAGACTTGTTTAATTTGACAAATTAGTACCAACAACATCAACATATTGCTGAAGAATTAGTCCTACACTTAAAAGGTTATTAAATGATCTTTGTTGTGTAGACATTACCAGGTCACTTGGTCCTGTTCTTTGGACCACTTAGCTGCTTAGTCTTCCACTAGCAGGAGTAGAATCATTCAAACCAATTAAATTCCTGACGTTTTACAAATGCCTGTAATAGGTTTACGTGAATAAAGATATTTTGACTTTGACACTTTCCATTCACAAAAAGCTAATTACGAAAGGTCTAATGTCAGTTTTTATGATATTTTTTAAGGACCACATACGTAACGTCGAAATAGAAAAAGGTTTGGTATGAAGGAAAGCATAGGGACAAAAATAAGGAAAGGCATGCTACGATGGTTCGGGCATGTTGAAAGGATGAGCGATGAAAGATTGACGAACCAGATATATAATGCGAAAGTTGTGGGTGAAAGAGGCCTGGCAGACCGAGACTCACATATCACAATCAAATAAATAAAACACTGACTGAAGGTGCATTAAAAAGTCTTCGTAACTAAAGGGCATGTATAAAGAGGTTAATGAATATCGACGAAGCGAAAGAGGTATGTCGTGATCGTGTCAAATGGCGCTGAATTGTCTCTGCCTACCCCGCAAGGGATCTGGCGTAAAGATATGTATGTTTAAGTACTCACAAGTTGGTATTATTGGACCAGGACCGACTTGGGTGATCGTGCTCTCCAAGAATACGGTAAATTTCTTAGCATAAGATCCACCGTGCGAGTTCCGACTTCAAGTTCAAGGCCAACTCCAATGAATTTAATATTGACTAAGCTGTTTTGCGCATTAGGACGACGAAATGTGTGTAAGAAAGGTGTATTTACCGAATGATACATGGCCTGGTTTGAACCGGTTTTTGTATCGAAGGAAACAACTGGACTCATCCTTATCACAGCCGCTAGACCACAGAGTCCTAGACCTCCACTGTTGGAAATGGGCCAAACAAAAAAATCAGGAGAAAAATAAACACTCACCACGCCTGGCCAGAGCGGGTGGGCGAGGGTTTTATGTCATTGTTTAATAATGTTTAATTTACATAGTCCTAATTTGGTTATGACGATGGCTGTTCTTTGCACTAATGGTCGATCTTTTGCTATCCTTCCATGATATGTAAACTGTTGATTGTATAACTGACAAAACCAAGTGTACGTCATGTATCTTATGGTGAATAAATGAATTGAATTGAATTAACGACTCCACAAGTTGGTATAACCGTGGTTGGTATTAGTGAAACCGGGACCGACGGCTTCAGGTGCTCTCTGAGGCACGGGAACGACGGTGTTATCAATCTATAATCGATATAAGCGACCGCCTCCGTGGTCTAGCGGTAACAAACGTTGCCGTGAACTCGGGAGGTCGTGGGTTCGATTCCCACCGGGGGCAAGTTGTACATTGTATAATTTGTCTCGGTCTGGGTGTTTGTATGTATAATATGTATATATTTACAAAAAAAAAAGTATAATATGTAGTTTATTAACCATCAAGTTCCGTAACACAAGCCTCGTAGCTTACCACGGAAATTAGATGGCGCTGTGTGACCTGTCTGGAAATATTTATTATATTTATTATTATTATATTTATTAGTATGTATTGTTTATTTAATATTTACTTGGCACTCTGCCGTGACAGGCTTCAAAACTCCCAAAGGTTAGCTGGTGAATAATACCTCACGGCATAAAGCTCGTCTGTGCACATTCATTTTAAGTTATTTTAGTTTTTGTGCAATAAAGCATTTTCATTATTATTATGTACATAAGAAAAGTGTATCATGCCGGGTTACCTTTTTAGGATATTTAAGGAAAGCGTACTTACCAAGCTTCAACTACTGAAACAATTGGACTTTTTTTATTTATTTATATGCTTTTGTTTCTTTCGACATAATCAAATGATTTATGAAAATAATATTCTTATATAATTTTCCAAATTGACAAGGTGAAGAATGCTATACCATCTCACCACTCTAGTTTTATGTCTGACTCATTTGCAGTTGTTGCCGCAAATCTGTGGAACAACCTGCTCTTAGATATCCGACAAGCGCCCAACAGAATGCTATTTAAAAGAATGGCTTTACACACTTCTTGAATAGTTCCTTACAACTGTAAGAAATATTTATATATTTATGTATGTATTATTATTTATTTGAAATTAGTATTATCATATATATTTATGTTTAATATTAGTATTAGATTTAGTAGAATTTTAATTATCTATTTTCCTGTTTAAATATTTGCACCTACCTCCCACATACCATGTTCGTAATGTCCCTATGGTTGACCGAGTAAGAATGTCTAGCGGCATTAAGTACGCCTTTGAACATAGTGCAAAATGTTTTTAAATAAATAAGCATTATTCTGTGAATAAAATCCCACAATAGGTCCTTTACATATTCACTCAAGTCAGCTAAGATGAAAATATTTCATCAGCGTTTAAGTTCGACAAAAATAAAATTCAGATTTTATAAAAAGAAATCTAAGGATACGGATACGAGGAATCTTTTTGCTTTATGCGAATTATTCATCGCCAACAGCCAGAAGTCAACATTCGATAATTCAATTTATCATTTCGAGAACGCCTTTTTCTCTCGTCTTTTCTTGAATAATAAATATACGCGTCTAAAATTTTTGCCTGATGCTTCAAAGTCAAATCTGTCTTTGTTAATTCCTAATTCTTTTGACAGTTCATAGTATATCCTACTTTCGAGATTAGAATCTTAGGTCCTGTCACTAGTTTTGAGCAATGGTTCGAGCTAAGCACTGGCGGAGCAACGACTATTAACCCGGACCTAAGTGTCAACCAGTGAGTTGTTTTACTTTAATTTCAAAACAGTCACATTAAGGAATATATCCTCCTTGTCGTTTTCCACAATGCTGTGGGTCGTAACCCCTTCTCAGATCACTTTGTCCCGGGCGATGCTGCGCCATCCGAGTCTGCTCACGGCGGCGTGCAGGTCTTCATGCACTTGGTATGAAGTGTGGTGCGGGTCTGGTCTGACCAGCAAAATTGTCTTTAATTTTGCCTGTGATTTTTCCGAGATTGCCAGAGCTTTTTCGGATACTTAGGGACTTGTTGCAAGAAGATGGAAGAGAGCCCAGTAGTGACTGGTTGGGCATTGATGTTTGTTCTCCGCGCTGTTCACGGAATGCGCAGCATGCGCCTCCAGCACCACATTTCGAATGCGTCGACGCGTCTTCAATCATTGGCTCTAATGGTACAGGTTTAAGTAAACGAGGCTGCGGAGAAGTCATGTTTTGATCCATTACCAGGATGTTTCGATCCCTCCATATTCCTTTCTCATAGCGTTCTTTGCCATGCCTATTCTTCTACGTAATTTTGTTTTGCAAGAGCCGGTGCTGAAGATACTTGAGATCAGGTATGTGAAGTCAGTAACGTGTTTCAGATTAAGCGCCCCAGTGAGCTGAAGTTTCTTAATGCGATCCACCACCATGATTTTCGTTTCATTATAGCCGCTAGAACACAGCGTCCTAGATCTCCACTGCTGGTGATGGGCCTTCCAGAACATATATCTGGAGAATTTGGCCTACACTCGCCACGCTGGCTTGGCGAGGATATGATGTCAATTGTTATGACAATTTATTAACGATACCACAAGATAGTATTTGTGAAACTGGGACCGACGGCTTAACGTTTTTAGTCTACTGTTTATTAATCTGAAGACTAAAGACGACGTGTCGTTGCTTATGCGCTCCGTCTGTCATAGATGAAAAAGAAAGAAAGAAATAAGAACGTTATGCAATGAAGAGACACAGACTGATGATGAAGATTTTTGGAAACACATTACCCTCCTTTATGTTGTAGCAAAATATCTCAATTTTTAAAATATATCTTTCAATTAAATTCTTCATCTTTTGGAGCAAACTTTTCGAGACTTGCTTTTGAGTTACTTAATTCAATTTCTTGCTCAGCGAGTACTGCCGTGCTCTAATTGAGTGCCTACTTTGTTTATTCAGATTAATCTCTACCCCTTTGGTATTAGAGTTTAATTTCTCTTGAGCGATGGAAATCTCTGCTTAGGAATTGCAATTTAAAGACTCCGAACTAGTTTTAACCCGTTTTGGGACTTTTGTATATTTGAAACGTCGTAAAATGTTTCAAATTTAGTGATAAGGAATTTTAAATTATTTGTAACTTTGATCGAAGAGAGAAGACAAGCCGGGTCCATCGTGTGTGAGAAAGAGATGATATTTTCGTGTCTCAGAATTGCGACCGATTTAAGGCTGGTTTACAAAGCAGGCTTTTTTTTTATTGCGTAACAAGACGCTACATTACAGCCCCTAGAACACAACGTCCTAGACCTCCACTGCTGGAGATGGGCCTTCCAGAACATTAAGCTGGATAATTTGGTCTACACTCGCCACGCTGGCCAGATGGATTGGCGAGGATATGATTGTCATTTTTTAATGACAATTCATTAACGATTCCACAAGTTGGTATTAGTGGAACCGGGACCGACGGCTTAACGTGCTCTCCGAGGCACGGGAACGGTGGTGTTGTAAATCTATGACTGCAGTACGTAAGAAAAGTGTATTTCTTATTGGTACATGCCGGGTTGGTTTGAACCGACCTCTGTAGGATTTAAGGAACGTGTTCTTACAACCGAGCCACCACCGCGCAAGAACACGCTTACTATGGAATCTGCTAAGCTCCTGGTCTTCCGCTACTTGTTGGACCACTTTGCTGCTTAGTCTTCTACTAGCAGGAGTAAAATCATTCAAAATAATGAAATTAATGACGTTTCATAAATGCCTGTAATAGGTTTACGTGAATAAAGATATTTTGACTTTGACTTTGACCATCCACCATTCTGCTCCTCTCTCTACCCAACCAAATATTGTATGATTCCATGAATGCCGTCTTGATAGCTCTTTCATAAATATATTGACGGCAGAACTGCTTAGGCCCAATTATTTCTGTAAGTGGTGCAAAGATGTTTGCTGGAATTCCTCTGGCACCAACTTGGCTTAAGCTGAGTCTTAAAGCTGTTTCTGAATTTTAAAATGTTCATAGACATTAATTATTTATTTATTTACTATGTACAAAGAGCGGGCTTAATGCCGCTAGGCATTCTCTAGCAGCCAACCTTTGGGACAATACAGAGAATTTTGATTAAAAGGTAGGTGCAAAGGGCTCAAATATGAAACTTAATTTTAAAGAAAAATAAAATAAACTTATTCTATAATATCATAATACATATTAATATACATACAATATTAAAGAAAGAACAAAACATATTGTTTTATACTAGCTGATAATGTCGCTTATAAGAATATTTTTTTTGGGAAGTAATATCAAACGTACTTACTTTGAACAGATATTGTTTTTTAAAAAAGTGCACAATCAGTTTATTTTTTATTCGATTATTTCTTTTCTTTAAAAATAGCCATCCCTGTCCCCTTAACAAAATTAACCTGTATATTTATCCATGCCTTAAACATATTTACTGCAGAAACTGCCACATAATGTGCATTAGAGTATATAATAAAATTCCTGGAGAGATACGAGATTTACCTATAAAACGTTTTACTATTAAGTTAAAGAAACTTATTGACAACTGTTTTTACTCAATAAAATAATTTTAGCATGCAAATTTTAACATTAACATTGTATTCCAATAAATTGACAAGAACAAAATTAAATGTTAAATACAAATCGTTTATTAGCACAATAAGAATATTGATTTGAATATTTTATGGTGAACCCTGTCTCCTGCATGAGCTGTACGATAAAGGCACATGGGGTCCAAGCGCTAAAAAAATTTTAAAAAACATCAACCCTCGTCTAATTGTCTGCTCTGGGGACAAGAGGGCTGGTTCTTTTCTCGCCCAGAGAATCAGCATAGCGATTCAGCGAGGAAACACAGCCAGCGTTCTTGCCACCATGCCGCGCGGACGATCTATATTTAAATTAGGTTTTGTGAGTAGGTTTTTTTTATGTTATTTCTTTATATCATAAGACCATATTGTAAAAAATCCTGCTTTTTAACCAATTAATCCTGTTTTTTTTTTTGTTTAAGAAAAAAAAAAACATTTTGTGTGCTATTAACTTAATGTAGTCGTGTTATAGTCGTATAATAGTCTATTAGTGTACGTTGCTTACACAATGGAGAACAGCTGTGCTTAAGTGGTTAAGTTTCCCTTAATCTACACGGTCAGTTCTATTTTTGCTGCGGCCGAAGTCTATTTATTTAAGCAATATAAATCGTTTATTAGCACAAAATAAATATATTTTTGTTTGAAATACTTTATTGCACTAAAATTCATTTATCACAGCCCCTAGAACACAGCGTCCTAGACCTCCACTGCTGGAGATGGGCCTTCCAGAATTGCAGAATTTGTCCTATACTCGCTACGCTGGCCAGACGGCTTGGCGAGGATATGATGTCAATTTATTATGACAATTTATTAACGATTCCACTAGTTGGCATTAGTGGAACCGGGACCGACGGCTTAACGTGCTCTCCGAGGCACGGGAACGGTGGTGTTGTAAATCTATGACAAATGTACGTACGAAAAGTGTATTTCTCATTGGTACATTCTGGGTGGGTTTTAACCGACCTTTGTAGGATTTAAGAAACAACCGAGCCATCACTGCGAATAACAGAATGACTATTAAGAACATTGGAAAATTGATAAAAAAATACAAAATACAAAAAATCCCTGTTTCCAAAAATGACCGTGTGTTTCGTACCTGTCAAACAATATTGGTCAAGAAGCATAATACAAGATGTTGGTTGTTAAATATTAAAGCGTGCTTTAAGAAATGTATATTTACCTTATTTATATTATATAGAACAAATAACCAAATTAATTAATTTAAAAAAAAACCAACAACTGTCAAATCGATTGGTCTCACTTTTTCGTCTCGAAATTGTTTTATTTATGTATTTAAATTCTTTAATGCACTTTAAAATAGTACAGAGGTGAGCTATAATGCCAGTAGGTATTCTTTACCAGCTAACCTTGGGGATCGAGTAAGGTGATAGGCAGGATGAAAAAAAAAGAAATATTAATAATACAGTTAATATGTTACTTAACTAATTATAATATACTACACATAAACATAACATAAAATTATACATACAAGTACATCATATACATTGTCTGTGATTTGTTTTGATAATTGTTTTGTGTGAGTATTATTATTATTAATAATGACATTTATTGACTGTCAGGCGGTACGAAGGTCGCAGGGTCAGCTAGTTAATTAATAAATAAGCTCGGTTAAATCAGGCTAAAACTGACAGTAAATAAAGAAATCCATTATTTTGTCAATCTAACGTTTTTGTTAAAGTAAACAGACTACGGCTGGTGGTCACACTCATTCTGTGCACCTTATGGCTAACAGTTTACAAACTAGATTCCTTTAAACATATCTGGTATCTGTTTCTGGCCAGAGTGGCCAAGGTTTCTTGCGGGTTTGTTGAACCTATTATTATAAAAGCAATTGTTAACAGGCTGCTTTGGCTTAACGGTTACGTTGTACCCGGTTGTGAATTATTTATTTACTAAGTAGACACACAAAACTAAGAACAATGGCGAGATATTGAGAAAATAATAATAAAAAAATACTTTATTGCACAAAATTAAAAAAAGCAGTGTACAAAGGCGAACCTAATGCCGTAGGCGTAAGTGAGGTTGGTGACGCCTAGCGCCATCTAGTAGTATCATTTGGAACTAATTAAAAAAAAAACAATATTTTACATGTGACTCTCAGTAGTGGTTCTCCTCTCGTTCCCATCCCGTGAGCACGTCTTGTGTTTTGGATGCTCGCCCTCGATTCAGACCTTTCTGAATCGAGTGAAACGCCGTGAAAGTAGTGCACGTTAAATAAATTACAAACTATAAATTAAAAACAATATATAATATAGGGTGCTTATAAACGATAAGTCAATAGAACTAGATAAAGAGACTTAAAAAAACTACGGGCCGAGGGTAGAATTTGTACTGGCGCCAACTTGGGCGCCTCTAACGGTAGATCACGAAACTACTCGTGATCCATAGACAATTCTATCAGTCTTTGTAATAGGAATTTTGGAATGAATGTGGATGCAAATTGGTGTAGGATTCTCTTGGATATCTTAACAATGGGATTTTTTTTCAAGTTGCATTAATGGCTACTGACTAAACTACGAGGAATTTTAAAAATCCTGACTGTGTCCGGGCCGAAATTGTTAAAGAAAAAAAACCCTTAATGTAGCCGGTAATAAAACTCAAAGGATTTGACAATAGGGTTCGACAATTCGAGCCTGATCCCGAAACATGTGGATACACTTTACTGGGTTTATCGGCACGAACGGTGGATACTTCCCCGTCCCGGCAGACTACGCAAATTATTAACATCAGTACGCCTACCACCTATTTAATAATGATACATGTATAAGTTTCCAAATTTATATTTACGGATTGTAACGCCTGAAGACAATGTGTAAGTAAATTATATCTAATTACCAAACTCAAGTCTAATGGCTGTGTGAAATCCCATTTCTTAATTTTGACAAAAAACATTAACGCCGCAGCTAATGGAGAGAAAGTAATTTGTATGAAGCCCAAGCGTGAAATTTAACTTGACAATTTGAAGTACATTTCTCACCTTTTCAAGTTTAAAGAGTCAAAAACAAAGAAATAAATATATGGTTAATTTCATACACAAATATGGGTGCACGTAGATTTGGGGCATCAGTCTCGAATCTACGTGTGCCTCTACCGGTCCCTTTAAATTTAGTATTATTATATATATTAATGTTTTATATTAGTATTAGATTTAGTAGAATTTTAATTGTCTATTTTCCCTTTTTAAATATTTGCACCTACCTCGCATATACCATGTTCGTAATGTCCCTAAGGTTGACCGAGTAAGAATGTCTAGCGGTTCGTATTAGGTCCGCCTTTGTACATAGTGCAAAAAGTTTTTAAATAAATAAATAAATCATTGCCATTTGCTATACTAACTCATTTTTCAGACAAAGTGTCTGCTACTTAAAGGGCTAGACCGCCTGACCGATGGCAAGACCCGAGTTACCCAGTACGGACTAGCCTTGATCATAATTCGTTCGGCAACTAATGACCATTGCATTTGTTAGAATATATTTATTATATAAAAAGTGTTTTTAAGCTATTGCATAGCTTTTATCGCGTGCTTTGAGCGCGGCGACAGAATCAAGAAATTCCGTAACGAAAATAAACCTAACACTCCCCACTTCGATCGGCACCGTCTGAAAGCCGTGCATCGTCTAACGTCGATTCAGTTCGGCAGCTTCGGCAAGGTGTTTGTGTGCGTGCGACTAGACGTATGCGTGTAGACTAGCTGCTAACTGCTCATAACTGATTCTATATCTTTTAGACACAATGCTAGGTGAGACAGCGTGCTTTTTGGCTGCGTAAAAAAAATACTGCATAAATAAAATAAATAAATAATTATAATTGTATAAGTTGATAAAAAAGGCTATGCAATAGCTTTACCGCGGCAGTCCCCGAGTACCACACGTATTTTTTTTTTCGGATAACAGATTAGTGAAGGTCCTTAGATAACCTTAGCTGACCTTAACTATATCTCCTTAGGTAACGCAGTATGATAAAAGTTTTTAGGTATGAAAACTCTTAAAGCCTTTTGGAAACTAAGCTTGAGGAATAACGAAAGTGACCAAAAAGGTCTCGACAACTTTACAAAAGTTGTCTAAGACCACTTGCGATCGTCATTATAGTGGGCTACTTCATATTTTGAAACTTTTAACTGCTTACTCGTACATAATTGCTTAAGTTAATAAATGCGAGAAAAACCAAGGTACTAGTGTTTGAAAGAAGAAGGATGACAACCGTGACGATAAAGATTGATGATGAAACTCTAGAACAAGTAAATGAAATTATATATCTGGGCAGTGTTTTCACTGCGGATGGGAAGTACGATAGGGACGTTGAAAGAAGAGTGAACGCGGGAAATAGTGTTAACGGTGCCCTGGGGTCACTGATCGGCAGTCGAAATGTCAGTGACAAAGCTCGGCTCGCCATACACAATGCCATGTTGGTACCAACATGTATGGAAGCGAAACGTGGATATGTGAGAATACGCATGAGAGTAGGGTTAATGCAGTAGAAATGCGGTCGCTGCGGCGGATATGTGGCGTCACTTTGGCGGACCGCATACGTAACGTCGAAATACGGAAAAGGGTTGGTATTAAGGAAATCATAGGGACAAAAATAAGGAAAAGCATGCTACGATGGTTCGGGCATGTTGATAGGATGAGCGATGAAAGATTGACGAACCAGATATATAATGCGAAAGTTGTGGGTAAAAGAGGCCCTGGCAGACCGAGACTCACATATCACGATCAAATAAATAAAACACTGACTGAAGGTGCATTAAAAAGTCTTCGTAACCAAAGGGCATGTATGAAGAGGTTAATGAATGTCGACGAAGCGAAAGAGGTATGTCGTGATCGTGTCAAATGGCGCTCAATTGTCTCTGCCTACCCCGCAAGGGATCTGGCGTGAAGATATGTATGTATAGTTAATAATATAATTTGGGATCCATTATTACCTACCATCCAACAAAACTATAATAAAAAAAACATAAATATAAATACCTATACCTAGTTTAAATTGCGTTGCAAATAATCTGTACTAGTGTTGCGGCCCAGCACATCCCTAGTCATTGAATGCCCTCGACTTACAAACGTCAAATGTCATTGTGACGCATCGAGAATACTCATAGAAGTTGAATATACAAGGAATTAAAATTGTTGCGTTCTCCTTCTACTGAAACACAGACCAAGACATATCAAGCAGCAATTTTTTTCAAATTCAAATTAATAATTCTTTATTGTATAGATTGATTGTTCTAATTACAGTTGTATGTACATGTCATGATGATGCAATCTCCCCATATTATGGGCATACAATATGCTTATGTCAATAGATATTTATTTACAATAATTATTTGTATATAGTTTATATTTAATATTGTTCTTGTCACTTTATTGGAATACAATGTTAATGTCAAAATTTGCATGCTAAAAAATAATTTATTGACTAAAAACAGTTGTCAATAAGAATTTTCTTTAACTCAATAGTAAAACGTTTTATAGGTAACTCTCGTATCTGTCTAGGAATTTTATTATATACTCTAATGCACATTATGTGGCAGTTTCTGCTGTAACATTCACTTACACATCTTGGGTAGATTAGTCGGGTATTATCTCTAGGTACAAATTTGTTACAAATATTATATTTTTAAAGAGATTAGAATGTTTATTGACAAATATTCAAGGATATACATTGAAGCCAATGTTAATAATTTTAGCAAGTTTAGTTACTTATAAAATGAAACTCAGTGTATACGGAAACCGGCGAGGTGCCATTCCTGGTGAGTTTTTCTTTTTCTACCTGTGTTAAGCTAAAACATCAATTACCGAAGAATCAGCTCTTGCATTCCGGAAACATTCTGATGGTCTGACCCGGCCTGAAGACGGAGTGGATGAAATAGGAAACAACTAATTGCACATAAAAGTCTAACAGCCAGTATTTATTGGCTAATTAGTTAGTTGCCACTTTTATGTCAAAACTATGATCATACTCTAACCAAAGCCGTCTTCTTCTTGACATTGGTCGCCATTTGAGTCCTAGTGGCACGCTTACAAGCCGTCGCTATTCCTCTCGGACAGCAGCTTTCCTGGTGCACTCAGACGTACCAAAGTCAGAAACGACTAATTTAACATTTAAGGTCGAGACGATGGGCTCATGGGGACACTCAGCCAAGCGTCTGGCCAAGGAGTTGTCCAAACGGCTAACGGAAAAGTCTGGAGACAGGAAGGCTGGTAATTATTTCTGCCAACGTATTAGCTTAGCTATACAGAGGGGAAATGTTGCCAGTCTTCTTGGGACTATCACTGAAGGGTCGTCTCTAGAGGACATTTTTTGCTTATAATTATTTTTTATTAGGTTTAGTTTATATTTATTTTAATTTTTACTTTTAAGTAGTTTTAATTTATATTGTAGTTATTTTATACTGTTTGTATATTACTTCAATAAAATTTCTACATTCATACCTGCCTTTAGCCCATCATCACAAAGTAAACTAGAGGTCTACATACAATGTTCGTAATGTTCCTAAGGTTGACCGAGTAAGAATGTCTAGCGGCATTAAGATTTAAATAAATAAATAAAAGTGTAATAAAATAATTCAAAGTCAAAATATAATTAATAAAATAATAAATCCCGCACTAGTTCAAGTTATGTTCTAAATTTTAATATGGGTCTAATCATTTCTTGGAAAAATATTTACAAAATTAGAAAGTAGCAGAAAAGTAATAAAGTATAAATATATTTATATCTGTAAATCAAAATAGTTCAGTAACACAATTTATTTCAATTTAAATTAAAATAAATAATATAAAATAATTACAATATTCAATAAACTATATTAAAACAAAATCTAAATTTAACCTAAAAAATAATAATAATAATAATACATAGAAAATAAAAATACATACTTACAAAAAAAAAATAAAAAATTTTGGGCACCATGCCACAAGACAGCGATTTGGAGGAGCTATTTTTGTTGTAAGTATGTATTTTAAATAAATTATCATTTAAAAAGACCTCCACATCAAATATTGCATCTATCTATATCTAATAATATAATATATTATATATATATATCTATATGATAATTGTATTGATTTTATTAGTTTTGACTGTATCCAAGTTGTTTTGAGAGAACCAATGGAAATAAATTATTTTGATTTTGATTGAATAACTGCTGTATCTAAGGATGGAGCAAGTTACTGGCGCGGGCTACTTGCGCCAGCAGCATTGCACAGCTTACTTGCTTGTAACGGTAAACGGTGCATGTTTCTGAAGCAATGCACTGGCTTGGACTACTTGCGCGAGCAGTACTGCAAAGGTTACTTTTTTGTGCTAGTAAACAAAGCATGTTGCTGGAGCAAGTTACTGGCGCGGGCTATCACGTAACTAGGTAGGTATAGGCCTTGTTCATTTCAGCGTTGGCGCAGTTCTGTAGGCTTTGTGATTTGCCGCGCTGGTACATGCTCGAGTCGCTGAACTAGCATATCTCTTTACGTGGTTAATACACGATGTATGTAACCTGTGCAAGTGCAACTACACGCGCATGCTACTTGCACTGTGTGCAACCCTAACTGCCCGATGCCGTCCCGTGTCTTTATTAAATTCTTTTTTTTTTCTTGGTGTTGCTATGACGACTGTCGTGTCCTCCCGAAGTTTCATGATGTAACAATCCTTCCACTTTGTTGACAATACTCGATATCTTTTATTCATTTTTTTGTTCAGAGTGTTTTACCTAATGGACGAATTCATCACTTGTTGAAAACTTTAACTTTATAAATAGTTTTTTATATATTAAATAAGAAATTCATTTTTCTTACGTACATAAGGAGAAGTGCGCATTAAGCCATTGGTCCCAGTTACACTAATACCAACTTGAGTGATCGTTAAAAAAATATATTGAAAATTAATTCAGACTCGTCTGGACAGTGTGGCAAGTGAAGTTTACATTCTCCAGACTATGTTCTGGAAGGCCTACTGCGTTCTGGGGTCTGTGATGATAATGTACAGATGTTTTACGTGCTAGGAATATAAACCATAATCGGACATATTGGTTTACTGCGAGTTGGTAAGTATGACAACTTGGGTGGTGTTACCATCGAGAAAGCAAGGCGACACGCCAACGGTCTCGCCAAACGGTTCTGCACTTTGGTTCTAAACACGAATGTGATTGGCTGATGCGCCCCACTACTTTGGGGCGGCGGCGCGGGCATTTTAAATACGGTTTCTACGGGTTGCAATGGACTACGCGGCGAACGAGTTTCTTCACTCCGTAGCCACGAATCAGCCTTGGCACACAGGGCCAACAGTGTTTATATGGTTTTAGATCGTAGGCACCTTGAGGTCTCCTTATGAGGCCCCACGGTGATTTGTGCATGCTAGCTTCAGTCTGGGGTCGTAACGATAGACGATTTTTCGATCACCATCTTTAAAAAAAAAGTTGTAAGAGCCATTCCTTGATTTAAAACATTCATACATACATACATATCTTCACGCTAGATCCCTTGCAAGTAGGCAGAGACAATTGAGCGCCAGTTGACACGATCACGACATACCTCTTTCGCTTCGTCGACATTCATCAACCTCTTCATACATGCCCTTTTGTTACGAAAGCTTTTTAATGTACCTTCAGCCAGTGTTTTATTTATTTGATCGTGATATGTAAGTCTCGATCTGCCAGGGCCTCTTTCACCCACAAATTTCGCATTATATATCTGGTTTGTCAATGTTTCATCGCTCATTCTTTCAACATGCCCGAACCATCGTAGCATGCCTATTCTTATTTTTGTCCCTATGCTTTCTTTTATACCCACCATTTTCCTTATTTCGACGTTACGTATGCGGTCCGCCAAAGTGACGCGCATATCCGACGCAACGACCTCATTTATACGAGTATTCTGACATATCCACATCTCGCTTCCATACATCAGTGTTGGTACTAACATGGCATTGTGTATGGCGAGCCGAGCTTTGTCACTGACATTTCGGCTGGCGATCAGTGACCTCAGGGCACTGTTAACACTATTTCCCGCGTTCACTCTTCTTTGAACATCCCTGTCATACTTACCATCCGCAGTGAAAACATTCAATTAAACATTAAGCTCAAAAGCACGCTCTATTCGCTCTAGTAGTATATAATATACTGATTAACTATACTACTTAGTCTCATTATAATACCTTAGTTATTACTGATTGATGACAAATTAGGTTGTGCCTCAAACAACGTTATGGTTGTTAACATTGTTCGATACAAGAGCATTAAAACTTGGCAATGTAGTCCATACTTAGCCGGTCCAGAATTGGGTTACAACTTCCTTGTATCTACTATTTGAACCTCGCATTCACCAAATACAATCTTATTCTCTTCATATTTAGGACTACAATGTCTATAACTGTATAATAACATCCATTCATCATAAGCGATATTCGCTCTTATGCCACAAGTAAATAAGGCTTACAATTATTAGCCTAAAAGCTCCGAAGAGCTCTTAACGACTGATGAATTGAATTATCAACTTTAGACTGAAAATTTGAGGCCTTCTGATTAATCAGATATCAAATAGAAGTCTTCTCTTTGGAAATATTTTAGCTAAGAAGACTTTTAAATTGTGATTGCATAGATGTTATTCTTGGTCTTTAATGTAGGCACATATTTATTTCTTTTTTACAAGATATTTGACGCTGATTCTTATTACCATTTTGTCTATTAAGATTTTGACTTGTGGGGTTGTAATTTTTTTGTAATTATTGTCAATTCGATTTTTTCTTTCTAAAAAGCAAAATTATGTTATTCTTTTATTTTAACATTGTGAGGATTACCAAAACAGCGTCCAAAAAAGTGGGGATACTGAATAAGGTGAAACGGTTTTTTCCGCCCTCACTCAGACTAATGTTTTTAAGGTATTAAAATATTAAAATAGATATAGTATGTTATTCTTAAGAGATAGACATATGCCACCGTAGGCTTTTCTGTAGAACTATATAAGATACACAATTCCACCATACATTATTTTGTTATATTTCAAAGGGTTTAGGCAGTGTTTTCGTTGAAAGCTCCCAGACGGCTTTTTTTTTCCGACACCTCCATCAAATATCGTTAATGTATACAAAACCATAAAAATATATACTTAACCTTTCTCGAAAATCACTTTTTTTTATACTAGCACGTCATGTGACCTTGAGCCCACCTGATGGTAAGTGGCGCGCAAAATCCATGAATGTTAGCAACTGAAGTCAGAAACTCATGACTGACATCATTCCCTATCACTATGCCGGCTTGACTAGATGCCTTTTCACACTTCGCTTGAAGGACTCCAACTTATAGGAAAGTGGAAACACAGAGGTTGGAAGAGCATTCCACATCTTTATCGAGGGATGGTGACTACGGTGTGTGGGTGCATATTCTGACCTGTGCGTGTGGTCCAGTTGCGAAATGGCGAGGGACGGATTAGGTTATAGAGTTCTTCGGAGCACTCACCATAGTATAGCCGGTAGAACACGCTCAAAGAAGCCACATCTCGGCGAAGCTGCAGGGATTTGAGAGTTTCAGATATCCATTGGTGAAAACAGCAAGAAAACCGGTGCAGTAGTTTTTGTGTTTATCGCAAACAGACAGACAGACGCGTGGAGGACTTTGTTTTATAATATTTAGTGATAGAGATACGTATATAGTACTTGCATGTCCTTTATGTATGTATGTATGTATGTATGCACCGCCAAAATTAATTAATAAACAAGATACCTTGAACCAGTAAATATTCTAAGATTTCCCCGCCAACCATGGAGTCATAATATAATAATAATAATATATTCAATTTAACAGATAATTACAATCCATTTTTGTTAGTATACCTATCACTATGTTAGTAACAATGGCTTACATTAAAGTTAGTAAACTAAAATTTTATGTTAGTGCCTTATTTATACTTATTTGTACACGTGTCAATTTGTGTGAATCTTAATAAAGTGATACTGTATTGGACAGTCCACTTTATCCGATATGACCTTAAGCATATTGTTGGTGCTGCCTCTAATTCTATTGACTAGAGTAGCAGTGCGTTTACGCATGATAGCAGAAAAACTATCAACACGATTCTTTGCAAACATTCCGGACGCACTGCAATAACGTGGCAGCCCCAACAATACCCTGAAACCATTATTATACTGGACTCGTAGGGCGCTGTATGCTCGCTGCGTATAGTTGACCCACAGACTGCAGGAGTAGAAGGATTGGTAATATGCCCTAAATAATGTTAACTTAACCTGTTTTGTGCAAAGAATTAAAAAAAAGAGAATAAATAATGAATATGCCTATTAACAAACGAGGCGTCTAAATGGACAAGACAGGGTCTCGAAATAGTCGTACAAAGGGATTTTGCCGTCATGCCCTTAGCCTTAATACAACAGGCCTGAACAAATACAGTCAGCAATTTACACAAAACGACTCGAACGGAAAATGGACCGTTTTAATCAAACTGTACATTTGAAATTCAAGTAATTAATGATAAGTACTTCTCTGTGAAGGTTTGTTTTGCTTTAGAATCTAATGTAGATTGAATAGGTTGTAAACTAGAAGTAATAGTAGTTTTGATCCGTAGATCTTAGACGTGAAGGTTCTGGATTCGATTTCTGGTTATCATGACACAAATATTATGTTTTGGCATTTACACTGCGGTGGTGGCTCGGTTGTAAGAACGCGTACCTTAAATCCTACAAAGGTCGGTTCAAACCCCCCCGGCATGTACCAATGAGAAATACACTTTATTTAAATAAATAAATTTAATTTATATTTAATTTAATTGTTATGTTTCTCGAGTTTGGTACGCTAGAGACATCGACAAGCTTGCCACTTGTCATGATTGGCCTATAGTAAAGTTTGCTAAATTTGAATTCGCTTCTTTATAAAGGTGGTTTCTTACTACCCCGAAAGGGATACGGTCGTGATGATACTTTACCTGTACCTTTACATCGTCATTACAAAAACTTTTTTTTAACAGGCGTCTATATATTTGTTTTATTTCTTAAAAATCTCTCAGACACTATAATGTACTCGTGATTTAATGTTTTCCTTTTTTATTTTTAATAAAATTAATCCACTATTATATTAATTTTTAATTAAATAAATAAATATTTCCAGACAGGTCACACAGCGCCATCTAATTTCCGTGGTAAGCTACGAGGCTTGTGTTACGGAAACTAGATGGTTGATAAACTAACTATTATACTTTTTTTTGTAAATATATACATATTATACATATAAACACCCAGACTGAGACAAATTATACAATGTACAACTTGCCCCCGGTGGGAATCGAACCCACGACCTCCCGAGTTCACGGCAACGTTTGTTACCACTAGACCACGGAGGCGGTCAAATAGCACCTTACAATACATATCATTATTTGAATTGACAATCAGCACACACCCGACCGCTGCGACACATCACTTTGGTGGACGTTAACTAAAGTCCTATCCTTAGTAGGTACACTGGGTGTTTAACTTTGAAATCAACAGAGACGATCGAAAGACTATATAGTAAGCTGGGTCTTACTGCTAAATGTTGAATGATGCAAACTAACCTTACTTCTCTATACTCTACTATATCTCTATACTCAAACTAACCTTACTTCTCTATACTCAACTATATCTCTATACTCTAACTAACCTTACTTCTCTATACTCTACTATATCTCTATACTCAAACTAACCTTACTTCTCTATACTCTACTATATCTCTATACTCAAACTAACCTTACTTCTCTATACTCTACTATATCTCTATACTCTACTATATCTCTATACTCAAACTAACCTTACTTCTCTATACTCTACTATATCTCTATACTCAAACTAACCTTACTTCTCTATACTCTACTATATCTCTATACTCAAACTAACCTTACTTCTCTATACTCTACTATATCTCTATACTCTAACTAACCTTACTTCTCTATACTCTACTATATCTCTATACTCAAACTAACCTTACTTCTCTATACTCTACTATATCTCTATACTCAAACTAACCTTACTTCTCTATACTCTACTATATCTCTATACTCAAACTAACCTTACTTCTCTATACTCTACTATATCTCTATACTCAAACTAACCTTACTTCTCTATACTCTACTATATCTCTATACTCAAACTAACCTTACTTCTCTATACTCTACTATATCTCTATACTCTAACTAACCTTACTTCTCTATACTCTACTATATCTCTATACTCAAACTAACCTTACTTCTCTATACTCTACTATATCTCTATACTCAAACTAACCTTACTTCTCTATACTCTACTATATCTCTATACTCTAACTAACCTTACTTCTCTATACTCTACTATATCTCTATACTCAAACTAACCTTACTTCTCTATACTCTACTATATCTCTATACTCAAACTAACCTTACTTCTCTATACTCTACTATATCTCTATACTCAAACTAACCTTACTTCTCTATACTCTACTATATCTCTATACTCTAACTAACCTTACTTCTCTATACTCTACTATATCTCTATACTCAAACTAACCTTACTTCTCTATACTCTACTATATCTCTATACTCAAACTAACCGATTCGTCGTGTGGGTAGCGCGAAATAAAGACGTGTAATTTAGTTTTTTATTTATTTATTTATATTTTCATGATTTAAAGTGTTTATTTAGTGCCCAAGTAGTTAATAAATAGCTTTTTATACTTTTTGTGTGATTTTTGTAAACATTTGGTTGTTTGCATTGTGCTGACACAACATATTGTTATGTTGTAACATACACACTATTCAAGTCACACTGCTGTTTTTCACCATCACATTTTATACCCAAGATGAACACATCAGATCCTATGAGTGCAATCCGGAGCCTGGAAGAGAAATTGTTGAAAAGAGTGGAGTCCTTCGAAGAGCGGCTCACTGGTGCTACATCTACAGTTTCTGTTCAGCATTTGGCTAAGGATCTTGAACACTTTAAGGACTTTATGCGCGATGCCTTGGCTATTCTACGGGAACAGATACAACACCTAGCCAAGACGACTGATGACCTGGAAAACAGAGGACGTCGCAATTTTCTGCTGTTCCGAGGCATCAAGGAGGTCGACAATGAGAACACAAGTCAGGTTATTTGTGATTTGGCTGCGCAGAAGATGAAGCTAGGAGTTTCCAGCAATGACCTTCAAATATGCTACAGGCTTGGTGCAAATAATGGTGACCCTGAGAAACCTCGGCCAATATTAGTTCGGTTCCGGGACTGGGAGATACGTGGCAAGGTTTGGCACACCAAAACAGTGCTTAAAGGCAGTGGCATTTCCCTGGCCGAGTTTCTGACGGCATCTCGCAGGCGTATTCTCGCAGAGGGTCGAAGAGTCTACGGAATGAACTCTTGTTGGTCCCAGGATTGCCAGATCTTTGTGAAACTGCGTAATGGCGTTAAGCAAAAAATTTTTTCCGAGTCCGAGCTGAAGGAATTCATAGATAAGCATCCGCCTGAGAAACCAGCCCCTGAAACACAAGGCAAGAGATTACGCACAGCACGCACTGCTAAAGGCAAACATTAGTATCTGATACTTTTCCCTTTTGTGTACCGTATACTTACCTTTTGTTTATTCCTTATTATATACTTATCGTTTTCTGTTATATATATATATAGTTTACGAGTCTTAAATTCATTTTACAATACATACATTAATTAACAATAAACTCATAGGTAGATTCAATGTATAGCTAAAAAAGGTAAGTGATGTTTGTCTTTACACGAGTGTTAGTGTGCGTGCCTATCTGTCAAACGCTACGATCCAGTTTACGGCTATGAGTCTTCTTGCGGTTCGAATATATTGTACCGGTGCTAATGTTAAGTCCGTTCTAAAACTTATACAAATTTTATTTCATTTTTGCTCGACAATATTATGTAATTATTTTTAATATTACTTTACCATAATGGTTCTTTTGTTACATAGTGATTACATATTCGTGCTTGCAAATATTCATAGACCCCTATATTTTAATTATATATTTAGTTTTAAGTTAAACATCTAACCGGCAGCAGTCGTGATGAATGTTATTATTTTAGTTCAGTTATTTTTGCATTTTTTTTATTAGTTATTTAAAATCTTATTATTAATATATTATATTTAGTTTATTTATACTACAATATACACTAATATGAATACATCGAATAGTTATTCTTCTTGCTCTGAATCAGACACATTTTTTTCTTGTGAATCTTCCAGTTCAGAGGAGTTTGACGTGAGTGATCCTGTTCTCCTTGGTGAGCTGCTGCGTGATACTTTTTCTCCATTTCCGAAAAATCTGAATGTCTGCCACATTAACGCTCAAAGTATTCCCTGTCATTACTCAGATCTTCTTGCCACGTTCGATAACGATCAAATCCATGCTGTCCTTGTTTCTGAAACGTTCCTTAAACCTACTCTTCCATCTACTAGTTACTCCCTTCCTGGTTTCATTCTCATACGCAATGATCGAACTGGCCGGGGATGTGGTGGTGTCGCTATTTATTTGAGAGCAAGTATAAAATACAAAGTGTTATCACAGTCTCCTTCTATCTATTCTGGTTCCGCGGAATATATCTTCATTGAACTTGACCTAAATTCTGTAAAATTTCTATTGGGTGTAGTTTACGCCCCTCCTACTGTCGACTACTTTAATGCGTTTGAAGGCATACTTGAAACTTATCTACCCTCATATGAACACAATTTGATTATGGGGGATTTCAACACATGCCTTCTCAAAGACGATTCGCGCAGTAGGAGGTTAAAACATATTACTTCTTCCACAAATGTTTCTCTTCTTCCTCTTAATACTACCTTTCATCTGAATGACTGTAGCAGTCTCCTTGATCTCATCCTTACCTCTAACCCCGGGCGTATTTCTTTACACGGCCAACTTCTAGCGCCTGGCTTCTCTCACCATGACCTTATTTTCTCTTCTTACAAAATCAAAACTCCTAAGTATAAGCCCAGGGTCTTTTTACAACGTAACTTCGCCCGTATGAATCTCGAACAGCTTCTGAATGATGCTGCTTGTGCGAACTGGCACGATGTCATGCTGGAGGACACCATGGATGGGAAGATTTCTGTTTTCAACGAAGTTATACTAAAGCTGTATGACAAACATGCACCCATTCGTCCAGTGCGCATGAAAAGACCCCCTGCCCCATGGCTCGATGAGACGATTCGGAAAGCCATGAGGTGGAGGGATTCTCTTAAAAGAAAGCACAAGAGGTCTCCTTGCGATGAAAATTGGAATAGCTTCAAAAAATCAAGAAATCGTGTCAACTTGATGTGTAGGAACGCAAAGCGCCAATACATCCACAATTCTATAGATAAATCTTCTTCACAAAATATTTGGAAATTTCTACGTTCGCTTGGTTTGGGAAAAACTAAGTCCGAATCTATCCTCTCTGTAGATATTGACGGTCTTAATCAGCACTTCTCCTCTCCTCCTGTTACTATTGATCACGCCCTTAAGGCCGTTACTATCTCTCAGATTAGTTCCAAAGCTATCCCTAGAAATAATCTTTTTCAATTTGAACCTGTGTCGAGTGACGAAATCAAAAAGCTTATTCATTCCGTGGCCAGTAAAGCTGTGGGTTTTGACTGTGTGGGTCGCGTCCTTATCATTCCTATTATCAACATTATTCTCCCACTTATTACCCACCTTATCAATTATTCTCTTTTAACTGGGCACTTTCCCACTTTGTGGAAAAATGCCCATGTGGTCCCTATCCCTAAAAAGTCCACTCCATCCGACTTTAGTCACCTTCGCCCCATATCCATTTTACCTTTCTTATCAAAAATTTTGGAACGTGTGGTCCAAAGTCAATTAGCTACCTTCCTAAATAAAAACAATCTTATGAATCCACTTCAATCCGGCTTCCGTCCTTCCCACAGTACGTCTACAGCTCTTATTAACATCACAGACGACATCCGACTGGCTATGAATGATAAAAAGCTTACACTTCTGACCTTACTGGATTTTAGCAACGCCTTTAATTGTGTCGACCACGACATATTAATGGCTGTTCTATGCTCTCTTGGAATTTCTCAGTCAGTGACACAATGGTTTAACTCCTATCTTCGTGGACGCCAGCAGCGTATACATTTGAACGACGATTACTCTAACTGGTGTCCAGTAACTGCTGGTGTGCCGCAGGGTGGCGTATTATCTCCCTTACTTTTCTCGGTGTTTATAAATACCATAGTCCATGTCATCAATTTCTGTTCCTACCATCTTTACGCTGATGATTTACAACTAATATTGCACTTTCACCCGAACAATATTAGCGAAGCTATTCATAAAATGAACTCGGACCTGGAGGCCTTGCGTGTTTGTTCCCATAGTCTTGGGCTTCTGGTCAACCCCGGTAAGACTCAGGTAATGATCCTGGGTTCAAGAGGCATGTTGGACAGACTGGACATGGATTCTCTCTCACCATTATACTTTAATGATATACTTCTTCCTTTCTGTCAATGTGTCAAAAATCTCGGCCTTTATATGACCTGTGATTTGTCATGGGGTTGCCAGGTGTCAGAGATTAGTAAGAAAATCTTTGCCAGCATGCATATGCTGAGACGACTGCAGTATTTCATTCCGTTCAAGGCGAAACTTATGTTAGTAAACTCGTTATTGCTCCCTTTAGTAGACTATGCTGACATTTGTTATCCTGATCTCACAGAAGAGCTGCTAAATAAACTGGATCGCCTTCTCAACTTATGCATACGCTACGTATTTGGTTTGCGTAAGTATGATCATGTATCCGATTTTCGAAAACAGTTAAATTGGCTCAATATCCGTTTTCGCAGGTCTACACATCTTCTTGTCTTTCTTTACTCCATCCTCTACAATCCGATAACACCTTCGTATTTAAAATGTCGATTTGAATTTCTTTGTGACTCTCACGACCGCCCTCTCCGTTCTTCTCAGAATAATCAACTCATTATCCCGTCTCATAGTTCTAGCAGATATTCAGATTCGTTCACTGTGTCATCCGCTCGCCAATGGAACAGGCTCCCACTGACGATCAGACAGGCTCCCTCTGTTCATATTTTCAAACGTTTACTTACCACCTACTTTCTAAACAAGCAAAACAGTGTCTACTAAACTTAAACCCTAACTGCCCGATGCCGTCCCGTGTCTTTATTAAATTCTTTTTTTTTTCTTGGTGTTGCTATGACGACTGTCGTGTCCTCCCGAAGTTTCATGATGTAACAATCCTTCCACTTTGTTGACAATACTCGATATCTTTTATTCATTTTTTTGTTCAGAGTGTTTTACCTAATGGACGAATTCATCACTTGTTGAAAACTTTAACTTTATAAATAGTTTTTTATATATTAAATAAGAAATTCATTTTTCTTACGTACATAAGGAGAAGTGCGCATTAAGCCATTGGTCCCAGTT
This sequence comes from Tinea semifulvella, assembly GCA_910589645.1. NCBI lineage: Eukaryota > Metazoa > Arthropoda > Insecta > Lepidoptera > Tineidae > Tinea > Tinea semifulvella. The sequence goes on from OU342612.1 coordinate 1,918,488, forward strand.
ACACTAATACCAACTTGAGTGATCGTTAAAAAAATATATTGAAAATTAATTCAGACTCGTCTGGACAGTGTGGCAAGTGAAGTTTACATTCTCCAGACTATGTTCTGGAAGGCCTACTGCGTTCTGGGGTCTGTGATGATAATGTACAGATGTTTTACGTGCTAGGAATATAAACCATAATCGGACATATTGGTTTACTGCGAGTTGGTAAGTATGACAACTTGGGTGGTGTTACCATCGAGAAAGCAAGGCGACACGCCAACGGTCTCGCCAAACGGTTCTGCACTTTGGTTCTAAACACGAATGTGATTGGCTGATGCGCCCCACTACTTTGGGGCGGCGGCGCGGGCATTTTAAATACGGTTTCTACGGGTTGCAATGGACTACGCGGCGAACGAGTTTCTTCACTCCGTAGCCACGAATCAGCCTTGGCACACAGGGCCAACAGTGTTTATATGGTTTTAGATCGTAGGCACCTTGAGGTCTCCTTATGAGGCCCCACGGTGATTTGTGCATGCTAGCTTCAGTCTGGGGTCGTAACGATAGACGATTTTTCGATCACCATCTTTAAAAAAAAAGTTGTAAGAGCCATTCCTTGATTTAAAACATTCATACATACATACATATCTTCACGCTAGATCCCTTGCAAGTAGGCAGAGACAATTGAGCGCCAGTTGACACGATCACGACATACCTCTTTCGCTTCGTCGACATTCATCAACCTCTTCATACATGCCCTTTTGTTACGAAAGCTTTTTAATGTACCTTCAGCCAGTGTTTTATTTATTTGATCGTGATATGTAAGTCTCGATCTGCCAGGGCCTCTTTCACCCACAAATTTCGCATTATATATCTGGTTTGTCAATGTTTCATCGCTCATTCTTTCAACATGCCCGAACCATCGTAGCATGCCTATTCTTATTTTTGTCCCTATGCTTTCTTTTATACCCACCATTTTCCTTATTTCGACGTTACGTATGCGGTCCGCCAAAGTGACGCGCATATCCGACGCAACGACCTCATTTATACGAGTATTCTGACATATCCACATCTCGCTTCCATACATCAGTGTTGGTACTAACATGGCATTGTGTATGGCGAGCCGAGCTTTGTCACTGACATTTCGGCTGGCGATCAGTGACCTCAGGGCACTGTTAACACTATTTCCCGCGTTCACTCTTCTTTGAACATCCCTGTCATACTTACCATCCGCAGTGAAAACATTCAATTAAACATTAAGCTCAAAAGCACGCTCTATTCGCTCTAGTAGTATATAATATACTGATTAACTATACTACTTAGTCTCATTATAATACCTTAGTTATTACTGATTGATGACAAATTAGGTTGTGCCTCAAACAACGTTATGGTTGTTAACATTGTTCGATACAAGAGCATTAAAACTTGGCAATGTAGTCCATACTTAGCCGGTCCAGAATTGGGTTACAACTTCCTTGTATCTACTATTTGAACCTCGCATTCACCAAATACAATCTTATTCTCTTCATATTTAGGACTACAATGTCTATAACTGTATAATAACATCCATTCATCATAAGCGATATTCGCTCTTATGCCACAAGTAAATAAGGCTTACAATTATTAGCCTAAAAGCTCCGAAGAGCTCTTAACGACTGATGAATTGAATTATCAACTTTAGACTGAAAATTTGAGGCCTTCTGATTAATCAGATATCAAATAGAAGTCTTCTCTTTGGAAATATTTTAGCTAAGAAGACTTTTAAATTGTGATTGCATAGATGTTATTCTTGGTCTTTAATGTAGGCACATATTTATTTCTTTTTTACAAGATATTTGACGCTGATTCTTATTACCATTTTGTCTATTAAGATTTTGACTTGTGGGGTTGTAATTTTTTTGTAATTATTGTCAATTCGATTTTTTCTTTCTAAAAAGCAAAATTATGTTATTCTTTTATTTTAACATTGTGAGGATTACCAAAACAGCGTCCAAAAAAGTGGGGATACTGAATAAGGTGAAACGGTTTTTTCCGCCCTCACTCAGACTAATGTTTTTAAGGTATTAAAATATTAAAATAGATATAGTATGTTATTCTTAAGAGATAGACATATGCCACCGTAGGCTTTTCTGTAGAACTATATAAGATACACAATTCCACCATACATTATTTTGTTATATTTCAAAGGGTTTAGGCAGTGTTTTCGTTGAAAGCTCCCAGACGGCTTTTTTTTTCCGACACCTCCATCAAATATCGTTAATGTATACAAAACCATAAAAATATATACTTAACCTTTCTCGAAAATCACTTTTTTTTATACTAGCACGTCATGTGACCTTGAGCCCACCTGATGGTAAGTGGCGCGCAAAATCCATGAATGTTAGCAACTGAAGTCAGAAACTCATGACTGACATCATTCCCTATCACTATGCCGGCTTGACTAGATGCCTTTTCACACTTCGCTTGAAGGACTCCAACTTATAGGAAAGTGGAAACACAGAGGTTGGAAGAGCATTCCACATCTTTATCGAGGGATGGTGACTACGGTGTGTGGGTGCATATTCTGACCTGTGCGTGTGGTCCAGTTGCGAAATGGCGAGGGACGGATTAGGTTATAGAGTTCTTCGGAGCACTCACCATAGTATAGCCGGTAGAACACGCTCAAAGAAGCCACATCTCGGCGAAGCTGCAGGGATTTGAGAGTTTCAGATATCCATTGGTGAAAACAGCAAGAAAACCGGTGCAGTAGTTTTTGTGTTTATCGCAAACAGACAGACAGACGCGTGGAGGACTTTGTTTTATAATATTTAGTGATAGAGATACGTATATAGTACTTGCATGTCCTTTATGTATGTATGTATGTATGTATGCACCGCCAAAATTAATTAATAAACAAGATACCTTGAACCAGTAAATATTCTAAGATTTCCCCGCCAACCATGGAGTCATAATATAATAATAATAATATATTCAATTTAACAGATAATTACAATCCATTTTTGTTAGTATACCTATCACTATGTTAGTAACAATGGCTTACATTAAAGTTAGTAAACTAAAATTTTATGTTAGTGCCTTATTTATACTTATTTGTACACGTGTCAATTTGTGTGAATCTTAATAAAGTGATACTGTATTGGACAGTCCACTTTATCCGATATGACCTTAAGCATATTGTTGGTGCTGCCTCTAATTCTATTGACTAGAGTAGCAGTGCGTTTACGCATGATAGCAGAAAAACTATCAACACGATTCTTTGCAAACATTCCGGACGCACTGCAATAACGTGGCAGCCCCAACAATACCCTGAAACCATTATTATACTGGACTCGTAGGGCGCTGTATGCTCGCTGCGTATAGTTGACCCACAGACTGCAGGAGTAGAAGGATTGGTAATATGCCCTAAATAATGTTAACTTAACCTGTTTTGTGCAAAGAATTAAAAAAAAGAGAATAAATAATGAATATGCCTATTAACAAACGAGGCGTCTAAATGGACAAGACAGGGTCTCGAAATAGTCGTACAAAGGGATTTTGCCGTCATGCCCTTAGCCTTAATACAACAGGCCTGAACAAATACAGTCAGCAATTTACACAAAACGACTCGAACGGAAAATGGACCGTTTTAATCAAACTGTACATTTGAAATTCAAGTAATTAATGATAAGTACTTCTCTGTGAAGGTTTGTTTTGCTTTAGAATCTAATGTAGATTGAATAGGTTGTAAACTAGAAGTAATAGTAGTTTTGATCCGTAGATCTTAGACGTGAAGGTTCTGGATTCGATTTCTGGTTATCATGACACAAATATTATGTTTTGGCATTTACACTGCGGTGGTGGCTCGGTTGTAAGAACGCGTACCTTAAATCCTACAAAGGTCGGTTCAAACCCCCCCGGCATGTACCAATGAGAAATACACTTTATTTAAATAAATAAATTTAATTTATATTTAATTTAATTGTTATGTTTCTCGAGTTTGGTACGCTAGAGACATCGACAAGCTTGCCACTTGTCATGATTGGCCTATAGTAAAGTTTGCTAAATTTGAATTCGCTTCTTTATAAAGGTGGTTTCTTACTACCCCGAAAGGGATACGGTCGTGATGATACTTTACCTGTACCTTTACATCGTCATTACAAAAACTTTTTTTTAACAGGCGTCTATATATTTGTTTTATTTCTTAAAAATCTCTCAGACACTATAATGTACTCGTGATTTAATGTTTTCCTTTTTTATTTTTAATAAAATTAATCCACTATTATATTAATTTTTAATTAAATAAATAAATATTTCCAGACAGGTCACACAGCGCCATCTAATTTCCGTGGTAAGCTACGAGGCTTGTGTTACGGAAACTAGATGGTTGATAAACTAACTATTATACTTTTTTTTGTAAATATATACATATTATACATATAAACACCCAGACTGAGACAAATTATACAATGTACAACTTGCCCCCGGTGGGAATCGAACCCACGACCTCCCGAGTTCACGGCAACGTTTGTTACCACTAGACCACGGAGGCGGTCAAATAGCACCTTACAATACATATCATTATTTGAATTGACAATCAGCACACACCCGACCGCTGCGACACATCACTTTGGTGGACGTTAACTAAAGTCCTATCCTTAGTAGGTACACTGGGTGTTTAACTTTGAAATCAACAGAGACGATCGAAAGACTATATAGTAAGCTGGGTCTTACTGCTAAATGTTGAATGATGCAAACTAACCTTACTTCTCTATACTCTACTATATCTCTATACTCAAACTAACCTTACTTCTCTATACTCAACTATATCTCTATACTCTAACTAACCTTACTTCTCTATACTCTACTATATCTCTATACTCAAACTAACCTTACTTCTCTATACTCTACTATATCTCTATACTCAAACTAACCTTACTTCTCTATACTCTACTATATCTCTATACTCTACTATATCTCTATACTCAAACTAACCTTACTTCTCTATACTCTACTATATCTCTATACTCAAACTAACCTTACTTCTCTATACTCTACTATATCTCTATACTCAAACTAACCTTACTTCTCTATACTCTACTATATCTCTATACTCTAACTAACCTTACTTCTCTATACTCTACTATATCTCTATACTCAAACTAACCTTACTTCTCTATACTCTACTATATCTCTATACTCAAACTAACCTTACTTCTCTATACTCTACTATATCTCTATACTCAAACTAACCTTACTTCTCTATACTCTACTATATCTCTATACTCAAACTAACCTTACTTCTCTATACTCTACTATATCTCTATACTCAAACTAACCTTACTTCTCTATACTCTACTATATCTCTATACTCTAACTAACCTTACTTCTCTATACTCTACTATATCTCTATACTCAAACTAACCTTACTTCTCTATACTCTACTATATCTCTATACTCAAACTAACCTTACTTCTCTATACTCTACTATATCTCTATACTCTAACTAACCTTACTTCTCTATACTCTACTATATCTCTATACTCTAACTAACCTTACTTCTCTATACTCTACTATATCTCTATACTCAAACTAACCTTACTTCTCTATACTCTACTATATCTCTATACTCAAACTAACCTTACTTCTCTATACTCTACTATATCTCTATACTCTAACTAACCTTACTTCTCTATACTCTACTATATCTCTATACTCAAACTAACCTTACTTCTCTATACTCTACTATATCTCTATACTCAAACTAACCGATTCGTCGTGTGGGTAGCGCGAAATAAAGACGTGTAATTTAGTTTTTTATTTATTTATTTATATTTTCATGATTTAAAGTGTTTATTTAGTGCCCAAGTAGTTAATAAATAGCTTTTTATACTTTTTGTGTGATTTTTGTAAACATTTGGTTGTTTGCATTGTGCTGACACAACATATTGTTATGTTGTAACATACACACTATTCAAGTCACACTGCTGTTTTTCACCATCACATTTTATACCCAAGATGAACACATCAGATCCTATGAGTGCAATCCGGAGCCTGGAAGAGAAATTGTTGAAAAGAGTGGAGTCCTTCGAAGAGCGGCTCACTGGTGCTACATCTACAGTTTCTGTTCAGCATTTGGCTAAGGATCTTGAACACTTTAAGGACTTTATGCGCGATGCCTTGGCTATTCTACGGGAACAGATACAACACCTAGCCAAGACGACTGATGACCTGGAAAACAGAGGACGTCGCAATTTTCTGCTGTTCCGAGGCATCAAGGAGGTCGACAATGAGAACACAAGTCAGGTTATTTGTGATTTGGCTGCGCAGAAGATGAAGCTAGGAGTTTCCAGCAATGACCTTCAAATATGCTACAGGCTTGGTGCAAATAATGGTGACCCTGAGAAACCTCGGCCAATATTAGTTCGGTTCCGGGACTGGGAGATACGTGGCAAGGTTTGGCACACCAAAACAGTGCTTAAAGGCAGTGGCATTTCCCTGGCCGAGTTTCTGACGGCATCTCGCAGGCGTATTCTCGCAGAGGGTCGAAGAGTCTACGGAATGAACTCTTGTTGGTCCCAGGATTGCCAGATCTTTGTGAAACTGCGTAATGGCGTTAAGCAAAAAATTTTTTCCGAGTCCGAGCTGAAGGAATTCATAGATAAGCATCCGCCTGAGAAACCAGCCCCTGAAACACAAGGCAAGAGATTACGCACAGCACGCACTGCTAAAGGCAAACATTAGTATCTGATACTTTTCCCTTTTGTGTACCGTATACTTACCTTTTGTTTATTCCTTATTATATACTTATCGTTTTCTGTTATATATATATATAGTTTACGAGTCTTAAATTCATTTTACAATACATACATTAATTAACAATAAACTCATAGGTAGATTCAATGTATAGCTAAAAAAGGTAAGTGATGTTTGTCTTTACACGAGTGTTAGTGTGCGTGCCTATCTGTCAAACGCTACGATCCAGTTTACGGCTATGAGTCTTCTTGCGGTTCGAATATATTGTACCGGTGCTAATGTTAAGTCCGTTCTAAAACTTATACAAATTTTATTTCATTTTTGCTCGACAATATTATGTAATTATTTTTAATATTACTTTACCATAATGGTTCTTTTGTTACATAGTGATTACATATTCGTGCTTGCAAATATTCATAGACCCCTATATTTTAATTATATATTTAGTTTTAAGTTAAACATCTAACCGGCAGCAGTCGTGATGAATGTTATTATTTTAGTTCAGTTATTTTTGCATTTTTTTTATTAGTTATTTAAAATCTTATTATTAATATATTATATTTAGTTTATTTATACTACAATATACACTAATATGAATACATCGAATAGTTATTCTTCTTGCTCTGAATCAGACACATTTTTTTCTTGTGAATCTTCCAGTTCAGAGGAGTTTGACGTGAGTGATCCTGTTCTCCTTGGTGAGCTGCTGCGTGATACTTTTTCTCCATTTCCGAAAAATCTGAATGTCTGCCACATTAACGCTCAAAGTATTCCCTGTCATTACTCAGATCTTCTTGCCACGTTCGATAACGATCAAATCCATGCTGTCCTTGTTTCTGAAACGTTCCTTAAACCTACTCTTCCATCTACTAGTTACTCCCTTCCTGGTTTCATTCTCATACGCAATGATCGAACTGGCCGGGGATGTGGTGGTGTCGCTATTTATTTGAGAGCAAGTATAAAATACAAAGTGTTATCACAGTCTCCTTCTATCTATTCTGGTTCCGCGGAATATATCTTCATTGAACTTGACCTAAATTCTGTAAAATTTCTATTGGGTGTAGTTTACGCCCCTCCTACTGTCGACTACTTTAATGCGTTTGAAGGCATACTTGAAACTTATCTACCCTCATATGAACACAATTTGATTATGGGGGATTTCAACACATGCCTTCTCAAAGACGATTCGCGCAGTAGGAGGTTAAAACATATTACTTCTTCCACAAATGTTTCTCTTCTTCCTCTTAATACTACCTTTCATCTGAATGACTGTAGCAGTCTCCTTGATCTCATCCTTACCTCTAACCCCGGGCGTATTTCTTTACACGGCCAACTTCTAGCGCCTGGCTTCTCTCACCATGACCTTATTTTCTCTTCTTACAAAATCAAAACTCCTAAGTATAAGCCCAGGGTCTTTTTACAACGTAACTTCGCCCGTATGAATCTCGAACAGCTTCTGAATGATGCTGCTTGTGCGAACTGGCACGATGTCATGCTGGAGGACACCATGGATGGGAAGATTTCTGTTTTCAACGAAGTTATACTAAAGCTGTATGACAAACATGCACCCATTCGTCCAGTGCGCATGAAAAGACCCCCTGCCCCATGGCTCGATGAGACGATTCGGAAAGCCATGAGGTGGAGGGATTCTCTTAAAAGAAAGCACAAGAGGTCTCCTTGCGATGAAAATTGGAATAGCTTCAAAAAATCAAGAAATCGTGTCAACTTGATGTGTAGGAACGCAAAGCGCCAATACATCCACAATTCTATAGATAAATCTTCTTCACAAAATATTTGGAAATTTCTACGTTCGCTTGGTTTGGGAAAAACTAAGTCCGAATCTATCCTCTCTGTAGATATTGACGGTCTTAATCAGCACTTCTCCTCTCCTCCTGTTACTATTGATCACGCCCTTAAGGCCGTTACTATCTCTCAGATTAGTTCCAAAGCTATCCCTAGAAATAATCTTTTTCAATTTGAACCTGTGTCGAGTGACGAAATCAAAAAGCTTATTCATTCCGTGGCCAGTAAAGCTGTGGGTTTTGACTGTGTGGGTCGCGTCCTTATCATTCCTATTATCAACATTATTCTCCCACTTATTACCCACCTTATCAATTATTCTCTTTTAACTGGGCACTTTCCCACTTTGTGGAAAAATGCCCATGTGGTCCCTATCCCTAAAAAGTCCACTCCATCCGACTTTAGTCACCTTCGCCCCATATCCATTTTACCTTTCTTATCAAAAATTTTGGAACGTGTGGTCCAAAGTCAATTAGCTACCTTCCTAAATAAAAACAATCTTATGAATCCACTTCAATCCGGCTTCCGTCCTTCCCACAGTACGTCTACAGCTCTTATTAACATCACAGACGACATCCGACTGGCTATGAATGATAAAAAGCTTACACTTCTGACCTTACTGGATTTTAGCAACGCCTTTAATTGTGTCGACCACGACATATTAATGGCTGTTCTATGCTCTCTTGGAATTTCTCAGTCAGTGACACAATGGTTTAACTCCTATCTTCGTGGACGCCAGCAGCGTATACATTTGAACGACGATTACTCTAACTGGTGTCCAGTAACTGCTGGTGTGCCGCAGGGTGGCGTATTATCTCCCTTACTTTTCTCGGTGTTTATAAATACCATAGTCCATGTCATCAATTTCTGTTCCTACCATCTTTACGCTGATGATTTACAACTAATATTGCACTTTCACCCGAACAATATTAGCGAAGCTATTCATAAAATGAACTCGGACCTGGAGGCCTTGCGTGTTTGTTCCCATAGTCTTGGGCTTCTGGTCAACCCCGGTAAGACTCAGGTAATGATCCTGGGTTCAAGAGGCATGTTGGACAGACTGGACATGGATTCTCTCTCACCATTATACTTTAATGATATACTTCTTCCTTTCTGTCAATGTGTCAAAAATCTCGGCCTTTATATGACCTGTGATTTGTCATGGGGTTGCCAGGTGTCAGAGATTAGTAAGAAAATCTTTGCCAGCATGCATATGCTGAGACGACTGCAGTATTTCATTCCGTTCAAGGCGAAACTTATGTTAGTAAACTCGTTATTGCTCCCTTTAGTAGACTATGCTGACATTTGTTATCCTGATCTCACAGAAGAGCTGCTAAATAAACTGGATCGCCTTCTCAACTTATGCATACGCTACGTATTTGGTTTGCGTAAGTATGATCATGTATCCGATTTTCGAAAACAGTTAAATTGGCTCAATATCCGTTTTCGCAGGTCTACACATCTTCTTGTCTTTCTTTACTCCATCCTCTACAATCCGATAACACCTTCGTATTTAAAATGTCGATTTGAATTTCTTTGTGACTCTCACGACCGCCCTCTCCGTTCTTCTCAGAATAATCAACTCATTATCCCGTCTCATAGTTCTAGCAGATATTCAGATTCGTTCACTGTGTCATCCGCTCGCCAATGGAACAGGCTCCCACTGACGATCAGACAGGCTCCCTCTGTTCATATTTTCAAACGTTTACTTACCACCTACTTTCTAAACAAGCAAAACAGTGTTTCTTAAATTAATATTACATTTTATTTTTGTGTTAATTTATATATATACTTTTTTATTAATCATTTACTGTTTATTAGTGTGTAGGCTTATTTTTAGCTTTTTATAGTTATATGTATGTATTCATGTATTTATTTATTCTTATATGTATTATTAGTATGTAGTTTATAATAATAAATTTGCACCCACGCATAGTTTCTCCACACTCCCAAAGGTTGGTTGTTAGAAAATGCCTGGCCATTAAGCCCGCCTATGTACAATTTTAGTGCAATAAAGTATTTAAAATAAAAAATAAATAACCTTACTTCTCTATACTCTACTATATCTCTATACTCAAACTAACCTTACTTCTCTATACTCTACTATATCTCTATACTCAAACTAACCTTACTTCTCTATACTCTACTATATATCTCTATACTCAAACTAACCTTACTTCTCTATACTCTACTATATCTCTATACTCAAACTAACCTTACTTCTCTATACTCTACTATATCTCTATACTCTAACTAACCTTACTTCTCTATATTCTACTATATCTCTATACTCTAACTAACCTATTTTGTGTAAATTTTTCATAATTCATTTATTTCTTATAAACAATAGGTTTTACATTTCTGTGATGTTGTACAGTGTAGTTAGTGTTGTACTCTATGTTTAACAAGTACAACCATCTATTAATACGGTACAATATAATAATAATAATTATATTAATATCTATGTACATATTTTTTTAAATACTTACTTACATATACAATAATATTAATGTCAAATTTGGAAATTATAATTTTATAGCAAGCGATTTATCTTCTAGAAAGTCCCGCACTGAATAGTAGCACTTGTCTATCAGCATGTCATGTCAGTGAGTTGTTTTTTAAATTTATGATTTGGAAGTAATTTAATGTCATCACTTATTTTGTTATATATTTTTGGAGCCATACAAAATACACTTTTCTGCATGTGTGTTGTTTTGGCTATCGGTATTATTAACTTATTTTGGTAACGCAGTGTGCGTTTGCGATTTTGGGCGTTATTTGGGAACAGTTCTTTATTATTTCTTATAAAATTAGCTTGTTCCAGAATATAGAGACATGGAACGGTGAGTATTCGTAAGCATTTAAAATGAGGTCTACAGGTTTCGGTCGACTTAAGTCCACATAAAGCCCGAATGCACCTTTTTTGAACTCTGAAGATAAATCTTTATCGGTAGAGTTTCCCCAGTAAATTATTCCATCGCGCAGAATCGATGCTATATGGCCATGGTATGCCATCACTGCCGTATCAATACTGCTGATTAAGATAAGTCTTTTGAGTACAAATACATTTTGTTTTTTTTTTAATTTGTATTACCAGTGTACTTCTCAAATAAACGTATTTATTATTATTATGAAAGGCAATAAGCTAACATAAGCGGCGAGGATAGGTTAAACATTATCTGCATAAGCAACTTCGTCCACGTGGAATAGGGAAATTTGGCATTTTTTTTAAAAAAAGCTACCTAACTATAGCAAGCTAGAACTTTAAAATGACGAAATTTCCATATAAAATATCATGTGCTTTCTTAGGCTGTAGACTAACTATCCCTGTACTGAATTTAATATAAATTGGTTTAGTAGTTTAGGCGTAATTGCGTAACGTAAGTCATGTCTCAAGCGGTGTTATTTTTATAGATATACAAGTACCATAGCAAGCTTACAATATTAGTTTTCTTTGAAAGTCAAAATTTGGCATTTGACATCATTGCATATACTTTCTAAGACGAAATTAAATAGGTGGTATGCGGACTGATGGATGGTTCGTGCCGATAAACCCTGTAAAGTGTATCCACACGTTTCTGGATCAGGCTCGAATTGCCGTCATGCCCAGTCGAGCCGGCATAGTGCTAGGTACTGATGTCCGTCATGAGTTTCAGTTGCTTAACATTCATGGAACTTGTGCGCCTCTTACTATCAGGTGGGCGCGATGTCACATGTCCTGTTAGTATAAAAAAACACACACAGACATACAGAGTTACTATCGCATTTATAATATTATACTATTTCCATTTCTTTATTTTCTCGTTGACAGATCTAATTTGATAGTTGTAGTGTTGTGGCCAAATAAGTAATGATATCGATCATAACAAGATATAATTGACTGGCTCCAACGTCGCCGCGTCGTGGCAAAAATGTGGATAATACTTTATTAAAAGTAAAATTAGTGAATATTTTAAAATCTAAAAAAAGCCTCCCTAAAAGATATGTTATCGACGAAATAGCTGCCGAATGTGGCCATTGGGTTCTTTGACTTCCGCCGTATTATTGCCAGTACAATGCTTTAGAACTAATATGGGCACAAATCAAAGGACACGCCGCTAGAAACAATACCCACCCCCCTTTACGGCAAACAAGATGTTAGATTTATTAAAAAATGCATGTGCGGAAGTAACTGCCGTAAACTGGGAAAATGTTGTGAGAAGAACCCAGAACACTATAATGTCGGATTGGGAAATTCATGTGGCATTCGATAATTTAGAAGAACAGGAACTTATAATAAATGTTGAGGAGAATTCATCGAGTGACAACGACGATTCATCAGATTTTGATTAAAATGAATATAAATTACCGGTCGTTATAATTATTTCGTTTCATTGTCGAGTACCTACCTATACCTACTTATTTTACAACAGCTATACTTATTACAATAGGCATGGTGTCAGTGGTAAAGAATCAATTCATTAAAATATCGCTATACATAAAAGATGATAAAAAGGATCAATATTGTATAAAAATGTTGAGGTTAATAATATATTTAAGTTTAAAATATGCCGTCTAAACCTTCAGTTAAAACTATGAATGACGTCACAAATTTATATACAATATCGATACAATATAGATATTTCAATCATAACATCACTATTCATATTGCCATAGAATGTAACTTAATTAAAATGTTGGTTATTTATCGTACTTTAAAAAAAATACTGCATATATGGACTTAATTTGTCTTGGATGAATATTATATGGGATAAAGGAACAAAATTAGGCAGTTGTCGTATTTTTTATACCTCGCATTTAAAAGTTTATTTTTGTGTAATATGCGCAGTTACATTCTACAGGAACTGTCATTGAGAAAATAAAGAAATGGAAATAGTATAATAAGGATAAGCGCGAAAGCGAGACACACAGAAAGACAATGTATCATTCACATCAGTAATTTTAGTATGGGTTCTGCGAAAATCGTTTTGAAAGTTCCATGCTCTGGTTGTTAAAAGTTGTTCGTAATAACTTCTGGCCTGTTCAACAAGCACTGTATAGCTCCATACATTACTCATGATGTCGAAAAAACATTTATTTTCTTAAGTTTGCTTATGTAGAAAATTCAAACAATTTAATCGCCAATTAAACCTATTTCCTCCTTCCTCCTTGCGTCGTATTTTTTCATTACTATGTGTATGTAATTAATTTGTGTTTTATATAGTAATAAATCATTTCAACTATCTATTTTCTTCGTAACATTCTGCACCCGCTTTACGGCATTAAGCTCGCCTATGTACCTGCACTTGTTTTGGTTTTGTTCAATAAAGAATTTATTATTATTATTATTGTTATTACTGAGATGAATTGATGTGCGTCTTGATGGTACTACGCCACCCGTTCCTATCTTTGGCAGCATGCACAGCATCATAGACGCTAGTGTTGGTGGTGGAGCGGATTTGGTCAGAGCACCTTACCGGGCTTCGGCCTCTTGGTCTCTTTCCCTCCACCTTGCCAATAACAAGGAGTTTTTCTAGGTTATCTCCTCCCTTTCTGGCAATGTGTCCGAAGTATTGGAGTATCTTACAAAGATGAGGTGGGTAGCCTAGGCGATTAATACTTGTATGATAAACTTATGTAACTTTTCGGTATTTAGCAAATTAATTAGTTAGTTGTAAGATAATGCCTACCATTAAGTTCGCTCTTGTACACTACTTTTGTGCAATAAGGTATTTTATTATTATTATTGCATATTTATGTAGCAGAAACTATCTACGTGACGTTGCGCTGTGCGGTCGTTATGATAGTTTTTGACGCTGTGTATTTATATTTTAGCTGAATTTAAGCACATTTATCTGTAAGTTTTAATATTATTAATCAAAATCCTGAGTGATTTGAAATTAACTAATTTATTATTATTATTCCTGAAAGGTCGTATCTAGAGGACATTATTACTTATAGTTTATTTTGTATTATGTTTGGTTTATATTTATTTTAATTTTTACTTTTAAATAAATATAAATAATAAATAAATATTTCCAGACAGGTCACACAGCGCCATCTAGTTTCCGTGGTAAGCTACGAGGCTTGTGTTACGAAAACTAGATGGTTGATAAACTACATATTATACTTTTTTTTGTAAATATATACATATTATACATATAAACACCCAGACCGTTTAGTTATTAAGAATAATAATAAAGTTATACGATAGTGGAAATGCTTGTGCTCCGCCTCACACCGCAGAGGCTTTTGACAGAATTAGATTTCTGATGGTTAATAATGTCCAATATCTCATTTGAGAGTGGGGAATTTATTCCCGCACATCATTTGTATCAATTTATTATCTCGAGTAATTGTATTGAGCTCGGAGCGTAAAAAGCGAATAAATTACCATTATTAAAAAAAAACGACAAGAGTTACGAGTATTTGCGTTGCGTTATTCGCTTTAGGGTTGATTTTTCAATCGTCAGATAAAATTAGTTTGTTTGGAAAATAGTTAATTTAATCAGTTATTATATTTTAATAATAATTATTTTTAATTACTTTTTTTAATGACAATTATTTTGTAATGTACCATCACGACCGTGCCTTACAGGTTGGTCTAAAACCACGCTTTTGTAACGAGCGAGTTCACATTTAGCCAACTTTACTATATGCCCATCATGACGAGTGACAAGTCGATGTCTCTAGCGTATCATACTCGAGAATTTTCAGAAATAATTTAAATAAAATATTGTCTCCCTACCATGAATGAACCCGGAACATATTTATTGTTGTTGTGTAATTCTGTATTTGTTTCATTTGTAAATCTGCTATAGCTGAGTTTTTCTTACAGATTCCTTTCACAGTTTGATTAAACATTAACAGGTCACTGGTATTTGCTAAGCTGTTAGTCTTCTGCTAACAGCTTACTCCTTGGACCACTTCGCTGCTTAGTCTTCCACTAACAGGAGTAGAATCGTTCTAAATAATTTAAATTATGACGCGTCACAAATGCCTGTAATAGGTTTACGTGAATAAAGATATTTTGACTTTGACTTGACTTTGACTTTGAACCTCCGTGTCTAAATCCATAGACTTAACCGCTAGACCACGGAGACAGTATTTTTTTTTACTTTGTAGTAAATTAATATATGGTCCTTCGAGCCGGATTAAATCTGCCAAATTAGGTATCCGAACGATAGTATTTTGTCTTAAGACATTTCAAATATGACTTTTAATGTTTGATCGAGCTATAAAAATCCTAAGTAAGTAATAAATCCAGAAATAGATGGTAACATAGAGAATTTTGCGTAAATCCAATATTACGTTTCCAAAAAAGAAACCGTCTTTCCGGGAAATATGCCCGATTACCTTCTTGGAATGACTTAATATTCAATAATCCAATTTAAGCGACTTATTTGAAAGTGTTTTCTAATCGATCTGGAAGTTAGTTTTGATCTTTGACTATGAGTAAAGACCAGTAATTTTAAAACTCTTTAATAATCAAATATCTAGAACACAGTCCCAGACCTCCACTGCTGAAATTAAGCTTTACAAAAGAACAATAGCAATTAAAGAAGTAAGAGAAGGATACTTCACTTCCGGTGTGGTCAGAAACCACGTATTTAAAGAAAAAGATTTACATTTAGCCAACTTTACTATAGGCCCATTATGACATGTGGCAAGCTCGTCGATGTCTCTAGCGTACCTGACTCAAAAAGTATTACAAATAAATTAAATTAATTATTGTGCCGACCGGAATATCTACCGTCTTAACCACTAGACCACAGATGCAGTAAAAGTTTCAGATTTAATTATTTATTGCCTTAATATCAACTTTGAATCTTTTGCTGTTATTTTGTAAGAGATTAGGAATCCTTCATCGACATTGAATGAATTATTATAATACATTACAAAAAACAAAAAAAGTATGTGAGATGTTAAGAATCGAATAAAACTCACTAGGCCAAAGAAATGCAATTAAAAAAAAAATACATGAAGGCCCGGTGTTACTTATCATTCAACCAATTTTAGCAATCGAGATTATTTGATCGAAGTGAAAACCTCTTAAAGTAAATGATAAAATAATATTATCTTAACGTAATATCGGTCTTATTTATGCCTTCTGAAAAAAAAGCTATCGGAAAAGAAAATCTTCAAGTCTTCATAGTAGAGAGTAAAAAAGCCTGATTCGTTCCGAAAGAAACTCGGCCCGTAGGACCAATTTTAAATAAATGGTATAGGATGAGATATTTTGAAATGTTTGACGTTTATTATTGAGCGTAAAAATGATAATAAATAAACAGTAGACTATCTCATTAAAAAGTCCTATGATTTAAATCATAAATAATTTTAAATTTTATGTACTCATAAGTATCCGCTTAAAACCTGTACCGAATACGTTCACACTCGTAACGTATTTATTTACATCACATATTTTACATCACATCGCAGCCCTTAGAACACAGAGTCCTAGACTCCGCTGTTGCAGATAGGCGTTTCAGAATACAATTCTGTAGAATTTGACCTACACTCGCCACGCTGGCCACACGGGTTGGCGAAGGTCTAATATAGGTCAAATATAAAATTTTATGGGCCGAATATATATTGCTACTAGGCACTGTCTAAAAGCCATCTTATTTAAGTAGAAGGAACAATAAATTTATTTTGTTTGTTCGCATCAGTGCCTCTGGAGCTGTCGTAAATCATGATTACGAAGCCCGTTTGTCATATAAGTATAATAGATAAGGAGAACTTCATATTTACTTTCCATTAAGAAAATCTTATTGGTTACTTGGTGATGTTGCTGGTAATCAATGGAATGGACTAAAACAAGACACTAAAGTGTACGGCAGCCGAGATGTGGCTTTTCTGAGCATGTTCCACCGACTACACTAGCTTATGTTAGTCACTTCGCTGCTTTTTCCCATTTTAGATTATGCATATATCTGATATCCTGATGTCGCTGAAGAGCTACTGAATAAACTAGATCACTTTCTCAACTTATGCATTCACTATGTATTTGGTTTGCGTAAGTATGATCATGTATCTCATTTTCGAACTCAATTGAAATGGTTCAATATTCAATTTCGCAGATCTGCCCGTCTACTTGTCTAGTTGTATGGTATCCTGAACAATCCTCGAATCCTTGTGCGATACGCCCAACCTCTATCTTCGTTCTGTCCCATTCCACTCCTCTAGCAGATATTCAGATTCCTTCACTGTGTCTGCAGCCAGTGGAACAAGCTACCCCTGACCATTAGACGGGCACCATCTGTAAATGTTTTTAAACAATTAGTCACTAACTTATTTCTTAATAAGCAGGAGCACACTGCATCCAATACACATTAAATATTTGGCACGCAATATGTTTATGTCTGTTTATTTATTTGTATGTATGTACTCGTATATGTTCGCGCGGTGGTGGCTCGGTTGTAAGAACGCTTTCCTTAAATTCGACAAAGGTTGGTTCAAACCCGGTGTGTACCAATGAGAAATAAAATTTTCTTCCGCACATTACATTACATATTTATTTATATATTCGTGGGAAAATTTACAGCCTTTACAATATTATGTATACAAAAAATATCTAATCTTAAAGCCTTACAAATTTTCACTGTTAGCTATAATGAAAAATAATAAAAATAAGAACCAACAAAATCAGAGAGAATAACAATGAGATATGAAATAACAATTGCATTTGTATACTGATCCCGTTTTACAACTTAAGAATTATACAATATAATAATTATATAATATACATTACATCCCCTTGATTACAGCGTCCTAAACCTCCACAGCTGGCGATGGGCCTTCCAGAACATATAACTGGAGAATTTGTCCTACACTCGCCACGCTGGCCAGACGGCTTGACGAGGATATGATGTCATTTTTTATTGACAATTTATTAACGATTCCACAAGTTGGTATTAGTGGAACCGGGACCGATGGCTTTACGTGATCTCCGGGCACGGGAACGGTGGTGTGTATGACAAATGTACGTAAAAAAGTGAGATTCTCATTGGTACATGCCGGGAGGGTTTAAACTGACCTTTGTAGGATTTAAGGAACGCGTTCTTGCAACCGAGCTACCACTGCGCATATGTACTAGGTTTTAAAGTGCAATATAGTATTTCAATTAATAAAAACAAATAAGTTAAATTATCATATACAAAATTATGTACCAGAAGACGCGATATTTGATCGATTTTATGAAATCATACTTGGATGATATCTTAACCCACTTATCGAATTATTTATTTAACTGGCTTCTTTTCCCGTCTTAAGCTTTTATGGTTGCTTGAATTTTCTTTTCCCAGATGTTGACTTAAGTTGGGATTAAGATTATTTTTAGAAAATTATTTTTATAAGTGCCTTCTTTATCGTTTTTTAAGGCACTACATTTTTAAGATAAGCTATAAAATGAGTTTTAAGCATGGAAAAATTACGGTTTTTTTTTAAAGTTTGTTGCCGGTTAAGGTTCTATCGGGCTGACAATGTGTACTTTAAGTCTACAGAGTATGTCTTGTTTCAAGCGGTGTAATTTATATATATATATCACCATAGCAAGCTTACAATATTAGTTCCCCTTGAAAGTATAAATTGGCATTTGACATCATTGCAAATGGTACATACTTTTAACGAGAACAACAAATAGGTGGTAGGCGGACTGATGGTGGTAATACGCCTATTCTGCCGGAGCGGGGAGGTGTCCACCGTTCGTGCCGATAAACCGTGTAAAGTGTATGCACACGTTTTGGGGTCAGACTCGAATTGCCGTCATGCCCAGTCAAGTCGACATACTATTACGGATTGACGTCAGTCATAAGTGTCTAATTCCAGTTGATAACTAACATTCATAAACCTTGCGCGCCACTTACCATCAGCCTTCATATTTAAAAAAAAATATTATTCAATATCTATATTTATTTGTTTGTTTTTTGTAAATTTACTTTTCTATCTTCTTTTTTTTCTATCTTTTTGTTATATTTCTTCTATTTTTCCTTCTTTTCTTTGACACCTAAGTATCAATAATAAAGTAGGTTTCATAGTTTTGACCTTATACTGAACACGAAATGTGACATTGCGCCCACCTGATGGTAAGCAGTACGCGAGGTCCAAAAATGGGAGCAACTCACGCCGGTCACCGCGACCGACATCAGTCTCTACCACTATGCCGGCCTAACAAGATGCTTTTTCACACTTCGCTTGAAGGACTCCAGGTTATAGTGGGGAAACACACAGGCTGGGAGAGCATTCCACATCTTCAGCGTGCGACAGATGTAAGAGTCTCCAAATTTATGAGTACGCGTAGGAATAGTGGGTAAGGTATGTGGATGCATATTTTGGCCTGTGCGTGTGGTTATATTAATTATATATTAACCTCTATGTTCTGTGGAAATTAATAAATAAATAAAAAATTAGGATGAATCATTTCTCTTGGAATATAATGTTATGTGAGTCGAGAGGTATTGACAAGTAAATGTTCAAGTCTGATGTCTATTTGTATTGTCAATATATTAACGATTCCACAAGTTGTATTAGTGAAACCAGGACAGACAGCTTAACGTGCTCTCCGAGGAATGAAAGCAGAGGTGTTGTAAATCTATGTCTAATGTACGTAAGAAAGGTGTATTTCTCATTGGTACATGCCGGGGTTCGAACCGACCTTTTATTTATTTATTTAATTAGGATCACCAACAGAGTACACATTGAATCCAATTCTATCAATAGAAGCAAACAGTAAAAAAATCATTAGTAAATGGTACCCCAGTAACAGGTGACCACTTTTAAGGATGTTAAGAGAATTGTTCTTACACCGAGCTACCACCGCTTTCACAGGATTGCAAGATGATAACAATAATTATATTAATACCATGCATCGTAGACAAAGGAGCATTAGGAACACAATACAGAAAATAACTTTATTCGAAGTCAAAGAGTTCAAGTTTACATTTTATAAGTAGGTATAAAACAAATATTTAACGCAGATCATAGAGTGACGTAAACTATCCACCAGTATTTGTAAAACTCTACAACCCGAACGAAGAGTACCTGTGTTCCGGGAAGCAGTATTCATTGAGTGCGGAATGAGAATGATTCAATAATATCTTATGACAAACTTTACCGGATATGTGCGCCACGAAAGAAGCGGCCTGACGTCTATCATAGAGTGCCATAAATTACAAATCTGTAGGACACGTACACAATAAAGACTTTTCTAATAGAAAAATAGGCCAAAACTACCCCAAATGAAAATAATGAGCGCAATATTGAATTGAGAGGAAGCCTGACTTTCTCAGTAAGTATTTTTCATCACCTCAATTTGAACAACTGTATCGCCTAATGACACAGAGAAACGTGATCGTCAGCCGAAGCATTCGTTCTTGATACTTATTCTTGTGATGCAGCCAATTCGATTCAGATTCAATCGTAATATTGACATGTGAATATAATAATAATATTGTTAAAGCATAAGTACAATACTTTCGTAATGATACAGTTTGTTAGTACAGTACTTAAAAATTGTTAGTTGTACAAAGAGTGTATTACAGCAGACTTGCTAACTCCACACCACGCTACTTGTGTTACGGGAGTTAGCTATTCAACTATATAGAGTTGATATATATTTGGTTTGCGTAAGTATGATCATGTTTTCAAATTTCGTAAAGAGTTAAAGTGGTTCAATATCCGCAATCGCAGATCTGCACGGAGCCTGTCTGATTGACAAAGGTGGTTCCAGTGGCGAGCTGCAGAAACAGTAAGAGAATCTGAATATCTGCTGGAAGAGTGATGAGGAATTGAGAGTTGATTGTTGTGAAAAAAGCGAGTCACGAAGGTACTCGAAACGATCACTTAGATGAGGGGGCGTTTTGGGAATATTAAGAATGCGGTATAAGAAGGTACAGATCTGCGAAAACGGCTGTTAAGCTACTTTTATTGAATACCAGGGAGACATGATCATACAAGCCAAAAACGTTCTTACAACCGGACCATTAAAGTATAAATAAAATAAAATAAAATAAATGGATATTGTTACAATTTAATTTGGTATAAGAATACACCTTTGTCCTTCCTAGACCCAATAATAGGAGCATTAATGTTATTTTTCCTCATTTCACCGTTGGTCGGCCATTTTTTACGCCACCTATATAAATGTGCTTTTCCGTTTAATACAGTTACCTGTAACATTAGATTAAGTAATCCTTTTTTTTTTTTCAATATTGGTTTTGCGGACTATAGCCAAATTATTGAAAATCATTGACATAAGGCATTTGACATCATTGCAATTAGCACATACTTTTAATGAGAACATAAATGGTAGGCGGACTGGTGGTAGAAATTTTCGCAATCTGCCGGTAAACCTTGAAGAGTTTATTCACAGGTTTCGGGATCAGGCTTGAATTGCCGTCATGCCGGCACAGTGTTAGCCATGAGTATCTGATTCCAGTTGGACCTTGCGCGCCACTTACCATCAGCTTACCATTAACGGACGGACATTGTTAACGCCGCGTTAGAAATGTTTTATTCCGTTAATTATTTATAAAGAAAAGAAGGCAAATTTCTAAACATTCCAAGGGTTTACCGTGAGGGTGCCGAGTCCATCGTGTGTGGGTAAGAGATGAGAAGAATGATGTCTCGGGCTTGCGACCGACAATCGGCTGGTTTACAAAGGAACATATATTTTCAGAACATATATTTGGAGAACTTGGCCGATACTCGCCATGCTGTTCGGACGAGTTGTGGTAGAGAATACGTTCATGATATTATGCTCGCCTATGTATGTTTTCTTATTTAAGTTATTGTACGTGGCAAGTTGTGTGTATTAAGGATAGCTTGTAAATTATGTGTGGCGTTTTGTTAATTTTGTCAACTAATGTAATATCTGGTCTATCCTAATGTATTGTTTTATCTGTGAGAATGGCTCTGTCAAAGTAAAGCTTATGAGACTTGTTTTCAAGAACGACGTCAGGAGTCTATTTGTAGTAGGCCCATGAACGCTTCAAATGTAAGTTTGTATTTGTGAGCTAATTTCTGTCGAATTATGTTAGCTACATGATCGTGTCTATGTTTGTAAACAGTTTTAACTATAGTACGACAGGAGCCTGTTTATGTTGAATATTTTCTGGTGAGCTTCTGCAACGTCTAATGTGACTAGCAATCATAAATCCTTCAGTCTCTGGAAACACTTCGTCACAACTTCGTAGCCATTATTATCATTATTATTATTGTGATTTTTTAAAGAATCTTGGCATTTAGCCGGTCAACCTGATGATGTTCATGGGCCTCAGCCAAATGAGCATCATGCTTCTTTAACTCCAAACTTTCTAACTATACGGCAAGTATTAAGGATTGTAGCTTGCAATTGTCTGTATGTGTACTGTTATATGTTGATAGTTTTGAGGCTGGCATGTAATGTTTTGGGTATTACTCCAGTCGTAGATACTAGTATTGGTATAGTTGTTACTTTTTCTAATTTCAGTTGGGATTTAAGCTCCATTGCAAGGTCTAGTTTTTTTTAGTATGTGCATTTATTAAATTATGAGTGTTAATTACGGCTATATTTAATAAATATGCTGTTTTGTTTTCTTTGTTTATTAAAGTAATGTCAGGTCGGTTGTAGTGTACTGTTTTGTCAGTTATAATCGTTCTGTCCCAGTAGAGTCGAATATTGTCATTTTGCAGAACGGTGCTTGGCTTGTATTTGTATTATTATTATTATTAAATACTTTATTGCACTTTACTTAAAAGTATGTACAAAGGCGAACTTAAAGCCATTTCGGCTTTTTCTACCAGCTAACCTTTGGGAGAGTGAGACAGTATAAATATGTGGGGTGCAATTCTAACCAATAAGTGTAACTGACTAACTAGTGTGAAACTGATGAGTAACTGTTAATGCTGCTAATGAAAAAGCTGCTGTACCGCGCTAATCTGATCACCTGACAGATGACTATCGAAATACACCAAAAGTCAAATCACCTGACGTACATGAACAAAAGACTTCGATATCTTATTGATTCCCTCACAAACTGGAGGTTAATAATACCTTTGAAATTTGACACATAGGATCCAATAGCGAAATTCGATTTAAACAACCAATATTGAAAATAAATATCTGCTGTATATGAAGATTTTGTAAGCTCTATTTGTACTAGAAAATAGGATCTTCCTTACCTGGGAAACTTGAACCGTCCCTCGTGGGGGTGTAGCTATAACATTTTACACATAAAGCTGTTTACACACTATCAATGATTTGTAAGAGAGGTGGTGGATCGGTTGTAAGAACGCTTTTCGTAAATAAAAAGAAACCTAAATAGGTCGGTTAAAACCGCGGCATGTACCAATGCGAAATACACTTTTATTACATATATTTGTCATTTATTTACATCACCACCGTTTCCGTGTCTCGAAGAAGACCATAAGGCGTCGGTCCCGGTTCCACTAATACCAACTTGTGGATTTGTTAATAAATTGTCATTAGAAACATCAGTAAAGTGATATCAGAACCTCGCCAACCCGTCTGGCCAGCGTGGCGAGTGTAGGCCGCATTTTCCAGATCTGAAATGCCCATCTCCAACAGTGGAGTTCTAGGACTTTGTGTTTTAGGCGCTGTGATGATGATGAACGATTTGTATGGTTGTAAGCACGCTTTTCTTAAAATCCTACGAAGGTCGGTTCAAACCCCCGGCATATACCAATGAGAAAAATAAAAAAAACAAATATGTTTTTTTTTTTATACTAGCACCAAATGTGAGTTCCATGAATGTTAGCAACTGGAGTCAGACACTCATGACTAAAATCAGTCCCTTACACTATGCCGGCTATTACGACCTTGCACGCCACTTACAATCAGGTGGGTACAAGGTCACATACCGTTATAGTATTTAAAAAACAACTAACAACTAGTGAAATCGTTAAAAAAATGTCATTGACATCAGATCCTTGCCAACCCATCTGGCCAGCGTGGCAAGTGTAGGCCGAATTCTCCAGAAGCTCTAGAAGGCCCATCTCCAACAGTTTTGACGTCTAGGCCTCTGTATTCTATGGGCTGTGATGTGATACACTCTTTACCTTGGTACATTGTAATTGTGATATGAAGCTCTTATTTTTTTTTAGTGTGTAACCGCCTACACCTTATGTATTTAACCGAGTTCTTGAAAACTATCCGTTTGCAGAACATGTGTGCAAAAGTTTTGACATGATCTTGAATAGGTGTACTTTAAGGGTTAAATATTTTACTTGATAATATAATGTGGGTAGTTTGCTAAAGTTTTTGCGACTAGACACTTGAACATGTCCAACTTTGCTGTAAGCTTACAACAAAGTCACATAATTTATTACAAGCAATTTGACATCTAGGTCGATATATTCGTACAGACTGAAATATACATACTGTAGTTACTACGTGCGTAGATATTATTCAAAAACCAATGGATTAATTTACCTCATTGGTTCGCGCCCGCGCATTTTTTTTATGTACCTACTAAAATTATTTATTATTTAATATTAAGCTTCAAGAGTAATTGTCTTTTTTTTTTTTACATCAGGAAATCCCTACCGGATATCCCCGCCGAGTCGGGGGACAAGGGGGAGGTTATGCCGGGCTCGCACCGACTAAAACCTGATGGTGTTCCTCAAGACGCCTCGTGTTGAATGGCGGACGGCGGGGAGCAATATGCAAACGACCACCGCCCGCCGGCGTCGCCCGCTAGTGTGCGGGCGCCTTCTTGGCGAGGAGGGAGAGAGAGAGCGAGTCTCCTCCCTCGCCTTCAGAGAGGCGCGCGGGAACGACCGCACGCGCCGTCTCGTGGGGCCCTATGTGAGCGATGTCACCCCCGCGACACCACTCGGGCCCCTCAGGTAGGCAGGAGGGCGGCGTACTGCCGCCTCCTGCGCTGCCTCTCCTCTGGCGGAAGGGAGGGGCGTTCGGGTCGTCTTCCCGCTCCTGTTCCGCCGCCTCCTCCTGGAGCAAGGTGTGCTCACAGAAGCAGGCCACAGGAGAGTAATTGTCTCCGCCAACAAACTGTGGTTACAGTTTGGTGGGCTATTTCAATAATTTATATGTATTGGAAAGTAAATAAATGATAGTTTTTTTTATTTTTTTTATATGTGTTTCAATATAATGGATTCCGTTATGTACTGTCAGATTTAGCTTGACTTTATCAGAGCATAGCTAGAGTTTACGGATTAAAACAACAAAGAACTAATTTTATATTATACTCATACA
The DNA here is from genome assembly GCA_910589645.1 of Tinea semifulvella. Lineage (NCBI taxonomy): Eukaryota > Metazoa > Arthropoda > Insecta > Lepidoptera > Tineidae > Tinea > Tinea semifulvella. The sequence continues at coordinate 1,944,190 of OU342612.1, forward strand.
TTTCTCACGGTCCAAAAAGTAAAAAGGTCAGCCCAAAGTTAAAAGTACTACGTGTGATTTTAATTAAACACGCAAAGCCCTAACAATGGCGGTGGCGAAGTTGTTGTGAGTAAAATTGTGTAATTACCCACGCACCTACCTTCTGGCATCCCAAACATGTGACCTCAATTCACACCAGCGAGCCTGCATACTTGTGACATCCACACACGATCAAGTCAAGTCATAAACACGTCTTTAAAAACTACCTCCGACATTCGGGCTTGTAGTAAAGTTGGCTCTGACGAACACGTTCAATTTATTGTTCTTAAATTAGCAGAGGTCTTTGCGTTTTATCGACCTTCGGGTTGCACATGGTTAATGTTATTGGAATATTTTATTTTATATTTATAGTTATTATTATTATCATTTTTATTATTCATTTATTACAGCCCCTAAAACAGCGTCCTAGACTGTTTGAGATGATCTTATATGTATTTTATTTTATATGTATGTATATTATTATTGTTTATATGTGTAGTTTATAAGTATGTATTTGCATGTAGTATTAGTAAGTAGATATGTAAATATTATTTATTTGTATGTGTACGTAAGTATGTATTAATTTATATATGTCATTATATTGTTCAATTAAGCCTGTAATTGCACCTACCTTTCATTGTTTAATTGCTCTTGTTGTCCCGAAGGTTTGACTGTCATAGAATGCCTAGCGGCATTAAGTCCGCCTTTGTACTTTGTGCAATAAAGATTTAAATAAATAATAAATAAATTAATCTTTGATATGAAGATATCTGGAGAATTTGGCCTACAATCGCCAATGTAGGCCAAATTATCTAGATATGTGGAACGCCCATCTCCAACAGTGGAAGTCTAGGGGCTATATCGAATAGGCCAACCCATCTCTCTAAGGTATATCGCGTAAAGTTCTGTTAAAATTATAAAATCTATTATGTGCATACATATTTCTTTTTAATACATAATATTGTAAATAATTATTATTTTTCCAAAAATAAAGAGAATTACATTAAAATCTTAAATGATAATGGTTGCTAACCATCTTAAAATTGTTATAGATCCTAAATAGTTAGTCTAAATGAACAATGATAAGAGAAACCTCAACATGATTTTCAAATACATATTCGACGATACAATATACAATATAGTTAGTCGTCATTTTTTTTTTATTTCCACATAATGGCGTCTGGTTGTCGCCTTAATGAAAATTAATGTCATACCTTCAGTGACACTCGCGTGATGGTAACGTATCAATTGACGTAAAAATCATCAAAATCGTTCAACACGTTTGGTCTCCAGTGTGCCACAAAGAAACAAACATACATACATAGGCAGTCAAACCATCAATGTATATAGATAGGCTCTCAATCATATAAAAACGTTCCCGTAAAACCAATCGAATTCATGTAGCTGCACCAACAGCCGCGAGATAGCAAGCGTCAAGAGCGCCTAATATTAATATTTATATCGAGTAAAACTAGTCTTTTTGTATGCATTGTGATATAATTTCCAATGAATAAAGCATGTGGCATTATCCTTGCTTGAGAATTGCCCCCCAAAGTTTGTAGGTACACAAAGCAAGCGGCACGTTTTTAAGAGTGCGTTTTGTATTGAATAGGCTTATCTATATACATCGATGAGTCAAACACATAACCCTTCTTTGCGCCCCGCAGTCGGGCAAAGCGACGTAATCGTGTGTGGCCAGCTGACAAATATTTGCTAATAATATGTTAAGAATGTGAAACGAAATTACAGTTCGGATCATTTGGGGAAAGTATTAACAGGCGTTATGATTGATTGGTAAATATAGCGAGCCTTTGGTAAAACAGCCTGAAATTAAAATTACATTTATATTCACACTGACCGAAATGCCATTCTCTGTGAAGTTTTGTAAAAGGTAACCTGTAAATTAAAAATTTATATGAAATAAAAGTGGTGGCTTGGTTGTAAGAGCGCTTTCCGTATAATACGAAAACGGTCGGTTCGTATTTACCAATGAGAAATAAACTTTTCTTAGGTACATTTGTCATATAGTCACAACACCACTGTTCCCGTGCCTCGGAGAGCACGTTAAGCCGTCGCTCGGTCCCAAAAAACAAGTAAAACAGATACATAAAAATACAAATACGTAAGTAGGTTATATATTACTGGGAAATTCTCATGGATACATTTGAACACCATTATAGGATCCCAGATGAACTAGCTGTATCAGCCTATAGGCCCGACATCTTAGTGTTTTCTCGGAACTTGAAAAAAGTTATCCTTATTGAACTTACCGTTCCGTGGAAATCAAATATTCCAAAAGACCACAACATAAAGTGGAATAAATATTATGATCTCACAGAAGAAATGATCAAGAAGACTCAGCTTTACGCAGTGGAAGTTGGTGCGAGAGGAGTTCCAGCAAAATCTTTGCATCACTTACTGAAAGAATTGGGCCTAAGCAGATCTACCGTCAATACATTTATGGAACGAGCTTCCAAGACGGCATTCACGGAATCATACAGTATTTGGTTGGGTAGGGAGAGAAGAAGAATGGTGGATGGTAAGCGTATTATCGCGCAATAAAAAAAAAGGAGGCCCCCTTTTCTTAAATCAGCCTATTGTCGATCGCAAGCCCGAGACACCATTCTTCTCATCTCCTACCCACACACCGGCACCCGCACGGTGAATCCATGGAATGCTTAGAAATTTGTCTTCTCCTCTCCTCTTCTATATGTATATATACAATAATACATATAAAATAAAACTACTCATGTGATGAAGGAAGTCGCTCGTTGTGAAAGTGTGAATAAAGAGAGTGGCAATACAATAGAAGTAAAAAAATCAGTTTAAGTTAAAGATTGTACACCCCATTCTTGAATATAGCACGACTAGAAGCTTGTCTAATATCCTCAGGTTTCATTTCATAGATTAACTCATTCTATACAAAGTAACAAACTCTAATAGTACCTAGTTAATATGTGTTAGTCTAGTCTAAGATGTATAGACCCCAGCTTAAGTCTAGCTAATGAGGTATCAGCGGTAAATTAATATTGATCAAGGCCCGATCAGATAAGGCAGGTTTGGCCAACCTTTCGAATCGGCAAACTGAAGGATAACCTTTTCGTTAATGACCGTGATAAAGTTTACCTAAACCTGTCTTGAGGTAAAATTACATGACAAAAACATTATACGAAAGGATTCGGGATTCAGTTAGTGCGAAAGGAATTCTAAGAAACCCAGTGAACTGATATTTTTTTAGACTAGCACGACCTTGCGCCCACGTCCAAGGTCCATAAACGTTAGCAACTGGAATCATAGGCCCATAAATAAATAAATATTTCCAGACAGGTCACACAGCGCCATCTAATTTCCGTGGTAAGCTACTAGGCTTGTGTTACGGAAACTAGATATTATACTTTTTTTTTTTGTAAATATATACATATTATACATATAAACACCTAGACCGAGACAAATTATACAATGTACAACTTGCCCCCGGTGGGAATCGAACCCACGACCTCCCGAGTTCACGGCAACGTTTGTTACCACTAGACCATGGAGGCGGTCATGACTGACATCAGTCCCTAACACTATGCCGTCTTGGGTGGGCAAATTACCACCACCAATCCGTCTACCACCTATTTGTTGTCTCGTTGAAAGTATGTGCCATTTGCAATAATATGAAATAATTTATTTGTCAGGTTACCTACCATGGGATGTAAATTGTTGTATGTAATTATATTACATGCTTCGGTATTTCTATCATACAAATATTTATTTAGTCACATGACTTTGTCGAGATAATAATAAAAACATTTATTATGTTATTTAGTCGCAAACATTATTAGTTGACTTCGTTATTTACGTCAAAGGTTGCGTCACAATTACAAAATATTATTCAATTCTCAACTCTATAAGCGCTGGACCTTGAGTGCGGCTGTTCAAATATCAACTTTAATAGCGTGATATATATATAGTTAACGGATTCCATTATATAACGTTTGCGCTTAATTAACAAAATAGAGCTGCAGGATTTATTTTACTCAAAATTTAAACAGATTTAGTGGCAGCTCTGTTATAGTAACTGGAGGCTTAATAAATATCTTTATTGCCATTGCATAACAATGCCAGATGTCAAATGCCAATTTTCACTCTCAAAGAGAACTAATATTGTAAGCTTGCCATGGTGATATTTATATAAAAAAAAACACCACTTGAAACAAGATTTCAAAAACAAGAATTACCGCTTATATAGTTTTTCTTCCTTAGATGTGTTTTGTAATAAAAAAGGGATCATCAAAAGAATGTTTACCCGTGTTAACCTTTATATAACTATTATTTTTACCAAAGTAACTTCCGTATAAAAGAGGGTCATACCTGGTTTTGTCTTCACACACTCGTGTAGCTCAGCATTTTCAAAAAGTAAAGCTAACATAACAGAAAGACTATAGTACTTCTATACTGCAATTCGGTAAACATACACGTAGTCTTCTCGGAATCTCCGAGAACGTGTGAGTACTACAAATAACCCTCATTTACGTCTCATAACAACCAGATAAAAGAAATAGATTTTCTCCTTTGACTTGTATGTAAAGTCCATGAGTTTCATCATAATCAACAAGAAAGAACTGAGTATGGTAACGAATAGCATTTGGATTTACAATAAGCTACTATAAGCTAATCCAATACCTAATTCTGTCATAGCTCGAGATCTGAAGATGCCTACTATGGAGGAGTTTGTCGTCGGCCTGACTAGACGTATGTTCTATCGGGCCGACAACGGACACCTCAAGCATCTCCAGAATATCGCTCCATCTTGCGCTCGGCCCCCCAACGGAAGACCACTTCCTAGAGAAGTGAACCCTCATTTACGTCTCCGAACAACCAGATAAAATAAATTTTCTCCATTGACTTGTATGTGAAGTCTGTGAGTTTCATCATCATCATCAAGAACTGAGCACGGTCTACGAATTGCATTTGGATTTACAAAACTAAAAGAAGGCTTACAATATGTGTAAAGATTGATTTAAAAAACAAACGATCGAATGCTGACTCTTGAATTATGCTTTATCAAATTATTTTTTATATTTAACTGCCTCCGTGGTCTAGCGGTTAAGTCCGTGGATTTAGACTCGGAGGTACCGGGTAGAACGCTACCCGTACACACAACTTTACCTAATTGTAGAGCAATGAATTACAATACAAACATCAAAATATATATAAAAAAAATCCTACAATTATAATTATAGCTGCTGTAAATAGGCGTTGTTATCTTATCAAGTAACGCACAAATATAAAAAATGTAAATGTCACTTAAGAGTATATCTGCTGTAAAGATAAGCTTTAGAGTAAAAGTAAAGTATCATCACGACTGTTTCCCTTTTGGGGTGGTCAGAAACCACGCTTATAAATAAGCGGATTCACATTTAGCCAACTTTACTATAGGCCAACCATGACAAGTGGCAAGCTCGTCGATGTCTCCAGCGTACCAAACTCGAGAAATATCACAATAAATTAAATAATAATTAAATGTGTTTTTTAACATTAATAAATATTTTTGAGTCTAAATCCATGGACTTAACCGCTAGACCACGGAGGCAGCTATAAGCTATAGCAATACAAATATATAAAATTACACTTCAAATTATCGCTGCTGTAAAATGGTCCTTTGCCTCTATATATATATATATAAATATATATATCTATAATTTACATTTTATGACAGATCCCTTTGCTCTTCACATCTAGTTCCATTATAGACGTCCACTGTTGGAGATGGGCCTTCCAGAACATACTCGTATATCCGGAGAATTTGGCCTGCACACGCCACACTGGCCAGGCGGGTTGGCTAGTCACGGGAACGGTGGTGTTGTATTACTACGACAAACGTACGTAAAAAAATCTCATTGGTACAAGCCGGGGCTCAAACCGTTAACTTTTTTCTTTGTTCGATCGGTAAGCAACCGAACGACCAACGCTTTTTTAAAGTTCGGTATATTGAAGCAGTGGGTTTTTTTTGTAACATAAATAAACATTTCATTTCATTTCAATCGAATTAAGACCAGAAACCAAATAATTTAATTTGCGAAAACATTTTAAATATTAAACTGGAATGGCGCGAGAATCGTTCCCTGCCTCCATCCATTGGTTGGTAATCAAACTGAACAAATTCTGATTGCATCCGCTGCCTTGGAAGCGTTCAATTACTGCAGTCTAAAGGCGGGGAATTAAATTTAACCGCCAATAGACTACAAATCTAATGCATTTTCTTTGTCCAGTTAGTCGGCTGTCCAATTTTAAAACCCAGCAACTGACATAGTATAATTATAGCTCTTTTACGCTCCGCCAGGTTAAGTTTAGTTTTAGTTTAGATACTTTTTAATTATTTATTCAATACCTTTTGTAAGTTTTATTTTACTAATCATGGTATGGTAGCGAATGAATAACAGCACAGAACAGCCTTCGTCTACTACCTACACTAATCCTATTATTCTACTAGTTTTCATTTCATATACGTTTTAATTTTAATTTTGTATTTATCTCTTCTATATAACTTTCATTAGAAAGCGATTGTTTGGTCTATGTCAATTACAGTCTCCCAGTTTTAACCCCTGCGTAGACAAGACAGTTAGGTATTACTATGTAGATTCGACTGTGATCAGCATACACCTGCAATTTGTATTCTTATGTAGTTACGGAATCACTACATGTCTAGCAGTGCCGAGTGTGGAGATCACTGTAATATATTTTGCTTGTAAATTCGTTTTTTGACATTTTTTTTTCTTTTTAATAGATGCTGTGGTAAAAGGGCTACTGTTATACTGTCTTCTGATGACAAGAATTTCCGGCAGGTCAAAGTCAGGCAATTAGTAAAATTGTATTTTATTTTTAAAAATATATTCATATTTATGTAAAACTGAGCCGATTTTATTTTGTTCCGAAAAAAGTACGAATCTTGTTTGTATGACGTAATTATTTAAAGGCAAATACTTTTGCACCAAAATTGTACAACGCCCGCATAGGGCTTAATTGCTAGAATCTATGTATGGGTGTGTAGTTATTGTGATAAACTACATACTAATAATACATAAAATAATAAATATATACATAAATATAACTTTAAAATATAAACATAAGCCTACACACTATATAATAAATAATGATAATAATTTTGCTTCTTTAGAAAGTAGGTGGTAAGTAAGCGTTTTAAAATATGTCTGATCGTCAGTCGGACCTTGTTACACTAACCGCAAGCGGATAACGCGGTGAACGAATCTGAATATCTGCTGAAAATATCAAACGGGATTAAAACTATTTTAAAATTTTAATTCTCTAGATACAAGGTTTTTAAATACGACAGTCCATAGATGTGTTGTCAGCTGACAATGGAGGCGAAATTGCTGTTTATCTGAAGAATTCTGTAATACCAAAACGGTTTAACTCTGTAGTGGTTACTTTTACAACTACACATTTCCGTGCGGGTACTGGGTCCAAGCTTGTTTTTTACTGCACAACAAAATTTAGAGATTTACATCTGTGCACACTGACGATGTTGCATGCTCCCCCAGCTAATGTGTTTCCTCATTTCAATTACCTGAAGACCTTTAAGCAAAACTAATTAAAAACCCTATTACCTATACAAGGTAATTCTCGTTTATTATTAATATTTATTTATTTATTATAAACTTTATTGCACAAAGTACAAAGGACCTAATGCCGCTAAACATTCTATACTGGTCAAACCTTTGGGACAACTAAAGCAGTTACAAAAAGATAAGGCAGGTGCTATCATAACTAATATATTCAGCCCAAGTAAAATCTAATTCCGAAAAATAATATATATTGCGTAGTTTCATCATTAATATCATGTAGGGACTCATATCGATAATCCTTAGTTGACGTGACAAAAGCGGACGTGACCTTTGGCCAAGATTCCGAAGCAAGCGACAGATGTCTGAACTGTAATATCATTACTAGAAACGACAATGCCAATCAGATAATAATAATAAAATAATAAAAATGTTTAGTTCTCTCATAAAATACATACATACCTATTAGATATTGTACCCAAAAACAAAATATATGTTTAAAACAATTAACTTGCCGAACATGAGAGCTGGTGCCTGAACGGGGTACCTAGAAGGTACCTGTATAGGTCACCAGTTAACACTCCTCGGACTAGCAAGTATGTTTAATTTTAACATTGTTAATAAATAAACAGTTATCTTATATAATTTTAATAGTTAACTATAATACACAAAATGAAATAACAATTCACTCTACTTCACTACGATTATCATTTGCTCAGTCTCATGATAGATTTGACGCTGGAGCCATTCAGCTACAACTCTCTTGCAAAACATTTATGTTTGTATGGCACAAGCGATACCGCGGCATCAAAATGATTGTCTCTCGTCTACTCATTGCGACTGCGCGTCACAATTGTGACTAAAAACAAATAAATATGGGGGCAAAATATCCGGCTCGAATGACCAATTTATGTAGGGGTTCCAATGAAACTCCACATTTGTTAGCCATATGTAAAGTGATGATGACAAGCCCTAAAGTATCATCACGACCGTATCTCTTGCGGATTAGAAATCACGCTTTGAAATAAGTATTTACATTCATAACTTTATAGGCCGGGCATGACAAGACTTCAGAATTGTCACAAACAAATTATTACGATCAAATAATTAAAATACTGGCTGAAGGTACCTTAAAAATACTCTGTAAAAAAAGGTTCATAAATTTCGACGAAGGTATGTCGTGATCGTGACAAGTAGCTCTCGATTGCCTGCCTACCTTGCGGGGGATCTGGCACATAAATGTTCTCGACCAAAAACTGAAAGATATTATAAAGAAACAACATTTATCAGCGTAGGAAAATATTGATGAATGCGACACTACAAGTGTAAGTATGTAGATACTTGTCTCTCAGTTCGAAAGCGTACTTGACTTGTGAATAGCGCACGTGACCTAAGGTTGACCTGAGATGGAAGCATGTTGCGCAACGATATAAGTCGTGGAATTAAATATAATGACTAGGCAAATATGGGAAATGTTTTTGACTATATGTTGGCCCTAAACTTCAAGGTAATATTTATTTATTTATTTAAGGACAACCAGTGGTCGGTTACATTATTACTTAAAAACTAGGACATTGATTCGACGATAAATGTACTACCTTTAGGTGCCAAAACATGCACAAAATTAAAGTAGTAGGTAATAATGGATAATAAAAATAAAAATCAAATCAAATTAAATTAAATTCTAAGTTTAAACATACAAAAAGCTTAATAATAAATATGAAACACATCTAAAAAACATAAAATATTGTACTTAGTCTAATTTAATATTATTATTATTATTAGAAACAAAGTATCTTAACATTTAACTTAAATTTTGAAAGCGAATCGTTGAACATATCCATTTCTTGACCAATCTCTTTATATTTTTTGGACAATCTAGATACAGGAGAGCTTTGTTTAAGATTAGTTCTGGCTTGAGGTGGGCGTAGTAGTGCAGTAGGATATCGTGGCAGTCGGTTTGGAACCCCGATTTTAAATAATTTTAATAGTTGTGGACAGTCTATTTGGTTTCTTAAATAGTTTATATAGAAAACTCATATCGAGCATGTGTCTACGAACTATTAAACTGTCAATCATAAGTCAGAAGCTTATTAGGCATTTTCAAATTGTACGATAAATGCCGTAGGAACCTTTTCTGTAAGCGCTCGATACGTAAGTGGTGGACAGTATATATATATATATTTGCTTTAATAGAAACCTATAGTAACATCCGTATTCTAAGACGTTAACTCAACCGCTTCTTCCAGCTGTCAAACTTCAATAGGTCGTAGGCGGACTGATGGTGGTAAATTGCCCAGTCTGCTGTGGCAAGGAAGTATCCACCGTTCTTGCAGATAAACCCAGTAAAGTGTAGCCACACGTTTCGGGATTTGGCTCGAATTACCGTCATGCCCAGTCAAGTCATGCCGAGTGTTATGTCATGAGTGTCTGACTCTATAGTTAGTAACATTCATGGACTTTGTGCCACTTACCATCTTGGTAAGGCTCAACTAATGCATCCGTTTTGTGTTCAGCTTGCGTAAGTATGACCATGTATACCAATACCGTATTAAATTAAAGTGGCTCAATATCCGTTTCCTCAGATCTGCACATTTTCTTACTTCTCTTTATGGCATTCTCCACAACCCTAAAATTTCCCTATACCTTAAGACTCGATTCCAGTTCCTTGTAGACAGTCACAATCTTCCTCTTCGGTCTACTGAAAACAATCAGCTCAAGATCCCTCCTCACACTTCCGGCAGATAGTCAGATTCTTTTACAGTCTCCGCTGCTCGTGAGTGGAACAAACTTCCTCTGGTCATCAGACGGGCGGCGTCTATAAATATATTTAAAAATCTCCTCATTGCCCATTTCTCAAATAAACAAAATAATCTGACTATCTGATATCTATTTCTGTCTCTTTTATTTGCTGTGTAAATTATACGTGTTTTTTCCTTCATTTTGTTATGTATTCTTACATAAATGTATATATTAGTATTATATATTGTTATAGGCATTTGTGTATTAGTATGTAAATTATTATTATGTGTGTTTAAGTATTTGTTTTTATTTCTAATGTACCCGCAATCGTCTACCACACTCCCAAAGGTAAAAGTTCGCCCCTGTACTCAACTGTTAAGTTTTTTAGGTGCAAGAAAGAATTTATAAATAAATACTGACTGCCTCCGTGGTCTAGCGATTAAGTCCGTGGATGTAGACTCTGACGTACCGGGTTCGATTCCTGGTCGGGACACAATAATATTTATTAATTATAATAAATCAATTTGATTATTATTTAATTTATTTGTGATATTTTCCGAGTTTGGTACGCTGGAGACATCGACGAGCTTGCCACTTGTCATGATTGGCCTATAGTAAAGTTGGCTAAATGTGAATCCGCTTATTCATTAGCGTGGTTTCTGACCACCCCGAGAGGGATACGGTCGTGATGATACTTCTTTTACTTTTTTTTTGTAAAGTTTTTTTTCTGGTAACATTGAAGATTGCATTAATAGAATCACAAATTAGTCTAAATTAAGAGCATACGAAGTCTTCCAGTAAAGGAATAGTGCTGCTGGAATCGAACAGACTAACAGAGAGAATATTCTAAGTAGGTACTTTTTTGGCATATGGATAAATTTATTTTGCAGATGTACTAAGTACAGAAATAGGCTAACTGTATACACTTGAATATTTATGTATGGATCGTAAAACTAAATAGCTAGCGAGGCGGATTTTATAGCTTTTTTAGTGTAGCACTACCCACCCTTATGACTATTCATGGCCGTTAATGGTCTTTGCAGAGTCTGTGATCATCCGATGCAATCTTCAAACGAATTTGACAATTATTAAATATTACCTGTTTTTTTGAGCGATGTTCTTTTTCCAATTTTCTGGATTTCTTTTGCGTTTCCTTGAGTAACGACTGTTTATCAGGGTGGGATAATCATCCATGATAACAATTTCAATTAATTTGGTAATATTTAGCCACTAAAACTGCAATAAAGTAATTAAAACTGCTGACGTAAATCCTTAGAAAACCTCGGTTCTCGCCATCTTGTTGTTTCACCTAATGCGTTGCTGTGATTGGTTGCGCGCCCATTTACGCCGACTTTGGTTCTGACCACACTGAAGATAGCCGTCTTTAATACTCAACAGCAATTTCGTGTTAAATTTGCAAGGAACGTGGCCGCATTTGATTATGATATATTAAAAGTTCAACATTTTTGAATTTTCTGAATCATTAACTCGAAAGTGCCAAAAACTGAGATTGCCACCTTTGATTCTATACGACTCATTTGGCCTTAATTTATTACAGATGTCATGAGTTTAGACTAAGGCTAACAGCTATGACATTTACACAGTGGCTCCACTCATCCACTCAACCATTCCTTTTAGCTGTCAAGGGATCCTAAAACCTATAAGACGTTTTAAGTTTAGATAAGTTTTTTCCTGGCAACATTGATTGCGTTTATATATTCCTAATTCCGAATAAGTATAGTAGCTCTAGCTTAATTGACATCCATAAGTCTGTGTCTTTCATATTATGTATATTTATGTACTAATCTGGTTTCTGTGCCTTGACAGAATTATCTAGTGCAGAAACCAGTGCACTTACTAACAGTTATGTTAGCCTGTCCTAGCTCAATATATTATAAATAAATAAATGATATAACTTCCTAGTTTGTAATTTATGTATATAGGATGTTAAAAATTGGTGTCAATAAATATTTTTTATTTATCTATTTATGTGTCACAAAATTTTATCAAACGAAATCTGATTGAACGAGTTCCACAAATTGTGTTGTTTAAAATATTAAAAAAATAAAATAAAACGAAGAAAAAATACAGGTTTAAACAATATAAATATTAGCTGATAATAACACGAACACGTCGCGACGTACCTTAAGTTTGACAGTTCTATTTGTCGAGCGTAGTGACGTACTGAGGCGTCTCTCCGTTTCATTGAGGAGTCGTTGTGGAAACGTCCAAGAATAAGGTCTCCACATTTCTCCGTCACACTTATTTCTCCGTCACACTTGGCTGAGGGTCCTCATGGTCCCATCAACTCGACCCTAAATGGCGCAGACTCGTAACCTGTACTGAGGTTGGCGTATTTGCGCAGATTGAGGTTCTCAGCATAAACCGCCACATTGCTTTTAATACTATCGTTAAGGGAGCCGTGGCTGGAAAATCTGCCCGCACTTTTAGAACAGGATAGCCCCTGAAGTCCAAGATGGGTCCTCCTTTAATAATAATAATAATAATTCATTTATTTCGGATTCAATCCATATATGTTAGTAACAATTTAACTTAGAAGTATGTTAGTAGAAATACACTTTAATCAAGAATTAAAACAATGTAAATATATTAAATATTGTTTTAAGTAACAGCCCCATAACATTGGGTAACGCAAACGCTGTACAGATTTACACGTTCCCAGTTACAACTCCAATCCAGCGCTTAACAAAAGCGCTGTCAAAATGCGACGATATTATCTTCAGAATGCCGTTGTAGAGGTAGTGACCTCTTACTCTATGCAGAATCGACGCTGCCTTTTTGCGGATGATGGCCGGAAATCCATCCACACGAGCCTCCGCAAAAATGCCCAATGCACTGCTGCGTCGAGGCAGTCCCATCAGCATTCTGAAGATATTATTATAGTGGACGCGCAGAGCGCTGTAGGCCCGACCAGAGTATCTCACCCACAGACTGCTAGTGTAGAAAGACGTGCAGTACGCTTTAAAAAGCGTGATTTTAACACCGTCACTAAAGAGGATATTTTGTAAGCATTCCATGGTTACACTGTGCGGGTGTTGGGTCCGTCGTGTGTGGGAAGAAGAGATGAAAATAATGGTGTGTCGGGCTTGCGGGCTGTTTTACAAATTTTAATTTATTGCCGCTCCCTACCCAACCAAATACTATATGATTTCGTCAATGCCGTCTTGGAAGCTCATTTCATAAATGTATTGACGCTAGACTTGCCTAGGCCCAATTCTTTTAGTGGTGCAAAGGTTTTGCTAAATACCTACGTAAATAATAATGCGAATTTGCACTACATTTCACACTTGTCGTACAAATAGCACCTAGCTTTCTCTTGTCGGGAATGATGCCAATTTCCTATCTCAGTGAGGAACGGTAATTGTACTCCGACTACGTGACGAGTTACTGAGTCCTGATTGATCTTATTCCCAATGGTACGCCGTCATAGACATAGGCATCAATTCCTGAATAACTATTAAATATATTATACAAACGTAACGCTTGGAGGAAAGCTGCGTTATACGAACGTTGACCAATTAGGTTCGTGAGCCACACGGAAGCTTTTAGCCATAACGATGACCAGCCCCATCCTGCGTAACATGGCGGCTTTGATATACGTCTGAAAAGTTTATTATATAAAAGTTGAAATTTCTAAAATGTCCAATTTTGTTTAGCCGTCAAAATTTTAAATGGGTTTATATATTTTTTTTATACTAGGACATGTGACTTGAAGGTAAGTGGCGCGCAAGGTCTATGAATTCAGACACCTGTGATATCAGTCCTTAATACTATGCAAGCTTGACTGGGCATGACGGAATTCGAGCCTGATCCCGAAACGTGTGGGTTTATCGGCACGAACGGTGGATTCTTCCCCGCCCCGGTAGACTGGGCAAATTACCACCATCAGTCCGCCTACCTTAAGGAAATACCACATATAAAGGAAAGCGTTTTATAACCAAGCCATCACCGCGCCTGACGTATACAAACGTATACTGTTTTTTCAAACGGTATCACTGCCTTGTATTACATCTTCGTCCATGTTTAGTTTATTATAAGGTATATGCGCCAGTGACGACGTTAGCTTGATGATCTTGTTGAAACTGGCATCGCTAAGGGGTGGTTGTGATAATCGATTATCAGTTTGATAAAAAATTGGACGCACGTCCATTCGTATAGTTTAATTAAAACGGCGTCCATTTGGACGTTACCTTTAGTAATAAAAATGTCGGAGTTATATCGATTTAATTTGAAAAATTATCTAATTTTGTAAACTCATAATTTTGAAATTTGATAGCACGTAAAATCATCGATACTGTTTATAGCTTCACAATAGCATGACTGACATTTTAGCATTTGCCTTTAATATTGCAAGGCAATAACAAACAACAAATTATTGCCTCGGTGGTCGAGCGGTTATTTATTTATTATTAGGTGTGCAAACAGATTCCGGTCGGGAAATTAAATTTAAACATAAACAAAATTTAATAATAAAAAATTCCTTATATAAATACAAATACCATTTTTAACAAAATATACATGCACAACATGTAAATTATCTATTTTTGTAAACTCATAATTTTGAAATTTGATAGCACGTAAAATCATCGATACTGTTTATAGCTTCACAATAGCATGACTGACATTTTAGCATTTGCCTTTAATATTGCAAGGCAATAACAAACAACAAATTATTGCCTCGGTGGTCGAGCGGTATGATACAGGTAATATAACAATGATTAAATAATTAACTATGAGTCAAATAAGGCAGAGGAGATCTGTGGTATGGACTTTTTATACGCTGCAAAATCACTGTCAAAAACATCAATATCAGGCCGCAAGCTAACCACTCTATTGTAGGTGCGACACATTCTCACTACGAGTTAAAGAAAGATATTTAATTTATTTATTTATTCTATTTAAAACTTTATTGCACATAAATATTAAGGCGTGACATAATGTCGCTTGACATTCTCTGCCTGTCAGACCTTCGGGACAACGAAAACATTTAGGTAGGTGCAATATATCAATTAAATTAAATATATTAAAAATATAAGTTTATAGAATATTATTTATTGATTATAATAAATATTTATTAATACAATTACATACGAATACATACACGCATACATAACTAAACTACATAAATAAGTTATAGGTACTAGTTATATACTACATAAACATAAATTAGGTACTAACGGTTAAGGCCGTAGCTGGGTTCGATTCCTGGCCGAGAACACAAAAATATATATTTACTTTATTTGTAACTATTTCTCGAGTCTGGTACGCAAGAGACATAGACTAGCTTGCCACTTGTCATGATGGGCCTATAGTAAAGTTGGCTAAATGTGAACTCGCTCTTTAAAAACGCGTGGTTTCTGATAATATATAATATATATATAATATAATATATATATATATGTATATATATACCAGGAGGTTAGGATATAAATATATGATACTATATATATATCATATATTTATATCCTATCCCATGATATATATATATATGATATACATATTGATAAATCAAGGGATACGGTCGTGATGATACTTTACTTCTCACTGGTTCGTTTAAAATAAACTGTCCGTTCCTAATACATGTCTATGTCCCCAGGATCCAGCATTGGGTATTGGGAAACTTCATTTTGAAATGTACAAATTTGAATTTGGACTTAATTCTGAGTCTAGATTGTCTATGAATATTAACTATCTATATTATATATAGATATTGTCGAGAGAGAATATACTTACGGTTTGAAAGCATCGTTAAAATAATCCATAAATAACAGTTTTTTTTTAAATATACTTTGCGCCCACCTGATGGAAGTGATACGCGAGGTCCGAGAATGGGAGCAACAGACGACCAAAATCAGTCCCTACCATATTGCTGTCCCATTGATATGATTTTTACACCTGGCTTTTTTAATTACAATTCATTTTACGATGCCTTGAGTTGGTATTTACTTATTGGTACTTGCCGGGGTTCGAACTAAATGTTAATTACTAGCCGCAATATACCTAATGATTCTTAAACAAAATTGCTACGAGCTACAAATACTACGCGCTACGAGTGCTACGGTGCTACGATATCGAACCAACGAGCTGTAGGTTTTCAGTCGGTTGCTCGCCTAACTATCCTGATAGGCTATTGCGTAACTTATTAGTAGTGATCGGAGTATGAAGATTGGTTTATGGTTAAACAATTACCCAATAATCAATTTAAATGTAGTTTTTTTTTTAATACAATTAATTAGGAAAACAATAGGTACCTAAAAGAATTAATAAGTAATCTTGCTATTATTCGTTAAGTTTTATTTGTAGTTTAAAATTGTACTATATTAACTTAAATCATAAATATTTAACTAAATTAACATGACATTTTATAATAATAATAATAAATAATAAAAAATATTTCCAGACAGGTCACACAGCGCCATCTAGTTTCCGTGGTAAGCAACGAGGCTTGTGTTACGGAAACTAGATGGTTGATAAACTACATATTATACTTTTTTTTTTGTAAATACACACATCAAAAAAGTCTAGGGATCAAGCATGTTTATGCGGATTTCTTGTGATTGAGATGTGGCTTTGTAATAAATTTATGATTTTATAAATTTATATGGATCCTTTTTGGTGCATTTCATAATTTAAAACAGGAACTGTCAATCAAATTCGAGTAAAAGATGAAAATCAGCTGTCAATATTTTCCCTATAAAAACATAAGACGCATTGAAGACATTATTAGTGCTACTGTTTCCCTACTACTGATTAAAACCAACGTTATTATGGAGCGGCGACGTCATTTAAGCAGGGAAGAAATGATCAGAGCCGTGGGAATGATAGAAGCTGGTTCCCGGCAACGTACTGTGGCTTTAGCTCTGAATACAAGTCAGAGTGTTATCAGTCGACTTTGGACACGTTACCGAACCACTGGTACCGTGGCTGAGCGCCATGGAGGACGGTATCGCTGCACCACACGGAGACAAGACCGATACATTCAAATCACAGCTCGAAGAACTCCAACAATAACCGCCATGATGTTAGCCGTGAGCCTTCATCGCTCTTCAGGGAACTTAATTAGCGACCAAACAGTCAGAAACCGCTTGCATGAAGTGAACCTTCATTCCCGAAGACCGCTACGGGTACCACCTATAGCAATGCACAATCGTAGGACTCGATATCAATGGGCTCTTGAACACAGAAATTGGACAGAAGAACAATGGCGTTTCGTGTGCTTTTCTGATGAGTCTCGTTTTGGTATGAGGCCGGATACAAGACGTATACGACACTGGAGAACCCCTGGACGCCAACAGCGATTAAAATCCTGCCAGGAAGTCCATCCTTATAGTGGTGGAACCATCATGGTATGGGCGGGTATTTCGATCGGCGGAAGAACTGAGTTGATTTGGATCAGAGGCAACCTCAACGCTCAAATTTATGCTGAGACGGTTGTATCAGACGTCATCGTTCCTCTACAAGTGCATATCGGTCCCTTATTTCAGTTAATGCATGATAATGCACGACCGCACACCGCAAGAGTTGTAAGACAGACTCTCGCCGCAGCTAACATCAATGTCCTGCCCTGGCCTGCTCAGTCGCCAGACTTGAACCCGATTGAGCATGCATGGGATATTCTTCAGAGAAGAGCTCTGCCGAATATGGAGGGTATCCAGTCGCAAGAAGACCTTTTTTTGTTGTTGCAACGAACATGGGCGGCCATTCCACAGCGTGATTTGGATGAACTCATTTTGAGTATGCCAAACCGATGTTCTTGTGTTGTTAGTGTTCGCGGTAGAAACACGGATTATTAATTGTTTAAGTTACCCAATAAAATTTAAAAAAAAACTGTTATTTCAGTCTTTTTTTCGAACTTTAATGTTAGTGGTTCAAATGTCAAAAATCCCTTTATTAGGAAAATGGCAATTTTTTTTACTAATGCAAAGGTGACTTGGTTTATCGTTACTGTAGACAAACGAAAACATTTTATTTGATCAATCCTTAAAGAAAATTTTAATGAATATCAATCAGGAGAAAAGTTATTGCAAAAATATATGTTGATCCCTAGACACTTTTGATGTGTGTATATACATATTATACATATAAACACCCAGACCGAGACAAATTATACAATGTACAACTTGCCCCCGGTGGGAATCGAACCCACGACCTCCCGAGTTCACAACAATGTTTGTTACCACTAGACCATGAAGGCGGACAATTATCAATAGGTTAATTAATTGTATAAATTCAAAATCTAAATTAAATAATTTATTCAGTAAATAGTCGCTTTTATAGTCATAACACACATCACACATTATAGCCCCTAGAACACAGGATAGTTTCACTAGACTTGCCTCACCAGCGGAAATTTACACTTATAACGTCTTTTCACACACTTCATATCTGATCATGTCGGGGTTACCAATTTGGCGTGAATGGTTGGTCTCTGCTGATAAGGTAGGCTTAGGATGTGAATAAAATACTTGAATCCTTAACTACTGCCTCCGTGGCCTAGCCGTTAAGTCCGTGGATTTAGATGCAAAGGGGCCAGGTTCGATTCTTGGCCGGGACACAATAATTTATTTGTGGTAAGTCTCGAGTTTGGTACGCTAGAGACATCGACAAGCTTGCCACTTATCATGATAGGTCTGTAGTAAAGTTGGCTAAATGTGAATCAGCTTCTTTATAAGAGTGGTTTCTGACCACCCCGAAAGGGATACGGTCGTGATGGTACTTTGCTTCCTAATCCTTATTGAGTTTAATTTGCTGATGTTTAATAGGATGACTGAGGAGACCAGGAGGTACATTAATTAATTTAAAAATGAATCCATGCAATACACCGAACATTACCTTATATGGTCATGCGTCTCTCGGTTCCTAGAATGAGTCGCTACAGCCAGCGTGACTGAGTGTTAGCCAATTTCTCCTGAATTATTCGGAAGTCCAATATTTACTGGAGGACTGTATTTCAGGGTCCGTAATAACGAATGCTGACATACTAGGGACCGAATCTGCGACCTTTCGATTGTAGGTCTGCGTCGACAAGAATTAACTCAGAATATTTTTATTGAGATACGTCATTGCCCCTTTGGTGTTTCATTCACGCATAGACTAAAGGCGGACAGGACGCAGATGTCTATAAATAGCCTGTACTTTCACTACATAACAAAAAAAAGAGTCCTTCGCGCCATTAAGTGTAATTAAAAAAAAATACTTTACTGTGGATATTGTTAGTCAAAAGTGGTGTTGTTTTGTTTAATAATGTGCTACAATTTGAATAATTATAAAAAAAAAACGATAAATTGGACTTTATATATGGGGCACAGGTTGCAGTTTATTTTCTGCGGTTTCTGTATAGCGAGGCTAATATGTTGACTGAAATAATTGTCAACATTACTGTCTCCAGATTTCTCCGTTAGCGTTTGTACAACTCCAGACGCTTGGCTGAGGGTCCCTATGGTCCCATCGTCTCGACCCCAAACAGCGCAAACTCGTAACCTGTACCGAGGTACTCACTCGCACTCTCTGTGCTGTACGAAGTTTTCTGGATGTGAGATAAGGGCTAATGTGTCTACACATGTCGCATCCCACACCAGAGACCTGCCAAGTTTTCACTTGTTTAAATTGTTTTTTGAAAACTAGCCTACAAACGTATTTTTTAATAATTGTATTGTTTACTGCTTGGCTGTAGGTTTTTTTTTTATGTTATAATGTAATAACCTACGTCAACATATTTGTTTTTGTGGTGCCAATGCAGACGAACTAGACCACCATGCCTTATGCTGCCAATAAGTGCCGGTAGAATCACGTGACACCATGCAATCAATGACATCCTAAATCTAATTAGAGATCTGCTAATCTCGAACCATCGGGAAAAGTTAGGTCTGATGGTAGGCGTCTGGATGGGATGTCGTTGATTGTATACAAATTCCGTGTACTGGTTTGGGAAGCCCCAAGTATGCGGAGATCAACGTAAATCACCACTTCATCCCATTCTCTCGTGAGCTTGGGGAAAAACCCCGCTTGTCGACAGGTGACCCTTTAAGTGGAGAATATTTTGCTCAAAGGGTCAGCCTCGCCATTCAATGGTACGCAGCGAGTGTCCTCGGCACACTACGCCCATCCGACGGTTATAATTTTAGTTATTTTTTTTTGTATTGTAGTGTAGTATATTTTATTTATAATTTTGTGTTTAAATTTATATTATGTATTTTTTTTTTTCTCGAATAATTGTTTTAAAACCTACGTTTTTACACACGTAATGTAAATATTAATATGAATATAATAATCAAATTCCCTGTTAATATATTTTTGAATAATAAATTATTGTTTTTTTTCGAGTTTCTTTTTATTTTTGTTTGCATTGGTTATTTTATTTATATATATAATATTAGGTATTTTAATAAAATAGTGTATTATTATTAAGTTTTTCCTTAACTTTAAATCGAAACTTGTTTGGTGGTACAACCCTGTCATCACAATCGACAAACTCTTCAAAGGTCCCTTTAAAATAGATCCCACAAAGGAAAGTGTAGGCATTATGCTCGAAATGCTTCGAGACAAATCGGTGGCTAGCATTGACCTAATATATGAGACAGGGCAACCGCAGCGCAAAGAGCTTATAACTTAACCACTGCGATATTTGAGTACCTAGGAAGTAATTATAATGTTGATGCTTGTGTTTGTCTCGAAGGTTGTTGTTAGTGTTTAGGTTCTCATGGTATGGCGTGCCCGGTGGTCGTCTCTTCCTTTTTAAGAAGGTCCCGGTCAGCACCCTAAGGGCCTGGTTAAGCGTAGGCATGGCTGGCACATTCGTTACGTCCGTGTTCGGTTGCACCCATACACTTTCCGTTTATTGTTCTTAAATGAGCATAGATTTTTCGTTTTTTGCTAGGAAGCGATACACCTAAAACGAACATGTGGGCGATGTTATTTGTACTTTGATAAAAGTAAAAGTGGTTAGAATAATCGAATTTACATTTAGCCAACTTTAGGATAGGCCCATCATGTCAAGTGTATGGAATAATACATAAAATAAAAATAAATATCGCTGGTACGTAGATTTCACGAGCTGTGGATAAGGTCTAGGTACTTATGGATATTTAGGGATTCATGGAGCACTGGATTAGAACAGATTTTACTCTTATTTCTTGTTTTAACTAATTTAAATTGATAAAAATAACGAGAGCGCACGCGGCTAATTCTTCATAATTTTTGAATTGTCACTTTTTTGTTGCGGGCGACACCGTTAGATGGCGTTGCCGCGTTATCGTGTTTTTGGTTAGATTGGATAATGGAAAATGGATAGGACTCAGCTAGTTTCCCAACAACAAGTGGCAAGTTTATCGATATCTCTAGCGTACTAACGAGTATTACCGAACCCGGTACCTCCACATCTATATCCACTGACTTAACCGCTAGAACATGGAGGCAGTCAGTGTATACTACGTGTAATTGTCAAAAGTGCAAATATTTTTTAGGCTTTAGGTGTCATTAGTAGAACCCTTTTCTTTTATAAAAAAGTAAAAATCACCTTCTGAAAAACCAAACATTATTGATCTCGCTTACAGCCGATAGGTGAAATAGAGACAGAAACATTTACGTAAGTCAACCTTCGCGCGATTATCGACCTTTCGCTACTGTTATCTTTTAATGTAACATAGTTATTATTACATTATTATCTCAGTGTTTAAACATAAGTTAAGAATGATTAGCAATATGGTTTTGTAAAGTAGGTGGCGTTGTGTACGAACGTAGTCGTGTGCTGATTTCTGATTGGTTCAATAACGATGTTACGAGTCGCTTTTGTGAATGGCGCGAATCATATCGCGCCAGATTACAAGAAAACAGCAGACGAGTCGGTCGTTGCGCGCCTTTAAAATAGTGAAGGTTGTAAATAATTATTGGCAATGGAAATAAATCATACAACATTGAAGGCTGGTTTAATTTGAGAAATTAGTCCCAACACTACCTACTTGTTTAGGGTCGGTATCAGTGGCGATGTTTTAAGGTAAACTTCTCTGCGCCGTAACTTAAAATTATATTACTGAATAATAAAAATAAAATACGTAGTTCTTTATTTTTATTCTAGATTATATTATAAAAATATTTGCTTCATAATTAATTCCACGTAGTATATAGTCTGGTATTTTATATGCAAGTCAAAGTCAGCTTTTGTTTTAAAGTATTGAACGCGGCTCACAGGAAGGAAGGCAGTCGCCGCTCTTTTGTACGCCTTCGAAACTTGCACTAGTTTTGAAAAAACTTCCATGTTTTTGAAACCGTAGAGTGCATTCGGTAAATTGAAAAACTTGGGTTTTCTTATAAAGAGTGATAGTTGACCATTTAGACGCTGCCTTTTATTAATACGTCACGTGATGGTGGAGCAACTGACGCAAGCCACCAACGACCGAAATCAGTCTCTACCGCTATGCCGGTGTGGGGGAGATTTCCAACGCCCTCACCCGTGATAGATGAGTGGACTGTATATTGTGGGGGGGGTTTGATGACGAGCCAGCTCCGTGAAGTCCAAAGAAAGGGGCAGAAGCACTTACCTCTTTCAGCAGCAGCTAAAAACGTCTCATTGGAGTTGACTCCAGTATTCCAGAAGAAGACCAGCTCTTCTGATGCTAAAACTCTTTTTACATAAATGTGATATCACATAAAAATAATAATCCAAGTAACAGTTTCGACCGATAAATACACTCGCGTGGCTATTCAGCAGACACTGCTGCAGCACCGAAAATTGAGCACACATTGTTGACGTCCGCCGCCGAAAGAGGCTCAGGTGCGACTCTCCCCACCAATGGGTCACAGAACTGGCTTTGACAGCCGGTCTATGAAGATGATTTTTCACAATCGCTTAACGGACTCCACGTTATAGGAATGATGAAACACATATAAGAAGAGCATTCCTCATCTTCAGCGTGCGACATATGTAAGAGTGATCTGTGCGTGTGGTTCGGTTGCGGAATAGAGAAAGGGATAAGGTTGTGGAGCTCTTCAGAATACTCATCGTAGTATAATTTCTAGAATGCGCTCAGAGTAACCACGTCTCGGCAAAGCTGAAGTGATTGGTAATATTGAGCCCTGTAATGTCGTTCACTATCCGAATCGCCTGTCTCTGTATATCGAGCGTTGGTAGATATATTTTAAATGCTCAACTGGAATTACAATGGCATAAATGTCAATGGAGATATATCTCACACCTTCGATTCGCGGATGGTATAGTCATCATGGCTAGCACGCTCAAAATATTGAACGGCTTAAACGTGGCTTTCCAGCAGGTTGGTCTCCGAATAACCTGGACATTCAATGACCATGTTCAGCCGAGGCCAATCTGTGTCGGAAATTAAAAAATACACTCAAAAAGTTGTGCAGGAATACGTCTACCTTGGACAGCTAGGCGCTGCAAACTTCAGCAAAGAAGCCGACAGACGCATTTAGCTGAGATGGGCGGCAGTCAGAAAACTACGGGACATCCTCTCATACCACTAATAATACAAAAAAATAAAATAATACACGTAATGCCGTACGAAGCAGAGACGTGGACACTGTTCTGGTCCACAAATTCAAGGTCGCTCAGCAAGCTATGCAAATAACTATTTGGTATTTCTGTGATAGATGGAATTTGAAACGTTAATATTCCTCAGAGAACCTAAGTTACTGACATAGCATTTAAAATAAGCAAGCTAAAGTGGCAATGGACCTATGGGGCAAAGTTCTAGTGTGGACACCACGTTCAGGACGAACCCTCGCTAAATGCACCTCATTAAGGTCGCTGGTGGGGGATGGATGAAGGTTGCAATGGACCGCGTGCAGTGGAGACCTATATTTAGCAGCGAAGAGACACAGGCTGATGGTGATATATACACAAGTGGCCATTTGAATTCGACTAAAACAAGGTCTAGCTACAACTAGTCATACTGGCTATACATAGTTATAAGTGGTTAAACGTGTGTATATAGTTGTAGCCTGTGTAATACTGAATTAAGTTACCGTTGTCGTACCGTCTTGGATGAATATAATAAATCTCTAATTAAATTCATGCTTCGTCAGTGGCCCCTTCTGAATATTTTCATACGAAATTCATCTTTAATTATTGTACGTAATTAATATTTAATAATTGGCTTCTAACAAAATTAATAATATTATATATATATATATATATTATACTGAACACAACAATGGGAATGGGAGTAACTGACGCCAGTCACTAATGACCAGCATTAGCCTCTACCAGCCTAACAAGATGCTTTTTCACACTTCGCTTGAAGGGCTTATAGGAGTGGGAAAGCACACATCTTCAGCGTGCGACCGATGTAAAAGTACCGAAATGTATGAATATGCGTAGGGATACTGGGTATGGTATGTGGATGTATGTTTTGGCCTATGCGTGTGGTTTGTTTGCGGAATAGAAAAGAAGGGATAAGGTTATGGAGCTCGTCAGAACACTCACCGTGGTATAGCTTGTAAAACACGCTCAGAGACTCAACGTCACGGCGAAGCTGCAGTGATTCAAAAGTGGTGTTGCTATTCAAATAGCCCGCCTCTGCAGGACATTGAAAGCATCTGTAAGATATTTATCGGAGTCATCCCAGAGGTGAGAACAGTATTCTACGCACGACCTTATATGTGCTTTATAAAGCATAAGTCTTAGTGCAGGCGGGAAAAATCGCTTCAGTATCCCGAGTTTTTTTAGGTGTTGTTTTGGTGATGCACTTAATGTAGTTTCTGTGGTTTAGATCTGAGCGTATTTCGAATCCAAGTATGTTGAAGCTGGGTTGAAATTCCAGCACGGTGTTCTGAGCAGTAGGAAGAGGAGAGACTTCTTGGCCGTCAACGCGCGTGCCTATACTGGCATTAAACTGGATTAGATTTTGGGCACCCCACACAGATATTTTGCGAAGGGTTCCGCTCAGTTCTGCCGTCAGGGAATAATGCCTCTACTTGGACGGTTTCCACAGCTCGCGGACTCAGGCATAATGAGTGTTGGTCGCAATATTTGTTAGAAAAAATAATTTGGTTATTTACTGTTGTTTTGTATTTAATAAAAAGATAAACTCGTAAAATAATAACTGATTATTACATTAACAAAAACTTATGCATTTTTGGTACAGAATGCATTTAAGTGGTTTATCGCTTTTACATTCAAATAAAAAAGCGGATTCTCATTTAGCCAAAGATATTAAATATAACAAGAAGATCGGGCATTGGTTCTTATTTTCATATTTAATGTGTATTACATTATTTTTTACGGCAACTCTCTTGTTCAAGAAGTACATGATCGCTCACGTAGCAGGGCTCCCTATTCTCGCGCCTTCGACATGCTTGTCCGCTTGATTTTCTCGAATAAAACTATCAGTTTTCTATAGAAGGCCCCAGGTCGGCATATTGTTAGGGAAACAATAGATATCAATTTAAAAGTGCACTTCGAACACGACCGTAACGGGCAATCCTGTCATAGTCTAATTAATTCTGAGATGATTATAAATGTAAAGTAAAGCATCGTCACGACCGTTTCCCTTTCGGGGTGGTCAGAAACCACGCTTATAAATAAGCGAATTCACATTTAGCCAACTTTATTATATGATAAGATAATGACAAGTGGCAAGCTCGTCGATGTCTCCAGCGTACCAAACTCGAGAAATATCACAAATAAATTAAATTTTAATTAAATGTAAATATTTTTGTGTCCCGACCAGGAATCGAACCCGATACCTCCGGGTCTAAATCCACGGACTTAACCGCTAGACCACGGAATCAGTTTTAAACTTTCTACCATAACAACACAATGTCCCAAAGGTTCATATTACATACGCCTTTTATTATTAATACTAGTACGTCTAGATCATAAAATGTAATATTTTTAACAGGGGTGTGTTTTGTTTGCAGATGCAGTGTACAAGGTGCGTTAGAGCCGTCAAGAAGAATTATGCATGAACACGTAAGCCAGTAAAATGTCGACAAGCCTCATCTTCACAGCCCTTGGTGCTTTGGCTTTAGTCACGAGGACTGGTGAGTTTCAACACTACGTAAAATATTTACTAAAGAATAAGTGTAAAATACCCAATTGGTCGTAGATGTAATTCAAGGCTGTTGACGTATTTAAAAAAAAACATCGTATTCATCAAGTGCATACCTAACGTCTTTCATAATTTACATTCTTGGGATTTAATTTATATGACTAATTATTTATTTATTTACTATAGTTATTCTTTATATTATATATAGTGTATTTATTATTAACCTTTCATGAATATCTTCAATGTTAATGACCGCCTCCGTGGTCTAGTGGTAACAAACGTTGC
The DNA here is from genome assembly GCA_910589645.1 of Tinea semifulvella. Taxonomy (NCBI): domain Eukaryota; kingdom Metazoa; phylum Arthropoda; class Insecta; order Lepidoptera; family Tineidae; genus Tinea; species Tinea semifulvella. The sequence goes on from OU342612.1 coordinate 1,970,831, forward strand.
CGTAAACTCGGGAGGTCGTGGGTTCGATTCCCACCGGGGGCAAGTTGTACATTGTATAATTTGTCTCGGTCTGGGTGTTTATATGTATAATATGTATATATTTACAAAAAAAAAGTATAATATGTAGTTTATCAACCATCTAGTTTCCGTAACACAAGCCTTGTAGCTTACCACGGAAATTAGATGGCGCTGTGTGACCTGTCTGAAAATAAAAAAAATAAAAAATTAAAATGAAATAAAAATTATTTTTTAATTATTGTATCTAGAATTTAATTTTTAAATTTAATTTAATTTAATTTTTATTTAATTTTGATTTGATTTTGATTTAATTTTGATTTAATTTTGATTTAATTTTGATTTAATTTTAATTTAATTTTAATTTTAATTTTAATTTTAATTTCAATTTCAATTTCAATTTTAATTTCAATTATAGTTTTATTCGAAGAAAATAACGTACAATGATTTAAAAAAATAATAACATATTAATTAAACTAAAAACTTACATCTTAAAACATAAATTACTATTAATAAAAATAAACCTAATTAATAAATAAAAATATAACTAAAATCTAAAATGAAGAAAAAACTAAATAAAAAATATTATAAATAATACATTTGTTCCAAATCGCTGCCAATGGGCAAGGTGCCAAGGATACTGGCAGCATTGCCACGTTGAATGGCAATACTGATCCTTTGGCCCAAATATTGCCCAGCCCTTTTGTCACCCGAGGTGTTGACGAGCTGTTTTGACAACGCCTTGAAAATTTCGTGTGCACTTGGTCCCCACGGCCCGAGAGTTTCAACTCCAAACGGCGCAAAAACACATCTCCCAATAAGCTGAGTGTATTTCCGCCGCTTGAGGTTCTCTGCTTTTAATGCAGCAGCGCCTGGGTCCTTAGAAGTCAAGGACAAGTGGGAAGGCGCCAGGGTGTCCACACAGGTGGCATCCCACACTAAAGGCAAACCTATCCTCCATGGAACCAACGTCATTCCGTCGGGCCGCTTGCCATCGTCGCGGGCCATGCCACTGGGTTCTAATATTGCTGGCGAACCCACAGACACAAGGGCCCGACGAATGACGTCATTGAGACAGGCGTGCCTTGGGATGCGACCTGTGCTCTTGCTGCAGGAAAGGCCGTGGTGGCCGAGTGCCCCGACGTTGTCTCCACATTAGCAGCGATGTGGAAAAGTGCAAGGAGCTCCTAGACGTAGGCTGGTTATGGTGCTGAAACATTTGTTGTCGAAAAGAGTTCCAACAAAAGATGAAGGGAGAGCCTGGAGCCACAGTCCCGATTCCCACTTCGACACCGCCAGAAGACGAGCACGCTCTGCCATATTGGTTGACGTATTTAAAAGTTGATCCCGTACCAATCGGCAAAGCGGTTCGTCCCACCGGCGCTGTGATGTAGTGAGAGTCGGGACGGACGTATTGGGGCAAGCAAGCTTCCACGCGCTTACAGATTCTGCCATATATGAAATATTATATGAGGTAAAGCATTTCACTAAAATTTTGTTTATAAGGCTTTCAGTGCTATGGACAGATGATAAGAAAGCCGGTAAAGCCACGCTAGAAATTTGTCGGACACCTATACCACCGAAACGGATTGGCAACGATGCCTGGCACCAGGATCTGTCTTCGAAAAAAATGTTTATTATGGATGAAAGGGTTTTTTTAACAATGTTGTCCAAAATAAGCAAAAGGTGGGGAACATTCCAAATGTGACAACATCTTAGAATATAGGTAAATTTTGGGACAAAAAGGCAATGACGGATGATGTAATAGGCCATATGGGAATTTATTTTTAATAAACGATCGGAGCAGAGATTAAATTTTGCAATTGTTTTATCTATGAAAGAAGGAAAAGAATTTTCGAACACCGGAGAGCCTAGTATGTGGAGCGACGTTTTGTCCAACACACTAATATTTGGGGCAATATTATTAAATTTTTCAATAGCTGATATTTTTAGTGTATCCGGGGCAGAGACGAAAATTTCGCATTTTGAGAAATTTAGACTAAGACCAATTTTTTTGAAGCTGTCGATTAGAGTGGAAAGGTCATCTAAAACAGTATGGATGTCTCCTCCCAGAGCTCCGTCGTCAAGGTACCAGACATTAAATTTAGACTTTAAATTTTGAATGATGGAATGGATCGCTAAACTGAAGATCGCTGGGCCGAGAGGGTCACCCTGTTGACAGCCAACTGAAGAAGAGATTAAATGATTTTTATATAGTAACTTAGACGGGGAGCTGTAGCATTGCCACAAAAAATTGAAAACAGAAGGTATATGTGATTTAACTTCTGTCAGCATGGCATTTCTGTCTACAGAGTTGAAGGCATTTTTTATGTCGACCTTTAATAAAACCTCACCGCCGTTATTTAATAAAAAGGTACGTAGGGAATGGACAATAGACGATTCAATTTCAATTTCAATTTCAATTTCAATTTCAATTTCAATTTCAATTTCAATTTCAATTTCAATTTCAATTTCAATTTCAATTTCAATTTCAATTTCAATTTCAATTTCAATTTCAATTTCAATTTCAATTTCAATTTCAATTTCAATTTCAATTTCAATTTCAATTTCAATTTCAATTTCAATTTCAATTTCAATTTCAATTTCAATTTCAATTTCAATTTCAATTTCAATTTCAATTTCAATTTCAATTTCAATTTCAATTTCAATTTCAATTTTAATTTTAATTTTAATTTTAATTTTAATTTAATTTTAATTTGATTTTGATTTTGATTTAATTTTAATTTGATATTGATTTAATTTGAAGTTATGTAAATTATAGATTTAGTTTAATTGAGACCCGACAATACCTTGAGGCCTTCCTAGTGTGGGTCTCCAATAGAAAACATGTATATAGGATTTTATTGGAAATAAACGATTTATTATTATTATTATTATTCAACAATCGTGAACAAATTTTGAAAAGTGCCCACATGTTTTGGTCGATGGCCACCTTAAATCGCTAAGTTGACGATCATTATGCAATACAGTATTTGACTGTATCACCAGGCCCAGAGCAATCGAAACAAATTAGGAGCACGCGATTAATTTGTGCTTTTATTGCCCAAGCCGTTGTCAGAACACCTTTAAAGTCAAAGTCAAAATATCTTTAAAGTAAAAGTTCATTACGACCGTTTCCCCTTCGGGGTGGTCAGAAACCACGCTTATAAATAAGCGGATTCACATTTAGTCAACTTTACTATAGGCCAATGATGACAAGTGGCAAGCTCGTCGATGTCTCCAGCGTACCAAACTCGAGAAACATCAGAATTAAATAAAATATTAATTAAATGTATTTATTTACATTAATAAATATGTTTGTGTCCCGACCAGAAATAGAACCCTGTACATCCGAGTCTAAATCCACGGACTTAACCGCTAGACCACGGAGGCAGTCAAAATATCTTTATTCACGTAACTTATTACAGGCATTTGTGACACTTCATTATTTATATTATTTTGTATGATTCTACTCCTGTTAGTGGAAGACTAAGGAGCGAAGTTTAATCCGACTGAGAAAGGAATCTGCAAGGAAAACTCAGCTATAGCATACAAATGAAATAAATATAGAATTACACAACAACAAAAAATATATTTCAAATTCACCTATGAATACCTATGAGATTACAATACCTGGTACAGTGGTACCCTACCAGGTATGTCAGAATTAAGATACGCTTATTGCCCGTGAGCAACCCGAAAGCCGAAAAAACCCAAAACCTTTGCAAATTTACCTTACAGCCCCTTCTACACAGCATCCTAGACCTCCACTGCTGGAGATGGGCCTTCCAGAACTGGAGAATTTGGCCTACGCTCGCCACGCTGGCCACGCTGGCCAGACGGCTTGGCGTCGTATGATGTCAATTTTTTATGAGAATTTATTAACGATTCCACAAGTTGGCATTAGTGGAACCGGGACCGACGGCTGGTGTTGTAAATCTAAGTACGTAAGAAAAGTGTTATTCTCATTGCTACATGCCGGGTGGGTTTAAACCGACCTTTGTAGGATTTAAGGTACGCGTTCTTTCAACCGAGCCACCACCGCGCTAATTTAAGAACAATACATTGAATTCGGCATAGGTCCCAGGCCCCCACAGCAGCACCCGATCACGGACATAACGCGGCGACTCAACCAGGCGACAACTGGTAATTTTCACGGGCAACACGTGCCACCACTGCAAATGACCTTCTAAGCAAGAAACGACCAATTCAAAATTATTGATCAAAGTTTCCACAGCACGAATATTAAACCTATGTATAGCTAGATTTATCTTCTAGGATAGTATGAATTGTATTTGTAACAAACAACTTTGTCCAAATCATTAAGAAAGCTCTTCAAGACATAAATAAGGGAACGTGATTACCTCACTGCAATCCATCTCAACTAGTCGTTATAACTTCAAGCGACATTCATTACAAACTTGCATTTAAATTTAACACCTGTACTATTATTCAACAAACCATTTGTCGTATTATTATCTTTTTAATCGCAACCGTTGTTGTTGACTATTATAATAAGGGCCAGTGCGTCTCTTAAAGCGGGCATACACACTACGGTTCACCAGAGATTTCATATATATATATATAATATATAATTGCATTATGCAGCAATAATGTTGTGCCTAACGTACATAAATATGAATTATTGTCCAATAAATAGTTTACGAGTAGGTTTAAGTAAATATTTTATATATGTATATTAAATATTGTTATCTGTTTATATGATATAAGTACTCTTGAGTTTCAAGCTAGCATTTCGTTTATTATCAAGTGGAATGATCACAAGTCGTGCTTAGTATAAACGTAGCTACAGCGACCTACATTTACCTCTGCTTCATTCCATCACTTTTTTAATTCCCCTAAGTGCTAAATAGGATGTAAAATCGAACTGGCAGGTTGACGCTTTACTCGTGGTGCCTCCGACAAATTACAATTACGTTTAGAACGAATATTAATATGAAATAAAAATTGATTTAGGTACTCACAAGTTTTGTCGGGTGCAGGCGGTCTTTTGTAACTCTCATCTAACCCCCACCAGCAACCTTTTTGAATGCATCCATCAATCTGGCGGTGGGTCATCCCACTTAGCGTCATCTCGGTTTGCCCCATCGCTCGTCAATTTTGCAGCATATGAGTCTGGGCCATTGCCACTTTAGCTTAAACCATCGATTATCCACCAGAGAAATACCAACCATAGCTCACTAAACGACCTTAAATTTGATTTGTAGACCACACCCATTGTCAGTATCCATGTCTCTGTTCCGTTCGACATTACTGGGAGGACACACTGGTTGAAGACTTTTGTCTTAAAACATTGTGGTATGGACGATGAGAGGATGTGCCGAAGTTTCCTGAATGTCTACTTCTTTGCTGAAGTTAGCAGCGCCTAGCTGAATAGTCTGTTCAAGGTAGACGTATTCCTGCACAACTTCGAGAGTGGTATTTTCCAAGTAGAATAACCTTGGCTTGACATGGTCATTGAACGTGAGGTTCTAGAGTACAATAGTGTGCAGAAATACCGATAACTTAAATAAGGTAGCTGGTGGGTTTTGGATGAGGTCTCGTGCTATAGCAAACCTTGGGAGAATCTCGGGAAGCCTCAGCTTGGCGAGTCTAGGTGAAATTCTTCAGAATTATGTCCTGACATGCCTATTTCTAACTGGAGGTCTGGGATGTGTTCTAGAGGATGTGATGATTTGACGTCAACGTCAGAGCACAGAGTATTCGTATATCCTTCTGTATGATTCGCTAGTAAAATTTAATTAAACTTGTTATGTTAAAGCCAGTGTGTGTGATTGTGATTACGGTGGCTTTTCCGCACTTAGTCTCCATTGGACCATTGTGCGTGACCTTTACTCCTTCAGCGGAGCCATCCGATCTCCTCCAGGAAGGCCAGGAGACCCGTTACGTTCCTGCAGACCTCCGGAAGAGTCCTCGCAGTCTGGAGGAACCTTAGTCTAGGCGCAGCCACACTGTCGCACTCCATGAGCACATGCGCGGCCGTCTCCTCCTCCGCCATGCATCCTCTACACAGTGGACTATCTGTAATGTTCAGAATATGGAGATGTTTGTTAAAGGCACAGTGTCCCGTCAAGACCCCCACCACTATTCGAAGCCTGGCTCTGTCAAGGCCCAGGAGATGTCGTGTGAGGCGCCTGTCTGGTTTGGGAAGGGCCTCCCTGGACTGTCTGCAGTCTGTGGTTGATGCCCACATCTGCTCGTGCAGTTTATCAGTTCTTTGGCGAAGCCAGCTTCGCATGAATTTGAATGGTAGGGGGATCGTCGGTCCTGGGCCTATCGGTATTGTAGATGACCCCAGTTCATCAGCCGCATCATTACCCAGTGAACCAGTAAAGCCAGTTCTATGACCCATCGGTGGGGAGAGTCGCACCTCAGCCTCGGTCGGCGGCGGACGTCAACAATTTGTGTTTCGGTGACGTCACACCGCGTGTGCTCAATTTTTGGTGCTGCAGCAGTGTCTGCTGAATAGCCACGCGAGTGTATTTATCGATCGGAACTTGGATTATTAGTTTTGTGTGAAAAGAGTTTTAGCATCAGAAGCAGAGCTGGTCTTCTTCTGGAACCCTGGGGTCGACTCCACTGAGACGTTGTCAGCTGCTGCTGGAAGAGGTAAGTGCTTCTGCCCCTTTCTTTGGACTTCACGGAGCTGGCTCGTCATCAAACCTCCCCAAACAATATACAGTCCACTCATCTACCACGGGTGAGGGAGTTGGAAATCTCCCCCCCATGTTATTTATTATTACATTAAAAGTAAAAATTATATAAAATATAAACTAAACCTAATTAAAAAATAAACTAACTATAAATTAAAAAAGGCATATATATTTTTTTAATGCGTAAAGTCGAAAAATCGCCTAGCGATACGACCCTGAAGGGCCACCGCGGTAGGTCGCATGTCTGAATCACCGTGAGGCCTCATAAGGAATTCAAGTCACCTACGGACTAAAACTCTATAAATCGTATCGCTTTCACTGTTTTCCCTGTGTGCCTTTTTAGCTAAGTCTGTCGTGGCTATAATTGAAGGCACTAGTTCACCTTCCAGTAAGAAAATTGGCAACATTTCCCCTCTGTATAGCGAGGCTGATACTTTCGTTATTTTTTTATGAAATATTAAATGACATTTAACTATATAAAATTTGTCTCATATACCAGCTTATTATACCGGGTCAAAATCTAGCAAAAAAAAAAAAATGGAATTCAGACAGAATAAGCGCTTGAAAAAGCATGAAAAGCATTTTAAATGATAACCTTCTCAGTTCTAGGAGCTCCAAATACCCAGCATCTTAAAATTTAACCCTGTTCTTGAAAAAGGAGATTACACCAACCAGACGTAATATGCATAATTGTGAATACCAACAGAATGAAAACAACATTGAGTCTGCCAAATGTCCTCTAAGCTTAGATGTACAATCGCGTGCAGAAGTTAATGAAAAAATACCGCACCATTGTGTCGCAGAGAATGTACTAAATCAGACTATTATAGTATTTTCTAATTTATTTATTGTAGATACACAAACGTAAACCGTACAATTCACATTTTTTAATAATTTCTCAAGTTCTAAATTGCAATCCAATAGCAGTAACACAACATGTTTTTCTGCAGAGAACCTTAAATTGCACAAATACGTTGGTACCAGTTACAAATTTGCGCTGTTTGGGGTTGAGACGATAGGCCCATGGGGACCGTCGGCGAGGCGCTTGGTCAAGGAATTTCAAAGCGACTGACAGAAAGGTCTTGAGACAGGAAGGCTGGCAATTATTTCTGACAACGTATTAGCCTCGCTATACAGAGGGAAAATGCTACTAGTCTCCTTGGGACTTATCTCACGTGGGACGTCTCTAAAGGACATTTTTTATTTATAGTTTAGTTTATTTTTAATATTATTATTTAGTTACCTTTTAATTTATATTTAATTTATATTAATTTACTTCGTATGTACCTAATACATATGGGATAAGAGGTATTGCATTTATTTTTCTAAAATAATATTTAGATAATAGAGTACTCTACGACATTGTCACTTAATTAATTAAATTTTAGTAAAATATGTAAAAAGGAAAATAATAAGAATATATTTTTTAGTGTAAAATATGTCAAATATAAAATATTTTACTGCTGTAGATTAGCCTCCCAGAATATACCTAATTCTATAGAATTTAGCCTACTCTCGAAGTTGTGCAGAAACACGTCTACCTTGAACAGACTATGTTAGCTAGTTGTGCTAACGAAGCTGCAAATAGGCTGACAGACATATTCAGCTAGAATTGGCGACATTTGAGAAACTTCGGCACACTCCCTTATCGTGATTAAGACAAAAAACTTCAACCAGTGCGTCCTCCCCGTGATGTCGGACGGAGTAGAGATGTGAACACTGACAGTGGGTCTGGTCCACAAATTAAAGTTAGCTCAGCGAGCTATAGAAAGAGCTATGCTTGGTATTTCTCTAATGGATAAAATTCTAAACGATTATATTCTTTAGAGAACTCAAGTTACAGACATAGCATTGTGGCTTCGTAATATTAAAATATATTTTTTGTCGGTCGATTTTCTTACGTACTTTTGTCATATATTTATTAAGAATACTACCGTTCCAGTGACCCGGGGAGTCAAGCGTTCGATCTCAGTGTAATCGTTAATAAATTGTCATTGATATTTGGATTTTAGACAAATATCAACCGTCGGCGTCGTTGGTTCTAGTCGTTTTGTTGAAAGCCGGATTATTCTAAATAGCTACGACACATTGAATGCGGACAATGGCTTTCATCGCCTAGCCAAGATGGCCGGCACTCCGCCATCTCTCGTGCCAAGTACGTACGTCGAGGGCACTCGGAACCTATCGACGATTTATTCCAATTATCTAGCGATATTTGCACTCAGTATGTAATTAAATTAGAAGAGACAGAAGAAAATATAGCGAAGAAAATATATAATATATAAATGATGGCACATGGTTTTAAGGGTACTTTAAACTATGATTAGAGCGTGTGGATGGTTTATAGTACACGATGCGAAGAAACCTTCACCGATTAGCAGAGGAGCAGTCTCGACATTTGAAAGCAATCGCTAACTTGGCGATTTAAGGTGGCCATTGACGAGCCCTCCTTCCAAAATTTGTTTTAAACGTATATTGTTTTTAAAACGCCATCAGTCTTGGATTACGTCTACGTCCAATTTTATTTAATCTAACGCCACCGCTAGTGACGTCGTCAGTTTAATAATCTTGGGATGCGAAATTTAATCATCAGTATGGTAAATAATTGGACGCACGTCCTTTGTATAGTTCGATTAAAACGGAGACCATTTGATTGTATTACATTAGGTAGGCACTTGTAGTTATAAAAATAAAGAAAACGTATAGAATTCATCTGTCAAATAAGCGATTTTCGCATACAAATAAAAAGCTACAATATCGCTACAGTTTTGCCGTTTGACAGCAGCCGGGTGACATTTTGGCATTTGCTTCCAGTGTCGCAAAGGAATAAATATTAAAAGTAAAGTATCATCACAGCCGTTTCCCTTTCGGGGTGCTCAGAAACCACGCTTATAAATACGCGGATTCACATTTTACTATAGGCCAATATAGCGTACCAAACTCGAGAAATATCACAAATAAATTAAATAATAATTAAATGTATTTATTTACAAGAATAAATATTTGTGTGTCCCGACCAGGAATCGAACCCTCCGAGTGAGAGAGGTACCTCCGAGTCTAAATCCACGGACTTAACCGCTAGGCCACGGAGGCAGTCCAGGAATAAATATTATTATTTAATAATAAAATATTTTTTTTTATAAACCTTATTGCACAAAGTACAAAAGCAGAAAACATTATATGACAGCAAAACCTTGGCGACAAATTTGATCACAGACAGATAGAAGAGAGTTGTGAAAAGAGCGAAGGGATTTGTCATGAAAAGAAGAGAGAAAGGCGAAATTGTCCTTAAAGTACTATGTGTATATTACAAAATAGTAATACACATATTAGGTCATAAAATTATTTAATATAGAGCTCGCTGAGTTTTTAATTACATAAGTTTTCATATTATAATATTACCGTATATAATATTATAATGGGTACGTATGAAAGAAATCATAGGGACAAAAATAAGGTAAGGAATGCTTCGATTTATGCATGGTGAAAAGATGATCAAAGATTGACGAAACAGATATATAATGCGAAAGTTGTGGGTAAAATAAAAATAGGCCCGGGGCAGACCAAGACTCACATACCACACGATCAGATAAATAAAACAATTGCAGGTGCATTAAAAAGCCATCGAAACAAAAGGGCATGTATGAAGAATTTATTGAATGTTAAGAAAGCGAAAGAGGTATGTCGTGACCGTGACAAGTGGCGCTCAATTGCCTCTGCCTACCCCGCATAAGGAATTTGGTGAAGATATGTACGGGTATGTATGTATGTACCGTCCTTTGATTTTAATGAAATTAACCAAATCTGCCTTTTGATTTTACATAATTGTTGTTGAACTCACTACGAATTGATTTTAAATCGATTTTAATTAGTGTTGCGCAAAATGTGTCATTGAAAAGAAAAGAGTGATATGTATCACTTCAGCTCAGTGCTATGTATCACTCTTTTATATCAGTAACTCATTAAGGATGACGACTAACCGAGAGATATATATTTTAGTTAGCTCAGACTTATTTCTTTTGGCATTCTTTTATTTTTTTTAAACTAACACTACTACTTTGCCTTTTGATAAGTGACCTTTAAAGTCCATGAACGTTAGCAACTGAAATCAGACATTCATGACTGAAATCAGTCCCTAACACTATATGGCTAGATACTTTTTTACACTTCCCTTAAAGGACTCCAACTTATAGGAAAGTGGAAACACAGAGGCTGGAATTCCACATCTTTATGGTGTAAAGGGATAGTGACTACGGTATGTATGCATATTCTGACCCGTGCGTGTGGTCCTATTACATCTGTGGTTGAGACGTTGTTTGCTTTACTGGATGACAGATGATAGAACATTTTTCATTTTCAAGTATTTGTATGTAAAATTTGATAATCATTGACTAACCCTACTATTTTAAAGCAACGGTAGTAATTATATTACATCTCTCTCTATCTTGTGCCGGTCTGTATATATCTAATCGCTCCCGCTTATTACTATTTTTGCGTCAGTCAAGTGTTTCATTTCTTTTATTCCGCTCTGTCACACCAAATAGAACCGTATAACAACTGATATAAGGATATAAATGAAAATTTGCTGAGTTAAAGATATAATCATTCTCCTGTGCGGATATAACTCATTTGTATCTTTCATTCATGAGTTACACAACTCTAATTTTAATCCTAAAATATTAGTTTTAGAAAATTATTATAAAAAATAATGATTCTAGTACTTCATATTATTATAACGTCTAGGTCGTATAATTAGCAAAATTGAGTTATTCGAATATTATAATTATTTATTCCACAAATTTTAATTGTAAATTAAATTCTAGTTTTAAAATAATTGCTGTTCAAATTATTCACGAATTTTCGATGTAAATATATTTTGTTTAAGTACATAATCACTATGCCAAGCATAGGTAGGTATTTGTTTTATTGTACTGTAACGGGTACATGTAGGTTACGGAAATTTATTTGCTTTTTAATGAAGAAGAGTATTGTCAATATACGACAATGACATAATAGATTTTTATAATTTAAACGGGTCTTTACGCGATTTACCTTAGAGACATATTTCTCCCGACTTTTCAGCCAAGTTGCATTGACCGTGGTCACGGGTCGACTGAAGTAGTAGAAAATTATAAAAATCTATTATGAGTGTGCGCGAAAGTTTAAAAAGACAATGACATAGTTGATGGGTTTTTGTTTTGAGAAAAAAAAGAGGATCGAGAGCTCGGACCGAGAGGTCGACAGAGCGAGTATTTTTATAAATATTAAGATTAAAATAATAATTACAGTTAAAGTCAACCGCGTAATAGTGTCCCACGTAGGAAAGTGTTTAGTTTTTGTATATTTGTAAATTTTTTGAGATAAAGAGATTTATTGAGTAAAAAACCTATAACGATATTAAATCTATAATATTAATACATACAATACATTGATAACACACATACATATTCTGTTTACATAAGCTTGTTTAAAAAGTTATATAATTTGTAATTAAAAATTTCGATATTCGAAACATGAAAATATGTCCAGTCAAATATTTAAAAAATCGTTGTAATAATAAATTGTAGGGTTAATTTTAAAATAACGCATAATACCGGAGTTGAAAGAAAAAAAATGTTTTGTTTTATAAAAGCAGTATTAAAAATTTCAGCCCATAATAAAGGGAACCCACTAACAGCGTAACAATACCAACCGTGGTTAGGCTGAGCGCGCACTAGAGTCACCTAACCTTCTGTCGTGCATAGGCAAATCTTTTGCTCTCCAAAATGCGAATAATAATTAGCTAGTGTGTTGTTCAATATCTATTACGTGGGGAAGCAGTCTCGACATTTAATAACGATCGCTATTTATTTTTATTTCAAATCTCTATTGCACAAAGTTGCACGGACATGCCTGTAGACAACCTTAAATACTAATTTGAACAACTGTAGTTGACAAGTTTAAGTAAAATATAACAATTAGAAACAATAATGTTACAACTAAATATTAAACATATACTTATATACGAGTATAAACTAACTATCCTAGCGATAATAGTGAGAGATAGTAACCGTAGCATAAAGATGAGTGATCTAGTGGTGAACTGCCTGCTTTATGCAGATGATGCTGTTCTTATGACATCGTCCGAACAACTGCACTCACTAGTCACAGAAATAAAACAGAGATGTGCAGAAAAAGGACTCCATTTGAATGCGAGAAAAACCAAGGTACTTGTGTTTGAAAGAAGAAGGATGACAACCGTGACGATAAAGATTAATGATGATTTCAGAACAAGTAAATGAAATTATATATTTGGGCAGTGTTTTCATTTGTTTTCAGTGTTTCGGATGGGAATTATGATAGGGCTGTTGAAATAAAGAGTGAATGTGGGAAATAGTGTCAACGATGCCCTGGGGTCACTAATCTTAATGCAATAGAAATGAGGTCGTTGCGTTGGATATGCGGCGTCACTTTGGCAGACCGTATACGTAACGTCGAAATACGAAATAGGGTAGGTATAAAAGAAAGCATAGGGACAAAAATAAGAAAAGTTATGCTGCGATGGTTCGGGCATGTTGAAAGGATGAGCGAAGAAAGATCGACGAATCACATATATAATGCGAATTTTGTGGGTAAAGACTCACATATCACGATCAAATAAATAAAAACTAGCCAAAGGTGCATTAAAAAGCCTTTGTATCAAAAGGGCATGTATGAAGAGGTTGATGAATGTTGACGAAGCGAAAGAGGTATGTTGTGATCGTGTCAAATGGCGCTTAATTGTCTCTGCCTATTTAGCAAGGGAACTGGCTTGAAGATATAAATAATAAATGATAATAATTAAAATGTTACGACTTACAAATGATATAAAGCTGATTTGGTTAATATGATTAGGTCTAAAGGACTGGGTACGTTAAATAGTCAGCTATTCGCCACCTAAGGACTTGTAACATATCTTTATTTAATAAAATATTATATATTACATTTACTTCAAATTTGCATTTAAGTATATCTATCTTTCTAGACGTGTTTTTACTATAATAAATAATTACAATAGAAACTTCTTAAAGGTCTTTAATCCACACCTATTGCAACTTGATACAGCAAATACCTTATTATCTATCTAACTACCTTAGCGATTTCAGTTGTCAAATCCCAAAAAAGTTGCCACTTACAAAATCTAAAAAGGTGATTTAATCAATATCATTAATTCAAAGGACCGGTTATATTATAATGTAAGATTTTATGTAATCAAAAACTCAGGCAGCTCCATATTAACTTATTTTTGTACCTAAAATGTATATTATATCAATAGACATTCATATTTATTATTTTGCAACACTAGAAGCAAATTGTAAACTGTATCGATAATATTGTATAAGTTTGCGAGCTATCAAATTCCTTTGCTAAATAGTTTACGAATATCGCTGATTTGGTAGATAAACCCGACATTTTTATGACTAACTGACACTGACCATACTTCCAACGGACACCGTTTTAATCGAATTAATTAATAACCTGTAATAATCAAGATTGGCGTAAAAGAAATAAAAGATTAAAAAACTAATTATAAATTAAATTAAACTAAAAATACCTATGAAATTAAAACTATTCTACAAAATAAACTAAGGGCTTACCACCAGGAAGGGTACCTAAAACGCTCGCCGCATTTCCTCGATGAATTGTAAGTGAAATATTATGTTTTAGGCACTTATGGCATTTGGAGTCAGAGTGTGGCACTCTTAAAAAAAATATTTACCCAGCTCTTTTATGGATTTGTGGGTATCAAGAGAATATACCCCCATTGTTTCAATACCAAATAAATTAATAAATTTATTTAATAAATTATTTTTTTTGCTACCAGTTCTAGTGCGCGTTCAGCCTTAAACGTTGAATCTCGCTTCAGGAAATGTCATAGCTACGAACACTCCATTCACACCAAAGACAGCCATTGTGGCCGAGCCTGAATTATGGCACAATAGATCTTACTATTATTTAGTGTTCCTATATATAAAACCAACTAACGCCAACTTGTCAAGGCTAGAGAGTAAACTAAATTCTTTAGAAATATTTCTGAAAAATACAACTTAAGTTAGATTTTTATAGTTATATTTTAGTTATATCATCACCTTATTTTCATTATTGTGTTATAATTGTGATTTCATAAGTTCACAAAAAGTTTAGACGCGGCTCTTTTTACAGCCACGAAATTAAATGTAATATTTTTACTTTGATAGTACTCGTAAGTTACACGGCCATTTCACAGCCACGACTATCATTATTGTTTAGTTGTAAGATGACACGGCCTGTTTACAGCCACGAATTAATATTTAAATTCAATTTATTGACATTGTTATTTAAAGAATAAGTTAAATAACCCTTATAATGATATAAATAACCCTTAATAAGGCAAAGTATTTCCCACCTTTGCCTTTATTTCCCACCACAATCTATAAACAAAAATTGAATTTTTCTATTATAAATCAATTCAACGAATGAACGAAACCATAAACAATAGATTTATAGGAGTATTTAAATTTGTCACGTGGCAACACTGCTTCTTTTATGGGAACACTTGAAGTATAATTTTGATGTCAAAGTGTCAGTAGTCGAATTTTGAGTGACAGAAACAGTCGTTTTTCGATGAAGACAGAGAAAAAGCAAGTTTTTGTTTGAGAAAAAAACCTGTAAGTAGAATTTAGCTTTATCACGTGTTTGTTTTATTTTTCCTCTGTTTTATCTTTGTTTCCATTGCTTTGTAATAATCCATTACCCCACAAGTTTAAAACCCACTAAAACCACTTCAACTTCTACATTTAATGCCCTATTACCTCTCGTGCCTTAGTAAGGGTTAAAGTTATTTAGAATATAAGATGACACGGCCCTTTTACAGCCACAAGTATATCCCTGAAGGGTCGTCTCTAGAGGACTCATTTTACTTATAGTTTATTTTTATTAAGTTTAGTTTATATTTACATTATAAGTTGACACGACCTCATTATAGCCACGATTATACGGTTTGCAATATTGTAACTGTGCAGAACTTAAATTAGTAGATCAATATAGGTACCTAGGTCTTATTATTGATAGAAGCATGTCATGGAAGATGCATGTGAACGCAGTGTGTTCAAAACTGAGATCCGTGCTGGGCAAATTTTATCATTTGCGTGGAGTAGTAAATACGGCCACGTTGTTTATAGTGTACCATGCACTCGCAGAATCGATACTGTCGTATGGGCTTAGTAGCTACGGATGTACCTTTCCAACATACCTAGATCAAATTAAACAAATGCAAATTAGATTCTTAAAATCGTTGGTAAGAAAAGATATAAAACGAAAGTATAGGCAAAATTACGATAAATTATTTGTGTATTGTAAAACATTACCTGTTAAAGAAAAAGTTAAATTATTAATAACGTTAGAAGAACAGAATTATTACACACACAAAAAACAAATTATTTCTCAACATATAATTACTAGGAGACATACAAATAGGGAACTGGTGGAAGGGAACATCCGTGGCAACTACTACAGCAGGAGGACGCGAGAGTATCTACTTCCCAAAATACTAAATAGTCTATCTCAAGTAATAAGAATAGAAAAACTTTCCAAATTGACATATAAAAACAAAATTAAGAAAGAACTACTCGAACAACTGAGTAGCAAAATCGATAGATTATTTGTGTAAAAAAAAAACCGAATCTATTATAGTTGTGTTTTATTTTATTTAGTATTTAATAAACTAAAGTGTGCTAGTATATCATTGTAATGAGAGCTATCTGCCGATAAACTATTTTATAGTTTGGCAGAATAATGTTATATTTAAATGTTATGATATAAGGAAAAAAAAAAAAATTAAAAAAAAAAAAAAAAATTAGGTTTAGTTTTAACCTAAGTTTAAATGTATACCTACTGATTAATATATAGTTTTGTATATAGTATATTAGATTTTATTTATTTTGTTTTTTTTTTCACAAACCTTAATGCTCCTATTCTATTTTGCACCTGCCTCACATAACAAATGCTCTAAATTGTCCCTAAGGTTGACAAGTAAGAATGCCTAGCGGCATTAAGTCCGCCTGTGTACCTAGTGCATAAAGTTTTGAAATAAATAAATACATTACACATACACATTTTAGTTAACATTTATAATTACTGTTGGATTGTATTTGTTGGACACGGCCCTTTTACAGCCATGAAGTTATATATAGTTGACACGGCCCATTTACAGCTACAGTATTATAATATTAAGTAGTTATTAAGTTAAAATTTACTTGCTTATGACAATGACAATGTATTATAGCCATCGATGTATATAGATAGGCCCTCACTGATATGAAAACATTCCCGTAAAACCAATCGAAGTCATGTAGCTGCACCAACAGTCGCGAGATAGCAAGCGTCAAGAGCGCCTAATATTAATATTTATATCGAGTAAAACTAGTCTTTTTGTATGCATTGTGATATAATTTCCGATGAGTAAAGCATGTAGCATTATCCTTGCTTGAGATTTGCCCTCCAAAGTTGGTAGGTACACAAAGCAAGCGGCACGTTTTTAAGAGTGCGTTTTGTATTGAATAGGCTTATCTATATACATCGATGATTATAGCACACATAAATCTGGATTATAACCTGTTACGGTCCAACTATATTTACCGCAATTACTTTGTATTTGTTCATGTTATTGTGACCGCCTCCGTGGTCTAGTGGTAACAAACGTTGCCGTGAACTCGGGAGGTCGTGGGTTCGATTCCCACCGGGGGCAAGTTGTACATTGTATAATTTGTCTTGGTCTGGGTGTTTATATGTATAATATGTATATATTTACAAAAAAAAAGTATAATATGTAGTTTATCAACCATCTAGTTTCCGTAACACAAGCCTCGTTGCTTACCACGGAAACTAGATGGCGCTGTGTGTACTGTCTGGAAATATATTTAATTAAATCTTTACTAACCATAGAAATACATTCTTTGATTTGACAGCCTAACTATAGTATTATTTTTGGAGAATTTGACTTAGACTGTAAATGTAACATACTATTGTATAAAAATAACAAATTCAAAATCATTTATTTGTTTAGACACAGGTTAATATTATAAACAACAGGTATAGGTTATAAAGGTGCACCAGTGCTCTGCCCATAGGGCGTACAAATATCAGTAATTGTGGATAGCATTAAATTTTAATACATACACGTAAACAAAATTGAGATACAATAAAAAAATATAAATGACAATATTAATCATGTCTAAAATTTAATATTAATAAATTATAAGTTAAGCAAAATGTCATGTAATTATATTTTTGTCTGTAAAAAAGTCATTGATTGTGTAGTATGTCTTGTCAATTAATAATAATAATAATAAAATCATTTATTGTCACAAAAGGTTTACAGATGTAAAATAGGTGAACAATATAGGGTGATGTGTTTGTGATACCTACACGAGGTTGCCCTGTAGTGCGGGGGTGCTCTTCCGTGTTATAATGTTACAACAATAAATGATGTATGTCCTCTCTATGTGTTCGTGATATATGTGTGAGTGTGTGTGAGAGGGTGTGTATGAGATTTATATATATATAATAACCATTTAAAACTGTGCTCCTTAAATAGCAGATGCCACAGCGAAATTTATCAAAAAAGTTAATAAATCAAAAATTATGTAGGTACATATTAGTACGTAATTTAAGTCTTCTCTTCATTTCTCCTAACTCTAGCTCCTGTAGTCTCAACGGTATCTTATTATATATTTTTGCCGTCATGATTAAAGCAGTCCAGGCGTTCTTAAGTTATAAATGGTGTAACTGATCCGTCTTAGTTTTGTATAAATAAGAATATATTTTAAAATCAATTTCTTGTTGACAGGTTGTACGGACAACGCCAACGCGCTCGGAACAGATGGCGTCTCAGAAATGGATTATGCTGACGTGGA
Source organism: Tinea semifulvella (assembly GCA_910589645.1). Taxonomy (NCBI): domain Eukaryota; kingdom Metazoa; phylum Arthropoda; class Insecta; order Lepidoptera; family Tineidae; genus Tinea; species Tinea semifulvella. Next base: position 1,989,432 of record OU342612.1, read on the forward strand.
AATGGGTCTCCATCGCCGAGGACCATACTTCGATGTCGCCTTCTCAAGGAACGTGACAGCGTTAGTTGGAAAAACTGCACAACTCAACTGCAGGGTACACGAACTGGGAAATCGAACGGTGAGTTTTCGTCATCAATTTAAAATTGCTGCGACTAATGGCTATAATAGTTAAATATTGAAAATCTGATACTAAAAAAAGGGTAATAAAACATAAAATATATAGAATAAATTAAAAAAAGTAGAGTATCTTCACGACCGTATCCCTTGCGGGGTGGTCAGACCACGCTTTCACGAAGCGGATTCACATGTAGCCAACTTACTATAGGTTATTAGGTTATAAAAAAGTATCATCACGACCGTTTCCCTTTCGGGGTGGTCAGAAACCGCGCTTATAAATAAGCGGATTCACATTTAGCTAACCTTACTATAGGCTAATCATGACAAGTGGCAAACTCGACGATGTCTCCAGCGTACCAAACTCGAGAAATATCACAAATAAATTAAATAATATTTAATTATATTTACATTACTAAATATTTTTGTGTCCCGATCAGGAATCGAACCCGATACCTCCGAGTCTAAATCCACGGACTTAACCGCTAGACCACGGAGGCAGTATTAGGTTCTTATAGCCATTATGACAAGTCGCAAACTCTTCAATGTCTCTAGCATACCAAACTCGAGATATATCACAAATCAATTTAATAAATTATTGTGTCCCGGCCGGGAATCGAACGAATCGTAAATCTAAATTCACGGCCTTAGACCACAGAGGCCATATATAATAATATATAAAATCACTTTTTAGAAATATAAACATTACGTTCGCCTTTTGTATTTTTTTTACAATAAAGTTTTTAAAAAAATAAAAAAATATATAGGTACCTACATCTACACACAAAACACACGCACACACACGAATACACACTCCTAATGCACTAAACACATTATAACTTTTTGGAGTATACTTTTCTACATTATGGCATTTGAATAATTAATTAAAAATCTTATTACTAGCAAATACTTTAGCGGACCGCATACATAACATCGAAATACGGAAAAGAGTAGGTATAAAAGAAAGCATGGGACAAAAATAGGGAAAGGCATGCTACGATGGTTCGGGCATGTTGAAAGGATGAGCAAAGAAAGATTGAAGAAACAGGTATATAATGCGAAAGTTGTGGGTAAAAGTTGCCCCAGGAGACCAAGACTTACATATTAGGATCAAATAAATAAAACACTGGCTGAAGGTACATTAAAAACCTTTCGTAACAAAAGTAATGTCGACGAAACGAAAGAGTTATCTCGTAATCGTGTCAAGTGGCGCTCAATTGTCTCTGCGTACCCCGCAAGGGATCTGGCGTGAAGATATGTTGTATGTATGTACTAGCAAATGACTTTTCTTTTGAAATATTGTTTTTAAACGGAAGTGCTAGGCGTCCAGAGATCTTTGTTATGACAGATTTACAATAATTGCTCGTTACCTAACTAAATAAAACTATTTACTTTCCATAACACTATACTTAAAATAGCATCGTAGCGAATGGTAGCGATCTCGCAATTTGCGTTGCGTACTAATTAAATAAATAGGCTGGGATACTTCATCATCAGAGCGCCGACAACGCAGCGTCCTAGACCTCCACTGTTGAGGATGGACCTTCCAGACATTTCTGGAGAATTTGGCCTACACTCGCCACGCTGGCCAGACGGGTTGGCGAGGGCACTTATTTATTTTTAATTTAGGTGTTTATTACTGTAATACCTGTGTAGTATATATTATTAATAAATAAATAATAAATTGCACATTCGCCCGAGTGCGAATGAGAAAGTTGCACAGAAGTAACCTGGACGTTCAGTTTTAAAGAATAATATTTTTGTGTAGTGCATAAGTTAGATTAGAAAATAAAATAGTAAAATATTTGTTTTGAACACGCGATGTAGTTGAAAGTAAAAAACTTAAAAGTTGATACTCGTAGTTGTTGTTTGAAAACGAATAACGGTTACGTTTTGTTACTTTAAATGCCAATAACGACACAACACTAGACCTTAATTAGCTAAACGTTTATAAATAAATCTGTAATAGAAAAATCTATGTCAGAATTTGTACGTAAGTACTACTTATGTAAGTTTTAGATGGTCTATATCTATATAGTTAATTAAAATAGTCATCAGGCCGCGTTGGCAACATTTTAACTTTACAACCCAATTTAATTGCTTGATTTAAATAAATGCTGGGTTTATTGGTTTTTATCATAGACGTATATTTATGAATACGGGAGCAGCATCATCATCACTGCTCGATATAGCCCTAAAGCTCACTTCACACAATTTTCTGCCGATCCTCATCCATCCCCCACTAGTGACCTTCCTCAGGTCAACCGTCCACTCAGGGTCGTCCAACTCTGCGTCTTCCAGTTCGTGGACTTCATTCCAGAACCCGTCTACTCCATGTTAGGTTCAGCTACTGATGTGTCCAGCCTATTACCACTTCAACTTGCTAATTTTGAAAGCTATGTCGGTAACTTTGGTTTTTTGATGGATGTCAACGTTTGAAATTATCTTTCAGAGAAATTCGGAGCATAGCTCTCTCCATAGCTCGCTGAGTGACCTTGAACTTATGAGCCAGACCCACCGTGAGCGTGCGCAATACGATATTACTGAAAGAATGCAAAATTTGTTTTCAAACAGCTAGTTTTCATTAAAATTTACACGCACAATGTTCTCTTAGACTTCAGTTTACTGATTCACAAGATACATTCCAAAATCAAATGATTCATTAGCATTGTAAGGTTTTTTACTAGGTATATAACCATCAGTTGTGGTACATTGAGGAACCAAAACGTTACCAAAGCCACTGAAATCCGGCTGGTTAGAGCTCTTGCGTTCCCTATGCTGCAGCGACGTGGACCATACTCAAAACAGAAAAAAGTGATTAATGCTCTAGAGATGTGGTGTTGGCGGATAATGTTGGACACATCCACAAACCCATACTGGAGGAACTGGGGATCAAACAACGCCTTTCCTCGACTGTGCAATCACGCATTCTCACTTACTTCAGACACGTTTCAGACGTAGAAACATCCATCGAGCGCGTTGTTGTCTTGTAGTAGTAGCAAGAGGATGCGAGGTAGGTCTCCGATAAGAGAGACTGACCAGGTGAAGACTGCAATGGATCATATGTATATCTACCTATATGAGTGCACCAGGAAATATATTATTGGTCCAAAACGTTCAAATCAGCGATATTTTTATGCTTGGTTGGTCCTTAAGCTACATTATTACGTCTTTGGTTTCGTCAAGTTTGCGTACGATTGTGTCACATCTCCCAAGGTTATCCGCGTCGTTTCCGTTTCATGACTACATTTTAGTATTATCTGATTGCGCTTAGTCACAAGCTTGACTTAATTAACTCCTAGACGTTACACTCTTTGCAGAGTGGTCGTGGTCGTCATTTAAGGCGTTATCCCTATAAGACCAGGGCAACCTTAGTATAGGGAACAGAAGTCGTCTACTAAATTAACCATGTACAACAATATAATTTTTATTTTTTTGTTCAATATGTATATTTTCTTTTGTGTCAACAATATTAGTTTTCCTTGAAAGAAAGAATTGGCATTAGACATTATTGCAAATGGCACATACTTTCAACGAGAACAACAAATAGACGGACTGATTATGGTAAATTGCCCAGTCTGTCTGAGCGGGTAACTATCCACCGTTCGTCCCGGTGACACTGTAAAGTGTATCCACACGTTTTGTGATCGGACTCGAATTGCCGGCATAGTGTTAGGGACGATGTCAGTCATGAGTTTTTGATTCCAGTTGCTAACATTCACCTTGCGCGCCACTTACTATCAGGTGGGCGCAGGGTCACATATCGAGCTAGTATAAAAAAAGTTTTTGAGATTATAGTTTGGCGGACATACACTAGAATCCCACAAGGTACACTTAGAAACAAATATATATTTTAAGTCAGAGCAAGCGTCTTGCAAGATTCTTGCAAGAGTCTTGCGAGACTCTTGCGCAAGACCAATATTAAGCGTACGAGTACAAAATATATGAAAATAGTTTTATCTAACATTAAAAATTGTGGACCGCCAGTACAGACTTTTTTCATCCTTATATCCAACAGCAACGATTAACAAAAAAAAGTTTTTGTATAAAATTACCATTTTTTTTTATTTGAACACAAATAATATCTTAAAAAGTTATGGATGGTCTCGTAGTAATGTTTTCCAGTAACTACAACGGTTTAGGTCTTATAGTATTGTCTCAAAAATAATAATAATAAATAAAAATATAAATATGGACCTAACTTAGGGAACAGTTATGTAACTAATCCATCCTGTATATGCAAAGGTACTACCACCTAAATAGCTCAAAAGACTTGGCTTTAAACAGCACTACTTCATCGCATAGTGATGTGATAATGCGATAAATCCAATTCCACAGAAATCCAGGCGGTTACGGCACAAAGGATTTGGCATACCGTTACTATCGACACAAATACCTATCTTGGGTTTGGGTAGTCGTAAAACAAAACCTAACCTAACTGCCTCAGTAGTCCAGTGGTTAAGTGCATGGATTTAGACCTCCACCCGGTTCGAATTCTGCTATACACTAATTTATTTGTTATATTTCTTGAAATTGAAGCGCTAGAGACTTCAAGGAGCTTGCCACTTATAGTTAAGGCTCTATAGTAAAGTTTGCTAAATGTGAATCAGCTTCTTTATAAGCGTGATTTCTGACCCTGGAAAGGTCAATATATATATATATATATACATAAAGCGAAAGTTACGTAAGAAAAGTGAGTGTATTTCTCATTGAAACTCGAACCTGCTTTGATGTTCTAAAAACTCAACTATCCATAACATATATTTAGGTAAAAACAACAGGAAGTATTTGAATGGTTAGCCATTAATCCGTCAACAAAGATTTGACTAGTGGGAATATTTTTGCTTGTCATAATTTGCCAATAAAATTTATTATAATTTTAACATGTGGCAATAATAATTTTATCTTATTTATTATAATTACTATATATTATTTTAGCTTTAAGTTTTATCTAAATTGTAAATATTTACAAAAAAATAGTTATTCATCACGACCGTTTCCCTTTCGGGGTGGTCAGAAACCACGCTTATAAATAAGCGGATTCACATTTAGCCAACTTTACTATAGGCCAATCATGACAAGTGGCAAGCTCGTCGTCGTCTCCAGCGCGAGCGCACCAAACTCGAGAAATATCACAAATAAATTAAATATTAATTAAATATATTTATTTACATTAAACCCGGTACCTCCAAGTCTAAATCCACGGAGTAACCGCTAGACCACGGAGGCAGTTTTTATTTAGTTATTATTTGTAGATTACTAATCAAATTGTACGTTTAATTGTGAATGTTAAGTAGTGCAGCCCCCTGCCTGAAGGGCCAACGCGGGTGGGGGTGCATGCCTGACTCATCCGTGAGGCCTCCTGACCCCAGGGCGCCTACGGACTAAAACCCTATAAACCGTCTCTTTCTCACTGTTAGCCCTGTGTGCCTTTACAGCTAAGTCTGAGTCGTGGCTACGGATTGAAGGCACTCGTTCGCCGCGTAGGTGACTAATTGCAATGACACTTTAATTAGAAAAAGGTTTCCTAACGTTGTAAAAAGCAAATCAAGCAGATATGTAATCGCACAATAACTTACAGTACATAAAATACATGTACGCGTCTTATCTAAGGCAATAAATTTTTAAGCTCCCCAACCTATTACATTTGGCTTAGTAGAGATGTGCGACAATAAAACATCGATTATCGATGACGTTAGCAATTTATCTAATATCATAATGGTATTTATTTGGGTAATCTTTTATTATTTGGTGTGGTAAGAATGTAAAGTATCATTACGACCGTAATCTTTTTAGGAGGGTGGTTAGGTGGTCGCTTTTTAGGGACCGAGTTTATATTTAGTCAACTTTACTATACACCATGACAAGCAAGTGTTGATGTCTCTAGAGTACCAGATTTGAGAACGTCAAAAAATATGTTTTCTTATAAAATAATATTTAAATCAACAGTCTTAACCACTAGACTACACAGGCAGTAGGTATATACAATATGTAGATTACAAAAACATATAATATAATATTTAAAACCTTTTATATTTTTATTTACATTTCGCAATTATTTTTATTCTATTTGTTTTTCTTTTATTAATTAATTTAATATACGATTTTAAATAGAAGTATATAAAAATGCAACTTTAAAGAATAATAATAAAAAAATACTTACTAAATACTTAATAAAAGTACATTATAATTTTAACATTTAATAGGTAACAGTCGCTTGATAGTAGCTTTATTTTAAGTATACTTAAAACTTTGTCTAGTAGTAGAATCATTTATAAAAATATACCTATTTGATAATAAATGAATTTGTTATTTAATTTTATTGTTTAATTTTAGACAGTAGTCATTTAATAATTGTGTAGATAACAGTCTACGCAACTAAAAGGCATGTATAAAACGGTGGATGAATGTTAATAAATATTTCTGAGTTTTGTACGCTGGAGACATCGACGAGCTTGCCACTTGTCATGATTGGCCTATAGTAAAGTTGGCTAAATGTGAATCCGCTCATTTATAAGGTGGTTTCTGACCACCCCGAAAGGGAAACGGTCGTGATGATACTTTACTTTTATTATAGTGCAACAAACAAATTACAATAATTGACAATTTACATTAATATGAATAAATTAAAGAAACAGACTGTTTTTCCTGAGCAGTGCATATAATATTGTAAAATATATAGGTACGCGAGCAAGCACTTAAGTACTACACACAAAATAAGAAAAAAAAAAACAAATTAAACTTAATCTAAATTTACACAACAAAATAAATAAAAAACATTAATAATAATAATATAATTATGAATTAAATTAAAATATAATTAATTTATTACTTAACCTAAAATTTTCATTAATACCTACATATAGTGCATAACTAATTTTATATCGATACGTTCGATTTGTGCATCACTATTTAATAAAAAAATACTTTTAGAATCATTGTAGTAATCCCGTTTGGTATTGGCATGTTTTTTTACATTAATTTGTCGGCTTTTTTCCAGCTTTTGACGAATGTTTTTATCAATTAAATATTTTGTTAAACTATTTTTTGTGTTGAAATAAAAAATATTGTTGGGGCAATTGTGTGAAATGCGGAATTTCCAATATTTTAAATGTCGAAGAATTTCAAAATATTTGCGTTTTGTATTCATTTTTACTTTTACCTCATGATTAAACGCATAATTGATGTATAACTTTCAAATAGTGGTTAATTTGTTGCTCTATTAAATATAAATTTTAATTCATAATCTTTCCTCCAAGTCTAAATCCACGGACTTAACCGCTAGACCACGGAGGCAGATTCTAATTCAATTATCTACATTTTTTATATATATCATATAGTCCTCCTCCTCCTTAATCGGTACCCCACTGATGGGGATCGTGACTCCGTCGCAATCGCAGCTCATCCACCAGCCGTTTCGGTCCTCAGCGTAGTAGATAGCCTGGTGTGTACACCATCCCTGTAGGGATATACAGGTGGTCAGTCACCTGACTGGACTATCGCTTGGGGCTTCTTCCTCTTGTTCTTTTACCGTCTACCTTGTCATTATTAGAAGTTTTTCTAGATTATCGTCTTCTCTTCTTGCAAAGTATTGCAGAATTCGGGTAAAGCAGACGGAAGAGAGTATTTGCTCCCTGGTCAGCTTCAGCTCTTCGTGCACAGAAATGTTAGTACGTCGTGCGGTCCAAGGAATTCTAAGCAATTGACGCCAGCACCACATCTCAATCGCATCAATCCTCGCTCTTTCAGCGGCTTTTATGGTCTATGTCTCCGAACCGTACCAAAAAAATAATATCATATAATATAGCATACATATCATATAGTATGTCGTATAAATTCACTCAACGCAGACATGAAATAAAATGGAGCTATCAAACAAGTTTATTATCCCCTGGTAAAGCTATATCTTGATAATCAATACATTTCCAATAATTTTATTTATTTATTGTCCGCAACTATGGAAGGACTCAGCTTAAAATCCCATCTTTATCTAGCAGATATTTAGATTCGTTTACTATCAGGCAGCTCCTTCCGATTATTTTTTATGTAACATTTATATAAGTTTGTTATTATTTTATTTTAAATTATATGTAAATCTTTTATGTAATATTATTATGTAAGTGTATAATATAAAATAAAATTGCACCCATACATAACTTTCAACACTCCGAAAGGTTGATTGTCAGAAAATAAATAAATATTTCCAGACAGGTCACACAGCGCTATCTAATTTCCGTGGTAAGCTACGAGGCTTGTGTTACGGAAACTAGATGGTTGATAAACTACATATTATATATATTTTTTTTGTAAATATATACATATTATACATATAAAAACCCAGACCGAGACAAATTATACAATGTACAACTTGCCCCCGGTGGGAATCGAACCCAAGACCTCCCGAGTTCACGGCAACGTTTGTTACCACTAGACCACGGAGGCGGTCATTAAGCCGTATTTTTATATTAATTTAAAGGACGAATAAATTAATCGTTAACATAATATATTTGTCTGGAGCAGGGTTGTTCAGCTTTGCATCTATCAGATTTTTTAAATATAATATAATATATATAATAATAAATTGATTGCACTTATTATTAGTAACATCCTCGGAAGTGCAAAATGCCATTTTGTCCTTTAAAAATGGATCGGCAGGTGGCCTTGATGGTCTTACTCCACAGCACTACAAGGACCTGATCAGCGGTACAGCAGGCGACGCTGCTGAACCCCTCCTTGTCGCCTTAACCTCACTTGTGAATATTATGTTATCCGGCCAAGTACCTATTAGCATCACTGACATACTATACGGCGCAAACATATGCGCACTTAAAAAAAAAGACGGTGGTATCAGACCGATTGCCGTTGGCTGCACTTTGCGCCGTATAGTATCCAAAATTTGTAGTAAAATCATATTACCTACTCTTACCTCGAAATTTCAACCTTTACAAGTGGGGTTTGGCTCCAAGGGTGGCTGCGAAGCTGCTGTACATGCTGCTCGGAGCTTTGTAGTGCATCACGGGGGAGATGTGATGTTGAAGGTGGACGTCAAAAACGCGTTTAATTCGGTTGATAGAGGTGTCATGTTGGACCAAATTAAACAACAGACCCCGGAAATTTATAGTTACCTTTGGCAGTGCTATAGCACCTCTTCAAAATTATTTTTTAAAAATAACACTTTACTTTCGGCAGTTGGTTGTCAACAGGGCGATCCGCTCGGTCCTGCCATCTTCAGTTTGGCAATACATAATATCATAAGCAGCCTAAATTCAAAATTTAATATATGGTATCTCGATGATGGCACGATCGGAGGAAATGCGGACACAGTTCTCAGTGACCTTCAAAAACTTATATACGATTTTGGCACCATAGGTTTAGAATTAAATTTTTCAAAATGTGAACTTTATTTATCAAATTTATTAACTCATGGCAAACAAATTGAAATTATTTCCAAATTTAATAGTCTAGCGCCCAATATTAAAATTTTAAATAATGAAACCCTTCGGCTCCTAGGATCACCAATCCTAGATGAATCCATCCAAATTTATGTTCAGGAACAATTAACTAAATTTAATTCAACTTCAGAACGCTTATTCCAAATTCAACCCCACATGGCACTTTTTATCATACGATTTTGTTTGTTCGCCCCCAAATTTACATATGTACTCCGTTGTTCTCAACTTTGGAAATTTTCAGAAGAACTTTTTTTATTAGACAAACAATTGCAAAATTCACTAACCGAAATTCTAAATTGCCCCATGAATGACCGTACTTGGGCCCAGGCCTCACTACCAATTCGGTTCGGAGGCCTAGGCACCCGCAAAATTTCTAGTGTAGCACTGCCAGCTTTTCTGTCGTCTGTACATAGTACTGTCGAGCTCTACGGGAGAATCACTAACCCATCTTTGGGTTCCGTTGAGCCGTCGTACTTGTCAGATGCCAGAGATGCCTGGTCAGTAGCATGTCCAAATGTTTCGGTTCCAAATTCACCAAAAATCCAACGACTATGGGAGCCGCTCTGCAAACTTTTACAGAAAGATATTTTATCTGCCAGTAATATGAAAGAGCGGGCTCGCCTCATGGCCGTTTCCATTAGAGAGTCAGGTCTTTGGTTACAGGCTTTTCCCTCAGCATCGGTTGGCACACTCCTTGATCGAAATACACTGACCATGGCGGTGTGCCTTCGTCTCGGAGCCCGGACTGTCCACCCGCACCAGTGTCGATGCGGAGAACCAGTCGATCATCTCGGACACCACGGGCTTTCTTGTGCTAGAAGTGCTGGCCGCATTCCTCGTCACGCGGCTCTCAACGACATCATCCGAAGGGCTCTTGTCACTGCTGGAGTACCCGCAATATTAGAACCATCTGGGATTGTGCGGAGCGATGGCAAGAGACCCGACGGAATGACTGTTGGGCCGTGGAAACTTGGCAGATCTCTGGTGTGGGATGCGACGTGTGTAGATACATTAGCTCCATCTCACATACAGGCGACCTCGTCAGGCGCGGGAAGTGCGGCTTTTTCTGCGGAGAACCTCAAATTGCGCAAATACGCTAACCTTGGTATCGGTTACGAATTTGCGCCGTTTGGGGTCGAGACGATGGGCCCATGGGGACCGTCAGCGAGGCGCTTGGCCAAGGAGTTGTCAAAGCGGCTGACAGAAAGGTCTGGAGACAGGAAGGCTGGCAATTATTTCTGCCAACGTATTAGCCTCGCTATACAGAGGGGAAATGTTGCCAGTCTCCTTGGGACTATCTCGGATGGGACGTCTCTAGAGGACATTTTTTATTTATAGTTTAGTTTATTTTTAATTTTATTATTTAGGTAGCTTTTAATTTATATTAAATGTACTATAATTAACTTCGAATAAATTACTAAGTTATGTATAGGTACTTATGAAAAATGTGTTAATTAGCTTTAAAATTGCTCAAGGCGCATTTTTTATTTATTTATTTATTTATTTATCTGGAACTCCAACAGCATAACCAAAAAAACAATATTATCAAATTTTACACAATAAATAAGGCCATGAATGGGGTCACAAATTATACACAAAAATATAAATCCACTGTGAAGACAGATTAAGAAATCAACAAAAACAAATAGTGCATAAAATTAAGGAAATTTACAAAATACAACAAAAACGCAAAGAAAACAATAACATACAACAAGACGGAAGAAAATATGTATTCATTCCTACCCATCAGCCACAGACACCAAAGCGTAAACTGTAACATAAACAATGATAATAAATTTAAAAATACCAATAAGTAAATTGGTTGAAGGACTGTAAATAAAGTGTGTGTGTATGAGCGCGTGAGAGTGTATGCGTGTATGAGTGTATGCGTGTATGTGTGTATGAGTGTGGGTGTGTACCTATATGTGATCAATGTGTATAGGGATTAAGTTTTTGCACTACTATTATTTTATGTGTTGGAGCTTATGGCGTTAGAGCTTATGGCGTTATGGCGTTAATCAAATTATTTTCATCGAAAGCTTGAATCTCTGATAAATCGCGGTATTTAATGCCAAAGAAGTTGTCTTGACTGTCCTGGACACAGAAAGGCTGGCAATTATTTCTGGGACTACCTCTGGTAGGATTCTCTACTATTTTAAATAAAAAAACTATCTTGTATATATTTCTGTTTTTGTTACAGGTGTCCTGGATACGACATCGAGACATTCACCTGCTGACTTCAGGTCGTATGACATACACCTCAGATCAGAGGTTTGTCAGCGTACACAACCCCCATACTGAAGACTGGATCTTAAAGGTAATCATAATTTTTGTATACCTACTTCATCATAATCTTCATCACATCCCCTAGCATATCGAGTTCCACCTCCACTGTTGGAGATGCGCCTTCCAGATATTTCTGGTGAATTTGGCCTACACTCGCCACGCTGGTCTGGCGGCTTAAGCGAGCGTCCGATGTCAACTTTTTTTTTTTTTTTTTACAAGTTGTTATTAGTGGTGCAGGGACCGACGGCTTAATGTGCTCTCCGAGGCACGGAAAAGGTGGTGTTGTTAATCTGTGACAAATGTAGGTAAGAAACTCACACTAACGCACAAACACGCACAGGAACTTACACATGATACACAACACACACGCAATACACACTCACAATATGGAAATGATTATTATTATTGTATATTGTTTATTTTTAATCTGTAGGAGCCTATAGGAACACTTGGATTCGTCAAATTTTAATTTTTCTTATTTGATACCTATTAATATTAAATCAATATAAAATAAAAATGGCTGAAATAGCTGGCTGTTGTTAGCAAGGAACAGTCTGCTAATAAGGGCATAGTGCCTGAGTATAACAAACTTAATTCTAATAGTGGATAGCAGCTGTAAAGGAGCATTATCTTATTTACCTACAGTAAAATAAATCCAAATATTAAATGTCATGTATTATACTAATAATGAATATGCAGCTGTAAAAAGGCTTTGTCGTAGGATAAAGATATTAATAATATAATATATATAAATACATTGAAATAATATTTAATAAATTCAAACATTTTATGTTTCCGTCCAGGAATTGTACCCATTACTTCTTGAGTATTTTACGGCCTTCACTGCGTAGGAAATATATTCTATGTATATTATAAACATAGCCGGGCATTAACTCGTTAATCCGTTAATTAACGAAGTTAACATTTTGATTAACGGGTTAACTTTTAGGTTAACTTTTAAAAATGTTAACGAACACGTTAACTTCCGTTAATATGCAGAAGTCCGTTAATCGTTAATCCAATGCCACTATTTACCGCACGGCACCGCGGTGTGGCGCGAAAAACAGGTTCAGACAAGTATGAAACGACAAGTGCCAGGCGCGGCGGCGCGTGAGACAAAAACAAAACTAGATATATATTTTGCCGGCGCGTGCGAGTAAGATAACTGCGAAGTACTAGCGCCAGTGCTTAGAGTGACGAGTGTTGTGTTTGTTGTTATTATAAATTACTGTCAGTGATAATTTGCGTGTTAATAAAGAAGAGTGCAGTGTAATTAGTTAGATAGAAAAGTGTACTGTGCAGTGTAGTAATTAAAACTATATCATGGAAGACATGGAATCGGATTTCAGCGGTCCTGATGAGAATCCTTGGCCACATTTGACTGAGTATGTGGAATTTGTATCCAGATAGGGCCAGCAAATACTTTTTGCTTGTAAGCGTTGCTTGCCGAAAGACACCAAAATAAAAGTTCATGTAAGTATCAAGCCTGAATAATTTGAAACAACATGTAAGAAGGGTACATGAGTCGCAATACGTACAGTTTGAAGAGATTGTTAAGGCGGGCTCTAACCGAGGCAAGACAAAAAAGAGAACTCATTCTGACAATATTATATATTAACCTGTTAACTTCCAGAACCTAAACCAACAGGTTTTATAAGTTCACTAACGCAACGATATAAAAATGCAATTTTACACATATTAACGGATTGACGATTAACGTTAACTTCCGTTAATTCTTCTGAAACGTAACGCTTTCACGTTTAACGAAGCTAATTTTTTTTGTAGCGGATTAACGATTAAATAACGATTAGCTATGATTATAAAAAATATTAGTAATAATGTAACTCAAAAATTGTATCTGAAATTTTCTGATTAAAAGTTAACATTTTGAATGCTGTCGTATGACAACTAAAACTAAACGCGAAATATCAAAATGTCCGGTCGGAGCATAAGTCATAATGAAGCCAATTTGTGTTGCATGTAGAAATGATACCGTTAAAACGTACAAGCTGCACTCGACTAAAAATGGCCACATTAAAAAGTGGTTTTGCATTCATATGGTGAAACACAAATGAAACTACACATATTTAAGTTAATGCTGGAGTTACATTGCCGTATAACTCTGTTGCAATCAACTTCATATTGTCGCTGCGTCTGACAAGTTCCATATCTAATTTTCGTAACATAAATACATACCTTTTTTTTATTCGAAGAGAAAGGACAGAGACAGGCAACATAAGAACGTAGAAGCAATTTAAATTATACCCGCCACCAGAATATTTCTCACGTAAACGTTTAAAGACGCAGATAGACGGTGCATGTTACCCTGCTGTTAAGCTAGCTAAGCTTGCAAGGGTAGGGAATCAATGTATCTGGTTCTCATTCAGATGGAATCCTAAGTTTTACGCGAGCTTACGACGAATCCTGGTAGTGTGGCCTGAAAATTAAGCAGAATTTTGAACCAAGTATAGCCAGCTATGTGTTTGTATACGGGAATAATTATGAATGTTTAAATTTGCTGTATTTTCCATATTCGTTTTTGCAGTCCGGTAATAAGGGATTACGGTTTAAAAGCGAACAAATGCCTCAGTAGCGTAGCGGGTAAGGCTGTAGACTTGAAACGACTATATACTAGGTTCGATTATAATTTAATATTCATTTGTGTCAGCCACAATTTTTTATTTATGGACATAAATATTGTTATTACTAAATTGTAAGCTGACACGGCCATTTTACAGCCACGAATCTATATTTATGGACATAAATATTATTATTACTAGATTGTAAGTAGACACGGCCATTTTACAGCCACGAATTTATATTTAAGGACATAAATGTTATTGGATTATAAGCCGACACGGCCTTTTTACAGCCACGAATTAAATTTTAAGTATCTAGTTATAAATAAGTACAAAATCCTCGCTTATGGCAACAATGTTTTATTTATTATGAATTGTATTGCTGTTAGATTCGGTCCAGCCAAGCTTATATTGTATTAAAATATATGTATTGACAATATCCAATACTAACCTAAGGAAATAAATGATTTGATTTGTGACACTTGTGTGGATATTTAGTGTAATGATAAAACGTCATCATCATCATCATCAGCCTGTGTCTCTCCACTGCTGGATATAGGCCTTCCCCCAAGGCTCGCCACTTCACACGATCTCCTGCCACCCTCATCCAACCCCCACCAGCGACCTTCCTTAGGTCATCCGTCCATCTAGCGGGGGGGTCGACCCACTCTGCGTCTTTCCGTACGTGGTCTCCACTCTAGTACCCGTCTACTCCATCGTCCATCGGTTCTACGACAGACATGTCCAGCCCATTGCCACTTCAGCTTACTAATTTTGAAGGCTATATCGGACTTTATCCATCAGAAAAATACCAAGCATAGCTCTCTCCATTTTTTTTTAATTTTATATATTTATTTTTTTAAAAACTTATTTGCACTATGTATTATGGTGGACTTAATGCCGCTAGGCATTCTCTGACAGCCATCCATATAAAGTATGTCTCAGAATGTTTTTCGTTTTTGATATTTAAATTAAAGACATAAGTATTAAATCCAATTAGTTTTTTATGATACTAAATAAAAGATCAGTTTGTAAATTTTATTTGTAAAAAACAAAAACTTCTTCTTTACTTTTTTTTTTAATTTAGAACTTTCGTTTAACCTAGAACTAAAATTCTTATCACACGCTGGAGGATCGACCTAGGAATAGCTTTAATTTCGTCTGTGATGTTTTGTAGCAGACAAATTGGATAGTTCTCAAAGTCAAAGTCAAAATATCTTTATTCACGTAAACCTATTACAGGCATTTATGAAACGTCATTAATTTAATTATTTTGAATGATTCTACTCCTGCTAGTAGAAGACTAAGCAGCAAAGTGGTCCTATAAGTAAGCTGTTAGCAGAAGACCAGCAGCTTAGCAAATTCCAGTGACCTGTTAATGTTTAATCTGACTGAGAAAGGAATCTGCAAGAAAAACTCAGCTATATCAGATTTACAAAATAAAACATATACAGAACTGCACCACAACGATCAATTAATAACCTTTTAAATTTAGTTATCAGTACCTATGAGAATACAATACCTGGTACAGCAGTAACCCACCAGGCAAGTCAGAATTAAGGTAGACTACATGCCTATGTGCAACCCGAAAGTCGACAAAAAGTAGTTCTACTCATATACTAACTAATGCTAACAGTAAAAAATCAGCAGGCGTTAGATCTGGTCTCCTTGGTGGCCAGTTAATGTCCCCTCATCGACTTATCACTCTGTCAATAATTCGTGAAAGGCAGCAAACAAGTAATTTATAACATGTGAAGTGGATTCATTTTACTATAAAAAAAAGTTTTGCAAACGGTTGGTTTTTACAAATAAAATTTAATAATTCATATACATTTACTGTCAAATAAACCGTCTTAAAATTATTTTTTATGTCTTTTATTTAAATTAAAAAAACCAAAAATTATTCCGAGACACTCTTTACTATGTATTCAGAAAAAGTGTGATATTTCCTTACTGCCAGCACCTCTTAGTATCCTAAAATAATTTGCCAATAGTTTCTGACCACTCCACTAAGGATTACGGTCGTCGTGATACATTACGGTTTTAAAACTACCCTCGCTAATCCTCGCCCAAAACTAATTTGTTATTAATTGAGCTATGAGAGTAAATTTGTGGTACTGGTTTAATCCGGAAAATTGTTATTTATTGCTCTTTTTACGCTTCAATTATTTACCCTAATCCGAATACAAATGTAATTATAGTTCTGTCTTCGTGATTCGACATTCTGGATTCAATTACTGGTAGAGAACAAAATAATAATAATAATTATTATTATTTGTATGGAATATGGTAAATAGGTACATAGTTTTTAAATAGCTCACATATTCCGCCATTTCTGGCACACAAATTTATACTAACTTAATTAATTACTAATTTATACAATGTAAATTAATTTATGTAATAAATAAAATGTCATGAATTTAGTTGGCATAAGATAATACTCGTATGCGAGATTTTGGTCAGTTGATTAATACAAATTATTACAATTTCTAAATTTGTATGAATAAAACTCGCTTAAAGAATAAAAGCAACACTCTGTCAATAGCTTCTTGATTCTAGATTTAAACTGATTATTGGGTAATTGTTTGAGAACCTCTGGTAACTTGTTATAAATACGAATGCACATAAAGTAAGGGTTATTATCGAAAACTCTGCTTTTTGGTATCTTAGTATAGGCTAGTTCAAAGCCTTCTCCTTCCTCTTCTCGACTATGATGATGTTTGCAGCATTGATCTGTCAGAGATGTTGCTCAACAAAATGGACCGGTTACTTAACGCGTGTATCCGGTTCATCTTCTCTGAATATCGTGCTAAGTTGAAGTGGCTGCCAATTCGTTGTCGCAGAAATCTAAGAGTTCTCTGTCTCCTTTTTTCTGTTTTAAACGAGCCTGCGATACCGAAATACCTTAAGGATAAATTTGCCTATCTTTCTTCGTTTCACGACAAATCCCTTTGTTCTTCTCACAACTCACTTTTTTCTGTTCCCTTGCATCATTCTGGATTTGTTTCAAATTCTTTTACAGTTGTTGCCACAAATTTATGGAACAATCTCCCTGTAAACATAAGGCAAGCATCTACCAGATCTTCGTTCAAAAAACTCGTCTATCTACACTTTCTAAATAGCTCCCAACAATGTTAATAAGTGTATATATGTATATTTATGTATATTTTTGTGTATGTACTAATATTTAGTATATTGATATTACAGTATATGTTAAAGTATATTATGTAAGTATATATAATTATATTGAATTTATCCTACTATTAATATTTATTTCATTGCACCTATAAATGTTCAAATTTCTCCCTAAGGTTTGGCTGTCAGAAAATGTCTACGGGCATTAAGTCCGCCTTTGTACTTTGTGCAATAAAGTTTTTAATAAATAAATATAGGCAATAGTGTTTGGATGTCGACTGCCTGAAAAGCTTGTAATTTCTCGAGTATGATTGTACAGATGTAGACCAATTTATTATAGTAATATATTATTTACTTTTTCACTCACTCACACTTACATATCACAGAACTACACTGTCAATATACATTTACATATACTTCTTCTTAGTCGCAACACTCCAAGGAACATAATACAAGAAGAAGCGTAACTCCATACATGAAAAGTGTTCCAGTTTTTTAGCGCTACTACGGGTTCCCACCGAACTAGAATTGGCGGCAAATTTTAAAAATCTTTATTTGACATGGTGCGGTGGTGGCTCGGTTGTAAGAACGCGTTCCTACGTTTGTCATAGATTTACAACACCACCGTTTCCGTGCCTCGGAGAGCACGTTAAGCCGTCGGTCCCGGTTCCAATACCAACTTGTGGATTTTTTATAAATTTTCATTAAAAATTGATATCATATCCTCGCCAAGCCGTCTGGCAAGCGTGGCGAGTGTAGGCCAAATTCTCCAGATATATGTTCTGGAAGACCCATCTCCAACAGTGGATGTCTAGGACGCTGTGTTCTAGGGGCTGTAATGATGAATTCATTAAAACATCCTTAATAATTGACCAATTTATTAATTTCGATAGTTACTATAAAAAAAAACATTAAATGTAAAAATTTGTTAAAAAAAATAGTAGATCAATTATGGCGAAATAGATACTAAAATAACACAAATAATATTTTTAATTTATTTATTTTTTGGAGTTCTATCTAATGACATTCACACCTATTATTCTGAAAATTCTCGATTTATTAAAATTGAAACACTTTTAGACATTTAGCTCCATCAAAAACAAACAAAATTTAAATAAACATTTGGAGCACCTATTGTATTATATTTTTCAATCACACATATCGAACACGTTTTTCGATTTACATTGCACAATTTAAAAACATAAATTTATCTTTCAATTCCCGTAAGCAAACAATAAAATATATAACAATTCTGCTTCGCAACAGCCAAGACTCCATTTTGTTTCCTTTAAAAAAAAGAATTATTGGCTACTCTCGATATTTCTTAATATCGATAAACATGCATAAATACTGCGTGGAATTTGTTAAAGAGCAAATATTTTAATATTATAATCTAGAATATAAATAAAAAACAACGTATTATTTGTTTTAAGTATTAAATAATACAATTTTAAGTTACAGTGCAAAGAAGTTATCCTAAAAATATCGCCACTCATACAGAGCCTAATCAAGTAGATAGCGATAGGTCGACGATCGTTCGTTGACTTACGTAATTCTTTCTCTCTCTAATTTCGTCTCTCGGCTGTGGATCAATTAATAATAACACTCCCCAGTCTTCATGTATTTATCACGATGGATATCGCGCTTTTCAGACGCGGCCCTATTGACCATGCAGTAGTTTTTTTGTTTTTCGGATAATTATTTTTATCTTTAAAAAAATGTGACCTTTTTATTTCTACTAGGTTCTACTATCGACACCTGAAGCCTTTACGATTTTTTTTTGCTCTATTGACAATTACACCCGGTTACTTTACAAAACAGGTTTTATGAGCAATGGCCACAAATTCATGGTTTTTTTTAATATTTTTTTTTATAGATTCGTTTTCCACAAAGACGGGATTCTGGCATATACGAATGCCAGGTAGGGACCACGCCACCAATGGGCCATCGAATGCATCTATCAGTCGTTGGTAAGTAATTCAAAAATATTTTTTTTCTATAATTAGGATTTTATTTTATTTTATTTTATTATGGTAACAAACAGTCATAATACAATTTATATAACAAACAATATACATATAATTAGACCTGGAGTACCAAAACTGTAAAAGAGAACTATACTTATTACATTTTCAAAATACAATTATACCATAAAAGAAAAGAAAGAAACATTTATCGATGCATAAAAAGGATATTTAGGTACACGGACTTTATACTAATATATGGTTCTATTGATAGAAACAATCAACTTTTCCTAGGCTACCATATATCGGAAATGACAAAAAAAACATGATTGTGTCCCGACCAGGAATCGAACCCGGTACCTCCGAGTCTAAATTTACGGAATTAACCGCTAGACCACGGAGGCAGTTTGATTCTCCATCAAAATAGTCAATATTTTTTATACTAGCACTATATGACCTGATGGTAAGTGACGCACGAGGTCTATGAATGGTAGTAATCGGAATTAGACACTCGTGACTGACATCAGTCTCTAACACTATGCCGGCTTGACTGGGCATGACGGCAATTCGAGCCTGATCCCGAAACGTGTGGATACACTCTACAGGGTTAATCGGCACGAGCGGTGGATACTTCTCCGCCCCGGCAGGCTGGGCTAATTATCACCATCAGTTTCCTGCCACCTATAAAATAAAAATTTGTATGGAGAAGCAAAAAAAAAACATTTCCGACATATGGTTTCTTGGGAAGTTGTTTGTTTCTATCTTATAACTAAAAACTACTTAAGAATTAAATATAAATTAAATAAAAAATAATCTAAAAGTAAAAAAATAAATCTAATCTAATCTAAAAGTAAATCCGCTTACTTATAAGCATGGTATCTGACCACCCCGAAAGGGAAAACGGTCGTGATGATACTTTACTTTTCATAAGTAAAAAATGTACTCTAGAGACGACCCTTCAGGGAGGTCCAGTCCCAAGGAGACTGGCAACATTTCCCCTTTTTATAGCGAGGTTTAATCATCATCATCATTACAGCCCGTAGAACACAGGGTCCTAGATCTCCACTGCTGAAGATGGGCCTTCCAGAACATATATCTGGAGAATTTGGCCTACACTCGCCACGCGACGAGGATATGATATCAATTTTTAATGACAATTTATTAACAACCACAAGTTGTGAGTGGAATCGTGACCGACCGAGGCATGGGAATTTTGTAAATCTATGACAAACGTACGTACAAGAAGTTATTTTCCCATTGGTCTACCCCAGCCGCTGCCCGACGTGGCTTGACTCAGGACTACTTTACAAATGCCTTAAGCCGATCTGTATAAGTGTTCTATTTCTATTGTTATTTTGTCTTATTCTGCCTCATATTATCTCATTATTTTTGTAATAGTCTACTCAGTGTTTAGTTTTATCTATGTTTCCATATCTATTTCTGTGAAAACTTGTTATTAGCCCTTTCTTACTTTATCTTTTTTCTTTCATCATCATCATCATCATCAGCCTGTATCTCTCCACTGCTGGATGTAGGCCTCCCCTAAGGCTCGCCACTTAACGCGATCTTTCGCTACCCTCATCCAACCCCCACCAGCGACCTTCTTTAGGTCATCTGTCCATCTGGCGGGGGGTCGTCCCACTCTGCGTCTTCCCGTACGTGGTCTCCACTCTAGAACCCGTTTGCCCCATCGATCGTCGGTTCTGCGGCAGATGTGTCCGGCCCATTGCCACTTCAGCTTGCTAATTTTAAAAGCTATGTCTGTAACTTTCGTTCTCTGACGAATATCAACGTTTCGAATTCTATCCATCAGAGATACACCAAGCATAGCTCTCTCCATGGCTCGCTGAGCGACCTTGAATTTATGGACCAGACCCACTGTTAGTGTCCACGTCTCTGCTCCGTACGACATTACCGGAAGGACGCACTGGTTAAAGACCTTAGTCTTTAAACATTGTGGTATAGACGATGAGAGGATGTGCCGGAGTTTCCCGAATGCCGCCCATCCTAGCTGAATGCGTCTGTCGGCTTCTTTGCTGAAGTTGGCTGCTCCTAATTGGATAGTCTGCCCGAGGTATACGTAATTTTGCACAACTTCGAGAGTGTCGTTTCCTATGCAGATTGGCCTCGGCTTGACATGATCATTTTCTTTATATTTAAGTATTGTTTAGCTGTAAGTTTTCCTAACTGTATAAAATAAAAAATAAAATAAAATGCCGGGGGGTTTGGACCGACTCTTGGAGCGACCACCGCGCCGTAGACCATACAAAGTCACCCAGCATATACTACCTCCGTTGTCTAGCGGTTCAGTCAGTGGATTTCGACTCGAATGTACCGGGTTATATATTTGTGATATTTATCGAGTTTGGTACGCTAGAAACATCGACGAGCTTGCCATTTGTCATAATGGCACTATAGTAAAGTTGGCTAAATGTGAATCCTCTTCATTTAAAAACAGCGTGATTTCTGACTACCCCGGGATTTGGTCCTGATGATACTTCAATTTAAATTACGAAAATATTGAGTCCAACAGAGTGCGAGCGAGACAAATGCCAAGCGGAACAACCCTTTTAACGTATTAACTTCCCTTAATATTATTTCCCGTTACTCCTATATTTATTTTCCAACTAGTTGAGTGATGACGTGTACAGTACAACCCTTTTAGGTTATGATTAAGTGGGGGAAATCCACGAGCTAAATAAATGTAATTAATATAATAGTCTAAGATACGTAAGAGAGCGACCTTCACCGATCAGTTATTTG
The DNA here is from genome assembly GCA_910589645.1 of Tinea semifulvella. Classification (NCBI taxonomy): domain Eukaryota; kingdom Metazoa; phylum Arthropoda; class Insecta; order Lepidoptera; family Tineidae; genus Tinea; species Tinea semifulvella. The sequence goes on from OU342612.1 coordinate 2,011,725, forward strand.
GATGAAATCCACTTTTTAAATAAATAATAAATTAAATCAGCTAACAAAAGCAATAGTGAAGAGTTGCCTAACAAAATATAGTAAGAGTTTTTTTTTTTTAATATATTTTAAAAATCAATCTGTATTATTATACTAGCTTCTATGATAACTGCCTCCGTGGTCTAGCGGTTAAGTCCGTAGACTTAGACTCGGAGGTACCGGGTTCGATTCCTGATCGGGACACAAACATATTTATTAATGTAAATAAATACATTTAATTAATATTTAATTTATTTGTGATATTTCTCGAGTTTGGTACTCTGGAGACGTCGACGAGCTTGCCACTTGTCATGATTGGCCCATAGTAAAGTTGGCTAAATGTGAATCCGCTTATTTATAAGCGTGGTTTCTGACCACCCCGAAAGGGAAACGGTCGTGATGATACTGATGATACTTATATGATATGATAATGTAGCTTATAAGGGTTTGATTTTGGGAAGTAATGTCAATAGTCAAACTTAAGGAAACTACAGGAATCGAACCTATCTGATTTCCGTAAAATTAAAAAAAAGATACTTGAAATGATTATGATGAAAAAAAAAGGCAAATCTAATATAGCTGAGTTTCCCTTGCAGGTTCCTTTCTCAGTAAGATTAAACATTAGCAGGTCACTGGAATCTGCTAAGCTCTGGTCTTCTGCTAACAGCTTAAATTTTAGCGTAGTCTTCCACTAGCAGGAGTAAAATCATTCAAATTAATTTAATTATTGACGAATCACAAATGCCTGTAATACTGTGAATAAACATATTTTGACTTTGACTTTGAAAGGCATAGCAAAGTAATTTGTACTATAATTCCTATCTATTATATAATAATTCCACACCTGTGGAGGATCCGGGTTCGATTTTTTTTATTTATTTTTTATACGGAGCACGACATGTGTGGCCTGTGCGAGTGGTTCGGTTGCGGAATAGAGAATAAGGGATAAGGTTGTGGAGCTCCTCAAAACATTCACCGTAGTATAGCTTGTAGAACACGCTCAGGGAGGCCACATCTCGGCGAAGCTGCAGCGATTCGAGATTCCTGGTCGGAATACAATAATTCATTTATATGTGATATTGCACAACTCAGATACGCTACAGATAAACAACGAGTTGACACTTGTCATGATGGGCCTATAGTAAAGTTCACAAAATTTGAATCTGCTTTTTTACAAAGCATGGTTTCCGACCATCCTGCAAGGGATACACGGTCGTGATGATACTTTACTGTTTACTGTCTACCCTCTAGCTCGCATGGCATTGACTACAAGTGCACCGAATTAACAGTGCAGTGGTCACCCGCTGTGAACCTATACACATTTCCAACCCAGTTCCATTATACCTATCATGGATGATACCCTGGACGACCCTACTAAAACATATCAGTCTTATGTACCTACTTAAGTCCACAGCGAACCAATTTGGAAGCTCTAACTTAATTATCAAATATTAATGGAACAGTATAAGGTACAATCTTATTACTCTCCCGACCTATTTTCGGAAGAGCATTGAATATTGAAATTTACTCGGAATATAACTTGCATACATTAAATTTTAGTCATTGACCTGACTAGGCATTTCAGTCGTTACATACATGAAAGCCTAAAATAATATCTTAAAAGTACAAATCTGATGTTTTTTTGTAAACAAGTTATAATTAAGTTTAATACATAATAATATTTATTCGAAGTACTTAGATACAAAAATATTAAAATAAAATTAATTAAAAAACTAATTATAAATAAAACTAAAACTAAAAATGCCTATGAAAGTAAAACTATTCTACAAAATAAACCAGGGGTTTACCACCAAGGAGGGTACCTAAAACGCTCGCCGCATTTCCTCGTTGAATTATAATCGACATATTCTGTTTTAGGTAGTTATGGCATTTGAAATCGCCACACTCTTGAAAAATTCGTTTACCCAACTCTTTTATGAATTTGTGGGTATCAAGATAATTGTTTCAACCCCAAATGCCACAAAGTTATAATTTTGTTTAATGCTATTATATTTCAAGTGACTTAATTAAGCTTAATTATATTCCTTTCAGCACGAAAAACCATATTTTGGATACTCGTATTGAAGGGTGTATTTGATAACTTTAAGATCCTTGAGGTCCAAAATGTCTCATATAAATAGTGAAAAAATCCTCTCCTTGGGAATTCTACAAAAGCCCCACGGCATATGCGTGCGTTGTCTCTTTTTATTACGTTGGGTAATTTATAACGTAACTACTTATGTATGTTTATTTCTATGCTAGTCCTAACAATTTAATATGAATAATTACTAAGTGAGTAAGATGAGGGCACGAACTACTCGAACAAGTAATAACGCACGCTTGGTATTATCCATGCTGAAAGAGATATCTAACTACCGCGCCAACCCGTCTGGCCAGCGTGGCGAGTGTAGGCCAAATTCTCTAGATATTTTTGGAAGGCCCATCTCCAACAGTGGAGTTATAGGACTTTGCGTTCTAGGGGCTATGATGATATAAAACGTAGGCAACGTGGTCTAGCGGTTAAGTCCGTGCATTTAGACTCGGAGTTCGATTCCTAGTCGGGACACAATAATATTTATTAACTTAAATAAATAAAATTAAATAATACCTATTTAAATTTATTTGTGATATTTCTCGAGTTTGGTACGCTGGAGACATCGACGAGCTTGCCACTTGTCATGATTGGCCTATAGTAAAGTTGGCTAAATATGAATCCGTTTCTTTGTAAACGTGGTTTCTGACCACCCCGCAAGGAATTCGGTCGTGATGATACTTTACTTATATATATATATATATATAGTGTCAAAATGTTGAGTTTCGTAAACAGTGGTCTGCACGACTCAATGGAACTTACACTAAACATAGCTCTGTTGCATCTTTTTTTGGACTAGGAATACACGATCTATGTCAACAGAATTGCCACAACAATTCCATACCTTATTTTAAGTAGTGTTCCATACAACAAAATTGTAATCCAGTAAGCAAAGATAAATTAAATCTAAAGATATTTATTTGGCCGTAAAAGGTCATAACGCACTAATTTTAACTTTCACCTCGTACAAGTCTTTGAAGAACCCTTAAAGTTGAAGATCCCAAATGTAAGCAGACTTTATCAGAGACTATTATAGGAGCTAAGTATTGAAATAAGTTTGAGTCAGTAAATAACAGTACGCGTCTGGAAACTTGTGGGGAATTTTGCCAATTATCTAAGTTCACAAACACAAACGTTTTGATTCTAACGACTCAGTCAACTATCTGCACTGAATTCAACAACCTTAGGTTAAATATTCTTCTCTGGAGAATAAAACGATGATTACAAAATCTTAACTGTTCCGAAAATAATAAATACTTCACGCCATCCGATCAGCTTCACTTGGTACACTCCTGGATAAGGACAGTTTCATTACGCCTTGGTTCAAATATATGTCAATCTCACATATGCAGGTGTGATTCTCAAGTTAATGAAATGGGTCTACTTGGGATTCTCTAGATACCACGCCTGAAATGATGTTTATGGTCCGGTAAAATCCCGTCCGTTCTTGAACCATCGGGTCTATTACGTAGTGATGGTAAAAGGCCGGATGGTATGTCTCTTGTACCATGGAGTGAGGGAAGATGTCTTGTTTGGGATGCCACCAGTGGATACCTTTGCCGCTTGCCACATATGGCTGCTCATACAGCAGAATTCAAAAGCACATAAAAATAATAGCATTAAAGAAAGTTATAACTTTTGGGGCATTTGGGGTTGAAAAAATGGGGGTATAATCTCTTGATGCCCACAAATTCGTAAAAGAGCTGGGTAAACGAATTTTTCATGAGTGTGGCGACCCTAAATGCCATAACTACCTAAAACAGAATATTTCCCTTGTAATTCAACGAGGAAATGCGGCAAGCGTTTTAGGTACCCTCCCTGGTGGTAAGCCCTTAGTTTATTTTGTAGAATAGTTTTAATTTCATAGGTATTAGTAGTTTAGTTTTATTAATAATTAGTTTTAGAATCTATTTTATTTTAATATTTTTGTATCTACTTCGAATAAATACTAAGTGGGGTTATGTGCTATTTTATTGTTTCTTAAAAGTTGAGGCCTCGGACGTAAAAATATTATAATTTAAAAATATTAACACGTGTTTTTTTTGTGAAAGCAGAACCGCTGACAACGATCCTGGGAGGTCCGGAGTTGTTCATCAACACCGGCAGCACCATCAACCTGACGTGCGTGGTGCAGCATTCCCCTGAACCACCGCCTACCATTCGCTGGACACACAATGATGAGGTAAGAACATTATTATCACAACAGCCTCTAGGCCGCATGTCAACAGAAATTCACTTTTCTTAACTCATTAAAATCTATAACATGACATAGCACCTAACCATTCCCGTGGCTGCAGAGCACGTTAAGCCGTGTCGGTTCAACTAATATCAACTTGTGGAACGGTTAACAAATTGATAAATAATGACATCTGACTTTGGCCAACCACAAGATGTTCTGGATGGCTCATCTCCAGCAGGTAAGGTCTAGGGGCTGATAAAAGCTACGCGCGGGTTTCTTTTAAAAGAAAACATTACTTTTCGGTACGCAAACTTACACTTTAATTAAAGTAACACTTAGTCTCGGTACGTGGACTAACAACCATTATTATAATATAATATTAATAATAACGTTTATTTGAGAAGTATAAATCAAATCAATCTTTCCTTAGGTTAGTACACAACACTTGGATATTGTCAAAACACATATTTTTAAACAATATATATATATATATACATGTTTATAAAAAGATAAGATAAGATCAGCGGCCATAGCTGGACCGAATCTAACAGCAATACAATAATAATAAATAGAATTGTTTTTATGTACAACTAGATACTTGAAATTTAATTCTTAGCTCTAAATATTAGTAATACAATTTAAAAAATAATCAAATTGGTACAAAATAGGTTAGATAATGGAGGAGTAAGGTTAGTTGCAATCTTTTTATCCTCTCCGTTGATCTCAAAGAGTGTACCTACGAATACTAAGGATTGGACTTTAGTTAGGGTGCTAGCGACTGCACCAAAGTGATGTGTCGCAGCGGTCGGGAAAATCCTTTTCGGCACGTGAAGTAACAGCATATTTAAAAAAAAAACGCAAATTTTCGGTACACTTATTTTCGGTACATGGACTAAAACCATAATTAACAAAACACTTATTTTCGGTACGTATACTTAATCCATAATTAAGAAAACACTTATTTTCGGTACGTGGACTTAATCCATAATTAAGAAAACACTTATTTTCGGTACGTGGACTTAATCCATAATTAAGAAAACTCTTATTTTCGGTACGTATACTTAATCCATAATTAAGAAAACACTTATTTTCGGTACGTGGACTTAATCCATAATTAAGAAAACACTTATTTTCGGCACGTGGACTTAATCCATAATTAAGAAAACACTTATTTTCAATACATGGACTTAAACCATAATAAAAAAAAAAACACTTCTTTTCGGCAAATGAACTTACACCAATATTAAAAAAAAAACATTTCTTTTCTGTATCTGGTCTTACACCAGACATTTTTTCTCCACTGAGTGTGATGTAGGATATATTTTGCACTACTAATACCACTGAGTGTTTAGTACGAGTATCAACTAAAATTGTAGCGGAGACTGCTCCCCAAGATACAACATAATGGTTTGGGGAGCAATCTGTATCTCTTTCTTCCTTACTTGTTTTGATTATTTTTTTTCCTGTACCAAATTTTGTAAATTTTTGCTTCAATAAACGATTTTTACTTTCCTTACTTAATTAATACATAATTTGATGCGATCAAATATTTTTCTATGCCGTATTTTTCCTGTTCTTGAAAAGCACGTAGATAAAATAATTAAAAAGGTCATACACCAACATTTCCTTGAGGCTGATACTTCGTATTAAAATCTTGACTTGCCAATCTACTAGTATTTTCGTAATTTACGGGAACGTGTACAATTTTATATAACGTAACACGAGACGTTTGTTAAATTACATTTTGGAAGAGCTGAGGTTTTCGCAACTAATCTCAACTTCAAACTTGATCAGTCTCTGCGGTCTAATTTCGCGACAAAACCGTATAAAACAGTAAACCTACGACGTAATAAAACTATCCACAATCACACAGTTAGGGGCTGGTTTTAAATCCAATTACTTACACGAAAGCGTGGATGTCATTAGGACGCGCGCGGTTTGAGAACTCCAACCGGGAGTAAATTACAAACGACCTACATTTGGTTTTTGTTCGAGTTGAGTAGTGATTGAATTGTGAAAGGATGTTTGTTAGGCTAGAGACAAATCTAGTAAAATGAAATTTTCTTCAGATTTTCAGAACTAAACTCAACATAAGTATTTTACACGTGTAAACTATGAGACACACCAGATATTTACAGATAAAACAGTAGTGTACTGTTCAGATACATACATGTCACTCCAGATCCCTTGCGGGATAATTGAGCGGGAACTTGTCACGATCACGACATACCTCTTTCGCTTCGTCGCCATTCATCAACCTCTTTTTACATGCCCTTTTTGTTACGAAGGTATATATATATATATATATATATAATAGATATTTATGTAGATATATATATATATATATATATATGTATAATAGATGAACCAGGTATACAGTGCGAAAGTTGTTGGTAAAAGAGGCCCCGGCACGATCAAATAAATAAAATAGCCAGAAAGTGCATTTAAAAGCCTTCGTAACAAAAAGGTACTGTTATACTGTACAGTATAACAGTATATATATATATATATTAATATATATATACTTTAATAGTTCTTAGTGAATTTACTGTATAATATTTACTATAATATTGTCAACTGTTGGTTTTCCAAAATGAATAAAAAAAATAAAACAAAATTATATACATATATATAATAGTACAGTTTATTTATTATTTATTTTATTAGGTGGTAGGCAGACTGATGGTGGTAATTTGCCCAGTCTGCCGGTACGGGGAAGTATCCACCGTTCGTACCGATAAACCCAGTAAAATCTATCCACACGTTTCGGGATCAGGCTCGAATTGTCGTCATGCCCAGTCAGTAGCAGTGTTAAAGACTGATGTCTGTCATGAGTGTGATTCTAGTTGCTAATATTCATTGACCACTTACCATCAGGTGGGCGCAAGATCACATGTCGTGCTAGTATAAAAAAAAATAGTCATCATCAGTAGGTATGCATGATAAATATGATAAAATGAAAATCGATTAGGTAAGGAAAAAAATAACTTGCAACATTATTTTTGTTTTATGCCATTTTATTATTATTATTTTATATTCTTTTTACTACTTACATGTTTTTTTTACTATTTATATTTTTTATTATTATTTTTTTTTTTTTCATTGTTGTGCACCTTTTTTTAGGCTAGCAAAGCCGACAGGATTGTATGTCTATGATTTCAATAATTATTGGTTGTTATTTGTACCGACATCATCATCATGACGGCTCCAAGAACGCTTAAGAAGAGTCTTAGACACTGTTTTCACCATTCTCCAAAAAAATCTTAATTATTTGGCCTACACTCGCCACGCCTGGCCACAGGTTGCCAAGCTCTGATGTAAATTTATAATAATATTTTTTAACAATTCCACAAGTTGGTATTAGTGGAACCGGGACCGACGGCTTAACGTGCTTTCCGAGGCACGAGAACTGTGGTACTGTAAATTTATGTTAACAAATGTACAGTAGTGTGTTTTTCTCATTTGTACATGTCGGGATTCAAACTTATCTTTTAAGCCAGCCAATACCGCTCATTTGTATCTTATTTCGAATAAAATAAAATTAAGCACCTAACCGGTTAGATGAGTAGTCTACTAGCAGAAGCTTAATTGATTACATTATCTGACTGGAAGATATTTTATATTCCAGTAACACGAGAGAGCGGGCTCGCCTCATGGCCATTTCCACTAGGAAGGTTGCACCAGTGTCGGTGTGGAGAGCTCGTGGAACATCTCGGACATTATGGGCTTTCTTGGCTTTTGTCATTGCTGGAGTACCCGCGATCCTAGAACCCTTTGGGATTGCGCGGAGCGATGGCAAAAAACCCGACGGCATGTTGCGCCGTGGAAACTTGGCAGGTCCCTGGTGTGGGATGCGACATGTGTAGACACATTAGTCCCATCCAGGCGACCTAGTCAAGGCGGTTTCTGCTGAGAGCCTCAAGCTGCGCAAACGTATTAAGCTTAGCATACTTACTTATACAGAGGGGAAATGTTGCCAGTCTTCTTGGGACTATCCCTGAAGGGTCGTCTCTAGAGGACATTTTTTACTGATAGTTATTTTTTTATTAGGTTTAGTTTATATTTATTTTATTTTTTTATTTTAAGTAGTTTTAATAATTTATACTTTTTAATTCAATAAATATTAAGTTGTGTTTAATAAATAAATAAAATGGTTTATCTGACTAAGAAATGAATCTGCAAGAAAAACTCAGGTATAGCAGGTTTACAGATTTCAACAAAAGATTTCGAGTCGATTTTACAATAGAATTGTCCCTAGCCGTAGACTTGTTGATATTCTGGTGGGATTCGTTCTACGTATTGCGGTTCGAATAGATTTCACGTACTAATAGGGAACAGTAAACCAATTCGGTTAATTACTCGATTTTCATTACACGACCGTGTTTGTTAGATTATTTAATTTAAAATGTTTAAATAACGTCCGAATTAGAACGACCCCAAAGTTACGACGTGTGTGATCTAATTTTGTTAGCTTAATTTGTAATAAATAGGTGTTCAAAGGGTCGGTTGTAAGAAGGCTTTCGTTAAAATGCAAAAAGGTACTAGGTTTGAACTCTGGCATGTACTAATAAGAAACACCTTTCTTACGTATATTTGTCATAGATTTGCTGAAAATAGTGGATGATCTGTGTGAACTAAGACAATAGGAACGAGACCATCAAAACGCTTCAGTCTGACCAAACAAAACACTACATTCACGCCTTACCATACCATTTAAATTTATTGCAGAAGGATACATTTTCAAGCAAAACACCATCTCTAGAAATAGCTGTTAAAAATTTACTGACCACACGAATAGGGTTAGTCAACAGCCTATAAGCAATGTCATAAAAGCTTGGATATATGGCTGCTTCGCATTTCGCCTCACTTGGCCTTTCCTAGATTTCAATCAGGCCTGGACGCAGACGTCTACACACTGAAGTCTAGGGTTGGATAAGCTCAGAGTGTTGCCTTCTCAACATTCTTCAGAGGACGGAGAAATTCTTAAATAGATCTGAAAAGACCATCAGAATTATACGTGTACGTATAGGCATATATCAAATTTTCCATTGCAAAACCCTCAGAGAGACCGCCTCCGTGGTCTAGTGGTAACAAACGTTGCCGTGAACTCGGGAGGTCGTGGGTTCGATTCCCACCGGGGGCAAGTTGTACATTGTATAATTTGTCTCGGTCTGGGTGTTTATATGTATAATATTTACAAAAAAAATGTATAATATGTAGTATATCAACCATCTAGTTTCCGTAACACAAGCCTCGTAGCTTACCACGGAAACTAGATGGCGCTGTGTGACCTGTCTGGAACTAAAAATAAAAAATAAAAAAAGAGACAACAGAGACTACTATTATATTAAAAAAATAGAATGACTTTTACCCTATTGATAGAAATATTGTCACCTATTTTATTTTAATACGTGTCACTTATTTCTTCAAGTTATTATGTTTTTTTGTGCGAGCGAAAATAAGTCGTCGAAGTTGCCTTTATGGAACTTGGCTAAATAGGAAAAGTTTGATGTTCGGGAAAAAATTAAAAGTTTTAGTCAAAACTTGGCCGGCGTGTTGAGATGTAGTTAATGTTATACTGTATTGCAAACATCAATTCCAGTTGCTCTTTTAGCACTTGACAATTCGCCGAGAAGTTTTCCCAATTTTTATTACTATAAGAAAAACTAGTTCAGATTTCAGTTCAAGGAAATTTATTTCTATCGTTAAATTTTAGGTGTAGTGTTCATTAAAAAAAACTTCAGTTGGCCCCAGGGTCACATGTCGTAAACTATCATGATGTCATATTTTTTAATCAGTAATGTTCAGCAAAAAAAATATCTTTTAGCTCCAGGGTCACATGTTTAATCCATCATGACGTTATATTTTGTAATAATGTATTTGGAACTTTTTCAGTTAGCTCCAGGGTCACATGTCGTAATCTATTCATCATTTTTTATTACAGCCGCTAGAACACAGCGTCCTAGACCTCCACTGCTGGAGATGGGCCTTCCAGAACTGGGGAATTGGACCTACACTCGCCACGCTGGCCAGATGGCTTGGCGAGGATATGATGTCAATTTATTAACATACATTTACAGTAAATGGCTTAACGTGCTCTCCTCACACGGGAACGGTGGTTTTGTAAATCTATGACTGCAGTACGTAAGTAAAGTGTATATCTCATTGGTACATGCTGGGTGGGTTTGAACCGACCTTTGTAGGATTTAAGGTACGCGTTCTTACAACCGAGTCATCACCGCGCCTAATCTATTATGACGTTATATTGTGTAATAAGTATAGTGCTTTAAAACTTTAAGTTTGTCTCAGGGTCACATGTCGTAATCTATGTCTAATCTATCAAGAGTCTCTGACCTTTTTAACAAATTAGTTTTTTTTTTAAATAAAAATTGTCTGTAACTGTTTCGTCTTTTTTAGGGTTCAGAGGTAGAAATATCGAACCCATACAGTAAATGACTTGAAATTTCTCCAAAACTACCTGATGTTAAGATGTGGCACTGACAATTTTTTTTGCTCTGACAAAGTTACGCATTGATGGATAAAACATCATGTTAAGCATTATAGTATATCTACAGCCACGAAATTAATTTAAATTTATTATAATTATACATTATGTTATAATTATTTAGATTATAAGTTGACACGGCTATAATGCCTCGAATTTAGGTTAAGCTACAGTACTTGCTTATGGCAGCAATGTCACTTACTTATTTCGGTCTATCCATAATTTAATTTAATCTTTTTATTTATTATTGTAAAAAAATTACAATATCCGAGTGTTACATGTGAACTATATGGAAATATTGTTTTGGTAACAAATAGTAGTTCTCGAGACACTAGTTTGCGGAGAGACACTAAAGTCTCACAAGGATTTCTTACTACAATCAGAAACAAATGTATATTTTCAGTCAGAGCATCAGTCTCGCAAGACTTTTGTACAAGACCAATACCACGATTAGGAATGCAAAAACAAGACCAATTTAATTCAATTCTTATAATCAATCAATATTTTGCAAGTAGGCATAGGACAAAAAGAGATGTATTCTGCACTTCTATACGTCAATTTATAAAATATTGATATAAAACACTATAATTTTAAAGTACATAATGGTGTATCTGGAGCAGTACATGATAACCATCATTTGGGAAAAGAAACAATAAAATAATAAAAATAACAAAATTATAAATACATAATAACGCTTAACATTATAGCTGTTGTAGATGGGCATTGTCACACTATAAGCTAAGACAGACACAATTATAAAAATATAAATGTCAGTTAAGTAATAGCTGCTGTAAAGAGGCATTGTCATACTATAAGCTAGACTTTAGAAGGTTGAGACCAGCTGTTAACGCAAGACGATGATTAAGACTTGGCCAATCTTGGTTTTGCTCTGGGCAAAACTAGTTTTTGTTTTTATACGTAGCATTTATATCTCAATAGTGTAACATTTGTGTTACTGTGCCAACGAAAAAGCGAATTATGTCACACCCTATCAATAACCGGCACACACTTTCCCAGGGCGTTCTTTAAAACTGGGACATTAGGTGTAATTTATAGCAATGAAAAGCCATAGCAGACAATTTTCTTTCTGGCAACAACCGCCAATGGGTCGATGGTCACAGATCCCTGGCAACAATGATCTTGAAATTATGTAGATGTATCATCACCACGCAAATAAGTTTCCACAAATTAGTAGTATCGACTTTAACGACCGGTTCCAGAATTTATAAGAAAGTTAAGTATGTGGGTTTAAACTCTGAGGTACCGGGTTTGATTCCTCGTCTAATAATTGTGATATTTTCCGAGATAGGTACGCTAGAGACATTGACGAGGTTGTCACTTGTCATGATTGGCCTAAGTTGACTAAATGTAAATTCGCTTCTTTATAAGCATGATTTCTGACGTCTTTGCTGCTTAGTCTTCCACTAGCAGGAGCAGAATCATTCAAAATAATTGAATTAATGACGTTTCAATAATGCTGTAATAGGTTTACGTGAATAAAGTTATTTTGACTTTGACTTTAAGGTCTAGGACTGTTGATTACCAAGAAAAAAATACGAATAAATTATTGATTCAGACGCCTAGGCGTTTTTATCAGGTATACGGTTAAAAACCTGGGTTATTTTTTTAGTGCCCGCTGTGGTACTGAATATTAATTTAATTTGGTACGTAATGCGGTATCTATGTTTGGAACATTTTTGGCTGGCACCGATTCAAATCCAGTACGAACAGTTTTCTTGTAAATAAACTGGGAGCTGTGGAGTGAACTTTCCTTAGGGGGCGCCGCCAAAACACCCTCTCTTTGATTGCGCAATTTGGACCGGCAAACAGTAGTAATCAGTTGATATCTATTAAGCTTGTTGGTCTTATGTTTTCCTTCTATAAATCCCGTATGCCCATCATCATCATCATCATCATCAGCCTGTGTCTCTTCACTGCTGGATATAGGCCTCCTCCAAGGCTCGCCACCTAACACGATCTCCTGCCCCCCTCGTCCAACCCCCACCTTCCTTAGGTCATCCGTCCAACTAGCGGGGGGTTAACCCACTCTGCGCCTTCCCGTACGTGGTCCCCACTCTAGAACCCGTCTACTCCATCGTTCATCGGTTCTACGACAGACATGTACAGCCCATTACCACTTCAGCTTACTAATTTTGAAGGCTATATCGGTGAACGGGAAACGACTAGGCGCTGGTGAAAATACTCCGAAAATTGAGCGAAAGAAATGAAATTAGCAGCAACTAACCTTTATTCCGGGTCTCGAACTGGTGACCGAATTCCTTGGTGGTTTTGATAGCCGACGGGTCGCGAAATGGATGATGATGATGAGGATCACAGCCGAAATTACTGCAGGTCCACGGCACAATCACAGCGAATAAATACGAATTAATTTGGGGAGCAACGATATGCTTCGACCGGCGACCGCGCTTCGACTCTCACGACAGAGAGCGTTGTTTTTTGGCGGAAACGTCATTAACCGGAAGTGCACCAAGCATAGTCCGCTAGTTACTGCTAGAGGGCGTCGAGACGATGGAACGTCATCGACGCAAAGTGAGCCGGCGCACAAAGGCGTTACCGCGAATATTCAAATCAAACGACTCAATTAACGAAATATCGAACACCGCCCACCGTTAAAATATGATTTTAACCAGGAGAAAATGGGGAGGGAAAGGGAAACGAATAAAAAGCGAAATATAAATAGAATAATAAACGAAAACAATAAAATAAACGATTTGAATATACGAAATAAATAAATATGGGGTGAAATATGTATCAAAATCAAATAATTTAAAAATAAAACAAAATCTTATGAAATTATGTCGTAGGTAACGAAAATAATTTTAACACAAAGGCTCTGAAGATGTCCTACGTAGATTTTGATTTAAACGAACGAACTGCAACATCATTGGATGAGTACAACATGGAATGCATTCATTAAGCAACCGATTCAAAAATAATTTACTGAAATGGAAAAAAATACATTCCTCTAACAAAGAATACGAGTAGATAAATCAACAACGAACCAATCACAAAATACAACCAACTAACATACATTAAACTTTATTCGATGTCAAGAACTAACTGACTAAAATAACGAATATAAATTAATTTAACAAAACAAAAAAAAAATAGTTCATGCTTATGGAATGGAACAACGAAATTGCATGACTTGATAAAAAAATTAAAGTAAAATACTATATTAAGTTGAATACTAATTTAAGTTAAAACCTCAGATAGGTCTTTAAGAGTTAAGGTTGACAAAATAAACTAATATTTTACAAATTATTAACGTAATTAATTATTAGCAAATTACAAAATTATTTGTTGAAAGCAAAACTAACGAAAAGATAAAAACACAAACGCATCGAGAAACACGATGCTTAACTCGAATTGCGTTCCTTGGCAATTATTTTTATTATGAACAAAAATACAAAAACAAAAAAACAGATTACCTTCTAATAAGTTAACTAAGTCCGAGCGAGAACGAAATACATGCCAGTCAATATAGACAGAAGCAAACGAAATGAAGTCTATTCTTGTTCAAAAATAAAAAAGATGAAAATATTGAAACGAAATGATTTCGATATGGTTTTTTTTTACGAAATACGAATGAATTGAGTTACAATAGATGAATGCAACGCTAGATATACGAACGAAACGAAATATATATATATCAACGCTCATTATCCTCTGATAACTACTCGAATACAACGAAAATTTTAATTGTGTTACGATAAATTCAATGAGTCAACGTACGAAACGAAAAAAAATGTTGACACTCATTCAATTAATCCAACACAAATAAAACAAATAACGAACAAACAAAGAAGAAAAAAAAAAAAAAAAAACATGAGAACAAAAAAAAAATGCTATTGATGAATAAAAGGAAAACTTATTTAAATTTTTAAATTATATTATGCCAAGGGACTCTAATCAAGATCGAAAATTTGTTGTTCCTTTCTTTACGAAATACGAAACTTTACCTAGAATCGAATTAGAATTGTTTGGTTGATGGTGGCCGATTACGAATTCAGAACTGACCTTGCCCATCAAAATCCAACCTAACGAAGTCGAAATGGCTGTTGGAGTACCCGTAGGACCTCGAACAGCTTCTCCTAAGACGATCTCACCAAAAATGTCACTGCCGATTAAAATGTCCACCTGAGAAGGTTCATCGAAATACGGATCGGCGAGAAGCAACGAATTTAAATATGACCACGAATTGGTATTAAGCTCACACGTCGGCTTATTGCTGGTAACCCTAGGTAAGACCAAGGCACGAAACTCGTACGATGGACCACGTCCGTTGTGCGATTTTATTACTGTCGATATTTCTCCCTTGACGCTAGTCCTCAAGTCTCCAATGCCCGAAATTGACATATTTGACTTACGATGAGGTAGCCCCAAGCGACGTGCTAACGACTCTGACACAAACGACACTGCCGAACCCGAATCAACCAAAGCCTTAGCTAAGTGAAAATTTACACACGAATCACGAATTGAGACGACTGCTGTTGATAACAAGACTGCCGGTTTCGATGCGCTTACTGATGCACAAAGAGAAGCCACAACTTGTTGGTCCTCGTCAGCATCTGGACTGGACGCGGTACTTTCGTTTACGCTAGCTTCCACTTCTCGGGTATTTTTTGCATAATGAAGCAAATCGTTGTGATGACTAGCTTGGCAAATGGAACACGAAATCTTTGCACAAGCCTCGTCCAAATCATGCATCGGTTTCAAGCATTTTAAGCACAATCGTTTTGACTTTGCAAAAAGATACCGATCATACGACTGTTTCCTTTTAAACTGTGGGCACGAACTAATAAAGTGATTGCGATGACAACATGCGCAACCAGACGATGACGACGAAGCTACAAGTGAAGACGAAAACGGTTTATACGAAGACGGCTTAACAAACGAAGTCGGTGTAGTACTTGCACGAGCTGATAGAACAGACTTCGAACTTTCCCATGACACGACTTCGCGATCAACGAATTCTCGCAGTTCCTTTAACTTAGGGATGCGATTAGACGTAATAGTACGTTCAAAATTACGACGAGTGTCTGAATCGATTTTTTTATACAACATATAGTACAACATGAAATCCCATTGGTCGACAGGAAACCCTAACGATTCCAATGCACTTAAATTTTCTGCGAACCCGATTACGATAGTGCGTAAACCAGAAACTGATGGTGCATTTAATGAGGGTAGTCGAAAAAGAGATTCCATGTGGTGCATGGCTATAAGTCTGTCATTATTATAATGATATTCTAAAATGTCCCAAGCCTTTGAATAATTTATATGAGTGAGTGGCAGGCCCTTAAGTAACCTAGCTGGCTCACCACGAACGAACGACAACAAATATTGATACTTGGCGACATCTGACAAATCCGAATTTGAATCAATTAACGAAGTGAATAAATCTCGAAACGATTTCCATTGCATGTAATCACCGGAGAACGTAGGAATTGAAATGGTTGGCAATTTTACGAGACCTTTGTCAACCTTTGAACTAGTCGAACACTCACGATGACTATCTGTGACATGTCTACTCTCGTCTAATTCGAACTTAATTGCCAAAATATCTCTAATGGAATCGCTTAATTCAGCACGAACATTCGAGTGACTACTATCAAGGGTTTTTTTATCAAATAATTCTAAATTCTCAATTTGAGTTTGAAGAGACTCAAATTGATCTTGTAAACGATTTAACCCTGCACAAGAAACCATAAATCTCCGAAACGAATCGACATCATGCCGGGCTCCCGAACCCAATCTCACAATTGTGTCTAATTCATTTTGTATACAAATTCTACGATGCAATAAACCCACCAATTCAACTTCCGAAGTCATATTGAATCGAAATTAAAACGAAATTAAATCGAAATCGGATCGGTTTGTTCTCGAGAATAGGCCACTTTTTTTAATGAATTGATTTTAATAATTTACGATCAAAAGTGTAAAAATATAAGATTTTATTTTAGAATACGATATTTACGTTTATACTATTTACGATTATAAATATATTGTAATAGATAAAATAATAAATAATGCGAAAATGAACGAATTAAAAAAAATGTTTTTTTGGGGTAGGAAAATAAAAATGAAAAATATAGGAATTTCGACGGAATTTTAGGATTTTAGCTACTAATTAGTACGAAATATGCGGGTGAAGGACCATTATGAACGGGAAACGACTAGGCGCTGGTGAAAATACTCCGAAAATTGAGCGAAAGAAATGAAATTAGCAGCAACTAACCTTTATTCCGGGTCTCGAACTGGTGACCGAATTCCTTGGTGGTTTTGATAGCCGACGGGTCGCGAAATGGATGATGATGATGAGGATCACAGCCGAAATTACTGCAGGTCCACGGCACAATCACAGCGAATAAATACGAATTAATTTGGGGAGCAACGATATGCTTCGACCGGCGACCGCGCTTCGACTCTCACGACAGAGAGCGTTGTTTTTTGGCGGAAACGTCATTAACCGGAAGTGCACCAAGCATAGTCCGCTAGTTACTGCTAGAGGGCGTCGAGACGATGGAACGTCATCGACGCAAAGTGAGCCGGCGCACAAAGGCGTTACCGCGAATATTCAAATCAAACGACTCAATTAACGAAATATCGAACAATCGGTAACTTTGGTTCTCGACAGATTTCCTCGTTTCTGACTTTATCCATTAGAGAAATACCAAGCATAGCTCTCTCCATAGCCCGCTGAGTGACCTTAAATTTGTGGACTAGACCCACTGTCACGTTTCTGCTCCGTACGACAGCACTGGAAGAACGCACTGGTTGAAAACTCTCATCTTCAAACACTGTGGTATGTTTGATAAGAAGATGTGGCGCAGCTTCCCGAATGCCGCTCATCGTAGCTGAATGCGTCTGTTGGCTTCTTTACTGTATGCCCATAAACAAAAAAAATACAACGATAAAATTTTAGTTACTCGTAATAATCATTGGTACATATTTTTAACTGACTTCAAAAAAATATTTTCAGGAGGTTTTCAATTCGACTGTATGCTTTTTTTTTACCCGTCTGCGCGACGCAAGGAAGGGTTATTTATGTGTTTATCAGCCTACATATGTATTTATTTATTAGTTCTCCAACAAAATCAACGATATTTCAATTTTTGAGTACATGCATACATAATTGACAGAGTAAATGTGATTACCATTGAGTGATAATAATAATAATAATAAAATAACAATATATATAATGATAATTCTGCCAACTAAAAGAAAATAAAATAATAAAGAAACTAATATTTGATTTTGATATTATTTTTTTGTTTCTGTTAGGTGAAAGTGGTGGTCTCAAATAAAAAAATAAAATTGATTAATTGATTAGGCGGTTATTTATTTATTTATTTATTTATTAGATCTCCAACAAGATGTACACCAATTCATTACAACATAATAAGAATAATATGGCGCTAAGTGCCACCTTAATTATAGGAGATTACAGCATTCAAATTAGAGTATATATACAATTTTAATATAAATTAGATTAAGTTCAATTGTTAAAAAATCTATGTAAGGCAATAAAATTTTATAAAGTAATAATTTATATAAACATAATAATACTTAAAAATATAATTAAAGATAAAATTTTAAATTAAAATACAATTAATAATTACACATTAAAATACCCTAACAATTAATAATTACACAATAAAAATCGAACTTTTATTATCGAACTTTGTGACGACGGAACCCTTGGGCTTGTTTTTTTCATTTTAGTTTCATTTTTTTTTTTTTCAGATTTTAATTAAAGTACCTTTTTAAATGCCTAACGCAAACATAAATCGCCTCCGTAGTCTAGCGGTTAAGTCCGTGGATTTAGACTCAATTCCTGGTCGGGAAACAAAAATATTTATTAATGTAAATAAATACATTTAATTAATATTTCATTTATTTGTGATATTTCTCGAATTTGGTACGCTGGAGACATCGACGAGCTTGCCACTTGTCACTAGTAAAGTTGTCTAAATATGAATCCGCTTCATAAAAAAACCCCGGAAGGTCATAACGATTCTTTATACTTTTTACATGTTTCTGTACAAAAATTGTTATTAATTATTATTAAATAATACAGATTCTTTGATATATTGAAACGGGATCATATATCCACGAGTTAATTTCGTCTGCACATAATATATAACATTCCAGCATATGAAATTCCTTTCAACGTAAATTCACTTAGGGCGAAATATATTTGGTACAGTCGCGATACAATGAATAAACAAAAGAATGTGTGGGAGTCGCATTATATCTGGGTCCACATACGCGAGGTTAATATCACGGTACAAAATAAAACTAAACAGAAGAGCCGCACTTTTGTTGTTTAACCGCGTTGTGAAACTTCTCTAATGGTGATTCGACGACTAGCCAATACTATTTTGAATGTTTTCATCTGTTGTTGACGTGCTTGGTTGTCCGGCCCTCTGAGAACATTTTGTACCGCCGATAATCGTTACTGTCAACATTTGGAATGCGTCCGCGCACTTAATTTTGTTTTTCACACAAAATTTGATGCAGATTCTTTGATCCATTTTTTGGAATAGGCAAAAATCGAAGACGAACCACAACACATCCAATCAAAATATCTGTCAAAAATTAACTTAACATTCAAAATGGATGACTTTCATCAGTATAAGTAAGGGATATGAGTACCAACATAACGCAACAAAAAAAACACAAATACATGTAGCACGCGAAAATTCTAAATTCGCGATTTTTTTTAACAGACTTGTATAACTATATCATAAACTAATTTCAGCAAAGAAGCCGACAGACGCATTTAGCTACGATGGGTGGCATTCGGGAAACTCCGGCACATTCTCTCTTCGTCCATACTACAATGTTTGAAGACGAAGGTCTTTAACCAGTCATACGGTAGTTTCATAAATTCAAGGTGGCTCAGTAAGCTATGGAGAGAGTAATGATTGGTATTTCTCTAATGGATAGAATTTGAAACGTTGGTATTTGTCAGAGAACGGAAGTTACTGACAAAGCTTTTAAAATTAGCAAGCTTAAGTGACCACGTACGGGAAAACGCAGAGTGGGACGATTCCCCGCCAGATAAACGGATGACCTGAAGAAGGTAGCTGGTGAGGGTCGGATGAGGGTTGAAAAAGACCGCGTGCAGTGGCGGAGGCCTACATCCAGCAGTGAAGAGACACAAGCTGATGCTCTAGCGGTTAAGTTTGTGAAATTAGACTCCTAGGTACCAGTTTCGATTCTACATCAAATATCAAAAATATGTAACTGTTGCAAATCGTTTCATATTTGACGCTTACTGAACTGCGCCTGTTCTGCTGATGCTAATAATAATAAAATAATAAAAAGTGCCCAAACTCCAAGGCACTAATATCATTCCGTCTGGACGCTTGCCATCGTCTCAACTCAGACCGATGGGATCGAGACTAATGCAAGCGTCATTGATGGCGATATGACGGAAAAAGCGACCAGCATTTTTGGAACACGACAGCCCGTGGTGACCACGCTTATCGACATCTTTTCCACATAAACAACGATGTGTTTCACACACTTTTATGACTAGTCGTAGGCAAACTGATAAATAATTAGTTCTTGTCAGTTCGGAAGTGAGCGACTTTCGTGATATTTTCATAGTCTGTTTGTACTTTGTAAGAAGCGGACTCTCTGTTTGGTTTTTCTTGGACCCAGCCTCGGCATGTTTGTATGTTGATAATATTAATAAATCTTTTTCCTATTACTATAATAATATCATTATTGTATACCATCGTCAATATAAGAAGCCAAAAGTCAAATTCTGAATATTTTCGTAAAATGAAATATTATTTTGGCTGAAATTGCGGTTACCCATTATGTTTACTTATATATCACATTTTTTTGGAAAATAATGAAACATGCGCTTGCACTCCATGGGCCCAGAGTTTCTACAGCAAACCTAAACCTTACGTACTTGCGCCGTTTGCCGGACTCCGCATTTTCCGCCGCGGATTTATTTTTAAATAAAAACTGAAAAGAAATAAATTGAATTAAACTACAAAAATATATATGTTAACAATAAAAAAATAACTTTAAATACAAACTAAAAAGAAAAAAAAAAACTAGCTCAAGGGTTTCGTCGCCAAATAGTTTAGGAACCGCTGAACTACACAATTGAAATATTTTTTATGATTTTTACACACATAAAACAAATAATAAATAAAAAAAATATATGTAATATTCTATATATAATAACAAATCGCTTGATCTTCAGTATGCGACAAAGAAACAAACATACATACTTACATAAACTGCCTTCGTGGTCTAGGATTTAGATTTGGAGGTACCGGGTTCGATTCCTGGTCGGGGCACAAAAATATTTATTTATGTATATACATTTTATAAATATTTATCGATTATTGATATTTCTTGAGTTTGGTACGCTGGAGACATCGACGAGCCTGCCACTTGTCATGATTGGCCTATAGTAAAGTTGGCTAAATGTGAATCCGCTTATTTATAAGCGTGGTTTCTGACCACCCCGAAAGGGAGACGGTCGTGATGATACTTTACTATAGGCTGATAAACACGTGACCCTTCTTTGCGTCTTGCAGTCAGGTAAAAATCACATTCACTTCAAAACAACTTTGATTAAACTTTCAGACTATCTGACATCAGTCCCTATTACTAGACCAGCTTCAACTCGATTAATAAAACAGCGTGTTGGTCTTCGTATAATTTATGACGACGTCGTTAACCTTTACCAATCCGACTGATTCAATATTGGTTCCCGCCAAAACAAAGGTCAGCCATAATTAAATCTATTCGTCAAATGTACGAGTATCGAAATGCGGGGGATATTTTTGGTAACATTATCTTTGGGGATATTTTCCTTTTGCTGTCAGATCAATAACCTTTCGGGTACGAATTAATATTACATAACATTCATCAATAAACTGGGTTCGTAATTCTGTCAATTTTAGTTAATAGGGAATTAAAACATATTTTACTTTGCTCGTAACAGTGGCATTAATTTATTTAAAAACTTTATTGCACAAATTACAAGCCCGAAGACATTATCTGACAGCCAAACCTTGGGGAGAAATTTAAACATATACTCCACGTTAATTCATTACAGCCCCTAGAACACAGCGTCCTAGACCTCCACTGCTGGAGATTGACCTTCCAGAACATATATCTGGAGAATTTGGCCTACACTCGCCACGCTGGCCAGACGGTTTAGCGAGGATATAATATCATTTTTTAATGACAATTTATTAACGATTCCAGAAGTTGGTATTAGTGAAACCGGGACCGACAGCTTAACGTGCTCTCCGAGGCACGGGAACGGTGGTGTTGTAATTCTATGAGAAATGTACGTAAGAAAAGTGTATTTCTCATTGGTACACGCCGGGTAGATTTGAACCGATTTTTGTAGGATTTAAGGAACGCGTTCTTAAAACCAAGCCACCACCGCGCCATATTATCTATTAAAGCGCAAATAATTTTATATTTAAAATAAAGTATGACGTATTTTTTTTTATTATTATTTAATAATAAAATATTAAGTAACGGTGCAGAGAAGTTTTTTTTTTAATATATCGCCAAACATACTCGTACTAACCCTAATCAAGTAATTGACCTTGCTGTTTTATTTAAATTTTACCAAAATTCACCTTTACCTATTATTAAGCAACGTGTATGCTTATCTTTAGTCCTGAAGTTTTTAGTAAACGAAGGAATATCATTGTTGTTGTGTGTGGAAGCTTTCAAGCTTTTCGAAAAGTTTTACAAGCAGATTTTTCTGTTTTCGGGGTCCATATATAATAAAATTAATAAAGAGGTAGCTATATATCAATACAATAAAGTGATATGTAGAAAGAATGTCACACAATGGCTACAGTCTCTTGACTATAATATAACAGAGGAATTACTGTCAATAGTAAAATAGGAATGCGATATTAACAAAGATGTAAAGTTTACACACACACTTACATCATACACAAAAAGAGGATCTCAACCACACTATTTTTATTTAATTTTTCTTTTTGTGTACATTTTGTTTATTTTTATTTTTAAATGTAAAGTAATAATATATTTAAAAGGGTGTCTGGGCGTTGACTGCCGACGGACAGACCTATACATATAGGCTTAGTTCGGCTGCAAATGTCTGTTTTCCTGTACCATAATGCATGATGATATATGTTATTGTTTGTATATCTTGTAAAGTTTACTGAATAAATATATTATTATTATTATCATTATTACCTATCCTGTCTAAATCTTATGTCTAAACACTAAGATAATAATGTAATAATAACTATGTTACATTAAAAGATAACACTATGTTGTATTCTGACATATCCACGTCTCGCTTCTATACATATAGTGTTGGTACACATATTTTTTTTTATTAATTGTATATATTTTATTAGTGCTGACTGTATCAATTACAAGCGAACCAAATGAAATAAACTATTTGATTTAATATATTAAAATGTACCGTATTGTTACAAATAAACTTTTACTAAATAGTAATTCTTATATTATATATTTTACTTACTTGGACACAAAGTGGCAAATTCCTTAAAAAAATGTACATTTTTTTAAAGTAAATAAAGTATTTTTATTATTATTATTCTTTATTTTTTTTAAAACTTTATTGCACTATGTACAAAGGGCGGGCGTAATGCCGCTAGTTATTCTCTTGCAGCCAACCTTTGGGACAATACAGAGAATTTTGATTAAGAGGTAGGTGCAAAGGGCTCAAATATGAAACTTAATTTAAAAGAAAAATAAAATAAACTTATTCTATGATATTATAATACATATTAATATACATACAAATATGTACACAATAATACATATACTACACACAATAAATCCTACATACGCTGTTGGGAGCTGTTTAAGTAACGTGAATATACTATTTTTTTAAAGAGTCTATTGGGTTCTTGGCGAATTTCTACTAGCAAATTGTTCCACAAATTGTTATGTTTGTTTTTGATACAATGTCCCGAAGTTTGATGATAAGAGAATGCCAATCGGCATTACATACGCATTTTGTTATCAAAACAATAAAGTTTTTAAATAATAAAAAAAAAAAAAATGTACATAGTGCAAAAGTTTTAAATAAATAAATAGGTAAATAATAGTATATAACTATGGAAGTAAAAAAATAAAAAAGTTAATCATAATGTTTTGTTACCAGGAAATTAATTACGATTCTCCCCGAGGCGGTGTGTCGGTGATCACGGAGAAGGGAGAGACCACCACGTCCCACCTCTTGGTACAGAAGGCCAAGGCTCCGGACTCAGGCCGGTACACCTGTTCTCCAGCTAATGCCAACCCGAGATCTGTTCTCGTCCATGTACTAAGCGGTAAGTGATATTTCGCACTGATAACAATGCATATCTATCTTTTTTTCATTTGCTTACTATCCTCAATTGCAACATCATATTTCACTTCCCTCATCATGTAAGTAGTTTTATTTTATATTATCGTTTATTTAAGATGTAATTTATGTTTATATATATATATGTATATATTTATATATTGTGTATATATGTATTAGTATGTAATATTGTTATGTATGTATTATGACCGCCTCCGTGGTCTAGTGGTAACAAACGTTGCCGTGAACTCGGGAGGTCGTGGGTTCGATTCCCACCGGGGGCAAGTTGTACATTGTATAATTTGTCTCGGTCTGGGTGTTTATATGTATAATATGTATATATTTACAAAAAGAAAAAAGTATAATATGTAGTTTATCAACCATCTAGTTTCCGTAACACAAGCCTCGTAGCTTACTACGGAAATTAGATGGCGCTGTGTGACCTGTCTGGAAATATTTATTATTATTATTTAATTTAAATGTTAAGAATAACTTAATTAATGATTGCACCTACCATCTATACTGTCTAAATGTCCTAAAGGTTTGGCTGTCAGAGAATGCCTAGCGACATTAAGTCCGCCTTTGTACATAGTGCAATAAAGTTTTAAATAAATAAATAAATATATGTTTGTAGAATGTAAAATTAAAAACTTCACTAAGGCATATTAATAAAAAAGTTATGTGTGGACATTTATTTTATAAAAGTTTTCGTGATAATTATTAGTTCAGAAAAGTACATTTATCCAAATAGAAATACAATTTTCAATTTTAAAACCTTTGGAATATGAAATTTTGTGATTAAATAAAAATTGGCTCAGAACCAGAATTGTTATTTGCGAAATGGTCCGATTTTAATGACGTTAAAACTATCAGTTTTATGTTTGGAAATAATTTAATATACTATAAAATTTAAACAATGGATTTCATTTACTATACGTACTCGTATCGTACCGTACCGCGAGCACATAATGTACCAATGTAATTTTTACAATTTGTTAGCGATTCCAAAAGTTGATATCGTGGAACCAGGACTGACTTAACGTGCTCTCATCTTAAATCGGTTTTTATGCTAATGCTTAGACCACCAGACTAAACCATATGTCGGAATTGACATATTTTTTTGGCTTCTCCAGACAAACTGTTAACTCTAAAATATAAATTTGTATGGAGGAGCCATTTTTTTTTTGTCATTTCCGACATATGGTGTGGTCTGGTGGTCTAAATTTGTTTTTTTTTTCTATCAATAGAATAACATATTAGTCTCAAGTAAGAGCATTCAAAGTCACCCCATATATAATAATTTCTAAGCTTTCGAAGGATTAACCGTGCGGGTGCCGGGTCCATCGTGTGTGGGAAAGAGTGAGTAGAAGAATAAAGTTTCGGGCTTGGTCGCAAGGCTGTTTTTTATGTAAAGTATCATCACGACCGTTTTCCTTTCGCGGTGGTCAGAAACCACGCTTATGAATAAGCGGATTCACATTTAGCCAATTTTACTATAGGCCAATCATGACAAGTGGCAAGCACGTCGATGTCTCCAGCGTACCAAACTCGAGAAATATCACAAATATTAATTAAATGTATTTTTATTTACATTAATTAATATATTTTTTTATGACGCAACAAAACGCTCACCATCCACCATTCTGCACTCTCCCTACCCAACCAAATACTATATGATTCAGCTAACGGCGTCTTGGAAGCGCGTTCCATAAATGTATTGACGGCTGACCTACTTAGGCCCAATTATTTCAGTAAGTGGTGCAATTAATGCTGGAATTCCTCTCGCACCAACTTTCACTGCGTAAAGCTGATTCCATTTCTTCTGTAAGATCATAATTTCTGTTCGACTTCATGTTGTGGTCTTTGTTGTCTTCAATTATCATAATATCACTTATTTTTTGTCTAGGAATAAAACATGGTACCTTTGTCACAGTCATAGTCAAAATATCTTTATTCACGTAAACCTATTACACGCATTTATGAAACGTCATTAATTTAATTATTTTGAATGATTCTACTCCTGGTTGTAGAAGACTAAGCAGCAAAGTGGTCCAATAAGTAAGCTGTTAGCAGAAGACCAGCAGCTTAGCAGATTCCAGTGACCTGTTAATGTTTAATCTGACTGAGAAAGGAATCTGCAAGGAAAACTCAGCTATATCAGATTTACAAAATGAAACATATACAGAACTGCACCACGACGATCAATTAATAACCTTTTAAATTTAGTTATCAGTACCTATGAGATTACAATACCTGGTACAGCAGTAACATACTAGGCAAGTCAGAATTAAGATAGACTACATGCCTATGTGCAACCCGAAAGTCGACAAAACAAAACGTTGAGTGTACATACTGATAATCAAAGCCGTAAATTAAATAATTATATTATGTTTTTCTTTGACAGGGGAGCATCCAGCAGCAATGCAGCATGGAGGCCAGCTTCGTCTGCAATACCCGCTGTCTGCAGCCCTTCTTAGTATAATTGTCACTTTAATGGGTTGCTAGTACTCAGATATATATTTCCACTTGGAATAATAACGCATAGAAACAAAGTACGCGCACGAAAAGTGAGGCAAGTTTTACTGAGTCATAACGAGGTTACTGAACAACGTGTATCAGTCTCAAAGTCAAATTGTGCTAACAGCTCTCGGGATTATAATGATATTTGAGCAATTAATAAATATGAACAAAATATAAAACAAAAGAAATGTTATTTTATAACATAATAGTTTACACATACATAAACTGTTGCCTAAAAGTAGACAGTTTTTTTTTTACGAAAAAACTAATAAACTATACGTTATTATTCTAAGTAACATATGTTACTGTAACAGTAACTAACTATGGCGAATCCTAAGATTTTCCAATATAACCTAAGATTAACAAATTCCCAGCGGTTTAGGTCCGAAATGTTTTTGATTGTCGTTAATTTTAGTGGTGGGCGTTGCAAAGGGGCACAGTTTTTTTTCTACGACGATAGAACCGTTTTTAATTTTAGATTGAAATAGTATTCGTTGCTTATTTTATTATATGGTATTATAATTTTTTCCCGTACTCGGATATATATTTACACTTGGAATAATAACGCATAGAAACAAAGTACGCGCACGAAAAGCGAGGCAAGTTTTACTGAGTCATAACGAGGTTACTGAACAACGTGTATCAGTCTCAAAGTCAGATTGTGCTAACAGCTCTCGGTTTTAGTTTTAGATTGAAATAGTATTCGTTGCTCCATTTAGCCGTCCTTGTTGCAACTCTTTCTCATTTCGTTTTCTAAATTATTATGTTTTACTCGTATATAAAATAACCTTGATCAAAATTAAATAGAGAGCTTATTATATTATTTATTATAAATTAAATATAGTATATTTCTAAATTAAAAAGAACTTAATGTACATATAAATAATCTATTTTCTCCCGTACTCAAATCTACTAGTTTTTAACGTATTTTTAACTTAACGTTTAGTATATTTTATAACAGTTTGCATTAGTATATGTTTAACTTAATTTGACTTTCGGTGGCCCGTCCTAAAATCAATTGCAACGAGAACCGTTTTCGCAACTAGTTTTCGTTTTTCGGGAAACAGTTGCGTATCGTTTTCAAAAAAATCTACAACGTCCCACCACTAGTTAATTTCATGATGAATCCGTTTACCGATTTGCTGTGATCTTGTCACAAGATATAAATATATACATAATTATGTATTTGATTAATCTTTAATTTCTATAGCTTTAGCGAAAGGTAAAACATTTCGTTAGAACATTCGGGGTCATGTTAGACTAGCAATAATATAATAATAGTGTCATAAAAAGGATCATCGCGCCTGTAATCCCTTGCTGGGTGGTCAGTAACCACGCTTTTTAAAAGGACTGGTTCATCTTCAGCCAACTTTACTATAAGCCCACCATGACAAGTGGCATGCTCATCGATCTCTTTAGAGGACCAGACTTAAGATTTGTACTACTCCTCCTCCTCCTTAGTCGGTATCCCACTGATGGGGATCGTGACTCCGTCGCAGTCGCAGCTCATCCACCAGCCGTCTCCAACGGTTTCGGTCCTCGGCGTAATGGATGGCCTGGTGTACAGGGATGTTGAGGTGGTCAGTCACCTGACTGGACCATCGCTTGGGGCTTCTTCCTCTTGTTCTTTTACCGTCTACCTTGCCCGTGATTAGAAGATTTTCTAGATTATCGTCTTCTCTTCTTGCAATGTGGCCAAATTATTGCAGAATTCCGGTAAAGCAGAAGGTAGAGAGTCTTTGGACAGCTTAAGCTCTTCTAGCACAGAAATGTACAAAAAGATTTGTACATAATAAATTAAATAATTTTCAATCGGAAATTGAACCTGGTATCTCGGCGTAATCTACGGTCTTAACTACGAAGGCAGTCCAGTTAAATAACCTATATGTTTTTTTACAATTAATAATATAGTTCAACTGGAATGCACATAACCTAGGTAATTTAAAAAGTATAGGTACTAGAAATTGTTATGAAAATTCATTTAATTTTAATTTGTAACTAAAATTAAATATAAATTCGTTGTAAATATTACTAGAAATGTATATTTAATGTTAATTTATTAATGCATTTATATTGTTAATGATATTTAAAAAATATAATAAAAGTAAGATTAGTCTAAAACAATAATTTAATAAATAATTGGACATAGTTACGTAAAAAGGATCCATCCACATTTTTTTATAAATTTAATAAGGAATGTCAATCAGATCCTTTATTTGCCATGTCCCTTCGATTTCAACATATTTGTTCATGTGGCAGCATCGTTAATCAGCTTGGTTTCCGCCACGGTTCTGTCAATAATGTGATACACCGGACTTTGGTTACTGCCGGGATCCCATCGAACCGTCCGACATCTCTCGCAGTGGTCCATTGGTCGAGCATTGGTGTGTCCAGGGAAAATCAGTCATGGCTGGGACAGCTGCGGACTCGGCTGAAAAGCCTAAATGTCGCAAAAACGACTCTATTGTTAAAGTCTACGTATTTGTGCCTTTTGGTCTTGAGACAATGGTGCCGTGGGGGCCAAATAATTAGAAGTTGTTTAGAGAACTGTCTAAGCGGCTGGTTAATACTGTATGTAACAAGAGGGCTGACAGTTTGGGAAAAGTAAAAAAAAAAGTCAAAAGTCAAAATATCTTTATTCACGTAAACCTATTACAGGCATTTATAAAACGTCAATAATTTAATTCTTTTGAATGATTCTACTCCTGCAAGTAAAAGACTAAGCAGCAAAGTGGTCCAATAAGTAAGCTGTTAGCAGAAGACCAGCAGCTTAGCAGATTCCAGTGACCTGTTAATGTTTAATCTGACTGAGAAACGAACCTGCAAGGAAAACTCAGCTATATCAGATTTACAAAATAAAACATATACAGAACTGCACCACAAAGATCAATTATTAACCTTTTAAATTTAGTTATCAGTACCTATGAGATTACAATACCTGGTACAGCAATAACCCACCAGGCAAGTCAGAATTTATGATGTCAGGAATGCTGCAATTGTTGCACACTGCCGAATGATCAAGTCATGGGTGAATATTGTTATATATAGTTTAGTTTTTGTACTAGAAACTAAAATATTTAATATTAAAAACGATTCAGATAATAATATGTTTTTGGCATATTCACAATGTATTAAATGTTGGACTAATCTAAGTTCCAACTTTAATGGCACATAGCTTAAAATTAACATTTAATATAAATTGGATCCTTTCTGCATAACTACGTCCAATTTGATTTGTAATTATTACAAATAGGGGCGCGATTTATTTTAAGCTGTATAATGTAATTAAATTTAAAATATAGTTTTAGGTTACAAAATTGGTAATGGTTGTGTAAATAAAAAAATCAATGGCATTGTATTTGTAAGATGTTATTTAAGATTAATAATAAACTATTGATCATTTTTAATTATTTTATTTAACCTTTGAGTACTGTAACCTGCCTTTGCGGACACAAGGATTAACTAACGCCAGCGGTCAGATGTAGTTGTTTTTATTAGGTACGCAGAGATTTAAACAAAAAAAAAATTAAAGTCGGTGATCTATAAATCATCAAATCACAAGCACAAAGGCCATCGCGGGAGGACGCATGCCCGACTTACCGTGAGGCCTCCTAAGGAAATGCCAAAGCGCCTACGGACTAAAACCCTATAAACCGTCTCTATCTCACTGTTGGCCCTGCGTGCCTTAACAGCTAAGTCTGAGTCGTGGCTACGAAGTGAAGGCACTCGTTCGCCGCGTAAAACCTTTATTACAGGACATTTAAATCTATATAAGTACAATGTTAAAATAAAATTTATTTATTTGGTCGTAGTTCAGTCGAATATATATATATATAGGAGTATAGTAGATACATGTAATTGTCACCTAACTTAATGTCAGTATGTTTATAATATGAAGCTTTACTTACGCTGTTGTGTTTTGGGATGGCCGCCAAAACCGCGCTGACGAGGGCCGAGCGGCGCCGGGTGACACCGCTAACCGCTAATCACCCAGCATTAACCTTAAATTGGTGCTATGGGGTCACACAGACCACGCGGCGCTAGGTAAACGTTATTCGTCAAACATCAATAGATAAACCAATAGAAAACTTTCGTCTTCAAACAGTTCTTTTAGTACGGAACAGAAACGTGGACACTGTTATTGGTCCACAAATTTAAAATCGCTCAGTGGGCTATGGAGAGAGTTTTGCTCGTTATTTCTCTGAATGATAAAGTCCGAAACGTCAAGATCCGTCAGAGAACAAAAGTTATCGATATAGACTTCAAAATTAGTAAGCTGAGGTGTCAATGGGCTGGACACGTACGTATGTTTGGAGTGGAGACCACGTACGCAGAGTGGGACGACCTATATTAAGCAGTGGAAACACGCTGATGATAATAATGATGAAACCTAGTCTATAGTACTAGGTACTATCTTAAAAAAGGTTAAAGATAAGGTAAGTAAAAATCTAACTAAATATAAAATTACATAAATTATAAATGGGCATATACAATATATAAACACTAATAATATACAACCAATATATAAACACTATATAATAGTACCACAATCAAAGTACCCGGTGAATTTTTCGAAAAATCTAAAGCAGAAATAAATTCAGACACATTTGCATCAAATTTAAAAATAGTTATGGAACAATTGCGACCTAGAAGGCGATCACAAAATTTTGATAATAAAAATATTTTTATACATAAAGATTTGTCCACATGTACTAATGTATTTTTAAGAACAGATAGAGTTAAAACATCTTTAGAACCTTTTTATACGGGACCTTTTAAAATTTTAGATCGTTTTGATAAATATTTTAATATAGAAATTAAAAATAAAAATATTAGTATATCCATAGATTGATTAAAACCTGCATATTTGATTACGAATGATTGTGAAATTGATGTAAATAGTAGAAACACAAATTTTAATTTTAATGACCATGTAAATAGAATCGTTGTTACTGAAAAGAAAGTTACTTTTCATAAATAGTTTTTTATTTAATTTGAATAATTTTAGATGTATAATAATTTCTTTAACATTAATTTTATAACTATTGTATATTTTTATTAATTATGTTAAAAAAAAAATAATTGTATCGTAACAGCAGAGTTACTGGCGAGGGAGTAATGTAGGAGCCTTACGCACCTCAGCCTCAAGTTATTTTTATAAAAAAGATTGGTAAATAAAAATAAAAACTTTGACAATAAATATACGTCAGTGAAAAATGAAAATAACACGTTTTTTAATTTATAGAGTTTAATAATATTATAAACCTAATAAATAACAGTAATAGTTAGCCAAGAGAGCAACAGTACCCATGGACCCATTGTCTCGACCCCAAACTCGTAACTTGATGAAAGTGAATTTATTTAGATAACCGGTCGGTTGATAGATCTTGTACTATAACAGACAATTTAGAGTCTTTTCCATTCTAAAAATACAGTTGAATAGGTTGAATTAAATATGGATAAAGCTAAACAATTGCAGCTTCTTAAAGTAGGTTTGAGCTAGAGGGCAAAAGGAATGGGCAATTTGCGCCAAAACTCATATCACTAACCCCAACATTTGAGCTCTAATATAACACAACATTCAACCTTTTCACGCGAACAACTGCTGACAATTTTTCTCTAGTGATACCATTTTAGGCTTCCGTACCCTTAAGGCAAGAATAGATTTTATACACTTTTTTTCTTAAAAGTCTATGGTAATTAGGCTTAACTTGCGTATGAACTAAATTGTCGACAAAAAAATGTTAAATAGATAAAAAAAAAAAAAAAAAGGATCAAGGGAAAAAAAAAATACATAATTTTATAATTTTTTTTTACATAGCAACTAACAGTTGCTGGGAAGATTTGAACCTGACTCGGTTTTTAATGGGTCCTGCAGCTCTATTCTGTTACTTAGTCGCAAACGATATTAGTGGATTTCATTATTTACGTAAGAGGTTGCGTCATAATTACAAAATATTATTCAATTCTCAACTCTATAAGCGCTCGACCTTGACCCCGGCCGTGCAAATATTAACTTTAACAACGTGATATATATCTTCGTGATATATAACGAATTTCATTATATAACGTTTGCGAAGTAACAGAATGGGGCTGCTGACTCTATACCCATGAGACTGTTTGGTCTACAGTGTGCCACAAAGGAACAATCATAAATACTATATATAGGCCGATAAACACAATATAACCCGTTTTTGCGTCGAGCAGTCGGATAAAAAAACTAAGGGCTTACGCTCGCCGGATTTCCTCGCTGAATAATTATGGAAATATTTTGTGTAAGGTAGTTATGGCATTTGGGGCCGCCACACTCTTGATAAATTCGTTTACGGTGGTTTTCACGAATTTTTGCATTATTAAGAGAATATACCCCCATTGTTTTAACCCCAAATGCCAAACCAACTAACGTATTTAAAATGATAAGAATTAATACCATTTTGTGTAAATAGCTTTCCAATTACCGCCTTATAATCGCGTATTTTTTAAAGTATTAAAATGCAAGTATGTTATCCTTAAGAGCAAAACATATGCAATCGCGGACTTTTCTGTAGATCTATATAAGATACACAATTCCACCATACATTATTTTGTTATATCTCGAAGGCTTATTTTTTTCTGACACCTCCAACAAATATCATTAATGTATACAAAAACTTAACAAATTATATACTTAAACCTTCCTCGAGAACAACTTATCCAATGGTGAAAAACTGCATAAAAATCAGTGCAGTAATTTTTGAGTTTATCGCGAAAAGACAGACAGACAGATGCGGCGGACTCGGCTATATGAACAGCCGGACCGGCCATTTTTGAGGAAGACGAAATGTGGCAAGCGGCAAAGGACAAGACATCTTCCCTCACTCTTTGGTATTAGAGACATACCATCCGGTTTACCATCATTACGTGATAGACCTGATGGTTTAATGACAGACGGGATTTTAGGGGACCATAAGCTTCTCTTAATAATTCTCTTTTGATTATTGTAAATTTAATTCGCTTGAATTCGGACAAACTACGGATTAGGTGTATCCCCACCCTAACCTATTTTCCCGCTCACTACATATCAAATTGGGGGTCGCATGGACCCCCACTTCAGAAGTATCTTATTTTTCGCTTCGCCGATCTTAATGTATGAATATTCACATCGAATGTTCTAGCGTAACTGGACAAGGATTCAGACGTTCACTTATTTCTAATAACATGGATTTTGCACGGACATGTCAAGTCCAAGTTTTTTGTTTTGGAAATTCCTTACTGTGAATATGGTTAGTCAGAAGAAAATAAAACTTCAAATGAGAATGCCAATTTTTCTTAGAGGAATAATAATGTGTATTTTGAAATGAGTAAATGGTGGATAATTAGCAAATAGACAAAGGTTTTAGTAGTAATAGTATATTGGCAGATATATTAGGTTTGGATAAAGCATTTATGTACAAATTCATGGAAGACACTGACTCCTGAAACACACACAAATAGTTCGGGAGTCAGAGCATGCTAAAATTATATACAAAGCATTTATCAATTCACCCGTTCCACATGTACATATACTCGTATTGTATAGTTTTTAAAACAATAAAATTTGTTTATTATTATTTATTGTTATTAAGCTATTGCATAGCTTTTATCGCAGGCTTTGAGCGCGGTGACCGAATCAAGAAATTCCGTAACGAAAATAAACCTAACACCCCCCACTCCGACCGGCACAGCGGTGCGCCGTTGAAAGCCGTGCATCGTCTAACTTCGTTTCAGTTCGGCAGACTTCGGCACGGTGTTTGTGTGTGTGCGACTAGACGTATGCGTGTAGACTAGCTGCTAACTGCTCATAACTGATTCTATCTCTTTTAGACACAATGCTAGGTGAGACAGCGTGCTTTTTGGCCGCGTACACGATTGAGTTCGAGCCCGCGACTAGTTGAACCTTAACTTGTATGTGAAAACTTTATTTAACATCAATGAAAAAAAAATACTGCATAAATAAAATAAATAAATAATTATAATTGTAAAGTTGATAAAAAAATACTATGCAATAGCTTTACCGCAGCAGTCCCCGAGTGCCACACGTATTTTTTTTTATTATATATTTATTACTACATATTACACTAATTTATGTTTATGTAGTATATAAATAGTATAACTTATTTATTATTATATTAGTTTATATATGTATGTGTGTATGAATTCGTATGTAATTTTATGAATAAATATTTATTATAATCAATAAATAATATTCTATAGACGTATATTTTTAATATATTTAATTTAATTGATATATTGCACCTACCTTACATAAATGTTCTCGTTGTCCCGAAGGTATGAAAAGGTTAATGAATGTCGACGAAGCGAAAGAGGTATGTCGTGATCGTGCCAAGTGGCGCTCAATTGACTCTGCCTACCCCGCATGACATGTAAAAATTGTCATCAGACCCTTGCCAACCCGTCTAGTCAGTGTGGCGAGTGTTGGCCAATTTCTCCAGATTCTGGAAGGCATAGCGGATGTCTAGAACCTAGGATTTTTTTAAAATTGTATCTTGTTAAAATATTAATTAAAAATTTATATATAACTGTGATTACAATTTAGTCAAAATTCCATACAAGATGAATATCTTTTTGGACGCAACAGAAGCACAAAGAATTCTTAGAATAGACATCTACTTCAACCTTCACATTATATTATATTATCCAATAATCTAAGGGTCTTATAAAGTAGATTCCTTCTTTAAAGTGTTGTTGCGTACCATAAAGGGTCAGGAATCGATAAAAGGGGCTCAAAAGGCCCAGTGAATTGTACTTATAGATGTTCATAGAAATCCTATAACCACTTGTATTTTTGGACCATTATCTATGAATTTTGGATAGAGGGATGGACGGTCAGATTATGCAGCATTATTAAATTTCCTTTCGTGAAGCGGTTGTACCTATATTTACCAAACTCGAGAAATATCACAAATATATTAAATGTATTTATTTAAATATTAACTAATATTTAAATAATTATATCCTAACAATATTGCTTTTTTAATATACTTAAATAATAAGGAGCCAACACATATTCTGCAAATACTATTTATTGACTGGTTGCCCTAGGCAACGGTAATAGAACATTTCACCTTCACACCTTATTAAACATAGTAAATAATAGACTAATAACACAAATAAATTTAAAACAATTTCAATTAAAAATACAACTAAAAATAACCTTCTATCCCCCTTAAATCTCTACTACCACAAACACTTTAATTAAAATTCGTCAAATAAAACGTGAAGGTGGGCGACGTACCCTTAGCGGATACCGTCGCTCACCCACAGCACCGCCCATCACTACTGGTGCTGAGGCTAAAAACGAGGGATCTGAAACTGTCACAGACAACCTTGGCCGCACTACCTTGACACCCGGAGATACCGACGAGCTGGGCGCGATCATTATTGGTTCACTGCCGGCCGAACCTGTCCCATAATTGCCTAGGACTGCGTCGCTACGTACTGTCGCCCGCAGTTTTATAAATAAGGAGCCAACACATTTCTGCAAATACTATTTATTGACTGGTTGCCCTAGGAAACGGTAATAGAACATTACAGCTTTCACAAACCTATCCGTTGAGCTATCGTACTTGTCAGATGTCAGAAATGCCTGGTAGTATGCCCCAATACTTTGGTTCCAAATTTATTTAGTTTATTTAGTTCTAACCTAGCTGCGTTTTCGTCTGCGTGGAAGAGTGACTTTCTGCAGCATTTTGCTAATTATTTTGCAAATAAACAAATACATACATCAAAAGGTGGCTATCCTATATTATAAATAAGTAGAATGTAACGCGTATGACCACAATAAATTCAAAGTTAATAAATTGAAAAGCAATTTGTTGAAGAAGCCGAGTATTAGAGTTCAAACGGGGGCTCGAGTGATGTTAATTTATTTCCCATTGGAGGTGATAAATTATTGTTCTCAGGAAGGGAACTGTCGGCCCATGTCAGACGCGATTAACAGCTGGTTTGAGAAACTTCGGTAATGCTTGGCTGGCTTACATGGTTACACCCATTTATTACATACAACTTGAAACGTTTTACTGTGCTCAGGTATTTTAGTGTCGTAGGAAAAACTACCGGTGGTGTTTTGGTTGTAAGAACTTTTTCCTTAATATCCTACAAAGGTCGGTTCAAACCCCAAAGCACACCAATGAGAAATAAATACACTTTTCTTTCGTACATTAGTCATAAATTTACAAAATAAGAAGTTATTCTTATTGGAATTACCGTTCCGTGGGAATCAAATGTTCCAAAAGACCACAACTTAAAGACGAACGAATATTATGATATCACAGAAGAAATGATCAGGAACGGGTTCAAAACTCAGGTTTACGCAGTGGTGGTTGTTTTGAGCCAAATCTTTGCATCACTTACTGAAAGAATTGGGCCTAAACAGGTCTGCAGGAGATACATTTATGGAAAGAGCTTCCAAGACGGCATTAACGTAATCATATAGCATTTGGTTGAGTAGGGAGAGGAGTAGAATGGTGGATGGTGAGCGTGAGTAAATAAAAGTAAACTAGCCTATTGTCGGTCGTAAGCCCGAGATTCTTCTCATCTCTTACCCACACACGATGGAACCAGTACCCGCACGGTAAAGCCATGGAATGCTTAGAATATCGTCTTCGTCTCTCTTCTCACCACTGACCCTGTGCCTCAGAGAGCACATTAAGTAACTTGTGGAAATAAATTATTAAACATTTGCATTGAACCTTAGCCCACTTATCTGGCTAGCGTGCCGTATGTAGGTCAAATTCAGCAAAATATTCCGGAAGGCCCATCTCCAACAGTATAAACAAAAACTACAAAAGAGATTGCCCAAAACCAGGCCACAACTTTTTTGCAGCGTGCCTCAATTAAATATAATTTAATCATCATAATAATTATTTGTTTTTTTTTTTAATTTAATTACAATATCTCTTTTACCTCAGCAATAAAATAAAATATAATTAAATAGTCAATTGGTTAAAATTTATGTATGAAATAGTTACAAAGCACTATTTATACGATTGGTGCGATGGTGGCTCGGTTGTAAGAACGCGTTCCTTGAATCCTACAAAGGTTGGTTCAAACCATAGACATAGGATCGTCGCGTCGTCGCTTAAAGACGAACGAAGCGTGCGAGTGAGACCTCGAGGATAACCACAATAGCGTGTGCTAGAAAGAGTGAGCATGAAAACAACCGATACGCCAAATTATTTTTTGACGTTCAGTGCCTATCAACCGGTTCACTTTAGCGTGCATATTTTTCGCGATTATTAAGTATTTTCCAGTAATAAAGTGAATATATTGTGAAATACGAGTATGGTGTCGTGTTCCTTTACTAACTTTGAAGTGACGGCGCGGAATAACGCAAAGACTACTACTTTTCACAGGTAATTCTTCAATACTATACCAATGTTTTTTTAGCATATTTTTGGATGTTTAACGCTCTATGTGACAAAAAAATCAGTTGAGATTGTGAAATACATGTGGTATTATCTTTTTAAATGCCAATAACTAAATTTTCAACAGTAAATAAAGATATTTTGTGTACGTGAAAAAATGATACACCTACACTAGTGCTTGACTAAACTGTCATTTTTTATCGATGGTTATCGACATTTTGTAGTCGCGTGATGAAATATTAATTAATAACAACATGAGAATGGTTGGAAAAGGAAGGAAATATGTCGCAACTCACTGAAATAATATATTAAAGTCGATCTGAGTCACGAGGGTGAAATGGGGTTAACTTTTAAGGGTAAATAGTTTTTTACAATTTTAAATTAAACCAGACCTTTTATCAAAAAATTTTTAATGTAAAAGTTGTAGGTAATAAAAAAGTCTATAAGTTTTCTATAAACAATTTTATCACATAACCTAAATTTTTTTTTATATGGGATTTTTCAAATGTTATACTTGTATATGCAAATAGTGGTTTGGATACTAGCATCCGTCCTTAAGTTAGGCAGCACGGTGGTGGCGCGAAATTAAAATATTTTTAGTTAAAGCTGGCAATAAAGCTGAATTTCTTTAGAAAATTTCTATAGAAACCGAGTACTAAATGGAAATGAAAAACTAAATAAAACATGAATATTTACTATTTAATTCTTTAATAACTTCCCTTAAAGTTAAAAGGCGCTTTGTAGTCCTTTTGAACTTAGCTCTTAAATTTCTTATAAGCTTATTTTTTTCCAAAATCTTTTTTTTAAGATGTGTATTACAGTGCAGAAGTTTCTGTTTTCTTGGAGTTAATACTTCAGTTGAAGGACATTGGGTCTTCTGATGTTGGTGGAGTGCGTTTTCTAGATAGAAACGTAGTGTCCTTATCCACATAGGAAGACCCCTTAGCGTAATGCTAGTAGTATGTCTTATGGATATTATTAGTCAAAAGTGGTGTTGTTTTGTTTAATAATGTGCTACAATCATCGATGTCTATAGATAGGCCTATCCAATACAAAACACAGTCCAAAAACGTGCCGCTTGCGACGTGTACCTTCCAACTTTGGGGATAAATTCTCAAGCTATGATAATGACACATGCAATATTTATCGGAAATTCTTTCGCAATGCATACTAAAAGACTAGTTTCCCTCAATATTATTGTTAGGTAAGCGCGCTTTACGCTTGCTAGCTCGCGACTGTTGGTGCAGCTACATGACTTCGATTGGTTTTGCAGGAACGTTTTTATATCAGTGATGGCCTATATGATGGTGGCTACAATGTGAATTATTATGGAAAACGATAAATTTGACACGGTATATGGGGCTAAAGTGACAGTTATTTTTTGCGGTTTTCCCGCGCTGTCAACTCTCATATATCCGACGTATTTGCGCGATAAAGTCGCGAGTGACTCCGAAGAGCATCAAATTCTGCAACATCTGGAATTTGATGACGACCTCATTAACTCATAAAGTTATTATTATTGAAATATGTTTTTTTTAAGCCTAAAATATGAAAGTAAATGACGAGGAGTGATTATTTAAATATAGAAAAGTAAAGTAAAGTATCATCACGACCGTTTCCCTTTCGGGGTGGTCAGAAACCACGCCTATAAATAAGCGGATTTACATTTAGCCAACTTTACTATAGGCCAATCATGACAAGTGGCAAGCTCGTCGATGTCTCCAGCGTACCAAACTCGAGAAATATCACAAATAAATTAAATGTATTTATTTACATTAATATATATTTTTGTGTCTCGACCAGGAATCGAACCCGGTACCTCCGAGTCTAAATCCACGGACTTAACCGCTAGACCACGGAGGTAATATTTAAATGTATTGCTGCAAAATGTATCGATATTACTATGGAACATCTCTAAATTTTACTCACACTAGAATAATTACGCACACTAAAATAATAAACTTTTTGGCGTGTTTTGCAATTTGCTTTGTTGATCTTGTTAGTATTCTATATCTATGGTTCAAACTCACCCGGCATGTACCAATAAGAAATGCACTTTTCTTACGTAAATTTGTCATGTCAACAACACCATCGTTCCCGTGCCTCGGAGAGCACGTTAAGCTGTCGGTCCCGGTTCCAATAATACCAACTTGTGGAATCGTTCATAAATTGTCATTAAAAATTGACTGTTGATTGAATGTTCTGGAAGGCCCATCTCCAGCAGTGGAGGTCTAGGACGTTGTGTTCTAGGGGCTGTAATGAAATGAAATTTATACGATTAGGCTCTTTATTATGACCAGGTACTTTATTATAGATAAAACATTTGATTTCAAATCGGCGCAGGATCGAAACTATGTAATTATTAACGTAAAAAAAAGTTTTTGTCAATTGTCCTTATGTTAGGGTAAAATAAATAAAATTAATTATAGATTATGAAAAGACAATATATTAACTATCAAATAAAAAAGAATCATTATGGCACGAGAACATTTCATTGGGCCCATTCCTCTAAGAAAAATGGGAATTCTCATTTAAAAATATTCCATCATCACAGAGTCCTAGACCTCCACTGTTGAAGTTTCGACGCATTTTTCCTCCTAGCTTTTTATATAAAGATAGGATTGGACCGCGTTGACAGACAGTGGGGTCGTCCAGGCCCGGATGGCTAATGGGCCTGGGTTGGGGATGAGGACATCCCCCCGTTTTCCCCGGCAGGATCTCAGCGGGCAACCACCCGGCGCCGGTAATTCATGCAC
This sequence comes from Tinea semifulvella, assembly GCA_910589645.1. Classification (NCBI taxonomy): domain Eukaryota; kingdom Metazoa; phylum Arthropoda; class Insecta; order Lepidoptera; family Tineidae; genus Tinea; species Tinea semifulvella. The sequence continues at coordinate 2,052,575 of OU342612.1, forward strand.
TTTTGGGTACTGTATAACAGCGCTCGTGGCACACGAACCCAGGTGGTCTAGGTTCGACTACTTCAGCTCTCCTCCAGAAGCACTTCTCTAGGAAGTGGTCTCCCGTTGGGGGGCCGATCGCAAGACGGAGCGATATTCTGAAGATGCTTGAAGTGTCCGTTGTCGGCCCGATAGAACGTACGTGTAGTCAGGCCGACGACAAATTTCTCAATAGTAGGCATCTCCAGATCTCGAGCTATGACGGAATTAAGCACGAACCATCGTGCTCGGGAGACCATTCTGAGCGATATGTTCTGCTGACTTTGAATCTTGTCCCTATTAGTCTTGGCCAGAAGGTGGTGCCAAGCTGGCGCAGCATAGGTGAGTCGGGAACGGATGATCATCTTGTAGATCCGGACTTTCAACCTGAGCGGCAAGCTGGAATTCATAACAGGGCGTAACATGGCTCGGGCCGCCTTCGCCTGATTGACGGTGTGGCAGGCCATTTCACCCATTGTAAACGTCCTGTTAATGACCGTATTTATTTCGTTAGGCAACCAATCACCATTGCTTTTGTTAGCGAATATTTTATTATATAAAAAGTGGATTTCATTCCGATAACTGATTGGTGAAGACGGCTCTTCTAGGATCTCCGTATAAACGAAAGCTGAGTTGTTTTTAGTGTCCCATTCTGTATTTGCAATAGGATCGCGCAAAACTGCTAATTAACTCCAAATGCAATTTTCCTTATTTCACGAAATCTTGCAGCCGAAATCACGTCTTATTGTCCCTAAAGGTTTGTCCACACTTTTACTTTTACTTCGAATAATAAAGAACTAGCTATTTGTCTTGACGTTGCTCGTGTAGTATAGTAGTAATCATCACGACCATATCCCTGGCAGGGTGGTTTATTCCACACTTTTTTTTAAAATCCGATTCATTATTCTAACTTTACTATAGGCTAATCATTAGGGATTGCAATCCAGCAAAGTGGGAATTATTTAGTAGGAAAAATTTGAAGACTATTAGTAAACTACTAAATTATACGGTACCAAAATTGGTACTCTTTGTGAATACAAAAGACTGATTATAACTATTACCTCAGAATAAGGTTAGAATATTTTTTTTTAGGTTAGAATTAGTATAGTACAAAAGTACCTACAAAGTTCTATCAAATATTGTTCTTTTTTATATGTACTGTTCGTTTTCTTATTTATGTTTCTGGACTGGACCTTTTACTCGTACTAATAAATAAGTAGACGACCTGGTAAAATAATAAGCCAATTATTAGTAAGGCGTTGTTGATTTTTGTATTTTTCATAAAAAGTTGATTATAACCATAATCAACTTTCACTTCAGGATATTGTTAGGGCTGCCACGCTACTGTAGTGCGTCCGCAATGTTTGCGCAGCCCCATACAGATGACTTCTTTGCTATAAGATGCAAAACCACTGCATGATTGCTTAACAGAGTGAGGACAAGCACTAACTGTTAGTTAGAAGATCCTGAAGATGATATCTGAAAGATATGGTCCGCCGTGCATTGGCTCCTTCGTGCGGCTGCTGGTCTGGCGGGAGTGAGGTGCATCCTGTCAGATTGGTGGGGGGCGGAGTGGTTACTGCACGGTCATATTGTTTTAATATTATCATATTTTTTGTTTCTTTTATTTAAATTTTTATACTAACATTAGTTGTAAGGATTTTGTAACTAACAAGTGAGCCTAGTTGCTTTGAATAAACGTATATTATTATTAATATAAAGTTTATTATTTTGAATTCCATCAAATAGCTGTAAACGATCCCGCTGTTACGAAGCTAATCCAGCAAAAATCCCGCGGGATTGGAAACTGTGCGGGATTGCAATCCCTACTAATTATAACAACTGGACAAGCTTGACGATATCTCTAGCGTATCAGACACGATTTTTTAAAGAGAAATTAACTCTTTTGCATTCGTCTCGCTCGCACATTCCAATATTTTCAAAGATGTATTTATTGTATGTTCGATTAAAAATTTATTCTAAGTGTAGATATTTTTGACAAATGTAGGTAGTCTATTAACTTTCTAGGAAATAAAATGACGGACGCACACAGCTAAAAAACATCCATTAGTTTTAAGTTTTTCTTTTTATACTAGCACGACATTTGACTTTGCGCCCACCTGATGTTAAGTGGCGCGCTAGGTTTATGAATGTTTGCAACTGGAATCAGACACTTATGACTGACGTCGGTCCCTAACACTATGCCGGCTTGACTGGGCATGACGGCGATCCGAAACGTGTGGATACACTTTACTGGGTTTATCGGCACGAACGGTGAATACTTTCCCGCCCCGGCAGATTGGGCAATTTACCAACATCAGTCTGCTTACCACCTATTTGAGTCTGACTTAAAGTGCCCAGTTTGTACAAAATATTTTTCATATTTTGTTTCATTCGGTTTCATAATAAAGGTTTTTAATTTTTACTTTATATATATATTTTTTTAATTTATGATTTTTTCTATACCTTTAGATTAAAAATGTTCTACGTAAATAGAGTCCCAACGTCCCAAGTAAACGCGCGCCTACTGGAGTGTTAAGCATAAATCATGTTTTCAGTGTAGAACTAGCTTAAGTAAAATGAGAGGCTGAGATAATAGAAAGAGATAGAGAATGAAGTCGTACGCTGAGAAATCTTATTATTCGTGCTTTGGAGACAATCTGCTTCAGTATACATTGCTTAAGAAAATTATATTCACGACGGATCGAGGATGGGGGCAACGAGCAATGGATGGACGGACGTATACTGGAATCACATAAATAAAGATTTTACTTTTTTATATTTAAGACTGCCTCCGTGGTCTAGCGGTTAAGTACAAGGATTTAGACTCGGAGGTACTGGATTCGATTGCCGGTCGGGACTTATAAATATTAAATTCATTTGTGATATTTCCCGAGTTTGGTACGCTAGATATATCGACGAGCTTGCACACTTGTCATGATGGGCCTAAGCCTGGAAAGATCCGCTATAATAAGGACTGGCTAAAAAAAAAATCTTCCAAATTTCTACTAAGGAACATCTTCTTGTCTTCCTACAATATCATCTACAATCCGATTACACCTTCGTATTTAAAATGTCGATTTGAATTTCTTTGTGACTCTCACGACCGCCCTCTCCGCAAATATTCATTCTTTCACCGTGTCATCCGCCCGCGAATGGAACAAGCTGACGATCAGACATGCACCTTTACTTTCCACCTACTTTCTAAACAAACACAACAGTGTTGTTTAAATCAATAATACATTTTATTTTTATGTTATTTTTCTTAAGCCAACCTTAGGGACACTGTAGAACATTAAAGACGTAAGGTAGGTGCAATTAGAGAAATATGATTACATAATAAATATGCAATATTATCTAAACTACAATTAAAAATACTAATAATACATACACATAACGTTTTATTTATGTATATATTTATTATTTTGTGTATTATTAGAATGTAGTTATCATAATAAATTTGCACTCATGTATAGTTTTTCCACACTGCCAAAGGTCGGTTGTTAGAAAATGCCTGGCCATTAAGCCCGCTTATGTACAATTTTAGTGTAATAAATTATTTAAAATAAATAAATAAATACAGTATGCCACTGTAAAATGTATCTTAAGCCCCCAGCATAAGGTGCCTACATGCACACCCTAGGCTTATTATGCATTATCATGTCTATCCACCTACGGCCACTACACGTCTAGCTCTGTCATGCTCGACAAGTTCACTATCATTCTACCTACTACCCATAAAAATAAAAATAAGAAACAGCCCGATCTTTCTCTACAAATGACGGTTGTATTCTCCAGTGTACGGCTGGGCTTGGATCGTAATTGCCCAGACACTTAAGGCTGAAGTCTTGTTACTGCAGTGTCGGCAAAAGAAACTCGAGATCGTCTTAAATTGTATTGTTAAAATAAACGTACTCCCATTATTTCTTGTGAAATCTGATGTGAGAACCATTTTTTTTTTTGACCAGTTGCAGACATTGGCAATGGAATTCTTAATCGAGATTAAACTGTGATCCTCGAACGAGGCTTTGCCTGGATCGCGGGGATCAATATGGGTACAGGTTTATCTGATTCTATTTTATAACAGGTAAACTAAAAAAAAAAAACTTACCTACTTCGTTATTATTTTAATTTATTTTTAAATAAACACTAATAAATATGTTTTAATATTAAACGAAACCTTAAATTAAATAAACTATAACAACACCGTGGTCTAGCGGTTAAGTCCGTGGATTTGGACTAAGGTACCGGCTTCGATTCCTGGTCGGGACACAAAAATATTTATAAAATGTAAATAAATACATTCCAATTATTTGTGATATTTCTCGAGTTTGGTACGCTGGAGACATCGACGAGCTTGCCACTTGTCATGATTGGCCAACTTAACGGCTAAATGTGAATCCGCTTATTTATAACCGTGGTTTCTGACCACCCCGGAAGGGAAAGAGTCGTGATGATACTTTTTTTTACGCCCATTCTAGCATAATGCTATGGGACAATAGGAGGTAGATGTATTTTTGCACAACTTCGATGGCACAATTAAGATTGATCTCCTGTCCAAGTTCATTCCAAGGCCAACCTGCTAGGACGCCACACGTTTACGACGCGGAGGTGTGAGATGTATTCTCCGTTGACATTTATGCCGGAGTTTTTACATTTTAAAGACGTCCTCCAACCTTTCGACGATATGACATCACCCTGTCTTACACCTCTGCGCAGTTGGATTGGTTTCGTCATACTGACTGGACGGTCATAGTTGGCGCATTATATAGACATCTTAACAACTCAACGTATCGCCAGTCAATTACACATTGTTGCATGAAGTCTATCATTTTATTAAAAACAAAAAAAAAGATGGCAGTGGACGTTAGATGACGTGATAAGTAACAAACATTATGTACTTGTATATAATCAATTAGGTACCGTTCTATCTTAAAATTGTCCACGTTGCTTATAAGGATATTATAGCTAAAAAGGTATCAGTGTGTATACAAAATGTCATTGTTAAAACGAACAGTTATTTTTAGTACTTACCCACTTTGTCAAATTCATGTCTACCCACAATTCATCATTCGTTAAAATATTGCGGATTTTACATGAAATAAGCTAACACAGGCATCAGTGGCACGACAGTCGGTTTTGGTGGATTTGTGTGACATAGATAGACGTTTTGCGGTTACAATAGGTCAATGTACAGTTAGACAAATCGTCGTTGAATCATTTAAGAAATTGTATAGAATATTTTAAAAATATGCGCTAAAAACAAGCAGGAAGAAGCATGTGAGAATTTTTTTTTTGTCTTCGTGTGAGAAAGAGGGGATGGCGCTCGGGAACCCCACGCTCGCCATCTCAAGCCCTTCACCCCCATGACCGTCGTTGCACGCACTTGCTATCGCGTGAACAAGTTTACGGTAGGAGTTCGTGACTTGTCTCCCTAGTGGTCTCGACGTGGACGGCTATAAGCACGTAACCGCGGAGACCACAAGTACGCCTCTCACCGCTTTCATCAACGCCCCGAGGGGTTCGATCAGAGACCGACTCAGTCGTAGAGGATTCACATTTAGCTAACTTTACTATAGGTCATTCATGTATGGCAATGTTCCGAACTTTTTGATGTCTCTAGCATACCAGACCACACACGAGAAATATTTATTAAAATTATTTAATGCACTTATAAAAAAGTACAGAAGTGAGCTATAATTCCAGTAGCCTTTTTTTACTAACTAACCTTGGGAATCGAGTAGGGTGATAGGCATGCAAAATTAATATTTTTTTATCATATAACTAATAAGTTACTTAAATATTTATTTTATACACATAAACATACAATACATAAATATACATACATTATAGACATTATAACTACATTATTTGAGTGTTACAGTTACAGTTATGTCCAGGAATTCTCCGTACTTGGGACCATTGTAAATGACCATGACATCCTATCTCTATTAGGAAAGCCAGGAGACCCGTTATGTTTCTGCAGACCTCCGGAAGAGTCCTTGCAGTCTAAAGGAATCCTAGTCTCACTGGAGCACTCCATGAGCACATGCGCTGCCGTCTGCTCCTCTGCCATGCATGCCCTGCACAGTGGGCTATCTGGAACATTCAGAGTGAATAAGTGTTTGTTTAAGATAAGTGTGCTGTCAACACTCCTACCATTGTGCGTAGTTTATCTCTGTTCAGGGTTATGAGACGCTGTGTATGGTGTATGTCAGGGTTGAGAAGGGCCGTTATTTGGCAGAGTCAGCGTCGCAAAAACTGGACGCGAGTTTTTAATTCTATTTATCTCGGAATTATGTGGTTGTCAAACGTTTAAAGACGCTGGTAGTGAAAAGTAGAAAAAAGCTAGCTAAATCACTGGCGAGTGGCAAATACATTAAAGGAATTAGTGTTGGTTGAGGAATGAGAAGGGATCTTTAATTAGGTGTTGTATGGAGCCCGAAGTGCACAGTTGTGCAAAGGAATTCGTAGCGACATTGAAGATATGATCCCGAACAGAAATTGAACCACGGATTATTATATGGTTCAGCGTAGAGTTTGCTGACTGTGCTATAGAGATACAATAGTACTCTGAATTTTTAATAAACGCTGCTGGTTTGAGTGGTCGATCAAACATTTTGGATTTTACAATTCCTTTTTGCAAATAGGGTAGCTTTCAGGTCAATCGTAGCCTGAACAAGTGACTATTTGATATACCTAATTGAAAATCGTTGGTTAATCGACAAATGTTAAGTTTTAGTTTTTTTTTACACTGAGCACGACTTGTGACATTGCGCCCATCTGGTGGTAAGCTGTAGTGTACACGACGTCCATGAATAGGAGTAACTGACGCCAGCCTCAGACGGCCGACATCAGTCCCTACAACGGTATAATTATGTTTTTTTTTCCCTTCGCTTGAAGGACTCCAGGTTATAAGAATGGGAAAATAAAGTGGCTGGGATAGCATTCTACATCTCCAGCGACAAATGTAAGAGTCTCCAAATCTATATGCACACGTAGGAATTGGAGCTACGGTATGGGGGTGCATATTTTGCGTGTGGTTCGGATGCGAAATAGAGAAGAAGGGGTGGAGCTGTTCAGAACACTCACCGTAGCTTGAAGAACTCAGGGAAGCTACATCTTGTCGAAGCTGCAGCAATTCAAGAGTTTTAGATTACTATATTTGGGTATAGTAAATTAAATTAAAAATAAACTAAACTATAAATAAAAAATGTCTGCTAGAGATGTCCCATCCGAGATAGTCCCAAGAAGACTGACAACATTTCCCCTCCGTATAGCGGGGCCTTTTTTTTTATTTTAGCACAACAAGTAACCTTGCGTCCACCTGATGGTAAGTGGCGCGCAAGGTCCATGAATGTTAGCAACTGGAATCAGACACTCATGACTGACATCAGTCCCTAACACTATGCCGGCTTGACTGGGCATGACGGCAATACAAACCTGATCCCGAAACGTGTGAATACACTTTACTGGGTTTATCAGCACGAGCGGTGGATACTTCCCCGCAAGACTGGCAAATTACCACCATCAGTCCGCCTACCAACTATTTACTTTCACCTGTTATCATTTAAAGTATGTGCCATTTCCAATGATGTCAAATGCCAATTTTTTATTTAAAGGAAGACTTGAAGGCTTGCCGTGGTGATATTTATATAAACATAGCACTACTTGAAAGAAGACTTACCTACGTATAAAACGTTGAAAGAAATAATTCCCAGCCTTTCTGTCTTCAGACAACTCCTTGGCCAGGCTTGCTGAAGGTCCCAATGGTCCCGTCTCGACCCCATACGGTGCAAATTCGTAACCGATACCAAAGTTTGCGTATTTGCGCAACTTGAGGTTCTCAAAAGCCGCACTTTCCGCGGCCTTACGAGATCGCCTAGATGTGACATGGAGCTAATTGTTGCATCCCACACCATTCACGGTCCAACAGTCATTCCGTCGGGTCTCTTACAACATCTTACATAGCATACACCAGCAGTGACAAGAGCCCTTCGGATGATGTCATTGTGAGCTGCGTGACGAGGAATGCGACCAGCACTTCTAGCATAAGAAAGCCCGTGGTGTCTAAGATGATCGACTGGTTCTCCGCATCGAAACTAGTGCGGGTGGAGAGTCCGGACTCCGAGACGAAGGCATGCCGCTATTGTCAGTGTATGTAAAGTTAAATTATGTCTGAAATGACTGTATTTTTTTTTACCTATAAAGCTAATTGACTACATTTTGGATTATGCGAGCAAGAGAAAAAAAGCGTGAATTCTGATCAACTCAAAAGGATGGTCAAATGGATGGGTCGTTACGACACTTAACTATCATAAATAAAATGATTAATTAAAATCATGAAAATACCAATAATAATAAGCCTTATTTAATAAAAGCCTTTTTACATGCATTCCAATCTGAATAAATTAAACACGTTCAATTTCGCGACTCGACGCGCCAGTACAGAACTTTTAAATGAATTGCCTTTAAAATAAAATGTATCAATTTCAGAAAATGTTAATCTCATTAAGCAAGTTAAAAAAAACGTATCATATACCTAATAAACAGGCAGACATATAAAAATAACACCGCTTGAAACAAGACTTACATTTGGCAAAACCAGCCAATAATAACAGAGGATCAATTTTAGTTTAGCATGATAAAAAAAGTATCATCACGACCGTTTCCTTCCGGGGAGCTCAGAAACCACGCTTATAAAGAAGCGGATTCACATTTAGCCAACTAAGACCTATATATATATAGACCTAATAATACATGGTCAAAGTCAAAATATCTTTATTCACGTAAACCTATTACAGGCATTTATGAAACGTCATTAATTTAATTATTTTGAATGATTCTACTTCTGCTAGTAGAAGACTAAGCAGCAAAGTGGTCCAATAAGTAAGCTGTTAGCAGAAGACCAGCAGCTTAGCAAATTCCAGTGACCTGTTAATGTTTAATCTGACTGAGAAAGGAATCTGCAAGGAAAACTCAGCTATATCAGATTTACAAAATAAAACATATACAAAACTGCACCACAACGATCTATTAATAACCTTTTAAATTAAGTTACCTATGAGAGTATTCTAAGTACAAAGAAAAGCAAAATAAAAAAATACTGTAATTAAACAGAAGTCTATAATTTACTAAATTGTTATTTAAGCGGTAATCCGAAAGTTGGTCATAGTAAAAAGGGTCCAGGGTTCGACCAGATTATAGTTTTACTCAATTTTACCATTTTAATGCTCATTTGGACTTTGAAAAGTTTAAAACTGAGGTGAATATACTAACTTAAAAAACGACTAATATTTTATACAAAGACGACCATAATCCGCAATGGTCAAAGAGTAAAGTATCATCACGACCGTTTCCCTTTCGGGGTCGTCAGAAACCACGCTTATAAATAAGCGGATTCACATTTAGCCAACTTTACTATAGGCCAATCATGACAAGTGGCAAGCTCGTCGATGTCTCCAGCGTACCAAACTCGAGAAATATCACAAATGAATTAAATATTAATTAATGAATAAATATTTTTGTGTCCCGACCAGGAATCGAACCCGGTACCTCCGAGTCTAAATCCACGGACTTAACCGCTAGACCACGGAGGCAGTCAAAGAGTAATTACACATATACAAAAATAAGTGAAATCACTTATCCTGATCAAGCTAATATTAATAGGAACGGATCCAATCAATGCACTACATACTGAAAAAAATGGGTCTAAGCAGGTCTGCCGTCAATTATGGTACGAGTTTCCAAGACGGCATTAACGAAATCATACAGTATTTGGTTGAGTGTCTTGTTGCGTATTAAAGAGAAAAGGACTTTTAGAGATAATATAAAAGTAACTCCAAGTAGGCTGAGTCGGTTTTTCGGCGTGCAAAAAAAAAGGTTTGAATTGGCTTGGTTTGGATCGGCTTTGGTTTGGCTTGGTTTCGTTTCGTTTGTTTTGGTTTGGTTTGGTTAGGTTTGGCTTGGCTTGGCTTGGCTTGGCTTGGTCTGGTCTGGTCTGGTCTGGTCTGGTCTGGCCTGGTCTGGTCTGGTCTGGTCTGGTCTGGTCTGGTCTGGTCTGGTCTGGTCTGGTCTGGTCTGGTTGGGTTTGGTTTGGCTTGGCTTGGCTTGGCTTGGCTTGGCTTGGCTTGGCTTGGCTTGGCTTGGCTTGGCTTGGCTTGGCTTGGCTTGGCTTGGCTTGGCTTGGCTTGGCTTGGCTTGGCTTGGCTTGGCTTGGCTTGGCTTGGTTTGGTCTGGTCTTTCTGGTTTGGTTTGGTTTATTATATGAGTATTATGTACACCATACTTTGGTAGAATTTGTTGAGAAAATATATTGTAAACACCATTATTACACAAATACTAAAGCAAATACATATGTCTTCATTTCTTTCTCTCTTTGGTTTGGTTTGGTTTGGCTGGGTTCGGTTTGGTTTGATTTTGCTTCGCTTCATATCGTTTCATTTCACTTCCCGGTGTGCCCGACCTTTTTAGTTGATCGAAGTTTCTAGACTCAATTTTCAACGCATTGGTAACATTAAGAACTCACTCTATCCTTTGAAACCGCGCAAATTCTCGTTCCAATCTCCAATTTACAAAGATCAGAAAACGGATTCAATGTTAGAGTTCAAAATAGTTTTATGCCTATCTCATGTATTCTTCTGAGAGGACAAAGACAAAAAAGCGTTTATTTAAACGTTTTACCTAAATTATTATTAATAATATTGCTATCTTTTAAAGATCATTTCTGCTAAATTTCATTATTTGATTCAGTAGTATAAAATCAAATTAAACAGACATACAAATACTCGTGACCCCCGGGGTTATGTTAAAAGGAACATTTCTGACAAGTTTTTTCATATCTGTAATAAGGGCGTCAAAGATGGATACACAGATATACAGACAAAGCTTTTTTCACATTATAATAGTAGTATAGATAAATATATAGAGGTATAAATTTATATTACTTACGAATTAAACTTTTTTTTGTAGTTAGGGCACGCAAGTGTACAAAAACATCTTGTCAAGCTGGCATAGTGTTAAGGAATTACTAAAACTAAAACTAATTTTAGATCTAAATAATTTTAAGACATCAGTCAGTGGAGTCGTCTAGGCCCAGATGGATAATGGGCCTGGGTTGGGGATGGGGACATTCCCCCGTTTTTCCCCGGCACGATCTTAGCGGGTAATCACCCGCTGTTAATTCTTTGGTGCTGGGCGCCGTTAGTGGTGTAACAACGACCATGTGGCTCACGAACCTATGGGGTCTAGGTTCGACTAATTCAGCTCTCCTCCAGGAGAACTTCTCTAGGGAGCGGTCTTCCGTTGGGGGGACGAGCGCTAGACGGCGCGATATTCTGGAGATGCTTGAAGTGTTCATTGTCGGCCCGATAGAACATCCGTCTAGTCAGGCCGACGACAAACTCCTCAGTAGGCATTTCCAGATCTCGAGCTATACTGGCGCAGCGTAAGTAAGACGGGAACGTATAAACATCTTGTAGATCCGGACTTCAACCTAAGCGGCAAGCTGGATTAATTTTAAGACGGTGTATGCTAGGTATCCCTTGGACAGCGCGAAAAACCAATGTGTCAATACTCAAGGAGCTCAAAATGTCTTCCTTCTGCCTACAACGAATCCTTGAGTATTTTTGCCATATGGCCCGTAGAAGATGTAACCTAAAAAGGCGTGTCATCACAGGAAACGTCGATAGCAAGAGACCGCGTGGCTGAAGCACAATACACCACCCTAAATACCCGAGTATATGATGCAGCCGTAAACAAAGTGATCCGTGGATGGATCCGTCAGCAGTGAGGAGAACGATGCAAAGAGGTGTTTTTTTTAAACAAGTAATATCATTCAATATATTCACCGAACAACTTTTATTTAGCGTGTTATGCCAGAAAACTGCTTTCTCGCATTGTAAACCGTTGAAAGTTGGAGGCTTAAATTGTATTGCGGAATCTCAAGTTAGTTTATTTTACTGTACAAGGTTGTACCTGTCCAGATGGAAAGCAGCCAACTCCCTATGAATACTTCAACATACTAGAATGGTTGTCTAATATAAAAACAGAGCAACGGACTTTGTAAAACATAAAATGCATTTTACTGTAAAGTCTGAAATCGATTTACTATTTAGCCGTAAATTTGTTACGAAAATTGATATTAGTCGCGCCAGAGCATAAGCTACCGCCAACTCTCTTATTTGTGAGAACCATTTACAAGGCCAGCTAATGATTATTGATCTAATGTGCTAGCATTTCGCTAGATGGCGCTACGGTCGACAATTTCGGGGATCAGAGAGTCCTTACAAGCGACGAACATGTAATTTTACATCAGTCATCTCGGGAAGGAAGGACCATTCGTCGTCGGGAACGTTGTCCTCGGGAAGACCACCACGGAACTCTCTCAGACCGCGCCGCTTTTTATAATCACCCACCCGCATGCGCTAAAGTGAAATTACATTGTTCAACCACATCTCCCGAACTACCCTATATATATAATTCTAGTTTTGGATAGCTTTGTATTGTGACCCGACCAGGATTCCCACTGCTGGAGCTATAATCGAAGGCCGCAAAGCAGCATCCTATTATTAAAAACCATTGCCATACCAGATATATTAGGATTATTTATAAAATGTTATATGTTCTTAATACATAATAATAGCCGTATAAGTTTAAAGGTATTTTTATTTCGCCCCAACTAAATCGGTTTTTGGGATAAAAAGTTAAGTATCATCACGACGACCCTGGGGGTTTTTAAAGTATGTTTTTTTTCTTCAAAGAAGTAGAATCACTTTTAGCCAACATTACTATAGACACAACCCGGGTTGGGCCCTTCAGATCGTGGTCACATCATTGATGATTTCTCGATTATGTCTATAAACAAAAAAAAAAAAAAAAAAATGAGTGTATGAGTTTTGTTCAACCAAATTAACTAAGAGCAAACATAATATGTGTTTTGTAACTTGTTCGCTTGTTGATTTTACTTCGTCCAAAACTAAAATCTTGTACTTGCTTGCCATTTGTGCGCAAAGTCCTCGAGTATGCGTCTCAAGCATGGAATCGGAGCTATAATAACATTTATATTAATCGAATCGAGGCCTTTCTGTAATGAGGAGTTTTCTAAGGTACTTGCAATATAAAACGAGGTGCTTTGATGACAACTTGAGTGCTATAGAAGACATCATATACTCCCGCTTGAATCCAGAAGTAGAATCGCTGCTGTCTGTAATGAACCTGCTTAATAGCTCTATTGATTGTCCCAAGTTGCTCAGCAAAATTGGTTAACAGACACCCCACCGAGACGGCTTAGGCCGTTACTCAAAATACCTACAGTAACTACAGACAAAATATTTTAGTTATTAGAACTAGTGGTTATATCAATGAGATAATTGGTGACAACACTTACATTGATATTTTTACTATGAACCCGTCAACAGTAAGGGGTCTACTTTGTTCTCAATTATTTAACCCACCGGCTTCTGTATATTTTTAGTATTTGTTTTTTTATTTTTTTTATTTTCAGTTTATTTCGTATTTGGTTTTCGTAGGCGAAAATTTATAATTAGCTCATTCTTTCTGTCTATCTATATTGTTATCAAGCTGTGAGTTTTCCTGTAAGTAATAATAAATAAAAAACTTGTGGGTTTTTTTAATAATTTCAGTTACTAGGTTTTAAACTTGGCCAGCTGAGATGGGCTATCTAGAGGTTTTGCCAAAGGGTTTATCATAATAAAAAGTGACGGGAACTTTAAATTGGGGCTTCTTATCTCAATCAACGGCAAGTCTACCTCGGTAAAGCTTAACTATCCTCTAAGATTCGTCTAGTTTACATTTTATTTTAGTAGTTTTATAAACTGCTTAACAATATATAATATAAAACAATATATAAGATACCAGATAGACGTTAAAATTGTAACAAGTCTGGGCAAGAAACCAAACGGTATGAGAATCAAAGCTAGACCAATCGGTACACAATGAAATGGTCAAATTTGACCCGGACTGGTAAATGAGAATGCTAATTTTTCTTAGAGAAATGGGCCCAATAAAATGTTTTCGTACCATAATGATATATTTTTTATTTGATAGTTAATATATTGTGAATTAATAATATGTAATTAATTTTATTTATTTTACCCTAGCATGACAAAAACTTTTTTTACGTTGTTAATTATATAGATTCGATCCCGCCGATTTAATTAGAGAATTGTGAACACTTTGAAATCCTGTGTTTTATCTATAATAAAGTACCAGATCATAATAAAGAACCTAATCGTTATTATTGCTTTGTAACTATTTCATACATAAATTTTAACCAATTGACTATTTAATTAAATTATATTTTAATGCTGGGGTAAAAGAGATTTTGTAATTAAATAAAAAAAAAAAACACAATTAATTGTTATGATTATTGAATTGTATTATTTAGTTAAGGCGCGCTGCAAAAAAGTTGGGGCCTCATTTTGGGCAATCTTTTTTATCCTGCGGTAATTATTTTTCTTTTACCTAGATTGGTACAAACTTTTTTTGATGTTTGTGTGTTGTTTGAGCGCTATATGTCAATTAGTGTGTATTAGTAAAAAAGAGAGAATTCATTATAAATATATAATTAATATTATTTGCTATTTTTCAAATGAAAATATGTCGACAATGTTAAAAACAATTAATGCATTAAAACAAAAACGCAAATACATGAATAAAAACTGCACAGTATTAAAGTACTCAAGTCGAATATCAAATCAAATCAAATCATTTATTTCCTTAGGTTAGTACACAACACTTGGATATTGTCAATACATATATTTTAATACAATATAAACTTGGCTGGACCGAATCTAACAGCAATACAATTTATAATAAATAAAAAATAAAACATTGTTGCCATAAGCGAGGATTTTGTACTTATTTATAACTAGATACTTAAAATTTAATTCGTGGCTGTAAAAAGGCCGTGTCAGCTTATGATCTAATAACATTTAAGTCCTTAAATATAAATTCGTGGCTGTAAAATGGCCGTGTCTGCTTACAATCTAGTAATAATAATATTGATGTCCATAAATATAGATTCGTGGCTGTAAAATGGCCGTGTCAGCTTACAATCTATATGTTGTTAAATATGTTTGTTAAATAAATAATTCAAGATTCTATGTCATTATTTTAAAAACCAACAAATATCTTTTTACTTAATTTCGTGTCTCATATTCGGTGATCATTAGCTAGTTAAGGGCGAGGTCACAAGACCCGCTATCAGCGCTCTCACGTAAAATCCATAATTTATTCGAAACCCTCTTATCCAGCCATATTGGATAGGGCCAAACTATTAACTGCCGCAATACAAATAGGTTGACTATTTAAATCTACAGGGATATTACATCGTATAACCCGACCGATTTGCGCAGTTTTCTACAAAGCTATTTTAAGACTTTTTTATCGTTTATAGACGGAATCTAGAACTCATTAGTGATATGAACCACATTCCGAACCATAAGAATAACGTTTTTTACACATGCAAGTCGGAATATTATAAGTTAAACATAAATTCAATTTGAAAGTATTATTTATTATGCGTTTTCCTGTACGTGGTCTCCACTCCAGAACTCGTCTACTCCATCGGTCATCGGTTCTGCGACAGACGTGTCCGGCCCATTGCCACTTAAACTTACTGATTTTGAAGGCTATGTCGGTAACTTTGGTTTAGCGACCTCAAACATGTGGACCAGACCCACTGTCAGTGTCCACGTTTCTCCGTACGATAAATGTAATTGTAATTAACGAATGAATAAAACAAACTATCTGTAAAACTAATTAGATACTTTTAAAATTAGTCGTATAGTATTCGAGTATTATAAATGCTTTAGTAGGATTAATATACCGGTTAGGGGAGAGTTTTGCTTAGTAAGGCTATTTGGGGTTTTAATAAGAATATATAATGTTGGGTAGTAACCTTGGATAGTCCCTACGTTTGTAATTAACTTGGGTTCTTATTTTAATCCGTGGCTTTCGTAGGCTGTTTATAGCTCTGTCAATTCTTGTTTTTATGGTATTGTGTACGGAAGTGCAAATAAAAAAATCATTTTTTACTTATTAGGCTAGCCAATGTTAACCCTAAGCTCCTAGAAAACAGAGTCCAAACCTCGACTGTTGGATATTTATTTATTGCACAAAGGCTTAATGCGTTTAGCCAAACCTTGGGGACAAATTTGAAATATTATATGTAATGAAAGAAATATTAAAAATTAGAAAAAATAATAATTTAATCGTACATTTACATAATATACTGTTATATACACTATAATATCAAGATACATACATAAACATATGTACATATATACACTTAATAATATTATAGTCGCGATCACAGCGACATTATGTCAATACCACCGTTGCGTTGGATCGTTGGCCAGCGCTCCGAGCGGCGCCCACAAGAGTGGAATCAATCCGCGCACCGAGCGATCACACGTTTTTTTCTCTCATAATTTTCATAGCCTTTTTACTCAAGTAATTAACTGGAATTTCTACTTCTGCAATAAACCATATACAGTTCGTTAAACAATCTTTAATTGAGCCATGGTTAGCAGCACAGGATAGGGACTGACGACTTTACACATTGTGAGAAAATTTTCAGGTCGTGTGTATAAATAAATATATAAAACTGCCTCCGTGGTCTAGCGGTTAGGTCCGTGGATTTAGACTTGGAGGTACCGGGTTCGATTCCTGGTCGGGACACAAAAATATTTATTAATGTAAATAAAAATATTTATTTGTGATATTTCTCGAGTTTGGTAGCTTGCCGCTTGTCATGATTGGCCTATAGTAAAGTTGGCTAAATGTGAATCCACTTATTTATAAGCGTGGTTCTGACCACTCCGTAAGGGAAAGGGTCGTGATGATACTTTACTTTACTTTTATTGAAAAATAAAAATATTCACCCATGTTTTTTTTCATGAAGCAGTGTGCCAAGAACACTTACAGCACCAGCACAGCGATGCTGATTTGCGGCGCGAGAAAAATTGCCAGCCCCCTTGTCACTTACATCATTAACCAGCCACAAACACGTAGTCTCTGATTATAGATACGTACATATTTGCGCCGCTTGCCATACTCTCAATCAGACAGATCAGATCATGCGTGGAATACTGTTCTCACCTTTCGGATGGTTTCACTGTTAAGAAGCTTTTGTAGAGGTATTCACCGGAACGACCACCCACACCAAACATCTCTGTAGATCCAGAGCCACGTCCTTCCAGAGACAGACGCATTCCAATTCGTCTTAATGATTATTGTTTATATTAAATCTCAAAGGAAGATCATAATCATCAGGAGGGGGGGTGAATGTCGTATCTTATAAATTTAAAAGTATAATGTCAAATGTCAATTAAGACATACTCGTACTATGTCAAAGTTTTAGTTGAATAAATTGTTATAAATAAGACAAAACCATATTAGAAAATAATTGGCCTTATTCAACTAAAACTTTGACATAGTATGTCTTAATTGACATTATACTTTTAAATTTATAAAATACGACATTCACCAAGTGCCTCACAGTTGCTTTCAATATAATATATAACAATATATTTATAATATATTTCCAGACAGGTCACACAGCGCCATCTAGTTTCCGTGGTAAGCTACGAGGCTTGTGTTACGGAAACTAGATGGTTAATAAACTACATATACTTTTTTTTTTGTAAATATATACATATTATACATATAAACACCCAGACCGTGACAAATTATACAACGTACAACTGCCCCCGGTGGGAATCGAGCCCACGACCTCCCGAGTTCACGGCAACGTTTGTTACCACTAGACCACGGAGGCGGTCAATATGCTACAGAGGCGAGCTGTCCGAATTGTGGACGATGCCACTATATCTGGAACACTCGGGGTTCTGCAGCTTCGTTGAGATGTAGCTTCTTTGAGCGTATTCTACCGGCTATACCTGACAATCAGTTTAAGGGCCAATTAGGAAACTATTGATAGAATGTTGCTTCTAATCGCTAAGTGAATATTACAGCAAATTTTAAATATTTTTATGTAAAATATGATTTGATAATAATCTGTATGTAATAAGTGTGACTAAAATTATAAATATTATAATAAGATTTTTACATTGTAAATAATGATTAACAAAATTTGTGTGCCAGAAATGGCTGAATGTGCAGAACTAACTTACTATTAATATTGACTATTACCATCTTCTAAGCAAATAAATAATTTCATTTCATATTCCGTTCTTGGGGCACTGGATACGCCTGCATGTCAGCAGGTGACCTGGGCCCTAGAAAAGGAAAAAAAATATATTATAATTTTGTACTTTACTAACACTAAATGTTATAAGATTCCTTAAAAATTGTTACTGACACATAATTGAATTTATTCCGAAATAAAGTTTTATTATTATATACTATGGTGAGTGCTCTGAAAAGCTCTAACCACACGCACAGGTCAGAATATCCTTCCACATACTGTAGTCACCATCCCTTCGCGTATCTGTCGCACAACAAATGTGGAATGCTCTTCCAGCCTCTGTTTTTCCACTTTCCTATAACCTGGAGTCCTTCAAACAAAGTGTGAAAAGGCATCTAGTCAAGCCAGCATAGTGTTAGGGACTGATGACAGTCACGAGTGTCTGATTCCAGGTCTAACGATAATTCGATCTTTGATCGTATTTTTTTGTTTCTGTAAATGGCATTGCAATAGGGTTTTCTTCAGTTTTGTTTTTTTTTAGTAATAAAAGAGGTTTTAATGACTGAGTTATTAGGGTCCTGTGAGAAGCCAAATTCACAACTAAAACTTTATTAAGATTTTTTTTTCACATTCCGTATTATAGCGCATAAGTCGTTCAACGTCACGTGAAGCTGCTCTTCGAAGCCATTAATGATTTTAATCGGCGTCCTTTGAAGATACGGCACGCACTATAATGTTCACTAGAAAATGCGGAACTGATAGAGAACAGCACGCAAAGTCACACCCACAGTTGCATTACCGATGTCGTTAACGAATGACGATAAAATTTGTCGCGTGGGACGCGAGCGTGACAGATTGCATATGAAGCTTAAAAGCTAGCTTACTACTGAACTCACTACTAATTTAAATGCGTCAGTTAGACGTAGTCTGCTAGTTCCATGCGTAATATATTCATACTGTATCTTCCTCTTTTAAATCTATGACCGCATAACAGTTTGTGAGTGACAGAATACTGGCCTACATACCTGTTTAGTTGCAGTGGCTGAATCCGTACTGCAACCGAATATTTTTCGCTTAGTTAATTTTTGCCTTTAGTCTCCTAAATAATTTTAAGCTTTGTGAGTGTAAATAATTATATTTTATAAAAATAAAGTATATAATAAATATTTCCAGACAGCGCCATCTAATTTCCGTGGTAAGCTACGAGGCTTGTGTTACGGAAACAAGATGGTTTATAAACTACATATTATACTTTTTTTTTTTAAATATATACATATTATAAATATAAACACCCAGACCGAGACAAATTATACAATGTACAACTTGCCCCCGGTGGGAATCGAACCCACGACCTCCCGAGTTCATGGCAACGTTTGTTACCACTAGACCACGGATTTGTTATTCGGGCACGGTGATACAAAATAATATGTAACTAAAATAACAATAGCAAAAATATAGAAAAGCACGTTATGAAGTTATGGTGGGACGGCACAGATGCGATTATCAGCGAAGCGAGCATGCGACATTACGGGCTTTCACACAGATTGCGCGAAAATGCACGAAAAATGCACAGTTTAGTACCCTTTCGACCCGTCCAGAAAATTGGACCGGACGAATTCAACAATTGTAATTTATTTTATTTGATTTAACGATTTAAACAGCTCATGAAAAAATCTGGAGACAGGAAGGCTGGCAATTATTTATGCCGTCATATTAGTCCAGTCATTTTGGGACTAGCCATGGGACCTTTCTTGAGGACATCTTTTATTTATAGTTTTTTTTTATTTTTTATTAGGCTTAGTTTATAGTTATTTAATTTTATTTAAGTAGTTTGTATTTGTTATTTTATATTTGTAAATATTATTTTTCAAATTGTTCATTAATAACTATATAATAATAATAACGCTTTTAAGGCAGTCTTAAATACTAAAATATGTAGGTACCAAATATTTATTAATTTATTTTAATCCAGGTACTAATAATACATACATACTAATAATCGTAGCTTGAAATATGTCCAAATTGTATGGCAGTGGACCCTTCTGCCGTACAACTGGCGTATGTTAGTATAGGTGAGTTTTA
Source organism: Tinea semifulvella (assembly GCA_910589645.1). Classification (NCBI taxonomy): domain Eukaryota; kingdom Metazoa; phylum Arthropoda; class Insecta; order Lepidoptera; family Tineidae; genus Tinea; species Tinea semifulvella. Next base: position 2,072,847 of record OU342612.1, read on the forward strand.
GAGTAAAAAAACGTACAGGAAATAAACAATTGGAATGACAAGAAATGATAGGCGGCCGCTAATTAAGATTGAATTACTTTAGCCACACTTCTTCGTATGCCTACATGCAGCAGTATAGAGTCAGCTAATGATAATACTGTCGTTCTTATCATAAACAGCGTAGTGATAATAATTGGCAAAATTAAGTTACATTGGGTTAAATATACATATTTAGAAACAATGTGTGGTTGTAAGCCTCAATTTACATTATTTTAAAAATTCAGAAATCAGTATCGTGCAGGCCACTTTTTAATATAAAATAATTAACTTAATGTAGCATTATAAAAATAAAAGCATAGTGAAATTAAAACAATTTGAGACAACAACAAAAACGGTATAAATACTTTAAGTGCCTTTCTCTTGTAGCAGAATTACGTATTTTTTTATTTTAGTATGTGTTCGTCTGAATAGCGGGTAAATCAGGAAATAAATCGGACGAATAAAACAGACGAATGTGTAACAAATGAACGAAAATGTTTCCATGAATCTCGCATAGGAAATGTGGGCAAAACTGGAAAGACACAAACATGATAAATTTTACATATCCATATGTAGATAAAGATATATGTATGTAGCTTCATATATTATGCGTGTGGTTTGTGGTAAATTTTAAAATCGATGTACTCGTTGTAAATGTAAATAATTTAGAAAAAAAAATTACACAAAAAGGTATTTTTATGTAGTGGTGGCTCGGTTATAACAACGCTTTTCTTGAAAAACAGCTTATAAGGTCGGATTGAACGCCGGATTTTTTTATTATACTGTACACAACATGTGACATCGCGCCCACCTGATGGTAAGCCGTACGCAAAGTCCAAGAATAGGAGCAACTGACGCCGGTCACCACGACCGACATCAGTCTCTACCACTATGCCGGCCTAAAAAGATGCTTTTTCACACTTCGCTTGAAGGACTCCAGGTTATAAGAGTGGGGAAACACACTGGCTGGGAGAGCATACCTCATCTTCAGCGTGCGACAGATGTAAAAAATGTACCAATGAGAAATATAGTAATATATAATAATAATAAATATTTCAAGACAGGTCACACAGCGCCATCTAATTTCCGTGGTAAGCTACGAGGCTTGTGTTACGGAAACTGGATGGTTGATAAACTATATATTATACTTTTTTTTGTTGTAAATATATACATATTATACATATAAACACTCAGACCGAGACAAATTATACAATGTACAACTTGCCCCCGGTGGGAATTGAACCCACGACCTCCCGAGTTCACGGCAACGTTTGTTACCAATAGACCACGGAGGCGGTCGAATATGTTCTTATACATTTGTCATAAATTTACAAGACAAACGTTCCCGTGCCTCGGAGCACGTTAAGCTATCCGTCCCGGTTTCACTAATATATATTTGTGGAATCGTTAATTAATTGTCATAAAAAAATGCATCAGATCCTCGCCAACCCGTCTGGTCAGCGCGGCGAGTGTAGGCCAAATTCTTCAAAAGTTTGTGGAAGGCCCATCTCCAACAGTAGAGGTCTAGGATTTTCTAGGTTCTGTAAGGTTCTAGGGTCTGTAATGAAGTATTTTGTTTTTATAAATTATGAAATAATTTATTTTTTTATTCATTAAGTAGGCACACAAAATAAATTTTAGCATTACGGTTTCGAAAATTGATAGATATAAAACTCAAATTATGTGTATACAATATAAGCTACGTTTTAGAAATATTAAAGTTTTTTTTTAAGTTATAATAAAATCGACTGTTTACTGGTTAAGTCCGTGGATTTAGACTCGGATGTACCGGGTTCGATTGCTGGTCGGGACACAATAAATATTTATTAATTTAAATAAATAAATTTAATTAATATTTAATTTATTTGTGACATTTCTCGAGTTTGGTACGCTGGAGACATCGACGAGCTTGCCCCTTGTCAAGATTGGCCTATAGTAAAGTTGGCTAAATGTGAATCCGCTTATTCATAAGCGTGGTTTCTGACCGCCCCGGAAGGGAAGTGGTCGTGATGATACTTTACTTTTAATTAAGCCTACACAAAACAATTTTTTAATATAAGCCATGTTTTACAAATATTGACGTTTTTTTTAAAAGTTATAATAAAAAAAAATATACTTTTTTTATTTAGATTTAGAAGTACTGGGTTCGATTCCTGGTCGGTACACAATAATATTTATTAATTAAAACAAATAAATTTAATTAATATTGAATTTAAAATTAAACTATTTTAAAAAAGAAAGAAAGAAATGAGACCAAAATTCGACATGTTCATACGAGCAAGAGGTCTATCTAACTCAGAGAGGTCTGAAATAATAACAGCAATTAAAACATAAATTACACGGAACCCATTTATCGGTTGCTAATCACTCTTGGCCAGTTTTCATTAATTATATCGAAAGCCCCATTTTGTGGCCTCTGTTCGATTCCCACAAAGGGATTGGAATTCTAATTAAAAATAAACCTTTTAATTTAAGGAGCGACCCCGCCATCTATTTACGAGAGACTACCTAAGTCTGATTTAAGGCTTACCTGCGCCTTCAGTTGGTAATTAATATTAATACATAATTTCTATAAATAAAGGGGTATTAAATAAAAGTTGATCAGCATTCTTAGATTAAAACAAAATGGGTAGAAACGGTTCGAATATAACTAAACATACTAAAACACACACACACACTCATTTAAACAAACACAATTCAACAATGTTCTCGAACATTTCAAACCATCAATATTTGAGTAGCTTATAATTTATTTAACAAGTGTTTTGTTTTCGTTTTTTTTTTTTTTAAGGTACCAAATTTGTGCAATGTTTATGTTTCCTTATTAGTTCTATTAAAAAAGAGAAAAATGTATAATTTTATTTTAGAAGTCATATTTTTATTTTGTAAATTTGATAGTTTTTGTTATTTTTTTTTTTTTGTTTTAACAGTAATATGTTTTTAATTTCTTCTTCTTTTTATATTGGTGAATGCTGTGACACCTAATTGGTACATATATTAGATAAGTTATAATTATACTATGTTATGTGTGTGATAATATATGTACTGCTGTGTGTACTATATAAATAAATAAACACATGCACTCACTCTCATACTTACACAAACATGTATGCACCATAATTAAAAATAATAATAATAAGTGTAGAAGTAATTATAACATTATATTATTACTGAAGGCACATTAAAATGCTTTCGTAACAAAAGGGCATGTATGAAGAGGTTGATGAATGTCGACGAAGCGAAAGAGTATGCCATGATCTTGTCAAATGGCGCTCAATTTTCTCTGCCTACCCCGCAAGGGATCTGGCGTGAAGATATGTATGTATATTATTATAACTGAAATTTAGGATTTAGTTTTTATTTTTTTCAATTTTTATTAAAAAAAAAAAAAAAACTTTATCATTACTAGGTGTTCGCTTTCTACAGTGGATTATTTCTGGCCTTTGGGAAGGAGTAATTTGCTGTGGACGGCGAGCAGACTGAAACTAAATTAATATTTATGAACTATACTCACTGTGGGTATTGTATTGTTATTTTAATTTTTAAATATATGTAAATGTATCATAATTGCATGCTGTGTGCACATGCTTTTGGAGATGGTACTGGAACTGTATTGTAAAGATTTGAAATTTAAAAAATGTTTTGTATCCATTTCTGTTGTGTGTACCTAATAAAAAAAAATAAAAAATGTTTTAACTTTTGATTTATTACTTCCTATATTTTGTATCACTTGTCACAGTTTTTAATATTATATATGAAATCCTGTTAGTGGCCCAAAATTGTTAATTTGTAAGTACTTAATTTATTAAAGTAAAACGCTGTTGGATTCTCAATAAATACATAAAATAAATGAAGACATGTCGCGTTGAACTAGCAAACTACGTCACTGACAGCGTGTTAAGTTTGATTCTAGAAATTGTTACTGAAACCACATGCATCCACATACCATAGCCACTATCCATATGCCTATTTATATATTTGGAGACTCTTACATCTGTCGCACGCTTAAGATGTGGAATACTCTCCAAGCTAATATGTTTCCCCACATCTATAACCTTGAGTCCTTCAATCGAAGTGTGAAAAATCTCGATCGTTAGTGGCTGGCATCAGCCGTAGCTGTCAGTCCGGCCCATTGCAACTTTAAATTGCTAATTTGAATGCTATGTCAGTAACTTGATCGTGGCTCGGTTGTAAGAACGCCTTTCCTAATTTCGTAAAGAGGTTGGTTCGAAACCCCGGCATGTACCAATAAGAAATACACTTTTCTTACATAATTACATTTGTCATAGATTCACAACACCACCGTTCCCGTGCCTCGAAGAACACTTTAAGCCATCGGGCCCGGTTCAACTAATACCAACTTTCGGAATCGGTAATCATCATTCATCATTACAGCCCCTAGAACACAGCGTCCTAGACCTCCACTGCTGGAGATTGGCCTTCCAGAACATATATCTGGAGAATTTGGCCTACACTCGCCACGCTGGCCAGACGGCTTGGCGAGGATATGATATCAATTTTTTATAACAATTTATTAACGATTCCACAAGTTGATATTAGTGGAACCGGGACCGACGGATTAACGTGCTCTCCGAGGCACGGGATCGGCGGGCAAACGTTAATAAATTGTCATTTAAAAAAATTGCTTCAGATCCTTGCCAACCCTACACTCGCTACGCTGGCCAGATGGGTTGGCGAGGACCTGATGTCAACCTTTAATGATAACTTATTAACGATTCCACAATTTGGCACTATAACCGGGACCGACGGCCTAATGTGCTCTCCGAGACACAGGAATAGTGGTGTTGTAAATCTATGACTAATGTACGTAAGAAAAGTTCATTTCTCATTGGTACATGCCGGGTGGGGTTGAATGGACTTTGAAAGATTTGAGGAAAGCGTTCCTAAAACCGAGCCACCACCGCACCGCGCTTTCAGTGTATATATTTGTCTTCTTTTTTATTCTCTTAACTCTAGCTCCTGTAGACTCAACGGTATTTTTTAATATATTTTTGTCGTCATGGTTAAAGCACTTTTATGTAATATAGCTTTATTGTTTATGAATATATATATATATAATGTTTATTATATTTTGATGACGTTTGCTTCTGAGATGGTTTGGATACTGTACAGAATTCGTTTTTACAAATAAAACTGATTTGAAGATGGTTGCTCTGGTTGAAGACTTTTCTCGTCAAACATTGTGGTATGGACGATGAGAAGATGTGCCAAGCTTTCCTGAATGCTGCATACAATATTTGTTTTATAGATTATTCTAAAGAAATACGGAGTAATCCTGCCGTAGAAAAAGAAAACGATTTTCATGTAAATTGATTTTTTCAGCTTCTATTACAGCACCCGGTTTGGTGGAAATAATAATTCCTTAATTGGCGTTTAAGAGAGCTTGTAATAAAAAACCTTGATAATTTTTTTCGTAAGATAAATTTATCTATGTAAAGTTCAACAGAATAATTCTTGTTATTTAGCCGCAAAAGTTATTATTAAGGGAATCCTTCAAACGATGCCGTCACTACGCTGTAAAGGCACATATGGCTATCAGTAAAGTGAGACGGTTATTGGGTTTATGAAGCCATAGTGAATCGGGCGGTCGACATCATTGATGATATTCCATGGATATCCGTCGCCAAGAATTTCGAGAACCACTGATCAACATTGAAATAACTTTACGATGGCCTATGCTCGCCATGCTGGCCAGACGGCTTGGTTAGGATCTAAAGTATTTTTTTTTAATGACAATTTATTAACGATTCCGCAAGTTGGTATTAGTTGAACCGGAACCGAGACGGCTTAACGTGCTCACCGTGGCACAGGAACTGAGGTGTTGAAAATCTATGACAAATGTAATCACGTAATAAAAGTGTATTTCTTATTGGTACATGCCTGGATTTGAACCCACCTCTTTATGATGTTAAGGAAGGCGTTCTCACAACCGACCACAAACTTACAACTTACTGACATAGCATTCAAAATTTGCAATTTGAAGTGGCAATGGGCCGGACTGACAGCTGCTGCTGACGATTGACATCAGTATCTACCACTATGCCGACCTAACTAGATGTAATTTTTAAATGATAATTTATTAACCATTCCACAAGATGGTATAAGTGAAACCGGAACCGAGGGCTTAACGTGTCTCAAAAAGCACATTAATAATAATAACAACTTTCGAAATCGTTAATAAATTGTTTAAAAAAAAAAGTGCTTCAGATCGTCGCCAACCCTACACTCGCCACGCTGGCTAGACGGGTTGGCGAGGACCTGATATCAAGCTTTAATGACAATTTATTAACCATTCCACAAGTTGGCACTAGTGGAACCGGAACTGGCGGCTTAACGTGCTCTACGAGTCAAGGGAACGGTGGTGTTGTAAATCTTTGTATGACAAATGACATACATTTGTCAAAAAGTGTATTTCTCATTGGTACATGTCAGGGAGGTTGGAACCGACCTTTGTAGGATTTCAAGGAAAGAGTTCTAACAACTGAGCCAACACCGCTTTGGTGATAAATTTGTTTTTGTAAAATAGAGGAAAATTCTTATAAATGTTTATGGAATTATCTCTTTCTCAGAAGTAGTGTAGTAACAGTGCTTGTGTGACTCACGAACCTAGGGGATTTAGGTTCGATAACTTTAGCTCTCCTCCAGGAACACTTATCTAAAAAAAAAAAAAAACAATTATTTATTACAATCATTTATTTACTTTCCAATACATATAACTCATTAAAGAGCCCGCCAAACTGTAACCACAGTTTGTTGGGGAAGACAATTACTCTCGAAGCTTAATATTAAATAAATACGAATTGATACAGTTAAGAAACAATGAATTCCAAAGAAGGTTATATAAACTTTTGGTACATAAAGCATATTATTCAAACAAGGAATTTTTCGTTGATAATTTGACATTGTAGACCTAGCAACTATTTATTATTGCTCATTTTTTTTTTTTTTTTTTTTTTTTTTTGTATATGGCATTAGTAACAATTTGCCAGTGTCAAAGTTTGGGAAAGAAGGGTTAAATAAATAGGATTCGAATATTGCTCCTTGTTTGTTTCAAATAATTTGACAACAAATTTTAAATTATTAAAATAATATTACTATTGACTTAAATTAATTTAATATATTGACATAATAAAAGAATATACATTTATTCGAAAAAATATTTACAACATATAAAATAAAATAATAATATATATATTTTTTTAAATATGAATATAATAGTAATTTTATATAGTTGTTATTAATGAATATATGTGTATGTTTGTGTGTGTATATGTATATACATACATACACACATACATATATATGTATGCATGTATATGGAATTATATGTAATATTAGATTTATAATATACATGTTTAATATTTTCATGCCGCTAGCGGTAGAATGCTTCGGAAATTATGCATAAGACCACATTATTATTTTGTACAGTATTCTGGAAAATAAAGATATTTTGATTTGATTTGAAAAAATATTTATAGTAGGTACATAAAAAAGATGCGCGGGCGCGAACCACTCTCCCCCCGCGCGAACAACCCGTCCGAAGTGGTCTCCATGTTTATCAACCAGCAGCCAGAATATTATGACTTGCTATGGTATTTGTAAGAACCTGCTGATTCGGACCTATTTACTTAACCGCAAACGTTATTGATGGATTTTGTTATTTGCGTCAAAACTTAAATTATACTATTCTCGACTCTGATGCAAATATTAACTCAAATAGTGTAATATATATATATATATATAGTTAGAGTGGTGCTGGCTCGGTTGTACAGACAGAGAGTGGTTGACACCAGGCCCGGATGTTCAATAGGCCTGGGTTGGGGATGGTATAATGGGAGGATCTCGGTGGCTAACTCATCATTCATCATTACAGCCCCTAGAACACAGCGTCCTAGACCTCCACTGCTGGAGATGGACCTACCAGAACATACATCTGGACAATTCGGCCTACACTCGCAACGCTGGCCAGACGGCTTGGCAAGGATATGATGTCATTTTTTATGTCAATTTATTAACGATTCCACAAGTTGGTATTAGTGGAACCGGGACCGACGGCTTAACGTGCTCTCCGAGACAAATGTACGTAAGAAAATTGTATTTCACATTGGTACATGCCGGGTGGGTTTGAACCGACCTTTGTAAGATTTAAGGTACGCGTTCTTACAACCGAGCCACCACCGCCACACTAACCCACTAGTGATTTACGAATATATAGTCTCGTAGACTTACTATTGGGCCGTGAGCGAGACGGTGCGATGTTCTGGAGATGCTTGAAGTGTCCACTGTCAGCCCGATTGAAGATACGTCTAGTCAAGCAATCAACAAATTTCTCAATAGTAGACATCTCCAGATCTTGAACTATGATGAAGTTACGTACGAACCACGGCGCCACGGTAGCGGCTGGTGCAGCATAAGTGAGAAGCGATACGACGACGGATAAACAAACATCTTAAATATTTCCGGGCTTTCAACCTGAGCGGCAAGCTGGAATTCATAACAGCACGTAACATTGTTAGACTACATTTATCAAAAGTACCAGACTTAAAAAATCTTTGAATTATTACACATTTATACGGCCATTGAATTAAGGATTTTTTTTCTATGACCACTTACATGGACAAAGCCGTATTAAACAGCTAGTAAAAAACTGCCTCCGTGGTCTACCGGTTAAGTCCGAGAATTTAGACTCGTAGGTACCGGGTTCGCTACTGGTCAGGACACAAAAATATTTATTAATGTAAAGAAATATTATTTGTGATATTTCTCGAGTTTGGTACGCTGGAGACATCGACGAGCTTGCCACTTGTCATGATTGGCCTATAGTAAAGTTGGCTAAATGTAAATCCGCTTATTTACAAGCGTGGTTTCTGACCACCCCGAAAGAGACACGATCGTGATAATACTTAACTTTAAAAAATAAATAATGTATGGTAAAATGTATTTGCAAGGGGTTCCGGTTGATAATACCAAACTTGTATTCGACGCCCCCAAATTTTACGGTCTATTTGCAGTACAAACTTGAAGTATTCATTGTATCTTGCTTCTTCTCATCTCTATCACAAATATGGAAACTTTGGCCAAGTTTTCCAATTACATCAGTAAACCTAAGCTTACCCAAAAGTTACATTTAGCACAAACATATTTAACAACAAATACAAGTACGGGCATGTGTTTTGAGCGATGCCCGGCTAGGGAGGGCATTCTTGTATCTTACCTTGATGTAATCCTAATTCTAGTTTTTAAAACGAGCTCCGGCGAAACTGATAACCGGTGGTGAGGTGGTCGGTTGTAAGATCGTATTCCAAACGAACAAAAAAAAAGGTTAGTATTTCGAGAGAAATAGTTTTTTTTCGTACATTTGTCATAGATCAAAAATATATTATATATGTTATAAATTTACAACACCACCGTTCCCGTGACTCAGAGAGCATGTTAAGTCGTCGGTCCCCGTTCCACTAATACCAATTTGTGGAATCGTTAATAAATTGTCATTTGTCATGGCGAGTATAGGCCAATTTCTTCTAAATTTAAGGAAGACCCATCTCCAACAGTGAAGATTTAGGGCTGTGATTATGATGATTATTTTAAATTATTTGAAAGGTGTCACTTCCGAACCCGTCTGGCCAGCGTGGCGTGTGTAGACTGAGTTCTCCAGAATTTCAACAGTACTACTACTAGGACTCTGTGTTCTGTGGGCTGTAATGATGATGACGATGAAGGGTGTCACAATATTATTGTAAACCTATTCGGAATAATTTTACATGTTTTTTAAAACGTATTCCAAAAAAAATGAGTTACTATAATGTAAAATATATGTCATTATTTTTGCGCCAACCAGTATTAATAAATTATTATTATTAATAAATAAATAATAAATAAATAAATATTTCCAGACAGGTCACACAGCGCCACCTAGTTTCCGTGGTAAGCTAATAGGCTTGTGTTACGGAAACTAGATGGTTGATAAACTACATATTATACTTTTTTTTTTGTAAATATATACATATTATACATATAAACACCCAGACCAAGACAAATTATACAATGTACAACTTGCCCCCGGTGGGAATCGAACCCACGACCTCCCGAGTTCACGGCAACGTTTGTTACCACTAGTCCACGGAGGCGGTCTACGAATAGAAGAAACGAAGAACAGAACGCAAGATTTAAGAATAGAAGCGACTGACACTATTACCAACCAGTATTGATACATTATTATTATTAAGAAAAGAACACAAGATTTAAGAATGGAATAACTGACACTGTGCGCCAACCAGTATTAATAGATTATTATTATTAATAAAAGAAGAAACAAAGAAAATAACGCAATATTCAAGATTGGGAGCAACTGACGTGACACTAATGACAGAAAATCAATCGCTAACAAGCCGGCTCGACGAGATGCTTTTTATTGTAATAAATAAACCCAATTTTGCCAACTGTTTTTCTTTTAATATTAACCCTATCTAACCAATAAAATGCCTTCCGATTCAATGAACAAGTAACGTTGAATTAAATTTATGGTCTGGGCTTTTAATATAGCTGGTTAAATATTGGTAGGTAACTTTGGTTTTTATATTATTGGATATTTTGTTTCAGAATGTGTGAAATTGATGGATTTTGATATTAATGGATTTCGTTATGTGCGTTAAAGTTTAAATTGTACGATTCTGGACTCTATAAGAGCTCGACCCTGATAGTGTCCGTGCATATTCAACTCAAATAGTGTGATATATATTGGTATAGCGGTTTAGCAGTTTTTGAAAATAGGATGCTGGTTCGCGGCCTTCGATTGCTCCAGCAGTGTGAAAACCTGGACGCGTCGCAAGAAGACAAAGCCACTCCTAACTCAGAATTATTAGTAGAAAATCCACTTACTTGAGCTAGCGAAGATGTGGAACTCTAAATGCCGTTCATGTGCCTTTTGGTCAGCTGTGACGATTCAGGTGCGCGGTGATGATGATAAGCGGTTGTGGATGCGGTTGATGATGATGTGGATTTCTTCCATTAAGCGGTTGCGGGTGATTATGCGCGGCGCGGACACACGTGGTGGACACAGGCTAGGAAGAGCCAACGACGTTCTCGAGCGGTCGTCCGACACACAATGATAGCACTATGCCGGCCATCAACGCGGTGGGGTTCAAGATGGCCTCTTTGTCGACCATAGCGCCATCTAGCGACATGATGGCGTACTTTAGAGCCGACATGCGTACGTTAGCCTGTAAACGAATTCTCTCCAACAAAACTGAGTGGAGTAGCTTTGCGTAACCATATAGTCATCCAAATATCATAATAGCAAGTCAGTGAAAAAAGTTAACTAAATTTACCGGCGCCACAATATATTGTCATCGATTTTGAAATTAAGAGTTATCTGACTGAACGAAATTAGCTTGAAATAGGCCACAGTTAAGAATGTCGATAATTTGTAGTGAGGGGAAATAAAAGTTAAATACAAATCGATATAATTTATTTTAAGATAAAGTAACAATGGAGTGTATCACAAACTTTTTATCACATCAGTTGCATAGAAAACTTGTATTTTTATTACGAAAATTATTATTTTCTGGATATTATGCCGAAGTGAGCAGCTTTTAGGTGTAAAAAACGAGATTTCTAAGCGAAATCAAAGATATGGTGATCTTAAAATTGCCTTTCTATTAATAAAACCTTTTTTATTTTTAAAGACGGTGTGCGCTTTCTTACTTCGTATTTTAAGGTAGGTAACGTTAATTTAAAATACTTTTTTCTGTTATAAAACTACGAAAACATTTTTAAAAATATGGGTTATAGGTGTAACATTGGTACAGGTACCATTGCCGCTAGCGACATCAACAAAAAGCTTTGCCTGATACACCCTATTGTTAAAACAATCTAAGCATATTGCTTGTTCACATTCTGGTAGTATTGACTCTTTTCACTTTTTTGTCTTCTTCTCGACTAGACATCGTTTTTCGTAATTCTTTTTAGCACAGGGTACACATTTTCCTTTCAAAATTCAAATTCAAATTCAAAATCGTTTAATTGCTTTAAATGTGGTACATACAGTAATATGGTTAGTAATTTGGCTCTGTACATTTAGCCATTGTTGTGGCATACAAAAATTGTTTAGTTTAAATATATTCTTATCATTAAGTCATCTTTACATAATTTAGGTCAATACATACAATAATTTTATGTTAATAATAACAAACAAAAAATAAAATAAAATATGTCATACAAATTCTTTTAGTTATTATTCCTTACGAAGAACTCGCCAATATTATAGTAACAGCCCTTTGCCAGCCATTTATACAGTTCCTTTTTAAACATATTTACTGGTACTTGTTTTATTTCTGTTGGGATATTGTTAAATATTTTAATCGACATATAGTAACAGTTCCTTCTAAACAGTTCACTTTTACATACTGGTATTACTAACATTGTTTCATTTATCTGACTTTTTCCTTTGTAAAACGTATGCATTTTTTTTCTCTGTAATAACCTATACTGTACGCCGGTTAGTTACCGATCAACGCACGATCGTATCGATGGGTGCATTAACGTGCACTGACTGGTTCCCGCGGTGCGATACAAGGATGTAGGATACGAGACATTTTTGGGTTAAATTTGTCTTGTATATTTCTCTTTTGGAAGGATTGGAAGTAATAAACCTAAAGGTATAGTCGAGTTTTTCTGGCTAACAAGTTTTTAATAAAAAATCATCGCAGCACCAGACATGCCCATTTTCTAACTTCGCACTACACGTCTAATACAAGTCAAATTGAACTGGTAACGCACTTAACGTATTAAGAAATAGGTTCCAGCCGGTCTTACATATAAGTCAATGTCAAGCCATGATATTCTGGCTGCCAGCTGATAACATTGAGTTATGAAAGAATAAGCCCAATGCTGTGTAAATAAAGGTTATTTTGGCGCCTAATTTATATAGTGTTATTTATTTACGGGATTTAAAATAGCTGTTGGACACGGCGTTGCCAGTGCAATATAGTCGTAAAAAAGTACCATCACGACTGTAAGATATATTAGTAGGTTGAAATGAAATGAAATGAAATGAAATGAAATGAAATGAAACGAAACGAAACGAAACGAAACGAAACGAACAGAACGAAACGAAACGAAACGAAACGAAACGAAACGAAACGAAACTTAACGAAACGAAACGAAACGAAACGAAACGAAATGAAATGGACGTTTTTTTGCTTGTAAAATACAATACATAAATTTTGTGCAAATTTGCTTACAACAACTACGAAATAATAGATTAAATTATTGAAGAAATAAACAGCAATACAAACAATAACAGAAAATAACTGTAACATAGAAAACAAAACATCAACAATAACAAAACAGGATGATACTGAATTGAAAAAGATACCTACTTATAAATAAAATACCAAATGACATTGTATAAAGGATACCTATATAAAATCAGCCATACTTGTACATTCTGTCGCAGTAGTCTTTTAAATTATAAAAGGGTCTTACCAGAAGAAAAGATTTTAGTGAATGTGAAAAAGTCTTTACATTATGGATAGTTGTTTTAATAATAACTACCGATCAAAACAGTGAATTTATTTAAAGTGATTTTCTCTGTATTTAATTCCCATAAGAATGTAAATTAATTCTAAGAAATGAGCCAATCACAATGCATACAGAAATAAAAATAAACATTACTGGTACAATCACCCACAAGATTAAGATTTTTTATAAAATAACATTATCTCGTGCACATCCTTATCTCAAACTCCCTCTTCGTTCTGCTTTCAACAATCAACTCAAAATCCCATCCCACTCCTCTAGCAGATATTCAGATTCCTTCACTGTGTCTGCAGTCCGCCAGTGGAACAAACTACCACTGGCCATTAGACGGGCACCATCTGTCAATGTTTCTTGATAAGCAGGAGCACACTGCATCCAGTACACATTGAATATTTGGCACGCAATATGATTACGTATGTTTATTTGTGTATTTATATATGTATGTATATGTTCATAATACTTGAATGTAGTTTATGTAATTGCTTGGTATGTAGTGTATTTATAAATTTGACTAATATTATTAGATTGTTGCACCCTGCCCATAGTCTCTCACCATCCAAAAAGTTAGTTGTCAGAGAATGCCTAACTGACATTAAACTCGGCCTATGTTCCTAATTTTAAGTTTTGGTGCAATAAAGAATTTAAAATAAATAAATAATTGTGAATTCACTGAGTTACTGCGACCAGTATCAGTTCGCTCACTAGCCCTACTGCTTCGAGGAACCATAGTATGGGCTTAGGAGCGTGACGTCCGTGCCTCTACGGGGCTTAATCTGTAAGCGCCCAAGGTGGTTCTTCGCTTGTGATGTAGGGCATAACAGTCGCAGAAAAGATGGACTGGTGTCTCAGACACTTAGCCACATAATCTACACTTGTCTGTCTCTACCAAGCACATGGTAAATATGTGCTTGTTCAGTTTTCAGTGACCAGTTAGAGCTCTAGTGAGAATTCTTAGTTTCCATTCGACAATGTTAAATAATTTACAGTATTGTTGGTTAGTTAGGGTCTGTGGTCCAAGGGAGTTCTGCCGCTCTTTTGTAAGGTTGGGGAAAAACTCCGCTAGGCTGGTAGTAGAGAATATTTTGTTCAAAGTGTCAGCTTGCCGTTTAACGTGGGAATGCAGCGAGTATCCTCGGCATACAATGAAAATTTCAGTGATATTGATTTGTTCAGTGTTAGTGTTGCTAGGTTAAAAAAAGAAATTAATATAAGATTATGCTTGTAGAACTTTTAATTAATTTCTTTTTGATTACTATTTTTTTTTTCTCATTTTCCATTATTTTACTATATACTTATATGTATATTATTTAGTTGTATTTGTTATATAGGTATTGTTTTAAAGCTTATTTTATAATAATAATAATAATAAAATTCTTTATTGCACATAATTTACAAATGTAGTGTACATGGGCGAACTTAATGCCGAAGGCATTTTCTACCAGTTAACCTTTGTGATGGTAAAAAGTGAGGTAATAGAGTGATTGAGATTGGAAATAATAATAGTATAGATACAACATGAATAAAGATATAAATAAATACTTATGACATTAATTATTAAATTATATGTGAAATTTACTTTACTTTTTTTTTTTAATAAACGTACACATATACAAAATTTACTATGTCAAAGCGTGAATTGGGTTATTTTGGAATTTTTATCACTGAAAATATTGTATTGTGCGAGCGAGAGGGATGCAAAAGTTAAACGCGCCGCGGGAATCGAACCCGGTACCTCTGAGTCTAAATCTTAACTTACCACTGGACTACGGAGACAACTGTATACAATGAAGCAAAATGACGAGACTCACCAAATTGTCTTTCATACTGATTTTAGTTAGATGTAGATTTATTTATTACTAATTAGAAAGAATACATTTATTTATTAAAACACTAAAAAAAAACTAAAACACCCGACCCGACTTCGACTTCGGTGCCCAGTTCCAGCCCACACGAATATTCACATTATCTTTATTTTAAATTTTAAATTGAGCGTCGACATCATAAACTAGCCAATAAAGTGAATAAAACTACCTAATAACCTACTCGCGGCGGTTCTATAAAATACGCGAGTATCAGCGACACCTATGAACGAGTGAAAGAACCAAGTCTCGGAGTTTGATTACAAGTCGCTTCACCAGATGGCGCTACGAAAATATAGCTTTTAAGACGTTCAATAATTGACATTTAATTTGTAATTTTAATTATTCAGAATTACATTTATTAACATTAATTATTTGACATTTTATAATCGACATTTTATTTTTGACATTTAATTTAACTTTTGACATAATTATAATTTTGTGTTTGTTTCGGGGATAGCCAATTATTGTAAATTATAATGTTAAACCCTGAATGTTATAGGGTTTTTTATATGCAAACTGTAATAATAATTCAGCCACAGAAAAATGTAATGCGGGGTAGGCAGTAGCATGAGCCGGAGCGGCGATGGGGTCCGCAACCCATCACGCATGGCCCAAAAACGCGGATCGAGGACAGATGAGTGCCGACTTGGCACCTGGAATGTCCGGGGAGGGATGAAAGATAAGATGAATGAACTCCTAGATATGATGGATGAAATGAAGTTGGATGCGATTGGCGTGACCGAGACCAAGCGGAGGGGTAGTGAGATGCAGGACTTGCCGGGAGGGGGGATCGCGCTCTGGTCGGGAGTGGGAGACAGCGATCGCGGTAGTCAGGGGGTGGGCATCTTACTATCCGGCCGCTTGGCCGACAGTATGTACGAGTACTGCCTGGAAAGCCCAAGAATGCTCTGGGTTCGACTGAAAATAGGGCTTAAAAAAATATTTATAGCCGTGGTTTACGCACCAGTAAGCTCAGCCCCACAGCAGGAACTGGAGAATTTTTGGAACCAGGTCAGGTCAGTTCTAGATTTGGCAGTTGGGAATGAAAATATAATTTTATGTGGCGACATGAATGGATGGGTGGGGACACGCCGTGCAGATTACGAAACGGTCCTAGGTGATTTTGGAGATAGGAGAGTAAATGATGCAGGTAAGCTTATTCTTGACGTGTGCTTAGAAAAGAATATTTTTGTGTCCAACACAATGTTCGCTCACAAAGATATTCACATGTATACGAGAACGATGAATAGTGAAAAGAGTATGATTGATTTAATAGTAGTTGATGAAAGACTGCGAACACAGGTTTTGGATACTAGGGCATATCGTGGGCCGGAATTGGGAACAGACCACTACCTAGTAATTACAAGGATTAGTGGTCTGTTCACAAAATGGCGCCACCGACGATCAGGTGGCAATGTGTCAGCAGTAGAAAGAATAAAGAGTGAAAAGTTACAAGATGATAGTGTGAAAGAGGAGTATATGAAACGCGTCAAAGATAAACTTATCAATTTGAAAGATGTGAGCAAAGATGTAGAAGAATGTTGGAAGTACCTTAAAAATGGTATGGTAGAATCGGCAAAAGAAGTATGTGGAATAGCAAAAAAGCGAACAATCAAAGGTGACGCGTGGTGGGATGAAGAGGTCAAAGATTCGGTAGAAAGAAAGAAGAAAGCTTGGATAGATTATGTTGGTTCGCTAAATATGAATGAAAGTATGATAAGAGAAAAGAAGAAGATGTATCATCGCTGCAAGAATGAAACAAAATCTTTGGTTAAGGAGAAACGTGAAAGATGTAAAGAAATAGGTGAAAACAGGATGACGAGCAACTTTAAGGAGAACTCCAAACTTTTCTGGAGGAAAGTTAGGAAGGCCAAAGGTGGCTTGTCATCTTGTCGAATGAATAGAGTGAGATCAAAGAGCGGCAACATTCTTGCAAACACAAATGAGGTGTTGGAGCGATGGAGTGAATATTTTAGCGAGATGTATGCTAGTGGTACTCCTAACGACGTTACGACGGGTACTTTACCTCCAGAGCTACCCACAAATACAACGTCCACATTTAAGGAGGAAATAAGTGTGCAAGAATTGCAATCGGCAATTAGAAGCCTGAAATGTGGCAAAGCAGCGGGAAAAGATCGAGTGCTCGCTGAAATGATCAAATACGGAGGTATACCAGTCTGGAACGCTTTCCACCTGCTGTGCAACCTTTGCTGGCAGGAGGGAAGAGTACCGGAGGACTGGCAGCAATCAGTCATCGTTCCTTTATACAAAGGTAAAGGATCTAGATTGGACTGTGCCAACTACCGAGCAATTAGTTTGATCAGTTTGGCGAGCAAGATGTATGGCAAGATTCTCACGAAACGCCTGCAAGAGAAGACTGAAGGTCTTTTATGGGAGGCACAAGGAGGCTTTAGACCTGGAAGAGGATGCACTGACCAAGTCTTTTCGCTCCGCAATATCACAGAGAAGTTTTTGGCCTTAAACCAGAGGGTTTTCTGTGCTTTTGTGGATTTGGAGAAGGCTTTTGATAGAGTTGTAAGAAAGAAGCTTTGGGACATTTTGCCGGAGTATGGAGTTGATGACAAACTGCTACAAGCTATACAGTCCCTGTACAAGGACTGTAAAGCTTGTGTGCGGGTGGAGGGAGGTATGTCTCCTTGCTTTGAATCCCAAATGGGCGTCAAACAGGGCTGTGTGCTTTCCGCCAGATTATTTACCCTATATCTCGACAAATGTCTAAAAAGAGTGAGAGAGAGTAACTGTGGGATAAAGATGAGTGATTTAGTGGTGAACTGCCTGCTTTATGCAGATGATGCTGTTCTCATGGCATCGTCCGAACAACAAATGCAATCACTAGTCACAGAAATGAAAGAGGGATGTGCAGAAAAAGGACTCCGTTTGAATGCGAGAAAAACCAAGGTACTAGTGTTTGAAAGAAGAAGGATGACAACCGTGACGATAAAGATTGATGATGAAACTCTAGAACAAGTAAATGAAATTATATATCTGGGCAGTGTTTTCACTGCGGATGGGAAGTATGATAGGGATGTTGAAAGAAGAGTGAACGCGGGAAATAGTGTCAACGGTGCCCTGGGGTCACTGATAGCCAGTCGGAATGTCAGTGACAAAGCTCGACTCGCCATACACAATGCCATGCTGGTACCAACACTTATGTATGGAAGCGAGACGTGGATATGTCAGAATACGCATGAGAGTAGAGTTAATGCAGTAGAAATGAGATCGTTGCGTCGGATATGCGGCGTCACTTTGACGGACCGCATACGTAATGACGAAATACGAAAAAGGGTAGGTATGAAAGAAAGCATAGGGACAAAAATAAGGAAAGGCATGCTACGATGGTTCGGGCATGTTGAAAGGATGAATGCAGAGAGATTGACGAACCAGATATATAATGCGAAAGTCGTGGGTAAAAGAGGCCCTGGCAGACCTAGACTCACATATTACGACCAAATTAATAAAACAATAGCTGAAGGTGCGTTGAAAAGCCATCGAAACAAAAGGGCATGTATGAAGAGGTTGATGAATGTCGAAGAAGCGAAAGAGGTATGTCGTGACCGTGACAAGTGGCGCTCAATTGTCTCTGCCTACCCCGCAAGGGATTTGGCGTGAAGATATGTATGTGTATTTATTAAAAACAGCTTAGACATAAAAATTACAAAAGAAAAAAAGAGTAATAGTAAAAACTTAAAATAATATATATATATACTTGGTAAAAGAGGAAAGAACCAAAGTTACCGATATAGCTTATAAAATTAGCAAGCTGAAGTGGCAATGGGCTGGACACATATGCCGCAGAACCGATGAACGATGGAGTAGACGGGTTGTGGAGTGGAGACCACGTACTGGAAGACGCAGAGTGGGACGACCCCCCGCCAGATCGACAGATGACCTGAGGAAGGTCGCTGGTGGGGGATGGATGATAGTGGCAGAAGATCGTGTGAAGTGGTGAGCCTTGGGGGAGGCCTACATCCAGCAGTGGAGAGACACAGGCAGATGATGAAAAGAGGAAAATAAAATGAGCTGCTATGATAAATAGGTGTTCAGGTCAGCATAGGCTCCAATAGTAACGCTGATTTTCACTGAACCCTTTAACAAAACCATATTCTTGTCCATATGTTTTTCTATATCTAATTTTGCAATAATTTTGAAGAATGACAAGCGACTTTTTTTGCGCTATGTGCTTACTTTTATGGTGTATATTTTTTTGTTTGGCGCGTTTGGAAATTGGAATGTTTTGTGTATAAGAAAAATCAAACATTATGTTATGTTGGTGAGTGTACCGCATTTGTGACGTCGACGGATCGTCGCACGCGCATGCCGCCTCGCCGAGTTTCAATTTATCGCCGTCTATTATTGGTTCCTGACAGATCACCCCCCGATACGGTAACAGTGATCAATTGTGACAGTTATATTGTCACCACTTTTATAAATAGACCAAATTTATTATTTGTCACTGGTTCTTAGCGACAGAGTTTAATTAGCTTTAACAAACTTGATTGTAATTTTAGTGTTGATTTTTGTAAAAAAAAGGTTTAAAGATTGTGCAAGTCTGAGGGTACTTTTTAGAAATGTAATCGATTATCTTTCTAGGAAATAAAAATACGGACATTTAGGATATATTTTCACTTTCAATACCTAACTTCCAAGCCAAGCCAAGCCGCCTGGCCAGCGTGGCGAGTGTAGGCCGAATTCTCCAGATATATATTCTGGAAGGCCCATCTCCAGCAGTGGAGGTCTAGAGGAGAGGCTGTAATGATGAATGATACCTAACTTTAGATGGAGAAAAATTGTAACATTTATAGGTACCGATTTTGCTCTATTTCACTAAATATTAGACGGTGGCCAGCGTGGCGAGTGTAGGCCAAATTCTCCAGATATATATTCTGGAAGGCCCATCTCTAGCAGTGGAGGTCTAGGACGCTGTGTTCTAGGGGCTGAATGATACCTAAATTTAGATAGAGAAAAATAGTAACATTTATAGATACCCATTGTGCTCTGTTTTATTTATTAATTTATTAAAACTTTATGCGATTAGACGGGCACCATCTGTCAATGTTTTTAAACAATTAGTCACTAACTTGGTGTATATGGATAGGCCCTCACTGATATAAAAACGTTCCCGTAAAACCAATCGAAGTCACGCGGCGAACGAGTGCCTTCACTCCGTAGCCACGACTCAGACTTAGCTGTAAAGGCACACAGGGCCAACAGTGAGATAGAGACGGTTTATAGGATTTTAGTCCGTAGGCGCCCTGGGGCTTCACTAGGAAGCTTCACGGATGAGTCGGGGATGCGACCCCCACCCGCGTTGGCCCTTCAGGCAGGGGGGGTATCATTGATGATTTATTGATTCACCGTCTATAAGAAAAAAAAAAAAAAAACCAATCGAAATCATTGTATCTGCACCAACAGTCGCGAGATAGCAAGCGTCAAGAGCGCCTAATATTAATATTAATATCGAGTAAAACTAGTCTTTTTGTATGCATTGTGATATAATTTCCGATGAATAAATCATGTGGCATTATCCTTGCTTGAGAATTGCCCCCCAAAGTTGGTAGGTACACAAAGCAAGCGGCACGTTTTTAAGAGTGCGTTTTGTATTGAATAGGCTTATCTATATACATCGATGCCAGACGGCAACAAATTCTCCAGATATATGTTCTGGAAGGCCCATCGCCAACAGTAGAACAACGGTGTGTTCTAGGGGCTGTAATGATTAATAATGTGTTTACTTACCATATAATTTATTTAGAAACAGAAAAGTAATAACTAAATCTTTACGTTACGGAATATATTTAAGTATTTTAAACAAATACCCAAATTTTGCAAACAAAACAGCTAGCATTTAAACCAATAGAGCAAGCCAACCTTAAAATCAAATACATATAAATCGAATGCCTAAACCTCATAACTTAACGTTTATAATTAAAAAAAGAAATCTTTTTCGAAGCCAATTCCTTTAATTAAAACAACAACAATTACTCGAATCCCGTCGCCACATACCGTTTTTAATTTCATACTAAAACGGCCTTATTTCCGGTGTTTATAAGGGTTAAAATCGCCTGCATTTTTAGGTTGTTGTTATGTCTTTTTTGTAAAACGCTGATGGGCTCGGCTGTCTCAGTTAAATTTAAAAACACAGTATCTACTCTACAAATAATGTTTTTTTTTACTTTTATAACTATATAAAGTATACAATTACAAATCATACATCTTGATGTGTATTTTTGTCACAAGTTCGTGGCTAATAAATATTTTTTTTTAATGTGCGTTACTCCGAAACTACACTCTATCAAATAGATATTTAATGTAATTTAAATGATATGAAACGAAAAAAACAAAAAAAAACATGTTAGGTACAAAGATGTACAATGTAGGTACAATATGCTATGCCGGCTGGACATAAATACACCAGTGCGGACCAATCGATACAAGCCCACTTTTCGCATACCAATGGCAAGCACTAACTACAGACAAAATACATTTTTAATTAGAGCTTGTAATACTCTTAATGCATTCATTGATGAAACTGATGTTGATATCTTTCATGACAAAGTGATGGCAGTGAGAAATGCGTTTAATTTAATGTTCTTTAAACGATAAAAGTTTTTTTTTTTTTTTTTTTGTTAATGTACAGTTATTAGTTTATTGCATGAAGTGATAGTTTGTAGATGATTTCATCGTTCACAATATGTATTATTCTAACACTACTAGTGAAAACTTGTAAATGACTTTCTGTTTCTATTTTTGTATCTATACTTGTGAATTTAATGTCAATAGTTTTCCTTAATAATAAATAAATAAATAAATAAATACCTTATATTTGGCGCAACATAAGAATAACGAAAATTATCGGATAATCAATAAATGTTAAGTTTAACGCCGTCTAGTGTAAAGTCTTTACAAAGATCAGTACATGAAAACCTCTTACAGTCAGTTTCTCGAAAGTATTTTTGGTACTTAATTATTACTTAGGTAAAAATAAACCTGTTAATTTTTACTTAAGTAATAATTTAAAGTAAACTGCCACTGTGGTCTATAAATTTGATTAATATTTATTTGTGATACTTCTTGAGTTTGGTACGCTAGAGACGTCGACGAGCTTGCTACTTGTTATGATTAGTAAAGACGGCTAAATGTAAATCCGCTTCTACATAAGTAACAATTTAGTACCAAAAATACGTTCGAGAAACTGGCACGTTAGTGTAAGAATCAGGATTTACGCACGCTCAATTTAAATGCCATTTAAAGTAAACAGCGTTTTGTTCTATATTAGTTAGTAGGTTTTTAAATTGTACAACCGAGCTGTCACCCAGACAAATGTAGCTCATACGAACCCAGCCAATTTACACCGCGACCGTACCTTCCCAGTTTGACAGGGAAGACGAATGAACTTGCCTTTCTTATAGCTTGCCAAATGAAAATGAAATTGCGTAGTAATTGACAGGAATGTCTTCATTATGAATAGTCTTTCCGTTTGAAGTTGCATCTGTAAGACGCAAATTATACAGAAACGGCGTAATTTAAAGGCAATAATTATTCAATAATAAAATTCAATAGGTACATAATGTAGAGTAACTTATAGCTTTTAAAATTAGCAATCTGTACTATAGCAATGGGCTGGACACATATGCCGCAGAACCGATGAACGATGGAGTAGACGGGTTGTGGAGTGGAGACCACGTACTGGAAGACGCAGAGTGGGACGACCCCCCGCCAGATGGACAGATGACCTGAGGAAGATCGCTGGTGGGGGATAGATGAGGGTGACAGAAGATCGTGTCAAGTGGCGAGCCTTGGGGGAGGCCTACATCCAGCAGTGGAGAGACACAGGCTGATGATGATGATGATGATAATGTAGGTAGGCGACACGTTGTGAATTATACTCAGGCGGCGGTAACATGTTTAGGCGCGACTAGAGTGGCTACTAAAGTTAATTAGCAAGACTGAAACGACGGGAGCTACGCCCTTTATTCCGCAGATAGGATGGTGGAACTGACGTGCACAAACTCAAGGATATTTTATGTTTGATATTTGGTTAGATATCAATCAAATATTCCAAAAGACCACATGAAGTCGAATAA
This sequence comes from Tinea semifulvella, assembly GCA_910589645.1. Lineage (NCBI taxonomy): Eukaryota > Metazoa > Arthropoda > Insecta > Lepidoptera > Tineidae > Tinea > Tinea semifulvella. Next base: position 2,096,392 of record OU342612.1, read on the forward strand.
ATATTATGGACTCACAGAAGAAATGATCAGGAACCGATTCAAGACTCAGCTTTACGCAGTGGATTAACTGTGCGAGAGGAGCTCTAGCAAAATCTTTGCACGGCTTACTGAGAGAATTGGGCCTAAACAGATCTGCCATCAATACATTTATGGAAAGAGCTTCCTAAAGGGCATTAATGGAATCATACAGTATTTGGTTGAGTAAGGAGAGGAGTACAATGGTGGATGGTGAGCGTATTATAGCGTAATAAAACAAAAAGGGAGGCCTCCTTTTCAAACTAGCCTATTGCCGGTCGCAAGCTCGAGACATTCTTCTCATCTCAAACCCACATACAATGGACCCGGCACCCATGGAATGCTTGTATCTAAATTTTTCTCCACACTATTAGCAAAAAAATAAAGTTAAAATATCAGTAGTGCTTTTAATAGCATCTAAAACAACTATTTAATATTTAATAGTTTTTATAATTTTAACGGGTTTTTTTACCTTAGAGACATATTTCTCCGGACGTTTCAGCCAAGTTGCATTGGCCGTGGTCACAGGTCGATTGGAGCTATGCGGTGTAGTCTCGTACATACTGGGCGGTAGATGTAAACCTACCCACTTATTTAATTTTTATCTGTCTACCCGTATCAGTATCCGTGTGGAAAACAAGTCGATCATCACGGACACCACGGGCTTTCTTGTGCCAGCCGCATTCCTCGTCCCGCGGCTCTCAACGACATTATTCGTAGGGCTCTTGCCATTTCTGGACTACCTGCAATCCTAGAACCTTCTCCATGGTGCGTAACCCGACAGAATGAATTTTGAGCCTTGGAAACTTGGTAAAGGAAAAAGGATTGTTGGTAGTGAATAAAGGAATAATATGCGAGATGATTAAATTAGTTAATACATCAACGTCAGAAGAAACTTGTGCCGGTTTGATGAATTGTATTCTACGTATGTTTCATGTATTACATTAGTAAATAAATCTACTGGAAATATGGAGAAAGAGAAAAAAATACTAATGTATTTCGTTACCTAAACCCTTTTAATTCGATAGGCTGTTACATTAGGTGTGACATTACATAAAACTTTTAAAAAATTAAGTAATGATTGAGGTACATTAAGTAATAATTGAGGTAAATAAAGTAATGATTGAGGTAAATTAAGTATTGATTGAGGTAAATTTAATAAAATCTGTTTATAAATAATGACAATCGTTTATTGACACTATTTAACAAATATGTTTTTTATACTTTAAATTTAGATTGTTTGTCCTGACCCCTGTCGTAGATTATTCTGAATGACAGTAGTCAGTTCACTCCCAGGTGACACAAAAACAAGCTTATAAAATTTATTTAAACATTGTAAAGCTTAACCAAGTACAAACAAATAAATAAAACAAGAGTACTATAGAGCTGTTGGTGGGTATTTAGAAATTTTGTATAAGCTCTCCTTGTGTTTTTATGTAGGCGTAAGTTAAGTAAATTAAAAAAAAAAGTTGTAACATCATAATCATCATAGTTATTTATTTATTTAAGGAGTAGAAAACAATATTAGGCCTAAAAACATATTTTTACAGTGATCAATATTTATAAAATACAACCTAATACCTTAAGGATCACCCACTTAAATTTAGTAAGTAAAACTTTAACAAATAAATATCTTAAATTACTATCTTAAACTAAAAATAACAATAATTAATTGTACATATCTTACAGCAATATAGAAACCCTAGCATGTAATATAGGATATTTATAATATAGATACTTACATACATATATACATAAACCTACATGTATACATTTATATATACACATACATATAATACTCGTATTTAATAATAACAGTTACGACTGATGAAGATAGGCCTTCCAGAAATTTCTGGAGAATTTGCGAGGGCTTTGCAGGCGAGTTGTCGAGGGTCTGATGTCAATTTTAATGACAATATATCAATTCGAGTACTGCTAACTAAATGTGAAAAATATTTTGTGGCCCATGGGCTTAGATACAATGCAAGGAAGAGTGAATTATTGGTTTTCAGAACCGGAAAAAAAAAATACAGGCTTGCAACAGTCACTTTGCGGGACTCCTTTAAATTGCTAAATTTAAGTATCTGGGAACGGTGGTGTTGTAAATCTATGACAAATGTACGTAAGAAAATTTTATTTCTCATTGGTACATGCCGGGGGGGGGGGGGTTTGAACCGCCTTTGTAGCATTTTAAGGAAAGCGTTCTTATAACCGAGCCACCACCGCGCGAGAAATATCACAAATAAATTAAAATGAATCGAACCCAGTACCTCCGCCTCTAAATCCACGGACTTAACCGCTCGGGTGTATTGCATTTTGTCCTATAGTGTTGAATTTCTTTTTTGTGATATAAAACCGTAAATTTCACGGAAAATCAAACAAGCAAAAGCACTTTTTTATTTAATTGGCAAGCTCGTCGATGTCTCTGGCGTATCAAACTCGAGAAATATCTAAAATAAGTTTAAAAAAAAAAAAAAAAAACGGAGGGTAAGTGAAAATAGGTTAGTGTATTTTGATTTTCTAGCTATAGGTATGTATTTGGTGAGGCGAGACAGTTTTGCTTAAGCCCATATTGTTTTCGCAAAGAAAGCCGGATCCTATTTGGTTTCTGTCAACTTAGCATAATCTAATTTGACGGAAACACGTACGTGAAAAACGGATTTGTTATACTCGAATACGTTGAGGTGAGAGACGGGGACCAAATTGACTTGAAGAATGTCCACTTTAAAATTCCTAATGAATTCTACATAGTTTTAAAGACTCTTTTTTATTGTTACAATTGGCATTTGAAAGCAATAACTCTTTGGGGTGATCTCAATGTGATACAAATAACAAGACTTCTGTTATTATAACTTATATTGTTTATTGCCGAATATCCTTGGACGGGAATATTGTACTGACCTAAGGTGTTGCGACTGTTCGCGAAGTGTGCGCGGAACCGACTGTCGTGCGCGTCGAATAATGCATTTCAGAAGGTCAGACACACTTACAATATTAGTTCTCTTTGATAGTAAAAATTGGCATTTGACATCATTACAAATGTCGCACACTTTCAACGAGAATAACAAATAGGTGGTAGGCGGACTGATGGTGGTAATTTGCCCAGTCTGCCGGGGCGTGGAAGTATCCACCATTCGTGTCTAGTAAAGTGTATCGATAGGGACTGATGTTAGTCATGAGTGTCTGATTCCAGTTACTAACTTGCGCGCCACTTACAAGGTAACATGTCGTGCTAGTATAAAAAAAAAAAACAAAAAAGATTATTTACCGTGTGACTTTGTATTATCTTACGTTAGACTAATATATTATTCTCTTAATAGAAACAAACAATTTTTCCTAAGAAACCATGTATGAAATGATAAATAAATAAAGAAAGAAAGAAAATATTTATTTGCACACAATAGCTAATACAAGAGGCTGGATGCTCACACGCACTTACTTGTATTCACTGCAGGTGGTCTTGAGCTTTTCTTGGGTCGCCAGGTTGCTGCTGGCCGCGGGCAGGCTTCTTTTTCAGGTTGATGTTTATTCTTCAAATTCTGTGCAAGCAATGACCTTGACACATTTTTTACTGACGCTTTTGACAGCTGAGTCGCGTTCATTAATTCACATTTTCATCCCATGCGCAAGGTGCGTTTGGAATGATCTCGCAGGTTTTAGAGCGAGATAGGCACACCGCTAGTGCGTATGAGAGGGATAAAGGATGGGTATGGCGATATATAAAATTAATAAACAATTAAAGTTGTTTTAAATATGATAAGGCGCAAACAACAATAATAAAAGACGTAAAATATATATATATATAAAATTACCAACAAATAAAAAAAAATTACAAGATAAATCCATAAAATAAATGAGTGAGCTGCTGTGACAAACAGGCTCTCAGGTCAGCATAGGCTGCAACATTTCTGGAAATTTTCACTGGGCCCCATGAATCCTACAATTAAATAAAATTAGATTAGGTGAGACATTAAATGGCTTCTTCATACAAAATCACACTTTAGTCTAACGTTAGGCCAAAGTCACCCCGTATTCGTAGGCGTTTTCTCAGAGGCTTCTTAACTAAACTATTCCTTCCAGCTGTCATGCAGCTGTCGTCGGAGGCATGTCATCGCTCCCGAAGAATAGAATGGTCAAACTCAATATACATCGATATGAAAGAGGTCAAAGATAAGATAGAGCGGGCATCGGTTGTTATTTTTTTCTGACTGTGCGACGCAAAGAAAGGTTATGTTTATCAGCCTACATATGTATGTATGTACGAATATGTATGTTGCTACTCGTTTTTGATGATTCTGACGTCAATCGATTCGTCACTGAAGATATGACATTAATCAATTTTCGTTAAGGCGACAACCAGACGCCATATTGTAGAAAATAAAAAAAAATGTAATTTGAAAATTATGTCGAGGTTTAATTTTTTTATTCGAGGGACCATTAAAATTGGTTAGCAACCATTGTCAATTTAATCTCCAATGTAGGTCCTACCTACACCTGTTATAATAACTAAAAAGTAATAATAAAAAAGTTTTTTTTTTTTTTTTTTTTATCTTATTTATTTATTTATTCGTGAGAAAATTTACAGCCTTTGCAATATTATGTATACAAAAAATATCTAATCTCAAAGCCTTACAAATTTTCACTGTTAGCTATAATGAAAAATAATAAAAATAAGAACCAACAAAATCAGTACAATAACAATGAGATATGAAATAACAATTGCATTTGTATACTGATCCCGTTTTACAACTTAAGAATTATACTATATAATAAAATTAATTAAGTGTAACAACAAGTATTAGTAACAATAAGTACGTACTCAAACAATACTTTACAAATTTTGACAAGAAACATAAATGAAACATAAGTAATAGAAAAATATATAAAATAAACTAAAACAAGGATCAAATAAATAATTTAAAATAATAATAATGTAAAATTTGAACATTTTAATGGACATCTACTCAATATATCATCTATTCTTATAAAGTAACTTTATAAAGTAAACTTTGATTTGAATTTGAAACTTCAAAAAGTATCATCACGACTGTTTCCCTTTCTGGTTGGTCAGAAACCACGCTTATAAATAAGCAGATTCACATTTAGTCAACTTTACTACAGGCCAATCATGACAAGTGGCAAGCTCGTCGATGTCTCCAGCCTACCAAACTCGAGAAATATTACAAAAAAATTAAATAATTATTATTTTTTTACATTACAAAATATTTTTGGAATCGAACCCGGTACCTCCGAGTCTAAATCCACGGACTTAAAAGCTAGACCACGGCCACTTGTCATGATGAGCCTAAAGTTAAGTTGGCTAATTGAGAATCCGCTTCTTTAAGAACGTGGTTTCTGACCACCCTGAAAGAGATACGGTCGTGATGATACTTTACTTTTTCTTATACGTTTCCTCAATGACTCCTCCACTCAACCATCACTTTCAGTTTTTCAAGCAAATTTGAGAATCACAAATCAATTAAGTAAATTATTGTTTCCCGACCAGGAATCGAACCCTCTGTGTCTAAATCCACGGACTTAACCGTTCGGGTGTATTGCAAAAAAGTAAACTATCATCACGAATGTTTCCCTTTCGGGGTGGTTAGAAACCACGCTGATAAATAAGCTGATTCATATTTAGCCAACTTTACTACAGGCCAATCATGACAAGCTCGTCGATATCTCCAGCGTACCAAACTCGAGAAATATCACAAATAAATTAAATATTAATTCAATGTATTTTTTACATTAATAAATATTTTTGTGTCTCCACCAGGAATCGAACCCTGTACCTCTGAATCTAAATCCACCACTTAACCGCTAGACCACGAAGGCTATATTGCATTTTGTCGTATAATATTTCGATTTTCCCTGTGATATAAAACCGGAAAATTGGACGCGTAGGTACTGGGTTTGATTCCATTTTAAAAACTATTAATAAATATATATATATATATATACTCGTACATATGTATGTAATATTTCTCGAGTCTAAAATTTCAAACAAACAAAAGTACTTTTTTGTTTAATTGGCAAGCTCGTCTATGTCTCTGGCATACACGTAAATTTCACAATTATTTTATTATTTTATTATTATTATTCATTTTGGAAAACCAACAGTTGACAATATTATAGTAAATATTATACAGTAAATTCACTAAGAATTATTAAAGGTTTTCACATATAAATTTAAAGTTAAGTAATAAAGAGCAAAAGAACCATAAGTAAGTTGATAATGAAAAAACAAATCACTCATTAGGGATTGCTGCCGATGATCGATTCAACGTAATGAAGCGTCATTATACATATTGTAAACAGCAACGACCACTATGCCGGCTTTAAAAATGCTGACATAGTAAACATGTATTATCTTCACCACTGTTTCTACATGCCAATCAACTTTGCCGCAATAAAAATAGTTTTCCTTTGAAACTTTGGGACCCGTATCAGCTTAGAGACCGCGCGTTAAGAGGACGGACTTGTCCAATGACCTTGAGTTGACAGAAACTATAGTTGAAATATCTTTTTACGGCAGAACGATCCCCTCGTTCCGAGACACGATAATAGTAACCTAAGCACGCTTAAAGGTGTTCCGAGACGTGTATAAACTGTTTTGTCAAAGCTATGTGACGTCACAAATGACATTATTTCTCGCGCTTAGACTGCTCACGATATCGAAGTAGATCACTCTGAGCGCTGTCAGTTTTTTGTCATTATATCGCGCGCCATTTTCAAGTTTATTTAATATTAGGTTTTCTTTTAAATTATTTAATATTGTAATTCGTTTGTTTGTATATTACTTCTAAAACAAATGTAAAGTAAAATAAAAAAATAATTCTGTAACACGGCAAGTTATTTTAAAAGACCAAAATAAGTTAATATTAAACTTTACACATATAAAGATGAATAAACCGAGACATGTATGTTTGTTAGTATTCATACTCAAAGATATGGAATCTGCAATTTATCTTCCATACATTTAAAAGAAAAAACTATCATGTTATAAATGAAAATGCGATATAGATCGTTCCGAATTGATATCACGCTCTGAGCATCCAAATCGCAATATTTGATTCGGAACGACTGTTAGTACCATATACATTCTAAGCGCTCTAAGCTTGATTCGGAACGAGTGGAAAGAATGTTAGATCAAATAACATTAATTCATATACCTACTCAGACTTGTACATTTTTATAATAAAAATATGAATTTAGGGTTTCCTTTTTGTTTATTTTGCGGAAAACGTTCTTATAATAATATATAAATATAATCACCTATGGGATGGTTCCGAGCTCATTCCATCATAGCTCTAGATCTGGAAATTACTACTATTAAGGAGTTTGTCGTCGGCCTGGCTAGAGGTATGTCAATCCGGCCAACAACGGACACTTCAAGCATCTCCAGAATATAGCTCGATCTTGTGCACGGCCCCACAACTGAAGACCACTTCCTAGAGCACTTCTTCGTACTGGAGGAGAGCTGATCACACTGAAGCCGTTATACCAGTACGGACAGGAGGTTGCCCACTGAGATCCGGCCGCGAAAAGACAGGGGAATTAACCATTCGGGCCTGGACTCCACTGTCTGTATATAGTTCCGCTAAGTACCTTACATGCGATTCGGATAGTGGATCACTGCAGTTTCACGGAAACGTAGCCTCCCTGAACGTGTTCTATAAGCTATGCCACGGTGAGTGTTTTGAAAAGATTCAAAACGCAACCAAACCACAAGCACAGTCTAAAATAAGAACCCCTACACCACCAACACTACCTGATGGCAGGCGGTACGCGAGGTCCACCACTAATGACCGACATTAGTCTCTACCACTATGCCGGCCCATTAAGATGCTTTTGCACACTTCGCTTGTAGAACTCCTGGTTATAGGAATGGAGAAACACACTGGCTGGGAGAGCATTCTACATATTCTGCGTGAGACAGTGTAAAAGTCTTCAAATTTATGTGTACCTGCGCGCGCGTAGGGATAACTTTTTATAATTGTATGTCTTAGCTTATAGTATGACAATGCCTCATTACAGCAGCTATCATGTTAATTGACATTTATATTATAATTGTGTCACTCATTTTATTTTATTAACATAATTGTATCTGTCTTAGCTTAATGTGTGACAATATCTAATTACAGCAGTTATAATTTAAAGCGTTTTTTTTATTTTGTCAAATTAATATTAATATGTATATGTAATTTTTTTGTTTCTCTTCCCAAATGATGGTCATCGTATACTGCCCCAGATACACCAATATATGTACTATAAAATGATACTGTGTTATTTCTAATTACTTGAATGGAATTAAATAGTGGCTATAGTATGGGGATTCATATTTTGGCCTGTGCGTGATAAGATTATGGAGCTTTTTATTTAATAAATTTAATAAAATCATATACAATTTTCACTTAAATCCACAGTTTTTAGAACACTCATCGTGATAGCTTGTAGAACACGCTCAGACATTCCGACTTTTATAGAATTTTGTCGTTAGCGTGCTCTTAACAGACTTGTCTCAACTTAGCTGATTTATAGCTAGCGGGTTGTATTAATTTGGATCCCTTGTTAACGTTAATCAATATCCGGCTGGACGTAACTTGGTCGTGACACTCGGAGGTGCTTTGAGATAGGTCCCACCCGATAACTACCTACTTCTAAACTTTGTTACTTGTTTATTTTATTACAAAGACTAGCTGTTTGACCCGGCGTTGCCTGTGTAATATAGTGTAAAGTAAAGTATCATCACGTCTGTCCGCGCCTGATCTGGAACCTTTCAGCTAACTATGCTTATGCCGCAGGCTCAGACCAAACGCGCACAAAGGCAAAGTGGACTGTATTTTAAATTCTAAAATAAATGGTTATGAGCAATCCGGACACAGAGGTAAAGTTCATAAGTAGACGGTAAGTCGGAGAGGTCACTTATTTAAGGAAAGTATGCCACATCCCTTTTCACAGCTTCCGGAACACCTATCCTGGCCAGGATAATCAGCAAACTCGACGTCACCAATTTAGACAAGTGCAATATGATGATCACACAAGCGAGTCACGAAGTACCGCAGAATTCCAGCACAGACAACCGCGCGCGATTATTATGTCCTCTCGCTGGCGTGCAACTCGCAACTGGTTCCCTAAAGTAAACAAGCTTATAAGAAGACAAACGTCATAAATATTATAAAAATAATTTAAAACGTGTGGCGCCATCTAGTGGTATACTTGGAACGGAGGCGGAGGGAAAATAAATTGCTCATACCATAATAACTAAAATAAACAATGTGAATGGCGTAAACAACGACCGTTTCCCTTTCGGGGTGGTCAGAAACCACGCTTATAAATAAGCGGATTCACATTTAGCCAACTTTACTATAGGCCAATCATGACAAGTGGCAAGCTCGTCGATGTCTCCAGCGTACCAAACTCGAGAAATATAACTGTAACGAGAGATATTTATCGTGTTTGGTACGCTAGAGACATCGACAAGCTTGCCACTTGTCATGATGGGCCGGCAGTAATAACGTACAGTAATAACTAAATCAATTCTGCATTTTATATTATTATGTAAGTGTATAATATAAAATAAAATTGTACCCATACATGACTTTCCACACACCAACCTTTGGGTGGTTGTCAAAAAATGCTTAGTCATTACGTCCGTCTATGTACATTTTCAGTGCAATAAAAATATTTAAAATAAATATAGTAAGGTTTAAGTTTATTGTCGTAATTATGTGTTATTCATGTATATATCGGTAGATAAGTACCATAGCTTCATTATTTATATATTTATATATATATATTTATTTTAGTTATAAGTTGTTTTCTCAATAAAACTCTTTGTCCAACATTAGTGGTCATGCACCCACAATCCCTGCTCACAACTCCCAAAGGTTAGCTGTTAGATAATGTTTTTAGACATTAAGCTCGCCTATGTACTGTAAAATGTTATTATTTTCTGTGCAATAAAGAATTTATCTATCTATCTATCAGAAATATAGAATACCAAAATAAAGCCATTTGAACGACACAAAGAAGTTGAACGACACATATCGGGAATGGGGAAGAAATAGCTCGTAAATCTGAAAGAAATGGCGCAAAAACCTTCACAACTCGTCAATATTGAGCGACACAAGCCCCAACCTATGAAACTGAAACTTATAAATCACAAACTTAAGACATGCGGCTTAGTCTTCCTCACAAGACTCCTACCCATGTCAAACTAAGAGTTTTATATCGCCAGACTGTGATGTGAATACGCATTCCCACTGATTTGAATAAAAATGGCTACAATTTTTTGGAATTCCGCGCGACAAATGAATATTTAAACCTTTAATAAAGCATACATAAACAAAAAAAGGCCAAATTCTCCAGATATATGTTCTGGAAGGCCCATCTCCGGCAGTGGAGGTCTAGGACGCTGTGTTCTAGGGGCTGTAATACATACATACATATCTTCACGCCAAATCCCTTGCGGGTAGGCAGAGACAATTGAGCGCCACTTGACACGATCACGACATACCTCTTTCGCTTCTTCGACATTCATCAACTTCTTCATACATGCTCTTTTATTTTGATGGCTTTTTAATGCACCTTCAGCTATTGTTTTATTTATTTGATCGTGATAGGCAAGTCTTGATCTGCCAGGGCCTCTTTTACCCACAACTTTCGCATTATATATCTGTCGTTCGTCAATCTCTCTTCACTCATTCTTTCAACATGTCCGATCCATCGGAGCATACCTCTCCTTATTTTTGTCCCTATGCTTTCTTTAATACCTACCCTTTTGCGTATTTCGTAATTACGTATGCGGTCCGTCAAAGTGACGCCGCATATCCGACGCAAAGACCTCATTTCTACTGCATTAACTCTACTCTCATGCGTATTCTGACATATCCACGTTTCGCTTCCATACATAAGTGTTGGTACCAGCATGGCATTGTGTATGGCGAATCGAGCTTTGTCACTGACATTTCGACTGGCCATTAGTGACCCCAGGGCACCGTTAACACTATTTCCCGCGTTCACTCTTCTTTCAACATCCCTATCATACTTCCCATCCGCAGTGAAAACACTGCCCAGATATATAATTTCATTTACTTGTTCTAGAGTTTCATCATCAATCTTTATCGTCACGTTTGTCATTCTTCTTCTTTCAAACACTAGGGCTGTAATAATAAAACAAAAAAACTTGACCACTTAAAAATTTACTTTACTAACTAAAAAAAATAGTTAGCGGTTTTGTTGTCTTACGTACATTTGCCATACATTTACAACACCAGTGCCTCGAAGAGCACGTTAAGCTGTTGCTCCAATAATATCAACTTGTAAAATCGTTATTAAATTATCATTAAAATTGACATCAAATACTCGCTAAGCGTAGCGAGTGTAGGCCAAATTCTCCAGATATATGAACTGGAAGGTCCATCTCCAGCATTTTGCGGTCCAGTAGCACTATTTATTCTGTTACTTAGTCGCAAATGTTATTAGTGTATTTCGTTATTTATGTCAGATATTGCCTCATAATTACAAAATATTATTCAATTCTCAACTCTATAAGTTCTCGACTTATAGACATTGACATCGACCGTGTAAATAACAACTTTATATATAGTTAATGGATTCCATTATATAACGTTTGCGACTAAGTAACAGAATAGGGCTACAGGACTCTGTGTTCTAGGGGCTGTGATCAATGATAAATGATGAGCTACTGTCGTGTGGATGAATTCGATGCTTAAAAAGTACCCACTTTTATACGGAACCACAAAGACTAAAACTTTATTTGATCTTGTAAAATGTGCGGTATAAGTGACAGGGTCGCCCCCGCATGCATCCTCAAATGAAATTTTCTAAATAAGAACGTTTTGCGAAATGTATAAGACGTATTTCGAAAAACATTTAGTTTACGACGAGGGATGACATTACCTTTGTAATTATAGTGATAACAGATTAAATTAACAGACAGTTTTATGCATATGGCCAGTCTTGCGTATCTTGTAGTCTAGAAAGTCAGGGTGCGCCAGAGAAACTTACTTATTTGAAAGGTCATTAAAAACAAAAGTACTTCAGTTATTGTTTTAATTTTAATTTTATTTTAGAATACAATATCCCAATTTTTTTTTATACAGACTTGAAAATGACATCGGATTGATTGACCAGGGTTTTCAAATAACCCCATAAAAGAACAAGACTTATCTCTCTCAGAGGCGATCTCACATGGCCGGCTCGCTCTCCAGATTTGGTTTCATGCGATTTCTTTTTATGGGGTTATTTGAAATCCCTGGTTTATGTCGATCGGCCACGGACAATAGCTCACCTTAAAAACAACATTCGCGACGCCATTGCCAACATACCGATTGATATGCTGCAAAGAGTGGACACTAACTTCAGAAATCGACTTAATCAGTGTATGCGCATGGGGGTCGCTATTTAACCGATGTCATTTCCAAGTCTGTATAAAAAAAATGGGATATTGTATTCTAAAATAAAATAAAAATTAAAACAATAACTGAAGTACTTTTGTTTTTAATGACCTTTCAAATAAGTAAGTTTCTCTGGCGCACCCTGTAATTATTAAGTTGATGCTTGCGTCTGTCTCGAAGGTTGTTAGTGTTCAGGTTCTCATGGTGTGGCGTGCCCGGTGGTCTCCCTTTCCTTGTAAGGTTATTGCAGTAGTGGCACATGTCCGCACCCTGGTCCAGGTTGAGCGGGGGCATGGTTGGCACATGCGTTACGTCCGTGATCGGGTGCTGATATGGGGGCCTGAGACTACTGGCGAACACGTTCATTTTTTTTGTCCTTAAATTAGCAGAGCCTTTTGTGTTTTTTCGGGTTTCGGGTTGCACATGGGCAAGTATCTTAATTCTGATGTGCCTGGTGGGTTACAGCTGTACCAGGTATTGTAATCTCATAGGTACTTATAGCTAAATTTGAAAGGTTATTAATTGATCGTTGTGGTATAATTCTGTATTTTGTAAATCTGATAGCTGAGTTTTTCTTGCAGATTCCTTTCTTAGTCAAATTAAACATTGACAGCTTACTAGAATCTGCTAAGCTGCTGGTCTTTTGCCAACAGCTTACTTTTGGTCTACTTTGCTGCTTAGTCTTCCGCTAACAACAGTAGAATCATTTAAAATAATTTAATTAATAACGTGTCACAAATTCCTGTAATATGCTTACGTGACTTAAGTATTTTTTACTTTAACCAGCGACCCTATTACGTTGGATATTCTCAGAATTCATTACCTCAGATGGTGTTCTTATAATAAATAATACCAAACATATATAACCACCTAAAAAATGTCTCGCTTTCAGACACAAACCGCTATACGCTAATTACACTCGAACAAGTTTTAAAACTGGGTAAAAATGAACTTAGGGCTGCCATTGTGAACGACTATACCATTTGTAATTGTTAAAAGACCAAATATTTTTTTTAGGCTTCAGGTGTCATTGGTAGAACCTTTTTCAAATAAAGAAGTTAACTTTCTTTAAAAGTAAAAATCATTGTCCGAATAACAAAACATCTCGCTCACAGCAGAGAGACGTATTTTAGGATTTAATGGAGCTTTTGCATTCCTATCGCTCGCACAATCTAATATTTTCAAAGATTTTTTAAATCTTAGTGGACTTTAAAAAAAAAAACTATCAACTTTCTAGGAAATAAAATAACGAACATATTTTTATTTTCTAATACCTAATTTTAGACAGAGAAAATCAGGAAAAACATTTGTTCACTCTAAACTGTAATTTCCCAACTTTAAGGGAACAACTTTTAATTGTGTGTCAGTGCCAATACTTTGTCAATCTGAAGTCGTTGGAGAAAGTTCAACGCTGAATACTGTAGTCTGTAGATGCCACTGTAGACATCCCCTCTGTATTGTGTCGTTTTATGCAAAACTGTAGCTCTTCAAGCCCTACTGTAGCAAGTGTAAAGTGTGCTAGTGTCCTTCCTATTCCTGGTGTTGTGCAAAGTGTGTTCACATCAAGAGAGAAGAAGTGACGCCGCTGTAGTCTTTGGGATAGGAAGTAAGAGGAGTCCGAACCACCCTGTACGTGAGTCTTTCACCATCCTGTATTTCTTCCACCCCCACGTCCAGGCAAGCAACTTAGGGCCTGGATGCACCAACATTTATTACGGTTTTACTCCATATTACTACTAAAAAAAACACAAATTTCTAAGCATCTTATGGATTCGCCGTGTGGGTTTCCAGCTCCATTGTGTGTGGGTAAGAGATTGGTGTCTCGGGCGATCGCTAATATAATAATAATCTGTATTGTACAAAACCAAAACAAGTGCAGGTACGAGTACATAGGCGAGCTTCATGCCGTAAATGCATTTTCTACCAACTAACCTTTGTGACTGAGATATGTAATAAGCGGGTGCAGCAGGAGAAAATAGATAGTTAAAATTATTTATTACTATATAAAATACACATTAATTACAAACGTAATTCTCAATGACAACGTAATTGACCGCCTCCGTGGTCTAGTGGTAACAAACATTGCCGTGAACTCGGGAGGTCGTGGGTTCGATTCCCAACGGGGGCAAGTTGTACATTGTATAATTTGTCTCGGTCTGGGTGTTTATATGTATAATATGTATATATTTACAAAAAAAAAAAGTATAATAGGTATGTAGTTTATCAACCATCTAGTTTCCGTAACACAAGCCTCGTAGCTTACCACGGAAATTAGATGGCGCTGTGTGACCTGTCTGGAAATATTTATTTATTTATATAGTACTTATACATCAATCATGATCACCACATGTCTGGCAGTGCCGAGTGTGGAGATCACTGTAATATGTTTCGCTTGTAAATTAGTTATTTTTTCAATAAATATATTTTTTCTTTCTTTTTCTTTTCTTACATAAAGAACCTGCGCGCGCGCGGCGATCGACGATTTGCTGAGGAAAGTGCTCGTACACACCTACAAATAGTAGTATAGTAGTAGGCTTAGTTTGGCTGCAAATGTCTGTTTTTCTGTGCATGCATAATGAAATATGTTATTGTTTTCATATCTTGTAACTTTTTTACTGAATAAAGATGTTATTATTATTATTATTACTTGTGACAAATAAAAACTGATTTTATTTTATTTTATTTTTTTAAAATACACTCAGACTTGGAAAATCTTTAAAAATAATGAATTGTGCAAGCGAGATGTATGCAACAGCGTTCTTATCGCTCTTTTCGTTATTCATTACGTGTTATTGCTAAACGAAATACAGGCTTTGATTGAAATAACACGCAATATAAAAGCGAAATTCGGAACAAACCTGTCACGGTTTTAGAGCGAGACAAGTGTATTTCTATTGATAGTACAAGTAGCTATAAATAGAAAATTATTCCACAAAATAGCACTTCTCTATTTGAGTTGTTACATGGACTGTTTTTAGCTCTGACCTTAACAATAATTACTGGTCATTAGTATTTTTTGGTCCTAAATTTTGTGGTGGAGATTAAAAAAATATATGTTTAACCTTTAATTACCGACGTGCGGTCGGAGAGACCCCGGCAGGCACTTGACTTGCTATTTTATCCTTTTCCATGCGTAGACTTCGTATCGTGGTGATCGCACGCGTATTTGGTGAGTAATTTGTTTGAATTTGAATTACGATGTTAAATACCACCGCGGCTTCCCAGACCTCACAAAGGTACTTACGTTTTTTTTTTGTTTTTTTTTTTAATTTATTACAGAAAACTGTTAACTTACAGATATTGTCGCTATAGATATACCAGGAACTTCAGGTAGTAAAAGAAATAGTACTTAAAAACCCTTTATTTTTCATCATAATTCAAAGACAGAACTTCAAATCATCGCTTTCTTCAATAAACAGTATATAATATACGCGGACGCTAAATAAAATCACTCTCAGCCATCAGCTGGTTCATTCAACACTATTTTTAACTTTCATTCATTACAGCCCCTAGAACACAGTGTCCTAGACCTCCACTGCCGGCTTCCAAAATTGGAGAATTTAGCCTACACTCGCCACTCTGGCCAGACGGGTTGGCGAAGATCTAATGTAATTTTTTAATGATAATTTATTAACGATTCCACAAGTTAGTATAAGTGGAACTCCGAGGCACGGGAACGGTGGTGAAGAAGACAAATTTCTAAGCATTCCATGGATTCACCGTGCGGGTCCCGGGTCCATCGTGTGTGGGTACGATGAGAAGAATGCTGTCTCGGGCTTGCGACCGACAATAGGCTGGTTTAAGAAAAGGAGGCCTCCTTTTTTTTCTATTGCGCGATAATACGCTCACCATTCACCATTCTACTTCTCTTCCTACCCAACCAAATACTGTATGATTCCGTTAATGCCGTTTTGGAAGCTCGTTCCATAAATGTATCTCCTGCAGACCTGCTTGGGCCCAATTCTTTCAGTAAGTGATGCAAAGATTTTGCTGGAACTCCTCTTGCACCAACTTCCACTGCGTAAAGCTGAGTCTTGAACACGTTCCTGATCATTTCTTCTGTGTAAATCTATGACAAATGTACGTAAGAAAATTTCTCATTGGTTCAACCTGGGGGGGTTTGAACCGACCTTTGTCGAATTTTAAGGAAAGTGTTCTTACAACCGAGCCACCACCGCTAAATGAATAACATAAAATTTAAAACAAAGATAAAGATGGCTAAATGTATACGGTCGTGTTGTACATTGCTTTTATTTCATTTGCGAATTCTGCCAAATCTAGGGTTATAACTACACGGACGAAGCACCAATTTCAGGATAGTATTGATAAAATAAAATTAAAATTATAAATAAAAATATTCCCCCATGACTTGATCATGAGCCAGTGTGCCAAGAATACTTGCAGCATTTCCCGCTGTACAGCTATAATTATTTGCTGCGCGAAAAAACTGCCAGCCCTCATGTCACGTAAAGCATTAACCCGATGCTTAGACAGTTCTTTAAAGAACATTTTAGCACTACGCTCCCTGGAGTCCTATTGCCTCAAGGCCAAAAGGCATAAACACAATCATTACCAACAGAGTTCTTTTCGCGGAATTGGCCTTTTCACTAATTAGATAGATTTGGTGGAATCAGTCACAAATAAAATATGCTTTGACCTCGCACAGCGGCCTGTTTGGTTGATTTGCCGTTATCCTCAAAACACGTAGGCCAAATGTTTTGAACCGGTTTTAACATAAGTCAATTGTTTCTGGGCATTTATGTACATGAATAATATTTGTATTTCGTAGCGAGAGAGTTACGAACCGTATGAAAGTTTTCGCTGAATTTGTATTGTCATTTTACATTTATCATAGTTTGGAATTGTATTTTAGTGTTATGCTAAACATTATGTTTGCATTGTGTATTAAAATAACTCAAAGTAGTAAAAATTTACCTCTATTTGCCAGAAAAAGGAAAAGTCACGAGTGAACTTTTGAGACACGAAATATATCAATTTACTAGGAATTAAAATTATAGATAAAAAGTAAAGTATCATCACATACATATACAGAACTGCACCACATCGATCAATTAATAATCTTTTAAATTTAGTTATTAATACCTATGAGATTACAATACCTGGTACAGCAGTAACCCTCCAGGCAAGTCAGAATTAAGATAGACTACATGCCTATGTACAACCCGAAAGTCGACAAAACAAGACATAAACAGACGTCCTAATTTGTTACCACTATACCTTTGTCCTGTCTCTTTCTCGCCGCTTCCTTTCAACATTACCCATTCCCCTTACGCTGCGCTTGCGCACTAAGAAATAAATGACGGGCCGCTAAGTGTGCTAGAGTAGTCGTAGTCGCGCAGTCGTTGTCCCTAGGTCGTCATAGAGAAATCGCTGTGGTCGTTGTTTTCATACTCGCCTTCGCAAACCCCGCAAAAGTAGTGATATTTGCAAGTGCTGGTACCGAGGACATCAGGTAAGTTCCTTTACCAGTTTCCTTTCTTGTTTGTTGATTGCACCAATTGTGAATGTCATTGATTGATTGTCATCATTCCGGATTTGTTTCGAATTCCTTTGCGGTTGTTGCTACAAATTTGTGGAACAATATACCTATTACCATAAGGCATCTACCAGATCATCATTTAAAAAGCTGGTATAATCACATTTTCTAAATAGCTCCCAACAAAATTTGTAAGTTTTATATGTATGTATATTATTGTGTATGTGTTAGTATTTAGTATATTTATAAGTAGATTATATATAAGTAAGTTTATAAAATTATATATACATTTATTCGAAAAAATATTTACAACATATAAAATAAAATTAATATTAAGGATAGGGATATAAGTCCCGTCCGCGTGGAATGGTGGCAAGAACGCTGGCTGCATTTCCCCGCTGAATTGCAATACTAATTCTCTGGGCGAAGAAAGAGCCAGCCCTCTTGTCACCGGAGGAGACAACAAGACGCGGTGTTATGTCTTTTAAAAACTTTTTTGCGCTTGGACTCCATGGGCCCAGAGTTTCTACAGCAAACGGCACAAATATGTAATCTTTTAATATACTTACATACTTGCGCCGCTTGCTGGACTCCGCATTTTCCGCCGCGGCTCCCGCTTTATGCGCTGTCCCCCTGAGATGCGACGCGGCAAGGGTGTCGACGCACGTGGCGTCCCACACTAGAGCACGTCCCCGTTCCCAGGGGACCAACGTCATACCATCGGGTCTCTTGCCATCATCTCGGATAACTCCAACAGGCTCTAGAAGAGCTGGAACCTCGATGGTGGCTAGAGCCCTTTTTATAGTATCGTTAAGGGAGCCGTGGCGGGAAAATCTGCCCGCACTTTTGGAACAGGAGAGCCCATGAACTCCAAGACAGTCGACCTCCTTTCCACACGGACATCTATGTAGGATACATAATGGTGCCCCTAACCGTAGACCAACGGCGATAGTAGGTTTAGGTAGTAAGTTTATTATATAAGTATTTATATCTAATTGATGTGTCACTTATACTTTCCTTGCACCTACAGTTGTTTTAATTAGTCCCAAAGGTTTGGCTGTCAGAGAATGTCTACGGGCATTAAGTCCGCCTTTTGTACTTTGTGCTTTTTTAATTTTAAAATAAATAAATAAATTGTTACAGATCTGTGAATCTAAGTTGGTGATTACCGCAACCCAGCTTTTCGATACAATCCGCTAAACCCGCGCCATCAAAAGTTCGTCACTTCGGGCGTATTGGTTTGTTTCGATAGCTGAAATCTTTTGCTGTAAAATGTCTTACATGTGAGCCTAAATGTAGTTCGTTAAACACCTCATGGCACTGTATACAATACCATAAATCATGATCTTAATTGCATTTTGATTTGATAATAGAGTTTACGTGCCCGATCATCAACTAACGGCAGGTAAAACACTATAGTCCCTAAAAAAATATACCTACTTTCAAGGTGATAAAAAATATCTAGATCAATTGGTTTTCTTACCGTTGTGGGCGTCGTGTCATGAAATATGATGGATCGGTGCTTCAGACAATTTCATGCCAATCTATTAGGTACCTACTTTACAATATTTGTGGTTAAAATAACAATACCGAATTTAATGAAAAGTAGGTAACACTTCAAGAATACATCTTTTAAAATACTATTGCTATATGAAATGGTGAAGTAATAGCTATATATGGAATTCATCAGGCCCTTAGACGCAAACGAAGAAGCTGGTGTTTCCCAAACTTTAATAAATTTAGATAATGTACAGGCAGTGCTTGGTAAATGGCAATTTTTTTATAAGTAACATATAAAAATAAAACAAAAGACAAGAATTAATAAAAATAATTTGAAGACAATCGCACTTGCGTCTACAAGAAGATTAAGATCAAATGTATGTATATAAATTAAGATAACTCTGCTAAATAGAAAACACAATAAAATAAAAATAAAATAAACATATTTGAATCTCCCTTCCGCAGTTAGTATTAGTGGAACTGGGACCGACGGCTTAATAACGTGCTCTCCGAGACACGGAAACGGTGGTGTTGTTAATCCGTGGCAAATGTACGTAAGAAAATACAGTCATTGGTACATGCCTGGGGGGTTTTGAACTGATCTTTGAAGGATTGCAAGAAAAGTGTTTTTACAACCGAGCCACCACCGCTGTATATGTCAGCCCTAAATGTAATCCTTTGAAAGCTTAATTTGGGGCGTGCTGTGTCATTTTTTGATTGCCTAAATTATTATTTTAGCATTTCAGTTCGTAAAAACACGTCCGACACGCGTCGTGTCGAAGTTATTGAAGGGACAAGAGTTTTACTTCCGGGGCTTGTTAAATAAAAATAATATTGCATGAATTAAAGAGCGTCAAAAAACTGGGGTTACTGAATAAGGTGAATGGATTTTTCCCCCTTCAGTTAGACTTATGCTTTATTAAGCAGAAATAACGCCATGCTCCAACAATATGCTAGGACGACATGTTACATCGCGCCCACCTACCATGCTACTCCAGCCACAGCTGACCGACATCAGTCCCTACCACTATGCCAACTTATATATGCTTTTTCACACTTCGCTTGAAGGACTCCAGTTTATAGGTATGAGGGAAACATACTTGAGGACGTGTTCTAGGGGTTGTGATAATGATTCTGATAAAGACTTTATGGGATTTGTTCCAATATTAATGTAACTTTTTGCTATTGTTTTTTTAAATTAGCAAGTTAAGTGGCAATGGGCCGGACACATCTGCCGCAGAACCGACGAACGATGGGGCAAACGGGTTCTAGAGTGGAGACCACGTACGGGAAGACGCAGAGTGGGACGACCCTCTGCCAGATGGACAAATGACCTAAAGAAGGTCGCTGGTGGAGTTTGGATGAGGGTAGCGGAAGATCGCGTTAAGTGACGAGCCTTGGGGGAGGCCTACATTCAGCAGTGGAGAGATACAGGAGATACAGGCTGATGATGATAATGTAACTTTAAACTAATTCCAGGAAGAAGACTTATGTCTCTCAACTCTGAAAGTTCTCCAAGCGTTGATCCCCATGATGTTCGGCATGAAGTCAGCGGGAACAGTGGTTTTCGCTATGGCAGTCGTCACGGCTCTAACCATTAAAGCATTTGTCGCGAGCAAGCTAGCGCTGCTTATGACCGTAGGAATGGCTCTAAATAGACTGTACGATAGTTATTATACGGGGTAAAACCAATCGAAGTCATATAGCTGCACTAACAGTCGCGAGCTAGCAAGAAATGAAATAATTTATTTGTCAGAAACATAGTAGGTACACACACGGATGTAAATTATTATATGTAATTATATCACATGCTTCGCTATTTCTAATATACAAATATTTATTTAGTCACATGACTTTGTCGAGCTTAGTCGTATATAAACATTTATTAACCAACATTTGTTTGACTCTTAATTTGAACAGATTTAGTGGCAGCTTCCTTATAGTAACTGGAAGCTTATTAAATATCTTTAATGCCATTGCATAACAATATACTTTTATGCGCTGGAATAATTATTTTACTAGCATAAAGCGTTTTAAAATTGCAATTATCCCCGAGAGTTTTAAAAAGTTCCGGGTGGCTTTTTACAAATAAACAGCATTCAAGTATATATATAGAAGGAACAGGCTGCCTTCATACGCGGCGAACGAGTGCCTTTACTCCGTAGCCACGACAGCTAATGTAAAGGCACACAGGGCCAACAGTGAGATAGAGACGGTTTATAGGATTTTAGTCCGTAGGCGCCCTGGGGCTTCACTAGGAAGCTTCACGGATGAGTCAGGCATGCGACCCCCACCCGCGTTGGCCCTTCAGGCAGGGGGCGTATCATTGATGATTTATTGATTCACCGTCTATAAAAAAAAAAGTAATTTAAGTTTAGTGTTACAAATAGCACAAATGCATTGTTTTTGTCCAATAAAGATACATCGATGTGCGTGGTATACTGTTCTTATCTCTGGGACGGTATCGCTGAGTTCCTTACAGATATTATATGTATAATATAAGGTACCAACCAAAAAAAAAAAAAAAAAAAACACGCTGGTAATCGGCTCCTGTAACTTCGGAGATATTTACTTACAAAAACATCAACCTCGTCTGCTTACTGGTGGTATCTACAAACTTCACATCGTTAACTGAGGTACGCATATTAATTCGCAAGAAAATAACCATTGAATCACCTAATAACTACAAAAATATTGCATGAAGTATTATCCAGTCAAATTAAGATGCTTCCATTTATCTACAGCTGAGTTTGACATTGGTGACAGTTGGCGTGATCTGCAATACTAATATTATCCAGCCATATTAAGGTGCTTCCGATTATCTACAGCTAAGTTTGACAGATAACAGGTGGTACGGTCCGAATTGGATATTGGTGCTCACCAACCAAAGTCATAGACAATTTTGTTAAAGTCAGCACTACATTACCGTGTAACATTGGAATGCGCAACTAATATAAAATATTAATTATAATTAAATATCAAAATTACCAAATAATATTAGAAGAGTGGTCAGAAGAGAATTTCGTTGTTATCGCATAGGCTTAATTTATTGATATATCACGATGATTTGCGGCAGATGCAACGATGAGGTTTTTGATGGACCCGAGTGTTCAATCTGTAAGATGTGCTTCCATTACGGTTGTTCTGGTATTACTGAACCTGGGTTCAGAAAATTGGGAGATAGAAAATCCTCATGGAGGTGTTTTAAATGTAAGGGTAACTCACCATTAATGGGTAAAAAGATAGATGTGGCTAGTACTTGCACTATCAGCAACGAAAGCATTATGGAGGAGATAAAACGCCTAACTTCAAAACTTGCCCCATTAGATTCAATTGCTGCTGATATAAGACTTGTGAAGGATGAAGTAATGGAGCTTAAAAAGTCAGTTGACTTCGCGCACTCGGCAATAGAAGGGATTAAGTCTGAGCTGACATCTAAGATTGAACGAATGGAGACACGGATTGAGACTCTGGAGCAGCAATACAAGGAAACGAGGGATGAATTACAGACTTTAAAACAGGAAACCAGTGGCTGGGACAAATGGTCCAGATACAATAACGTCGAGATTAAAGGTGTCCCATTTAAGAAAACTGAGAACCTATTTAAAATTATTGACAATATTGCTCAGAATATCGGATATGAGCTACCAAAATCTCAAATAAACTATGTGTCTCGTATACCTGTATATGGTTCCAAAGAGAATAAGTCGATTTTATTAAGCTTCGTCAACCGGTATGTCAAGGAAGAGTTCATTGGATTTGCTCGCTCTAAGAAGACTACAACAGCTTCTGATATCGGTTTTCTCGGATACAACCAGCGTGTTTACGTCAATGATCATTTGTCCCCAGCAATGAAATCTTTGCTCACGAAATCAAAGGAGACTGCTAGGGTTAAAAACTATAAATATGTGTGGGTAAAGTTTTCCAAGATTCATGTCCGCAGAGACGATACATCTCCTGTTATCGTTATTAATTCAAATAATGATTTAAACAGGATTGTGTAGTTTGCTGCATACTTGATCACATATTATTGCTTCTGCTTTGCCCTTTGGTTAAGTTTTATTTTATGTTACTTGTATTGCTTAATATGCATGACTGTTTTGAACTGAAATTGTTATTTGGAAACGCTCTTTATGTTATTTATTTTGTTCTGATACTTTGTTTTGTTTTTCTGTTTTGCTGCATGACATGTCTCACCACATCACTTACTGCTTTCACACTTCTCAATGTCGATAATTTCTATGATTTACTGACTCATGCTCTGTCCATATTCCTACTTAGTCTATTAGTGGATCGTCAAAATTGTATCACATATTCGTATTGTTGTGATCTATTCAATCGTCATACTCACCTGGGCACTGCTGTTATAATTCCGATCGCACCATCAACGCCTGTACCTTTTACTGTCATCAACGTTAGTCTAGATTTATATATCTTATTATACTGTGTTTTCTTGTGTTCGCATTTTGACTGTTTTGTGACCTATTTTTATACATCACCAATTTTGATTGATTGTTCTGATATACGGATTGTCCTACCTTATTTTTCATTGTGTTGGAGGAATTCTGTGGGTATGCTATACATTAATCATTTTATTAAATTAGTAATATTCTATAGTTGTGACCTTATACTCAGTTATCTACCATATAAATATGGTCGCTTAACAACGATTTGTATTTGTGAAACGATAATAAGTATACTGTTATCATATCAATTAGATCCCATTATTGTAGTATTATGGTTCTATAATGAAGTCAAAATCTATCTTTTTGTTAATGGAAAGTGACAACCCCTTAAACATATATTACCAGAACGTTCGTGGGCTTCGAACGAAGACAAGCCTATTCCGCAGAAATATAAGTCTTTCAAACTTCGATTTAATCGCAATAACGGAGACATGGCTGCTAGACGGCATTGCAGATACTGAACTTGTCGACGGACGTTACACCGTATGGCGACGTGATAGGCCTTATGCGTCAACTAAACAGACTTTGGGCGGCGGTGTCTTGCTAGCTACACGCAATAATCTGATTGTCACACCACGCCCTGAGTGGACTACTTCAGCGGAGGATCTTTGGATATCTATATCTCTAAATAAAGCGGGCAACCGTACAGATTGCCTTCATGTAGGAGTTTTGTACTTATGTGAGCAGGGAAACGGTAATACATTCTCTCAGCAGTTATCAAATTTCATGGCAGGTCTAAATAAAATAGTGTTATCTCATCCCTCGGACAAACTGTTGTTAATGGGTGATTTCAATTTAGGAAATATTATTTGGTTGCCGAGCAGTTCACATGAGTTAACACCAAACAACGTTAAAACTATCGATGAAACGTCACTTATTGATGAACTTGATATATGTAATTTGCATCAGTACAGCAGCATTAAGAATGTATACGACAGACTGTTGGATCTGGTCCTTGCTAATACCAAGGTAATAGTGAATGAATGTTATTCTCCCTTGGTGCCAATTGATCCGTATCACAAACCCCTGTCTATATCCATAAATGTATCAAAGCTGGATATACTAGAACCAGCCCCCAGAATCAAATATAACTGTTTTAAAGCAAATTACATAGACATAAAAAAGTGTCTGGCAGGGATATCTTGGTATACTGAGATTTCTACTAGGTCATGTGAAGAAGCCGTTACATATTTTTATAATATCTTGGACTCACTGCGTGACAAACACATTCCGAGGATGTGTGTTCGCTCGTCTAATTTCCCATGTTGGTATTCGTCCGCCCTTAAAAAAGTTCTTAAGGAAAGATATAAATATCTTCGCAAATACAAAAGGTATGGTATGAAGGCGGATGAACTATCGATAAAGTTCTTGAACAAACGCGTAAAGAGATTGGAGAGGGAATGCTATGGGCGTTATATTGCAAGTGTCGAAGAGGGCATTAAGGATAATCCAAGACAATTTTGGAGCTACATCAAAAGTATTTCTAAATCATATAGCTTACCTAAAAATGTTACCTATGGTAATATTTCCGCTGACTCGGGTATTGATGTATGTAACGCTTTTGCTGATTATTTTGGCACTACTTTTTTGCCCCCGTCATCAGGTACCGATACCCTACTTGACAGTTTGGCTTCTCCGGACGCATCTACAACTTCTGATTTACATAACATTGTCATTACTGAAGCCATAGTACTTAGGAGGTTGCAGAGTTTGGATCTTACTAAATCGGCAGGTCCAGACAATGTACCTGCAATCTATCTTAGGAGCTGTGCTGAGGAGTTAGCTCTACCATTATCCCTATTATTTCGTAAATCATTGACTGATGGTACGGTGCCAGACTTGTGGAAGAGCGCCTATATTACACCCATTCATAAGAAAGGCTCTAAAACCGCAGTGGAAAACTATAGGCCTATTTCCAAATTATGTTTGATTGCAAAAATTTTTGAGAAGTTAATTTACGACCAGGTGTATGATGCTCTACGGCTTTCTTTCTCCGACACCCAACATGGCTTTCTCAGGAAGAGATCAACGGTGTCCAATCTGGTGTTGTTAAACGATCAGCTTTCCGACAACATGGATAAGGGAGTGCAGACAGATGTGATTTACACGGATTATAGTAAGGCGTTTGACAGGGTGGATCACAACATACTCCTCTTAAAACTGCAAAAGTCAGGTATTAGGGGAAACCTACTTAGGTGGTTTGAGTCGTACATAAGAAACAGATCACAGGCAGTTGTCATTAGCAACTATCTGTCAGGGTGGACGGCGGTTCCCAGTGGAGTTCCTCAGGGATCCCTTTTGGGACCTCTTTTATTCATTATTTTTATCTCTGATATCGACAGCTGCTTCCAGAACTCTCAAGTTCTTTGTTTTGCCGACGATATGAAAATCTTTAAGGCCATCTCAACAGTAGACGATGCTAAAGAGCTGCAACAAGATCTACATCGCCTAGGTGATTATTGTTCGGTAAACAAACTAGATTTAAATGTAGCCAAATGTCTATTTATAACATTCACCAGAAAGTATAAATTAGTTAAATATACTTACTCGATCAAAAATACAGCTTTGGAATCAGCTGTCAGTGTCAGGGATCTCGGTGTGGTCCATGATAGTAAGTTGTTGTTTGATCAGCACATAGAAGGCATAGTCAAGAAAGCTTCTAAGGCATTAGGATTTATTATGCGAGCATCTAAGGAGTTTAAAAATATTAAAACGATGAAAATCCTCTACTGCACATATGTTCGTAGCCACCTTGACTATGCCTCAGAAGTGTGGAATCCAATGTATAATGTCTACATAGACCGCATCGAGAGAATTCAAAAGCGTTTTATCAAATATATAAATTTTAGAGCTAAGTCACAAATAAGGGACTACACTGCCTCGTGTCGCCGCTTTCACCTGCTACCGCTGTCCAACCGTAGGCATATTGCAGACATAACATTTTTGTTTAAAATTCTGAACGGTCAAGTCAATTGTCCTGCTCTCCTCGAAAAGATCAAATTCGCAACCCCTGTAAGAATATCTAGGTACAAACCCACTTTTGTTGTCCAGAATTCCAATACCTCATATAGACGAAATTCATATTTAAATAGAGCATGTAGGTCATTCAATGAGCTGTTACTCAAGTGCGATATCGACATATTTTATACAAATGTAAGGACGGTGAGACATGAGCTTAACAACTTATTCTTTAATTTATAATACATTAATATTGTATCGTATCTTCAGTCTATTCTGTCATGTATGTATTGTTTATGCTGTTATTATGTATGTGTATGTAAGTGCTTTATTATCTTAGGTTAAAATATTACTTGTTATTTTTATAGGTATATTGTTACTATTAGTGAGAACTTTTTAATGACACTCTGTTTCTAATTCTTTTTAACATAGATTTTTTATTGTATTGTCGATAGTTCTCCATAGAATAAATAAATAAAAAAATAAAAAATAAAAATATTTAGCGGGCGATTTGGATAGTGGACAAAGTGTATAAAACTCACGAATCGCTGCAGCTTGTCCAAGATGTGGTCTCCCTGTGCGTGTTCTACAGGCTGCTATACTACGGTAAGTGTTCTAAAGAGCTCGACAACCTTATCACTTATTCTCTATTCCGCAACCGAACCACACCACAGGCCAAAATATACCACCCCATACCGTAGCCACTATCCCGTACGGAGATGATACGCCCCCTGCCTGAAGGGCCAACGCGGGTGGGGGTCGCATGCCCGACTCATCCGTGAAGCTTCCTAAGGAAGCCCCAGGGCGCCTACGGACTAAAATCCTATAAACCGTCTCTATCTCACTGTTGGCCCTGTGTGCCTTTACAGCTAAGTCTGAGTCGTGGCTACGGAGTGAGAGTGACTCTTGCATCAAACTATAACTTTCAAGGTAAGGTTACCAATCACCTATTCCCGTTTTGAAATTCACTTAACATCGTGTATTTGTGTATTATTATTTTTTTATATTTTTTTTTTTATTGTAAATTGTTATTAAAAATAAAAGGCACAAAATGTAGTAGGTAGTATTTAAATTTGGTCAATGAAAGATACAGCCGGAATAATAACATGAATATTCAAAAGGGCCGCGGTTTCAAAATTATCTTTTACGATTATCGATATGACTGTGCATTTGGGAACATTGCAGACCGCTGCTGTGGAGAAACAAAACACATTATTGTATTATATTTATTAAATGGCGCTCAATTGTCTCTGCCTACCACGCAAGGGAGCTGGCGTGAAGTGAAGTATATATGTAAGTTTTTTTAAGAAGGTAATAAATATAATAAAGTCTACGATAGCTTTTTATTTATTTATTTTAGAGGACTTATTTTATTTATTTCTCGGTAGTTAATTTTTTTATTAGGTTTAGCTTATATTTTATTTCTTTTATTTACAATTCTAATACGACGATGGCATCTACGAACTATCACTTCTTCATCATCATCATCAGCCTGTGTCTCTCCACTGCTGTATAAAGGCCTCCCTCAAGGCTCGCCACTTCACACGATCTCCTGCCACCCTCATCCAACC
Source organism: Tinea semifulvella (assembly GCA_910589645.1). Lineage (NCBI taxonomy): Eukaryota > Metazoa > Arthropoda > Insecta > Lepidoptera > Tineidae > Tinea > Tinea semifulvella. The sequence continues at coordinate 2,124,821 of OU342612.1, forward strand.
CCCACCAGCGACCTTCCTCAGGTAATCCGTCCATCTAGCAGGGGGTAGCATCACTTTTTTTTTTTTTTTAATACTAGCACAACATGTGATCTACGCCCACCTGATGGTAAGTGGCGCGAAAAGTCCATGAATGTTAGCAACTGGAATCAGACACTCATTACTGATATCAGTCCCTCACACTATGCCGGCTTGACTGGGCATGACGGCAATTCGAGCCTGATCCCGAAACGTGTTTATACAACTTGCTGGGATTATCGGCACGAATAGTGGATATTTCCCCGCCCCGACAGATTGGGCAAATTACCACTATTAGTCCGCCTACCACCTTATAAAACTCACCTCACTTTTTACAATAAACTAATAACTGTACAAAAACAACAGTATTACCGTTTCATTTAATTTTTATTACTAATATTATTATTTATTTAGTATGTAAATTGACACAGCTTCCTTACAGACACGAATTAAGTTCTTATTGTTATTATAAATAATATTATGACATTTATATTATTATGATTTTAATTTTAATTTGAAACGGCCACTGTACAGCCACGAAATTAATTTAAGTTAATTTGATTTTATTATAATTAGACATTATAATATAATTATTTTAGATTATAAGTTGACACGGCCTCTATACAGCCACGAAATTGTTATTGTATTTTTTTTTATTTTGACATAAACTTATCATTATTTAGATTATAAGTTAACACGGCCTTTATAAAGCCACAAATTTAGGTTAAGTTACTTGTTTATGGCACCAATGTCACTTACTTATTTCGGTCCATCCATAATTTAATTTTAATTAATTTTAATAATATTGTATTTTATTTGTAAAAATTGACAATATCCGAGTGTTTCCTGTGAACCAATTGGAAATAAATAATTTGAATTTGAATATAGCACCTTAAGTTAAACGGATTTCCCACCACTATCACCTTGTCATGAAAGATTTCAACATCAGTTTCATCCCAAATGTATTAGGACTACTACAAGCTCTTATTAAAAATGTGTTCTGTCTATAGTTAGTGTTTACCATTGGTATGCGAAAGGTGGGCTTTGGATTGATGATAATGTAAAAAAAAAATATAAGTGTCTAATTAGTGTAGTTTATAAATCGACAGCACCGCGAAAACCTGCATAAAACAATATTGAAAATTGAATTTTATGTGTTTCAATTTTATGACGCTCGGTCAGTATTTTAAAATGCCAACATTACTGGCTTTTATTAATGCTTTATAAAGCACAAATAAGGTCATGCGTGGAATACTGTTCTCACATCTGGGATGGTTCCGCTAAGTACCTCACAGATGCTCTCAATGTCCTACAGAGGCGGGCGATTCGAATAGTTGACGATACTATAGTGCCTAAAACTCTGGAATCGCTGCAGCTTCACCGAGATGTGACCTCGCTGACCGTGTTCTATAAGCTATACCACGGTGAATGTTCTGAAGAGCTCCACAACCTTATCCCTTTTTCTCTATTCCGCAACCGAACCACTCTCACATATTAATGCATCCACATACCGTAGCCACTATCCGCGTACTCGTACATATAAATTTGAAGACTCTTACATCCGTCGCACGCTGAAGATGTGGAATGCTTTCGCAGCCAGTTTGTTTTCCCATTCCTATAACATGGAGTCCTTCAAACAAAGTGTGAAAAAGCATCTTTATAGGCCAAGTCTCCTTCCTCGCCAAGCCGTCTGGCCAGCGTGGCGAATGTAGGCCAAATTCTCCAGATATATGTTCTGGAAGGCCCATCTCCAGCAGTAGAGGTCTAGGACGCTGTGTTCTAGGGGCTGTAATTATGAATGATGATGATAGGCCAGGATAGTTAAAGGGACTGATGTCGGTCGTCTGAGGTTGGTAGTTGCACTCATTATTGGACCTCGCGTACCGCTTACTATCAGGTGCTCAGAATTAGAAAAAAATAAAAAGAAGAATAAGATAGGGAAAGCAAAGAGTTTAGCCCAAGTCTAACGTAATATATCTTTATTATTATGAGTTAATGAGGTTATCATAAAATTCTATATGTTGCAGAATTTGATGCCTTTCTTGGAGTTACTCGCGGCATTATAGCCCAAACATGTCGGGTATAATATGGGAGTTTACACACACAGCGCGGGAAAACCGCAAAATATAAACTGCAACTTGTGCCCCATATACAAAGTCAAATTTATCGTTTTACATAATTATTTGCATTGTAGCACATTATTAAACAAAACAACACCGCTTTTGACTAACAATGTCCGCAGAAAAACTTGCACTTGACATGTCCGTGAAAAATGGCGCGAAGAACTCCTTGTTTTTATTTTATTTTATTAATTTGATTTTAAGAAAAGCGTTTTTACGATCCGGGCCACCACCGCTGCCAAAGCAGGCATTAATTATTAAATTCCAAGAATCAAGTCTGTTTTCCTTTAAAATATATCTTGCGCCCGATTTTGCCGAAGATAGCATTATCTAACGAGGAAATTTCATAATTCCATTCAGATTCTAATTATAAAATCAAAGACGAATATTCTTAATAACGATCTGATATAAATATGAAGCGTTCTTCCCGTAATGTCGTATGGGGCTGAGATGTGGACGTGGCTTCTGACAGTGGATCTGGTCCACAACTTTAAGGTCGAGCTATGCTGACTGTTTCTCTGGCGGATAAAGTTCGAAACGTTGATATCCCTCAGAGAACCAAAGTCACTAACATACATAGATTTTTTTTTTATACTAGCACTTTATGTGGTTTTTCTAAACTTTACTAAAACAAATCTATGAAGACAAAAAGACAAATTTATAAGCATTCCATGGATTCACCGTTGATGTGCCGGGTCCATCGTGTGTAGAAAAGAGAGATGAGAAGAATGGTGTCTCGGGCTTGTGACTGACAATTTTGTTTTAATGCGCAACGCGATGCTCACCATCCACTATTCTACTTCTCTCCCTACCCAACCAAATACTATATACTGTATAATTCCGTTAATGCCGTCTTGGAAGCCTGTTCCATAAATATATTGACAGCAGACTGCTTGGGCCCAAATCTTTCAGTAAATGATGCACTTTTTTATCTGAAATTCTTCATTTTGTATCTGTATGTCTTGAACCCGTTCCTGATCATTTCTTTATGATAGATCTATATAATGTCTGTCATTCTCTTGGCAGAATGGTCGTGGTCATCACTTGAGTGTCAGTGGCACGCTTAACAAGCCGTCGCCACTCGTCTCAAACTGCAGCCTTCCTGGAGCACTCATGTAGGGGGTGATCCATTGCAGCTTTAACCTGGTCAGTCCATCTCATCGGAGACCTACCACGCATCCTCTTACCATCGACTTTTCCCTGAACTACAAGGCGCTCAATGGATGTATCTCCACGCCGCGACACGTGTCCAAAGAAAGTGAGAATGCGTACGATTAAGGAAAGGCGCTGTCCTATCTCTAGTTCCTCCAGGATGGATTTGTTGGTTCGGAACTCCGTCCACGATATGCCTATCATTCTCCGCCAACACCACATTTCTCGTCCGCATTACATTTCCTAAAAAGATGATTGCGTACACTTTCAAAAAGAAAACCCAGATTTTCAAATCTTATGTAATGTTTGAGTGTGCGAGCAAAAGGAACGAACATCCTTTTAAATCGATTTGAAATCAAATTGCTTTTCAATAATAACCCCTCTCTCTACTATCAGCATAGTTAAACATTTCCTTTGGGGCGGTAATTTCTCGGAAATTTATACAATTTCCAAAAATGTATACTCAAAGGTAAAATTCTACGAAAATAAGTAGATTATTAACTTTTTGAATAGTAATTAATTACGACCTAATAATTACTAGTTCTACAGGTGTCATAGAATACATATCAACTGGGAAAGAAATTGTCACCGTATCGCCATTTGCCTTCCGTCAACCAGGCGTCAACCTAACGCAAACACGTATCCAAAGCGGATTTAAAGTTTTTTTTGGAGTTTAATAAAAGCATTCTTACTATCGGGCTATATCGTCAGAGCTTCGTTTACATTTATAATTATGTTTTATTATTTAAAACTTTATTCCACGTTATACAAGGGGCGAACTTAATGCCGCTAGACATTATCTGACAGCCAACCTTATGTGGACCATTTGAAATGTAAATCTATATACATATAAATAGAATTATATTACTAAATACATACTAATAACTATGATATATTAAATACTAATAATACATATGATACCATTACATAACTTATCAAGTACCTATGCATTATAATTTTTATTTATTTTCTTAACATATTATCGTAAATGATTGTACCTATGTAATATAATACAAGTATCTATCTATTAGCTGTGTTTATATATTTATACATAATATATATTTATGTTTATTGTATATATTATTTTAATTATATATCATGTAAGTATTTATGTAATAGTATTTAAGTATTCTTAAGTAATTGTATGTATCTTAATGCACCCGAAATCCTCTGCCACACTCCCAAAGGTTAGCTGTTATAAAATGCCGGAAGGCATTAAGTTCGCCCTTGTACACTACTTTTTAAGTTATTTTGTGCAATAAAGAGTTTATAAATAAATAAATAAAATATGAAGCATTTAAATAATGCGATGACACCATTTTTTAAAACATTTTTCGGTTGGATGCTTGTCGTATTTCTACCAGTATGTAGTTCATTCCACAGATTTGCGGCGACAACAGCAAATGAGTTGGCCATAAATCCAGTATGGTGAGAGGGAATAGAGATAATATTAGTATGGATTTATTTTTTAATTTATATTATATTAAGGCTCGGTGGTGGCCTACAAAGGTCTGTTGAAACCCCCATCATGTACCATATGATATACATCACCACCGTTCCAGTCCCTCGGAGAGCACGGTAAATCGGTCCCGGTTCCACTAACACCAACTTGTGAAATCGTTAATAAATTGTCATTAAAAATTGATATCAGACCCTTGCCAAACCGTCTAGCCAACGTGGCGAGTATAGGCCAAATTCTCCAGATTTTTTCGCAAAGCACATCTGCAACAGTGGATGTCTAGAACTCTTTTTTTTTTTTACTAGCACGACATGTGACCTTTTGCCCACCTAATGATAAGTGGAACGCAAGGTCCATGAATGTTAGCAACTGAAGTCAGACACTCATAACTGCCATCAGTCCCTAACACTATGCCGGCTTGACTAGATGCTTTTTCACACTTCGCTTGAAGGACTCCAAGTTATAGGAAAGTGGAAACACAGAGACTGGAAGAGCATGCCACATCTCTATCGTACGACAGATGTATGAGTCCCCAAAATACTCTGACCTGTGCGTGTGGCTCGGTTGTGGAATGGAAAGGGAGGGATTAGGTTACAGAGTTCTTCGGAGCACTCACCATAGTATAGGCGGTAGACCACGTTCAGAGAAGCCACATTTCGGCGAAGCTGCAGGGATTCCAGAGTTGCAGATATAGTGGCATCGTCCACAATTCGAACAGCTCGCCTCTGTAGAACATTGAGAGCATCTGTGAGGTACTTGGCGAAACCATCACAAAGGTGAGAACAGTATTCTCTCTCTGTATTTTATGGGCTGTGATGATAATTATTTTTTAATCTTTTGTCTTTAAATATTGCACATTTAATGGGAGAGAAAAATTGTCGATCGTCAAGTAACCAAGCAAAGGTTGAACGTGAAAGAAGCAAATCATTTTCATGGTTTTCTCGAAAAGGCATTGAATGTATGAAAAATTAAGGGTTGTACAATGTGCCCGTCTGTATTTGAAGGCGAAATTTAACAGCAAAAAGGAAAGATGATTAATCGTTGATCGCTCCTATTGAGCGAACTGATGTTCTTCAGAGATTAATGAAATAAACTTATCTCGAATAAGATTACAGAAAATGTTTCAGATTTATTTTGCTTTGTTATTGTAAAGTAGTTGACTTAAAGTCTCTGGTCGGTCATACCACACAAACTATCACTAAGTACCGGTTAGGCATTTTCTAACAACTGACCTTTGGGAAAGTGAGAAATCATGGGCATAAATATATTACAAAGTTAATAAATTAATACATATACTTTTTGCTGATGACACCACAGTTTTAATTAGAAATGATAATAAAGATAATATTGCGTATGAAAAAACAATCAATATAACATTAGCAGCTGAGATTACATGGATGCGTAATAATAATTTTATGGTTAACCCCAGTAAGACAAAATACATCCAATGCCACACATATAAAACCAAACCTAGGGTGCTTAACATCAAATCTAAAGGACAAAGTATTGAAGAGGTATCTAGTCATAAATTCCTCGGCATTACCCTTGATAAATTTTTCAATTGGAAGGACCACGTGCAAGATGTTTCCAATAGACTTAATAGATTTGTTTACGCTTTAAAAAAATTAATACATTAAATTAATATTTAATTTATTTGTGATATTTCTCGAGTTTGGTATGCTGGAGACATCGACGAGCTTGCCACTTGTCATGATTGGCCTGTAGTAAAGTTGGCTAAATGTGAATCCGCTTATTTATAAGCATGGTTTCTGACCACCCCAAAAGGGCAACGGTCGTGATGATACTATACTTTACTTATGCATATATTAATAAAACACTTCTCACTAAAAATAAATTTGTAAATATTAGGACGTACCCTTTAACCCCTATATATGTACATTTAGTGGTTAAAAAAAAATGCATTATATTTAAATAAATATAAATTTATCTTTTTTCTTACACTATATATATATATTTTATATAATTAAAGAAAAGCTCCTTTGAATTTTTATTAGGATCGTAACTTCCAGGCCACAGATATAAATATATTTAAAAACAAAAAAAAACACAATAACTTCTTTAAAAATCCATGTTAGAGAATTCCTAACCTCAGAAGTAGAAATTTCAGATAAATCCAGCATCATAAAGTAGTCCCCGAGCTGAGCTCTCCCGAAGGAATGTAAATACTCTTCTACATTGACTAATGTTTATATCGGGCATTTGGAGAATTCAACTTATTCTACAAACGCCAGTTGAAGTTCGTAAAATATTACAATGCATAGGACATTATACCATGTAGCGAATTGGTTTAGGCTATTATGTTAGGTTTACGTCTTTGTAAATAAATAAATAAATATATTTTTTTTCACTAAATGAATATAATATGGAATAGCATCAGGTGTGAGGAAGGACACATGTCGTGCTAGTATAAAAAAAAAAAATCTTTTGTCTTTCTTTGTCTCCCTCTATTTCCGTCAATGAGGTGCCTTCATTGACGGAAATAGAGGGAGACAAAGAAAGACAAAAGATTTTTTTTTTTTTTTTATACTAGCACGACATGTGTCCTTCCTCCCACCTGATGCTAAGTAGTGCGCGAGATCCATGAATGTTAGCAACTAGAATCAGACACTCATGACTGACACCAGTTCCTAACATTATACCGGCTTGACTGGACATTACGATAATTTGAGCCTGATCCCGAAACGTGTGCATACACTTTACTGGGTTTATCGATACGAACGGTTACTTCCCGGTTCCGCCAGACTGAGCAAATTACCACCATCAGTCCTCGCACCACTTATATTTTATTCTTGTTGAAAGTATGTTCCATTTGCAATGATGTCAAATGCCAATTTTTACTTTCAAGGAGAACTAATATTTTAAGCTTGCCATAGTGATATAATAATAATAGTTTATTGACACAAAATAAAATATACATACTGAACAAAAAAAAATAAATTACATTGTTGTACAGTATTCCCAAATTAATAATGCACATACAGATCTTCGCTAATTGTCGTATTCCCGGAAACACCCGAATCATTGAATCGTAAGAGCCTAAACATTGCACTTGCATTTTGCACCTTGTTCGAAAGAAATAGAAGTCAATATCATGTGTACACAATCGAAAACAATTCGGGCGGTCGGTGACTGCATGTGTTCTCTCTGAGTGGAATTATATAGAGCTGATATTACACACCGTTCTTGGTTTTGTTTTCAAAGGTGAATTTAATTTCAACTTTAATTATCTTATTCAACTTTAAATAGTTTATTAATTTATTAGTTTATTTATTAGTTTTTATTAGTTTATTACACATAATTCTACTAAATTATGCATGAAGAAAATGCACTTAACCACTCTATATACATATCGTCTTCCGACGCTCGGGGAATACGACCGTTGCCGAACAGTGATGAAGATTTCTATGCGCATTATCACTTTGGGAGAACTGTACATGTTTAATTTAATAGAGGACTTCTGTCCCCTATACTAAGGTTGCCCTGGTCTTATAGGGGACAGCTAATTGGCACTATATAATAAAAGCGGTCTTGCAGCAGAGTCGTTTAATATCTGATACATGTCTAATTTCACCTTATCTCATACTCAACTTTTTTAAAAAGTTGAGGGCAAGGTGGAATTGACAAATCGTGCGGTTTACACAACTAACTCATATATATTATTTAAGAACTATTTATTTAGGCACACAGGTTTATTCAACGATAATAGTGCAATAAAGTTTTTAAATAAATAAATAAATAAATAGTATAAGTACTTATAAAACTAAAAATAAAACCGCTTAAAACAAGACTTACTTGTGAAACAAGACTTACTTGTATATGTAAGTATATATTATTTATGGTTTGGGACTATTTCTATAGAGACAATAATTATTTCTAAAAAAATTATTGTAATAATAATTGTTGTACCTTTGTTTTCAGATTTTCTTTTCTTTTTGTTGGTTAGGTAAAGGTGAAAAAAAGGAAAGCGGATTCCCATTCAGCCAACGTAACTATAGCTCTAAAGTACGAAATAATTAAGTGTTCCGACCAGAAATCGAACCCGAGTCTAATTCCACGGATTTAACCGCTAGACCACGGAGGCAGTCTTTGATATTTAGTGTATGTTCTCCAAGCAGTTGTTTTTATTCAATTAAAATGCCCGAGCGTTGCATATTAGTCAATGTTTTTCCTATATGGTTCACATTTGTCTGTCTGTCAATTTTATTACTTCTCTTTGGTTTTAGTACAAAAGAAAACATAGTTGAAGTTATTTTAGTACTTAATGGATAGTTTCGTGTCTTAATTTACGGTTTAAGATAAAGTGGGATTTATTTTTAATTATTTTTTTACAATAAGTAAAGTGTTTAATTTAATAATAAATTTATTCGAAGTAATATACAAACAATATAAAAGAATTACAATATTAAATAATAATATTACAAAAAAATCTAAATTTAACCTAAAAATAATAATAATACATAGAAAATAAAAATTAAATACTTACAAATTGGCATGGTGCCTAATACGCTAGCAGCATTTCCCCTTTCAATTGTGATGATTTTTTGGAGAAAAAACTGACAGCCCTCTTGTCATCAGAGACGTCAATGAGCCTTGGAACAATTTCTTTATAAAAGGCTTTAAGTTCCGATCCCCACGGGCCCATCGTTTCTACAGCAAACGTCGAAAAAAAGTAACTATTGCAAATCATTTCATATTTTTGACGCTTGCTGATCTGCGCTTGTTCCGCTGCAACACCAGCTCTAACAGAAGTTCATTAAAGGTGGGAAGGGGCTAGGGAATCCCAACAGGTAAAATCCTATACCAGGGATTGACCCAATCTCCAAGGAACTAATGTTATTCCGTCTGGACGCTTGCCATCGTCTCGACTCAGACCAGTTGGTTCTAAAATAGATGGAATCGAGACAACTGCAAGCGTCCTACGAATGAGGTTGCTAATGGCGCTGTGACAGAAAAAGCGACCTGCACTTTTGGAACACGACAGCCCGCGGTCACCAAGCTCATCGACATCTTTGCTACATGGACAACGATGTGTTTAACACACTTTTATGCCCAGTCGTAGGCAGACAGATATGCGTAGCTATTTTCCAAAAGAGTACCTAAATTTTTCGAGGGAAGTGCGTTAATCCAATGAAAATTTAATATTTATAGTTTTAGTTGAATTTTAAATTATTAAAGAGTTTTTATTAATAGTTATTTATATAGTTCCTTTGAATAAATGTATCAACATTTAAATTATACTGACAAAGCCCATATACAGCCGCAACAACAGTTTAATTTATTTACCTTAAACTTATTTATTTATTGTTAATATTTATATTTAATATAGGTACCTAGGTATATTTTTGCTTATTATTTTGTTATTGTGTTGATGTTCCTATGACACTACCAGTTCTGTTCCTTGTCTTCACATTGCACTCTCCAGGCAAGACAGATATTTTAACGTTAAATATATATTGTGTACAATTGTGTTCAAATTATATTGACTTAACCAAATTCCGATGGGAATGTACGGTGATACACTAAGAATAAAGAATAAATAATGACGTGACACAAATGCCACTAATTTAGTACTTTTAGTTGAGTTTTACTTAAAATAAAGCTTCTTTGACTTGACTTAAGAAATTTTAGAAAATTGTGACTACGGTCATCTGTTATTTTTATGTCGTCCAGATATTACTACATGGGAAAACCCGCGCCATAAAGCTTAGTATAACAACAAACAACTATTTAGGGTATTCGTAAACATAGTCGCAAAACTAACCTACTTCACGAAATGTTTCCAAGAATTTTAATAAAGAAAAACAGAGCAGAAGTGCGTCAAGAAAACAGATAGATCCTTCGGTCCACTTTTAATTTAGGCACCGTACACACTGCTGCAGAGCGATGTTATCCATCACGGTCACTCAAGTAGGCACGGAGATGGCGGACCAAAAATAATTGTTATCTATACGCTCACAAACCATTGTTTGTACCAACGGCTTTCGGGCGATTATTCGCAAGAAAGTCACTTGATTAAAAAAAAAAGTTAAATAGTAAAACTGCTATTCTTATACACTTACATCATATAAACATACAAACTTGTACACACTAACACTACACATAGGTACACTAACATAACACACATGCACTCGCGTATCTATTTTTTTTGTCCTCTTGTATGACGAGTGAATTTATTGTTGTGTACACCTATATTATTATGAATATTTAAATTAATTTAGCTTAGACCTTAGTTTTCTGCGGAGAACCTCAAATTGCGCAAATACTAGGTACCGGTTACGAATTTGCGCCGTTTAGGGTCGAGACGATGGACCGATGGGGACCGTCAGCGAGGCGCTTGGCCAGGGAGTTGTCAAAGCGGCTGACAGAAAGGTCTGGAAACAGGAAGGCTGGCAATTATTTCTGCCAACGTATTAGCCTCGCTATACAGAGGGGAAATGTTGCCAGCCTCCTTGGGACTATCTCGGATGGAACGTCTCTAGAGGACATTTTTATTTATAGTTTAGTTAATTTTTAATTTTATTATTTAGGTAGCTTTTAATTTATATATAATGTACATATATTAATTAACTTCGAATAAAGAAAACCTTATTAAGCTTAATTTTATTTGTATTCTTTGCGACTAGCTTAGTTTATTTAGTTTTAATTTTGTTTAGTTTTATTTACTATCTACATCCTGAATTCATATATATGAACAATTTATATAAAGTAAAGCCATATATGGCCATTGTGTTACTCATAAGGTATACCTACTCGTACACGTATGTATAAATTTATGTAATGAGCTGTGGTTTTTGTAATAAACAAAATTAACAGTAGCAACAGTATCCTGGGCATGATTGTATCTTGCCATGACTGCCGATACTAAATCATTGAATTAAAATTATGTTGGGTCCGTCAGGATATGTTAAGTTTTAGGCTTAGAATGTAAATTAATTGTATTATTTTATAGGTAGAAATGTCTACAATAAACAATATTGATTAAATGTTTACTAAAAAGCGCAACTGATGCATCATTAATATTTGACCATTAAAAAATCGCAGTTAGTATGGAATCGATAATAAGTTTTCGAAAATTTATGTCGTCCAGATTACTTTACAGGAAAATCCGCGTTATAGAGATTAGTGTAAAAAAAATTTCGGGTATTACTAAACATCGTTGCAAAACTTGCGCAGAACGATGTTATACCTACCATATGAATCTATAAATGTGAAATGTACACATACATTGCTTCTGTACATTTGTCATGGCTTTACAATACCACTATTCACATGCCTCAGAGAGCGCGTTAAGCTGTTGGTCCACTAATACCAAATTGACAAAAATCATAAGAATATGTCAAATAAATTAATATGAACATTTTATAGTCACGAATTTATTTATCATTTTTTGACATAATTATTATTGTTTAGATTAAAAATTGACACGGTTTTCTTACAGACAAAAATTTCTATTTATTTAACATTAATAATTTACTTAATTTGTAAGCTAAAACGGTCTCTTTACAGCCAAGAATTAAGCTATTATTATTATCGAATATATTTTATGTTTTTTTTTTAATGTTGTTTAAAAAGATAACAATGTTTTAGATACACCGAATTTTAGAAAACGTCATTTCCGTAGATGTATCGTGCATTATGTTATTGAAACTTAATATTTGTAGCGATTCACCACCGCCTGCCCTGACACCGTCATGTATGACTCTATCAATACCAAAAAATATGAACTAATTATAAATAAAACTAAACTAAAAATACCTATGAAATTAAAACTATTCTACAAAATAAAGTAAGGGCTTACCACCAGGGAGGGTACCTAAAACGCTCGCCGCATTTCCTCGTTGAATTATAATGGAAATATTCTGTTTTAGGTAGTTATAAAATATTACAATTAAAGTGGTTATGGCCCATAAAAACTACTGTTGTTTTCGGGGCGCAGTCTCCTGGCTTATTCGGAATGATGTTGTGGCGACACGCCGCCCGCCCCGACGTTGATGTATGGCGGGGCTTAGGCGGAAACTCTATCAATACAGATGTACCAACTGGTAATAGAAATGTATTGTGCCGGGGAAAAGTTACGTTACCACTTTTTTGGTTGATGTATACTTATATACATATTTGGGACAAAAGTTGTCTATTGAAAATTACTCACAGCTTCTTCTTAATGACGAGTAAGGAGTGTTGATTTACACATAGACCGTAAAGGTTTGTTTGCGCTGTTTGGAGTTAAAACTTGTCAAAACAGCTCGTCAATACCTCAGAAGACAAGAGAGCTGTGTCTTCGTGTCAGAGGTAAGCAAGAAAATCTACGCTTCAATGCATTACCTGAAGCGGTCGCAGCATTTCATTTAAGCTGTGTCATTTGACATCATTGCAAATGGCACATACTTTTAACGATAACAACAAATGGGTGATAGGCGGACTGATGGTAGTAATTTGCCCAGTCTGCCGGGGCGGGGGGGTATTTATTTATTTATAAACTTTATTGCACAAAGTACAAAGGCGGACTTAATGCCCGAAGACATTCTCTGACAGCCAAACCTTAGGGACAAATTTGATCAAATGTAGGTGCAATCTTAAAGATAATAAGAGAAATAAATAACTATTTAAATTAACAGCAAATTAATATATTCTTACTTACAATATATATGGAATAAATATTATAATATTGATACACTAAATACTAATACTTCATATTATTATACATAAACATACATATATACTACTTACTAACACTGTGTGGAGCTATTTAGAAAGTGTGAAAACACCAGTTTTTTGAATAATGTTCTGGTAGTTGCTTGCCGTATGTTAACAGTTAGATTATTCCACAAATTAGTAGCATAAACTACAAAAGAGGTATCTACCGTTCGTGACGATATACCCAGTAAAGTGTATCCACGAGTATCGCAAGACTCTTGCACAGATTTTTTTTCCAAATTTTCCTAAAGTATTTACTTTTTTTGGTAGGTATTAGGTTTTTGTTTTCAATAAAATTTTAATTGTGTCGTATCCGTAATTAATATATTTTGTTCCTAATGAAAAAAAAATGCGTTTAGGTATTTGGAATTTGGGAGAGCTCGTTTGCAAATTATTTTATTTTAGTATACCTAAATCCTACCTATACCTAATGCCTCCGAGGTCTAGCGGTTAATTTCGTGGATTCCGACTTGGAGGTACAGGGTTTGATTCCTAGTCGGGACACAATAAATTATTTAATTGAGTCCGTTAGGGAACTTGAATAATGCAAATGGTGTCATACCTCCTTCCTTCCTCTTTCCTTTTTTCCTTTTTTCTTTAACTTATTTTATTTCCTATTAAATATTTTTTATTGATGATAAAAATATTTATTATTTATTTATTTTATTTAAAAACTTTATTGTAAATCTATACAAAAGGCGAACGTAATGCCGCAAGACATTCTCTTCCCGTTAACCTTTGGGACATTGGGACATTTAAATATGAGTATGGTGGAAATAGAGAAATAAAATATTAAAATGAAACATAAATAATATTAAAAATTAACATACTTAGACAACTATAATATATATATACATATATATAATATATACACATACATACTAATACTACATAAAAATAATACAATAAAATTATATAATAATACATAAATACTTCAATGTTAATAATAACTACAATGGATTAAAGTCAGTAAAAAGTTAAGCTAGTGACTTATAAAAATAACTGTACACTCTTTTCTTGAATATTGGTCTGCTGGGTGCTTGTCTGACTTCAACAGGAAGGTTGTTCCACAGGGATGAAGATGACACAACAAAAGATTTGGAAACAAAGTTTGTGTGATGGGAAGGGATAGATAGGAGGGAATTATGTGTGGATTATAATGTTAATGTAATACATTCACATACATACACACTATACACTTTACACACTCATTCATATTATTTCACATAGTACTTGATGTGTTTATGGCAATTTGTGACATTTTGATTCTTTATTTGTTTTGTTTCATTATTATTATTATATATTTATTGGACGTAATTTTTATTTCAGTTTGTGTTTAATAATTTGTTATTTATGTTTGTATTTAATTTAATGTTAAATTCGATTCAAAATTACATGTAATTTACTTGTAGATCAGATTACAAATGTATTTTAAACGGTGAAATCCTTTGGTTTGGCATGTAAAATGTATTTTGCTGTTTTGGATTTTCTTATTAAATAAATAAAAAAAATAAAAAAATAAAAATTGAGATATTTCTCAAGTTTGGTAGGTACCCTAAAGACATCGCAATCTCTCTGATTTCCTGAGTACAATTGGAAAATAAAATTTATATTGAGTCAGAGTAAGAGTCTTGCAGAAGTCTTGCGAGACTCTTGCGCAAGACCAAGACCACGATTTATTTATTTATTCATTTATTTATTTATGGTGCAACAAACAAATTACAATCATTTACACTTTACATTTCTATGACTGAATTAAAGAACCAGACTGTAATTCTTGAGTAGTGCACACAACATTGAAAAATATATAGGTACGCGAGCAAGCTACTTAAGTACTACACACAAAATGAGGGGAAAATAGACAAAAACATGCAAAAAGTTAAAAACAAATCAACTTAATCTAAATTTACACAATAAAATAAAACCTATAAAACATGCAAAACAGCGTCAAAAAAGCTCGGAATACTGAACAAGGTGAAGCGGTTTTTCCCGACATCAATCAGACTGTTGCTGTACAAAGCACAGATCAGATCATGCGTGGAATACTGTTCACACCTTTGGGATGGTTCAGCCAAGTACCTCACAGATGCTCTCAATGTCCTACAAAGGCGAGCTGTTCGAATCGTGGACGATGCCACTATATCTGGAACTCTCGAATCCCTGCAGCTTCGCCGAGATGTAGCTTCTCTGAGCGTGTTCTACCGGCTATACTATGGTGAGTGCTCTGAAGAGCTCTATAACCTAATTCCTTCCTCCCCATTCCGCAACCGAACCACACGCACAGGTCAGAATATGCACCCACATACCGTAGTCACTATCCCTTCGCGTACCTATAAATTTGGTGACTCATACATCTGTCGCACAATAAAGATGTGGAATGCTCTTCCAGCCTCTGTGTTTCCACTTTCCTATAACCTGGAGTCCTTCAAGCGAAGTGTGAAAAGGCATCTAGTCAAGCCGGCATAGTGTTAGGGACTGATGTCGGATATAAGGGTCTGATTCCAGTTGCTAACATTCATGGACCCTGCGCGCCACTTACCATCAGGTGGGCGCAGGGTCACATGTCGTGCAAGTATATAAAAAAAAAATGCAAACAAATAATAATAATTTATATAAAAAATATATATATATATATATATAAATAATTTAATACCTAACCTAAAATTATAACCTAACCTAATAATTAAATGTTGAAAATAAATAAAATTTAAAATGTTAAATATAACTGGAATAAAATTAATAAAATTAAAATAAAAACTGAATTAAATAATTGCGAACCACTGAATTAAGTATTATGGAGTGCAAGACCACCTATTCCGACCAAGACTTAGTCAGTCTAATAGTGTTAGAGTGTTAGAGACTGATGTTAGTCATGAGTGTCTGATTCCAGTTGATATTCATGGACCTTGCGCGCCACTTACTATCAGGTGGGAAGGTCTCATGTTGCTAGCATAAAAAAAAGAATACACATTTTAAACTGTGTGAAATGCGTTGTTAACCAAAAGGTTCCGTCGCCAAAACAGTTCGAGAACCGCTTTCTTAAGGTATATTTGTATGAGATGGGTGCAATCTCAGGTCTTCTATGGTACAAGTCATTAATATTCAACGAGCTGCCGTCGGACGAGGGCGAAATGAAATTATGAAGTCAGTTTATCTGCCACCACGATGCATCAACAAGTTCTAGCCAAACTTACTCCGATTACATGGACATATACTACACATACACGCTCAAGACAGTATCTCTTCGTGGTCTAGCAATTAAGACCAAAGAATTGACGCGGAAGTAGGTTCGATTTTTAGTTGAGTCTGATTTAATATTATTATTGATATACAAATATTGTTTAATTTAGTATATTATTATTATTTATTAAAAACTTTTTTGCACAAAGTACAAAAGCGGACTTAATGCCCGTAGACATTTTCTGACAGCCAAACCTTAGGGACAATTTAGAACATTTATAGGTGCAATGAAATAAATATTAATAGTAGGATAAATTCAACATAATTATGTATACTTACATAATATACTTTTTATTTATTTATTCGAAGTAAGGTACAAATAACAGCTAACAAACAAAACAATTATTGAATACATAGACAAATAATCCTGTCGGGTTTGCCAGCCTAAAAAAAAATATACACAACATTGAATAATACAAAAAATGGTAATAATATAAAATAAAAGTTAATAGTAAAAAAATATATATAAAAAATGCAATTAAAAGTAAAACCAATAAAAACTAAAAGTAATAACTAATAAGATTATAAAAGT
This sequence comes from Tinea semifulvella, assembly GCA_910589645.1. Taxonomy (NCBI): domain Eukaryota; kingdom Metazoa; phylum Arthropoda; class Insecta; order Lepidoptera; family Tineidae; genus Tinea; species Tinea semifulvella. The sequence continues at coordinate 2,142,054 of OU342612.1, forward strand.
AAACATAATAATAACAAAATAAGATAATAACATGAAACAAAATCACTTTTTCCTTCCTAACCCGTTCCACAATTTATCATGCATACCTACCGACAAACAATTTAGTGAGGTTAATTTTAAATGAGTGTTTTTTCATATTAAATATATCCATCTCAGGATCTGACACATAAAGTTCGTTGCAACTTCGACACATACGCGAGATTGGAGAGTTAAAGGCGACATTGTTTCTGGCATTAGGGACACAGAAAGGGCGAGGGATTCGAACTGGTCTATTGGGGACACTTAGATAGACCGTGCTGGTCAGGCCTTGAGTAAAATAACCGTTGGCTATTCTGTGTAGTGTTGTTAAGTCCGCGATAGTGCGCCGTTCGTACTTTAATATATACTGTAATATCAATATACTAAATACTAATACATACACAAAAATATACATATATACACTAATTAACATTGTTGGGAGCTATTTAGAAAGTGTAGATAGACGAGTTTTTTGAACGAAGATCTGGTAGACGCTTGCCAGGGAGATTGTTCCATAAATTTGTGGCAACAACTGTAAAATTTAATATATACCGCGTAGTTTTCTATGATCTTACGTGAGACTAATGTGTTATTCTATTGATAAAAACAAACAATTTGGATAAGACAAAAAAAAAAATATTCTTCATACAAAATGTTAATTTTGAAATAGCGATGTTTGTTACTATAATATAATATTATAAATGTTTATATAAATCATATATTAGTCTAACGTAAGGACGAAAAGCTATTTAATAGCTAGCTAAGTATATAATAGCTGACGAAAAGGTCTGGAAATAAGTAGGCTGGCAATTATTTATTCATGTTTAATGTATATTAAATAATATCATAGCTGTAAAGATGGCGAGTTAGCTTACATTCTAAATACTTAATAATTATAATTATTGTATGTCAGGTAATTTATATTAATTTTGTGGCGGTAAAAACGATATGTCAATTAAACATAAATTTATAAATTTAAAGGGCCGTGTCATCTTACATTCCAATGTCATTTATGTTAATTTATATTCGTGCCTATAAAAAGGCCGGGTCACCTTACAACCTAAATAAAATTAGATGTCAAATTCTATAATAAAATTTTAAAACCATTACTGATTCTCTGGGCGAAGAAAGAGCCAGCCCTCTTGTCACCGGAGGAGACGACAAGACTGCATGGCACTTGGACTCCATGGGCCCAGAGTTTCTACAGCAAACGGCATAAATATGTAATCTTTTAATATACTTACATATTTGCGCCGCTTGCTGGACTCCGCATTTTCCGCCGCGGCTCCCGCTTTATGCGCTGCCCCCTGAGATGCGACGCGGCGAGGGTGTCGACGCACGTGGCGTCCCACACCAGAGCACGTCCCCGTTCCCAGGGGACCAACGTCATACCATCGGGTCTCTTGCCATCGTCTCGAATAACTCCAACAGGCTCTAGAAGAGCTGGAACCTCGATGGTGGCTAGAGCCCTTTTAATGATATCGTTAAGGGAGCCGTGGCGGGAAAATCTGCCCGCACTTTTGGAACAGGAGAGCCCATGAACTCCAAAACAGTCGACCTCCTTTCCACACGGACATCTATGTAAGACACATAATGGTGCCCCTAACCTAAGACCAACGGCGATACGGAAACTTTCGTCGTCAAGCAGTGTGCCGAGGTTCGCAGAAGGCAGTGCGTGTAACCAGTGGCCGGATTCCTTTTCTACTGAAGCCAGAAGCCGGGCGCGATGTTGATCACTGATTGGATTTTGAGCCAAATGTTTATTGGTGTTTTGTACCAATGGTATATCCTAAAGTTTTTGAAAGTTTGATTCCTTTGTAAATTGTACTCGTATATATGTCTCAGTTCCAAAAGCAGTACATTATAATATGAATACGACGCAGAGTAAACTTCCGTTATAGGCTTTAAGCTTTGGAAGACAAATCGAAGAAATAATTAATTTAGTTTATTAATTTATTATATTTAATCCTCATACGGGACATATCTTAAATCCCGCTTCGAATTTCTTTGTAATACGCACAACTGTGCCCTTCGCTCCTCTTACAACAACCAACTTAAGATTCCTTCTCATTCTTCAACCAGATACACTGATTCCTTTACTGTATCTGCGGCTCGCCCTTGGCCATTAAACGTGCACCGTCTGTCAGCGTCTTTAAACGTTTTAATCTTCAGTTAAACGCCTGTTAATGTATGCTTAGCTATGGCTTAGTGCTAAGTTGGTCTCTCACTGACGCTACATTCAATCTCTTAAACACACAGAAGACTAAAGGCAAAAACCCAAAGACATATATACTAAGCACATACATTTCTTCTACTGTTGCACGACAACAGCTGACATCTGATTCCTTCTGTCACATATTGTTCGAAATTGTAAAACTATGTGATAATGTTATGTGACAATAAATATATTTTTTTATATTATTTTATTTCAAAGAACGTGTTACTAACTCAAAAGTAAAGTATTATCACGACCGTATCTCTTGCAGGGTGGTTAGAAAATGATTCACATTTAGCTTACTTTACTATAAGCTAATCATGACAAGTGGCGAGCTCGGCGATGTCTCTTCAAACTTCCGGGGTGGTCAGGAGCCAGGTCCTCCTTTTTTTTTTGTTAAACACGCGTTCATAATAAGCCAACTTTACTATAAGTGGTAAGCTCTCTAGTGTAACAAACTCGATAAATATCACAAATTAATTAAATTAATTGTTGTGTCTCGACAAGGAATCGAACCCAGTACCTCCGAGTCTAAATACACGGAGTTAACCGTGGCAACACGAATGCAGTCTTGTCATGTAAAACTTTTTAATAAACTAACGGCCGGTTGCAGAAAGTATGATTAAAATAATCTATTATCAACATTTGGATATACGCCACGTGATTGGTATAATTTAGATTGGTTAACTTTTAACCTTATTTTAGCCGCGGCGGAAAATGCGGAATCCAGCAAGCGGCGCAAGTATGTAAGTATATTAAAAGATTACATATTTGTGCCGTTTGCTGTAGAAACTCTGGGCCCATGGAGTCCAAGCCCAAAAAAGTTTTTAAAAGACATAACACCGCGTCTTGTCGTCTGCTCCGGTAACAAGGCTGGCTCTTTCTTCGCTCAGAGAATCAGTATTGCAATTAAGCGGGGAAATGCAGCCAGCGTTCTTGCCACCATTCCACGCGGACGGGACTTATATCCCTATCCTTAGTATTAATATTAATTTTATTTTATATGTGTAAATATTATTTTCGAATAAATGTTAAATTTATTTTTTAGCCAATGATAGAGAAACCTGTCAAAAGAAAATCAGACTTTCTGCAACCGGCCGTTATTCTTGTATTTGTTATTATTAATATATATAGATGCTCAGCGGGTATTATATTAAGCTATGCTGAGGTTACATCATGGATCTTATGGATCTTAATTGAGATCCATGGGTTACATATTTCAGGATTGTTGTACCATAGACATTATTTGCCTTTGGAAGTTTATTATGTTTCTTTTGTTGTTTGTGTTCCCTTCTCAAGATGGATGGTGAATGAGGTGATGGGGAAGGCAAAGGCCTCATACAGCCAAGTCTGACGGACGTAATATATCTTTATTTTGTATAAGTTAATGAGGTTATCATTAAATTCCAGATGTTGCAGAATTTGTGGATTTTCTTGGAGTCACGGCATTATAACCTAAAAACGACAGGTATAATATGGGAGTTCACAGCGCGGGAAAACAAAACAACACCACTTTTGACTAACAATATCCACAGTAAATTGATTTACAAAACTATACCACGGCGAGTGTTCTGAGCAGTTCCATAACTTTATCCCTTCTTCTCTATTCCGCAACCGAACCACACGCACAGACAAAAATATGCATCCACATACCATACCCACTATCCCTACGCGTACTCATAAATTCGCACGCTGAAGATGTGGAATGCTCTCCCAGCCAGTGTGTTTCTCCACTCTTATAACCTGGAGTCCTTCGAGCGAAGTGTGAAAAAGCATCTTGTTAGGCCGGCATAGTGGTAAAGACTGATGTCGGTCGTGGTGACCAGCGTCAGTTGCCCATTCATGGACCTTGCGTACTGCTTTTTATACTAGCACGACATGTGACTCTGCGCCCACCTGATGGTAAGTGGCGCGCAGGGTCCATGAATGTTAGCAACTGGAATCAGACCCTTATATCCGACATCAGTCCCTAACACTATGCCGGCTTGAATAGATGCCTTTTCACACTTCGCTTGAAGGACTCCAGGTTATAAGAGTGGGGAAACACACTGGCTGGGAGAGCATTTCACATCTTTATTGTGCGACAGATGTATGAGTCACCAAATTTATAGGTACGCGAAGGGATAGTGACTACGGTATGTGGGTGCATATTCTGACCTGTGCGTGTGGTTCGGTTGCGGAATGGAGAGGAAGGAATTAGGTTATAGAGCTCTTCAGAGCACTCACCATAGTATAGCCGGTAGAACACGCTCAGAGAAGCTACATCTCGGCGAAGCTGCAGGGATTCGAGAGTTCCAGATATAGTGGCATCGTCCACAATTTGAACAGCTCGCCTTTGTAGGACATTGAGAGCATCTGTGAGATACTTGGTTGAACCATCCCAAAGGTGTGAACAGTCTTATCATCGCTCGGTGTCACATGTCGTGTTGAGTATTAAAAAAAAAAAAACCCTCAATTGACATGTACGCGCATATTGGCGCGAAGAACTCCTTATATATTTTTTATTTTATGTTTTATTTGGCGCGTTGGTCGAGAGCTTTTTATTTTCAATTCATTATTTTTTTCCTAAATGCAATGCGAGTCCTTAGATATAAGTCTACTATGCGAATATTGGAAGTTAGCAACTTAATTTGCATGGTCAAAGTCGAACTTAAATGGCGGACTTCGATGCACCCCTAAGATCTACTCTACTTATTTTATTTATTTATTTTAATAAATAAAGATATTTTGACTTTGACTTTGATTTCGTAGCTGCATACCTAAAGCTCCCGCAGAACGCGGAGGTCTTGCATTGAAGAAGATGCAGTAATTTCAGACTGAAATGCGGTTTTTTAAAGTAAGTAATTATATTTACTATGCCAGCTAGTTAAGTGGCCACATAGACAGTTCTTAATCTTCAGTTAAACGCCTGTCAATGTATGCTTAGCTATGGCTTAGTGCTAAGTTGGTCTCTCACTGACGCTACATTCAATCTCCTAAACTCACAGAAGAGTTTATTGGGCTACTCATTATCACCCTGGTTGTAACCCTTACGAGTACTGTCAAAACTATTAACTGACTTTCTGCAGCGTTATAATATTATTATTCATTGTAACTTTTTTTTTGTTGCTTGAATTACATTCATAAAGTAATATCATCATGGTTCATCATTACAGCCCCTAGAACACAGCGTGCGAGACCTTCACTGCTGGAGATGGGCCTTCCATATAGATATATCTGGAGAATTTTGCCTACACTAGCCACGCTGGCCAGACGGCTTGGCAAGGATATGATGTCAATTTTTATGACAATTTATTAACGATTCCACAAGTTAGTATTAGTGGAACCGGGACCGACACGGCTTAACGTGCTCTACGAGGCACGGAAACGGTGGTGTTGTAAATCTGTGACAAATGTAGGTACGTAAGAAAAGTGTTTTTCTCATTGGTACATGCCGGGTGGGTTTGAACTGACCTTTGTAGGATTTAAAGAACGCATTCTTACAACCGAGCCACCACCGCTTTTGCACAATACGCTTAAATGACTCCAGGTTATGAAACACACTGGCTGGTAGAGCCTTCATTCCACCTTCAGTGTCGGACAGATATAAGAACCTGCAAATTTATATGAATGCGTTGGGATAGTGGCTACGGTTTTGGGATTTATGTATGTACATTGTGGTAATTTTTAATAGGTGGTAGGCAGACTGATAGTGGTAATTTGCCCAGTCTGCCGGGGCGGGGAAGTATCCACCGTTCGTGCCGATAAACCCAGTAAAGTGTATCCACACATTTCGGGATCAGGCTCGAATTGCCGTCATGTCCAGTCAATCCGGCATAGTGTTAGGGACTGATGTCAGTCATGAGTGTCTGATTCCAGTTGCTAACATTCACGGATATCGCTCCCCAATTACCATAAGTATAAAATAAAAAAATAAAAAAAACAGTTCAGTGTGAAAGAGCAACAAAAATCCATTTATTCTTACAAACTTTTGCGTTTATAATATTGGAAGGATAATAGTCCAATTTATATGTCACTATTAGTACGTAAATAGCCTAATTATCTGTAGTCAAATTGACATGTAGACATTTAGAAATAAAACAGACGACTCGGCGCCAGACTCTGGCTATAGATATTTTTGGATTGGAATACCCTATTCTTGATTGGAATACGATCACGAATCAATATTATTACGATTACATTAAATTTTTTTTTTTTTTTTTTTAAATAATAATAATCGTTTATTTCCAATAAAATCCTATGTACATGTTTTTCTATTTCTATTGGAGACCCACACTAGGAAGGCCGGTATTTTGGGGTCCCAATTACACTAAATCTATAATTTACATAACTTCAAATTAAATTAAAAATTAAATATCAAAAAAATATTTTGTTATACTACCGCTACATGTGACTTTGCGCCCACATGATGTTAAGTGGCGTGCAAGGTACATGAATGTTAGCAACTGGAATCAGACACTGACAGACTGACATCAGTCCCTAACACTATGCTTGCTTAACTAGGCATAGCGGCAATTTGAGCCCGATCCCACCATAAGTCCGCCTACCACCTATTTGTTGTTCTCGTTGAAAGTATGTACAATGATGTTAAATGCCATTTTTTACTTTCAACTAGAACTAATATCGTATGCTAACCATGGTGATATTTATCTAAAGAAACACTGCTTGATATGAGACTAACATATATTTTTTTATTAACATTTGGGTATAAAGTACGTGATTGGCTCAAATCTGTCCTCCACAAGCTATACTGCCGTTATCCTAGTTGAGACTGATTATGACTTTATAAGTAAAAAGTAAAGTGTCATCACGACCATTTCCCTTTCGGGGTGATCAGAAACCACGCTTATAAATAAGCCGATTCACATTTAGCCAACTTTACTATAGGCCAATCATGACAATTGGCAAGCTCGTCGTGTCTCCAGCGTATCAAACTCGAGAAATATCACAAATAAATTAAATGTATTTATTTACATTAATAAATATTTTTGTGTCCTGACCAGGAATCGAACCCGGTACCTCCGAGTCTAAATCCACGCACTTAACCGCTAGACCACGGAGGTAGTGTAAGTGACTTTATAATGCCAACTTAATCAGAAAAGAAAAATCCATCCAATTATTTGACCTATTTTTCCTATATTTGTAGTTTGTGAGATATTTTTTTTTATTGGTGGAGAGTTAACCTATTGTATTTTAAAAGCGATTGACGATTTTGTATTTTTCTCGCTCGCACATATGAATAATTTAAAGGTTTTCAAGTGTGAGTGAACATGAGAAATATAGTCTATCAACTCTCTAGGAAATAAAATAATTGGTTTTAGTAAAACACACTCGTTATTATCAGACTGCGTGACGCAAAGATGTTTGTTCCTCCACTGGACAACAAACGCGTGTGCTGATTTTGATGATTCTAACGACAATCAATTCGACTCAATCATGCGAGTGTCCCTGACAATAATCAAAGTTAGACAAACAGACGCCATATTGTAAAAAAATAAAAAATTCGATGAACTATATTAAGGTATCAGCGAATAGGTATTTGAAAATCATGTTGAGTATTTCTTGTATTTTAATAATCCTTTTTTTTTTAAATAATCCTATTTCTTTTGAAATACTTAACAGAGAGATAATCTATTGAAATTAAAGTAGGTACCTAATTTCTGTAGAAAAATAAACAAGAATAATGCCCCCAAGAAACAATACCATCAACATAAAGTACCGTCGCGTACCGTAGTACATTCCAATACTACTCTGAGCATAATTAGATGTTGTATTTTGGGCCCATAGTAGCAGGCAACGAAAGGAACGTAGGAAATTATTTCACAAGACATTATTACAGATTATTATCATTAGACATTATTTGGACCGCCTCCGTGGTCTAGTGGTAACAAACGTTGCCGTGAACTCGGGAGGTCGTGGGTTCGATTCCCACCGGGGGCAAGTTGTACATTGTATAATTTGTCTCGGTCTGTATAATATTTACAAAAAAAAAAGTATAATATGTAGTTTATCAACCATCTAGTTTCCGTAACACAAGCCTCGTAGCTTACCACGGAAACTAGATGGCGCTGTGTGACCTGTCTGGAAATATTTATTTATTATTTATTAATTATGAATCTTATATCTAAAAGCCCAGATATATTCTGAAAACAAGATTTATATTTTTTAAATATTGTTAAAGTACTGTACGCAGGTCTGCACATACACTCTCCTTCATTCTCTACAATCCGTTACCTAAAAGCTCGTTTTCAATTTCTTTGTGACTCGCACGGTCTTTCACTTCGTTCTTCCCATAACAACTTACTTAAAATCCCTCACCACTTTTCCAGCAGATATTCAGACTCCTTTTCAGTATCTGCAGCTCGCCAGTGGAACAGACTACCTTTGGTAATCAGACAAAATATTTAAAGACAAGTTATACAATTCTTTACGCCATAAACAGAATAACTTACCATAACTTTCTACTATGTACTTAGATATGTATTTTTTATTTATGTATATATTTATTTAATATGTAGGATATGTATATTTAGTCCAGTTGTCCCAGAACCTACTAACGATGGGGCAAACGAGTTCTATATTGTGGAGGCTACGACATAAAAATATATTTGTTAAGAATTAGATTTTGTTTTATTTTGGTTTCTACCGCTTGGCTGTACGACTTGTCGCTTTGGCCTCGGCCGAATAAAAAAAGGGACTTTTTGACGTTTTGCAGCGTGGGACGGACCGGCTGATTTTGTTGATTTACTTTATTTGGATTGATTATCCTCGCGCTACGTTAATTTGTGGAGAAACGTAGCGGTATATTGTTGCTGAGCCTTGGTGAGGAGCGTCCATTACCAGGGCATTTGGCTGGAGCTGAGGCTAGGCCCAGTTCGACAATTGCGGTGGTGGAGCTCTCACAGTGACGTTTTGTGGACTGGTGTTGGTGGGGTTCCGGCAGGCCAGTTTGAGCCCACCTAGAGTAGGGCATGCCTGCGGCAGGAGCTGCACCCGTGATCTCCCAGATGACAGAAAAGACAGGTTTATGTTTGTGCATGTCCTAATTTAAGCTAGAGTAGAGTAGTAGTAGATGGTTTATGTAATAAATGGCCTGACCATAGATGGGTTTGTTTTATTTTGTTCTGGCACAAGAAAGCCGTTCCCAAACTCCTTAACAATATTACTTAATAAATTGTCCAAAAAAGCACAATAATTCAAAACTTAAAACCTTTAAGTGCATAACAATATGAATTAATTCTTCCCGACGACGACGACATGAAAATGAAAGCTTTCAATTCGTAGATAAATTCAAGATTTCAACGTCCAAAGCTAGATTGTTGGTCTTACAAATGCTATCTTAAGGCCACCGTCACATCGTATTATTAGTATCTTGAATTCTCTGTTTGTTATACAGTCTATTAAATGAACCTAATTCACCCAAGTATCTTAAAGATAATTTTAGTTTTCTAAGCTCTTTTCATGATAGAATTCTTCGCTCCTCCTTCGACTCCACAATTTCTATACCTTCTCACCACACTTCCTACGTTTCGAACTCATTTGCTGTTGTCGCTGCGAATCTTTGGAATAACTTACCATTCGATATCAGAGAAGCCCCTAATCGTGCAATATTTATAAACGAGGTATACAAACACTTTTTAACTAATTGAATAACTAACCTAAACCTTTCTTTTCAATCTTTTTTTCTCTTATATTAATTTTCTTAATAATATAATATATTTTTTAATAATATTTAAATAAATAAATATTTCCAGACAGGTCACACAGCGCCATCTAATTTCCGTAGTAAGCTACGAGGCTTGTGTTACGGAAACTAGATGGTTGATAAACTACATAATATATATTTTTTTTGTTGTAAATATATACATATTATACATATAAACACCCAGACCGAGACAAATTATACAATGTACAACTTGCCCCCGGTGGGAATCGAACCCACGACCTTCCGAGTTCACGGCAACGTTTGTTACCACTAGACCACGGAGGCGCCAAATAATTATTTTTAATATCAGCATAATAGCAGCAGCATCATCACATTGTTAATTTTATCACACTCTCCTCATCATGTAAGTAGTTTTATTTATGTTATATTAGTATATCTATAGTATGACTTATTTATGTATTAGTATGTAAATTGTATGTATATATTAGTATGTATATATTTATATTATAATTATATTTCACCTAATTTTAAATTGCACCTACCACCTATCCTGTCTAAATGTCCTAAAGGTTTGGCTGTCAGAGAATGCCTAGCGGCATTAAGCCCGCATTTGTACATAGTGCAATAAAGTTTTAAAATATATAAATAAAATAAATAAATTGTTTGCAGTTTTCTCATTGCAAAGGTTTTATTTAATATTGTTATCAATATATTTTCACTTCATTCTTTACATAATAATAACTCCCCACTCTTCCAGCTTCTACTAATAATTCTGAGTAAGGAGTGGCTTTGTCTTTTTGTGACGCGTCAAGGTTTTCCCTCTGCTGGAGCAATCGAAGGCCGCGAACCAGCATCCTGTTTTTCCCATAACTGCTAAACCGCCATACCAGCAAAGCTTAATTAAAAATTTGGAAACATTACTGGATTGTGTAACTTCTATAATTTTCAAGATTATGTTTTAAGATCTGTATGTTTCCTGAATAAAGAAAATCCTTAAATTTGTACAAATTTGTCGCACATTTACATGTTCTCTTTCGGTGGTGTGTTCAAGCTTGTTTCTGTCTAGATTTTAAGCCTTATCTGTGACGGCGTCCAAAGTCTTTCAAACGCTGTCATAGAGTTGCACATTTACATGTTCTCATTCGGTGTGCCCAAGCTTTTTTCTGTCTAGATTCAAGCTCTATCTGTGACGGCGTCCTAAGTCTTTCAAACGCTATCTTCACGTGACATTTTAATGGATTGCTCTCAAAAATTCACCAGCTAACAGAAAATCAACACTCAAAAATCCCCCTTTCAGCTAACATAACAAGATTCAAACTTAAAACTGTATATCTTCCAATATTTTTCTCACATATGCCACACAAGTAGTTGAGTAATGCTAGTTTTTGTATGGGATTTTGACGGTTATACCTTTGGATTTAGGGGATAGAATGGTGTAGCTGATTTAAGCTTTGTGCTTAGGCAGCTTGTCATCAAAATCTAACACGGTACCGGATTTACGTGTTGATTAAAAACATTTAAATAACAATTGTTCATCTTGTATGACCAATATTAGCAACATCATAGCCCCTGGAATAGAGCCCTAGGCCTCCACTGCTGAAGATCGCCCGGAAGACTTTAATCAAGGCCTATTATGGACTATTATTTGGCCTACACTCGCCACACATTTGCTCAGAAAACGTTTCGGTGCTCGAAGAGCTCAAACTTGCCAAGGGACAGAGACTTTCTGACGTCTGATTTACCCAAATTCTGCAAGTTTTTAGCCACATTGCTAGAAGAGGTGCAGACAATCTGGAAAACTCTTAGTAACGGGAAAGGTAGACGGTAAAAGAACAAGAGGAAGAAGCCCCAAACGTTGGTCTAGTCAGTTGACTGACCACCTAAACATCCCAGTACACCAAGACATCCACAGGGCCGAGGACCACAGCCACTGAAGGCTAGTGGATGGACTGCGACGGAGTCACGATCCCCAACAGTGGGGTACCAACTAAGGAGGAGGATTATCGCATTCTGCGTTCGCGATGCCACTTTCAACGTCGTCAGTGGCGGCGGCGCAACGAAAAAAAACTAAATGGACGTAGAAGTAGTTATATAAGTTATTATATGTATAAGTAGTGGGATCGCTCGTCAATAGCACCTTAAATCGCGAAATCAGCTATCGTTATGAAATGTCGAGACTGCTGCCCCTGGAATGGTTCCGCTAATTATCTTACAAATGTTTTTAAAAGTAATCTATTGTCATATTTTTTTTATTTCCACCTAATATAACAGAATAAAAACATTTTAAAGCTTTAGGCTATAAAAATCACTATTCTAAAACATTGAATTTTTGGAGGAGACATCGCTTACTCTTTGTTATCGGACAAGTTAGCGGTCCAGTCACAAATCTTCTCATACATCAGTTTGCACACACATTTTCTTTAAATATGGCGTTTACTGCGGAACATTTAGAAGCATTGCTATTTATAATTTAAATACGTAAATAAAATAAATAAAAATTAAACATAAATAATATTTTAAAACTAATAAAAAATAAACATACGAGTACATAGACAACTATAATATTTATTTTTTAATTTAATAAAGAGCAAATATTTTTATATTATAATCTAGAATAAAAGAAAAGAATTGAGTAGTTTTTATTTTAAGTATTCAATAATAAAAACTTAAGTTACGGTGCATAGAAGTTTTCTTAAAAATATCGCAACTCATATTGAGCCTAATCAAGTAGATAGCGAAGAGCCGACGCTTGCCCGAACGTTGACTAAGTAATTCTTTCTCTCCCTATTTCGGCTGTGAGCGAGATCAATTGCTTATTCAACATGCAGTAGTGTGTTATTTTTCGGATAAAGTTTTTATCTTTAATTATTATTTTTTTTATTTCAAAAAGGGGTTCTACCAATGACACCTGAAGCCTAAAAAAATATTTGCTCTTTCTGCAATTACACGTAGTATATATATATATATATGTTTAATTTTTATTTTATTTCTCTATTTGTATCGTACATAATTTTAAATGTCCCAAAGGTTAACGGGAAGAGAGTCTCTTGCGGCATTACGTTCGCCTTTTGTCTAGATTTACAATAAAGTTTTAAAATAAAAAATGAGCGCGCCAGGAAGGCTGAGTTCGGGAGGACTGGCGACACCTTGTTAAGCGTGCCACTGACACTCAAGTGTCGACAACGACCACTCTGCCAAGAAGCTTAGCTTAAGGCTTAGCCACAAAGAATAATTAGATTTGCTATAGATGCGTTAATGGACCATAACTCTTCCGACTACAAAATTTATTCGCGATGTCTTTTCGAAGTCAATGTTTTATCCGGAACATTTTCGCTAGTCTTTGGCAGCAGATGGTGCCATATCGTATCCCACACTCGTGGATCACCCGCACCGGATGTGAGCGGGATTTATACCTGCCTCTAACAGTACGCTTCCGAGTTCAGCGACTAATACTATACTTGTAGACATTGCATGGAATCTATTTAACAAGGTTTGTTACATTTGGTTATATACTGAACAAGACATTTATTTATTTCCATGAAAATGTACATTGCAGATTAAACATGTAAAGAAAGTTTATTTCTTTGATTTAAATTGAGTCGCGTTCGCATTGTTGGAATTTTGAACGCGGTCGAGTGTCGGTGACAGAACTGACAGAGAGACGTCAAGTTAGGAGTGCGTTATTATCTACTCGTATTAAAGTTAAACTAATAAATCTTTAGATTAAAGAAGGCATTGACATAATAAGGAATAAACTTTAAATGTCGTTTCTTTGTTTACAGGTGAGTCTTTTTAAATAGTAGTGTAATTTGGTTTCTAATGATAAATACTTGTAATTGATAAAAGAAAACTTTGTTTACAGAGCAACACAACGTGGTTTCATTCTCTTGTCAATCCTTTTTAATGAGAAAACTTTATAAGTATTATATACATCTAAACAATAAGTGACTAGATGTGCGAATTAATATGGCTCCAAGTACTTTAGGTCAATGTTTTTACTTTCCAAATCCGTTGATGCGAACACATCAAAATTCTCATCGGACTGCACGATTTTGTTCAATAAAACGATTGCACGGGGAACGGGGGCACTCTGGAGTAGATGTGTACGAGCACTCTCCTCAGCAAATAGTCGATGGCCGCGCGCGCGCAGGTACTTGTTAGGTACAAACAATGAAATTAATTTTAATATAGAAGGTAGATATATTTTACCTCTAAGAATATTTAATATATATAAGACTAATGCTTTATTGCGTCTAACTTCTAAGGATTTGATCTCTAACGACTGACATTAGTTCGTAATACTATGCCAGCTTGATAAGATGCTCTTTGACAATTTACTTGAAGGACAGCAAAGTCACTTTTAGCTGTATACTATCTCCTCGTTCCGAATCATGCTCAGAGCGCTTAGAATGAATATGATACTGACAGTCGTTCCGAATCAAATATCTCGATTTGGATACTCAGAGCGTGATTTCAATTCGGAACGGCCTAAATCACATTTTTATTCATAACATAATAGTTTTTTTTTATGTTTAGAAGATAAATTGTGGATTCCATAACTTTGAGTATGAATACTAACAAACACAGATCTCTCGGTTTATTCATCTTTATATGTGTAACGTTTACTCTTATTAATTTATTTTGGTCTTCTAATATAACTTGCCGTGTTGCAGACATTTTTTTTTTTACTTCCTACTTAAATATTAATTAGTAGAATACACAAACAGTATAAACGAATTACAATATAAATTATTTAAATAAAAACTAATATTAAATAAACTTAAAAATGGCGCGCGACATAATGACAAAAATACTGACAGCGCTCGGAGCGATCTACTTCGATATCGTGAGCAGTCTAAGCGCGAGGAATGGTGTCATATGTGACGTCACATAGTTTTGGCAAAACAGTTTATGCACGTCTCGAAACACCTTTAAGCGTGCTTAGGTTACTATTATCGTGTCTCGGAATGAGGTGTATACGAATAGCGTTTAACAGTCAGTCACTATTGTATAGTGCATATCATAGTAAAAATTAACCGGATTTCTGTAGATATTGTGTAAAGCAGCTTGACTGGGTTTTCGTATAACGATGAATAAATTTTCAGTCCTGTGTATAGCTATAAAAGGAATGTATAAGTAAAAATAAATGCGACTATTTTTTGTCGCACGATGTCGCTTACATCGGAAATCCGCGTTAACATATTCCAAACGATTTCAGGGCAATACCACCTTATTAATCTTTATTTAAGACCGGGAATTTGCGCGTTCGTTTCTGTCCAGATAAGTTTGAAATGTGTGTAAGGATTTTCCATTTTAGAATGTTTTTGAGGATTCAGAATTTTGGGAAAATCAAAAATATTTTGAGAAAAAATAACATCTTCATTACAGCCCCTAGAACACAGAGTCCTAGACCTCCACTAGTTCAGTTGTGCCATGTAGATTATATAGAAGAAGCCTGACATGACTGGTTAGCGAGTGGTCGGGACACTATATTTTTTTTTATTTTTTTTTTTGAAGTATTTTGTAAGTAGGCATAGGACAATAAATATAATGTATTCTGCGCTTTTACATGTCAAAAAAATCAATCAATATAACGAAAAGCTTATTTTCTGGGAAATAGCTTGTATTTGGAGCAGCACATTACAACCCAAATATACATAATTGTAATCTTAAAATTATAGCTGCTGTAATGAGGCATTGTCATACTACAAGCTAAGACGAAAACAATTATGAGGATGTTACTAAGATTATAGCTGCTGTAAAGTGGCATTGTGAGCATTTAATTTATTTGTGATATTTTTTTTTAATTTGGTACGCTACACTGCCTCCGTGGTCTAGCGATTAAGTCCGTGAATTTAGACTCGTAGGTACTAGTGATTCCTGGTCGGGACACAAAAATATTGATTAATGTAAAATTTAATTAATATTTAATTTATTTGTGATATTTCTCGAGTTTGGTACGCTGGAGACATCGACGAGCTTGCCACTTGTCATGATTGGCCTATACTAAAGTTGGCTAAATGTGAATCCGCATATTCATAAGCATGGTTTCTGACCGTCCCGAACAGTCGTAGAGATCGACGAGCTTGCCACTTGTCATGATAACTGCCTACCCCGCAGAGGATCTAGCTTGAAGATATGTATGTATGTATTTAAAATAAAAAATATTACTGAGTCTTAATCCAAGGACTTAACCGCTAGACCATGGAGGCAGCTGTAAATTGTATCCAAAAAAATCCAGTTTGATGCGGTGCCAAGGATCGAGATGGGCTAAGTATCCAGTAGAACTCTAGAGGATGTAATGAACAGATAGCATGTCCCTTTATTCGGTTATATCCTAAAAGATTTACCTAATCTTGTAGTCAAAAAACCTAGCGTAACTAGGTAAGTATTGCGCACGTACGTACGTAAGTAACGATTGTACAAACATAGTCGGTAAACCGCGGGAAAACTAGAGGCATGCACGTGACCGGAATACCGGCGCAAATTGTTTCTTACTAACTTATTTTGGCATTCAATTGCTATTTGAATTTGTTCCAATGTCCTTGCCTTGTAGTGTAGTATTAGGTAAGGCAATGGTGCGTCTGGAAAATTTGAGTCTGGAAAAAGCAACCGGATGACTCTTGGTATTTCAGTTCCTGAGGCAATTTGGAAACTTTTTTGTATAGTACCTCATAACCCCAAAATGGATGGAATCAGAGAAAAAAGTAAATAAATAAATCCGCTTGAATTATAAACTAAAAAGAAATAAATAACCACTAAAAAGAAATAAACAAGTCCAAGGGTTCCGTAGTCAAAAACTTTGATAACCGCTTCACTACAGCATTGTTTTTTTTATATTGTATTACATTAACAGTCGTGAACCAATGTTTAAAAGATTTCAGCCGCCTCTCGGTTTTTAAATGATAAATAATCATCATCATTACAGCCCCTAGAACAGAGCGTCCCAGACCTCCACTGCTGGAGATGGGCCTTCCAGAACATATATCTGGAGAATTTAATTCTGAAGAAACCGGGACCGACGGCTTAACGTGCTCTCCGAGGCACGGGAACGGTGGTTTTGTAAATCTATGACAAATGTACGTAAGAAAAGTGTATTTCTCATTGGTCATGTACCGGAGGGGTTTGAACCGACTTTTGTAGGATTTAAGGAACGCGTTCTTACAACCGAGCCACCACCGCGCAATCGAAAAAATAATAATAACTTTTTATTTCGATACAAAAACCATTTTTTTTAAAGAAGGAGTACGATAAATCATAAATGAACTAAACCGTAAATGAACTTTAGTCGATGTTTGGCAAATATTTTATTTTGTTTTTTTTTATGTATTTTTATATTTTATAATTGTAATATTTTCACTGTAAATTTTATTTGATATGGGTATGTACCTGAAATAAAACTTCATTTATTTATTATAAATGATACCCCAGCCTGAAGGGCCACCGCGGGAGGTTGCATGACCGACTCACCTACACGACTAAAACCCTATAAACCGTCTCTATCTCACTGTTGGCCCTGCGTGCCTTTACAGCTAAGTCTGAGTCGTGGCTACATATCGTGTTAGTAACAATAATAGCTCGAAGAAAACTGTTAGTAATTAATCTAAAATGTACATACTAATTTATTTATCCATACATTTTGGAGTATGAAGCAGTGTTCATGTATATTTTATAAAATTATATAGTGTCCATTATGCAGTTTCTAAATGAGGCCATACGATGTTGGATCACCGCGTCTAATACCAGCAGACGTGCCTCGGCAAACATGCTGGATGCACTACACCACCTGGGGAGCCGAAACAGAATTCTGAAGCCAGCATTGTATTGCACCTTCAGTCTTCTGTACGACTCTTTTGTGTAGTTGCACCACAACTGCGGTGTGTACAGAGACCGACAGTAAGTGTTAAATAGGGATATTTTAACAGCACGGGAACACTTGAAGAACCTCCTCGCGATCATGTTAGCACGGACAGCAACCAAACGTCTCTCTCTCTCAACATCCATATCTCTCAACATAAAGCCACTATGCCATTTTTTACGCAGTCGGGTTTTTTATTTTTAAATTAACTTTCTCCAACTGCAAATAATTAATCTTTATTTATTTATTAAATGATAAACCTTACAGCTATATTCCTAGATCATTTATAAAAACAAATTAAAATTGCATCAGCCAACATAGTTTTCTTAGTTTTAAGTTTAGGTTAATTTTACTTCAGGTTTCGTGTTGTTATTGCAGCGAGCACCACCTAATTACATATGTAATTTTACCTATCGGTGGCAACTTGTCAATAGCCATACCCTACCCATATGTACTGTATATATATTTTATGTATCTAGCTGCAAGTTGTCCTTAAACATCAAATAAAAAAAAATAGGTTCCACTATTTACTACTAGTCGGATATAAAAAAGGGCTTACAGCGCCAAGGCATAAGAATACCGATCACGAGGAGGGAACTCGTTTGACAGCTGGAAGAAATCTTCTAGAAGCAGTTGATAAAATAAAAAAAAGATTACGGGTGTTAATCTGGCCATAATCGCTGGACCACGAAGACAGGAAACACCCTACAGAGATAATTCACTGAAGAATTTCCTTTCTATAATGCTTTACGGAAATTTGGCTTCCTAAATTATCTTACCACCGCTTAAGGAGACCTCACTGAAAAGTTTAAGCCAAAAACGGCGGCTTCCTTTGTTGTCGACTTTGAAAATAATTTATTAGCACAATCTTGTTTTGTATGGTAATTAAATATGTTGATCTATAAATCTATAGGTACAAGTTCAATTATTCTATTGTTAACAAATATTGTATAATATACCAGCTGACCCGGCGAACTTCGTACCGCCTGACAGTCAATTAATGTACCCTCGGTCGGTATGCCCCATAAATCAGCGCTGATGCACACCACCTATCGGACAACATTTTATTGTGTAATTATTTATTATATTTTTTATTTTAATTTAAAATTCTATTATTATTAAATATTATTATCTTTATATAGAATTATCACTTTATAAAATTTTATTTTTTTATATAATTATTTTTAACACTGAACTTAATCTAATTTATATTAAAATTGTTACTATTACTTTGAATGCTGTAATCTCCTATAATTAAGGTGGCACTTAGCCCCATATTATTGTTATTATGTAGTAATGAATTGGTGTATATCTTGTTGGAGAATATAATATAAATAAATAAACAACAGTAGTACTGTCTTCTCCGATGTTCACACAACATATTCCCAAAGTTTCATCCCGATTGGTCAAGTAGTTTTAAAATGCATAGGGAACATACACACAGACATTCATTTATATATATATATATATAGATTTACATTTAATATTTTATAACAAATGTACTATACATAATTGCCTCAGGAACTCAAATACAAAGAGTCATACAGTTGCTTTTTTCAGACTGAAATTACGCATCATTGCTGGCATCAGAACAGAATTGTTTGAACTTATAATTTTATTTAAATGTACAATTATTTTTAAAAATTAAATAAACCAAAAACTAAAACTTTAAAACATATAAATTACTATAAATAAAACAACCAAATAATAATTAATAATACAACTAAAAACTAAAACTAAAATAAAATATTATTAATAAATAAATTGCCTCAAATCGCTGCCAATAGGCAAATACTTTTATGTACTTATATATATTTTTAAACAATAGAATTATCTATACAAAAAAATTAACATATTGCCTCAGGTACTCAAATACCAAGAGTCATCGGGTTGCTTTTTCCAGACTGAATCTATGAGACATTATTTATTGTGTTTAAGTAGTCAGCCAATAACAAATTTTATTAAATTCTTATTAGGTCGGTACTTATTATTGTATATATTACATACGATACTATCAGCTAGTGTAATAATATATAAGATGTATCTCCAGCCTCGACTATAGCTTATTATTATTTAAATTGATAATTATAATTGTATTAAAAAAATATATATATAATAATCTATAGGATAAATTATTAAAACAATCTGTTCACTCTTAATTTAATTAACCTAGCTATATTTTCATATTCAATGATCTCGATATTACGTAGATGCAGCATTAGCATGAAAAACGGTTCCCACAATAAAAACGTATGTATTAAGACAATATTCGTCTAAAAGTATTGTATGAAAGTAATTATATTGTTAATTATATATAATTTCTCTATAGCGTAGACAATGACTGTTAAGAGAAAAATCAGGAATTTAATAATTATATTAAAGACCAGCATGGTGGCTCGGTTGTAAGAACGCGTTCCTTAAATCCTACAAAGGTCGGTTCAAACCTTCCCGACATGTACCAATAAGAAATACACTTTTCTTACTAAGATTTGTCATAGTTTTACAACACCACTGTTATGGTTTATTAATTGTCATAAAAAATTGACATCATATCCTCGCCAAGCCGCCTGGCCAGCGTGGCGAGTGTAGGCCAAATTATCGAGATATATGTTCTGGACAGCCCATCTCCAGCAGTGGAGGTCTAGGACGCTGTGTTTTAGGGGATGTAATGATGATGTAATAATAATTGCCGGTTTCACTAGTACCAACTTGTGGAATCGTTAATAAATTGTCATTGCCAACCCTCTAACCAGCGTCGCAAGTGTAGGCCAAATACCCCAGATATATGTGGCCTCATCAGTTGAGGTGTAGGAAGCTGTGTTCTAGATGCTGTGATGATGATGATAATAAAGTCCTAATTATCAGTATAAAAGCCCGCTAGGTAAACGCCGAGAGAACTAGTTTTAACTGAATTGCCGCTCTGCTTGTATACTTCAAGATTGACTGGTTACGACGTTTTTTTCATTGTATATGTATACTTCTTAATCTTTCATGTCAAATAGAAATCAATAACCAAGACGATTAACAACAACAAAAAATATGTGCCCGTTTTATAATGGGGCAGAACGTTAGGAACCAAATTTGGTTTCCACGCAATTTGAGCGTTTTTTTTTTTAGTAAAACTTAAACTCCTCTAAAGAGAAGTGTGAGAAAGCTTCCGTTAGTGTAGTTAATTGTGATCAATGCGGTATCCATGAAAGTTAGATCATTGTTTATTATAGCAAAAAATATGAAACCTAAAAAACAACAACGGCAAAATAATCCAAAAACATCGTAAAATATTTGGGTAAAATTTACCGCCGAAAAAAAGGAGAAATTAATTCATTTCGTCTCAGTTTGATTAATTTCCCGTCGCGTTAGAGAAAACAAAAGAAAAAAGGAAGCAAGTAATCAAGTATGAAGTATTGTTTCGCTAAGAAATGGTCCACAAAAGAGATTAAATGTTCTGCCTTGAATAGAACCTGTTATGTTTACATTGATTTATTTAGGAAATTAACTTAAAACAAATAACGGTGTAGAGAATCTGTCGATCGTCTCGGACACTATGTCTTGTGCTAGAAGTGCTGGCCGCATTCCTTGTCATGCGGCTCCCAACAATATCATCCAAAGAGATTTTTTTACACTATTGTTTTTATTTCGTAAAAGACCTATGTCTCCTACACTAAGGTTGTCCCGGTCATATTGGAACAGCTAGTTGACACTGGGTAATGAAAGCGGTCTTGCTGCAGCGTTCAGTAGAGTCGGTAACGAGTCCAATCGCCACGCCTTTTGTCTCTATTTTTTAATAAGTTGAGAGCAACGCAGAGTGGACAGATCGTGCGGGCTACACAAGTAACTGACTATATTTTTTTGCTTTGGTCATTGCTGGAGTACCCGCGATCCTATAATTCTTTGGGATTGCTCAAAGTGATAGGGAAAGACCTTACGGCATGACCATTGGGTCGTGGAAACTTTGCAGGTCTCTGGTGTGGGATTTGACATGTGTAGACACATAAGCCCCATTGCACATCCAGGCGACATCGTCAAGCGCGGAAAGTGGGGCGGTTTCTGCTGAGAACCTCAAGCTGCGCAACCTAGTCACAGGTTACGAATTTGTGCCGTTTGGGGTCGAGACCATGGGCTCATGGGGTTATCAGCCAAGCGTCTGGCCAAGGAGTTGCTAAAGCTTCTGACAGAATGGTCTTAGACAGGAAGGCTGGCAATTATTTCTGCCAACGTATTAGCCTCGCTATACAGAGGGGAAATGTTGGCAGTCTCCTTGGGACTTCTCGGATGGGACGTCTCTAGAGGACATTTTTTATTTCCAGTTTAGTTTATATTTAATTATGTTTTATTGTTTAAGTAGCTTTTAACTAATATTCATTCATTTAACTCCCTCCGTGGTCTAGCGGTTAAGTCCGTGGACTTAGACTCGGAGGTACCGGATTCAATTCCTGGTCGGGACACAAAAATATTTATTAATGTAAATAAATACATTTAATTAATATTTAATTAATTTGTGATATATCTCGAGTTTGGTACGCTGGAGACATCGACGAGCTTGCCACTTGTCAAGATTGGCCCATAGTAAAGTTGGCTAAATGTGAATCCGCTTATTTATAAGCGTGGTTTCTGACCACCAAGAAAGGGAAACGGTCGTGATGATACTTTGCTTTACTGTACCTTCATTCGTTATTGCCACTAGAACAGCGTCCTAGACCTCCACTGTTGAAGATGGGCCTTCCAGAACGCATATCTGGTAACATATTCTTTGGCCTAAACTCGCCACGCTGACCAGACTGGTTGGCGTATGTAAATTTTTAATGACAATTAATTAACGATATAAGTGAAACCGGGACCGACGGCTTAACGTGCTCTCTCTACACGGGAACGGTGGTGTAATAAATTACAAATGTATGTAAGAAAAGTGTTTTTCTCATTGGTACATGCCGGAGGTGTTTGAACCGCCCTTTGTAAGATTTAAGGAAAGCGATCTTACAACCAACTTACCACCGCGCCAACATTATATTAATATTCAATGTATATACTTTGAATAAACTGCTTACAGTATCAAAAAACGTGTACAAAATAGTAATATTTATTTTGCCAGATGTTTGGTCTTGAATTAAACCGGTTAACAATAATTACATCAATTCATTCCCCAGAATATATCCTCAGGTTACCTCTTAGTTGTTAGCCTTCCTACGTAAGCGTTTTGCAACGACAAATTAGACAAGATAATGTCGCATTTAGTTGCGTATAATAAGTTTCATACAAGTAATACAACACACCAACTTTAGTAAAATATCTTCAACACTAAAGTTGCGTTACCGAAACTTGTTATGCAATACTAGTTAGGGTGAGACAAATTTAATTAATAATTTAAGCAAAGGAACTATTTAAGTAAAGCCTAACAGACCCATCTGTCATAATATTCAATACTACAATACTAAATGTTTTTGTTTTGTAAATTAATTTATATATTATATTATTGGAAAAATAAATGACATGTCAATCATATTAAGGTTATGTCAAAAAATAGGTAGTAATAATTATTTATTTTTTCTATTTCAATTCATCACTAAGAAATGCCTTAATTGAATTAGTACCAATAGCTTAAATAACTTTTTTTTTAAATCCCTTAAATTTAATGCTTTCAAATCAGATGGTAAATGGTTAAATATTTCAATGGGTTGTATCAGGCAAAGCTTTTTGTAGATGTCACTAGCGGCAATGGTACCTTGTTTTACACCTATATCGCACATTTTTTTTATGTTTTTGTTGTTTTTTATTTTTATAACAGAAAAGTGTATTAAAAATTAATGTCATGTATCTTAAAAGACGAATTAAGAAAGCGCACACCGACTTAACAAGAAAAAGGTTTTATTAATAGAACGGCAATTTTGAGATCACAATATCTTTTATTTCACTTAGAAATCTCGGTTTGTACACTTATAAGCTGCTCACTTCGGCATAATATCCAGAAAATAATAAAAGAAAAGAAATAAAAATACAAGTTTTCTATATAGTTATATTAGGTACCATCTATCATGCGCCATCTATCGTGATAAAAAGTTAGTGATACACCCCATACAGTAACAATTTTTCCAGTAAATCTCCAAGCGTTGAGATGGGGTACATAGTTTGTAATGTATCTTTGGCCTTGGTAACCCGGTATTAATAGTGTTATATTGTGTGATAAAAAACTTGTTCGTTATCCTTTTTGAGTCGCAATCTTTCGCTCACGTAGGAAGCAATGTCGAAGATAAATGTAAACAATCAGTCCATTTACAAGATTGTCTCCACAAACTGTATCTCACCGTTTTACCAAATTTCTTCGCAAATATTTCTTAGTCGAGTTATTGTTTTGTTTTTGCAAATAAAGTAGGTATTTTCGAAGGTAAAATATTTGATGCTTAGATGTAATGACCTATTTATTTGACTGTCTAACACGATGATTAAAATAATCTATGTTTAAAATATTATTTATCATCAACACTTCAGGAGACTGAGGGCTGGACAATATTTGGGACAAAGGATAAGCATTGCCTTTTAACGCGGTAATGCTGCCAGTCTGCTTGGCACCTTGGTTATTGGTAGTGATTTGCGCTGTTTTTTTATTTTTATATATAACTAGCTGACCCGGCGAACTTCAGCGAACATTCAATAAATGTCAGTATTAATAATAATAATACTCACACAAAACAATTGTCTAAACAAATCACATACAATTTCGCAACGTAAAAGTGAGACTAATCAAATCAAAAAAAGAGAAAATTTCATTAATACATTAGGTTGTCATTTATTCTATATTATATAAAAAAACTAAATATAAATTTCTGAACGCACGCATAAATATTGACAACCAACATTGTTTGGAAGGTACGAAAACCACGAACATTTTGTATAGGAAAATGTTTTTTCTTTTATTTAACTTTTTCGTCAATTTTCCAATATTATTAATAGTTATTTTGTTATTCGGGACGTAGACAAATCCAACAAATCGAAAACCATGGAAATCGGTCCAGCCGTTCTCAAGTTATAAGTGTTCTAACAACCCCGGCTTTGTTTGATTTACTTATTATTCAATCTAATATGTCAGAAACCTTCCCCGATGTTCACACAACATATTCCCAAAGTTTCATCCCGATCGGTCAAGTAGTTTTGCAATGCATAGGGAACACACACACAGACCTTTATACATATAGATAGATAGATAATAGTTTGTTTTGTTGATGATTGTGTGTGACTCGAGGATTGTTGTTAGAGTTCAGGTTTTCATGCTGTGGGGTGGTCGTCTCTTCCTGCGAAATGCCCTTCTCTGCAGTGGTGGCATGTATGTGGTCCGCACCTTAAAGGCCTGGTTGAGCGGGGAATGGCTAGCACATGCCTGAACCTCTGCTTAACACGTTCAATTTGATGTTTTTAAATTATCAGAGGTTTAGCGTTCTGTTGGATTTCGGGTTGACACGGGCAAGAAGCTGATCTTCTGCTAACAGCTCACTCTAAGAACCACTTTGCTGTTTCACTAGCACGAGTAGAATTATTTAAAATAATTTAAATAATAACGTGTCACAAATGCCAGTAATTGGTTTACGTAAATGAAAATATTTTTCTTTGACTTTAGGAATGTTGGCGTCGACAAGTAACTACTTACTCGACTTAGTGAAATGACAAAACGGCTTATTGTTATTGGGCCACACCACAGAGGGTGAAGTACAGCAGCTTGGGAATTTATCCTGACAAGGATGTACGAACGATTTAGAGAATCTATTAAAAAATGGATGTGGGTAAAGAAATGGCGTGTATTTGTCACAACATTTAAAAAAAATATTTTCCGAACAGTTTATAACTAGGACATGAAATTACAGTATTAAAGATTATTGAATTTAAAGCCAAAAAGATTTTATATTATTTATACAGTTATTTTTTTCCAAAAGAGTGGGTAAAATACATAAATAATAAAATAACAATATTTATAAATAACTTTATACAAGTAGCATATAATTAATATAATATAAGGAAAAAAAGATTCAACGTGGCAATGTTGCCAGTATCCTTGGCACTTTGCCCATAGGCAGCGATTTAGAGCATTTTTTTTATTTATAATATTTTTTATATTGTTTTGTCTTTATTTTAGTTTTTAGTTGTATTTTTACTTATTAACTAGGTTTATTTTTATCAATAGTAAATTATGTTTTAAAATGTAAGTTTTTAGTTTAATTAATAATTTAGTTTTTTTTTTAATCATTGTACTTCCTTCGAATAAACAGTCAATAAACAATATAAGTGTGAAATTTTAATTATAATTATTATTATTATTTTGTTTATTATGTATTAACTTTAGTATTTATATATCGTTAAAAACTAAAACAAATACCTAATTCAAATGTAAGTCACGTCCGCGCGGCATGGTGGCAAGAACGCTGACCGCATTTCCTCGCTGAATCGCTATGCTGATTCTCTGAGCGAGGAAAAAACCAGCCCTCAGCACCAGAGCAGACAATTAGACGAGGGGTGATGTTTTACGGGCCTAGTCTCTACAGCAAACGGCACAAACACATAGTCTTTGATTATAGACACGAATTAGTGACCGCTTGTCAGACTCTTTGCTTTCAGCTGCGGCTCCCGCTGTTAGCGCTGTTCCCCTGACGTGTGACAAAGCCAAGCTGTATGTTATTATTATTATTTGACGACAGTAGGTAATGAATTAACAACTCACTTGCTAACATAGACCATTCATTCGATTCAATACAGCTGACATTGATTTGACAAGATCAAGAAAGTCCAGAAGCTGCTATTTACGAATGTATATTATCTTTTATAGTTCATAAAATATACATCATATCAATATTATTACTATTTGTTATAAATTTAAATATATTTATTTTAAATATAAAAAAAAAATTAATTGTAATTATATTTAATTTCAGAGCCAAGCCAATTTTTTTTTTTTTTTTCGTCAGGAAATCCCTACGGATACCAATCCCCGCTGTGGAGGCAGCAGGGAAAGGTTATGTCGGACTCGCACCGACTAAAACCTGACGGCGTTCCTCCACGGCGCCTTAGTGGCGGCTTCGCGGGAGTCCGTTAGGAAACGTCCGCTAACCGCCGGCGCTGTCCGCCTAGGCAGACCCTCCAGTGAGCAGGAGGAGATGGAACACGGGAACACCACGTGCGCCATCTCTCGCCCTCGTGAGTAGGTCACACTCCATGACCTGACTCGGGCGTGCGTGCACTCGCTAACCGTAAAGAAGTTTACGGCGAGGAGTGCACGACTTGCCTCCCTAGAGTGGTCTCGACGCGGCCGGCTGTGAGCACGTAACCGCGGAGACCACCTCTCCTTCGCGACTTCAGGAGTCGCGAGTCGACCTCCGACCACCACCACCCGTCTGGTGGGCTGGGTCAGAGGCCGACTCCGTCGTCACCTCCGACCGCCTGCCCCCACGCCCGCATTACCGGTTACGTTGGGCGCGGTCGTCGGCCCCTCCACTCCCTGACGGCCAGGTCCCAGTAGCCATTTCAGGGTCCCCCATCCATCCGACAATGGCGGGGTGAGGGTTCCATCGTCGTTCCGTCTTACTGGTTAGCTGGGGCAGGCCGACGGTGTCCCTATCTCCCCCGATTTTCATCTCCCAGTGACTGTGTCGGGGCCCCCTAGCACGAACGAAACACCAGGGGATCTCCTCCTTACTCCTCCACCAGAACCGCCGGTCTAGGCTGGGACCCAGCCGACGGTGCTTCCAGCTTCCCGACAGCCAAACCCAGTGACTGCCGGGCCCCCCGGCCAAACGCAGAGCCATTATACGAATGGCGCAGGGGATCTCCTCCTATCTCCTCCACCAGAACCGCCGGTCTGGGCTGGGAACCAGCCGACGGTGCTTCCAGCTTCCCGACAGCCAAACCCAGTGACTGCCGGGCCCCCCGGCCAAACGCAGAGCCATTATACGAATGGCACAGGGGATCTCCTCCTTCTCCTCCTCCTCCTCGCCTCCTCAGTCCCTCGACCCAGTCCAAATCAAGGTCGGGGGACCGAGGTCCCTCCTCCTGTGAGGGCGCTCCTCCGCCCATAATCCACTCTAGGCATCGGAGCGAGGCTCTACGCACAACGCGAGCTGCCTGGGTGCAAGACTCGCGGTGCTCCTACCTGCCCTGCAGCCAAATCCCAGTGGCTATCAGGGCTCCCGACCGTCCCTCTGGCACGTGGCCTAGGACCCCGGGTCTCCTCTCGCACACCGCGAGTTGCCTGGGTGCAACTTAGTTGGCGATGTGCTCCTCCTCGTGTACCGACGGCCCTTATTATGTACATAATCGGGCGGTCGGCACTCCCCTCTCTCCGGCAGCCAGACTGGGACTGGGCCGCCGAAGACTCCCGACGCCCCTTGGACTAGAGTCCACCAAGCAGGCGCCGGGGAGCTCATTCGCCCGAACTATCAACGGCATCGGAGCTGGCCCACTGCCACTGGCAGAATCCATTTCCTGACTCTTACAGTATCCCTGGATTTTGGGCTTACGGGAGTGGTGGTATTCTCCAGCCGCCACCACACGGCGCTTCAGAGCCAAGCCAAGAATTATTTAATTTAGAACTCTTTTTAATTTAATTTAATTTAATATTGGATATCTTTAATTTTATTTGTTTTATTGTTTTTTGTTAAATTTAATTTCTATATCTTTTGGTTGTATTTCTTCTGTTTTTTCTCCTTTTCTTTGACACCTAAGTATCAGTAATAAAGTATGTTTCCTAATTTGGCCAATATATAAACTCAATTATATACTAACCTTTATGTTCTGTACTGTGCTGTGGAAATGAATGAATAAATAAATAGTATAGTATAGTATAGTATAGTATAGTATAGTATAGTATAGTATAGTATAGTATAGTATAGTATAGTATAGTATAGTATAGTATAGTATAGTATAGTATAGTATAGTATAGTATAGTATAGTATAGTATAGTATAGTATAGTATATTTTGCAGAAGGCATTTATTACGCAGTCAAATCATCGTGCAAATAGCCCTCGGGGTTTTCATTTAATTATCACGGTTTTTGTAGAATGACTATAATTTATTGGTGATATTTCTCGAGTTTGTTACGCTAGAGACATCGAGGGGCTTGCCACTTGTCATGATGGCTCTATGGTAAAGTTGGCTAAATATGAATCCGCTTCTTTAAAAAAGTGGTTTCAGACCACCCCGAATACATTCTTAGTTATTAAAAAATATTTTTTATTCCTAACAGTCTACTAATACTGCGTCAAAATTTTAAAGAGTAAATATTTTTATATTATAATCTAGAATAAAAATAAAGAACTACGTATTTTTTATTTTATTTATTTAAAAATAAAATTTTAAGTTACGGTGCAGAGAAGTTATCCTAAAAATATTGCCACTCATACTGAGCCTAATAAAGTAGGTAGCGAGATGTCGACGATCGCGCGAACGTTGACTTACGTAATTCTTTATCTCTCTATTTCGTCTCTCGGCTGTAGGCGAGATCAATTAATAATAACACACCTCAGCCTTTTCATGGATATCGCCATTTTCAGACTCGGCCTTATTCAGTAGTCTTTTGTTTTTCGGATAATGATTTTTATCTTTAAAAAAAAGGTATTAATTTTATTACAAATAGAGGTTCTACTAATAACACCTGAAGCCTAAAAAAAATATTTGCTCTTTTGATAATTACACGCGGTATCTGATCCGACAACCTATGGCTACTGTGCTAGAGTTACAGTATGTAAGACATAAAACACCAAGTAATACCACATTCATGAGCACAGGTATATTCTTTGTTGCTTGACTCTATGCTCTCAATATAACGTGCTATTTGAGTCATTCCTCCGCACTGTACCAATTAATCAGTCTCGGTAACATTTGATTAATTATGAATGATTTCCAGCCGTAACGTGCTTTTAGAATGACTCGCACATAGACTTGCATACAAGTATCCCAAGCCCAGGGCCCCGATTCTTGCGCTTTCGACGTGCATGTCGATTCGATTAATTTGTATGGAGTATAAACTCTATGGAGATCTGTCACTTTTCACTCGAATATTTCGAACCAACACGTAAGTCGAAAGAGCCAGAATTAGCCCCCTGACATGTCCCAGTTCCACTATTACCAACTTGCGGAATTGTTAATAAATTGATATTTAAAAAAAAAATTTCATCAGATCATCACCAACCAGAAATTTCTGGAAGGGCTATCCTCCAACAGTAGAAGTATAGAACACGTGTTCTAGGGGCTGTAATGACGACAATTTTTTTGCTCATACGACCTAATCCTTCTGGAAGAAGCGTCGTTCCAGAAGTGTCCTCCAGAACACCGACGATCAACAACAATCTTCTGATTGAGGCCTCCAAATCCTATGGTCGCCAACCTAAGGACCCCCTGACCCTCCCGCCAATCCAGTCACCGATCCAACTGCCACTGTCTTCATCCTCCAATTTCACCTCGATGGCTCCATCGCAGACCTATACCCCTCAGGTTATGTCTGCTGCCATAGTTAGTTTTAACGCGGCGAATAATAATAATAAACTCTCTGTAGACACAAAAAACTTAGATTATAATATGTACAAAGACAGAATTAAAACTATTCTAATCAACAAATCATATTACACCATAGAGGATGCTTTAAAAGAGGAATATATTAGGTGACATTCTTTCATATTTTTTATTTATTATTATTATTATTTTAATTATGACATTTAGGTTACTTTGATAACAATCATAAGTTTTTTATATTTTTATATATATTTTTTTTAGTTTTTAAGTGACAACGCCCTTTTACAGCTGCTTATCTTACATAGTGTAATATTTATTAATATATTTTGTGACATTTACTGACATCTAATTTAATAACGTAGGTTTAAGTTATAACTGACAACGCTCTTTTACAGCAGCATCTATATTTAGGGAGTGTATAATTTACATAGTCTTAATTTGGTAATGACGATGGCTGTTCTTTGCACTAATGGTCGATCTTTTGCTATCCTTCCATGATATCTAAACTGTTGATTGTATAACTGACAAAACCAAGTGTACGTCATGTATCTTATGGTGAATAAATGAATTGAATTGAACGAGTGAGAGTGCCTTCACTCCGTATCCACGGCTCAGACTTACCTGTAAAAGCACAACAAAGGGTCAACAGTGAAAGAGAGACGGTTATAGGATTTTAGTCCGTAGGCGCCTTGAGGACTCCTTATGAGGCCGCACGGTGATTCGTTCATATGACCATCTCGCGGGCGGTGGCCCTTTAGGCTGTGGTCGTATCGTTAGACGATTATGTGTTTCCATCTTAATAAAAAAAAAACGGCAATCATTATATATACAAAATGTACACAAACCAAAATATTATGTCAATGGACACTCGTTAAGGACATACAATATCAATGTTACCAGTGAAAAATATCTTTTTCAGTGTTTGTTTGGTAAAAAGTAGGCTTTAGAAGGGAGAAAATATATTTTATTGAAACACGAATTTTATTCAAACTGGAAATATAAATATAAAAAATAAGCTAATTTTGTTGCTAATGGGAGTTAAGTTTCTGACCACCCCAGAAGGGATACAGTTGTAATGATTCTTTACTCTTTATTAAATATCTGATTAAAAATGCGGATTGGTGATTGCAGAAAGGGAGGGACGCAACGGATGACGCTGCTGCCCATCATCAATCAGTTTTCAGTAGTATGAAGGAAGGTGTTAGGTATGATAGGAAGAGAACCCCCCGCCAGATGACATATAATCTGAGAAAGGTCGCTGGTGGGGGATGAGTGTGGGTGCTCCTGCAAAGTTATGTGAAATGGCGAGCCTTGGGGAAAGCCTATATCCAACAGTGAAGATACACAGGTTGGTGATGATGATGAAACAGACTGGGGCTACAGGAATCGAACCCAGTATCATACATCACGAGACTGGCTTTATTTTTTCTTTTATAATATTAGTACCTTTTACCTCACTCTGCCGAATTTCCAACAAAATCTATTTTCCAAGAGAACTTTAGGCTTAATAAAAAAATACCCGACTCCCGAAGGATTTCATATCAAAGATACTTGTCGACCCTTAAGGCATCCTATATAGACCTTCAAGATCCTTTCAAGTACTATTTAAGAACTCTATAGGGGAATACAGGCATCTAGAACGCCTACTTAATCCTAGCCAACTTGGATTTACACGCGGAGGTACCAAGTTCGATTCCTGGTCGAGACACAATAAAGTAAAGTATTTACTTAGTATATTTACTATAGGCCCATCATGACAAGTGGCAAGCTAGCCCCCAGCGTACTAAACTCGAGAATATCACAAATAAATCAAATAGAGACATCCTGATCTGTTCGTTATTTCTAACTCACGCACAAATTATGCGTCTAACTGTCTGACGAAGAGGATACCAAAGAAATACAACAGGTTGTTTTCGTATGTTGATTTATTCAATCTGTTAAAAAAAATATAACTTAAATCTAAAATATTGGACTCTATACAATAGTGCACATACACACCTACATTCATTTCCATACACCAACATACTTCTACACACATCATTTCAACTCAGTACATTTTTATTTTCTATTTAGAGTGAGCTACCTTTTGTTTTTAATAATGTTTTTTATAAGTTTAGTTAAGAAAATTAAATTTCATAAATGACTATGTCTTTAGATATAAGTTTCACTGTTTATATAAGAAAGTTAATAATGCTGTGAAATTGTATAAATAAATAAATTAATTAATTAATTAATTATTTATTATAACAGCCCAGAACATAGAGACCTAGACCTTCACTGCTGGAGATGGGCCTTCTAGAACATATATCTAGAGAATTTGGCCTACACTCGCCACGCTGGCCAGACGGCTTGGCGAGTATAGGCCAAATATGAATAAAATGTATTTATAAAATGTAAATAAATATTTTTGTGTCCCGATCAGTAATCGAACCCGATACCTCCGAGTCTAAATCCACGGACTTAAACGCTAGACCACGGAGGCAGTTAAATTAATTTATATGTGACATTTTTCGAGTCTGTTACCATAAAGACATCGACGAGCTTGCCACTTATCATGATAGGCTTAATTAAAGTTGGCTAAATGTTTATTTACTTCTTTATTATTATAAATTCTTTATTGCACTTAAAAACTTCACAGTTGAGTACAAGGGCGAACTTAATGCCTCTCGGCATTTTATACTAACTAACCTTTGGGAGTGTGGTAGACGATTGCGGGTGCATTAGAAATAAAAACAAATACTTAAACATACATAACAATAATTTACATACTAATACACAAATACCAATAAAAATTTATAATAATAATATATAAATTTATGTAAGAAATACATAAATAACAAAATGAAGGAAAAATACGTATAATTTACAGAACAAATAAAAAGAGACAGAAATAGATATCAGATAGTCAGATTATTTTGTTTATTTAAGAAATGGGCAATGAGGAGATTATTAAATATATTTATTGACGGCGCCCGTCTGATGACCAGAGGAAGTTTGTTCCACTCACGAGCAGCGGAGACTGTGAAAGAATCTGAATATCTGCTAGAAGTGTGAGGAGAGATCTTGAGTTGATTGTTTTCAGTAGACCGAAGAGGAAGATTGTGACTTTAAAAGCGTGGTTTCTGACCATACCGCAAAGAATACGGCTGTGATGATACTTTGTACACCCAGTGAGTTTGTTTCTACTATAACCTGGAGTCCCTCAAGCGAAGTGTGATAAAGCATCTTGTTAGGCCGGCATAGAGAGACAGATGACAAGTACCTCCGCCCGCATGCCCACAGACTGCTGACCCCTGCCACCTTGCACATTGGCGCAGCGTTATCCTCCATTGCCCAGAGCGTTGTATGCACTTCAGAATCTAATTGAATCAGCACCATAAATTGACGTTTTTGCAGACGATCTTTGCAAGATCAGCAAAGCATGTTGGTACTTTCAAAGTCAAAGTCAATACACCCATGAATACGTTTCGGGATCAGGTTAGAATTTCCGTCATGACCAGTCAAGCCAGCTTAGTATTAAAGATAAGATTTCAGTTGCGCGCCACTTACTATCAGGTGGGCGCAAGGTCACATGTCGTGCTAGTATTAAAAAAAGTCATCGATTACTAACTAAGGTACGTTAAGCTGTCGGTCCCGGTTCAGTTCGTTCAGAGCGTGGCGAGTGTAGGCCATGTTCTCCAGATACGAGTATATGTTTTGGAAGGCCCATCTCTAACAGTGGAGGTTTAGGACTGCTGTAATAATGATCAAAATTGAAAACAGTATTGGCTAGATTTGTCACTAGCCTAAATTGAGCATTTATTAAGTGTAAATTCGAGCATATTTCGAATTGATATTTAAATTTAACACGCACCCAATGACAAAACGCAGAATCATCGATGCGTTAATGTTAAATGCGACATTCGCTCACACTGCTGTGACATAGATTTATTTGTCAAAATTTATAACCCGCAATCACAATATATTGATACTGCATTTTGTCATTCCACTTCCTGTAGCCAGTTTAAGCTATTAATTTTTGAATACAATTTTGAGTTTTGACAATCTCCCATGTCATAAACCACGTTTTTAAAGAAGCTGATTTACATTTAGTCAACTTTACTATAGGCCCATCATGACAAGTGGCAAGCTTGTCGATGTCTCTAGCGTACCAAACTTATATATGTAAACTTAGGTATGTAATAATTCTACTTGCATGCGGCAAATAAATTTACCAGCTTAACTAAAATTTGGACCGAAATCTGCGTGCGTGTGTGTTCTCTTCTCCCGTTAGATGATGAATGAGGTGATAGATGATAAGATAAAGTGAGGAGATAATAAGGTAACTATCTATGAAAACATATTAATGGTCTGTAGATATATGCTTAATCTTGTAGTTAGTTTTTAAGTACTGTTTGTTTTTCAATAAAATAAAATAATAAAATATAAGGAAGGCAAAGGGTCGAGCCCATACAGCCAAGTCTGACGTAATAGGTCTTTTTTTCAGAGTTAATGAACTTATCATCAAATTCCTGATGTTGCAGATTTGATGCTTTTCTTTGAGTTACTCGGGGCACTATAGCTCAAACACGGAGTTCACGGCGCGGGAACACCGCAAGAAATAATCTGCAACTTGTGCCCTTTATATAAAGCCAATTTATCGTTTTATTACAATTATTTACATTGTAGCACATTATTAAACAAAACAACACCACATTTGACTAATAATATCCACAAAAAAAGTAATTTACAAAACAAAAACTTGCATTTGAAATGACAGTGAAAAATGGCGCGAAGAATCTTTTGACAATCTTGTATTATGTTCCTCTTTGACAATTGACAGTGTTACCAGAATAATAAAAAAGAGGTGTGGACTTTTTACACAACGACACATGTTTATGAAAAATCTACAAATAGTAATTTTTGGTAAAAGTGATTTGTCGTGTGATTCGTCAAGTGCCCAACAGATCTCTTTTCAAAAAGATGGTATACTCACATTATTTAAAAAGTTTCTCACAGTGTAAGTAGGTATTATATGTAGTGTATATAATATATTTATAGTATATGTAGTATTGTGTACATATTAGTATGTATTTGTCTATATAGATATAATATTGAGATTTAATTACCTATTAATCTATTAAATGCTTTGCACCTACCTCACAACACAAATGGTTTCATTGTCCCACAGATTGGTTGCTAGATAATGCCTAGCGGTATTAAGCCTGTCTCTTGTACATAGTGCATAAGTTTAAAAAAAAGATGCCTTGTTTGACGACACCAGACGCGTGAAATGTCACAAATATACTAAATTGTATATATCGGCGTAACAGCGATATTGATAATGTTTAGTTACAAGAAAATTACAGATAAACTTAAATTGAATATTTTTTAATTTTATTTGGTATTCGAATGAAAATTGTAAGAAATAGTTAGCTCGATTGAATAGGGTTAAGGTAATAATAAAGTACGAATACGAGTACTATTTTAGTATCGATGTATTCGGACTTAAATGTA
This sequence comes from Tinea semifulvella, assembly GCA_910589645.1. NCBI lineage: Eukaryota > Metazoa > Arthropoda > Insecta > Lepidoptera > Tineidae > Tinea > Tinea semifulvella. Next base: position 2,177,791 of record OU342612.1, read on the forward strand.
TTCAATTAAATTCTCAGTGGCAACATTCGTAATTCCAATGCTTTCGATTGGTTAACGACAATTGCCCACCGTTCGTAATCGGACCAATAACAAACCTTTGTTTTATGGCGCGACACAATTGCCAGGGATCGAACGTTGCAACTGTGAAAGTGTACGGAGCTCACTTTTGTACGAAAAGACTTCGAGAACACACCTTAGTATTAATCCTAAGTTATAAATTCATTACAGCCCCTAGAACACAGCGTCCTAGACCTCCACTGCTGGAGATGGGCCTTCCAGAACTGGAGTATTTGGCCTACACTCGCCACGCTGGCCAGACGGCTTGGCGAGGATATGATGTAATTTTTTTATGACAATTCATTAACGATTCCACAAGTTGGTATTAGTGGAACCGGGACCGACGGCTTAACGTGCTCTCCGAGGCACAGGAACGGTGGTGTTGTAAATCTATGACAAATGTACGTAAGAAAAGTGTATTTCTCATTGGTACATGCCGGGGGGGTTTGAACCGACCTTTGTAGGATTTTAGGTACGCGTTCTTACAACCGAGCCACCACCGCGCAGTTATAAATTGTTGACCTGTAATTGAAAGACATGGTGTCCTAGATAATATAATAAATAATAAATATTTCCAGACAGGTCACACAGCGCCATCTAGTTTCCGTGGTAAGCTACGAGGCTTGTGTTACGGAAACTAGATGGTTGATACTACATATTATACTTTCTTTTTATTGTAAATATATACATATTATACATATAAACACCCAGACCGAGACAAATTATACAATGTACAACTTGCTCCCGGTGGGAATCGAACCCACGACCTCCTGAGTTCACGGCAACGTTTGTTACCACTAGACCACGGAGGCGGTCATATTTATTTATTTATTTATTAAGTAGGCACACAAAACAAATTTTAGCATTACAGTTTCTAAAAATAATGGATATAGTGTATAGACATTGCTAAAACTCAAAGCATGTGTACACAATATCAGCCATGTAATATAAACAATCACGTATAACGTGTTTTTTTTTTTCCATATACATATCATATACTCAAGTAAAGTGTTCCTTTGTTTTTATTCAATAGTTTAACCTTTAATTAGTGTTTACTTTCTACCACGAGTGATTAAGAAGACACTCAAGATCATGACGGTAGCATCGTTTTTAAAAACAAGATGTATGCTGTTTCTTCGTCATATATAACATATATTTTTTGTGTTTTCGAAGTCAAGAATCGAAGCCAATACCTTCGCTTTTAAATCTACGGTAAATTCAACTTTGTTAATAATCTATCTGCTGGTCATTAATCTAAGCTGTTACAGTAAAATAAGGCCAAGGTTTTATCCCGATTCAGTATATAATGCCCGCGGGCAACCCTTCTGTGCACAAAATTAAATGTTGCCAATAATTTACTTTTTTATCGCAAATTCCAACTGTCATTTTCCACCGTATTATTGTAATTTCCCTTGAGGTAAAACGTGGACATATTTATAAGGACCGGTCAAATATGTTTTTTTTAATTGTCTGCTCTTATTACTAAAAAAAATGTGTATGTTGTTTTTAAAGATTGTATTCAAATTCAAATTCAAAATTATTTATTGCATAAAAACATCTTAACCTAATATGTTACAACAGTAATAAATTAATATTAACATTTTTATATATTATGATATAGGCTTTGTTATAATGTCTTACTAAACCTCAGCATGCAATGTAGGTATGACTTGATGTCAGCACCATATATGAATACATTAAATCTGAATAGCTATACAATGTCAATATTTCATTTTAGTTTTTTATTTAAGAATTTATTTGTGGAATATAAACAAAACTCGCACAACCGTACAATTTGATAGTATTTTTACTTACAGTATTGCGCCCACCTGATGGTAAGTGGCGTGTAAGTTCCATGAATGTTAGCAACTAGAATCAGACACTAATGACTGACATCAGTCCCTATCTATGCCAGCTTGACGTCAATTCGTGCGGATACACTTTACCTACTCGATTTATCGGCACGAAAGGTGTATACTTCCCTGCCCCGGAAGACTGGGCAAATTACCACCATCAGTTCGCCTATCACCGATTTTCTATTCTCGTTGAAAGTATGTGCCACTTGCAATGAAGTCAAATGCCAATTTTTACTTTCAAGAAGAACTAGTATTGTTAAATTGCCATAGTCATTTATATTTAAAAAAAAAAAAAAACCCGACTGCGTAAAATATATCATAAATTTTAAACTGAAAGAAATAAATAAAAACTAGAAAGAAAAAACTCTGGTCTGATAACCGCTTACCTACACCATTGAAATATATTATATTATTATATAGCGACTTTAACTGTCAGGACCCATTAAAAACTAAGGCAAAGTTTTAAAAATTTGCTCACTAAACACTTTCACAAAAAACAAGACGAGTCTACATAACTTGACTAAATCGGTATATTTATTATCGGTATTAATCGGTTATTGTATGTATATATATATATATATATAAATATAGTATGTAACCAGTATATGTATGTGTTATCTATGTATTGTATGTATTTATATTATAGATTTAATATCGTTCTTTTTTTTAGTTATAAGTTTTTAACTCAATAAATCTCTTTATCTCAAATATTAGCGGTCATGCACCTTACAATCTCTGCTCACATCTCCCAAAGGTTAGCTGTTAGAAAATGTTTTTAGACATTAAGCTCGCCTATGTACTGTAAAATGTATTATTTTCTGTGCAATAAAGAATTTATCTATCTATCTATCAAGGTCAAAGAATGAAAAAAACAACTGAAGCTAGCCACTGAGGAACGACATCAGTCCATACCACTATGTCGGATCAAGATACCTTTTACACTGCGCTTACAACGCAACATTATTAGTGAATTTCGTTATTGACGTCAGAGATTGCGTCATAATTGCAAAATTTTATTCAATTCTCAACTCTATAAGCGCTCGACCTCAACTGGGCCGTGCAATTATCAACCTTAAAAGCGTGATATATATATAGTTAACGGATTTCATTATATTACGTTTGCGACTAAGTAACAGAATAGGGCTACAGTATATATATATATATATATTTCCATATATATATATATTTATATATATTTCCAGACAGGTCACACAGCGCCATCTAATTTCCGTGGTAAGCTACGAGGCTTGTGTTACGGAAACTAGATGGTTGATAAACTACATATTATACTTTTTTTTTATTTTGTAAATATATACATATTATACATATAAACACCCAGACCGAGACAAATTATACAATGTACAACTTGCCCCCGGTGGGAATCGAACCCACGACCTCCCGAGTTCACGGCAACGTTTGTTACCACTAGACCACGGAGGGAACGCGGAAACACGCTGCGAGAGCATTCTACATGTTCAGCGTGCGAGAGATGTAGGTTTTCAAATCTTCCCACGCGTTTGATCTCCAGTGTGCCACAAAGCTAAAATACATACATACATAGGCGTATAAACACATAACCCATCTTTACGTCGCGCAGTCGGGTAGTAAATAAAAATATTTATGGCCAGACTATGTATATACGTCTAAGTTACATTGTTATGATAAGATCTTGAGTTTAAACAGGACCACTAATCATATCTCCTCATTGTTCACATGTCAATGTTGAAGGGAGTGATCGGATTAATTTCGTCTGCGGGTAGCGGCCCACATCACAGAACTTAGCCAACATTGTGAATTAACTGTCTGATACTCAGTTTTTCGTGGAAATGATCAGGAACGTGTTCAAGGCTCAGCTTTACGCATTGGATGTTAATGCGAGAAGACTTGCAGCAAAATCTTTGCACCACTTACTGAAATAATTAAGCCTGAGCAAGGCTGCCGTCAAAACATTTATGGAAAGAGCTTCCAAGACTCTTCAACTTCCAAGAATAGTGTCTTATTGCGCAATAAAAAAAAAGTGGGCTTATTTGTAAACCTGCCTATTGTCGGTCGCAAACCTAAACACCATTATTCTCATCTCTTACCCACACACGATGGACCAGGCTTGGTTGACGGCAGACATGCTTAGGCCCAATTATTTTAGTGCAAAGATTTTGCTGGAACTCCTCTCGCACCAACTTCCACTGCGTAAAGCTGAGTCTTGAACTCGTTCCTGCATAAATTTATTTTATTTTATTTTAAATTCTTTATTGCACCAAAACTTAAAATTAGGTACATAGGCGAGTTTAATGCCTGTTAGGCATTCTCTGACAACTAACCTTTGGGATGGTGAGAGATTATGGGCAGGGTTCAACAATCTAATAATATTAGTCTAATTTATAAATACACTACATACCAAGCAATTACATAAACTACATGCAAGTATTATGAACATATATATATATATATATATATATATACAAATAAACATACATAAACATATTGCATGCCAAATATTCAATGTGTACTAGATGCAGTGTGCTCCTGCTTATCAAGAAACAAGTTAGTGACTAGTTGATTAAAAACATTGACAGATGGTGCCCGTCTAATGGCCAGTGGTAGTTTGTTCCACTGGCGGGCTGCGGACACAGTGAAGGAATCTGAATATCTGCTAGAGGAGTGGAATGGGATTTTGAGTTGATTGTTGAAAGCAGAACGAAGAGGGAGGTTGTGCGTATCGCACAAGAACTCAAATCGAGTTTTGAGGTAAGGAGGTGCACGAGGATTGTTTAGGATACCATACAAATGTATGACAAATATACGTAAGAAAAGTGTATTTTTATTGGTTCAAACCCACCTCTTTAGGATGTCAAGGAGAGCGTTCTTAGAACCGAGCCACCACCGCTCGCTAATATTATAGTAATTTTGCTCAAATTCCATCAGTGAATTTAGCGATGCCCTAAATCTATTGGTTAGTCGATTGTGCAATCAAGAACGACCATAGCTGTTCATTAGCTCCCCGTGCGGTGGGATGGCAAACTGATCCAACTCGTGTGGTTACAGCTGTTTACTGGCGTATTATTCTATGTCATAGTGCCATTGACATAAGGCTAAATAGACTGGATTAGTATTGCCAATCTTGGTCTTGCTTTTTTGCTAAGTTTTTTGTTTATTTATTTATTATTTATATAGTACACACAGCAGTACATATATTATTACACACATAACATAATATAATTATAACTTATCTAATATATGTACCAATATACAATCACAGCATTCACCAATATAAAAAGAAGAAGTATGACAAACGTTAGAAAGATCGTGATATGATCCTAAGCGGACAACGACGCTTCAAGGGGATTCTGGGCAGCGGGTCAAGCTGGGCCCCAGCTCTAAATTCCATACCTAGGACTCCCTCACTCACGGGGAGCACACATTACGTTCCATCTCTAGATCCACCACCACTCCAATCCACACCAAGACAAGATACCATGTAGTTGGTGAGACCGCAGCGGTGTTGCACAAATAAAAATGAATCTACTGCACGTGGTCATGATGGTACTATTTTTAATTCAATACTAACCCAAGCTTAGGGGGTAGTAATATCCAGTAGGTTTATTAAGGTATTTAATAATTGAGTTTAAAATTATTTAAATTTAGGAAACTATTTAAATTAATTAATTTAGTAGTGCATTGCTCGAAGTCTGATTTTGTAAAATTAATATTATTATTTTTTGTTGTTCTCTTTTCCCGATGGATAATGAATGAGGTGATAGGGAAGGCAAAGGGTCTAGCCCATACAGCCAAGTCTGACGTAATATATCTTTCTTTTTTTATGAGTAATGAGGTCATCATCAAATTCCAGATACTGCAGAATTTGATGCTTTTCGTGGAGTATATGGGAGTTCACAGCGCGGGAAAACCGCAAAAAATAAACTGCAACTTGTGCCCCATATTTAAAGTCCAATTTATCGTTTTCCATAATTATGCACATTGTAGCACATTATTAAACAAAACAACACCACTTTTGACCAATAATATCCACAGTAAATTAATTTACAAAACAAAAACTTGCACTTGACATGTCCACGCAAAATGGCGCGAAGAACTCGTAAAATTAATAATGTCAAAATCTACACTGACAGGTGACGTTTTAAATAAGTGCAAGGCAAAGGATGTCGATTGTAGCCAACAATATTTATTCCATGGCCGCATCTAATACAATCGTTGTTACAATAATAATACCTAGTTTATTATAAATTGTTATTAGTTTTTGTGTATTAGTAAATGATGTAACCTAACTATTGAATGCAATGCTGGTCTGTAAGTAACATGTTTACTAAACTAATAAGATACCTACTAGATAAAAGTTATTTTTTTTACAAAATATAAAATAAATATTAATACTAAGGCTAGGTATATAAGTCCCGTCCGCGTGGAATGGTGGCAAAACTTCTCTGCACCGTAACTTAAGATTTTATTAATGAATAATAAAAATAAAAAATAATTAGTTCTTTATTTTTATTCTAAATTATAATATCAAAACATTTGGTCTTTAATAAATTTCACTATACGAAAGATTTAAAATGAATAAATAAATGTAAATTATAACATTATAGTGATATTAACAGGTAGGTATTAGAATTCTGACCTCAATTTAACAGTGTACCTGTTTAATATTGTTACACATGAAAAGCTAGAAGCTATATACGATTTTATAGCATAACTGACACACTGATCAGTAATATAATTTTAAAAATATTTATTAATTTTGGAAAACCAATAGTTGACTATTATATATATTAGATAACAGTAAATTCCTATGTATTAACATATATGTAATAACTATGCTTGGTATTTCTCTGATGGATAAAGTTAGAAACGAGGAAGAACCAAAGTTACCGATATAGCCTTCAAAATTAGTAAGCTGAAGTGGCAATGGGCTGGACATGTATGTCGTAGAACCGATAAACGATGGAGTAGACGAGTTCTGGAGTGGAGACCACGTACGGGAAGACGCAGAGTGGGTCGACCCCCCGCAAGATGGACAGATGACCTGAGGAAGGTCGCTGGTGGGGGTTGGATGAGAGTGGCAGGAGATCGTGTGAAGTGGCGAGCCTTGGGGGAGGCCTATATCCAGCAGTGGAGAGACACAGGCTGATGATGATGATGATGATATGAGCCTGAACCCGAAACGTGTGGATACAATTTACTGGGTTTATCGGCACAAATGGTAAATACTTCTCAGTCCCGGCAGGCTGGAAAAATTACCACCATCTATCCGTCTACCACCTATTTAAATGATGCATGATGTTTATGTATATAAGTTATATATTTTAAAACTATAGCTATAAGCTTTAAGTGGCCAGCAAGCCTATAACCCTCTTCGTGTTGAGTCTCATTTTCTTCGATAGCAGCTCCGCCTCGCTTGATAAGATAAGGCCCACCGTACACGTGCATACATTAAGATTACGGCGGTTAATCTGAGACCGCCTAGAAAGCCTTGGAAAAGCGCGGAAATTTACACATAAAATGCAATTGTTTAGGAAATTTCGTGTGCAAAGATGTAGCTGGACCACTCTTGTACTTGCTTTTAAAGGTCTGCGCTGAAACAATTAAAATAATCGATTTTTACGTATTTCGATTCCTCCGGCTTATTTCTAATCAGCGGTTAAGTCCGTGGATTTAGGAGTTTGCGATATTTCTTGAGTTTGGTACGCTAGACATCGGTGAGCTTGCAACTTGTCATGATGGGCCTATAGTAAAGTTTCTTACCACCCTGGTCGTGATGATACTTTATTTTTCTATTCTTCCGGCGAATCGTTCGATTCGGCTCGGACATGAAGGCGAGATGTCATAATAATTTTTCATTAACAACATACTAAAATTCGATTTTTCGTTTGCTTTAGTGAATTTGCAATACATGTATATTTAGAGTACTTATACGTATATTTGCGTAGCTAAAAATTTACGTACGTAAACCTATTACAGGCATTTATGACACGTCATTATTCGAACTTGTTTTGAATGATTCTATGCTTGCTAAACTAAGAAGACTAAGCAGCAAAGTGGTCCAAAGAGTAAGCTGTTAGCAGAAGACCAGCAGCTAAGCTGATTCCAGTGACCTGTTAATGTGCAATCTAACTTAAAAATGGAAACTCTGCAAAACAAATATACAAAATAAAACAAATAAAAATATACATCTCTTAATGACATCATAGCGTACCCGCAATTCTAGAACCCTCTGAGATTGAGAGGAGCTATGGCAAAATACCCAATGGATAACACAGTTATAGGGTTTTAGTCCGTAGACGTCTTGAGGTATTCTTAGGAGGCCCCACGGTAAGTCGGGCATATTAACCACATCTCGGGTTGGCCTATAAAAAAATACCTTAAAATAGATGTTGCAGAAATAAAAATAAATATAATTTGTAACGCAGCTGGTCCTGCCATTATGTCGGTTGCTGGAAATTCCATCTACTACGTGTAAGAAAATGTTTTATGTTACATGTGGGCTTGGTGGTTTTAATTGCTTAGGTTTATTTTGTTTCGTGCCAGTTCGTGCTCCTTTTTTGGTTACTCTATCAAAACATAAAACTTTAAAAAGTAACCTATCATCATGACCGTAATCTCTTGCTTTTTATGACAAGTGTCAAGCTCGTCGACGTCTGAAATGAAATCATATTTATACAATATACAAATCTTTATATATATATATATATATTATTACAATATATAAGTATATATATATATATATATAAAGATTTGTATATTGTATAAATATGATTTCATGATGTAAGTTACTTTTTGAATTTTATGTTTTGATAGAGTAACCAAAAAAAAAGCACGAACTGGCACGATATTTTTTTATGTATTTTAGTTGTAAGGTATTACTTATCTATGGGCCATCTGTTGCCTGATAATAAACAATTTATTATTATTATAAAGCTCCTTAAAAGCAAGTGATTACGGTAAATTTTATTATTTAATAATAATAATAAAATTCTTTATTGCACACAAAATAAAAAGATGTACATACTCGTAGGCTAGCATAATATCATGAAGGTATTCTCTATCAGCTAACCTTTGGGAGAGTGATAGATTTATATGATGGGTGCACAGTCTGAGATTTTTACATACATACATACATACATATCTTCACGCCAAATCCCTTGCGGGGTAGGCAGAGACAATTGAGCGCCACTTGTCACGATCACGACATACCTCTTTCGCTTCTTCAACATTCATCAACCTCTTCATACATGCCCTTTTGTTTCGATGGCTTTTTAATGCACCTTCAGCTATTGTTTTATTTATCTGATCGTGATATGTGAGTGTTGGTCTGCCAGGGCCTCTTTTACCCACAACTTTCGCATTATATATCTGGTTCGTCAATCTCTCTTCACTCATCCTTTCAACATGCCCGAACCATCGGAGCATGCGTTTCCTTACTTTTGTCCCTATGCTTTCTTTCATACCTACCTTTTTGCGTATTTCATCATTACGTATGCGTATGAGATTTTTAAGTAAATAAAATAAAAGTAAAATATATTAGAATTAAATAATTAAGTACATAAAAAGATAAATACTTTATTTAATACATATTACATAAATTCGACCTAAACAAATACTACATACCTAAATACAACCCATATAATACGTATGTAAATAAATATAATAAATACTATCTGCAACAAATAAAGTGTGTTAGATGTGTTTCTTACTTGGTAAAATATATAAATTGAAGCTATAAAATTTTATTGCCAAATATTTCGCCTCTCTTTGGAGCGGCGTCATCAGTGACAGTGATGACTGTGACAGTGATGACTGTGACAGTGATGACTGTGACAGTGATGACTGCCACTGATGACGCCGCTCCAAAGAGAGGCGAAATATTTGGCAATAAAATTTTATAGCTTCAATTTATATATAATAAATACTAATTATTTAAAAAGCGGATTTTATTTGGATAACCGATTGGTGACATAATTTAATATTTTTGATAAAATAAACTAAGATGGCGTCAGTAATTGACCTTAAAAGTCCTCTAAATTCGAAGTCCTTTGTTTTTGTCGGCTCTGACTAATTATTTCGTAGCAATCTCTTTTTCAAGTTCATCTGTACTAATCTTGGGACTTAACACAAATTAGATATAACTTTCAAGAGAAAAAGTATTAAGTGTAAAATATCTCGCTTTGTTGAGTATAGCTGCCTCCGTTGTGTAGCGGTTAAATCCGCAGATTTAGACACGGAGGTACCGGGTTCGCTACCTGGTCGGAACACATTAATATTTATTAATTCAATTCGTAGTCGCGATCACAGCGACATTATTGCCGCTCGGCCAATACCACCGTTGGATCAGTGGCCAGCGCTCCGAGCGGCGCCCACGAGAGTGGAATCAATCCGCGCACCGAGCGGTCACACGTTTTTGCTCTCACACAATTTATAGCCTTAATTTACTCAAGTAATTATTTGTAACTTCTTGTTCTACAATAAACCGTATACAGTCCGCTAAACACTCTTTAATTGAGCCATCGAAGACACGCAGCAGTATCCCTACGTGGTTAGCAGCAAAAATAGGGACTGACGATTTTATACAATTCGTTTATGTTTGCAAGTACGAGTAGGCATGGCATAAAAAGAGATGATTTCTACACTTTTACAAGTTAGTATATTACAATATTGATTTGATGAACCATCATTTGAGAAGAGAATCTTTACAAAAAAATGTTAACAAAATTGTAAATACAAAATAACGCTTAAAATTATAGTTGCTGTAAATAGGCATCGTAATACTATAAACTAGAACTAACAATTATAAAAAAAGGTCACTTAACATTATAGCTGCTGTAAATAGGCATCGTCATACTATAAGCTAGAACTAACAATTATAAAAAAGGTCACTTAACATTATAGCTGCTGTAAATAGGCATCGTCATACTATAAGCTTGAACTAACAATTATAAAAAAGGTCACTTAATATTATAGCTGCTGTATTAAGACATACTATACTAAATTCATAACCAAATACACAGTAATATTTAATTAATTTGTTATATTTCTCGAGTTTGGTACGCTAGAGACATAGACGAGCTTGCCACTTGTGATGATTGTCCTATAGTAAAGTTGGGTAAATGTGAATCCGCTTCTATATAAGCGTGGTTTCTGACCAGCCCGGAAGAGAAACGGTCGTGATGAAATGTTTTGTTATGTTTTATCCGTTTTTATTGTGATTATAGGTAGAGAGTTATTTTAATGGTTTTACATTGCAGTTGTATCATAGAGCAACGTACCTGCTCTAAGCAGTTGTACCTTACATCCAACTTTTTAAATTAATAATTAAGGTAACATTTGTATGATATGATAGGGATGTTGAAAGAAGAGTGAACGCGGGAAATAGCGTTAACGGTGCCCTGAGGTCACTGATCGGCAGTCGAAATGTCAGTGACAAAGCTCGGCTCGCCATACACAATGCAATGTTATTACCAACACTGATGTATGGAAGTGAGACGTGGCTATGTCAGAATACGCATGAGAGTAGGGTTAATGCAGTAGAAATGAGGTCGTTGCGTCGGATATGCGGCGTCACTTTGGCGGACGGCATCGAAATACGGAAAATGGTGGGTATAAAAGAAAGCATAGGGACAAAAATAAAGGCATGCTACGATGGGTCGGGCATGTTGAGAGGATGAGCGAAGAAAGATTGACGAACCAGACATATAATGCGAAAGTTGTGGGTGAAAGAGGCATGGCAGACCAAGACTCACATATCACGATCAAATAAATAAAACACTGGCTGAAGGCACATTAAAAAAGCTTTCGTAACAAAAGGGCATGTATGAAGAGGTTGATGAATGTCGACGAAGCGTAAGAAGTATGTCGTGATCGTGTCAATTGGCGCTTAATTGTCTCTGCCTACCCCGCAAGGGAGCTGGCGTGAAGATATGTATGTATGTATAACACATTTAGCCAACAAGCCAAGCTCGTAGATGTCTCTAGCGTACCAAACTCGAGAATTAACACAAATATATTAAATAAATTATTGTGAACCCGGTACTGCGGAGGCAGTTGTTTCTTGGAGGCAATTCACTATTAAATCTCAACTATCAAATTAAATTAAGTACTTTTCTTAAAAATTTAACAAAATTCCGACATTCACTTGGGACAAAGTTTTCACATCGCGTTACCTACGCTTGTAACTTCTAAACTTGAAGTTTCCACGCTGCACCAAAATGCAGATCAACACCCACGTCCTAACTATGCTCTATTCGGGGAATACAAACAAAAAATGTAAACAATTACTTTCACACAGAAAATAACAATGTTCATTCGGGACTGATGTTTGTTTATTTGACGCGTTCACGGATGAGACTTTGGTCTTGATAGGAAAAACATTTAAGCGACTTTATTAATTAAAATTGTATAAAATTCGGATGAAATGTTTGTAGATATCACAATTATTATCGTAATCCAGACATTCTAAAAGACATTCAAAACGTCTGGCGAGGCTTGGCAAAATATAGTAATAATGTAAAAAATACTTATTGGTTACCTAATACTGTAAAATTCCAAACGAAATTAAAAACATGATTATTATAACTGTAACACTTAAATCAGTTTTTGATTAGTTTAGTCAAATATGCGAAATATCAGCCATATAGCCATCATCAATACCATTACATGACTGGAACACAGTCCTAGACCTCCACTGTTGGAGTTGGGCCTTCCAGAATACATTTCTGGAGAATTTGGCCGATACTCGCCACGCTGGCCTGGCGAGTTGGCGAGGGTCCGATGTCAATATTTAAAGACAATTTGTTAACGATTTCACAAGTTGGTATTTGTGGAACCGGGATCAACGGTGCTTTCCGAGGCACAGGAACAGTGGTATTGTACATCTGTGACAAAGGTACATAAGAAAAGTATTTCTCATTGGTACATGCCCGGGCTCGAACTGCGTACCTTTTGGATTTTAAGAAAAGCGTTCTTACAACCGAGCTACCACCGAACCAAAAGCATTTACATGGGCGAAATTATTGTACCTACTGATAACACATATCACAAATAAAAAATATATTATTTACTTTTCCACAAAATTCATTTAACTCAGACTATAGCCAACGAACATTATATGCCCAAAGTTTGGCACAGCGTGCAAGTGGAGAAGTTGCTTAGTTTCTGCTTAATTAGCGACTAAATTCTAGATTCTTACAGAGCACGTGGTCGCTTCCTATGACACTGATATCTTCGACATTATGATAGGAAATTGTCTATCTACAGTCTTTATTCTTTCTTTATTCTAATAATAACTTTCTAAATAGCTCTTAACAATGTGTATATGTATACATGGGTGTTTATATGTATAATATGTATATATTTACAAAAAAAAAGTATAATATGTAGTTTATCAACCATCTAGTTTCCGTAACACAAGGCTCGTAGCTTACCACGGAAATTAGATGGCGCTGTGTGACCTGTCTGAAAATATAAAAAAATAAAAATAAAATGTGTATGTATTAATTAGTATTAAGTAAAGTAAAGTATCATCACGACCGTTTCCCTTTCGGGGTGATCAGAAACCACGCTTATAAATAAGTGGATTCACATTTAGCCAATTTTACTATAGGCCAATCATGACAAGGGGCAAGCTCGTCGATGTCTCCAGCGTACCAAACTCAAGAAATATTACAAATAAATTAAATATTAATTAAATGTTATTACTTACATTAATCAATATTTTTGTGTCCCGACCAGGAATCGAACCCGGTACCTCCGAGTCTAAATCCACGGACTTAACCGCTAGACCACGAAGGCATTTAGTAGATTTATATTACAGTATATATAAAAGTATATTATGTAAGTATATATTATATAATGATGTTGAATTCATCCTACTATTAATATTTATCTGCCCCCAAGGTTTGTCTGTCAGAAAATGTCTTCGGGCATTAAGTCCGTCTTTGCACTTTGTGCAATAAAATTTTTAAATAATTAAATAATAGGAAATTGGCTATCTAGTCTTTATTCTTTCTTTATTTATTTTATTTATTTATTTATTTCAAAATTTTAATGCACAAAGTACAAAAGGCGGACTTAATGCCCGTAGACATTCTCTGACAGCCAAACCTTTGGGACTAATTAGAACAACTTTAGGTGCAAGGAAAGTATAAGTGACACATTAATTAGATATAAATACTTATATAATAAACTTACTTATATATAATCTACTTATAAATATACTAAATACTAATATATACACAATAATATACATACATATAAAACTTACAAATTTTGTTAGGAGCTATTTAGAAAATGTGAGTAGACCAGCTTTTTAAATGATGATCTGGTAGATGCCTGCCTTATGGTAATAGGTAGATTGTTCCACAGATTTGTAGCAACAACCGCAAAGGAATTCGAAACAAATCGGGAATGATGAGATGGACCGGAAAGAAGTGAGTTGTGAGAAGATCTGAGAGATTTATCATGAAAAGAAGAGAGATAGGCGAATTTGTCCTTGAGGTATTTCGGTGTCGTGTATTCTCTGTTCCAACCATAATTCCGATATCTTCGAAATTATTATAAAATTTTGCTCTTTTGACAATTACAAGCGGCATGTACTGCTGCGTTTACGATATAAATAAATAAATAATCCACAAAGAGGCACAAAGTTCATAATAAAATCGGTCTTACTTTTAAAATATTTTTATATGAAAATGGAAGTTGGCACGGTTTCTGAATCTATTCTTTTGATTGCCGAATAAACTGCTGGAATAGTGCTTGGTGCATTTCTATTTGGCGTCTTAGTGCTTCGAGGACAAACGACTCTGTTTGTCGCCTGGCTTTTAGCCTTCTTATAGTAAAACATACATATCTTCAAGGCAGTTGATATAATTGATTTTTTTTTTGTTATAATAGCCCGACATGTCATTGTGATGACCGTTGCTTCTCCCTACTTAACCTTTCCTGCGTCATCGGAGCCATCTGCAATCCAAACGCGTCAGTTCGCTCGCAGCGCCCGCTATAATGGATTGTTTTCATAGTTACTATCGAAATAAATAAATTGATCAATTATTAAAAATCGTCTAATTAGTAAAAAGTAAGAAATATATATGAATGTCCCGCCAATAAGAAGTTAAAACTTCCGGCCTATTTTTTTTCTCGACACAAATAGGTAGTACACGTCCTTCTAACAGTCGGCCGGTCGAAAACTGAAGAGCCGGTTTGACGCCAGTGAGTGGGGAAATATAGTTGGCATAAAACTGCGGATGTAAGCCACAGTTTTACGTCTGGTTTGACGCGAAAAACTGACCATCAATGCCGAGCTTTAACGTTTAACATGATTTACATTAACTGTACCAGACTCGAGAAATGTCACAATTAAGTGAAATTATTTTGTGCTTTCGGCCTGGAATCGAATCTAACACCTCTGCGTTTAAATCTACGGCCTTATACATATGTTTACTTTAAAAAAAAATCTCAGAAGCTCAACAGAAAGCATAATTAAGTTAAGAGTGGATTACAATTCGTTTACAATTTATATGCAAATGAGGTTAATTTTAGGTGGCGTGTTAATCTCTTTAGGGTTTCGCAATCTTATCTCTAACTCCCTACGGTCTTTAATGGTTCTGTAGGCTGATCTAGGAGTAATTAATTTATATAGACTAGTAAGTTGTATAATTATCTCCTATTATAAAACAAAGTTATCTGCCGCATCTGTCTGTCTGTTCGGGATAATCAAAAACAACTGCACGGATTTTCAATGAAAACGCTGCCTAAACCCTTTGAGATAGGTATAACATAATAATCAAATCAAATAATCTTTATTTTTAATCAGTTATACATGAGTTTCAATCAGGGGCCTGAACAAGGGTCTGGACGCCTGGATCTCTGGACACCCTGCACTTCCGGTCGCAAACAATATTGCAAAACATTAGGCGCTTGCAGATAAAAATACTATTAACTAATTATTTATTTGAATACCTACTTAATATTACAAATTATATAAAAAGAGAAGGTTTAAATGAGTTTAGTGTGGGTGTGTGTATGAGTGTGGTAGTGTTTTATGTATGTATGCATGAGTGCGTATTTTGTGTGCATTAACATGTGTGTTTTTTTTTTAGTTAATATTATTATTTTTAGTATTTTAATTTGTAATTTTTGTAATTTGTAATGTTATGTGGAATTGTGTATCTTACGAGTATATAGGTCTACAGAAAAGTCCGCGATGGCATATGTCTATCTCTTAAGGATAACATACTATATCCATTTTAATACTGTAAAAAATGGGCAATTATAAAGCGGTTGGAAAGCTATTTACACAAATATGGTATTAATCCTTATCATTTTAAATACGTTAATTGACTTGAGCATTTCATGATCATTATGTTTTCTTATTACACCATGCTAATTGAATGAATATCTTAGGAGATATAGCTAAGTCTAAATAATGCGCAACGAAATTTATTTCGTGTCGCTGTTTACACGGGTAAAGCCGGTTAAAACAGCTAGTTAACTATAACATTAAAAGATGAGTAAAGACAGAATAAATTTTAATAAAAAAATATATAAATAAAGATCTCTAGCACAAATTACTATAAAAACCCCGCGTCGAGTCGAGATTCCCACAAAAGATCTTTCCCATTATGGAAGCAGCGCTTTGCCTCAATGCCAATAATCTCTGGGGCATGATTTGTTATCTCATGAACGCTTGTTAGCGGCTTTACTCCATGATGCATGACGTCATGAATTATGCAGGATCTTAGGTTCAGATCTATAAAAAGACAACGTATTTTGTGATTTCATATATAAAAACTAGTGTTTTTAGCAATAAAAACTTCAATCATTATCCCTTTAGCACGACAAAAACTTTTAGATCTAAATATTTCATATAAATGGTGAAAAATTTCCTCCCCTAGGGAATTCTACGAAACCCCTCCGCATATTCGTGCGATGTCGTTTTTTGAAGGTTCCGTGCGTTGCGTAATGTTTTGTCTTCACTGGCTCTAACAATTTAATGTAGATAATTACTAAGTAGCTAGATGAATACACGAACTACTCATATCGAGGCAATTTCAAATCGGCAAAACAAAAATTGGTGACACGGCTGGTTTTTTTTTGTTTGCACGTTTAGTATCGTCCGTGCTGAAAGGGTTATTAATTTGTCAAAACTACTAAAAGTATTCAAATAATAAAAATAGACATTTAAGTTCTTTTGGACCAGACACTCTCACACAGAAGCGTATCGATGCTTTTGAGATGTGGTGTTGAAGAAAAATACTGAGGACCTCGTGGACTGAGCATCGAACTAACGTATCGATTTAAAATCAACTAGACCTATCGACAAGGCTTTCCAGCATATGTCTTCGTCGGATACTCCAATAGTTCGGACACTTTGCCAGAAAAGGAGGGGATAACCTGGAGAAACTTTTTGTTACTGGCAAGGTGGAAGGAAAGAGACCGAGAGGACGAAGTCCGGTGCGCTGGTCCGACCAAATCCGCTCCACCACCAACACTAGCTATCATCAAGACGCACACCAATTCATCAAGAGGTCACGATCCTCATCAATGAGGAAACACGGCGCAAGGAGGAGGACCAGAGACATTAAATATTATAAGAAATACTGCTAGGACAATCGTCTCAGAATTAATTAGTATATGACCGTGCGTTGCCGGTTAAGGTCGCGTTCGCCGTGAACTTTTCAATTCTTTTTTTTTGTTATTTTATTGTTCCTCTTCCCAAATGATGGTTATCATGTACTGCTTCAGATACATATTTTTTTACTATTAAATGATATTCTGTTATATTAATATTATAACAATTTTATATTTAATAATGCAGAATACATCTCTTTTTGTCGTATGCCTACTTGCAATGAATTGAATTCAATTTTATTATTTTGTTTAAAAAGTATTGCGAATTTTGAATTTTCGCTGGCTAGACGTATTTGTGTTTTTTTTGCGTTATGTTGGTACTCATATCCCCCTACCTTTGACTGATACGGTCGGCCATTTTGAATGTTTAGTTAATTTTTTACACTATGCACTGTTTCACCCTAATAAGAGGTGGTGGCTCCTTAAAATCTTCAAAAGGTCGGTTCGAATCCCGGCATGTACCAATGAGAACACTTTTTTTACATTACACACTACTTAATACCAACTTGTGGCATTAAAAATAAATTGTCATTTTACATCAGACTCGCCTCGCCAACCCGAGTGTAGGCTAAATTCTCCTGAAAATTCAGGAAGACCCATCTTCTGAAAATCTAGGACTATGTGAGCCAAGCTCTGCACAATGGTAGGGATGATGTCCAAACAAACACTTATGTAATCCGAATATTACAGATAGCCGACTGTGTAGAGGCTGCAAGGTAGGGGAGGAGACGGCATGTACTGATGGATTGCTCCAGTGTGGCTACACCGGAGGTACCTCCAGACTATGAGGACTCTTCCGGAGGGCAGGTACGTGATACTCGTAGGTTGGCTCCATTAATGGCGCCCAGGTCTCGCAACTTGATCTCAATCTATCTATCTTTCCGTAGTATGCAGGTCCGCATCGTCATCGTCATCATCAGCCTATGTCTCTCCAATACTGGAGGCCTCCTCCAAGACTCGCCATTTCTCACGATCTTTTGCCACCCTCATCTAACCCCCAACAGCGACCCTTTTTCAGGTCATCCGTCAAATACGACCATAATCGGCAATAACTGACATATACTAATTCATTCTGCCGATTGCCAAGCTTTGATTCTCATACCGTCTGGCTTTTTGCCCTGTCTTGTTATGCTTTTACTATGTCTAGGGACACAGTGGGTGGCCTCAATAAATAACCGCATGTGACGTCACATATGTACGACCTTAGATAGTTGATATTTGGAGTTGCTAGTTAAAATTTATTATTACATTTCTAACACTATCAGCCTATGCTAAATAATTATGATATACTACACCATCTGTTAGTCTATTAGACTAGATTTATTATCTATCTAGACATCGACTGCCTCTGAGGTCTAGCGGTTAAGTAGATTTAGACGCTCTCCGCGTTGAATATTGGGTCCAATTTCTGGTGGGGACACATTATCTGGACTCCATGGATCCATGGGGCTCAAGTTGTTGTCCAAACGGCAGACAGGAAGGCTGGAAGTTATTCCTGCCAACGTATTAAGTAGCTTCACTAGACAAAAGGGATATATTCTTCTTCTTGGACTATCTTTGATGTGACGTCTCTAGAGGCCTTCTTTTTTAATTTATTTATTTATCGTTATTTCATTTCAATAATATCACCATGGCAACCTTATACAATATTAGTTGTCCTTGAAAGTAAAAATTGACATTCGACATCATTGAAAATGGCACATACTTTTAACGAGAACAACAAATAGGTGGTAGGCGGATTGATGGTGGTAATTTTCTCAGTCTGCCGGGGCGGGGGAGCATCCACCGTTTGTGCCGATAAACCCAGTAAAGTGTTTCCACACATTTCGGGATCAGGCTTGAATTGTCGTCATGCCCAGTCACGTCATAGTGTTAGAGACTGATGTCAGTCATGTGTGCCTGATTTCAGTTGCTAACATTCATGGACATTGCACGCCACTGACCATCTGGGAGCGCAAGGTCACAAGAGTTGCTAGATTAAAAAAAGATCACATTTAAAGTAACAATAAATGATGATTGTACGAGTGTCAGCCAGTTTCAGGAACGTATTTCTACTTAATTATTATTTAAGCAAAAGTTTGGTTTAGCAAGAAATGCGTTTTTTTACAAAGAAAATTTCACAAAGAAATAACAAATATTTAAGTAATTTTTGACAACTGTTTTCTTAAGTAACTGAAAAAGAATCATTAACTTTTTCTTAACTTTAATTATTTCTTATTACCTACATAGCTACAAGAATATGAACGGAAGCACGAGTGTTTTTCATTATTTTTTTCCGTTTTGGCATTAGTAACAATAAAATAAATAGACTCTAAAAATTTGTAATAGGATCGAATAAGTATTTATGATTATAATAATATTGAATTAATACAAAAAAAAAGAGACTCAGACTACTAAATAATGAAGAATATACAAATAATAATAAAAAAAAAAAAGTTTATTGAACCAAAGAAATAAATTAGCGTACAGGTAATGTTGATGCTTCCACACTTTTTCATTTACTCAGTAAAAAATTAACAATAATACCATCGACTGCCATTCGTTCAGACCGTTTGTTCAAATACTACAAATAAATATAACGCGACTAGTTAAAATTGGGCCAACACAAAAACCGAATTACTGCGCAAATATTACGTTGTAATAATATTTATCACTTAAAAATCTCAAGGCAATTATAAAACATACTATAAATATTTGTGATTAAGACTATTTAAAATTAAATTAAATAATAACAAAATATGGATTATAGATTTGGAACGTACCTGTTCACCGTTTCGTTTCACGCCAAAAGCACTTATTTCTACAACATATATATATTTTAAAATATTATATTCTTCGAGATATACATACGTTTCTTACAAATGTACTATAATATAATCCACATTCTATTCTTTTGAACAATAATATAGACTTATTTCATGACCGTTACAATGTATTCAGAAAACATGTTCTCGAACATTTCAAACCATCAATATTAGAGTAGCTTATAATTTATTTAACAAGTGTTTTGTTTTCGTTTTTTTTTTAAGGTACCAAGTTTGTGCAATTTTTATGTTTCCTAATTAATTCTATTAAAAAAGAGAAAAATGTATAATTTTATTTTAGAAGTCATATTTTGATTTTGTAAATTTGATAGTTTTTGTTAAATTTATTTTTTTTGTTTTAACAGTAGTAAGTTTTTAATTGTTTTAACAGTAATAAGTTATTAATTTCTTCTTCTTTTTATATTGGTGAATGCTGTGACACCTAATTGGTACATATATTAGATAAGCTATAATTATACTATGTTATGTGTGTGATAATATATGTACTGCTGTGTGTACTAAATAAATAAATGAATAATATATGTGTATTTTTTACTAAATATAAATATTTCCTTGTTGTCACGAAAAACAGACTGTCATAAATCTTAAGTAAAATATTCACTAAGAAAACCTAAAATTTAGTGTTTTTTTTTCGTGAAACTCGATTTGACTTACAAGATAATGATTAGCTTAGGAAGGAAATAATTAAGTAGAGCTTCGAAAAACCGGCTGTGTGTCTCCTATTAATTATATATATATATTTATTTACGAGTATATGATTATTTCTCTAATTAGTATTATCAATAACTTTACACAGGTAGTGTTTTACAATATACAAATATATAATCGTAATTTTGACAATACTTTGACTCCTAATCCCATTAATTAACATAAGCACTAGCCAAAATAATGACAGTTTTTTTTCCAGTCACCTGTTTCCAGCCAGCACTTTTAATAACTGAATTTTCTTGCGCCATTTTTCGTAGTTGCGGGTTTTTAAATTGTAAAATACCCTAGACATAGTGTTTATTTTTATTGTAGACAAAGTCAATAACTTAATGTTGTTGGTAATTTTGGCCCTAAATATATTGACAATTGTGGTCAGAAGCTTTTTAAGCTTGGTAAAATCTCCGCTTGGCGACGGGTGACACTTTAAAACTTTCTTTAATATATTTTTTAAGGCTCAGTAACGCCGTTTAACAGGAAAAAATCCTCGGCACACTAACCCCATAGTAAAGGTTTTTATTGTTTGTTATATACCACTAAAATAAACTTATATATTTTCATTCCAGCACACACATTAGAACACAGCGTACTAGACCTCCACTGTTGAAGATGGGCCTTCCAGAACGTATATCTGAAGAACTTGGCCTATACACGCCACGCTGGCCAGACGGGTTGATCTACGAGGATCTAATGATAATTTATAAACGATTCCACAAGTTGTAATTAGTGGAACCGGGTCCGACGGCTTAACGTGCTCTCCGCGAGGCATGGGAACGGTGGTGTTGTAAACCTATGACAAATATACAAGTATATTTCTCATTGGTACATAAAAGCGTTCTTACAACAGAGCCACCACCGGCTACCGCGGTGATCAATAAAGTATAAATAAATAAAATAAGGTCGGTCAAAGTCAAACCCACCCGGCATGTACCAATGAGAAAAATACTTTTCTTACGTGCATTTGTCTTAGATTAAAGTTTCCGTATCTCGGAGAGCACGTTAAGCCGTCGGTCCCGCTTCCACTAATACCAACGTTTGGAATCGTTTATAAATTGTAATATAAAATAAAAAAATAAAAAAAAATACATTATATCCTTGCTAAGCAGTCTGGCCAGCGTGGCGAGGTGGCTACACTCTGGCCAAATTCTCCAGATATATGTTCTGGAAGGCCCATCTCCAGCAGTGGAGGTCTAGGATGCTGTGTTCTAGGGGCTGTAATGATGAAATAAAATAAAGTTGTTTTGGTAGTTTTTTTTTGTTGTATTTTTGTCTTTCGACTGTTCCTTTATATATGTCTATGACAAAACTGCTTATCTCCTACAATGTCATCTTAAATGTTAGGAAAATGCACTTTCAACAAAAACTTGAGTTTTGGATGCAAAACGCTTTAATTTTTAAGGGGTGATTTTTTAACTGTCTATGTAATTTGTGCTGTTTATTTTTGTCAGATGGGAGATACAGGGATGTAAATCGTTAAATATAATTATATCAAACTTCGCTATTTCTTACAAACATATTTAGTCACATGACATTGTCGAGCTTAGTGTCTATTCTTTTGTCGAATAAAAATATTCATTAACCAGCATTTGTTTGACTCTTAATTTAAACAGGTTTTGTGGTAGCTCTTATAGTCACCGGAAGCTCAATAAATATATTTGTTGCTATAGCAGTAATGTTGTGCCTAACATACATAAATATGGATTATTGCCTGTCTACCATTATTACTACTTTGTTTAGTACATATGTTTTAATAATTGTATTGATTTTATTAGTTCTGACTGTATCCAAGTTGTTTTAAGCGAACCAAAGGAAATAAACTATTTTGATTTGATTTTTTTCATTTCATTTGATTGCATATCAATTTCGTCTATTTTATTTATAAAAAAATATATAATGTTTATTTTAGAAGTCATATTTTTGTTATATTATGTAAGTTTTGTTATTTTTTGTTAATTTCAGTCTAATTTACTGCTTTTTTATTGTTTTTTTTATTTTTGTAACATTTTAGATTTATTTTTCTAATTACAAATGATTTATTAATAAACATATTATATGACAAAAAAATATATAAGTATATGCCATAATTATTGCGGCATATTTTTTTTGTTAGCTGTATTTCTTGCATATATCTCATAAGCTAGTTTATAAATGTTTTCTCGACTAAACCAATAGCGCCATGAGCTCGGAGACCGCCGACTGAATACTTACAGAAGTTCAGCTCAAACCTTGTTGATGTTGGCTCATTTTGTTTATATATTGAATGGAGTTCAAGTTAGCACTGCTATTCTGTACGCGTTAATAAATAGCGTTAAAATAGTTGTAAGTTTCGTTTATAATTTTATTTATTTATTTATTTTATAGTAGTTGTCTATTTATTCGAAGTTTACCAAATTAAAAGCTACCTAAATAATAAAGTTAAAAATAAACTAAACTAAAAATAATAAATGTCCTCTAGAGACGTCCCATCCGAGATAGTCCCAAGGATTTTCCCAACATTTCACCTTTGTATAGTGAGACTAATACGTTGGCAGAAATAATTGCCAGCCTTCCTGTCTCCAGACTTTTCCGTCAGCCGCTCTTCGGCCAGGCAACTTGCTAAAGGTCCCCATGGGCCCATCGTCTTGACCCCAAACGGTGCAAATTCGTAACCGGTACCAAGAACTACACAACAAGATTATCGCCTGGATGTGAGAAGGAGCTAATGTGTCTACACACGTCGAATCCCACACCAGAGACCTGCCAAGCTTCCACGACCCAACAGTTGTTTTATAGTTGAAATCATTTTGTTTATATTATAAAATGGTAGTTAAATTCATCACTGCTATTCTATACAGCACTTGGTGTTCGTTTTTATAACGAACTACCAAATGAACAAACTAGTTTATTCATTTTTAACCTTAAGCCTGGGCTGCAAGGTCTCCGGTCAACATGTTTGTTTTTGCAGTACCAATCCAGACGTACTAGGCCACCATGATTTATGCTGTCAAGAAAATGAATTACACCATGTAATCAATGGCATTCTGTCACATCGATCACACGATATTCAGAGATGTGATCGTATTTGGTTAAACAATATATAAACCGGATACATGCGTTGAGTAACCGGTCCATCTTATTGAGCAGGATCTCTAACATATCAATACTACACACGTCACAATGACAAGGAGAAGACTTCGAGCAAGAGTAATTTTAGCTTTTAACGGCAGATTTTTTTAAAGTTTATTAAAAGTGTGCAGTGAAGCAAAAATTTTACTACTAGTTTTGGTAACCTGGGTTGTCCAGCTTAAATTAGAATCTAGGTAAATACCTAGATTCATAACATCGCTGCTCTACGCAAATACTTTTCTAAATATATTTTTAGACTGACACTGACATATGTCAGCTTTAACGTGACGTAATAACTTACCGACATCGTTACCGTGACAGAATTCTTGATTCGTTCTAGCTGAATACGGTTTACTCAGCAACTTGGGCTTAACAAGTTGCTCTTTTTAAGCGAATACTTTATTGGTTCCTACTTTAAACTTTGATTATTTTTCTTGCTAATACTTACCTTGGCTTACTCT
The DNA here is from genome assembly GCA_910589645.1 of Tinea semifulvella. NCBI lineage: Eukaryota > Metazoa > Arthropoda > Insecta > Lepidoptera > Tineidae > Tinea > Tinea semifulvella. The sequence continues at coordinate 2,202,433 of OU342612.1, forward strand.
TTGAGTTTATCAAAGTAAAATTAATGCTTAAATTAAAAGCCCTATAAAATTGTATGCCATTAAAAACATAACGTGTAAAATAAAGTAGCTATGTAAAAAAAAATATAAATAATATTTCAATGGTGTAGTTAAGCGGTTATCAAAGATTTTGGCGACGGAACCCTTGGGCTTGTTTTTTCTTTGTATTTAATTATTTTTAGTTTTTAAATTACGATTATTTTTATGTTGTCGATTTTTTTATTTTTTTAAATAAGTTTTTTTATTTGAATCTTTTTGGTAAATAGGTATAGCTAGGAACTTACAATAATTTGTAGAGGTAGGTAATTATTGGCAGTTAATGCTATCTAACAATACAACATTAACATTAAATATTAATGGATTCATCATCATCATCAGCCTGTGTCTCTCCACTGCTGGATATAGGCCTCATCCAACCCCCACCAGCGACCTTCCTCAGGTCATCCGTCCATCTAGCGGGGGGTCGACCCACTCTGCGTCCTCCCGTACGTGGTCTCCACTCTAGAACTCGTCTACTCCATCGTTCATCGGTTCTACGACAGACATGTCCAGCCCATTGCCACTTCAGCTTACTAATTTTGAAGGCTATATCAGTAACTTTGGTTGTCCGACGGATTTCCTCGTTACGGACTTTATCCATCAGAGAAATACCGAGCATAGCTCTCTCCATAGCCCGCTGAGCGACCTTAAATTTGTGGACCAGACCCACTGTTAGTGTCCACGTTTCTGCTCCGTACGACAGCACTGGAAGAACGCACTGGTTGAAAACTCTCGTCTACAAAGACTGGGGTATGTTTGATAGGAAGATGTGGCGCAGCTTGATGACATAGTCATAATAGCTAGCTCGCTGGAGGATTTTAGCGGAATGCTAAACGGCTTAAACGTAGCGTCCCAGCAGGTTGGCCTCGGTATGAACTTGGACAAGACAAAAGTCATGTATAACGACCATGTCGTACCGAGATCAATCTGCGTTGGTAATGCCACTCTAGAAGTTGTGCAAAAATACATCTACCTTGGACAGACTATACAATTAGGCATAGCCAACTTCAACAAAGAAGCCGACAGACGTATTCAGCTAGGATGGGCGGCATTCGGGAAGCTGCGCCACATCTTCCTATTAATGGATTAATGTATGATAATTAATGGGTATGCGGGAGTCCCAATAGCATCCTGAGCGTGGTTGCGGGCAGTGTGGGGGGGCCTATTGCGCAACACTGGACTGCAGTACTGGTGGAAAGTTAGGTTAAGTTTATTATTTATTATATTATATAACGTATAAGGCAAACGGTTTTTAAAGTGGAGACCATGTACGTACAGGTCAGACCCCCCGCCAGATGGACGGATACCCAAAATAACATTCTTACTATTCCTCTGCACTCTTCGACAATACATTTAAATTCCTTTAAAGTTACAGCAGATACTCTCTGGAACACTCCCCCTCTCCTCCTTGAACTCAACGAGTTCGTTCTCTTTCAAAAAATATCTTTACTCCTATTTCCAACCATTCTGAATAACTAAAGATATATTTATTCGTGTTAAATCACTTTCACTGTGTTCTAGGGGCTGTAATGAAAATGAATGAAATGAATAAAATGAATGAAATGAACGAAATGAATGAAATGAACGAAATGAACGAAATGAATGAAATTAACGAAATGAACGAAATGAACGAAATGAACGAAATGAACGAAATGAACGAAATGAACGAAATGAACGAAATGAACGAAATGAATGAAATGAATAAAATGAATTAAATTAATGAATATGTAATTATATGTATTATTATAGATATATAGACATATTATATCCCTATCCTTAGTATTAATATTAATTTTATTTTATATTTTGTAAATATTTTTTTCGAATAAATGCTTATTTTTTATATTAAAAAAAATATATATATTATATGTAGCATTATAATAAATAGGTAATAATTTTTGTTTGTTTTTTATTTACTAGGCACACTTGCCTTAAAACTCCCAAAGGTTAGTTGGTGGAAAATGCCGTACGGCATCAAGCTCGCCTGTGCACATAAATTTAAATTTAGTTTTTTCAATAAATAAGTTTTATTATTATTGTTGAGACAAAGGTTGCAAAAGACCGCGAGCAGTGGCAAGCCTCGAGGGAGGCCTACATCCAGCAGTAAAGAGACACAAGCTGATGATGAGATGGGATTATAAAGTTAAGTAGATTAACGTAAGTTCCTTGAACAGTTGAAGATGTGTCTGATTAAATTACTGACTTCTAAAGTACAAATTTACCTTAAGGAATCTTATATGGGTTACAAAGTCGAGTGTATTAAATTTTAGGGCTGTCACTTACAACATAATATATATTCTAAATTCACTCTGATTATCGCGTTCGGATGATAACAAAGAAAAAAAGTAAAGTATTATCACGGCCGTATCCCTTACACGGTGGTCAGAAACCACGCTTTTTATAGAAACACATTTAGCTACCTTTACTATTATAGATGATGCCCATCATGACAAGTGGCAAGTTCGTTGATGTCTCTGGCGTGACTTGAGAAAATGTCACAAAATATATATATATACATTATGTATATAATGAAGGGCGTGTTTTACTAATTTCTTAAGTCTTATCTAGAGCAACAGTAATGCATACTCATAATTCATTCGCACAGCGCAATAGGCAAAACTGAACAAGGTGAATCGTTTTTTCCCGCCCTCACTCAGATTTTTACTTTATAAAGCACAAAAAGGTCAGGCGCGGAATACTTTTCTCACCTCTGGGATGGTTCCACTAAGTACCTTTTTAATTAAATAATAATATAATACTGACATATTTAATAATTTATAATTATATATATTTGACAAAGGCCTTTTAAAGTCGCTTTAACTGAAATTTGCTGTTAATTATTAATTATTCAAATGACATTTAAATTTAATTAATTAATTAGGTACTTATGTAATAATATAAAAGTTTACTGACAAGGCCCATATATAGCCGCAACAACAACTTAATTTATTTACCTAAGGTAGGTAGATATTTATATTTAATATAGAAACCTATATTTTTGTTTATTTTTTGTTATTGTGTTGATGTTCCTATGACACTACCAGTTCTGTTCCTTGTCTTCACATTGCACTCTCCAGGCAAGACAGATATTTTAACGTTAAATATATATTGTGTACAATTTTGATTAAATTATATTGACCTAACCAAATTCCGGTGGGAATGTACGGTGATACACTAAGAATAAAGAATAAATGTCTCGCTGAAGCGGGTGATTCGGATAGTGGACGACACTACAGTGTCTAAAAGTTTCAAATCGCTGCAGCTTCTCTATGATGTAGCGTCACTGAGCGTGTTCTAAAAGATATAATAGGTCAGTGTTCTGAAGAACTTCACAACGTAATGCACGTCTTCTTTGTTCCGTAACCGAACTACACGCACAGGTCAAAATATGCACCCCCATACTGTAGCCATTATCCCTACGCGTACATAAGATGAAGATGTTGAATGCTCTCTCAGCCAGTGTGTTTCCCCTATTCCTATAACCTGGAGTCTATTAAGCGGAATGTAAGAAAAGCATCTTGATAGGCTGGGATATTGGAAGGGATTGATGTCGGCCGTCTGTGGCCTGGAGTCAGTTAATAAATAAATAAATAATAATAAATAAATATTTCCAGACAGGTCACACAGCGCCATCTAATTTCCGTGGTAAGCTAGGAGGCTTGTGTTACGGAAACTAGATGGTTGATAAACTACATATTATACTTTTTTTTGTAAATATATTTTAGACCGAGACAAATTATACAATGTACAACTTGCCCCCGGTGGGAATCGAACCCACGACCTCCCGAGTTGACGGCAACGTTCGTTACCACTAGACCACGGAGGCGGTCCACCTATTCTTGAACCTCTCGTACCGATTACCATCAGGTGGACGTGATGTTACATACATGTCATTACAAAATAATAAAAATAAAAAATAGATAATAATATAATTCTTTATTGCACACAAAATATAAAACATACAATAATGTACATAGGCGAGCATAATACCGTATGGTATTCTCTACCAGCTAACCTTTGGGAGAGTGAGAAATTATTATAATGGGTGCAGAGTACGAAACAAGAATAATAATAATAGTTAAAATGAATCATAAATATACCATAGTAAGTATAAATAACATACCAATATATAAATATGTAATACGATATAATAAATACTTAAATTAAATAAATACTAATATAATAATTGTGGAAAGGTTAAGATGTGGAAATTATGTCATTTTGTTTTTTGAGAAAGTATATAATTAATTGGACACATATGCCGCAGAACCGATGAACGATGGAGTAGACGGGTTCTGGAGTGGAGACCACGTACTGGAAGACGCAGAGTGGGACGACCCCCCGCCAGATGGACAGATGACCTGAGGAAGGTCGCTGGTGGGGGATGGATGAGGGTGGCAGAAGATCGTGTGAAGTGGCGAGCCTTGGGGGAGGCCTACATCCAGCAGTGGAGTGACACAGGCTGATGATGATGATGATGATGATATAATTAATAAATGTTTGAATATATTTAAAGACGGAGCCTGTCTAATAGACAAAGGTAGCCTTTTCCATTAGTCTATTAGTATATTATTAGTTCCATAGATCATTTTGAGTTGACAAAAAAATTTGATAGCAGATTGCCATAGAAATGTATTTGTTAACATAATGTTGACAACCCTATCCAAGTTTAAGCACTAATACGACGTGACACGACGAGAAGTTTGGAATGTGTAGGGCTGCCACGATTTCAGCCTCTGATTTTATTAAATATGTTAGAAAAACACGTGTTAGTACTGCCTCCTAGACCGGTTAAGTCCGTAGATTCAGACGTCGAGACGTCTACATTGCCCCTAAGGTTGGCTATCAGATAATAAGTGGCATTAATACCGCTCCTTGTGTAATATGTTTTAAAATAAACATTTTTACGGCTGGAATCGGTGCAAATGCTGTACTTATCGCCACCGCGGACGAAAATTGGACGAACGTTGATTTAAGCGTACTACATACATACATGTATATATAATAAAAAGTATCATAAGTATAAATAAACAAACTTAAACACACACACACATACACTCATTTAAACAAACACACACTCTCATACTTACACAAACATGAATGCACCATAATCTTAGTGTAGGAATTATTATAATATTGTAATATTATATTTATAATATTATATTTGTTTGACTAAATATAGTTTTTTTTTCAGTTTTTATGCAATCAATTTTACATTTTTAAATATTTTACCTTATGAATTTTACTAATTTTTTTTTTGGTTCTCTTCTCCCAATGGATGATGAATGAGATGATACACATACAGCCGCTGACGTAATATATCTTTATTTTTAAAGAGTTAATGAGGTCATCATCAAATTACAGATGCTGCAGAAATTGATGCGTTTATTGGAGTCCCTTGCGGCACCATAGCTCGTTTGAGCTACGTCGGGTAAAATATGGGAGTTAACAGCGCGGGAAAACCGCAAAATATAAACTGCAACTTGTGCCCCATATTTAAAGTCCAATATATCGTTTTCCATAATTATACACATTGTAGCACATTATTAAACAAAACAACACCACTTTTGACCAATAATATCCACAGTAAATTAATTTACAAAACAAAAACTTGCACTTGACATGTCCACGCAAAATGGCGCGAAGAACTCTGAATTTTACTACTTTTATTTTGTATCACTTGTCATAGTTTTTATTTTTTTATGTGGTATGCTGTAAGTGGCCTAAAATTGTTAAGTTGTAAGTCCTTAATTTATTAAAATTAAAACGATGTTGGATTTTCAATAAATAAATCATTACGTCCGTTTCCTTTCTAGAGTGGTCAGAAACCACGTTTATAAAGAAGCTAATTTACATTTATCCAACTTTACTATAGGCCAATCATGACAAGTGGCAAGCTCGTCGATGTCTCCAGCGTACCAAACCCAAGAAGGTAGTAGCTTAAAAATATAAAAAGTATGTAAATAACATTTTAAAATAATTTTTACATAAAAGCTAAAAGTTTTACAAAGGACCTTTTAAAGACACTAAAACATTTCCGATAAAAACTCCAACCATGCGAGGCATTGAACATTTACGCAAATTTAAACCTTATCCAGGTTGAAATAAGGCTGTTTTAGAAGCAAGTAGACTGCCTCCGAGTCTAGCGGTTAAAACCGTAGATTAAGACCCGGATGTGCCGGGTTCGATTCCTGATGAAAATATTTGACTAGCTGTTTAGCCCACCTTCCCAATCATGAGTGTCTGACATATGTCGTGCTTAGTATTAAAAAAAAAATTACCTTGTTTGCACATCAGTCCCTAACACTATGCCGGCTTGACTGGGGATGACGGCAATTCTAACCTGATCCCGTAACGTGTGGATACATTTTACTGGGTTTATCGGCACGAACGGTAAATACTTCCCCGCCCCGTAAATTGGGAAAATTATCACCATCAGTCCGCCTACCAAGGAGAACTATGATTGTAAGCTTACCATTGTGATATTTATATAAAAAATACTAGCTGACCCGGCGAACTTCGTACCGCCTATCAGTCAATGAATGTCATTATTAATAATAATAATACTAACAAAAACAATTTTCAAAACAAATCATAGACAATTTCGCGACGGTGGTGGTTGTTCTCTTCTCCCGATGGATGATGAATAAGGTGATAGGGAAGGCAAAGGGTCTAGCCCATACAGCCAAGTCTGACGCTATATATCTTTCTTTTCTATGAGTTAATGAGGTCATCATCAAATTCCAGATGCTGCAGAATTTCATGCTTTTCTTGGAGTCACTAACGGCATTATAGCCCAAACACGTCGGGTAAAATATAGGAGTCCACAGCGCGGTAAAATCGCAAAAAATAAACTGCAACTTGTGCCCCATATTTAAAGTTCAATTTATCGTTTTCCATATTTATTCACATTGTAGCACATTATTAAACAAAACAACACCACTTTTGACCAATAATATCCACTGTAAATTAATTTACAAAACAAAAACTTGCACTGGACATGTTCACGCAAAATGGCGCGAAGAACCCCCGTGATACCAATCGATTTGACAGTTGTTTTTTTTTTATTAATTCATTTGGTTATTTCTCATTTATTCTTTATTATATAAATAAGCTAAATATAAATTTCTGAACGCACGCATAAATATTTGACGGTGGCGGTTTCTGCTGAGGACATCAAGCTGCACAAATACGCCAACCTCGGTACGAGTAGCCGTTTGGGGTCGAGACGATGGGACCAAGAGCCAAGCGTCTGGCTAAGAAGTTGTTTAAGCGGCTGACGGAGAAATCTGGAGGCAGGAAGGCTTGCAAATATTTCTGCCAACGTACTAGCCTCGCTATACAGAGGGGAAATGTTGCCAGTCTTCTTGGGACTATCTCTTGAGGGCATTTTTTATTTATATGGATTTTTTATTAGGTTTATTATTATTATTATTATTTATTTAAAACTTTATGGCACTATGTACAAGAGCCGGGCTTAATGCCGCTAGACATTCTCTAGCAGCCAACCTTTGGGACAATACAGAGCATTTAAGTTGAGAGGTAGAAGCAACTGGCTATATGAAACATTTACATAATAAATTAAATCGTTCTTATATATACATATATATATATATATAACTACAAATACACATACATTCAAATATTAAATAAAAAATAAAATAAAAATACATATACTACACACTATATACATACATAGATATACACTACATACAACATTTACTTACATACGCTATAAGGAGCTCTTTAAGAAATGAGAGTAAACCATCTTTACTCACCTTACACCTTCACAAAAAGCAAGACGAGTCGACATAACCTCTCAAAATTGGTATAATATTGTATGTATTTTATATATATTTATTATGTATTTATATGTACTTGTGTTATTATATATTTATATATTAGTGTATAAGTATTTTAGCTTTAGTTGCTAGTAATAGTTTAAGATTTTTTTATTTTTTTTATTATTAATCTCGATTTTAAATTAATGATTAAATGCACCCACAATCATTGCACACTATCCCAAAGGTTAGCTGGTAGAAAATATCACTAGACATTAAGTTCGCCTATGTACAATTAAATGTGTTTTTGTTTATTGTGCAATAAAGAATTTATCTATCTATCTTTTTAAATAGTGTTTTGTTGGGAGCTTGGCGAATTTCAAGTGGCAAGTCGTTCCACAAATTTGCTGCCACTACTGCGAACGAGTTAGCCTGAAAGTTTACTTTATAGTTATTTCATTTGATTATTTTTATTTAAGAAGTTTGTAATTATTATTTTATATTTAAATGTATTGTGTAAGTATATATATATGGGCCCATGGGGACCGTCGGCGAGGCGGTTGGCCAAGGAGTTGTCAAAGCGGCTGACAGAAAGGTCTGGAGACAGGAAGGCTTGCAATTATTTCTGCCAACGTATTAGCCTCGCTATACAGAGGGGAAATGTTGCCATTCTCCTTGGGACTATCTCGGATGGGACGTCTCTAGAGGACATTTTTTATTTATAGTTTAGTTTATTTTTAATTTTATTATTTAGGTAGCTTTTAATTTATATTAATTAACTTCGAATAAATATATAGATAGATAGATAAATTCTTTATTACATTGTGTAAGTTCTAAGTACCATGTATAATCTATATACCTATATAGGCCTCCACGACGAAATAGCTATTACTGGATATTAAACATTATGGTGGGGCATTGTTCCAAAATCAACAGACATTGTTGTTTGTACGTTCTAAATGTTCAGGTTTCTCTTTGATTCATCTCTACGCATAAACTACTTGATCGATTGTGATATAATTTGGCAGAGATGTTCATCGAAACCCAGGGATCGACTAGACATAGTAAAGTTGGTTAAACCTAGGCTCATTAACGATGGTTTAAAAGACTAAGTTATGTCGTACCATCTAGCCATTGCGGTCGTAATGCTACTTCTTACAGGAATCAAAAATGAAAGTTCTCCTTGTTAGGGATATTCTTAAACTCATTTTAATATTAGATAAGAAAAAGTGAATTTTGATTCGGGATATTCTCAACAGCTTTTACATTAGTTCAGAAGTACAGTGGACCCCCGGTAATCCGACAAACATTTTGCAGGGCAGTGTCGAACTATCGAATTTGTCGGATTATAGAGTACAGCCTAAGACCCCCTATAGTCGGATTTTTTTCACAAAAGAGTACCTTGTGTACCAGTGATAAGATTCTTCATATGTATTATATATAATATGTACTCTGAAGTACAAATCATACTTCATTATGTATGTCTTTAGTAAATAAAACAACACAATAAAACAATTACGTTTTATTACAAAATTAACGTAATTCATGCTATAGAATTTACAAAAAAATATGCAATAACTTTACATTAGGAAATAATTGTGTACATACTAAAATAATCAAACAGTATAAATCAATCAATTTAAGAAGCATGAAAATATTCATATATTTTTTTTTGTTTAGCAATAAACCTTGAAATTAAATTAAATTTAAACTTATATTTTGACATCACAGTACACATATGCTTGTACATTTATATATACTAGTTTTAGTTAAGTTAGTATAAGTTATAGTGACATTTAAGTGACAACGCCGATTTACAGCCGCTTCCTATTTATTATACTTATAATGACATTATTATTTAATTTAATCTTTTAAATGACATACCAATATTATGTTTATGCACGAGTAGGTATTGTTAAGTTAGCTTAAGTTTGGGTATTAAAGTTACCGCTAATTTCGTTATATACTTATATATATATTAATTTTAGTTTAGTAGTAGAAATTATTATTTTGTTTTGACATAATTACACCATATTATTATTACCATGACAACGCCCTTTTACAGCAGCATCTATTGGTGTAGGTAGTACTTATCTGGTAACGACGAAGGCTGTTCTTTGCTGATATTCATTCGCTATCATGATTAGTAAAATAATTAATTTGTTATCTGACGAAACCGAGTGTACCAAATGTATGAAACGGTGAATAAATAAATGAAATGAAATGAAATGTTAAAACGCGAAATTAAACATGTCGGATTATAGGGGGTGCCAGATTAGACAGGAGCTGGATTACCGGGGGTCCACTGTACACTTTAAAATATAGTCCGTATCAACTGGTTATAGCAAAATCGTAAACAACCCCCTAATTTATGCATAAACCTGCTTTATCACAGCCTCCAGAACACATAGTGCTAGACCTTCACTGTTGGAGATGGGCCTTCCGGAAATTCCTGAGAATTTGGCTTACACTCGCCATGTTTTTTTAGTTTGCTAGGGTCTAATGTTTAATGACAGTATAATAGCGATTCCAGAAGTTGGTATTAGTGCAACCGACACGGCTTAACGTGCTCTCCGAGGCACGGGAACGGTGGTGAAGTAAATCTAGGACAAATGTATGTAAGAAAAGTGTATTTCTCATTGGTACATGCCGGGGTTCGAACCCACCTTTTTAAGATGTTAAGGAAAGCGCTCTTACAACTGAATTCAAATTCAATTCAAAATATTTATTTTCCATATGGCTCACATGTAACACTCGGATATTGTCAATTTTTTACAATATTATTAAAATAATAAATAAAAAGATTAAATTAAATTATGGATAGACCGAAATAAGTAAGTGACATTGCTGCCATAAGCAAGTACTGTAGCTTAACCTAAATTCGAGGCATTATAGCCGTGTCAACTTATAATCTAAATAATTATAACATAATGTATAATTATAATAAATTTAAATTAATTTCATTGATGATGTAGGTATAATTTAGTTGTTAGATTTCCTAAATATTAAAAAAAAAAAGTTACCATATATGATGTTACTCTACGACCAACTTTTGATGAATGTGATCATTACTTAATGTATTATCGTCAAAGATCGAACTAACAGTGTGACGGGAGCCTAAAAACCTACAGCCTAATTAACGAAAATTAATTAAAAACTTGATTGGATCCATGCATGAGTGAAATAAACTCTAAGTTATTTATGAAACAACCTACGCTTTTGTAACATCCAAGTTTCATTAAATAATACACAAATAAAAATTGATTTGTGATAAAGTATAATCACGACCGTTTCCCTTTCGGGGTGGTCAGAAACCACGCTTATAAATGTGATGTCTCCAGCGTACCAAACGAGAAATATCACAAATAATTAAATGTATTTATTTACATTAATAAATATTTTTGTGTCCCGATCAGGAATCGAACCCGGTACCTCCGAGTCTAAATCTACGGACTTAACCGCTAGACCACGGAGGCAGTGATGATGATTTGTGATGTAATGGAAAATCGACTGTAGAATAAACAAGACGGGGCAAGAAACGAAACGGTATGAGAATTAAAAATAGGACAATCGTCTTAGAATTAATATCAGAAAAAAATTGCCAACACATTTATAACGACTTTTCTCTATTTTACTAAATCTATGATTAATATATATATATATATATATATATATATATATATATATATATATATAAAATATCCGTATTTTTATTTTCTAGAAATTTAATAGACTACATTTCTCTACTAGCCTAGAAAATATTTCCTTAGTTTTTTTTACTAGCACGACATTGACCTTGCACCCACCTGATGGTAAGTGGCGCGAAATATTAGCAACTCAAGTTGAAATAATAATAATAATAAATAATAAATATTTCCAGACAGGTCACACAGCGCCATCTAATTTGGTAAGCTACGAGGTTTGTGTTACGGAAACTAGATGGTTGATGAACTACATATTATATATTTTTATATGTATACATATTATACATATTAACACCCAGACCGAGACAAATTATACAATGTACAACTTGCCCCCGGTGGGAATCGAACCCACGACCTCCTGAGTTCACGGCAACGTTTGTTACCACTAGACCACGGAGGCGCCGAAATAAGGCTTAGAAGCAAGTATCTATGTAGACTGCCTCCGAGTCTAGCGATTAAAACCGTAGATTAAGACCCGGAGGTGCCGGGTTCGATTTCTGATGAAAATATTCGACTAGCTGTTTAGCTTGCCTTCCCAATCATGAGTGTCTGACATATGTCGTGCTAGTAGTAAAAAAAATGATATTGCTTGCCCATCTGATGGTAAGTGGCGCGAAAGATCCATGAATGGAATAAGGCACTCATGACTAACATCAGTCCCTAACACTATGCCGACTTGACTGCGCCCGACGGCAATTCAACCTGATCCCGAAACGTGTGCATACACTGTACTGGGATTATCGGCACGAACAGTGAATACTTCCCCGCTCCGGCAGACTGGACAAATTACACTATCAGTCCGTCTACCACCTATTTATGGAAAAGAAAAAAAGGAGGCCCAAACGTAATAATCGGGGAATTGCGCCTCCCGAACAGTGCGCTCTAAAAGCTGCGATACCGACATCCTATGTCTATGTATCGCGGCTGCGCAAAGACATGTCATCCCAAGACGTTCTCGGACACATACAAGACCGAGGGGAGATCGACTCTGTCGCTGCTATCGACGAGTTACCTTCCCATTGGGATGACACCGGATTCAAGGCCTTTAGGATTGGTGTGCGGTCAGAGCACCTCAAAATATTCCTGAAGAAGGTATTCTGGCCGCTCGGTGTTGTGTACCGCAAATACATTCGTGGATTTGCTTCACGCAGCACCAACGATGTTCCTGGGCCCCGCGCAGCACCACCCCCAGCAGGGACGCCGGCACCGTCCACTGAAGCTTCTAGTCCTCCTCAGAAGGTGGTCACAGTACATGATCTATGACCACAAGAATATGAAGAATTAATTTTTATATGTATTTTAGTTGTAAGGTATTTATCTATGGGCCATCTGTTGCCTGATAATAAACAAATTATTATTATTATTATTGTTCTCGTTGAAAGTATGTGCCATTTGCAATGATATCAAATGCCATTTTTTACTTCCAATGAGATATAAGTATATTGATATAAGTATATTGTAAGCTTGCCATGGTTTTAATTAAATAAAAATAACACCGTTGAAAGAATACTTACTTGTGCGAACGAGAGAGATGCTAACGCATTACACCTTCTTAAGATGATAATTATTCTAATAATTTAAGCAATGTTAGATCAATCTAAATAGTTAATGCTGTTAGGAATTTGGATTAAATTAATTTAATTAACATTCCGCATTTAGTAATTACGGAATTTAATGCTTACTTTGACGGTAAACATCAAAGATCTTGTATTTTACGTATACGTGAAGTGAAACTCACTTAAAGGCCTGTAGCCAAATACATTATAACTATATATAACAAGATGGGGCAAGAAGCGAAACAGTATAGCAATTAATGATGCTGTATTCACATACAACGTCGGGAGAAATATGTCTCTAGGTAAATCGCGTAAAGACCCGTTACATTTATAAAACTTATTATGAATGTGCGCAAAGGTTTAAAAAGTTTTATTTACTATACATGTGTCACGAAAAAAAAACATCTATGATTTGTTGATGAAGAAGTCTGTTGTGGTGTCAAGATTGCAGCATTCCCCGCTGTACAGCAGTGCTGATTTTCCTCTTGTCACTACAATTAATAATGCTGTATGTGAATGTATAGTAATTATATAAAGAGATAATAATGTACCTAAGTAGTATTTATTTTTGTAGCATTATAACAAGGAAGAGCACTGATATCCCGCACTACAGGCAACCTCGAGGTATCACCATTTTACATTTGTAGGTATGTTTTTTGTGACAATAAATGATTTATTATTATTATTTATTTGAAACATTGGAGCATGCCTTTCCTTATTTTTGTCCCTATGCTTTATGAAACCTACCATTTTGCGTATTTCGTCATTACGTATGCGGTCCGTCAAAGTGACGCCCGATATCCGACGCAACGACCTCATTTCTACTGCATTAACTCTACTCTCATGCGTATTCTGACATATCCACGTCTCGCTTCCATACATAAGGCGTTGTGTATGGCGAGTCGAGCTTTGTCACTGACATTTCGACTGGCGATCAGTGACCCCAGGGCACCGTTCGAGGTTGAAGAATGTCTGTCGTATGTCGTGACCGTGACAAGTGGCGCTCAATTGTCTCTGCCTACCCCGCAAGGGATTTGGCGTGAAGATATGTATGTATGTATTTATTTGAAGTAGGATACAAAAATATTAAAATAAAAAGGCTGGCAGTTTTTCGCGCAGGAAATCAGTATCGCTGTGCAACGGGGGAATGCTGCAAGTGTTCTTGGCACACTGCCACATGATCAAGTCATGGGTGAATATTTTTATATATAGTTTAGATTTTAGTTTATATATTTTGATTTAAATCATTGTACTGTTTTTTTGTTCTTCATAAAATTAAAATAAAATAGATTAAAAACTTAATAAAAAAAAAATCTAAACTAAAATACCTATGAAATTAAAATAATTCTACAAAATAAACTAAGAGCTATTTTATTTATAGTTTATGTTTTCGTTTTTGTTATTCGAATACATATTTACTATTATAGTTTAAAGTTACAAAATCATCAGACTTACAAATCTACGAAATGTTGTATTGTGCGAGGAAAGAGTTAAACCCATGAAAAAGTAAATGAAATATTCAATGATTCATAAAGACAATAAATCACAATAATTCCCAGCCAGTATTCAGTTTGTGCCAATTAAATGAGTCTCGTATTTCTGATGCTGAATTATTAAAATAAATACTTCAGCCAAGATCGATAGAGCTTTCTTTATACAATGCTAAAACTTCAGATAACCGTACAATTGAAAGATTTATTCAGTATAAACGTTAATTAATATGAAATACTTGTAAATCTACTAATATATTCAGTAAGTCTTGTTTCATCATCATCATCATCAGCCTGTATCTCTCCAGTGCTGGATGTAGGCCTCCCCCAAGGCTCGCCACTTAACGCGATCTTTCGCTACCCTCATCCAACCCCCACCAGCGACCTCTTTACGTCATCTGTCCATCTGGCGGGGGGTCGTCCCACTCTGCATCTTCCCGTATGTGGTCTCCACTCTAGAACCCGTTTGCCCCATCGATCGTCGGTTCTACGGCAGATGTGTCCGGCCCATTTCCACTTCAACTTGCTAATTTTAAAAGTTATGTCAGTAACCTCCGTTCTCTGATGAATATCAACGTTTCGAATTCTATCCATTAGAGATATACCAAGCATAGCTCTTTCCATGGCTCGCTGAGCGACCTTGAATTTATAGACTAGACCCACTGTTAGTGTCCATGTCTTTGTTTCGTACGACATTACCGGGAGGAAGCACTGGTTAATGACCTTAGTCTTTAAACATTGTGGTATAGACGATGAGAGGATGTGCCGGAGTTTCCCGAATGCCGCCCATCCTAGCTAAATGCGTCTGTCGGCTTCTTTGCTGAAGTCTTGTTTCAAGCGGTGTTATTTCTATATAAATATTACCATAGCAAGCTTACAGTATTAGTTCTTGAAAGTAAAAATTGGCATTTGACATCATTGCAAATGGCACATACTTCAACGAGAACAAAAAAATAGGTGGTAGGCGGACTGATGGTGGTAATTATCCCATTCCGCCGGTCGTGCCGATAAATCCAGTAAAGTGTATCCACACGTTTCGTTTGAAGTCAAAATATCGTTATTCACGTAAACCTATTACAGGCATTTATGAATCGTCATTAATTTAATTATTTTGAATGGTTCTAATCCTGCTAGTAGAAGACTAAGCAGCAAAGTGGTCCAATAAGTAAGCTGTTAGCAGAAGACCAGCAGCTTAGCAGATTCCAGTGACCTGTTAATGTTTAATCTGACTGAGAAAGGAATCTGCAAGGAAAACTCAGCTATATCAGATTTACAAAATAAAACATATACAGAACTGAACGATCAATTAATAACCTTTTAAATTTAGAGTTCAGTACCTATGAGATTACAATACCTGGTACAGCAGTAACCCACCAGGCAAGTCAGAATTAAGATAGACTACATGCCTATGTGCAACCCGAAAGTCGCCAAAAGGCTCGTATTGCCGTCATGCCCAGTCTACCCGGCATAGTGTTAGGGACTGATGTCAGTTACAAGTCTGATTCCAGTTGCAAACATGAATGGGAAAAAACCCAACCAAATACTGTATGATTTCGTTAATGCCGTCTTGGAAGCTGTTATCTACTGTATAGAGAGAAGACAAATTTCTAAGCATTCCATGGATTCACCGTGCGGGTGTCGGGTCCATCGTGTGTGGGTAAGAGATGAAATAAATGGCTTTAATTTTATTGCGCGATAATACGGTCACCATCCACCATTCTACCCAACCAAATACTGTATGATTTCGTCAATGCCGTCTTGGAAGCCATTTGCATGGTAAAAGCCTGTTGCAGAAACGCTAATTCTCTTTTGACATGTTTAACGTAAACTTATAAAACTTAAATAACCGAAGTGACAAGCTAACTACCAATCACGTGGCGTATATCAAAATATCAGAGATTGTTTTAATCATTTGGCTTTGTCACACCGCTAAAAGCGGGAGCCGCAGCTAAAAGAGCCTGGCAAGCGGCGCAAATACGTAACTATAATTAAAGACTACGTGTTTGTGCCGCTTGCCGTAGAGACTTTAGGCCCGTGGGGTCCAAGCGCTAAAACATTTTTAAAAACATCACCTCTCGTCTAATTGTCACGGCCTTTATACAGCCACGAAACACACAATATATCGTCTGTCTGATATATTTAGAGAAAAATGATGTGCGTCAGTCAGTCGTCGTAGTCAGAATGTGAAAAACAAAAGAAGTCCGAGTCAAAAACAAAATACAATCTATTAATGTCAATAATATCTTCTAATTTAAACGTCGTTCTATGTCATTGAGAAAGGAGGTCTAAAGTCTTAAATAATAAAATCTGCGCCGCAACATTACAAAAATAAATAAGTACTAAAATAGGTGCAGACATTAATGCCACTAAGTGGGTAATCTTGGTTAAATGACGGGGCGCCACCATCATAACAAATGGTTTACAAACAGAGACTTGCATTCGCAGACAATTAACATAGATGTACGAACGAGGGAATTTTAATACGGCATTTAATTAATAATTCATAAAATAAAAGAGTAACGCTATAAACACAAATTAAAATACAATAAAAAAAAACTCTCCTCGCCAAGCCGTGGCCAGAGCGTGGCGAGTGTAGGCCAAATGCTCCAGATATATATTCTGGAAGGCCCATCTCCAGCAGGTCTAGGACGCTGTGTTCTAGGGGCTGTAATAATAATTTAAAAAAACTATTTAATTCATGTATTAAACACATAATTTAAATAACTGTGTATTTTCATTTTTATAGTTCTTATTATGATTATTAGTTCATAAGTTGATACGGCCCTTTTTACAGCCATAAATATAAATTAATATTTTTATTGATTAGAATAAAAGTTGACACGGCCCTTTCTACAGCCGCAAATATAAATTAATCTTATTGGTAATTAAAATATAAGTTGACACGGCCCTTTTTACAGCCACAAATATATATTAATCTTATTGATAATTAGAATATAAGTTGACACGGCACTTTTTACAGCCACAAATATATATTAATCTTATTGTTAATTAGACTATACGTTAACACGGCCCTTTTTACAGACACAAATATAAATTAATATTATTGTTAATTAGACTATAAGTTGACACGGCCCTTTTTACAGCCACAAATATAAATTAATCTTTTTGTTAATTAGAATATAAGTTGACAGGGACCTTTTTACAACTACAAATATAAATTAATCTTATACATTTTGGGAAGCCCATCTTCATCAGTCTGTTCTAGGGAATGTAATAATTGGGTTAAAAGTAGAACGACAAAATTGCAACGTCCAAAGTGCTCTCGATAAAGACTAATTATTGTGAAATAATTGGCAAAAAGCAATTACTGTTCTCTGTAGTGGAGGCGAATTGGAATATTCATTAATCGGTACAAGCTCACTCACTCTTAAACCTAGAGATAAATGCATGCATACCTCTATACAGGTTGGAAATGATGAGTGAGTTATAAGATATAGTTAAAAGGGTTGTTAAGCGTGTACTTTGTATGATACACTATTTTTTTGAGAATTCGAAGTACCTAAACAAAGATTTGTATTAATAATTAATAGGTGGTTGGTATTTGTCCAGTCTGCCGGAGCGGGGAAGTATCCACCGTTCGTGCCGATAAACCCAGTAAAGTATATCTACACGTTTCGGGATCAGGCTCGAATTGCCGTCATGCCCAGTCAATACGACATAGTGTTAGGGACTGATGTCAGTCATGAGTCTCTGATTTCAGTTGCTAACATTCATCACGCCACTTACCATCAGGTGGGCGCAAAGTGTCGTGCTGGTATAAAAAAAAAAAAAACATATAAATTAAGTATAAAACTAAACTAAATATGTAAATATATATAAATATAAAATAAATAACAATACAATCTTCTTCTATATATATAAAAATGAATGACTGTGTGTATGTATGTTCCCTATGTAAGTATTTCAAAACTACTTGACCGACCGGGATGAAACTTTGTGTGAATATCGGCGAAGGTTTCTGGCATAGCACTACTCTTGTCCGATAGGTGACGCGCATCAGCGCTGATTTGTGGTGCATACCGACCGAGGGTACCGAGCGGAAGCCTAAAACTCGGTCGTGATGATATCTTATTTTTTTATAAGTAAATAAAAAACACAATTTACACAATAACAGTCCCGACTATAAGGAGATTGTGTGCACGCGAGCGATTGACCAGGGCTTGCTATTTGAATTGCCCGTATTATGCTTTCTTTTCGTTTTCACGGGTTAATACCTATTCTACTTCTAATCTAGCCCTATAGTTTTTCTAACTTGTATTTAGAACATCACATTTTCCATGCCTCTTGTATTTACTAAGCAACAAAAGGCTACCTACTTTTAAATTATTTAAAATTATTATTAAATAGTTTACATTTACTTATATATAGTAAATTTCTACAATTTGGAAGCGTTGTTTTGACGATTCATGATGAATTGCCAAACCTCACTGAACAGAAATGTCAACACATTTGACATACTTATATGTGAAAACTTTTAATAGTTCTTGGTAAATTTACTGTATAATATGTATAACAATATTGTCAACTGTTGGTTTTCCTAAATGAAATAAAATTACGAAAATTAAAAACAACTGTCAAATCATAGACAACAACCATCGAAAATTCACTTTTTACTTTTACTGTGAAAATATAATTACTAATTTAGTTTCAAGACGACACGGACATAGTCCACGGTCACTAATGTCATTCTAAGAAGTGTCCACGCAAATCTTGTTGACGGTCCTCGCACGGTCATTGTTCAAGTAACTCGTAATAGTCACTAAGGTTGAGCGCTATTAGAGTTGAGAATTGTATAATATTTGAATTGTACTACAAGCTCTGATGTAAATAACGGAATCCATTAATAACATTTGTGTTTAAAGTAATGCAATACGGCTGCAGGATATAGTAAGTGGAATAACGAAATATAGAAAAAGCGAAAAAAAATATAAAAAAGGTTATTTAAATTTATTTGTTTATATTCGTATATTCATTGGACATACAAAACTGACCCTCTAACTTTTCGGAAAGATTATTTGTAGATGCAAAGCCTGGAAGACCATTCCACATATTGTCTTATGCTTATGTTAGTTGCGGATTAGGAAGGAAGGGAAAACTCTGGGGTAGAATCAGTGTTGCCCTCCGAAATAAAGGCTCGTTCGCGTAACTGTTATGTTACCTCGTTGCGGTTATTGTCCAATTTTATTATTATTGGCAACACGGAAAGGTGTACTTTTTTTATTTACACACACGGTTATCTTAAAACGTTTTTTTTTAAATTGGTTCGCTTTTTATGCAGTTTTCGGTCAGTAACGACTAGATAAAATATATCTAAAAATTGTATAAAATAATAAAAAGTTTATTATTATTATTTATTATTTACATTAATAAGTAAATAAATAAAATAAATTAAAAAGCAAAATTACTCGGAATACCAACAGTTGATATATTTAAAATAGATAAAAAAAAATTGAATATTCTAAAGGTTTTCAAATATAAGTTTTAAAATTAAATACCTTAGCAAAAAAGGAGAAAATATCAGTCATTAATTACAGCCCCTGGAACAGAATTTTGCCGATGGGATGGGCCTTTAAGAATATATATCTGGAGCATTTTATACTTGCTAACCTTTGGGAGTGTGGTAGACGATTGCGGATGCATTGGAAATAAAAACAAATAATAGATTTTTATAATTTTAACGGGTCTTTACGCGATTTACCTTAGAGACATATTTCTCCAAAGTTTAAAAAGTTTAAAAACAAATACTTAAACATACATAATAATAATTTACATACTAATACACAAATTTTTAATTTATTTATTCTAAGAATTTATTCGAAAAAATATTTAAAAAATATAAAATAAAATTAATATTATTACTAAGGATAGGGATATATCGTAAGTCCCGTCCGCGTGGAATGGTGGCAAGAACGCTGGCTGCATTTCCCCGCTGAATTGCAATACTGATTCTTTGGGCGAAGAAAGAGCCAGCCCTCTTGTCATCGCAGGAGACGACAAGACGCGGTGTTATGTCTTTTAAAAACTTTTTTGCACTTGGACTCCATGGGCCCAGAGTTTCTATAGCAAACGGCATAAATATGTAACCTTTTAATATACTTACATATTTGCGCCGCTTGCTGGACTCCGCATTTTCCGCCGTGGCTCCCGTTTTATGGTCCCCCTGAAATGCGACGCGGCGAGGGTGTCGACGCACGTGGCGTCCCACACCAGAGCACGTCCCCGTTCCCAGGGGACATATATACACAAATACCAATAAAAATATATAATAATAATATATACAAATGTACTTGAGAAAAGTGTATATATCATTGGTACATGCCAGGTGTTAAGGAAAGCGTTCTTACAACCGAGCTACCACCACTCTTCACATCAGACATTTGAAAACATCACTGCATTACAATAACACTAGACAACTCACTAAATAATAAGAACATATACGATTATAGTAGGTACAAAGAAAAAAAAAACTTAACCAATTGACTATTTATTAAAATATACATACATATCATTTCGCCAGATCCCTTCCGGGGTAGGCAGAGACAATTGAGCGCCACTTGACACGATCACGACATACCTCTTTCGCTTCGTCGACATTCATTAATCTCTTAATTCATGCCCTTTTGTTACGAAGGCTTTTTCAACAACAGGCACAACTTTCGCATTATATATCTCGTTTAGATTCGTCAATCCTTCTTCGCTCATTCTTTCAACATGCCCGAACCATCGTAGCATGCCTTTCCTAATTTGTGTTCCTATACTTTCTTTTATACCTACCATTTTTTTGTATTTCGACGTTACGTATGCGGTCCGACAAAGTGACGCCGCATATGCGACGTAACGATCTCGTTTCTACTGCATTAACCCTACTTTTATGCGTATTCTGACATATCCACGTCTTGCTTCCATACATAGTGTTGGTACCAACATGGCATTGTTTATGGCGAGCCGAGCTTTGTCACTGACATTTCGACTGCCGATCAGTGACCCCTTTTAAAAAAAAATATTTATATTAAATTTAAAAATATATTATAAAAGAAATAGGTACAAGTATAATTATTTAATTATGCAACACATTTGGGGTCTGGTTTTGGGCATCCACTTTTAAACAGATTTTAAATAATTGTGATTATGATGAAATATTTGATTAAGCCTTGATTAAGCTTCTCTCTTCCACGAGCGATGAATGACGAAGCTGCACCGTGAATCTATCTCCCTGATTAGTACTTTGTGAAGTGCCTATAGTACTACATACAGTAAAGCATAGATCGGTCGTCTGTCGATAGGCAAAAGCTCGCCGGGGCGCATCCAGACAGGCTATGAAGGGTTACTAACTATTTCAGTTGGCAACACCTCTGATACGCGATAAAAACTTTGTGTGTCGGTTTGTTACATCGCCTTAACGCCGAAACTACTTAAGAATTATGACATCAATATCTAAGTATGACATGATTTACCGACCACTGAAACATATTTTTTGTCTAAAACTCTCGAATCACTGCAACTTCGCCGTGACGTCGCCTCTCTGAGCGTGTTCCACAAGCTATACCACGGTGAGTGTTCTGAGGAGCTCCATAACCTTATCCCTTCTTCTCTATTCCGCAACCGAACGACACGCACAGGCCAAAATATGCATTCACATACCATACCCACTATCCCTACGCGTACTCATAAATTTGGTGACTCCTACATCTGTCGCACGCTGAAGATGTGGAATGACCTCCCAGCCAGTGTGTTTCCCCACTCCTATAACCTGGAGTCCTTCAAGCTAAGTGTGGAAAATCATCTTGTTACGCCTTCATACTGGTAGAGACTGATGCCGGATCGTTGGTAACTGGCGTCAGTTGCTCACATTTTTTAAATGAAATGAAATGAAATAATTTATTTGTTAGAAACATGGTAGGTACAGGGATGTAAATTATTATATGTAATTATATCACATGATTCGCTATTTCTAGCATTCAAATATTAATTTAGTCACATGACTTTGTCGAGCTTAGTGTCTAGGTATTCTTTTGTCGAATAAAAACATTTATTAACCAGCATTTGTTTGACTCTTAATTTGAACAGTTTTAGTGGCAGCTCCCATATAGTAACTGGAAGCTTATTAAATATCTTTGTCGCCATTGCATAACAATTTCGGCTATATTTATACTTGGACGCCGCGTAGTGCTTACTATCACAGGTGGGCGCGATATCACATATATAACATAATATGTATATATTAAGCCAGATAAATTAAATAGTATTTCTAAAAAGGATCATTGAACAGACCTGCGCCAGACTGTTATTTTTTTAAAAGCAACCATTATACGTGGCCAAGGAATCTCACACCATTACCCACCCTTCCCCTTACTTATCTCCAACTTCCGCGAGACTGACTTCCAGTAATTAACGCCTCCTCTAATTATACACAGACGACAGAATTTTTCTGTTTTTTATACTCTTTCTGATAACAGTTTTATGGGGTGCTTTCATTTCCTTTTTACAGTTGCAAATCTTTATTTATTTAGATTATAATATAAATAATAATAAAATAATAAAAATGCTTTATTGCACAAAAACTAAAATAACTTAAAATTTATGTGCACGGGCAAAGATGTATAGCTATATATTTTTAGAAAAATAAATAACACATTTGTAGTAGTGACTGCCTCCGTGGTTTAGCGGTTAAGTCTGTGGATTTAGACTTGGAGGTACCGGGTTCGATTCCTGATCGGGACACAATAATATTTATTTATTTCAACAATTAAATTAAATTAATAATTTATTTAGTTGTGATATTTCCTGAGATTGGTACGCTGGAGACATCGACGAGCTTGCCACTTGTCATGATTGGCCTATAGTAAAGTTGGCTAAATGTAAATCCTCTTCTTTGTAAGCGTGGTTTCTGACCACTCCGGAAGGGAAAAGGTCGTGATGATACTTTACTTTTCTTTTTTAAATGGTTTAGGCAGAGTTTTCGTTGAAAGCTCCCAGACAGCGTATTTTTTTTTGACCCCTCCAACAAATATCGTAATATATACAAAAACTTGACAAATTATAGCTTTGTCTTATAATAAGTAATGAAGTGAAGTGATAGTTATTCGTCATATTTAAATGTATCTTATATTATGTGTTATGTTGCGCAATAAAAGACACCATTTTTTTTCCACACATCTTCTCTTTACTACTTTATACACACGATAGACCCGGCACCAAAACGGCGAATCCATTTTTCTTGTGTCTTCTTACACAGAAATGTTAGATTGTCAAAGTAGCGGATTCCGTTATTTATTTATTTTCAGAAAAATCACAGCTTGTATAACTAGTTCATTCCTCCAAAACAGTGGGTTAAATTCTAAAAAAAATACAAAATTAAAATATTAAACATTAGTAAAATGAAAATTATAATAAAATTAAAATGAAATAGGATTATTATGATATTAGTGAGTGAAAATCAGTTCATCATAGAAACGAAGGGAAGATATGCATAGCTTTAGATCGATGAGATAATTAGGTATAGGAACTATTAGGTTAAATTTAAATTATATTTGATGACAGAATGTAATGACACAACAACTCAATTGCCCACAAAGACCATTCACTCGTTTCAACACTTAATTCATTTAGAATCAATCGATTCTCCCAGCTCCCAATTAATAAGACACGACCAGAATCGCTTCAACCTAAAATGCATAAATACGAGTATCTATCTACGTGTCGTGGCTTTGTAAACGTTCAACACACCAGGATGTCCTTGACCACATACGTGGACGAGGAGAGTCCGAATCCGTTATGGAAATCACCAAGCTGGGCTCGGAATGGCGAGACACAAATTTTAAGGCCTATCGCATTCTTGTGCGGTCAGATAAAGTAAAAAAAATCTTGAAGAAAGATTTCTGGCCGCAGGGCGTTGTGTTTCGTCGATACATAGGTTCATTTGGGCCTACGAAATGCACCACGGAAGGTGCGACAAGGCCTACCGCAGCACTGAACCCTCGTGAACCAGCTAAGAGGACCCCGGCGCCGACCCCCACTGCAGCAGTCAGCCTTTGTCAGAAGGTGGTCGCCGTACCCAATGGGTACTACTTTGACCACAATAAGATGAAGATGCGGAAGCTGTAGTGCAGTGTATATTTATATTATATATATTTTAGTTTTTAAGGTATTTATCTATGGGCCTTTTGTATATCCATTTTGTTGCCTGAAAATAAAGATTATTATTATTATAACAAAAGATGTCTAAATTTGAATTTATAATAGAATATGGGAGACTACATTGTCGATAATTATCCTTAATAAAATTTTAGATTAACATTTGCATTTGTGCTTATGTTTGAGTATGCATGCGTGTGTAGTGTGAGCGTGTTTGTGTGTGTGTCGTGTGTGTACAACAGTGTTAACTTCGTGTTTACTGACAGTGTTAACTTCGTGTTTACTGACAGTGTTAACTTCTACCGAAATTTCGGGAGAAATATTAATTGTTCTAAACTTTATTAAGTTTAAATTATTCACAATATTTTAATAATGTAAGGCACTGACCGCTATGGATGAATTCTAAACTGGTAGGTATAATTTTCCCATTTAGCATTATAAAGGGTGGGTTTTAGTTTATTTCTTTTAGAGAGATGTGTAGAGTGTAATGGACTGTAACGAACGACACCCTGTATTTTTTTCCTATCGAAATGGTAACGCTATCTGTTGCCGAACTTCCGACACAGGCGCCGCGGCGCACTGTAGATCAAAATTCGACTTTCATGTTTTTTTTCAGGCTAAAAATATATATTATATTATATATTTATTTATAAGTATATGTGTAATTTATGTAATAGTGTAAGTATCTATTAGTATGTAGTGTGTGTAGTATATTCTATATTGTTAAACTTGATATCGGCACTACCCTTAATCTCACACTCTCCCAAAGGTTAGATGTTAGAAAATGCCTTGTAGGCATTAATCTTCGCCTATGTACACTTATTTTGTCAATAAAGAATTTAATAATAATAATAATAATGCTTAAAGCAAAAAATATCACGTAATTGAATTTGAAAGTTATATTCTTGAGTACATTCTTTTTAAATATAATATTTTTTATTAGGTTTAGTTTATTTATAGATATTTACATGATCTAGCGGTTAAGTCCGTGGATTTAGACTCGGAGGTACCGGGTTCGATTCCTGATCGGGACATAATAATATTTATTAACGTAAATAAATATATTTAATTATTATTTTATTTATTTGTGATATTACTGGAGTTTGGTACGCTGGAGACATCGACGAGCTTGCCACTGTCATGATTGGCCTATAGTAAAGTTGGTGATCATCCGCTTCTTTATAAGCGTGGTTGCTGACCACCCCGAAAGGGATACGATCGTAATGAAACTTTTTTATAGTCTTTTTTTTTAAGTAGTTTTCAATTATTATTTTATGATTGGTGGAAATCAAACGAATCCATAGTAACGTAGCATAGCACATCTGATGGAAAAGCAACCTTATGTTGTACGAATACCAGCTTATATTGGAATACAATGTTAATGTCAAAATTGTGAGGGATCAGCTGAAAATCAGCGCTCTGACCGAGTGTTGCAGCTTATTGCTGATTATATTATATTTGTCACCACACTATCTTGTTTCTTGTATTATTATTATTATATTTTACTGCCTGTGTTTTTTTGTGACATATAAACTTTTTTCTTTCTTCTTTCTTTCTTACTATATCGTAATTTATTATTTGATACATTATTATTTAAGAAATGAATTTATATTTTATGGTCAAGAATAGCCCCTGTTACAAATGGAAGGATCGACAGAGGCGGCAGATCCTCTTACCGGATTCGACGAGAATTCTAGACTAGACTCTTTGAGGGAACGGGTTCAAATCCCGGTATAGGTATTTATTTTTAGTTATCAAACGGTTTGTACAAAACTAAAGATTTATTTATTTATTTATTTAATTAAGCAAGTCAACAACATGATTACAAAATCTTATACAATATATAATCTAGTAGGTATCTTATTAGCATATTTTTTTTATACTAGCATGACATGTGACCATGCCCCCACCTGATGGTAAGTGGCGCGCATGGTCCATGAATGTTAGCAACTGGAATCAGACACTTATGTCCGACATCAGTCCCTAACACTATGCCGGCTTGACTAGATGCCTTTTCACACTTCGCTTGAAGGACTCCAGGTTATAGGAAAGTGGAAACACAGAGGCTGGAAGAGCATTCCATATTACTTAGAGACCAGCATTGCATTCAATAGGTTCATTTACTAAAACACAAAAACTAAGTACAATTTAAAAAATATAGGCATGACAAACAACTTTGGCTGTGAGCTTGCGCAAAAGGTGATTTTTTTGTTATTATTGTTCACTGCTGATGACTGTGGTAATTTGTTCACTTAATTCAATTATTGTTGTCTGGATTATACTGTTTGAATCTGTAAGTATTTGCGATATTCATTTTTGTTGTTTTCGGCAGTTTATTATTAATAAATTTGGATCCAATAAAATTGGGAATCGAACCCACGACCTCCCGAGTTCACGGCAACGTTTGTTACCACTAGACCACGGAGGCGGTCTATTTATTCGAAGTAGATACAAAAATATTAAAATAAAATAGATAAAAAAACTTATTATAAATAAAACTAAACTAAAACTATCTATGAAATTAATACTGTTGTACAAAAGTAGATCATCTCGGACACCACGGGCTTTCTTGTGCTAGAAGTGCTGGCCGCATTCCTCGTCACGCGGCTCTCAAAGACATCATCCGAAGGGCTCTTGTCACTGCTGGAGTACCCGCAATCTTAAAACCATCTGGGATTGACTGTTGGGCCGTGGAAACTTGGCAGGTCTCTGGTGTGGGATGCGACGTGTGTAGACACATTATCTCCATCTCACATCCAGGCAACCTCACGTCGTCAGGCGCGGGAAGTGCGGCTTTTTCTGCGGAGAACCTCAAATTGCGCAAATACGCTAACCTTGGTATCGGTTACGAATTTGCACCGTTTGGGGTCGAGACTATGATTTTCCTTAGTACAATTGGAAATATATATGTATATATTGAGTCAGAGAAGTCTCGCAAGACCTAGATTAGGAGTACAAGACGAAGACCACCTACTCTGATGCAACACCAAGACGAAGACTGGCCAAGTCTTCAAAAATTATGTTTCTCTTGGAGTCATTCGCAGCAATATCGCAAGTTCAAAGCACGGGAAAACCGCAAAAAATATACTGCAACAACTGTCCCATATATGGCGTCACATTTATCGTTTTCCATAATTGTTCACATTATTAAATAAAATAACACAACTTTTGACTAACAATATTCATAATTTACAAAACAAAAACTAGTACAAAAAGCGCAGGAACGACTTCAAATTAAATCAAATAATGCATTCAGTAAATAGGCCATTTCTTTAGCACTTTTACACGTCATAACATATTACATTTTATATTTTAAATTGTATAGTTTAATATACCACGTTGAAATTATTAAAAATCAAATAATTTTATATTATAATCTAGAATAAAAATAAAGAACGTACGTACATACATTTTTTATATTTAGTAAGAAAATCGTAAGTTACGGTGCAGAGAAGTTTTCCTAGAAATATCGCAACTCATACTGGGCCTAATAAAGTAGGTAGCAAAAGGTCGACGATCGCGCCGACTTTGACTTACTTGAATGAAATGAAAAAAAGTATATTAGAATCTACACAAATAATTTATTTATTTAAATACTTTATTGTTAAATAAACAAAACGCGGATATGACGCCTATAGGCACTGTCTTTCAATTAACCTTCGGGGCATTGAAACATAAGAGGTAAGGTTACGATAAATAAACAACAAAAGTATCATCACGACCGTTTCCCTTTCGGGGTGGTCAGAAACCACGCTTATAAATAAGCGGATTCACATTTAGCCAACTTTACTATAGGCCAATCATGACAAATGGCAAGCTCGTCGATGTCTCCAGCGTACCAAACTCGAGAAATATCACAAATAAATTAAATATTATTTAAATGTATTTATTTACATTAATACATATTGTTGTGTCCCGACCAGGAATCGAACCCGGTACCTCCGAGTCTTAATCCACTGACTTAACCGCTAGACCACGGAGGAAGTAAACAACAAATATTAAGGAAAAAATAAATACAATATACTTACAACTAAAGTATTAAATTACATATATAAGTGGGTATATACAATACATATACGACGTACATATACATATATAAATTATTCCATAAACTACATATACAACATACATACACGTGAAATACACAGGCTTTGGTTTGCTTGTGAAAGTGTGATCAAAGTACGAATACCTATTAACAAAACGGAAAGATTTAGGAACTCAAGTTTTTATTATGAGAATGCCCAAGTGTACAATATTTCAGTTCATTTTAGGCGGAAGCTTTTAAAATAAATTAAAAATACGTAGTGCAATATGTCTTACAGAATAGAAATATTTAGGTCAAGGACGATGTCATTCTATTAAATGAATTACAAACGAATGCATTTTATACATTACGATAAATCTTATTATTCGATAGCAGACATTATTTGGTACAGAATACAGCCAGATTGTTTATTTAAGCCCATTCTTAAGTAAATATTAATTGACAATCAATCTACGAGAGTCTTCACAAGAATCTCTTCTTCTACGACCGCTCTTTCTAAGGGGGAGCAGCTGCCCCTCCCTGCCCGTACCTAGCTACGCCCATAAGGTGGTTACTGCTGCAGGCGCAATCATAAAATTAACTATGAATAAAGCAAGAGCCAGAAAGGTACTGACTACAAATAAAATTTTGACCACATTTGTAAAGGAAGGGCCGAATACGAAAACTAAATGCAAGCTCACCTCGATCCCTGGCGCCGCATCAGACTGGAAAATTCTCATGGATACATTTGAACATTATATTATAGGATCCCAGATGAACTAGCTGTATCAGCCTATAGACCAGACATCTTAGTGTTTTCTCGAACTTTAAAAAAGTTATTATTGAACTTACCGTTCCGTATAAATCAAATATACCAAAAGATCACAACGTGAAGTCAAACAAATATTATGATCTCACAGAAGAAATGATCAAGAACGGGTTCAAGACTCAACTTTACTTGCTAACCTGCGACAGGATTTCCAGAAAAATCTTTGGGCTACTTAATACATTTATGGAAAGACGGCATTAACGGAATCATCATCGATATATATAGATAGGCCCTCACTGATACAAAAACGTTCCTGCAAAATCAATCGAAGTCATGTAGCTGCACCAACAGTCACGAGCGACGCAAAGCAAGCGTCGAGAGCGAATAATATTTATACAGTACAGTATCATCACGACCGTTTCCCTTTCGGGGTGGTCAGAAACCACGCTTATAAATAAGCGGATTCACATTTAGCCAACTTTACTATAGGCCAAGCATGACAAGTGGCAAGCTCGTCGATGTCTCCAGCGTACCAAACTCGAGAAATATCACAAATAAATTAAATATTAATTAAATGTATTTTGTGTCCTGACCAGGAATCTAAATCCACGGACTTAACCGCTAGACAACGGAGGCAGAGAAAGAGAAAAATAGCAAAAAAAAACATTTATTTTTTTCTCTATTTTACATCCCCAGTAAGTTGATATATGTATTTCTCAAATTACCCAAGATTTTAAATATTAAAAAAAAAATGTGCGAACGAAAGGGATGAAAATTTAATAAAAGTTTATTTAAATCTACTGATAACATTTGCTAGAATCTTGTCATCATTAACCAATCATGTGCCAGATTAACAAATTTAATCTAAATATAATCTAGGTTAACCCTTTGACGACAGCGGGGACACGGTCGTCCCAAGCCAAAAAAAAAAAAAAAAAAATTTTTGTATGTCAATTAATTAATTTCTAGTCTCGGAACAAACCTCTTGTTATTTTTAAGCTAGCAAAACTACATCCATGGCGCCATTTTATATCTATAGTCATGGGAAGTTCATAATTTATTTGGCGCTATGTTATTTTCTCATAAAAGTCTATAACAAAAAAGTCACCTGTAACGACCATACACACATGTCCCTAACTCTTATTTCAAATTTATTCGTTTTTTAGTTATAAAATTAGTTTTATTTGATACGCCTTGACTCATTTTACATGACTAAAATAAATAAGTTTCCATACTCTTATCCTTAATAATATTTATATCAAGTGATAATAGTCTTTTTGTATGCATAGTAACAGAATTTTCATAAAATATAATTTCTTAAGAATTGGCCCCCAAAGTTGGCATGTGGCAAGCGGCACGTTTTTAGAGTGCGATTTGTATTGAATAGGCCTATCTATATACATCGATGGGAATCATACAGTATTTGGTTGGGTATGGAGAGGAGTAGAATGGTGGTCTTGTTGCGCAATAAGGTAAAGAAAGAAGATCCTTATCAACCCAGCCTATTGTCGGTCGCAACCCCGATACACCATTCTTCTCAACTCTTACCCACACACGATGGACCCGTGGAATGCTTAGTTTGTCTTCTCATATATTTGTTTAAGTAAAATAGGGGAAAAATGGTTTAGATGTTTTTGTTATTTTCCTCTGTCTAAAATTAAGTACCCAAATAAAAATGAAAATATGTCCGTAATTCAATTTCCTAGAAAGTCGATAGAGTAAATTTCTTAAAAGTACAATTTGTCTTGAAATATCTTAGAAAATATTAGATTGTGCAAGCGAGAGAGACATATTATTTATTGACAGTCAATAAATTCACTATTTTGTCAATTTTTTGATTGCGCCTGTAGTTACCTCCTCATGTCAAATTAAAACAATTATTAACAAGGAATATATAATACCTGGAAAGAAAAATTTGCCAGTTAATAGCAACTCTCGACTTTTCCCAATGCAATGTATGGAAGAGAATAGCCTACGACTAGGGCCGCTTGAACTACCAGCTTGAGTTACCCGGTGAGACTATGCCGGGGAAAACTGGGGAATGTCCCCATCCTGAAACCAATGTTACACTAGCCATTGAGGTCTAAATGACCCATTGTCTGTCTTAGCACGTATCGTCATCGTGAAGTGTAAAGGGCTCAAACAAAGAAATCCATGAGAGATTGTCTAGTGCAGACGATCGCGGACTATTGGATTTTTTTATTATCCCCATTTCATTTTTTTTTTCACAAGCCTGGCCAAGAATTTAGCAGGCCACTCTTTAAAACTAATGTTACTATTAAAATATTGCTGACTGTCATTTAGACGCGGAGGTACCGGGTTCGATTCCCTCGAAACACTTTTTTTTTGTATTAATTAGCTAGAGACATCGATGAGCTTGCCAATGACATAGTTTCGTCACAACCGTATCTCTTCCGAATTTTTTTTTTTAATGTGGATTTTCATCAGTCAACTTTACTATAGGCCCATCATGACAAGTGACAAGCTCGTCGATGTCTCCAGCGTACCAAACTCGAGAAATATCATAAATGTTCTAGGGGCTGTAATTAATGAATGAAAAAATAAATGAAAAATGATTGTGTCCCGACCAGGAATACTTATTACTGCTTGAATGGGTATAGGTTATACGTAGATTGTCGTGATACACAGACAACTTATTCGGCAGTGAAGGATAAAATGGAAAAAAAAAGTAAAGTATCATTACACCGTTACCCTTTCGGGGCGGTCAGAAACCACACTTATAAGCAGATTCACATTTAGCCAACTTTAGCTAGCCAGCGCGGCGTACCAAACTCGAGAAATATCACAAATAAATTTAATATGTTTTTTAAATGTATTTATTTACATTAATATAAAAGATAAAATCAAATGTCAATATATAATAATAATATTAATTAATAACCCGGAAGGGTCGTCTCTAGAGGACATTTTTACTTATAGTTTATTTTTATTAGGTTTAGTTTATATTTATTTTATTTTTGAGTAGTTTTATTCATTTCATTTAAATAAATCATGATATTGGTGTATTTTAGTTTTTATAATTTTAACGGGTCTTTATGCGATTTACCTTAGAGACATATTTCTCCCGACGTTTCAGCCAAGTTGCATTGGCCGTGGTCACGGGTCGACTGAAGCTATGCGGTGTAGTCTCGTACATACTGGGCGGTAGATGCAAACCTACCCACTTATCACTTTAAAAGTTTTTAGCAATCACGACACACGACACTAACAATATCCTTGGCGACACCGGACGATTTTATTTCTCTAAGGTAAATCGCGTAAAGACCCGTTACAATTATATAAACTATTATGAATATGCGCGAAAGTTTAAGTTTTGGTTTATTTTATTAAATTATTAATGTAAAATGATAATTTATTTATTATTATGTGTAAAACATAATTTTATTTTGTATTTTTTAAAGCAGTAGATCGGATCGGATTAAGATCGAGTTCATATCGAATTGAGTGCGAAGTGATTCTTCAGTAATATGAGACGTTCCCAAAATGGGATTGATGTAATTCCTTCTATGATTATTTTGTCCGGTTCTTCTTTACAAAAGCTTGTGACAAGGATAATTTTATGTTTAATTCGTTTAAATTTGGTGTGACGTGACATATTTTGCAATGAGATTTTTTTTTAATTAAGAAAGACCAAGATGGCGCAGTAGATAAGTGGGAATAAATGTCAAACTGATTTTTAGAAGAATTCTCAGAATTAATTAATTAAAATTTGTGGTAGAAGAAAAGCGTTTAAGAACCGTTGAACCATTGAAATAATTTTATTGTGTTTCACACAAAAAAATAATAAATTCTAATGGAAAAACACTGAATATTGTTAGTCAAAAGTGACATTGTTTTGTTTAATAATGTGCTACAATGTGAATAATTATGGTAAACGATAACTTGGACTTTAAATATGGAGCACAAGTTGAATTTATGTTTTTTGTATTTTCCCGCGCTGTGAACTCCTACCAGACGTAGTTGGGCTATAATGCCGCTAGTGACTCCCAAGAAAAGCATGAAATTCACCAACATCTGGAATTTAATGATAACCTCAGTAACTTCTAAGATTTTATATTACGTAAGATTTGGCTGTATGGGCTAGACCCTTTGCCTTCCCCTATCACCTCAAAAAAAAAACTTTCTTTTTAATTGGAATTAGGATTTGGTTTTGCCAGAACAGCCTTTAGTAAAATAAAACACAATAATTTATGTAATATATGTATTTATTATTAAACAGAACGTTGTTATCTTAAACTAAAACCTATTTTTTTTTTTCTTTAAATTTAACAAAATAAATACATAATAATAATGACAGCTAAGACACTTTGTTCAACATTCTAAGCCAGAATCTATGATAGTACGGATCTTCCATAAAGCTTGCTAGACGGGCATTCCACTCCAGTCACTCAGCGTAATTTTTTACATCCATTTTTTATCGACACACGGTCGCTTCCTTCCACGCCGTCACTCCATTTCCCGTCATTCTACGCCAGAAATATCGCTATGGAATCCAAAGATTCAGAAACGGAATTTCTTCTTATGGCGAATTGAAACGACTTTACTAAACTAAACGCGAAATGGCGACAGACGAGAGGTATCAGCGTGGAGTATGAACAAGCTGCGTGAAACGAATCTGCGATTTCATACACAGAATGAGTTGAACGTCGGTTGAGTGATGGAGTGTTTGGTTTTGGCTTGGAGTGACATGGAGTTGAACGTCGGTTGAGTGATGGAGTGTTTGGTTTTGGCTTGGAGTGACATGGAGTTGAACGTCGGTTGAGTGATGAAGTGTTTGGTTTTGGCTTGGAGTGACATGGAGTTGAACGTCGGTTGAGTGATGAAGTGTTTGGTTTTGGCTTGGAATGACATGGAGTTGAACGTCGGTTGAGTGATGGAGTGTTTGGTTTTGGCTTGGAGTGACATGGAGTTGAACGTCGGTTGAGTGATGGAGTGTTTGGTTTTGGCTTGGAGTGACATGGAGTTGAATGCTCGTCTAGGCCCAGCTTAAAGCGACCTTCACCGACTGAACGGAATCCACTTTTAATTTGTATATTTTACCAACAATTGTTTTATTTTGGTATGTCATTAGGAACACTAATTACTTTGACCTAATTGTCAAAAGAGAAGATATTTTTTTAGGCTTCAATTGTCAGATATATTTTTTTAATTAAAAATCATTATCCGAAAAAAAATCACTACTGTGAAAAAAAAAATTCAACATTATTTAAAAAAAAAATCGGTGAAGTTCGCTCTCACACGTACCTCAAAACTATAAGAAAATTTTGCTAGAATCATAAGACCGTATTCGCCGACTATATAAGAATGCTTATCCATCTAAAATGAGCTAGGAAAATTCCCACCAACAGTATTATTGTGTTTTGGTTTATGTACGAATATATATATATATATATTATATATTGGAACATTCGACTCCAGAATTTATTAAATAAATATTTGTCAGAAACACTTATAAAGAAGCGGATTCACATTTAGCCAATTTTACTATAGGCCAATCATGACAAGTGGCAAGCTCGTCGATGTGACAGTTTTGTATATGAAAGTGACAATATGTCAAAAATGGCAATAATTTTATATCTCAAAAGTAGAGTAAAATGCTCGGAAAGAGAAACCTCAATTTCCAAACACCAATTCGATAAAACCCCACTCAAGATAGTTCGTCGACTTAATTTTTTTTATTTTCCACAAAATGGCGTCTGGTTGTCGCCTTACTGAATTTTGATTAATGTCATATCTTCAGTAACACTCGATTGACGTGATAATCATCAAAATCGGACCACGCGTTTGGTCTCCAGTGTGCCATAAAGGAACATACATACATAACCCTTCTTTGCGTCGCGCAAGAGATTTATGTTGCGGCAGTTAACAATATTTACTATTAAGTGACGTCACTTCTCGACTGTTTTAGGGTAACGTTCAATATCTCTAAGCGATGGCGATGTAGGGACACCCAGGCCTTGGAGTTGTCCAAACGGCTATCGGAAAAGTCTGTAGATAGAAAAGCTGGCAATTATTTCTGCCAACGGATTAGCCTCGCTATACAGATGGGAAATGTTGCCAGTCTCCTTAGGACTATCCCTGAAGGACATTTTTTACTTCTAGTTATTTTTGTAATAGGTTTTAGTACTATTTAATTATATAGACTGAATTTTATAATTGTTTACGCCATTTACATTGTTTATTTTAATGATTATGGTATGAGCAATTTATTTTCCCTCCGCCTCCGTTCCAAGTTTGCCACTAGATGGCGCCACACGTTTCAAAAATGGACAATTATTTTTATAATATTAATGACGTTTTGATACCTTCAAAGTGAACATTAAAATTTGTCTTCTTATAAGCTTATAAATTGGTGACGTCGAGTTTGCTGATTATCCTGGCCTATCCTGTGTTCCGGAAGCTGTGAAAACTTTCCCTAAATCTCTCTCCGATTTACCGTTTTCTTATGAACTTTACCTCTGTGTCCGGATTGCTCATAACCATTTATTTTAGAATTTAAAATACAGTCCACTTCTGCCTTTTTGCGCGTTTGGTCTGAGCCTGCGGCATAAGCATAGTTAGCTGAAAGGTTCCAGATCAGGCGCGGACAATAACTATATAAAATAAAACCTATTCTTTGTACAATAGTTAACTTTTCTGAAGTCAAATGTCCCAATAGTCCGAATAGTATGTATTAGTAATTTAAAGTTCATATTTCTTGCGTAATTCTTCCATCTCTTCGTTACTAACCTCGCTGCCGTAATCAATTAATAATTGATTAACACCTAAAAAAAAAAACAATAATTTATTTATTTATTTAGGAATTCTTACAGCTAATTTATACATATATAGGAGGAAATAGTAATACGATAAAGCCAATAATAAGAGTTCGCTGACAGATACAATAAAAGTAAGCAAAGAAAACAATGATAATAAATTTAAAAATAAAAATGAATACACAAGTACAGGAATTACGAAGGAATGGGCATTACATCAATAACACAATAACTACAACAGAAATAAACATACATATACACACACACACACATACACATAGGCAAACATAAACTTGAAAATATAAAACTATTCTAATCCCTCTTTTTTTGTTTTGTAAATTAATTTACTGTGGATATTATTGGTCAAAAGTGGTGTTGTTTTGTTTAATAATGTGCTACAATGTGAATAATTATGGAAAACGATAAATTGGACTTTAAATATGGGGCACAAGTTGCAGTTTATTTTTTGCGGTTTTCCCGCGCTGTCAACTCCCATATTTTACCCGACGTGTTTGAGCTATGGTGCCGCGAGTGACTCCAGGAAAAGAATCAAATTCTGCATCGTCTGGAATTTGATGATGACCTCATTAACTCGTGAAAAAGAAAGATATATTACGTCAGACTTGGCTGTATGGGCTAGACCCTTTGCCTTCCCTATCACCTCATTCATCATCCATCGGGAAAAGAAAACTAAAAAAAAAGGAAAGTATCAACACGACCTTTTTACCTTTTGGGTGGTTATGAAGAAGCGGAATCACTATAGCCAACTATACTATATGACAATGCCTTTATACAGCAACTATAATTATAAGTGACCCTTTTTTATAATTGTACGTTTTGCCTTCCAGAACATTATCACAACCCCATGAACACATCGTCCTAGACCTCCACTGCTGAAAGATGGGCCTTCCAGAACATCACCACCACAGCCCCTAGAACACATAGTCCTAGACTTCCACTGCTGGAAGATGGGCCTTCCAGAACATCACCACCACAGCCCCTAAAACACATAGTCCTAGACTTCCACTGCTGGAAGATGGGCCTTCCAGAACATCACCACCACAGTCCCTAGAGCACATAGTCCTAGACCTCCACTGCTGGAAGATGGCCCTTCCACATAATTATCATCACCACAGCGCCATGAACACATAGTCCTAGACCTGCACTGCTGAAAGATGGGCCTTCCAGAACATCACCACCACAGCCCCTAAAACACATAGTCCTAGACCTCCACTGCTGGAAGATGGGCCTTCCAGAACATCACCACCACAGCCCCTAAAACACATAGTCCTAGACCTCCACTGCTGGAAGATGGGCCTTCCAGAACATCACCACCACAGCCCCTAAAACACAGTCCTAGACCTCCACTGCTGGAAGATGGGCCTTCCAGAACATCACCACCACAGCCCCTAAAACACATAGTCCTAGACCTCCACTGCTGGAAGATGGGCCTTCCAGAACATCACCACCACAGCCCCTAAAACACATAGTCCTAGACCTCCACTGCTGGAAGATGGGCCTTCCAGAACATCACCACCACAGCCCCTAAAACACATAGTCCTAGACCTCCACTGCTGGAAGATGGGCCTTCCAGAACATCACCACCACAGCCTCTAAAACACATAGTCCTAGACCTCCACTGCTGGAAGATGGGCCTTCCAGAACATCACCACCACAGCCCCTAAAACACATAGTCCTAGACCTCCACTGCTGGAAGATGGGCCTTCCAGAACATCACCACCACAGCCCCTAAAACACATAGTCCTAGACCTCCACTGCTGAAAGATGGGCCTTCCAGAACATCACCACCACAGCCCCTAAAACACATAGTCCTAGACCTCCACTGCTGGAAGATGGGCCTTCCAGAACATCACCACCACAGCCCCTAAAACACATAGTCCTAGACCTCCACTGCTGGAAGATGGGCCTTCCAGAACATCACCACCACAGCCCCTAAAACACATAGTCCTAGACCTCCACTGCTGGAAGATGGGCCTTCCAGAACATCACCACCACAGCCCCTAAAACACATAGTCCTAGACCTCCACTGCTGGAAGATGGGCCTTCCAGAACATCACCACCACAGCCCCTAAAACACATAGTCCTAGACCTCCACTGCTGGAAGATGGGCCTTCCAGAACAACATCATCACAGCCCCTAGAACTCATAGTCCTAGACCTGCACTGTTGGAAGATAAGCTTTCCACAATATCATCATCACCACAGCCCCTAGAATACAGTCCTAGACCTCCACTGATGGTGGCAGGCCCTCCAAAACATATATTTATTTTATTTTATTGTTTATGTATTTACTTACAATTCTTATCATTGGTAGATAGAAACAGACTGAGTGCTGAGAACCTCTTGACTTTGACAAAGGCTTGAAGATACGAGACCGCCTTGTGTTTAAATTTGTCACGATAATCGAACAAAATTCTTATAATCTCCGCCAAATGGTCGCTTTCCAAAGCGTTTGCGAAAATGGACGGAATTTTCGATGGCTCGATTAACTAAAAAATAATGAAGAAATATCATTTACTTGCTGTTAGACCTGTCTACAAACATCACCTTTAAGGTGGCAGTCAGAAACATGTCGCTGTCAGAAAATTATGTCATACCTACTAGCTGTTTTACCCGACTTTGCCCGTGTACATTATACTAAGAACTACCTCCGTGGTCTAGCAGTTAAGTCCGTGGATTTAGACTCGAAGGTACCGGGTTCAATTCCTGGTCGGGACACAAAAATATTTATTAATGTAAATAAATACATTTAATTAATATTTAATTTATTTGTGATATTTTTCGAGTTTGGTACGCTGGAGACATCGACGAGCTTGCCATTTGTCATGATTGGCCTATAGTAAAGTTGGCTAAATGTGAATCCGGTTATTTATAAGCGTTGTTTCTGACCACGCCGAAAGGGAAACGGTCGTGATGATACCTATACTATACTTTTTTTTTTATTATTTACTATATAATTTCAGCCCCTAGAACACAGCGTCCTAGACCTACACTGTTGGAAATGAGCCTTCAAATATCTGGAGAGTTTAGCCTACACTCGCCACGCTGGCCAAACGGGTTGGCGAGGATCTTAGTAAATTTTAATGTCATTTTTTTACGATTCTCCAAGTACTGTAGTAAATCTATGACAAATGTACGTAAGAAAAGTGTATTTCTCATTGGATCATACATGTAGGATTATAGGGAAAGCATTCTCACAACCGAGCCACCACCGCTGTAATTGGAATTATCCGATACTTACATTTAAATAATAAGATCTAGCTTCCGGATGGTTCTTCATAGATTTCCAGTCCGTAGTAAATTGCAGGTTGGAAGTCGGAGGGACCAAACTATTGCAGTCTATACAACTTTTCTCCTTATCTACCTCTTCACTGATCTAAAAAACAAAATAACATCGTCTGTTGGCAATTAATTTATTACATAAGACAATTCAATGTCTTATTTTTCCAGTTCTTAAGATGTGTGCATCTGAGATGACTCTAGTCTTCATGCCTAATCTGACATATCATCATACAATCATACTCCTCTGGTGTTGTGCCGGAAACCTGGAAAGTTGCCAACGTGCAGCCCATCCCAAAGAAGGGAGATCGTTCAGACCCTTCTAACTACCTCCCCATTGCCCTAACCTCAGTACTGTGTAATGAAACGAATTATTAACGCCAAACTCGTTAGATATCGGTAATCCATGACTGCCAATATGGCTTCAACGGGTCTTCTTGAATTTGTATACCACATCTCGAGTGAGGCAATGGATACACATGGTGAATCATTAGCGGTCAGTCTGGACATCTCCAAAGCCTTCGATAGGGTTTGGCACGAGGTTTTGCTTTCCAAGTTGCCGGCATATAATCTGCCCCCACAGCTGGTGGACTGGATAGCTAACTTTCTACATGAGCGCAGCTTTCATGTCCTTGTGGATGTAAATGTGTCTGAGCTTGTGTCAGTGAACCCCGGCTCACCAACACTCTTTCTTCTGCACATCTATGATATGTTGTCTCTGGGTAAAATTCATTGTTATGCAGACGACAGCACGGCTCACGGGCGGTATCTAAGTCCTCCAGCTTTGGGAACCAGACGAGGAATCATGCACATTATGACGGAAGAACTGGACGACACCCTCCCTCTTTTCTGCATTTTTTTTCTTAGTGACTATCGTAATTAATACACTGATCAATTATTAACAAAAGTAAATAAAGAAACAAATGAAGTAAAACATTTTTCTTCTATGGATATACACTTCTTCTTTAATATTGTGTTCCTTGATTTAGAGACTAGAGAGTTAATAAATAAATATACTATTATAGCATGCAGCAGCCCTATTCTGTTATTATTAT
This sequence comes from Tinea semifulvella, assembly GCA_910589645.1. Classification (NCBI taxonomy): domain Eukaryota; kingdom Metazoa; phylum Arthropoda; class Insecta; order Lepidoptera; family Tineidae; genus Tinea; species Tinea semifulvella. Next base: position 2,243,099 of record OU342612.1, read on the forward strand.
CACAGCCCCTAGAACACAACGTCCTAGACCTCCACTGCTGGAGATGGGCCTTCCAGAACATATATCTGGAGAATTTGGCCTACACTCGCCACGCTGGCCAGACGGCTTGGCGAGGATATGATGTCATATTTTAATGACAATTTATTATTATTGATTAATAGGCGAGCAGCGCATTGCTGATATGCCTATATCAAGCACTGGTGTAAAGTTCATAAAATAGTCAGTTATCACGATAGTCTATGTCAATTGTCACTAGCCACTTGTCCAGTTTGTTTTTAAAAGTTTATTTATAAAATTTATTAACGATTCCAGAAGTTGGTATTAGAGGAACCGGGACCGACGGCTTAACGTGCTCTCCGAGGCACGGGAACCGTGGTGTTGTAAATCTATGCCAAATGTACATAAGAAAAGTGTATTTCTTATTGGTACACGCCGGGTGGGTTTGAACCGACCTTTGTAGGATTTAGGGAACGCGTTCTTAGAACCGATCCACCACCGAGCCCCTATTCTGGTACTTAAGCGCAAACATTATAAAATAGAATCTGTTAACTATATGCAAATATTAACTTTAATAGCGTGAGATATATATATATAGTTGATGGATTCCATTATATAATGTTTGCTCTTAAGTAGCAGAATAGGGCTGCAGGTCGGCATAGTACCAGTGAAACAGAATAAATTTAAATAAATATTAATTACCAGTTTCTTAGATTCAGGAATGCTGCATCCATTAATTATATCCCCCTTCAGATTAAACTCAACATCTTTAGCATTGTTATTGTTATTCTCTATATTATTGTTGTAATTTTCTTTCTTTTCTGTAGTAGTTGGATTTTTGGGGACTTCCGGCTTGTTGCAGCCTAAATGGATCTCGGTTATAGGTATTTGAATCAGCGGTTTCTGAAACATATATATAATCATTTAGTTTTTTATTCCACGAAGTGCCCCTAAAACATAGATCCTGTGTTTGACTTGTGAAAATTAATTTTAAAATACCTTTGACCGTAGATGCGGTGGTTTAATAGCTGGTTTAATTATAGCTATATCTTCTCCGACACCTTCTTTCCATTTGTCTAGGGCAGTTTTTTCTTTGGTCACAATCGGTCCATCAATTTCCACAATTTTCGGTGCGATCTTTTCTAGCGGATTTTGTTCCATTGGCTTTATTTCTACTGTTGCTGAACTCTTAGATTTTGTCTGAAATATATAATTAATTATTATTTTAGATTGAGTTTCAATAAACAGCCTCCACGGTCTAGCGGTAAAGACCGTCGCGTCGATTCCTAGTCGGACACAATAATCTATTTGTGATATTTCTCGAGTTTGGTACACTAGACATCAACAAGCTTGAAACTTAAATATGAATCCGCTTCTTTAAAACCACCCCAAAAGGGATATCATAAAGTGTCTTCACGACCGTTTCCCTTTCGGGGTGCTCAGAAAGCACGCTTATAAATAAGCGAATTCACATTTAGCCAACTTTACTTTAGGCCAAACTCAAGAAATTAATTAAATGTATTTATTTACATTAATAAATATTTTTGTGTCCCGACCAGGAATCGAACCCGGTACCTCCAGAGACTTAACCGCTAGACCACGGAGGCAGTTAATACATTTCTGATGATACCTTATTATGATCTCACAGAGGAAATGATCAGGATTTTTAAATTTATTTTTATACTAGCACGACATGTGACCTTGCGTCCACCATATGGTAAGTGGAGCGCGGAGTCCATGAATGTTAGCAACTGGAATCAGACACTCATGACTGACATCAGTCCCTAACACTCTGCCGGGCCGGCTTGACTGGACATGCAATTCCAACCTGATGTGAATTCGAAAAGTGTACACTTTACTGGGTTTATTAGCACAAACAACTATTATTAATTAATTAAATGAATTCAAGACTCAGTTTTACTCAGTGGAAGTTGGTGCCGGAGGAATTCCAGCAAAATCTTTGCAACACTAAAAGAATTGGGCTTAAGCAGGTCTGCCGTCAATACATTCATGGAAAGAGCTACTAGATACAGTATTTGCTTGGGTAGAGAGACAAGCAGAATGGTGGATGGTAATCTTCTTGTTGCGCAATAAAAAAAAAAAGATGAACCAGCCTATTGTTGATTGCAAGCCCGAGGCACCATTCTTCTCATATCTTTTTCTTCCAGACCCACACCCAGCATCCATGAAATGCTTAGAAATTTGTTTTCTTTACATTCATATTAGTATTGATAATTAATGCAATGTTGTCAACCAATGCATTCTTCCAGTGTTGATGTACAGAGCAGACATGGATACTGAGTTAGGGGTCTGGTTCACAAGTTTATGGTCACTCAGAGAGCTATGGCAAGAGCTATGCTCAGCATTGAACCAAAGTTACTGACATAGCCTTCAAAATTAGTATTAAAAGTGGTAATGGCCTGCACATGTCTGATGCAGGACCAATATATGTTGAAGTAGACGAATTAGACGCCTCAGACAGCATATTAAGCGTTCAGTCCAGGTTCCACTAATAAATAAATTTATGGAATCGTTAACAAATTGTCATTTAAATTGATACCAGACCCTGGTCAACGTGGAGAGTGTAGCCAATATTCTCCAGCTACATGTTCTGGAATGCCCGTCTCCAATAGCAGAGGTAGAAACTTGTTCCCAGGGGATGTAATAAAGTATAACTCACCCCTTTAGTCCCCATTTTGTTTATAATCTGTCGCAACTGGATTGCAGCAGCTTTATTGTGTGGTTCCAGAAGCAACACTTGTTCTAGATCTTCGGAGGCTCCCTTAAGAGAGCCGAGTTTCTCCCGAGCTGCGGCCCGACGCTGGTAACCCTTAACATAGGTTGGGTCTAGTTTTAAGGCTTCAGTACAGTCTCTTTCCGCTTCGTGAAGACTGTAATAAATTACATAATAAAGGTAAAAAATATGGAAAACAATATAATGTGTCCTATATATATATATACCTAAGTGTTTGGACGATAATACCGTGAGTGACTGCAACATCTCAAATTTGATGATAACCTCATTAACTCATAAAAAAGAAAGATATATTACAATTGTTCTCTTAATGGGGTGTATCAGGCAAAGCTTTTTGTAGATGTCGCTAGCGGCAATGGTACCTTGTTTACACCTATAATTGATCATTTTTTAAATTTATTTGTAGTTTTACATTTTTATAACAGAAAAATGTATTTTAACTTAATGTTACCTACATTAAAAGACGATTTAAGTAAGCGAACACCGTCTATAAAATAAAAAAGGTTGAATTAATAGAACGGCAATTTTGAGATCACCATATCTTTGCTTTCGCTTAGAAATCTCGATTTGTACACTTAAAAGCTGCTTACTTCTGCATAATATCCAGAAAATAATAAATTTCCCAATAAAAATACAAGTTTTCTATGCAACTGACAGTTATATTAGGTACCATCTATTATGCGCCATCTATCGTGATAAAAAGTTAGTGACACACCCCATTGTATTGGTGGTGGCTTTGTATTTGAATTGTATTATTTTAACACGTTTTGTCTGCTGTGTTTACTACTAACTCAATGCTATCAGGGAAAATTTGTAAGGCTTTAAGTTACTATATTTCTATTGTATTATTGTAGTGACTGTAAATTTTCCGAAAAAAAAAAAACAAATAAATGCCATATAAAATTTAAATCTCCTGAATATTGTTATAATAATTTTTAGTCTTATAGTCACAGTAAAGGGGAAAAACAGCCAACTAAGGCTATTACTTGTTGTCTATAAACCTAACGTTTTTTTTTTTTTTCATTCTTGCAATCAGTCATAAACTTTAAGCAGATGAGTTAGTAAGTATGACATGTAGATCATATTCCTCATTGGGAATATCTCCTTATTTGCTCAGCAGCTAGAATCTTGCTGGCTGTCTGTTTCTAGCACTCTACGTCTTTTTAAACGCCTGACTTCTTGAGGGATAGTGAGGTCAACAGCTAGCTGGTTAGGATGATTATCCAGCCTAGTCCTGTATCTGTTGTTACATTTATTTATTAATACAACATTACATGGCTTAACAGTAAAGCCCAATTTACCATGCAGTCAATCTTATAATTAATACATACATTTTAATTAAAAATGGATTGTCAATATACCTATATTTTTTAATTTACTATACAAATATTAATATTAATAAAGCTTTAAAATTTACAATAGTTATATACAGTATAAAATTAATATAAAAAGAAAGAAAAGACAAATAAATAATAATAATTAAATAAATCATAATTCAACCATAATAAAATCAATGAAATAATAATAAAGTTAATACAAGACAATAAACATTAGAATAAAAAGTGAGTAAGTAGGTATATAAATAAATAAATCAATTCTACATCATGATAAATTAATACAAAAATAACAATAATAAATCCAAATATTTTAACTTATAAATAATTAATTATTCACAAAATTTAAAGAATGCCTTGCTCAGAATATCGGCAAAAATATCTAGATGTGGTGTCGCCTCGAGAAGCTTCCTTAAGCTGCGGAGTGAGCGAGGCAGAGGCGAGGAATACATAATTTGACTTCATCCTTTATCGTGTTTATATCCAGGCATGACATTTTGATGTACCATGGTATATTTGCAATGCTTTGATTATTGATGTATATATAAAACTAATGTAACCCCATTTAGATGGTCCGGGGAGAAAATAAAAGCAAAATAAGGTTTTATACACTTTAAATAAATTTAAATGTCAAATTGCTCATCATTGACTAAAAAACATTATAGGGTCCTGATGTAGACAACTAGAAATTCGTATCAAATATTTTCGTTAAAGTCCATCCAAATTAGGCATACAAACTAACACACGGATTTAACATTAACCATGCTTTACAGAGTCGGATTCACATTTAGCAAACTTAACTATAGGGCCATTATGACAAGTCGCAAGCTTATTGATGTCTCTAGCATCAGTTTAATACTCGAGAAATATCACAAATTATTGTGTACCGGCCGGGAATCGAACCCGGTACCTCCACGGACTTCAGTACACAACATTAATATACACAAAAATATTATACCGTTCTTTTTTAAGATAGCAGAGGCCTCTATTGGCGAAATACACCGCGTCATCCTTCACTAGTTCTATAGCACGGTTGTAACACGAAATGGCGTCATCCCATCTGCCTTCTTTCACATATTTGTTGCCCTGAAAAGTTTCAGATGTTATAGTTTCATGTAAGAAGAAAGAAGACAAATTTCTAAGCAATCCATGGTTCCACTGTGTGTGTGGTGGGTCCATCGAGTGTGGTGGGTCCATCGAGTGTGGTGGGTCCATCGAGTGTGGGAAAGAGAAATGAATGGAATTGTGATGCCGGCTTGCGACCAACCATAGGCTGGATTACAAAGGAGGCCTCCTTTTTATATTTTATTGCGCAATATGTTAAGACATCCACCAGGATCCTACACAAATTTACCCCATCCACATTTATTCCAAAATTCCTACCACCAAGCCTGGTAGAATCGTCTATGGATCGCGAGTAGTTTCGTGATCTACCACTAGAGGAGCCCAAGTTGGCGCCAGTACAAAATCTACGCTCGGCCCGTACGGATCATAAATCACCGCGATTTTAGTGTGAAAGCTCTCAAGCCAGGTTGGACTCTAAATCGTGCCGAACAGTTTCGAGAAGAAAGCGTGCCCGCAGCGAAAACCTGGCTTTTTTCCCGTGGTATGGCTTTTTTCCCGTGGTATGTCTTTTTTTCTTGTCCACTTGTTGGTTCTAGCAGATCCTTGCCATTTGCTTTAGTGACTCATTTTCTAGACAAAGTAGCAGAGTAGACCGCCTGACCAATGGGTGAACCCGTTTTACCCAGTACGGACCACAATAAGACGCTCACCATTCGCCATACTGATCCTCACCCTATATTGTATTTTTGGCAAACCTGCTTAGGCCAAATTCTTTCAGTAATTGGTGCTGGAATTCCTCTATTGTATTGAATCCGTTACTTATCATTTCTTTGTGATATCCTAATATTTGCGTTTGTAGAAAATCTCAAATTTGTAATTCAAGATAGCAAAAAAATATATGTAAACAAAAAAATATGTGGTTTTGTTACAAATATAAAGCCAGCATGAAGTCAAAATAATTTTATAAATAACTCACAGAAGAAATTATCACCAACGGGTTTTCAGACTCAACTTTTGACAGTGAGAGTTGGTGAAAGAGGAATTCCACTAAGTGAAAGAATTGGGCCTAAGCAGGTCTGCCGTCGATACAAATGTAACAAGCCAACACAGCTTTAACGGAATCACACAGTTTTTGGTTGGGTAGGGAGAGGAGCAGAATGATGGATGTATGATGTTGTGCAATAAAAAAGGAGGCCAACTTTATAAACTGACTGAATTGGCACCATTCACCATTTTGGAAACAAAACGAGTTATCATTTACACCAGAATAACTCTCTTGTGTTAACTTCTGGTCTTAACCCAACTAAAAAATAACACAATTGTGTTTAACAAATATATTTTGTTTTAAATATATTGTAGTTTCTTACTCTTTCCTTCTGGTAGAGTGATTCTTCTCTCAGTTTCTCCTTCTTGTCAGATTCACTTTTCTTACTGTCCAGGGAAGAAGGGCCAGCATCATACATATCTACTTTTTCTAGAGCTTCATCCTGAAATATTTTATATATTTAAATAGGCGGTGTGGTAATTTGCCCAGTCTGCCGGAGCAGAGAAATATCCACCGTTCATGCCGATAAATCCAGTAAAGGTCCATAAATGTTAGCAACTCAGATACTTATAACTGACTTTACTCCCTAACACTATGCCAGCTAGACTGGGCATGATGTTGTATGCTCAAGTGTCTGAATTGCTAACATTTACCATCAGGTGGGCGCAAGGTGACATGTTGTGCTAGAATTAAAATGTATATATAATATATATATATATATATATATAGTTACAGAATTTCAATATATTTATTTATTTATAAACTCTTTATTGCACAAAAAAAAACATAAAAGTAATGTACAAGGGGGAACTTAATGCCTTTCGGCATTTTATAACAGTTAACAGTTAGACACACACTTGTAGGGTGCGTTACTCTCCTAGAAAAGGGCTATTACTCACGCCGACATGACAAAGTCCTAGGTGTTATGCGTGAAGCAGTAAGTCTTTCTATTGCAAGAGCCAGAAAGGGACTGACACAAATAAAACTTTGACCACATTTGTAAAGGAAGGGCAAAGCACGAAAACTAAATGCAAGCCCACCTCGATCCTTGGCGCCGCATCAGACTGGAAAATTCTCATGGATACATTTGAACACCATTATAGGATCCCAGATGAACTAGCTGTATCAGCCTATAGGCCAGACATCTTAGTGTTTTCTCGGAACTTGAAAAAAGTTATCCTTATTGAACTTACCGTTCCGTGGGAATCAAATATTCCAAAAGACCACAACATGAAGTCGAATAAATATTATGATCTCACAGAAGAAATGATCAGGAACGGGTTCAAGACTCAGCTTTACGCAGTGGAAGTTGGTGCAAGAGGAGTTCCAGCAAAATCTTTGCATCACTTACTGAAAGAATTGGGCCTAAGCAGGTCTGCCGTCAATACATTTATGGAACGAGCTTCCAAGACGGCATTAACGGAATCATACAGTATTTGGTTGGGTAGGGAGAGAAGTAGAATGGTGGATGGTGAGCGTATTATCGCGCAATAGAAAAAAAAGGAGGCCTCCTTTTCTTAAACCAGCCAATTGTCGGTCGCAAGCCCGAGACACCATTCTTCTCATCTCTTACCCACACACGATGGACCCGGCACCCGCACGGTGAATCCATGGAATGCTTAGAAATTTGTCTTCTTGGGAGTGTGGTGGAGGATTGCGGAGTGGATTATTATAACTACAATACATACAATTACATAATAATCATTAGATACTATTACTTAAATACATATATATACAATACGAAAATAGGTACATATAGCACTGTTTACACACTATATATACATTACTTTTTACATTAGTCTTTTGTGCAATAAAAAGTATAAAAATAAAAAATCACATCAATCAATACAAATAATAATATAAAATGACTTACCACATCAAATTGCTCCCAAGCCTTATAGTCGGAAGCAGACAAACGTTTCTCGGTTATTTTGGGAGGCACAACTGGTGTTTCCTTCTTAACTTTACTACGTACAGGTGGCAAGTCCTGAAAATTTATACTCTTTTAGACTTTAAGGAAAGTTTTCTTACACAATCACATTATAAAGCAAACTGTTATCTATACTTGTATATTTACCAGATAAGAGAGGGTTGAAATCTCATAGTTCGAAAACAAAATCTTGAAAATTAGGTTGGAAGCTTTGCTTTCCTTGCTTCTAGCCTATTCTCAAAAACTGTAAGTTTCCGTTAAATAAAAAATTACAGGATTAAACTTAAAATATGGCAGTTGCCGAAAGGATGATTAAAATAATCTCTGATCAATATTTAGATATCATAATTTTTTAATTCTTATCATTACAGCCCCTAGAGCACAGCGTCCTAGTACTCCATTTTTTTAAATTTATTTATACTAGCATGACATATGACCTTTCGCTCACCTGATGGTAAGTGGCGCGCATGGTCCATGAATGTTAGCAACTAAAATCAGACACTCATGTCCGACACACTGTTAGAGATGGGCCTTCCAGAACATATATCTGGAGAATTCGGTATTAGTGGAACCGAAACAGACGGCTTAACATGATCTCCGAGGCATGGGAACGGTGGTGAAGAAGAAGACAAATTTCTAAGCATTCCATGGATTCACCATGCAGGTGCCGGGTCCATCGTGTGTGGGTAGGAGATGAGAAGAATGGTGTCTCGGGCTTGCGACCGACAATAGGCTGGTTTAAGAAAAGGAGGCCTCCTTTTTTTCTATTGCGCAATAATACGCTCACCATCCACCATTCTACTTCTCTCCCTACCCAACCAAATACTGTATGATTCCGTTAATGCCGTCTTGGAAGCTTGTTCCATAAATGTATTGACGGCAGACCTGCTTAGGCCCAATTCTTTCAGTAAGTGATGCAAAGATTTTGCTGGAACTATGACAAATGTACGTAAGAATAGTGTATTTCTGTGGTGCTGCCATAGGAACTGCTAGACACACACTTGTAGGGTGCGTTACTCTTCTAGAAAAGGGCTATTACTCACGCCGACATGAGTCCTAGGTGTTATCCGTGAAGCAGTAAGTCTTTCTGTTATGTTACTTACATGTGGTTTAAGACTGCTCACTGTGGTTAAGCCGATTTGACAGCTAAGTTACAACTACCTACATATTACACTTAAATACACAACATATCTCACCCCTAAGCACTAATACTATATAACCTAACTAAAATGATCTTACTGAAATTAACAATGAGGAATTAAATATTGCAGGATTTCTTCCTGCATAGTGACTCTAGCATTAGGCGGTATTCCCAAGATATCTTGAATTTCCTCAGCAGTAGGTATAGGCTGATTATCTGGAACTTCTCTTCTGCGTAGCTGGTTGATATGTCTAGTCACTACCGGGCCATCTATGATTTGAACTAAGACCCTGACAGGTCCCCGGACCTTAACAACAGTTCCTCTAGTCCATCTCTCCCCGGAAGCATAAGTTCTTGCCCATACTTTGTCACCAACTTTAAACAAACGAATGCTGACTTCCTTATTGCTTTCAATCTGCTGTTCTGATTTAGTTTTGTCAGAAAAAGGATGCAGCATATCAAATCTTGTTCTAAAGCGTCTTCTATTTAATACCTCGGCTGGTGTTTTTCCTGTAACTGTGTTAGGGGTAGTTCTTAATGAAAATAGAAGTCTAGGAAGAATAACTTCGTAGTCATTACCCTGTATCTTTTGCAATTTATTTTTGACTGTCTGTACAGTTCTTTCAGCTTGACCATTGCATGAAGGTGTGTACGGTGGGGTCAATACATGCTTTATAGTGTTCTGCTTCAAGAAATCAGCAAACTCCTGAGATGTAAAAGCTCTTCCATTGTCTGACACAATGACTTCAGGCAAACCTTGCTCAGCAAATATTGCTCTAAGAGCATTTATAGCACATTTACTGGATGTGCTTGATAACACTTTTACATCAGGCCACTTGGAATGAGCGTCTATAACAATAAAAAATATTTTGCCATGATATGGACCGGCAAAATCAATGTGGATACGCTGCCACACATTTGTCGGGGTCACCCATGAATGTGCTGTTGTCGCTGGCATGTTCCTATTAACCTGGCAACATTCACATGTGTTTACCATAGACTCTATCTCGTGGTCCAAGCCTGGCCACCAAAAGTAACTCCTCGCAATAGCCTTAGATATGACTATGCCATCATGAGTCTCATGTAGAGCTTCCAGCATAAACTTTCTCATGGGTGGTGGAATAACTACTCTATTACCCCAGACAATGCAGTCACTACACAATGACAATTCTTTTCGCTTTAACCAGTAGATCCTATGTATTTCATTATTTACTTTGTCAGGCCATCCATGCAATATCCAGTACTTAATTTTTGCCATGTCTTCATCTCTTGACGTTAGATTGGCGATGTCTTGGGTAGTATATTGCACTGCACTGGGCAATTCTGACAACAATAATATATCACCACACTCCTGGTTGATTTCCTGAGTGTGTTCTATCGGCCATCTACTTAAAGCATCTGCATTTCCGATCGAACTTCCACTCTTATACCTCAGTTCGTAATCATATGAATTTAATTTTAATGCCCATCTCATCATTCTAGGAGATAGCACCTTCGGAATAGCTTTATTTGGGCTAAATATACCCAACAGAGGTTTATGGTCAGTATAAATAATCACATGACGACCATATACATACTGATTAAATTTGTCGAGTCCAAACATGATAGCAGCCGCCTCTTTGTCAATCTGTGCATAATTACGCTCGTGTTTATTAAACGTCCGTGAGCCCATAACTATAGGTTTCTCAAATCCATCTTCCATAACGTGCGCCAACACTGCCCCCGCTCCATAGTCGGACGCGTCACAGGTTAAAGTGATTTGCCTATTGTTATCAAAATGAATTAAAGTCTGATCACTAGTTATAGCTGTACGAGCTTTTCTAAAAGCACATTCTTCGGCTTCATCCCACTTCCATTTAGCATTCTTATCTAGCAAGCGATGTAGAGGCTCAAGTATCGTAGCTTTATCTGCTATAAACCTTTCATAGAAATTTAAGAGCCCTAAAAAAGCTTGCAACTCCTTCACATTCTTTGGTGGTAGAGCTTTATTTATCGCTTCAACCTTTTTATTGGATGGGTGAATGCCATTACTATCAACTACATAACCCAAAAACTCGACTCTATCTGTTGCAATTTTACACTTATTTTTGTTAAGTGTCAACCCAACCATCAGAAGTCTTTTTAAAACTTCTTCTAACCTGCTGTCATGCTGCCTCTTATCAGCACCTGCTATTAATATATCGTCCAACAAGACGGATACCCCCTCTACCCCGGCCAGAGTGGTGGACATGAGACGCTGAAAAATACCTGGACATGCTTTCAATCCATATGGTAACCTATTTACCTTATATAGGCCTTTCGGAGTTGTAATTGCCAGTAATTTAGCTGTCTCTTTACACACTGTCACTTGAGTATAAGCTTCCTTTAAATCAAGTTTTGTAAAAATCTGTCCCCCCGCTAAGTCTGAAATAGCTTCATTAATAGTGGGTTGTGGATAGGTATCTGTGTCCGTTGCCGAATTGACTGTGAGTCTATAATCACCACATAATCTTATCCGGCCATCACTTTTGACTACCGGCACAATAGGAGTTGCCCAGTTGTTATAAGGTATCGGCTCTATAATTCCTTTTTCAACTAATCTGTCTATTTCATCACAAACTCTCTGTCGAATTGCAAATGATATAGGACGAGATCTTAAAAATTTAGGGTGTGCACCTTCCTTTACATGTATTGTAACTTCAGGTCCTTTATATATACCTAACTCTTCACTAAATACCCCCGGGTATTTGTCTAATAAAGTTGCAAACGAATGGTCTGATAACCTATTTACGCCTTCAATACTAATATCTAAAGGTTGAAACCAATTTCTTCCTAATAGACTTTGTCCTCTTCCTTTTGCTATCAGCAGTGTAAGATATCTACTTATATCTTTATATTCAACTAGAACTTGAATACTGCCGAGCAACCTTACTTTATTGAATGTCCAAGTTTGTAAATTCAATCTGCATTTATCCATGACTGGTATTTTGCCATTCCATATAATTTTCGCTTGCTCCTCCGATATTATAGAATAGGTACACCCTGAATCTACCTCAAACCCAACTTGCACTCTATTAATTAAAATATTAATACTCACAGGTGGCACCTTGATAAAGCTATCCCCCCCAATAGCGTACAAACCATTGAGCTGACCACTTTCCTCATCCTCCTGTATCTCCTTGATGTCTGCCGGGTCCTTTTGTGAACACATTTTTGCAATATGGCCTACTTTTTTACACGCTAGGCATCTTGCCTTCATATATTTGCACTTATGGTACATATGGCTACCTCCGCACCTATAGCAGTATAGTTTCTTCTCTCGCAAAACATTCACTTCCATAGGTTCCGGAGCATTTTCCATAACACTACTTCTTGGTATTTCCTTAATCTTATTTGAGGAATTTATTAAACATAAATCTTCTGCTCTTTTCTCGGAATTTATTGCTATTTCAACCGCTGTCTTGTATGTTAAATTCGAACTCTTCAGCAAGCTATTTTGTAAAGATTTGTCAGACACACCACAAACTAACCTATCGCGCAGGGTGCGTTCTAAATTATCAAAATTACAAAATCTACTTAATTTTCTTAATGCTGCTATATAGTCCGCCATATTTTCCTCTTTACCTTGACATCTGGTATGAAATTTATATGATTCCACTATTTCATTTGGTCTCGGGCTAAAGTGGTCTTGTAAAAGTACCAAAACCTCTGCCAGTGGCACTTGATGCGCATTTCTTGGAACTATTAATGATTTTATTAATTCATACAGGTCATTACCACAGGATGAATAAAAAATTGCCCTTTGTTTTATCACATCACTAACCTCATTTGCCTCAAGAAAAAACGAAAACCTATCTATGTAAGATTCCCAATCCCCAGAGCGAAATTCATATTCCTCAAACTTAATACCACTTCCTAAAGCCATAATTCACTCACTATTGTGCACTTTCACTACTTATAATAATAAATAGTCCATGTTTTATCGTCGCCAATGTTATGTTACTTACATGTGGTTTAAGACTGCTCACTGTGGTTAAGCCGATTTGACAGCTAAGTTACAACTACCTACATATTACACTTAAATACACAACACTTTCTATTGCAAGAGCCAGAAAGGGACTGACTACAAATAAAACAGTTAGTGCAAGAGTATAAATAGTTGGTGCAAGAGGAGTTCCAGCAAAATCTTTGCATCACTTACTGAAAGAATTGGGCCTAAGCAGGTCTGCCGTCAATACATTTATGGAACGAGCTTCCAAGACGGCATTAACGGAATCATACAGTATTTGGTTGGGTAGGGAGAGAAGTAGAATGGTGGATGGTGAGCGTATTATCGCGCAATAGAAAAAAAAGGAGGCCTCCTTTTCTTAAACCAGCCTATTGTCGGTCGCAAGCCCGAGACACCATTCTTCTCATCTCTTACCCACACACGATGGACCCGGCACCCACACGGTGAATCCATGGAATGCTTAGAAATTTGTCTTCAGTACATGCCGGGGGTGTTTGAACTGACCTTGTAGGATTTAAGGAAAGCATTCTTACAACCAAGCCACCACCGCGCCCTATATTTTAATATACGCCACATGATTGGTAGTTACCTTGGCACCTTGCTTATTTTAGTCAATGCCGTAGCTCCATACCATATGTTATATGTGTCAACTATAATATGTTAAACATTATATACACTATTTACTAGTATATATAGTAGTACTAATAGTAGTACATAAATAAGACCTCTTAGGACAGATCCATCACTTGGTAGACGAGGATACCAACGGATCCTTCCCAAAGCACATCAACGGTTAGCTACATAGCATGCATACAACAGCATAACATTGAAACTGGACCACCACTGCTCTTGTGTCAGAATTCAAAATGTAAATAAATTAAAAGTGCTAAATGTGCATGACGTTTTATGATTTTACGTTTGTGTGCAAAAAACAAAACCAAGGGAGAATGTAATTAAAACTAGAACTATTGACCAAGAAAAATTAACTCAAAAACTACGTCAACTATGCAACTGTGAAGAAAAGCTATGAACCTGCTCAAATTCGCCATTGAGCGCGGCCTCCTTCCTCTTCATTTCAGTTTCCCAATTCTGCAATCCAGTCAAGTAGGTTTGAAAACTTTGGGCATTATCGCGTGCCTGCTTTTGGATCTCGAATGCTTTTTCCATAACCTTTTAACTTTTTCTTATATTGCGATTACCTTGAAAGACTATGCTGATCGATTAAACATACACAAGGAACCACTAAAATAAACTTAAAAACAAAATTAAAAACGAAACGAAGCACCGCAAATAGACAAAAACACTTTTTTCACGTTGTCATGGCATTTCGACAACGCGGTGTTCATGTAGCAAATAGTGGTACCCTTAATTTTGTTATTATATATGCATCTCTTTCTTATTTACAGTTTATAAATAATGCTATTTCCTTCTTTCTGGAACTTGCGCGTATAAATATATCTTTGGAAAGGTACATGAACACGATGTCTTTTGTTTTTTTTTGTGGCACATTTTATATAACTATTTTGCCTATACTGCATTAATAAATTCATTAATAATAAACAAAACCTTGACGGTTAAACCTTGGGAATACATCCATATCCTGCGTACAAATATAAGATAGAGCATTGGTGCCATTTTAAAATAATATGTTTATAACATTATTTTAATGTCACCTAACGTTGCATAACTTCAAACTTTTATAGATAACAGCTAGAACCATAGATTTAGAACCCTGGTGACACTATAAAAAAATATGGGTTTAGGTTTACGCTGTCGATGGAGCTAATGTCAACTTTATCATTAGTCGGTTTATTAAGATTAAATAGTCAACTATGATCTAGTAGAGAAACTTTTTCGACAACTTCTAGAAAGTTCCGTGTACCATAACCGCCAATAATAACTGTCATACATTTTTATTTATTTAAAACTTGATTGTACAAAGACAAAGGCGGATTAAATGCCCATAGACATTTTTTGACAGCCAAATCTTGGGAACAAATTTGAGCTATTATAGGTGCAATGAAAGAAATATTAAGAGTTAGAAATAAAAATTAACAGCTAAATCAGACACATATTATATTGTTATAAATATAATATACTATAATATCAATATACTAATTACTAATGCATACTTACATAATACTATACATATATATACACTTACTATATAACATTGTGAGGAGCTTTTAAGGTAGGTAATGTAGATATACGAGTTTTTTAAACAAAGTTCTAGTCTGGTAGTTGCTTGTCTTATGTTTACAGGGAGATCATTTCATAAATTTGTGGCGACAACGACAAAAGATTTAGAAACAAATCCGAAAAAAAACATTCTATAACGGCCTAGTTTTGATTCTCGTACCGTTTGGCTTTTCGCCCTGTCTTTTTATATTTCATGTCTCTGTTTACTGATAGTTACTAATTAACTTTAACACGAAACTCAACTGAACAAAACTTTTGTACAAAAGTCGGGAAATTCGCATAAAAAAATAGAATCTAATGGAATTTTGTCACCTTTGAAACAACGATTTGCCATTGCAAGCATTCTTGGTCCGCCCTTAGGCGGGCACAGTTTTTAACAGAAAACAAATGGGTCGTTTTTTCCTATTTTATGTGATATTATGATGATTACAAGTTAATACAAGTTTAAGTCTCAAACAAATAAATCAGCATAAAGAAATAAAAAAAATGGTTACATGCTTGTCTAAATTTAATAATGACACTAAAAGATGTGGCCGTGAAGCATTTTTTTCCCCAATTGCGCGTGTTATCCGGATTAAATGAAATACCTACCTATTCAAGCACCTAATTATTAAATGCCTACGTCATGCAAGCCTATAATCTTCTTCAATGACTTATCATTATTGTCCACTACCCAGATATAACCTGCGTGGTGTTGTTAGCCTGCATGATCAGCGAAAAAAACCTTCAGGGTGGTTAAACAGCTAGTAAACAAGTAGTTATGTATATAGTATTTAAATATATGAATATTTATATAAGTATTACTTACTTTTATGGTATTTATTGGAATAAAAAATAATTTCTTAATATCATTTCACTATCCTCGATCTAATAAAGAAATGTAATTTGTCCCAACGCAACGCTGCAACGGTCAACGGTCAGAGAATGCCTTACGACATTATGTTCGCCGATTGTAAATTACAATAACGTTTTTAAATAAAATAAATAAATAAAATAGACCACCATCATCATGCCAGCCCCTAGGACCTCTTCTGGTGGAGATAGGCATTACAGACCATATTTTGAGTTTCTTTTTCACGCCACGCTGGCCAAACAGTTACGCAAAAAGTTAAATCAGTGACGTCATTCGCTGGGAAACCCGCTTTCTTGTCTTTGGTTATTCGACGTCATCAAAAATTCAAAGCGTTTAGAAAAGACTGTCAAAGCGCATTTTAGTAAAAAAAAGCGCCAAGTCAAACACAGTCTACACAAAAATGGCGTTAAACATTACACCCAAGTCCTATAATTACCAAAAGATTAAATAATATCTAATGACCCATAATTAAATGTTTGATAAAAACAATTGCAAATGGCATAGTTTACATCATAAAAAGTTTAAAAGCTATACTTAACTTAATTTTGTGAATAATAGCGTAACTATTAATTTAATATTCATAATCTATAACTTATTAAAATATTTCTTTAATTTATTAGATATATTATAATCTATCAGGGGTAGTCCCAAGGAGACTGGCAACTGTGTATAGCGAGGCTAATACGTTGGCCTTCCTTCCTTGGCCAGAAATATTCGTACATATTTCTTACGTACATTTGTCATAGATTTACAACACCATCGTTCGCATGCTTCGGAGTGCCCCTTAAGCCGTCATTCCCGGTTACACTAATACCAACTAGTGAAATCGTTAATAAATTGTCATTAAAAATTGACATCAGATCCTCGCCAACACGTCTGGCCAGCGTGGCGAGTGTAGGCCAAATTGTTCAGATATATGTTCATCTCCAGCAGTGGAGGTCTAGGACGCTGTGTTCTAGGGACTGTAATGAAATGAAAATAAATGCCAATGGGGAATACATCTCATATCTTTAAATACATAATAATTGTCTATTTTAAATTTTTAAGTGATATTATCCGAGCATGTTCTATTTGGGCTATATTACCAGTCAAAATAATCGACCAATAATGGAGTGCATCACTGTGCCTTTTTCTTATGACAGCGGAGTCAGGCGGAGTGAACAGTCGTCCGAAAACGAGTCTTCTAAGTCGATTACGTCTGTTAGAAATGTCAAAACTAGGCGGAAAAGGGCAGAAACGGGAAAAATTTTGAAATTTCTGACAGACGTAATCGACTTAGACGATTCGTTTTCGGACGATTGTGCTAATGTTGGCACAAATGCCTTAGTGGCGGTTGCCATTACTAGTTTACTAGTTTTTTAAAAAAGAAGAAGAGGAAGGACGATTTTGCACTCCGGACATTATTCTAAGACTTAAATTCGCCTCACCCCGCTGATGACTCTTTATTAATAATAATATAACTGTCAGTTGCATAGAACACTTGTTATTCTAATTTATTTTTTTAGTATGCTGCCGTGTGTAGCTTTTAATGGCTTTTAAGTGCACAATTCGAGGTGTTAAATTTTGGTCCGAACGCTTCTGTTATTCTGGAGAAAATGAGCATATCGTTGGGATTGACGATTGAATTTAAATCTGAATCCTATAACGCGATAAACCGTGCTTTACCTGTACGATAATGATAAATTAGTGATGATATCACAAAATCCGGTTCATTTGAATAAAATAGAAAAATTGCAAATCCTACTACAACCATGTACGAGTACTTACTTAGTTGAAGTTTCACAAAAAACTATTAGGTATAATATTTAGTTTCTAATTGGAATTGAATTCAATGTGATTAATATAGAACTATACTATACACTGCCTACATCTAGTTTTTTTTTTTTTTAATACTAGCAAGACATTTGACCTTACGCCCACCTGATGGTAAGTGGCGCGCGAGGTCCATGAATGTTAGCAACTGGAATCAGACACTCATGACTGACATCAGTCCCTAACACTATGCCAGCTTGACTAAACATGACGGAAATTCGAGCATGATCCCGAAACGTATGGATACACTTTACTGGGTTTATCGGCACGAACAATGGATACTTTCCGCCCCGGCAGACTGGGCAAATTACCACCATCAGTCCGCCTACCAACTATTTGTTGTTCTCGTTGAAAGTATGTGCCATTTGCAATGATGTCAAATGCCAATTCTAACCTTCAAGGAGAACTAATATTGTAAGCTTGCCATGGTGACATTTAAATAAAAATAATCCCGCTTGAAACAAGCCTTACTGGACTGTCCATTCGTACCAGTACCTGTGTGAAGAATCAGTCCATCATCTCTGACACCACGGGCTTTCTTGTGATAGAAGTGGCGACAGTATTCCGTCACGCGGCTCTCAGCGACATTATCCGAAGCTCTTGTCACTGCTGAAGTACCCGCAATTTTATAACCCTCTGGGATTCCGCGGAGCGATGGCAAGAGATATGACGGAATGACTGTTGAGCCATGGAAACATGGCAGTTCTTAGGTGTAGGATGCGACGTGTGTAGATACATCTCACATCAAAACGACCTCGTCAGGTGCGGGAAGTGCGGCGGTTTCTGCTAAGAACCTCTGCGTAAATATGCCAACCTTGGTACAGGTTTGAGGTCGAGACGATGGGCCTATGGGGACCCTCAGTCAAGCACCTGGCCAAGGAGTTGTTCTAGAAATCTGGAGACAGAAAGGCTAGTAATTATTATTAACCTTGCAATACAGGGTGGAAATGCCAGTCTCCTTCGGACTATCTCTAATGTCTGATGACGATTATGAATTTAAATAGAGGTTCATTAAATAAAAATAAGACATGACCCACTGCAGCAATTAAATTTATAAATAACATATATTTCGGTCGACCGCCTCCGTGGTCTAGTGGTAACAAACGTTGCCGTTAACTCGGGAGGTCGTGGGTTCGATTTCCACCGGGGGCAAGTTGTACATTGTATAATTTGTCTCGGTCTGGGTGTTTATATGTATAATATGTATATATTTACAAAAAAAAAGTATAATATGTAATTTATCAACCATCTAGTTTCCGTAACACAAGCCTCACTTACCACGGAAACTAGATGGCGCTGTGTGACCTGTCTGGAAATATTTATATATATTTATTTATATTTTAATGACAATACATTACTTTAATAAGAAATGCAGCTTGCATTAAGTCAGTTTTGAGGTTATAAAAAGATGCGCGTACACAAGGTCAAAATACCAATCAGGTTTTCAAAGTTTAATTTAATAGATCACGTTAAAACCATAAAAATAGTTTAATAAAATGCTTATCGTACTATAATCGATGAAACATAATAATTAGATGGTAACATTTATTTCGATCGAACTTGCAAGAAACATAAATATTGGTCACAAATTGTTCCATAAACTCTTGGCCTTTGTTAATTTATTATGTAAGACTATTTAGAATCACCCATGTCTTTTTTTACAAGTGGGTGTAAGAGGGTCTCGATAGTTCTTATGTAAGATTACAAAAATAATAAATATGTAGGTATATTAATACTAATTATTAACGAATTTTTAATAATTAATGACTGTTGTATGCGAATGCTTCTGCAGTATTTAAGCAGACTATTATTGCACGATATAATGTATCTTATTATAGATAAATAATAAAAACCTGTGCAATGTGTTTGTCGGCCCTAAAAAATAAAAAGGTAAAAAATAAAAAAATTTATTCACCATTAGATATATTAAGTTTTAACACTTGGTTTTGTCAGTTATACATAATATTGTTTACCAATCATGACAGGATAGCAGTAGAATGCCAGTAATAACAAAAAATCGTCAATTATCAATTAACACTACAAACAATCAATACCTACATAGCTGCTGCTATACAAGGGCGTTGTCACTTAAACTCTAGAAATTAAAATAATAGTAAAATTAAAATATAAAGTAATATATAAATGTGGGAAATCGGGGCTTAATAAAACAATAATTTCGCTTGAAAACACTATAACTATATTTTAATCAACTTTTCTCCGTTTTACACCTTTATTTCACACACTTTTCTCTTCCCCTCTCACCTCTCGCTGCGTTCCGTTTCTTATAGTTTATTTTCCTCCAAATTACGTTCCTACATAAATATTATTATATATTATGTTATGTAAGTACTTGTAAATATTCACATTAAATTTCAAAAACAATAACATAACAATGATATTTACTTGTATGTATATGACACACATACATATAATAATAACAATAAATTATTTAAATACAAATCATAACAAATGCAGGTACATAGGCGAGCTTAATGCCGTAAATGCATTTTCTAGCAACTAACCTTTGACGAGTAATAAGCGAATAACTGCATTTATGCAAAGGTTTACGAAGAACACATTTAAACACAAATTAATCACATATTCGGTCTTTCAGGCTTTGGTCTGCATCACTGATGATTTTGCGATTCCGTCTATAAACAAAAAAAGTGAGAGTGGGTTGAATCACGGGCCAAACACATTCATTCGTGTTCGCAACAATAGTTTCTTGATAACAACACTAGCTAAGATAATTGACATATATTGGTCGCTAAAACTAGACAGTCGCCAATAAATGTTTACAAAACATGAATGTTTGATCTAAATATAGTATAGTCAAATTATAATAAACGTATATGAACTAATGAATACATAACTTGGGTCTAAGAAACGAATCAGTACAATCTGATAACAAAAGCTTTGTTTTATAGGTGATGTCGTTGACCTTAGGCCTTATGCACAATCGTAATAATGCAGTTCACTGTACTGTTGATCTTAATCGATAATAATTATCGACTATAGATAATACGAAATACGAAAAATGGTAGGTATTAAAGAAAGCAAGGACAAAAATAAGGAAAGGCATGCTACGATGGTTCGGGCATGTTGAAAGAATGAGCGAAGAAAGATTGACGAACCAGGTATATAATGCGAACGTTGTGGGTAAAAGAGGTCCTGGAAGACCAAGACTCACATATCACAAAATAATTTTATTTTTTTATTTATTAATAATAGGGTCGCCAACAGTGCCAACAACTCCCATGCATTTGTATCTACGGCTAAATCAAAAGTCTGATGCTGCACCTATTATAGGCGACCACCACACAACAGTTAAACAATAATCAAGTCAGCCATGAACTAAACATAACATAATCTAAGAACTAAAATTACTTTAAATCTAAATTTACCTAAATCTATATATATATTAAATAAATAAAGCACTTGCCAAAGGTGAATTAAAATGCCTTCGTAACAAAAGGGCATGTATGAAGAGGTTGATGAATGTTGATGAAGCGAAAGATGTATGTCGTGATCGTGTCAAGAGGTACTCAATTGTCTCTGCCTACCCCGCAAGGGATCTGGCGTGAAGATATGCATAAATGAGGAAGCTATGTCTGTGTGTGTATGCTTATTTCGCATTTATTTATTATGGATCTATAGACTTCGCTGAGAGAGATGTGACGATGTTTTACCGGCTACACTGTGGTGAGTGCTCGGAAGAGCTCTATAACCTTATTCCTGTCTCCGAACCACACGCACAGGTCGGAATATGCACCCACATACAGAAGAAGACAATTTTCTAAGTATTCCATTGATTCACCGTGCGGGTGCCGGGTCCATCGTGTGTGGGTAAGAGATGAAAATAATGGTGTCTCGGGCTTGTGACGGACAATAGTCTGGGTTACAAACGAGGCCTCATTTTTTAACGAAAAAGTAACTATTTCAAATTTGTTTCATATTTTCGACGCTTGCTGATCTGCGCTTGTTCCACTGCAACCCCAGCTCTAACAGAAGTGCCTTGAAGGTGGGAAGGGGCTAGGAAATCCCAGGTAAAATTCCACACCAGGGATTGGCCCAATCTCCAAGGAACAATGTCATTCCGTTAATTTATTTCAATACAAAATATTTTTATTTTATTTGTATTTTAAATGAAAATAAAACAAGTTATATATCCTATTGAAAATTTAAATTAGGAAGCTAAAAATAAAATTATGACGTATTATTATTATAATGTGTAGTCATTGATCAAACATCACTGAACCGGTTGAGCTGAAGATCAATAAAAATAATTCAAATCATCAATCTGAATGATACATTGTTGTGAGTTGCTTTTTGACTCGTTAGTCCGTGTAATTTGTGACCTACTTTCAAATAGTGCCCGTGTGTCCCGATTTTATTATAAGAACCTATGTTTTAACTCTAATCAAAGTAACTATAAATACCAATACGTAGAATCTTTAATACATGATTTTTTGACCAATGAAATCAAATATAATATAGAACTGCGTCCGTGGATTTAAACGCGGAGTTACCGGGTTCGATTCCCGGTCGGGACACAATTTTCATTCATTTTTCATTACAGCCCTTGGAAAACAGCGTCCTAGACCACATAGGCCTTCCAGAACGTATATCTGGAGAATTTGGCCTACACGTGCCGTGCTGGCCAGACTGGTTGGCGAGGATCTGATGTCAATTTTCAATGACAATTTATTAATAATTTCACAAGTTGGTATTAGTGTAACCGGGACCGACGGCTTAACGTGCTCTCCGAGGCATGGGAACGGTGGTGTTGTAAATATTATATACTATACTAATATTATATACTATAATAATAGTGTATTTCTCATTGATATATGCCGGGGGTTTAAATCGACCTTTGTAGGATTTTAAGGAAAGCGTTTTCACAACCGAACCACCAGAGCTCTCAGGTGCCAAGATTATTTTAGAGTAATTTCTAGTTGTTGACTAATATATCTTTCAGAAGTCGTAAACCTCTTATATTTTGCTGTGGTTGGCCTGTAAACATTATGATTCTTGGAAAAATATCATTTATTGCAGCAGTGAGATGCTTTGTGTTGATGAAAAGAATGGTGGATTATTTTTGATGTTAATATAATCGTACTAAATCAGCCTGTATAAATACACACATCAAATAAGTAACATGCATCATGATACAAATTCTACAATTTATATTACCTAAATATTAACAACTCTTTCTTATAAAAGGTAAGTAGGTATGTAACCTTTTTTTTATACTGGCTGGTTGTAAAGAAAAAAAACATTTACTTTTTTTATTTCATAAACTGAAAATCGAATGCATTTGTTCGAATTTAAATGTGTTTACTGTTCTATTTTTTTTTATTCTAAAAATTAAAAAAAAAGGACAAATGGGCACTCTAAAATGGACTAAAATGATGGATCGACGAGGTCGAATCGAATGCGAGATCATCTCCTGTCATTTCTAATTACTTCTGACGAATGTTCTGTCGAGTACTCGGATATCGAATATCGATTATTTGAATGATCTGTGTAACCTTACACGCCAGCCCCATCACGTTTAAGTTTTGAATATGGAATTTACATAGTATTGTTGCTAAATTTCTTTTTAAAACTTAATTCGGTCAAGTTTTGAACCTTTGTTGGAATACTTAAAGTAATCTTTTGTTTAATCTCAATAGATACTTATCTTTAATGTTGAAACTTTTGTAATTAGCGACTAAAATAATTATTTAAGCATTTACCGATGCGATGGAAAGAAATTATGCACTATATCCGTATATGGAAGTGAAAATATGTCTAAAATGTTCGTAATGTAAAAGTACACTCACAAAAAAAAACATCACGACCGTTTCCCTTTTCGGGTGGTCAGAAACCACGCTTATAAATAAGCGGATTCACATTTAGCGAACTTTACTAAAGGCCAATTATGACAAGTGGCAAGCTCGTCGATGTCTCCAGCGTACCAAACTCGAGAAATATGACAAATAAATTAAATAATAATTAAGTGTATTTATTTACATTAATAAGTATTTTTGTGTCCTGACCAGGAATCGAACCCGGTATCTCCGAGTCTAAATCCACGGACTTAACCGCTAAACCACGGAGGCAGCTTGTTTTTTTTTTAAAGAATATTGGATTGTGCGAGCGTAAGGGACTCAAAAGCGTTAAAGACGTTACATTTAACTTACCTTAGTCTTAATCAGAAACATAATGTGTTTTATTTTAAATGCAACTAGCTGTTTTACCCGGCTTTGCCCGTGTAAAGACGACATGAAATTTATTTCTTGCGCATTATTATGGTTTTGCTATATCTTCTAAAAAAATGACATTCATGAAATGCTTAAGCCAATTAAGGTATTTAAAATGATAAGGATTAATACCGTATTTGTGTAAATAGCTTTCCAATTACCGCTTTATAATTACCCATTTTTTTAAGTATTAAAATGAATATATAATGTTATCCTTAAGGGAAATACATATGTATGCCATACATTTTCTGTAGACCTATATAAGATACACAATTCCACAATAAATAATTTTGTTATATCTCAAAGGGTTTAGGCAGTTTGCGGCGAACGAGTGCCTTCACTCCGTAGCCACGACCAGACTTAGCTGTTAAGGCACGCAGGGCCAACAGTGATAGAGAGACGGTTTATAGGGTTTTAGTCCGTAGGCGCCCTGGGGTCTCCTTATGAGGCCTCACGGTGAGTCGGGCATGCGACCCCCACCCGCGTTGGCCCTTCAGGCAGGGGGCGTATCATTGATGATTTATCGATTCACCGTCTTTAAAATAAAAAAAGATTAGTCAGCGTTTTCGTTGAAAGCTCCCAGATGGTTTATTTATTTCGGACACCTTCAATATGGATAGAGTGGTTCTAGAGGAAGGTTTTAGTGTATAATTTGTTAATTAATATACACTTAAGCCTTCCTCGAGAACCACTCTATCCATTGGTGGAAACAGAATGAAAATCGGTGCTGTAGTTTTTGAGTTTATAGTTTATTATATAGTTTTTATAGCGAACAGACAGACAGACGCGGCGGAGGACTTTGTTTTTTAACAGTAATAAAAAACTGATTAATGCCCAAATCTAATAATCTAATAATAATTACGAATGCCTGCAAATTATGCAAATATTTGTATATCTACTCAGTTATTATTACTTCAATTCACGGGTATAATATAATTTACCCATCTTTATGAAACATTTAATTATGATTTTATTTGTAAATCGACCGCATTATTTGGGGGTCAAAGGGCTATCACAGAACACCTACAAACAGTGTTGATTAATTTTTATTCGTTCAAAGTACAGTCATTAAAAGTTAGGCTGGATCACCGAAATGTATTATACCATTTGCCTATTACCTACGAGTGTATCTTATCAATCAAAACTTTATGACAGCTCTAATAAATTCTTTAGTAAATTAAAATTTAGAAACCTGTAATTACCATAAACAAATGGGATCTTAAAAATACTATGTAATTTTAAGGTAACATGTATAGATTTTTATACATTTGCTTCACAAAATAAAGATCAATGAGAAGTTAAAAAATTCAAGATTTTGTCGTAAAATAAAGCCGTTTTAATTATCTCCAGTAAAAAAATCTAAAACCCGTATTTTTGGTACTGGTAACCCTTAAATCCAGAAGATTGAAGAGGCTGTGGCGTTCTTTCGCGAGTTTGGGGAAAAACTCCTCTTGGTGACGGGTGACCCTTCGAGTGTCCTCGGCACACTACGCCCATCGGACGGTTATAGTTTTCTTTATTTGAGTGTAGTTTTTTTTATTTAGAATTAAGTATTTAATTTTATTTTTTGTAAATATTTGTTTCCAATAAATCAAACTTAGGTGCTTATTGACATTACATTCATTGGACTTAGGGTTGTCATAGTAAAAAAAAGAGAAGTTACTACTTGAAAAACATAATTAAATTAAACTGTAAACGTGGATGGAAAAAAGTATTCTGAAATCCCATATGGCTTTAGAACAATAATTTAAAATGCTCACTTAAGCTGAATGTTGGGTTTTTTAAAAACGATACAACGCCGATTTGTTTTACTGTACCTAGTAGTTAATTGCATTGCGAGATACTATGGTTTTGGATTTATGACCTTTATTAAATAACGCAAGAGGTGATATAGAGTCAGAATTTCTATTACGCATTTTAGGATTTTAAATACATAGCAAGACAACCTGTACCAACAAGCAGATAACTATTGCAGGGATCAAAACAATACAAAAAAACTCAGATTTATAAAAAAAAAACAGAGCTATTAAATAAATATTAAATAATAAAAATAACAGAAGTAGATGAATGCATGAAATGATAGGCCTTTAGTAAAGTTTGCTAAATGTTAATCTGCTTCTTTCTGACCCGGCAAGATACTTTTTGTTGTTTGTGTTCTATTCTCCCGATGTATGATGAATGAGATAATAGGGAAGGCAAAGGTTCATAGCCCATACAGCCAAGTCTGACGTAATATATCTTTTTTATGATTTAATGAGGTTATCATCAACCTAGATGTTGCAGAATTTGATGCTTTCTTGGAGTCACTCGCGGCATTATAGCCAAAACACGTCGGCTATAATATGCATACGCAGCGCGGGAAAACCGCAATAAATTAACTGCAACTTGTGCCCCATATTTAAAATCCAATATATCGTTTTGCATAATTATTTTCATTGTAGCACATTATTAAACAAAACAACCTCACTTTTGACTGATCATATTTTTAAAAATAATTATTTAGACGTACAACGGTAGAGTTAAAGTTAACGGTACTTTGTCCATTTGTCATATTTTTAATACTAGTAACTATGAGGATTTGGTTTTTGTACAAAACAGTTATTGCGATATGATACTAGTATCTTCCTTGGCTACTATAGAACGTAACCGAAGTAAATTTTGGTTCTAGAATCACATTAGACATTGGTCCTACCACTTTGTCGGGTTCTCAATAGTTGTGTTTTTAATATATATGTATATATTTTTTACATTACAATTCATTCATCATTACAGCCCCTAGAACGCAGCATCCTAGACCTCCACTGCTGGAGATGGGCCTTCCAGAACATATATCTCGAGAATTTGGCCTACACTCGCCACGCTGGCCTTGGCGAGGATATGATGTCAATTTATTATGACAATTTATTAACGATTCCACAAGTTGGTATTAGTGAAACCGGGACCGACGGCTTAACGTGATCTCCGAGGCACCGCAACTGTGGTGTTGTAAATCTATGACTGCAGTACGTAAGAAAAGTGTATTTCTCATTGGTACATGCCCGGTGGGTTTGAACCAACCTTTGTAGGATTTAAGGAACACGTTCTTACAACCGAGCCACCACCGCGCCTTTTATTACAATACATTTTATTATATACATTACAATTAATTTAATCTAATGGTTTTATTTTGTAAATGTGATATAGCAAAGTTTTCCTTGCAGATTCCTTTCTCAGTCAGATTAAATATTAAAAGGTTACTGGAATTTGCTAAGCTGTAAGTCTTCTACTAACAGCTTACTTTACTGCTCAGTCTTCCACTAAAAAGTGTAGAATCATTTAAAATAATTTAATGACGTGTCACCAATGCCTGTAATAGGTTTACGTTAGTATTTTGACTTTGACTTTGAACGAGAAAGCGAGTGAGATGGATATAATGTGAGGATGGAGCGAATATGTTTGAAGGAACGAATGAATGATTAAATGTAAATGGATGGTGTTTTATTTTAATTAATTTAGATATGTTATTAATTTTATTTATGAGTATGCTCAAGTTACTATCTACGGCCACAGTAAAAACTGTCATCTGTCACTTTTTTAACAATCGCGAAATTATATTTTATATCATTCCAATCCGCAGACGTTACAAGTGACAATAATTAATTATTTTTGTGAAGGTCAATGACCCCATCCGATCTGAATAATATCATATTTAACGGTTAACTGGTTTTGGTAAACGGTAGTTTTTTTTAATATAAAAAAAGCACAGAATTATTGTGGGTCACAGATTTTGGTCGGAATTTAATTAGGTCAACTTTAGGTCCCATTTTTATTTTTTTTATTTCTAACGCCATTAACCTTCTACATATGCCATCGCACTTTCCTGTAGACCTATATAAGATACACAATTCCAGCATACATTATTTTGTTATATTTCAAAGATTTAGGCAACGTTTTTGTTGAAAGCTCCCAGACTGATTATTATTTTCCGATATTTGTTGTTAGGTACAAATATAGTTAATGTGTACAAAAACTTAACTAATTATGTACTGAAATCTTTCTCGAGAACGACTCTGTTCATTGGTGAAAACAGTATTCAAATCGGTGCTGTAGTTTTTAAATTAATCGCAAACAGACAGACAGACGCGGCGGAGGACTTGTTTTATAATGTGTAGTGATAGTGACGAGATTTAATATTTCAAAGTTTCTTTTATTCGAACTAAATATAAAATAAAATTCATATTATAATAATACTAATTATAGGAGTCCCGTCCGCGAGGAATGGTGGCAAGAACGCTGGCTGTATTTCCCTGCTGAATTGCAATACTGATTCTTTGGGCGAAGAAAGCCCTCTTGTCACCGGAGGAGACGTGATTTTATGTCTTTTAAAAACTTTTTGGCGCTTGGACTCCATGGTTCATCCAGAGTTTCTACAGCAAACGGTACAAATATGTAATCTTTACATGGATACATCCGCATTTTATGCTGCGGCCCCAGCTTTAAGCGCTTTATTTAATTATATGTAAGTAGATATTGGCACGCGTTGCCCCGGGCTGTTTATCAATTAAATTATTATTAAAAAAACGAAAAAAAAACCGATGACAGCATAATTTGTACGCATCATCACAAAATTATACAAATTATCATAAAACGAATCCAGATTATGAAAAAAAAACTATTACACTCGCGAGCAATGGAAACGAGTCATTATATCAACATTAGCTTTAAGAACTTAAGAAATTGTACTTCAAGTATTATCGTACGGAGCAGAAACGTGAACACTGACAGCGGGTCTAGTCCACAAATTTAAGGTCGCTCAGCTATGCTATGCTCGGTATTTCTCCGATGGGTAGAGTCCGAAATGTTGACATCCGTCAGAAAACCAAAGTTACCGACATAGCCTTCAAAATTAAGTTGAAGCGACATGTATGTTGAAGAACCAATGATTAATGGAGTACAAGGGTTCTGGACTGGAGAGTCTAGTGTTGCCCAAAGCCAAGACCAATACTGGCCAAGTCTTGGTCTTGGTCTTGCATCAGAACCGCTGATTTTGGTCTTGGTCCTGCACTCCTAACATTGGTCTTGCGCAAGAGTCTCGCAAGACTATTGCAAGATATTTTTAAACTACTATCTCGAGAACTACTGGACTTATTTACTTGAAATTTGGAGATATATGTTGGTCCAAAAATCTATAAACATTTTTAGACCAACATATATCTCTAAATATATACAGAGGTTGTAAAAAAACACAATTTATATAACGTTTTATATGATGTTTTATTTATCAATGCGAACAACTTTGTCAGAGCGAAAATTAATCGTCAGAATTTCAACGGAACAGTAGGTAGCTAGTTGGAGATATTTCATGGGTACAGGCAGACACCAGAGTCATCCATAAAAGTTAGACATTTTTCCCTCTAAACCCTAAAAAGACAGACAGTTACAATTAGAAAAGCCCGATAAAAATCTGAACAATTTTAGCTAAATTAGGAAAAAATGTCTGTGCAAGTGTCTTGCGAGACTCTTCATGGTCTTGTTTTTTGCAAGACTGCAAGATTGGCCAATACTAGTGGAGAGACGTAGGGGTTAACGCAAAGTGGAAAGAATCCCCACCAGATGGACGAATGACCTGAAAGATGTCGCTCTCGAGGTCTGAATGGCAGAGGTTCCTGTGAAAAGGCGAGCCTTGGGATAGCCTAAAACCAGCAGTGGAGAAACTTAGGCTGATGATAATAATGAAGAATTGATTTATATATGCATCCATGGTCTAGCGGTTAAGTCCGTGGATTTAGACTCGGAGGTAACGGGTTCGATTCCTGGTCGGGACACAAAAATATTTATTATTGTAAATAAATAAATTTAATTTATTTGTGATATTTCTCGAGTTTGGTACGCTGGAGACATCGACGAGCTTGCCACTTGTCATGATTGGCCTATAGTAAAGTTGGCTAAATGTGATACTTAACTTTTTGATTTATATGTGTGTGTAGGTGCGTAGAAAAAAACATTAAATTGAATATCTAGCAGTGTGTATAAACCTTTACGATTAGGCATACTAGCATCGGTAATAATAGGTAATTGGTACCCATTGAATTATGTAATATTGGATTTGGATTTATAATATTTTTTTAAATAATATTTATTTGAAGTAGATACATAAATATTAAAATAAAATAGATTAAAAAACTAATTATAAATAAAACTAAACTAAAAATGCCTATGAAATTAAAACTATTCTACAAAATAAACTAAGGGCTTACCACCAGGGAGGGTACCTAAAACGCTCGCCGCATTTCCTCGTTGAATTATAATCGAAATATTCTGTTTTAGGTAGTTATGGGATTTGGGATCGCCACACTCTTAAATTCGTTTACCCAGCTCTTTTATAAATTTGTGGGTATCAAGAGAATATTGCTTCAACCCCGTTTTTAAATATATATTTTATGTTATTTATTGCTGTTGTGTAATTCTGTATTTATTTCATTTGTAAATCTACCATAGCTGAGTTCCTTCCCCTTTAAAACTAGACACAAGTTTAAAAACAGACCAAAATAACCTACCTCAATTCCTACCTACCTCCCACTTCGCGCGTTTTTGTTAAACAACGTCACTCGGGCGAGAATTATTATCTTAATGCCCAGTCACAGTGTATATAAGTCATTACTAATGCCACATATTATAATAATCCAAAAACTAAACGTAAGCATTTTGAAGTAACGTATCTGCCAGATAAAATAATTATATGAAACGGTGATGCAAAGATTAGGTCATAGTACGTTTAATTGGCTAAGAAAAAAACCTGCTCCGTAATCTAAAGATGCAGAAGTATCAGGTTCGAGGTCCGGTTGAGGAAATGACAAAAAAATATATCATTTTTATCATCACAGCCCCTAGAACGCATATTCCTTGGCCTGCCACTGTTGTAGTTGTTATTTTCATATAAATATCACCATGGCAATATCAATTGGCATTTGACATCATTGCAAATGGCACATACTTTCAACGAGAACAACAAATAGGCGGACTGATGGTGGTAATTTCCCCAGTCTGCCGGGGCGGGGAACTATCCACTGTTCGTGCCGATTAACCCTATCGAGTGTATCCACACGTTTCGGGATCAGGCTCGAATTGTTACCAATAACACAGGCGCGGTGGTGGCTCGGTTGTAAGAACGCGTACCTTAAATCCTACATAGGTCGGTTCAAACCCACCCGACATGTACCAATGAGAAATACACTTTTGTTAAGAAAGAAAGAAAGAAAGAAAATACTTTATTTATCACAACAATTAGAATGGTTACAAAAAAATTAAAATATGCAAGGAATAAATTTAAATGTAAGCCTATTCTATATACCGAAACATACAAACAGGTGTGGCGATAAATAGGTGGTCAGCTCAGCATATGCTACAGCCGAGGCTGCAGCGCTGATTTTCAGCTGATGCCTTATGTTGGGTGAGTCACGGGTCGCAGAGATATACAGATTTGTCATAGATTTACAACACACCGTTCCTCGCCAAGCCGTCTGGCCAGCGTGGCGAGTGTAGGCCAAATTCTCCAGTTCTGGAAGGCCCATCTCCAGCAGTGGAGGTCTAGGACGCTGTGTTCTAGGGGCATTAATGAATGAATGTAATGAATACATACGCATTTAATTTTAATAAAAGGTGTCTCAGAATGTTTTTCGTTTTTTATATTTAAATAAAATACATCAAAATTAATTCTAATATGGTTTATTAAATACTAAATAAAAGATTAATTATTAAATTTTATACTTATTTTTTTTTTGTTCAAATTTAATATTTATGTCAGTTTCGACAATGTAGTTATTAATTTTGAAACTTTGCTAAAATGATATTTCAAAATGTCAAAGGGCAAGACGCTACTCGTAATAAGTAATGCATGCTTTTGTTACGTGACTAATTATTGTAAATGCACTTAAGGAGGTACCACCGTTTGCAGAGAAATAAAATGCCAATCAGGATCGCTTTTATTTATTTATTAGGGTCGCCAACAGTGACAGCAACAAAACATACATCGATTTTTACTTACAACTAAGACAGAAAACAGATTCTGCACCAATTACAGGCAACCACCACATGCTATTACAGTATCCATTAATTGGGCCTTTGAGTATCCAAAATAAAAACACAATACAATTACAGCAACAACTAAGTAAATCTAAGCAAAAACAAAAACAAAAGAACATGATACAACCACAATCAAGCAACGCAATTCCAAGGATCAAAATTGGTTAAACAGCAGTTCAGTTTACAGTCCCAGCCAGGATCCGCTGCAGTGACAATACATTGCGCTTAAAAACATGCAAAGAATTAGCAAATATGTCTAGATTATTTTTTCGTGAAAATATGTTGTATTGACGACATGTACGGTTTAGTGATGAGTGGTAACCTAAATTGGATTTAGATTGTCGTAGGATGAAAAGATCATATTTGCCAACCCTTGGCAACCTGGTCGGCACAGAGACACGAACACTTGACAGGTGGGGTGCGTCGATTTTACCGTTGATTAATTTATATAGAAACATACTATCCAGCAATTGCCTTCGATCTTGTCATTACAAAGGATAAATTAAAGTATTTTAAACGATCTTTGTAATGTAAAAGTTCTCTTCGTTTATTAACACTAAATGTCAGATGCCACAAAAACCTCTTCTGAACACTCTCGATCCTCTTGATGTACAGTAACATTATTTTATTTAAAAACTTAATTGTACAAGTTCCCGTCTTACTTACGCTGCGCCAGCCTGGCATCACCTTCTGGCGAAGACCAATAGGGACAAGATCCAAAGTCAGCGAGAACATATCGCTTAGAGTGGCGTGGTTCGTGCGTAATTCCGTCATAGCTCGAGATCTGGAGATGCCTACTATTGAGGAGTTTGTCGTCGGCCTGACTAGACCTTCTATCTATGTTCTATCGGGCCGACAACTGCACACTGCCACATGATTAAGTCATGGGTGAATATTTTTATATATAGTTTAGTTTTATTTTTAATTTAGTTTATATATCTTTATAGGTTTTTTTAAATATTTAAAAACATTACTTTGTAGACCCCCTCTTTGGTCTAGTGGTAACAAACGTTGCCGTGAACTCGGGAGGTCGTGGGTTCGATTCCCACCGGGGGCAAGTTGTACATTGTATGATTTGTCTCGGTCTGGGTGTTTATATGTATATATTAACAAAAAAAAAGTATAATATGTAGTTTATCAACCATCTAGTTTCCGTAACACAAGCCTCGTAGCTTACCACGGAAACTAGATGGCGCTGTGTGACCTGTCTGGAAATATTTATTATTATTATTATTCATTGGGGTGTATCACTAACTTTTTATCACGATAGATGGCGCATGATAGATGGTTCCTAATATACCTATCAGGTGCATAGAAAACTTGTATTTTTATTACGAAATTTATTGTTTTGTGGATATTATTCCGAAGTGAGCAGCTTTTAAGTGTACAAATTGAGATTTCCAAGCGAAATCAAAGATATGGTGATCTCAAAATTGCCGTTCTATTAATTAAACATATTTCTTTTTAAAGACGGTTGTGCGCTTTCTTAGTTCGTCTTTTAAGGTAGGTAACGTTAATTTAAAATACATTTTTCTGTTATAATAATAAAAAACTACAAAAACATGAAAATTAATTTGCGACATGGGTGTAAATAAAACAAGGTACCACTGCCGCTAGCGGCATCTACAATAAGCTTTGCCTGATACACCCCATTAGTTGCATTTTGACCTCTATCACCTCCTGACGGACATACGTCAAATTACTAGTAACACCGTATGAATTAAATTCTATACGTGTTCGCGTAAGACGGTCTTTCGAACTAATTAAACCATCCGTGATCCTATATATTTTTTTTCGTGACTTATAAAATTCTAAAACGGAAATAACATTAAATAAATCTTTATACCAATCACACGTTTCCTAAAGCTGGGTCCACATATCGTCAGCGACGAGTGAAAACCTTTATTATCGTTTTTTTTTTACCAAAACCTGATTATTTTTTATACAGTTAGGAAAGCTGGTATACCTAGATGTCTACTCAAATGTCTAGAGCATTTTTACAGTATAACACAGCAGACGTATTCTAATGGTGTACATTGCAGGATTTACATCTATCTGATTTATAGATTTAGTTATCTACTTTTTTTTCAAAATTATTATGGTTTATTATTATTATTTAGTTATGTTTTTGTTATATAAGATATTTGTGGAAACTTTCAATTGGCATCTTGTTTTTATATAAGTAATCATTTGTTAGAAGCTGTAAGTTTTCCTTGAAGATAAATAAAGAAATACCCAAATTCAGTAAAAAAAAAAAAGAGAGTTAATGCTTTTGCATTCCTCTCTTTCACACAATCCAATATTTTCAAAGATTTTTTTACTTTCTAGTAAATAAAATTGCAGTCATTTTGGAAAAAAAATCACTTTTATATACTTACCTAAGTTTAGACAGAGAAAAATGTAAGTGCTTAAAACGATTTTCCTTTATTTTACTAAAACAGATAATATTAATAAATAAATAAATATTTCCATACAGGTCACACAGCGCCATCTAATTTCCGTGGTAAGCTACGAGGCTTGTGTTTCGGAAACTAGATGGTTGATAAACTACATATTATAATTTTTTTTTTTTTTTGTAAATATATACATATTATACATATAAACACCCAGACCGAGACAAATTATACAATGTACAACTTGCCCCCGGTGGGAATCGAACCCACGACCTCCCGAGTTCACGGCAACGTTTGTTACCACTAGACCACGGAGGCGGAAGATATATGAGTATTATCATCACGACCGTGGGATACACGGTGTTTCTGTGTGATCAGAAACCACGCTTTTAAACAAGCTAATTCACTTAAAGCTATTTAATTAAAGATTAAAGCAAAAATTTACTATAATCATGACAAATGGCAAGCTCGGCGATGTCTCTAGCGTACCAAACTCGGCAATATCACAAATAAGTTTATTTATAACATAATTTTGGAATGACAACAATACGTCGTGAATAAAACTAATGAGAAATTCCAGCAATACAAATGTAGGATATCACTTCATGAATAACAGAGTTGTAAATATGTTTTATTTCACATACCATACCAGAAGACATATTAAAGTCCTCAACTGTAAATACTTTTAAAAACAAACTGGACAAGTGGCTAGTGACAATCGAAATAGACTATGGTGATAACTGTCAATTTTATAAACTTTACACCAGTGCTTGATATAGGCATATCAACAATGCGTTGCTCGCATTAATCAATAATAATAAAAAGATACTTTTAATTAAAATTCTGTGCAATAGTTATATGTAGTCGTATCTTCACAATACGAACAATTTAGAAGAGTTTTCAGACCGCAACCACACTAGCGATCTTGATACACATTGGTGATACGAATACGATAAAATCGGGAAAATTACACATATGTGGACCTGGATTAGTAGTAACAATAAGAATTAGATGTACTCCAATACCTATAAATAACTATAAACCGCCCAATTATTGAGAATTCTACTTAGGGTTGCCCCGAAATAATTCTCGTCTAATATCATATTTTTATTTTACAAAATTTGCTTACATTTGATTAGACCGGCCTCACCTGTCTAGTGACCACATCTGAATAGTAGGTAGTTTTGTAGATATTTCAAGTGACCACATCTGAATAGTAAGTAGTTTTGTAGATATTTCAAGTCATCTACTATAAATTTAAAAACCAGGTATACAAACACTTTTTAACTAACTAACCTAACCTAAACCTTTCTTTTCAATCTTTTTTTGTCTTGTATTAATTTCCTTAATATCAGCATAATAGCAGCAGCATCATCACATTGTTAATTTTATCACACTCTCCTCATCATGGAAGTAGTTTTATTTATGTTATATTAGTATATCTATAGTATGACTTATTTATGTATTAGTATGTAAATTGTATGTATATATTAGTATGTATATATTTATATTATAATTATATTTCTGTTTTATTTAAATTTCACCTAATTTTTAATTGCACCTACCACCTATCCTGTCTAAATGTCCTAAAGGTTTGGCTGTCAGAGAATGCCTAGCGGCATTAAGTCCGCTTTTGTACATAGTGCAATAAAGTTTTAAAATAAATAAGGGTAAAAAATTGTAAGCCCAAAAAAATATTATATTTTTATGGTAAAATTTGAAAAATGGGTGAGCAATTAATTAAGGTGATTCTTGGTATTGGTCTTGCTAATACTCGTATACCGGTGGTCTTTATTTATTTATTACACAAAATCAAATACAAAGGGAAACAAGTTAAATTTAACAACCTAAAACTATTGTACACTGCATGCATGAACTAAAGTCTTGCTCTTGGTCATGGTGCAACACTGGTTTCAATTGAAAAAATAAGCTCTTCTGTAAGTCTAGGTTCTGTCTATTCTCAAGTAATAATTATTGTTAGAGATGTATTTTTTCAATCTGATAAAGTTATTTGTATTGATGAAAATACGTCATGTAACGCGTTATACAAGTCTATAGAGTTTTTGTTACAAACCGTATGCCGTATGGTAACAGCCGCATATTATTAATATACAATATTTCCATATATTTATTTATTTATTCATGTACTTATTCCACAGCTGTCTTTTACAAATAAATATTAACATTCAAATGATTACCTAACACCTAGCCAATTACGGAATAACATTATTTTCACTAAACTTATACCATGAAGGGATTATAAACAATTCAAACTACTTAAAAAATAAAAATATAAGTTTAAAAAAATCTATTTACGCATCATTATGTTAAGTGTATGACAGTGTAGGTGTGTGAAGGTGTAATATGTGCTAAGGATGGATCTTATGATTTATTAAAATTCCAGAAATTATTAATTTCATTTATTATTATGTAACACATTACTACGTCTCCGTGACAACTCAAACATTCCTTCAAAACTATCAAAACTATATACATAAACGTATGTGAACACCAGCCAGTCGTCAACATCCTCGGCCCCTGGTGCAAGCACAAGTTACTCGATGACGACTGACTGGGTTGATGTTAACAATTTAATTAATTTTCTTACAGGTCGCCGTAATATTCCGCCTTTTGTTTGAACGTCTGCAACACGTACAATCGCACCAGAGCCTTTAAAAGTTTTAACAATTCTGCCCATCGGCCAAACCCTTCGTGGTAACGCCCAATCGACTATTAACACTATGTCACCTTCTTTAAGTTCATCAACGTCTATTCCAGGTTGTCGCCTCGGAGCCAACGTAGGCAAATATTCCTTCAGCCACCGCATCCAAAAATGATCAGCTAATCGTGCAGCATGCTTCCAATCAGAACGTCGGACCAGATCGCTGTCATTGAGATCGGTCGGCCAAGTGACTGTGGATGAAGTTCCAATTAAAAAGTGAAATGGTGTTATGGCTTCTGAAAAATCTGGTGAAATTGGTATATACGTGAGAGGTCGGGAATTTACTGTGGCTTCCGCTTCCAATAAAAATGTTAGGAATACTTCTTCCTTGGGAGTACTCTCCTTAAGGGTCCCATGTAAAGCCCTTTTAACAGTTCGCACCATTCGCTCCCATACCCCGCCCATAAAAGGCGCAACTGGAGGAATAAAATGCCATGATATTTTATTGTTCGTGGCAAACTCTTCTACAGACTGACCAAAAAAAGCACCCAACTCGCGACTTGCTCCGATAAACGCCGCACCATTGTCTGAGAAGATTTTAGCTGGAGATCCACGACGAGCAATGAGGCGCCGCAGACTCATGATTGCAGAGTCTGTAGACAGACTGGAAACAACTTCCAAATGTATAGCTCTTGTCACTAGGCAAGTATACAAAGCCACGTAACGTTTTTCGTGGCGTCTGCCAACTCGTACATTTAAAGGGCCAAAATAATCAAGTCCCACGTTAGTGAAGGGACGGGTGTGGTGTTCTAACCGTTCTGGAGGAAGATCGCCAAAGGGTGGCAACTGAGGCTGTGCACTCTTCTTTTTGCAAATAATACATTGTCTTGAAATACTTCTAATAACATCTCGACATCGTAAAATCCAAAAACGTTGCTTAAGTTCATTAAGAATGACTTCATTAAAAGCATGTCCATATTTAATATGATAGCTTGAAACAAGTAGGCGTACTATAACATGTCGGCCATCCAAAATTATAGGCGATTTCGTTCTATCTGGAACACCGACTGTTGACATAATACGAGAATTCAAGGTTAACATTCCATCCGTGGCAATTATAGGGTTAAGTGTAAATAAGCGACTAGATTTGGGCAATGACTGGTTATTCTTTAAAAGTGCGATTTCTTCCGCAAAACTTTCCTCTTGCGATCTACAAAATAGAATCTTCTCGGCGTGTTCCAAATCAAGAGTTAACAAAGTTGTATTAAAAGAAACATTATTAGAATTTGAAGAACCAGGTAATTGAATAAAAGACCGAAACTTTTTGACCGCCAACATAGTACGGGCAGTTGCTCTAACGAGTCGCAACCAATTACTAAATCGCGACGGATCAGGTGTTATAAATTTTAAATTGGAATGAGTTGTGTATCCCACTAATTCTCGTGTTTTTAACCCGGGAAGTGGTGCGATCTCATTTGCCAAATTATCAGGCTCCTCTGGCCATTCTTTTGAAGGGTTTAAAAGAAAAGAAGGGCCAGTGAACCACCTATGAGACACGTTTAAATTAACCGATTTTAACCGTGTCGCATCATCTGCTACATTCAAACCGCTGGGTAACCATCGCCAGTCAGCTATATTTGTGATCTCGGTTATTTCACCTACTCTGTGCGCGACAAAAGATTTATAATTGCGAGCATCTCCGCGTAACCACCTGAGCACAGTAGTAGAATCCGTCCAAAAAATGGATGCTGAAGGCTTGATTCTATGGTGAATTATTACTGTTTGCGCAAGTCGTGACGCGATGAGAGCTGCTTGTAACTCTAACCGAGGGATAGAGACAGGCTTAAGTGGAGCGACGCGTGCTTTTCCTGAAATAAGAGCCAGTTGAATAGTTTCATCAAAATAAACAAAACGAAAATATGCGACACAAGAATAAGCCTGCTCACTCGCATCGGCAAAGATGTGCAATTGTATATCAGTAGGGTCTGCTTGTTGTAAATACCACCTAGGTATCCGGAAACTGGAAACTTCAGCGAGCTCCTGCAGCCATTCGCGCCATACTAATTTGTATTGATCAGATAGTTCGTCGTCCCACTGAGTACCTTCTCTCCACAACTGTTGGATAATGATACGACCCCTGACAGTTAGTGGAGTAAGGAAACCCAACGGATCAAAGACGCTCATTACTTGAGATAGTATAGTTCTTTTCGTAATTTTAATGTAATTTTCACGTAAAGTAGTTCTTATACCTAACGTATCACTGACAGGATTCCAATTAATACCTAAAGCACTGACGTCTGACGGTAAATTAACATCCGCGTTCGGATTTGCCCACAATTCTTTAGGAACACGAGATAGTGCTCTAATGTCGTTAGATACCCAGGCTCTCATCTCAAAACAACAAGATTTATGTATAGTTAATACTTCAGAAGCTAAACAAGTTGCCTTAACTACGTCATTCATGCTGGTAATGAAATCGTCTTGATAGTGGTTATAGATTATTTCGTGTACAGCGTCTGGATACTGAGATTGAAACTCTAAAGCGTTTTTATTTTTGATAAATAGTGCAGTGAAAGGGCTAGAGGCGGCACCAAAAATCATAGAACTCATTCTGAACTCTTTGACAGGTAGAGAAGGATTGCCGTCGCGCCATAAAAATCGCTGAGCATTCCTATCTCGCTCAATAATTTTAATCTGTGGAAACATTTCCCTAATATCACCGGTTATTGCTATACGACCTTCACGAAATCTAAATAAAATACCCAAGAGAGATTGCAAGAGGTCTGGACCTACTAGCAATAGGTTATTTAAGCTTACGTCTTTCGTAGTCGCAGCAGCGTCGTGCACTACTCTCAGTTTACGCTTTTGAGGATGATAAACACCAAAGTGTGGTAGGTACCATCTCAAATTATTATCACATTTGTTATCATTATTTTTTAAATATCTGTGATAAGAATTTGGATGACACTCTTCAGCGTAGCCCTTTGAAATCACGTCATTTATAAATTTGCGATACGCGTTAGCGAAATCGATGTCATTTGACATTTGTTTTTCAAGTGATTTCAAACGACTAAACGCCTGAAAATAACTATCAGGTAATGATACTAAACCTGGATTAATATGACGCCACGGCAATCCTACTTCGAAACGACCATCGTCTAAACTCTGTGAAGTAGTCTCTAAAATATCTAAAGCTATTGAGTTTTTAGGTACTGACGCGCAAATACCAAGCGCGTCTAACCTATATTGCTCTTTAATAAGTTCTCCGATTTCAACACATGACAAATTATTAACAAACTCTACAGTACGTGTATGACTCGAGATAAAACCATGTAAAACCCAACCTAACAGAGTATGACATGCTACAGGCTCAAAGCGTGTAGATTGGCGAGTTTGCCTACTGATAGATAAATGCCAGTCGCCTGCGCCTAAAAGTATAGTTGGCGTAGCATTTTCGTAAGTCAAATCATCAACCAAATCGACTAAATGTTTATATTTTAAGATGTCATCCCTATTTATAGTTTGTGTGTTCAATTTCAACCCATTCATAGAACGAGCATTCTCAACCAAATATGTATCCGATAAATTTTGACCACGAATATAGAAATTAACATAACTAACCATAGTATCCCGAGACATACCACCAACTCCGTCAATACGAAGTCTTTCCTTATGAGAACCTTTAGCACCGATGCGCGCGGCTACGTCAGCGTCGATAAGAGTGGCGGTGCTTCCATCGTCAAGCAGCGCGTAGGTTTGATACTCGCCGCTCGGGCCGATTACGACGACAGGGACGACTTTGAGAAGCGCGTGAGACCGGGACGCTGGCGCCGACTCGCAGTGAAAATGAGAAACATTAGAAACATTTATTATATCGGTCTG
Organism: Tinea semifulvella; assembly: GCA_910589645.1. NCBI lineage: Eukaryota > Metazoa > Arthropoda > Insecta > Lepidoptera > Tineidae > Tinea > Tinea semifulvella. The sequence goes on from OU342612.1 coordinate 2,284,461, forward strand.
ATTATCTTGTGATTGGGAGGTTAATGACGGTAAAGTGGAAGGAGATCGATTATGTTGCGATTCCGAAGTATTATGTACGGAATTATTATGTTGAGAAAAGTTTGAACGAGGTGGTGTTTGTAAAGATAGACCATGCAATAAATTTATATGACGCCTTGAGCATCCATTCACACCACATCGTTTCGCTCTACATGTATTCCACTTATGCGGGCTACTTTTCAAACAACGATAACATAATTTGTTATCGCGAACATACCGCCATCTATCCTCGAGGGACAGAAGCTTGAAATCCTCACAAACTTTCATTAAATGTTCTTTATTGCAATAATTACAAGCTAAAACATTATTATGATCGGAATACGTTGCTTGGATAATTTCGTTTTTTTTAGATGATTGGCCATAGGACTTGTTTGAGCTTATATTTTGCCGATTGGTAAAGTCGGGCAAAAACGTAAAACGCAACTGTCTGTCTGCCTCACGGATTAAAAATTGGGATAAAAGTTCTAATTTAGAAATCTCTGGATTCTGATCGGCTGCATAATCGGTAAATCTCGATTTAGTAAGTCCGTTTAGATGTGTCATAATACTTTTAAGAAAATCGTGAGAATATAGAAACTCTTTTTGATTCAACAGTTTTACGTCGTAAACACAATTTCTAACCTTATTAGCAAACACATTAAGTTGCTCGGCGTTACTTATCCTCTGAAACGAGCGTATCGCAGCGATCTGCTGTGCAATGACAAGCTCGGGGCGAGCGTAGGCTTGTTCCAGCACCTTAATAACTTCATCTGGATCCTCCGCACCATAAAGCAGCGTCTCAACCGCTTCACGTGCCGCACCGCGTAGAGCCGACGCCAGGCGAGTAATATTCTCTGTATGAGAAAAACTATGTTTACTTCTGTTATAACTATGTTTGAAGGCTAACCATTCTTTGTAGTTACCTGAAAAAGGAGCTAAACCAGAATCTTTTTTCTGATTAGCCAATGAACTGATGGCATTAGCCAATTGAGTGAAGTCTGAAGGAGATCTGTGTGACGGTACATCGGCAGTCGGACTTATAGTTATTGGGTTAGCAGATCTACTAGCCGGAAGGGTGCTACCTTGAGCCTGACTCAAAGGAAGTGCCGGTTTTGTAGAAAGCTGAGGGTCCCCACAAGCATGGACTTCAGCATGTTCAACATTCTGAATCCAAGAAACTATATTACTACTAGACTTAGCTGAATTTTCGTCGGCTTCGAGCGCGGCAAGACGTGCCTGCAACTCGAGCTCTTCGATCTCTTGTTCCTGGCGGGCGATCTCTCTGTTCCGTTCTAAAGTACGGCGCCGTAGCTGCAGTTGTGCTGCCAGCTTATAAGAAGTCGACCTAACAGAAGAACGACTCGCACAAGAAATAACTTGAGAATACAGACTTTGGTTGTCTTCGTTATTACATCCTCCGGCAAGCTGGGCGCAGTCTGAAGGGTGCGGGCCTATGCCCGAAGACTGCGCTTCAGGGGGGCGCATGTTACTTGACGATCCCAAGGGTGCGCAGGAAGGTTGCGGGCTGGCGCCCGTCCACTGCGTGGGCTCCTCTTGCGAAATAACATCGCCTGTGCCGCGATTTGTTTGTGACCGAGTGCGTACCATAGTAATAAATAAAATCAACAATTCCTGGTAATCCACTAGGCTTTTCGAAGGACCAATGCTAAGGGTGGATCTTATGATTTATTAAAATTCCAGAAATTATTAATTTCATTTATTATTATGTAACACATTACTACGTCTCCGTGACAACTCAAACATTCCTTCAAAACTATCAAAACTATATACATAAACGTATGTGAACACCAGCCAGTCGTCAACAATATGTAAGTCTGAATAAGTGAAAATGTGTAGATTGCATTGCATTGTGCATATGTAAGGAAGGATTCAGTTTACCGGTCAAAAGCCTGGCCGGCCTGCAAAGCTTTTTGCGGCAACCCTAGTTAATTAGAGGCGCCCGCGCACGTCAGTGACTTAAAACTTGAAAGCTATATAAAATGATTCGTCCAACCAACGAACCACAGTCCAAATCCATCCACCGCCAATTCAACAACAATATTAAACCATCACAAAATGAAATTGGTAAATCCTATATGACAAATTGTTTCGACGTTTTTGTGAAAGTGATTAACGATTTTTGGTTTTTTGAAGCGATCATTGTGAAGCGTAAGGAAACGAGAACGAAGACGATTGTTCCACAGAATAGGGATTTCAACATTAGTTTAAACTAATTGATGCAGTGTTACAAAATTTGTGTTCGAAAGCTCTCCCAATCTGTGTGTTTCCTGCTCAAAATCAATTGATCTAGAGAGTTTTATTCGATCCTTTCGTCTTGCGCGATAGTAAGGAATTCACTCACAAGTCGTATTAGATTACTTAAATATGTCAAAACATATTGTGCATACTGACGCGACGTCTCATTGATAGGCAGGCCGGAGTTATATTTTATACCTACATATCAAAAACTTTTATTGCCGGAAAAAGTGATATTTTCTTTTAGATTATTCAGTATTTAGTTTATATTCGTTACTATCAAAATATTTATCATACGCCACGATAGATCTTCTTCATCAAAGACTGCTCTTGAAAAAGATCTCCAAACCTCGAAATATCCCCTCTATCTTCTGATCTATAATACTAATAATCTGATAATTTAACCACCCTTCAAGAAATACAAATCCAAATTAAAACTTTAATTGAAGATAATCTTAATTAACAATAATTTTATTTTTTTCAGGTGGTTGTCTTAGCCGCTGCCCTAGCGGTATGTGGTGCTGCTAAACTAGATCGAACATACCTTCCACCAGCGTCCGCCAGAACAGCTGGAGGCAGTCCTGGATCCCTACAAACTCCTCTAGGCGGTTCTCAAGGAGCCTTACCTAAAGGAGGATTCACCAATGAGCATCAAGGAGTCGTTGTCGATGCTGTAGCAGCAGGAACCAGGTCATCAGACCCCACTGATACAGGACTTGGTGCCCCAAGACAAAGCTACGGCTCACATGATTCTAAAGTAGGCACAGCTGCTTTCAAACTCGCTGGTAATGGCCCAGATGATCAAGAATATGTACAAGGCAGTGCTGATGCTTTCAGAACGAATACACGTTTTAATGCTCCAAATTCCGGAGCCCTTGACGGTCATACAGCACCTAGTAGCTTTGCAGGAGATGGTTTTAGTTCTCAATCGGGATCAGCTGGATTTGGTGCTGAAAGACCACAATCTGCTCAAGATCGTGCTGCTAACACTTTGAGATTTGAAAGCGAAGTAGGACCCGAAAGTTTCAACTACGCTTTTGAAACTGATAATGGAATTGCTGCTGAAGAAACTGCTGTGGCTACGAATGGTGTACAAGCTCAAGGCGCTTTCTCCTATACCGGTGATGATGGGCAGGTCTACAGTGTGACGTACACAGCTGATGAGGATGGCTATCAGCCCAAAGGTGATCATCTACCTACACCACCTCCGATTCCTGAAGAAATTCTGAAGTCCTTGGAGCAAAATGCAAGGGACGAGGCAGCTGGCTTGATTGATGATGGTAAGTAATTTTTTTTTACGCTTCATACCTACTATTTTTATTCCCATTAATGAATAGTTGTTTATTCAAATTAAATTTAATAATTAATACAATTTTATTATATCAAACTGGTTTTAAAGTCATCATCATCACAGCCACAAGAACACAAAGTCCTAACTGTTGAAAAGGGCCTTCCAGAAATTTCTGTAGAATAAGGCCTACTCTTGCCACCGCGCTGGCCACACGGGTTGGCGAGGATGTATAGTAAATCTATAAGAATATTAGTTACATTAGAAGCTGAAAGATTAAAATAAGTCTAAAAATATATTTTAGTTTAGTTTAGTTAAGTTCGGATAAACAAGTTGGTACCTAAATTAAAATAAATAATTATATTATGATATTGAAATGAAGTCTCATAATATTATGTCGAAGACACGCAACCTATTGAAATTTGAACTTGTTACGAGTGTTGTGTCATCCCATACATGTGAATGACTCAGCCAAAACTTCTAAACATATTTACCTTACTAACAAGAAAGGTCATCAATCGACATCACCGACATCTTTCCACGTCTATTGTGAAGCGTGACAAATGTATCAACTCAACTCTACAAAGCAAAGCCGCGCTCATCTGTTAATAAATGACCACTTTCATTTTCGTTCCAGGCTCGTACGACGCTCAAAAATACAATGACGGCTCGGATTACTCCGAAACTGACAATGGCAAATACGGACACGGATCTTCAGGACAGCATAATCAAGGAAGTTATTCATCTGTAAACAATTTTGGTAGAAATTCTGGTGGATATGGAAGTCAAGCTTTCGCTGCAGCAAGTAGCGGACAGGGTTTTAATGTAGCAAGTCGTCACAGACAGGATTCAACTTCAGAAAGCACTAATATTAATGGACAATCTCAAGAACAAAATGCGTTTGGAGGACACAATCAAGCACAAGGCTCTGCAACCAAGTTTGGATCTCACCAAAATAGTTTTTCAGCACATCCAGCTCATGCCAGCCAAGCAGCTCAAAATCAAAACGGTTTTTCCGGTCAAGGCTTGAACAATAACCGAGTTTCATCTTCAAATATTCAACAACTTCATGTACAAGGAAATACGCAATTTGGACATGAAACCGGAAATCAAGCTAAAGCATCCGCGTTTGCAGGTCAAGGTCTAAATGGTCGTAAACATCCTTTTGGGCAAGCGTCATTCGGACAAGCTGGCTCTCAGGATTCTGATGGAGCTCCAACAGCAAACGCTGATGTTGTTAACAATCAATTTAGCTCACAATTCAGTCAACAAAGTAGACTTGGTAATCAGGGTAATGCAAACCGTCAAGGTGGTAACCTGAACCAATATTTGCCTCCTTTCGATAACAAAAATCAACAAAATAAGGGCTCATTTCAACAACAAAGCTTCTCCCAATCGTCTACGAGTAGCAATGGCCAAGGATCTCAGCCAATCAACCAATTTAATAAACAGCAAGGAGGTCAATTCACGGGAGCAGTGTCTAACCAAAACAGCTTTGCTCACAGCAATTTCCAATCATCGCAAAGTACTACTCCCTCCCACTTTGGAGGATCACAAACTATTAGCCAGGTTTCATCTGAAAATAAAGCTCCAACTAGTTTTGGAAATAATAATGGACAGCAATCTGCTTCTACCGCATTTAGTTCTGAATCATTAGGTTCAAATTTAAATAGCGGACTTTCTGGATTCGGAACTAACAAACAATCTACTCCGAACAGATTTGGTTCCGAAGGTTCGAATTTGAATGGTCAATCAGGTTCACTGGATACAAATAGCCGTGGTTTAACTGCCTTTAGCTCTGCATCTTTTGGTTCTCAGTCCTCGAACAGTGGAAAGTTACATCCTAATCAAGGACATGAACAAGATTCAAAAACTCGTTTTGGGTCCGCTCTTCAGCCTAACTTTGCTAATTCAGCTCATGCCTCGGCTCAATTCAACTCGCAGCCTAGTCAATTAAATACCAATGACAGATTTTCTCAAAAACAATTCTCTAGTGGCCAGTTTGGTTCTAAACAATTATCTGGTCAATTTGGACAGACTCAGCAAAATGGCAACTTCGCATCAAACTCAGGGTTTAATCAGCAGTCTAGTGCTGCTGCTCAGGTAAATTCTGAAACTGAAAATAATGGGTTTACTCAGAACAAACCATTTTCTAACAGCCAATTTGGTTCTAAACAAATATCTGGTCAATTTGGACAGACTCAGCAAAATGGCAACGTTATTGCAAACACGCAAAACGCAGGGTTTAATCAGCAATCTAACGCTGTTGCTCAAGTAAATTCCGGAGCTGGCAATAATGGATTTACTCAACAGAAACCTTTTTCTAAGAGCCAGTTTGGTTCTAAACAAAATGCAGGTTCATTTGGACAGAACGATGGTAATGCCCAAGTAGGTCAAATAACTTCCAACAAGCAAGTTTCAGGTTTCAACCAACAATTTAACTCTGCTGCTCAAATAAACGCTGGAGATAAAACTGATGAATCGTACCATTACAAACAGCCTTCAAAACAATTCGGTGTTCCAACGAATTCTCAACAGTCAAGTTTCCAATCAACAAACCAATTCTCTTCCAATGAAAATTCTGCTCCAACTGGAACACAATTCGGAGCTTTCCAACAGCAGTTTTCATCTAACACAAATGCACAAACTCAAAATGGATTTAACGCACGTCCACAAACGACTTCTCAATCAGGTCAATTCCAGACCTCTCATCAAACTCAAGGCTTCCAGAAACAGACTTCTGCAATCCCACAATCATTCCAACCTTTAAGACAGCCAACAGGCCAATCCCAGCATTTGTCTTCATCTGCTTCAACAGCATCCCAATCCCCCTCTTCCTTTGCTTCAGCGGCCAGTCAGTCAGGAATTTCAAGCTCAGAACCCACAGTGCCCTCTCAACAGTATAATGGAGAAATTTACCAATACAATAAGCCAGAGCAGACTTTGCCAAGTGAAAAAGATCAAGATGGGTCTCCATCTTCGAGTCACGGCAGTTTTAGCTCTTCGCAAGGATTCAGAGGAACTTCGCAGTTGACAAGCTCAGCTGTTGCAGGCAAAGGCGAAGTATTTGGTGGCCCAAGAAAAGCTCCCAGCTTCGACCAGCAAACTGGTTATCATTATTAAGTAGCTATTGTCTTGTAAATATAGTGCCATAAGTATTGTGGTGGTTAGGCTTAAGTTTTGGAGACAAAAAAGTATCAAGGATTTGTTTTTTTTTATTATTACTTACTGACACATCTAAAATAATTTTAAAATTATGACATATAGGTACGTACTGTGCCTATTTTGAAAACGTAAACAATACTATTTTGTCTCCACGGTTAAATTGATTTTGTCCAAAATTATCCCAATTTCAACACATATTAATAAATAAAGAAATGGATATTTTGTAACAAAACAAAATAAAAATGTGTTATTAAGTTTTAAGTTAATATATTATTAATTATTGTTAACGATGTATTTAATAAAAATAATAAATTAGATAATATAATTTAATAAAAATTGTTTTACTTTTATAATCCTAGTATTTTCTATCATAGAAATAGCAACAGCTCTTGTGTAAAATGCAAGTACTGCAGTAACATCTTTGCATTTTACATTGATAACGTTAAAGATTAAACTTGGCTTGGTTTAAACGATAAGAACATTGAATTTGAATGAAATGTGTTCATCAATATTATCCTATGTCTCTCCACTGCTGGATCTATATCCAATCCTTTCCCAAACACGGTCTTTTGCAACCATCATCCATCGCCCACCAGCGATCTTCTTTAAGTCATCCATCTGGCGCTAGCGAGGGGTCGTTCCACTCTACATCGTACCTGGTCTCTACTCTAGATTTGTATTACAATAGTAGTCATGTCGGTAAGACGCCTGTTAACGCATATACGCCTTAACTTTTAATATGCAACACTGCCTATTGCCGTTCATAGGAAACAGGCGTTTTGTTATCTGTCAGTTGCCAATCATACTTTGTATTTGTTGTATCGTATCTCAATATATTTAAATTTTACACCTAAAGTACCAAAGACGTTTTTTATCCAGCTACACATTCCCGATAGTGTACATATTTGACATGGTCCGTCGAGCCGGATCGATTAAATTTAATGGAGATAATACCTAGACCACATCTTCAGTGAGCGACAGATTTAAGAGTCTTCATTTGTTCCTAGAATACTGGGCCCATCAGAAAATATTTTTTTGATAATTTGGCCACGCTACACGCTACTGAGTGCTGGTGTAATGAAGTACTCATCATCACAGCCCTTGACCTCCACTGCTGAGATGGGCCTTCCAGAACAAATTTGTGGGTTTGGTCTACACTCGCCACGCTGGCGAGACGGTCACTAATGCGGTCTGATGACAATTAATGTAAATTTATTAATAATTCCACAAGCTGGCCGAGTCCGTCATGTGTGGGAAAGACAGAAGAGAATAATGGTGTCTTGGGCTTGCGACCGACTGTAGGCTGGTATAAAAAGGGAGTCTTCCTCTCAACAAGACACTCACCGTTTACTATTCTACTCCTTTCCCTACATAAATACTTTATAATTCGCTAATTATAATTATTAATAAATGTATTGACGGGACCGGTTTAAATCTACATAATACTGTGGCAAATGTACGTATTTATTTATTTTTCTTTAAGGAAAACTTACAGCTTCTAACAAATGATTACTTATATAAAAACAAGTTTCCACAAATATCTTATACAAATAAAAAACTAATAAATAGAACAAACATATAAATGATAATATTAAACCACAATAATTAGGAAAAAATAAAAATAATTAAGCAAATAAATCTATAAATCAGATATTGTAAAAAATGCTCTAGACATCGCCCGACCAACTAATTTAGGCGATGTACAGAACATGTCAATATCCATGACCTCAGCTAGGCGGTTGAGTTCTTTTGATGCTCTCGCTAAAAATGAGTTTTGACGGTAGTTGGTACCACCATATGGCACCACCAAAGGTCTATAAGCCCTTTGAGACCGGCTAGGTATACCACATCCGAGTAAACCTAGCAGTTGGAATTTATTTTCGAAAGGTGTATTCTCATTGGTTCGAATTCAAATCGCAACCTTTTTGTATTTTAAGGAAAGCGTTCTTACAACCGAGTCACCACCGCTCTATATATGTTTTTGAAAGGTAATTAGTACTCGTTACCTTTCAAAAACAAATATTTTATGACAGCTCGATACTCGTTTTTTTTTCTATTTTCACAAAAATACTCACATCGACTCACTCAAACGACTGTCAAATAACAACTGCGCGTCCAAAATGACTGAAACTTTGGTGAGTACCTGTCAGAAGATACACAACTATATTACCTGACTTTTCTTTTTTTAGCTTTAGCCTGACGAGTGCTGCCATCTTCACGTTGAGGTCGGAAATTTTTCAGACCACCCTCGTATATATGAAGTATTACTAATTTCAAAATAAAACTCAGTGATCTAAATTGCAATTTATGTCATAATATGTCTTTGTAATTAATTAAGCTGAATTAATTCCTAAGAATTTGAGTGGATATCGTGTTCTTCGAAAATTTGTGCGCACGAATTCAGATCAGTGGTGTGGGATACGATTGTGTAGTCACATTAGCCCCTTCGTACATCCAGCGTCATCCTCGTCCAGCGCAGTGTCTGCGGCGATTTCTGCTAAGAACCTGCCGCAACTACGCCAACCTCAATACGTACTCAACGAGTTGTCCAAACGGCTGACGGAGAAAACTGGAACAAGGAAGGCTGACAATCAGTTCTGCCAACGTTTTAGTTTAGCGGTTATGTCTGTGGATTTATACTCGGAGGTACTGGTGTCTGGTCGGGAAACAAAAATAATAATTTATGTAAATAAATACATTTAATTAATATTTAATTAAATATTATTTTTAATTAAAAATTGTTTGGCTGCTCCTAAACTAATTTACTTATTGAGATGCTGTCCATCTTGGCTCGCTCTTGACAAACTTCATAATTTTGACATCATCCTGAAGTCCACAATTGAAAAAGTATTAAATATCAACTTGTCAAATACATCATGGTCTCAGGCATGTTTACCCATCAGATTAGGTGGACTTGGTCTCCGTCGTTTAACCGATCTTTCCATTCCAGCTTACCTGGCTTCTGCCCACAGCTCTAGAGTCTTGGTCGATTTAATCCTTAAATCAAACGTCGACTTGGATCTACACTGTGTGGTAGACGCCAGAAAGCTTTGGACAGATTCACTTCCTGACGTTAGCGAACCCGATAATAAATGTTCCCAGGCCGCTTGGGACATCCCTTTAATAAATAAATCATACCAATCAATAGTAGACATTTCAAACAATACTTATGACTGTGCCCGTCTGTTAGCATCTACCCAGAAGGAAGCTGGTGCATGGCTTCACGCCGTCCCATCAGCTCCTCTTGGTACACTCCTGGATAAGGACAGTTTAAGAATAGCAGTTTCTTTACGCCTTGGTTCAAAAATATGTCAACCTCACATATGCAAGTGTGGTTCTCAAGTTGATGAAATGGGTCTACACGGGCTTAGTTGTCAAAAGAGTGCAGGCAGATTCTCCAGACACCAAGCCTTAAATGAGTTAATAAAGAGAAGTTTATGGTCTGCTAAAATCCCGTCCGTCCTTGAACCATCAGGACTTTCACGTAGTGATGGTAAAAGGCCGGATGGTATGTCTCTTGTACCATGGAGTGAGGGAAGATGTCTTGTTTGGGATGCCACCTGTGTGGATACCTTTGCCGCTTGCCACATTTCCTCTACATCAAAAAAGGCCGGTTCGGCTGCTCATACAGCCGAATTTAGAAAGCACATCAAATACAATAGCATTAAACAAAATTATAACTTTGTGGCATTTGGGGTTGAAACAATGGGGGTATATTCTCTTGATACCCACAAATTCATAAAAGAGCTGGGTAAACGAATTTTCCAAGAGTGTGGCGATCCCAAATGCCATAACTACCTAAAACAGAATATTTCAATTATAATTCAACGAGGAAATGCGGCGAGCGTTTTAGGTACCCTCCCTGGTGGTAAGCCCTTAGTTTATTTTGTAGAATAGTTTTAATTTCATAGGTATTTTTAGTTTAGTATTATTTATAATTAGTTTTTTAATCTATTTTATTTTAATATCTACTTCGAATAAATATTTTATTAATATTTAATTTATTTGTGATATTTCTCGAGTTTGGTATGCTAGAAACATTTATTTAAATACTTTATTGCACTTAAAAACCTAGTACATAGGCAAGCTATAACGCCATAAGGCATTCTTCACCGGCTAACCTTGGGGATCATGTAAGGTGATGGGCAGGATGAAGAAAAATATTATTATAATATATTTATTTATAATATATTTATTTATATTATAATTTATTATAATATTATTAAATAATAAACATAATTATGCATTTATAGCACTTAAAATACATATACGTACATAATATAAAAATAACAATACACATACATACTCGTACTAAGTATATAATACATAAACATACACTATAAATAAATAGATATTTATATATATATATAAATAAAATGTGAAACAACTTCGTTAATTCGAGAGACACACATTCTGTTTCTCAAGAAATAATGTGGTTAGAAGGTTTTTGAATACGTCGACACATAGTGACATCGACGAGCTTGCCACTTGTCATGATTGGCCTATAGAAAAAGTTGGCTAAATGTTAATCTGCTTATTTATAAGCGTGGTTTCTGGCGAAAAATGAAACGGTCGTGATGATACTTTTTTTTTTACTTCTGTACAGAGAGGAAATGTTGCCAGCCCTCTTGGGACTATCTCTGATGGGACGTCTCTGGAGGACATTTTTTTAAATTAGTTTTAATTTATAGTTCGTTCGCAGTAAGCGACTTGCCCAAGTTGGTATATTGGTAGAGTCGACACTGAGTAATTAATGCCAGTTGCTTCAATTAATGAACACATGTGCTTAGTATTTATAAAAAAGCATGTCATCAAATGATGAGGAACGTAAGAAAACAAGCAGCTCCTATCAATGGACTTTATGATGTTCACCATCAGATGGGCTCAAGGTATGTGGTGGGTGTAATTTAAAATAATTGACCTGGTTCCAAATAAAGGTCACAGATCGCAAATCAGTTTATAATTTGGCCTCAATAAGTTAGAACAATACCTAAGATTCTAGATAACTGTATTTGAAATGATAAAGATTTAAAAAATATGATATCAAACGTAATAATAAAATTTTGTTACTAATGTTTTAGACCTAAGTCTGTTTTTTTAAGCGAAAACGTATTTATACGAAGGATGCTTTTAGAGAACTGCAAATATCAACTGCTATTTAAGTCGATATGTTGAAGTGTCGGTGTGGGGAACATCTCAGACATCACGGGCTTTCTTATGCTAGAAGTACCGGCCACATTTCTCGTCACACGGATCTCAACAATATCATCCAAACGGCTCTTGTCACTGGTGTAGTATCCGCAATTATAGAACCCTCTAGGATTGCGCGAAGCGATGGCAAGATACCTGACAGCATGATCGTTGGGCTTTGAAAACTTGGTAGGTATTTATGTGGGATGTAGACACATTAGCCCTCACATCCAGGCGACCTCGTCCAGCGCAGAGAGTGCGGCAGCTTCTCCTGAGAATCTCAAATTGCGCAAATACGCCAATCTTGGTTCGGGTGACGATTTTGGTTGACCATGTCAAGCGCCTGGCCAAGCAGTTGACCAAACGGCTGACCATAGACATAGGATCGTCGCGTCGTCGCTTAAAGACGAACGAAGCGTGCGAGTGAGACCTCGAGGATAACCACAATAGCGTGTGCTAGAAAGAGTGAGCATGAAAACAACCGATACGCCAAATTATTTTTTGACGTTCAGCGCCTATCAACCGGTTCACTTTAGCGTTCTGCATATTTTTCGCGATTATTAAGTATTTTCCAGTAATAAAGTGAATATATTGTGAAATACGAGTATGGTGTCGTGTTCCTTTACTAACTGTGAAGTGACGGCGCGGATTAACGCAAAGAAGTGTACTTTTCACAGGTAATTCTTCAATACTATACCAATGTTTTTTTAGCATATTTTTGGATGTTTAACGCTCTATGTGACAAAAAAATCAGTTGAGATTGTGAAATACATGTGGTATTATCTTTTTAAATGCCAATAACTAAATTTTCAACAGTAAATAAAGATATTTTGTGTACCTGAAAAAATGATACACCTACACTAGTGCTTGACTAAACTGACATTTTTTATCGATAGTTATCGACATTTTGTAGTCGCGTGATGAAATATAAATTAATAACAACATGAGAATGGTTGGAAAAGGAAGGAAATATGTCGCAACTCACTGAAATAATATATTAAAGTCGATCTGAGTCACGAGGGTGAAATGGGGTTAACTTTTAAGGGTAAATAGTTTTTTACAATTTTAAATTAAACCAGACCTTTTATCAAAAAATGTTTAATGTAAAAGTTGTAGGTAATAAAAAAGTCTATAAGTTTTGTATATACAATTTTATCACAAAACCTAAAATTTTTTTTATATGGGAATTTTCAAATGTTATACTCGTATATGCAAATAGTGGTTTGGATACTAGCATCCGTCCTTAAGTTAGGCAGCACGGTGGTGGCGCCAAATTAAAATATTTTTAGTTAAAGCTGGCAATAAAGCTGAATTTCTTTAGAAAATTTCTATAGTATCCGAGTACTAAATGGAAACGAAAAACTAAATAAAACATGAATATTTACTATTTAATTATTTAATAACTTCCCTTAAAGTTAAAAGGCGCTTTGTAGTCCTTTTGAACTTAGCTCTTAAATTTCTTATGAGCTTATTTTTTTCCAAAATCATTCTTTTAAGATGTGTATTACAGTGCAGAAGTTTCTGTTTTCTTGGAGTTAATACTTCAGTTGAAGGACATTGGGTCTTCTGATGTTGGTGGAGTGCGTTCTCTAGATGGAAACGTAGTGTCCTTATCCACATAGGAAGACCCCTTAGCGTAATGCTAGTATGTCTTATGGATATTATTAGTCAAAAGTGGTGTTGGTTTGTTTAATAATGTGCTACAATCATCGATGTCTATAGATAGGCCTATCCAATACAAAACACAGTCCAAAAACGTGCCGCTTGCGACGTGTACCTACCAACTTTGGGGATAAATTCTCAAGCTATGATAATGTCACATGCAATATTTATCGGAAATTCTTTCGCAATGCATACTAAAAGACTAGTTTCCCTCAATATTATTGTTAGATAAGCGCGCTCTACGCTTGCTAGCTCGCGACTGTTGGTGCAGCTACATGACTTCGATTGGTTTTGCAGGAACGTTTTTATATCAGTGATGGCCAATCTATATACATCGGTGGCTACAATGTGAATTATTATGGAAAACGATAAATTTGACACGGTATATGGGCCTAAAGTGACAGTTATTTTTTGCAGTTTTCCCGCGCTGTCAACTCTCATATATCCGACGTATTTGCGCGATAAAGTCGCGAGTGACTCCGAAGAGCATCAAATTCTGCAACATCTGGAATTTGATGACGACCTCATTAACTCATAAAGTTATTATTATTGAAATATGTTTTTTTTAAGCCTAAAATATGAAAGTAAATGACGAGGAGTGATTATTTAAATATAGAAAAGTAAAGTAAAGTATCATCACGACCGTTTCCCTTTCGGGGTGGTCAGGAACCACGCCTATAAATAAGCGGATTTACATTTAGCCAACTTTACTATAGGCCAATCATGACAAGTGGCAAGCTCGTCGATGTCTCCAGCGTACCAAACTTGAGAAATATCACAAATAAATTAAATGTATTTATTTACATTAATATATATTTTTGTGTCTCGACCAGGAATCGAACCCAGTACCTCCGAGTCTAAATCCACGGACTAAACCGCTAGACCACGGAGGTAATATTTAAATGTATTGCTGCAAAATGTATCGATATTACTATGGAACATCTCTAAATTTTACTCACACTAGAATAATTACGCACACTAAAATAATTAACTTTTTGGCGTGTTTTGCAATTTGCTTTGTTGATCTTGTTAGTATTCTATATCTATGCGGCTGACGGAGAAATCTGGAAAGAGGAAGGCTGGCAATGTTTTTATGTTTTAGCCTCGCTATAAAGAGGAGAATTGTTGCCAGTCTCCTTAGCACGTCTTTAGAAGCTTCGAGAGTAATTGTCTCCGCCAATAAACAGTGGTTATAGTTAGAAAGTAAATAAATGATTGAAATATTTTATTTTTTTTAGAAGGCATGTTTTGTTTATAGATAGTTTAATATTTTATTAGTTTAGGTTTATATTTAATTTAATTACTATTATTTAAGTATTTTTTTTGTATGGTTTATACTGTATATTAAAAAAATGTAATGTATATTTACAGTTTTGGTCCTCCAGGTCTAAAAAAAAAATATACTCCTACATATTGTTTTTCATAAAAATTGTATTGTGACTATTCTTTTTCTTAGTCGCTACACTCTTGGCAGAGTGGCCGTGGTCGCTATTTGAGTGCAAGTGGCACGCTTAACAAGCCGTCGCCTTTGCTCTCGGACCACAGCTTTCCTAGTGCACTCATGTAGGAGATATTTCATTGCAACCTTCCCTTGATCGATCCATCTCATCGGAGATCTACCACGCATCCTCTTGCCATCAACTTTCCCCTGGACTACCATGCGCTCGATGGATGTTTCTCCACGCCGTGACACGAGTCCGAAGAAAGTGAGAATGCGTGATTGTACAGTCGAGAAAAGACGTTGATTTTTCAATTTCAATTTATTTATTAACCATATGATACATTAAGTACACTCGGTTTTGTCACTTATACATATCCTTGTTTACCAATCATGGCAGGATAGAAGAAGTATGTCATTAATAGCAAAGAACAGCCATCGTTTACACTTAACACTACAAACAATCAATACCTACATAGATGCTGCTGTACAAGGGCGTTGTCACTTAAAATCTAGAAAATAAATTTTATAAAAATTATATAATAAAATAATAATTATTATTTTAATAAAATAAAATATAAAAAAAAAACTACAAAATTGTGTATGTCAAAATAAATAATCAAATTAAATTTCAAAAATAATAACAATGATAATAAAGAATAACTAAAAGAAAGCAGCTGTAGATGGGCGTTGTCATTATAAAATAAGAACCTTAAAATCTAAAATATTAATTTATAATATAAAAGTCATAATAATAAAATAAACAATAAGAAAAATAAGTGTTCACATAATGTGTTCGTCTTTTAAGGCATCATCTATTTTTTTTGATTGATCCCCAGTTCCTCCAGTATGGATTTGTTGGTTCGGATCTCCGTCCCAACATTCTCCGCCAACATCTCTGGAGCAATAATTCGTTTTATATTAATTGTGACCATTAGTCATCATAATTTAAAATAATACAAAAAATAAAAAAACAAAATCAGTTGATATTTGTATAAAAGTTGTATTTTTGGCTAAGCTCACCATTGCCGTGTGTGGGTAAATTTGGTAAACTCGTATATCTTGCGTCATATATTTCAGTACAGTACATCACATTAAGTAATTACCGAGGTACTTGCTTACTGCTAGTGAAGTGCCGGCTATAGGACACTAAACTATGTGGCCGCTATTACGATATTACTGCGTGAGGTTCGATTTTTTTATACTCAAGGTTTAACCACAAGGAACACCACAGTCCGGAAGAGCATTCCACAATTTTAGCGTGCATATAAAGCCAAAAAAAAATTGTGACGCGTATATATTTTAGAGAATCTTAACATCTGTCTCACGCTAAAGATGTCAGACGGATTTATTAACGATTCCACAAGTTGGTATTAGTAGAACCGAGACTCGACAACGGATTAACGTGCTCTCCAATACACGGGAATAGTAGTAGAAGACAAATTTCTAAGCATTCCATGGATTCACCGTGCGGGTGCCGGGTCCATCGTGTGTGGGTAAGAGATGAGAAGAGTGGTGTCTCGAGATTGCGACCGACAATAGGCTGGTTTAAGAAAAGGAGGCCTCCTTTTTTTCTATTGCGCGATAATACGCTCACCATCCACCATTCTACTTCTCTCCCTACCCAACCAAATACTGTATGATTCCGTTAATGCCGTATTGGAAGCTCGTTCCATAAATGTATTGACGGCAGACCTGCTTAGGCCCAATTCTTTCAGTAAGTGATGCAAAGATTTTGCTGGAACTCCTCTTACACCAACTTCCACTGCGTAAAGCTGAGTCTTGAACCCGTTCCTGATCATTTTTTCTGTGAGATCATAATGTAATAATCTCAAAATTTACGTAAGAAAAGTATATTTCTTATTGGTGGCATGTTCTATTGGGTTGACAACGGACAGTTCAAGCATCTCCAGAACATCGCTCCGTCTTTCTCACGTCCCCCCAACGGAAGACCACTTCCTAGAAAAGTGCTCCTGGAGGATAGTCAAAGTTGTCGAACCTAAACCTAAACTACAACGGCACTGTTACTCTAGTAACGATGATTTCTGTGGTTGCCCGCTGAGATCCTGCCAGGGAAAATGGGAGACTGTCCTCATCCTTAATCCAGACCCATCTATTATAGGATTTTAAGGAAAGCTTTCATCAGACCCTCGCCAACCCGCCTGGAAAGCTTGGCGAGTGTAGGCCAAATTCTCCAGAAATAAGTTCTGGAAGACCCATCTTTAAGAGTCGAGGTCTAGAACTCTGCGGTCTAGGGGCTGTAATGATGATGATAATGTCGGATCTGAATTAAATAATTAATTTAGGTTTTCTGCGCATTAACGGTCATAGCTAGACATTTGTACTGATACTTATACTCAAGGTTTAACCACAGGCAACACCAAGGCCCATCTCCAACAGAGAAGGTCTAGGACTCTGTTATGAAGATGTAATGTTTAATTATGTTTTTATATATTATTAATGTTTAATAATTTATTTGTTACTTAAGCACGGCACTGTTGAAAATAATCAATGTGTGAGTGATGGGTCCATTGGCCGTCAAATAAATTCGATCGGCATACCGGGTCATATTGAACACGAAATTCGTGTCTATATCTATTTTTGGATAGCAAAACAGTTTAAGAAACAAATTAAGAGGGTTGTGATTTCCATCCCTTTCGCTCGCACATTCCAACATATTTAAAGGATTTTCCCTTTTTCCGATCGTTTGATCCTTCCAAGCATTTAAGTACTTTCAAATAAGTTATAATAAATATATACAATAATTAAATAAAACCGATTCAAATATTTTTCGTAAAATGTTGTAAAACATTGGCTGGAAGAAAAAAGAAAGTGACAAAGAGGTTATAAAATCCTTCCTCAGGAAAGATGAAGAGCATGAATACAGAGTGCACGCGATGACTCTAGAAGTTCAAAATGACTGGCTAACTTTGGGCGATTTTTGCATCCCTCCAGCCCTAAAGTGTCGCACACTAATGTACGATTGGTCTCCGGCGTTGCTAAAGTTCTACCTAAACGCTTTTCAAATGTCCCTCCCGGTAATCTGGTAAGGTGGGGAAAAGCTACGGAAAAGAACTGTACATTGTGTGGTGCTGCCATAGGAACTGCTAGACACACACTTGTAGGGTGCGTTACTCTCCTAGAAAAGAGCTATTACTCACGCCGACATGACAAAGTCCTAGGTGTTATCCGTGAAGCAGTAAGTCTTTCTATTGCAAGAGCCAGAAAGGGACTGACTACAAATAAAACATTTGTAAAGGAAGGGCAAAGCACGAAAACTAAATGCAAGCCCACCTCGATCCTTGGCGCCGCATCAGACTGGAAAATTCTCATGGATACATTTGAACACCATTATAGGATCCCAGATGAACTAGCTGTATCAGCGTATAGGCCAGACATCTTAGTGTTTTCTCGGAACTTGAAAAAAGTTATCCTTATTGAACTTACCGTTCCGTGGAAATCAAATATTCCAAAAGACCACAACATGAAGTCGAATAAATATTATGATCTCACAGAAGAAATGATCAGGAACGGGTTCAAGACTCAGCTTTACGCAGTGGAAGTTGGTGCAAGAGGAGTTCCAGCAAAATCTTTGCATCACTTACTGAAAGAATTGGGCCTAAGCAGGTCTGCCGTCAATACATTTATGGAACGAGCTTCCAAGACGGCATTAACGGAATCATACAGTATTTGGTTGGGTAGGGAGAGAAGTAGAATGGTGGATGGTGAGCGTATTATCGCGCAATAGAAAAAAAGGAGGCCTCCTTTTCTTAAACCAGCCAATTGTCGGTCGCAAGCCCGAGACACCATTCTTCTCATCTCTTACCCACACACGATGGACCCGGCACCCGCACGGTGAATCCATGGAATGCTTAGAAATTTGTCTTCTTCTATAGATATAAAAAAGTATCATCACGACCGTTTCCCTTTCGGGGTGGTCAGAAACCACGCTTATAAATAAGCGGATTCACATTTAGCCAACTTTACTATAGGCCAATCATGACAAGTGGCAAGCTCGTCGATGTCTCCAGCGTACCAAACTCGAGAAATATTACAAATAAATTAAATATTAATTAAATGTATTTATATGAATAAATATTTTTGTGTCCCGACCAGGAATCGAACCCGGTCTAAATCCACGGTCTTAACCGCTAGACCACGAAGGCAGTTATAGATATAATTGTTAAATTATTTTTTTCAGTTTATAATATTGTCGGACATACTCGTAGCTTGCAACTAAACTAGACAGTATTCAATCAACTTTCCCCGCGTTCGTTTTATAGCATTTCGAACATCTCGTAGCAACTTCATAAACTAGCACGAAATGTCGTTTTTGTTAAGAAATACCACCTTTTTTAACAATGCTAACATTTCTTTAAAAAACGAGCGATGAGAGTACTTTTTGACAAGTATGACAATTAACAAATCAATTGACAATATATTATTTCTTTGAATTTATTACATAAAATCGTTTAAAATACATTTTAAACAAATATAATACAAACTATAAAGTATACAACAATAAACAGACCATTTATTATGTTAAATGACATTTGTCAAAAAGTAACATCAATAACCCTCCTTTCAACACGGTACTGACATACGAAATTAGCATCAAATGTTAGACGACTTGTGCTAAAAAAAGTGGTATTTTCATGCTAACATTTCTTAAAAACGAACGCGGTCTTTCTAGGAAATAACATTACTGTAATTTTAGAAACATTTTCAATTTTATACACCTAAAAAGGTGGTGTAAAAAGTAGGTTCAAACGCCGCCGGCATGTACTATTGAGACTGTAATATTTTTTTTTTTTTTTTTTTTTTTTCGACCCGTGACTACGGCCAATGCAACTTGGCTGAAACGTCGGGAGAAATATGTCTCTAAGGTAAATCGCGTAAAGACCCGTTAAAATTATAAAAACTACTGTAATACTAATAACTAAAGCAAACAGAATATTTGTAAAAGTAAATGAGGATCATGTTTTGACATCAATCGCTCTGTCTATACTTTGGAAATTAGCTTCAGTCAAAGGTTAAGACCGTGATCGCAATTTTAAGTAACGATAGATTTTAAATACATATAAATAGGTTGCAGTCTCCGAAAGTGGTACAATCGTGGTGCATCCTCAGAAAGAAGAACAGCTTAAAAAAATGAAGCTGGTAATTGAATTTATTATTACCATTAAACTAGACCACAGAGTCTCGTACTGCCTATATAGGTCACTATTAAGGAGTTTGTTGTAGTCCTGGAGGAGAGCTAAAGGGGTTGAATACGGGGGTTATTATACCATAACGGCGCCCAGCACCAAAAGTGTATGAATTATCAGCGGGTTGTTACGCGCTGAGATTTTACCGGGGATAACGTTGGAGTATCCTTGACACAAAAAAATATATTAATGTAAATAAATGCATTTAATTGATATTTAATTTATTTGTAATATTTCTCAAGTTTGGTACGCCGCGCTGGAGACATCGACGAGCTTGCCACTTGTCATGATTGGCCAATAGTAAAGTTGGCTAAATGTGAATCGGTCTAAAAGGGAAACGGTCGTGGTGATACTTTTATCCCCATTGTCACTGTCAGGTATTTTAGACCATATTTCTGGAGAAATTGATCATCCCCACCAATTTTTTTTTTATGTATCTATTATACAGACATATTATAAAGATCGTATACATTATTAAAATGATATAACAGAAATTGGAAATTTCCAAAAAAATATATCTTTTTAACTATAAACTTCAGCATAAAAATATAATCGAGCCTTTTTCCGATAGTTTGATCCTTCCAAGCATTTAAGTACTATCAAATGAGTTATAATACAATAATTAAATAAAACCGCTCCAATTCTTTTTCGTAAAATGTTGTAAAACGTTATAGATATAAAATGTTAAATTATTATTTTCAGTTTATAATATTGTCGGTCGTAGCTTGCAACTATGCAGCGAAACTAGACAGGACCTACCTTCCTCTTTCGGGAGCAGAAACCGCTGGAGGAAGCCCAGGTTCTTTAGCAGCTCCTGGACAATCTGGTCAGGGTCCTTTTGGTCCTCAAGGATCCACAGCACCAGGTTTCGGAAGAAGCACCTATCAAGGATCCAATGCTTTAAACCAAAGACACGAAGAATCTTTTCCAGCAAACAAACAAAGTGCATCCAATGAATTCGGAAACCAACGTGGTCAGACAGCTCAGTCTCCCAATTCTTTTGGGCAGAGTGCTTCTCAGAACAACCATGATCAATACACTGGACCCAGCAATCAAGATTTCGCAGAAAGCCCAACCTATTCTCAACCTGAACGAGCTCAAGCCGCCCAGGACCGATCTGCTGAGATTTTGAGATATGACAACGAGATCGACGGAGACAACTTTGCGTATAGCTTTGAGACTTCCAACGGAATTTCAGGTAAAGAAAATGGTGTGGCTTCTAACGGAGTACAGGCTCAAGGAGCTTTTTCCTATACTGGTGACGATGGCCAATTATATAGCATAACTTACACTGCTGATGAAAATGGATACCAACCACATGGAGACCATTTGCCTACTCCTCCCCCAATTCCTGATGCAATTTTGAAGTCAATCGAAGAAAATGCAAGGGCTGCCGCTGCTGGTACCCAAGAAGGTATGGATTTACTTCCTATTATCTTTTAAAAAAATATAATAGAATTTAACCTCTACGTACTTGCTTCGTCAGTACATACTGTAAAATTTTAACGATATGCATTGGACTGCACACAAGAATGTCATTCTCAGCAAAAAAATAAAGCATTCCACATTTTTGGGGCTTGTCCGAAAACCGACACAAGATTATCTTAATCGATTTTGGGCTAATCTCTTCTTTTATTCACCCTAGATTAGCGACACTAGTATAATTATGGGTTAACGTTGGTAAATATTTAATTTATTATTCTTTTCAGGAGCATACCAAGAAGATTATGACAACGAACAATATAACGCCAATCATGCTGGATCTCCGCAACAATATAGCCAGGGTGGTCAAGATTATAATACTCAACAACAAAGTGAAAAGCCTAACAACCAATATAGCGCTCCCAATACCCAAGGCTTACTCGAACAGCGACAGAACCAACATGATGGAATCCCTTTTACCCCTTCTATCCAATCAGGGCTAACTCAACAACAAAGAGGGAAACCCAATAGCCAATATAGTGCTACCAGTACTCAAGGCTCCTTCGAACAAAAACAGAATTTGCATCACGGTGGTTTCCCATCCACCTCTGTTATTCCATCAGGCCCAGCGCAGCAACAAATCAGCAAATCAAATAATCAATATGGCGCTCCTAACGCTCCAAGTTCTTTAAATTATGATTTCGAAACATCTTCCAATCAAGCTCCAGCACCATCCCAAGTATCTGGAACTAACTCCCCATCTTACAATGCTCCTGCTCAACGACCTTCTACTCAGTTCAACGCTGATACAGGTTATCAATACAATCGCCCTGCTGCTCATGGTATCGACTCTCAATCTTCGCAAAGCACTTCGTCCAGTTTACATCTACCTCAATCCTCACGTCATGGCTCTCCTGCTCCTCAACAACCCGCATTCGGACGTCCCTCTGGATCCACTGCAGTTCAGCAACCCGCATTCAGACGTCCCTCTGGGTCCACTGCAGTGCAGGAACCCGCATTCGAACGTCCCTCTGGATCCACTGCAGTTCAGCAACCCGCATTCGGACGTCCCTCTGGATCCACTGCAGTGCAGCAACCCGCATTCGGACGTCCCTCTGGATCCACTGCAGTTCAGCAACCCGCATTCGGACGTCCCTCTGGGTCCACTACAGTGCAGCAACCCGCATTCGGACGTCCCTCTGGATACACTGCAGTTCAGCAACCCGCGTTCGGACGTCCCTCTGGATTCAATGCAGTGCAGCAATCCGCATTCGGACGTCCCTCTGGAGCCACCGCAACTCAACAACCTGATTTCGGAGGCGCAGCTCCTGCAACTAAGCAATCTTCTCATCCTTCTGGTTCCTCACAACAACCTGAATTTGGTTCTTCAGCTGGACCGAACCAAAGATCTCAAATAAACAGCGAACAGTCTTCTCGTCCAGAATTCCAATCTGGTCATTCATCACAGCCAGGACCAAACGAACTTAACAAATCAAGCAATAGACCTGCGGATTCCAAGCCAAGAGGCTTTGCTCCTCAAAGTTCGATTGTAAACCAGTTCGGTGGGCCAAGACAACCCCCAAGTTATAGCCCAGAAGAAGGATACAAATATTAGAGTGAAATTTAATTAATATTTAATGTAAAAGTTTGTACAAAGTGATATTTATTTTGTAATAGGCAAATTATACATCTATAGATGAAAATTAGTAAATAATTAATAAACAAAATTACTGTTTTTTTTTTTTTTAATAACTTGTAATAATTTCGCCACCCATTAAGCTTAGTTTTAAAAGTAAAGATTTAACATTAAATATGGATATTATTTATTTATTTTTATTGAAATTAGTTCCACTACTGAAACGTAGATGGCGCGGCGCTAGTGAAGTTTAAAATCGTGCCTTCACTCCGTACACAGGGCCAACAGTAAAAGAGAAACGGTTTATAGAGTTTTAATCTGTAGGCGCATTGAATTTTCCTTCCTCCTTCCTCCTTGAGGTGAGTCGGGCATGCGACCTCCCGCGATGTCCGTCAGGCTGGAGTCGTATTGGCAGGCGGTTTATACAATCTACGTCTTAAAAAAAAAACCTGGTCTATATCTACTTAATGTCAGAGTGACTACTACAAGACTGCTTTTACTATACATTGCTATGTATGAGCAAAGCTTGCTTTTTTACCGATATTTGTATGAAAATCATAAAGTGAAAAAAAGCGCTAATCAAACATAAAGTAAACTAAAGTATCATCACGACCGTTTCCCTTTCGGGGTGGTCAGATACCACGCTTATAAATAAGCGGATTCACATTTAGCCAACTTTACCAATAGGCCAATCATGACAAGTGGCAAGCTCGTCGATGTCTCCAGCGTACCAAACTTGAGAAATATCACAAATAAATTAAATAATAATTAAAAGAAAAGAGTGAGACAAACAGTTTCAATAGAAGCTGCAAAGGCGGCATATCATGTATCCTCAGTTCTTAGCTATGGTCTAATACTCTGGAGAAACTCAGTAGACATAGACCGTGCTTTCATAATACAAAAGAAATGCATAAGAGCAATCTGTAATGTCTGGTATCGTGACAGTTGCAAACCTCTCTTTAAAACCCTAAAAATATTATCGCTACCGTGTATGTACATTAGAGATGTATGTCTTTTCGTACATTCTCACCCAGAACACTTTAGGAAGCGTAGTGAAATCATACCCAGACAAAAAAAAGCCAAGTTTTTAAATCTATTATACCAGCCCCCCTGCTATAAAGACATAAGTATGAAAAATGTATTTAATATGTGTATAATAATATATAATAAGCTTCCTGACAAAATAAAATTATTGCAGGGCCCTAAACTAAAATTACAACTGACGAAATGGCTACTGGACCATAGATTTTATAGTGTAAAAGAGTATCTTGAGTGCAAAACAGGTTAATTAATATATATTTTTTTGTTTTAATGTAGTTGTGATTATGATATTAGTATGTAAGTAAAGATTTGCACGCCTGCTTGCAGGTAGAATACATGTGAGTAGACCTGACTAAAGTTTTGTGACCACTGTACTGTATTTATTGCAAATAAACGATATTTCATTTCATTTCAATGTATTTGTTTACATTAATGAATATTTTTGTGTCCCGACCAGGAATCGAACTCGGTACCTCCGAGTCTAAAGCCACGGACTTAACCGCTAGACCACGGAGGCAGTATCAAACATAGGATTCGTATTTTTTTATTTTTTTTATAGACGGTGAATCGATAAATCATCAATGATACGCCCCCTGTCTGAAGGGCCAACGCGGGTGGAGGTCGCATGCCCGACTCAACCGTGAAGCCTCCTAGGAGGCCCCAAGGCGCCTACGGACTAAAACCCTATAAACCGTCTCTCTTTCACTGTTGGCCCTGCGTGCCTTAACAGCTAAATCTGAATCGTGGCTACGAAGTGAAGGCACTCGTTCGCCGCGTAATGTACTCGTAGTTTATGTATAGCTACTGTTAAGGATTTGATGGATATTTTATGTTTAGATGCTAGATACTGTTGACGCCATGCCATCCACCTACAATTTCAGGCCAAGTATGGGCTTCCAATTGATGTAGAAGGCTACCACACCTGCTGGGATCTCTAGGTGGACAAACGCTATGGAAATAGTACAAAGGAGGGGACTTACCAGGATTGCACCACCACAGTTTTAGGCGAACGAGATTTTTTTTATTTTAAAGATTATTCACGATTTGGTTAGTTGCAGCTTGTGGCAACCGCGCGCGGCCGTTGCGTCCGAGTCTTGTTTTCGAACTGTCACTGTTTTATGCTCGCCATCCTCGTCAGAGGGCGCGGGCGGCGCGGAGTAATGGAACACAGGGTTTGGAATCAATTAGGACTTTGGATAGAGGTACCAAGCCACAACAGCTACTATTTTTTTTAGTTTATTGGTTAGTTGGTACAAAAAGCCGAAATGGCTTTAAGTTTGCCTTTGTACTTTTAAGTAAAGATTATTTATTTAATACTTTAATGTATAAAGAAAAAGGTGGGCTTTAATGCCACAAGACATTCTATCAAGTCAAACATTGGGACAAGTAAAATACAAATAAAATGAAATATCTATAAACTAAACCTAATAGTCTGGATGGTACCGTACAA
The DNA here is from genome assembly GCA_910589645.1 of Tinea semifulvella. Classification (NCBI taxonomy): domain Eukaryota; kingdom Metazoa; phylum Arthropoda; class Insecta; order Lepidoptera; family Tineidae; genus Tinea; species Tinea semifulvella. The sequence goes on from OU342612.1 coordinate 2,310,234, forward strand.
ATGAGCCCATGCACTGGTTTAGGATGCCACATGTGTCCGTCACGTGTGACATCCATCCATAACAAATCCAGAGCCACTGCAGAGTCAGCCGCACGTCTTAAACGCAACAAGTACGTGGAGATCGTCATAAATCATCACTGTTGGTGACCCATTTGCAGTCGAACCGTGGGTCTGTGGTTCGAGAAGGCTCTGGTGTTCTCTTGTGAGGTAGGGGAAAAACTCCCCTTGGCGACGGCTGACCCTTTGAGTAGAGAAGATGAAGAGAGAGGAACGAGCAAAATTAAGCGAAAATATTAACCTTTTAGCCATGTTCTACTCTGATACATCTAACTAATCACCGGAGGCAGTATCAAGACAACTCTTGTTACTGTTACTGTTACTCTTGTAACTCTCAATACTGTTTATTGTGATACAGTAATATTTTTTTATTACCTTATTATTATAATATAATTATTTTTTATGTAACATTTAGTTACTATTATGTATTTATTATTTTATTAACTAATATATAAGTTTGTTAACGGAATTGCACGGCAACATTTGGGTACTTAGGAAGTAATTGTTATGTTTATGCTTGTGTGTGTCTCGAAAGTCATTCTTAGTGTTCAGGTTCTCATGGTGTGGCGTGTCCGGTGGTCGCCCCTTCCTTAGAAGGTCATTGCAGTGGTGGCACGTGTGTCGGGTCCCGGTCCGCACCCAAGGGCCTGGTTGAGCGGGGGGATGGTTGGCACATGCGTTATGTCCGTGATCGGGTGCTGCTGTGGGGGCCTGGGACCTCTGCCGAACACGTTCAATCTATTGTTCTTTAATTAACAGAGGTTTTTGCGTTTTGTCGACTTTCGGGTTGCACATAGGCATGTAGTCTACCTTAATTCTGACTTGCCTGGTGGGTTACTGCTGTACCAGGTATTGTATTCTCATAGGTACTGATAACTTAATTTAAAAGGTTATTAATTGATCGTTGTGGTGCAGTTCTGTATATGTTTTATTTTGTAAATCTGATATAGCTGAGTTTTCCTTGCAGATTCCTTTCTCAGTCAGATTAAACATTAACAGGTCACTGGAATTTGCTAAGCTGCTGGTCTTCTGCTAACAGCTTACTTATTGGACCACTTTGCTGCTTAGTCTTCTACTAGCAGGAGTAGAATCATTCAAAATAATTAAATTAATGACGTTTCATAAGTGCCTGTAATAGGTTTACGTGAATAAAGATATTTTGACTTTGACTTATCCCGGACTGACTTTGCAAATCCACTTCGCTTGCTAATATACGAATACTGCTATACTCGTATATATAGTATAATTTTGATCCTGCCTCTCATTCATTCATTTTGTTTTAGGTAAATAATCATTAACCTATTGGTTTTCACTTATTATTATTATTATTCTTCTTTTGCTAGTCACAGTTCAATTGCACTATTAATTTAAATCTAATTACTATATTTTACTCTTATTTCTGTTTTAATAGTTTTGTCTAAATAATATAAAATCTCTTTGGCTTGTGTTCCACTATTGCTACTTTGTTTATATGTTTAATATAATAAGCTGTGTTTTTTTTTTTAATAAATAAATAAATGTCCTCGCCACACTACGCCCTTTGGACGGGTTTAATTTTAGTTTTAAATTTTATTTGTAGTATATATCACTACAATAAAAAAAAAAGTATATTTTGTAGTTTTTTCAACCATCTAGTTTCCGTAACACAAGCCTCGTAGCTTACCACGGAAACTAGATGGCGCTGTGTGACCTGTCTGGAATTTATATTTATATTTTATATTTAAAAAAAACCTCCACTGAGTCTGTCTGTCTGTCTGTTTGCGATAAACTAAAAAACTAATGCACAGATTTTTATGCTGTTTTCACCAATGGATAGAGTGGTTCTCAAGAAAGGTTTTTATAATTTGTTAAGTTTTCGTCTACGTTAATGATATTTGTTTAAAGGTGTCTAAAAATTATAAGAGCTTCCAAAACAAACGCTGCCAAAACACTTTGAGATATAACAAAATAATGTATGGTAGAATTGTGTATCTTATATAGGTCTACAGAAAATTCCGCGATGGCATATGTCTACCTCTTAAGAATAACATACTATATCCATTTGAATTCATTATACGTAATGAAAAAAATAAACTGTAAAACGTGTGGGTGTGCGAGTATCTGTCAAAACTATTATCTGACATTCTGCCGCGTTCACAGGTGGCGCTGGAGGGCTAAGTTGTAATATTTTCATTTGTTGTTGCTTTTGTTAGTTGTATTGTGTATTTGTAAAATAACTTATACCTTTCTATTCGGATATTTTACGTATTCTTCTTCTCAGTTGTTTATTTTGCTTTTCAATGAAGTTTGTATATAAGATACTTTTATTTATTTATTTATAAACTCTTTATTGCACAAAATAACTTAAAAAGTAGTGTACAAGGGCGAACTTAATGCCTTCCGGCATTTTATAACAGCTAACCTTTGGGAGTGTGGCAGAGGATTTCGGGTGCATTAAGATACATACAATTACTTAAGAATACTTAAATACTATTACATAAATACTTACATGATATATAATTAAAATAATATATACAATAAACATAAATATATATTATGTATAAATATATAAACACATCATTAAACTCTGTAACTGTAAGTATTACTTTTAGTCATAGTTCTCATTATTTTTAATTTTTAAATTGTGTTACTATTATTAATTTAATTTCTTAAACATATAATGTATCATAATTGTATGTAGTTTGACATGTTGTGGTCACCTGTTACTGGGGTATTCACTAAGGTTTTTTTACTGTTTGCTTCTATTGATAGAATTGGATTCAATGTGTACTCTGTTGGTGATCCTAATTAAATAAATAAACGAATACTTTTAAAATAAGGCAATTATAAAGCGGTAATTGGAAAGCTATTACACAAATACGATATTAATCCTTTTCATTTTAAATACGTTAGTTGGCTTCAGCATTTCATTAAGATTTTTTTTTTCTTTTCACTATGTTAATTAAATAAATACCTTATAGGTCAGTCAAATTAGAATTTATCGAGGAATTAATTTCCAGCAAGCTGGAAATCATTTTGATACCTTCATTTGGTCCTAAATGCGTGTAATCCGAGTTTGCCCCATCCCAGGAGGTGTGCATAACTTTTGGGAGCCAAATAACCTCGAATATTTTCCTCTTTTTTCAGTTTTTTGCTTGTAGCTCGAAAACGGTACGTCGGACGGAAAATGTCATTTCATACAATATTAAGAGGGTTAAATTCTGCGTCGAATGAACATCTAAAACTTCAAATTCATATAGCAGAAATCAAAAGTTAGAAACCGGGAAAATTTCTCATTTAGGTGCAAACTTACATTTTGCGACTTTTAACGACTCCCAAAAGTTATGCACACCTCCTGGGATGGGGCAAACTCGGATTACACGCATTTAGGACCAAATGAAGGTATCAAAATGATTTCCAGCTTGCTGGAAATTAATTCCTCGATAAATTCTAATTTGACTGACCTATAAGGTATTTATTTAATTAACATAATCATCCGTTTAATTAACATACGTTAATTCCTCAAAACGCTTTTTTTGGGTCTAATTTGACTGACCTATTAGGAGTTATAGCAAAATCAAATTTTGCGCAATGAAATTAATTTCGTGTCGCCGCCGCGCCGTTTATACGGGCAAAGCCGGGCAAAACACCTAGGTACTTATAATTTAGTGTTTAATTTTATAAAATGAAAATATTTTTACGTAATGAAAAATAAATAATAAATAAGTAAATATTTCCAGACAGGTCACCGCCATCTAGTTTCCGTGGTAAGCTACGAGGCTTGTGTTACGGAAACTAGATGGTTGATAAACTACATATTATACTTTTTTTTTTAAATATATACATTACATATAAACACCCAGACCGAGACAAATTATACAATGTACAACTTGCCCCCGGTGGGAATCGAACCCACGACCTCCCGAGTTAACGGCAACGTTTGTTACCACTAAACCACGGAGGCGGTCAAATCAAATAAAATTCATTTGTAAATAAAAACATGTCCTCTAGAGACGTTCCATCATAGATTGATCTCAGACGACTGGCAACATTGCCCCTCTGTATTACAAGGCTAATGTAGCTGCGAAGATAAAAGAATAATTTTAAGCTTAAACTTCATTTTTGTGCATCTGATGACGCAGACACAGACACTCATGTTGACGTCACTCCCCAACATTATGCCGGCTTGACTGTGCATAACGGTAGACCCTGATCCCGAAACGTGTAGATACACTTTACTGGAATAATCGGCACGAACGGTAGATACTTCCCCGCCCCGGCAGACTGGGCAAATTACCACATTATCAGTCCGTCTACCACGTATTTGTTGTTCACGTTGAAAGTATATGCTATTTGCAATGGTGTCAAAAACCAATTTTTACTTTCAAGGAGAACTAATATTGATGGATTGCCATGTTTATTTATTTATATAGTACACACAGCAGTACATATATTATCACACATATAACATAGTATAATTATAACTTATCTAATATATGTGCCAATTAGGTGTCACAGCATTCACCAATATAAAAAGAAGAAGAAATTAGAAACTTATTACTGTTAAAACAAAAAAAATAATTTAACAATAACTAACAAATTTACAAAATATAACATAAAAATATGACTTCTAAAATAAAATTATTCATTTTGGAAACATAAAAATTGCATAAATTTAGCACCTTAAAAAACGAAAACTGAACACTTGTTAAATAAATTATAAGCTACTCATTATATTGATGGTTTGAAATGTTCGAGAACATTTTTTGATATTTATAAAAAATAACCCGCTTGAAACAAGACTTACATAAACCCTGAGTTTTCTAAACTGAATAGTTTATTTATTAAAATTTTAGTTATAACAATGAACCTTTAATATTATTATTACACATTAATTAGTTAATTAAATATGAATCTATATTAATTATTATATTATTACTGGCGAGTGAAATATTTTTAAAGGTCAAATGATATTGCACTTTGATATTAGTGAAGATGCGTTGGGACGGTATTATGTAGGCCGCGTTGGAGTTGGAAAATTATTTCTTTAAGCTAATCCAAAAAGTCGTTCGACTTAGATAAATCAAAGCAAAGCCATTACACCGTTTCAAAGCTACGCCAACGGTATTTCGTCTTTATTTATTTATTTATTTAAAAACTTTATTGTAAATCTATACAAAAGGCGAACGTAATGCCGCAAGACATTCTCTTCCCGTTAACCTTTGGGACATTGGGACATTTAAATATGAGTACGGTGCAAATAGAGAAATAAAATATTAAAATGAAACATAAATAATATTAAAAATTAACATACTTAGACAACTATAATATATATATATATATACATATATATAATATATACACATACATACTAATACTACATAAATACCTTAATGTTAATAATTTTCTTAATGTCTTTCTTCTAAAAAAGTATTAAATATAATCTATATATATATATATATAAATTAAATATGAAATTAGTAATATGAAAGAAAGCATAGGGACAAAAGAGAGGAAAGGCATGCTTCGATGGTTCGGGCATGTTGAAAGGATAAATGAAGAGAGATTGACGAACGAAATATAATGCGAAAGTTGTGGGTAAAAGAGGCCCTGGCAGACAAAGACTCACATATTACGACCAAATTAATAAAAAAAATAGCTGAAGGTGCGTTGAAAAGCCATCGAAACAAAATGTATATATATAGTGTATGAAGAGGTTAATGAATGTCGAAGAAGCGAAAGAGGTATGTCGTGACCGTGACAAGTGGCTCTTAATTGTCTCTGCCTACCCCGCAAGGGATTTGGCGTGAAGATATGTATGTATGTATTTATACAAATTAATGTCTGTGTGTATGTATGTTCCCTATGCATTTCGAAACTACTTCACCGATCGGGATGAAACTTTGGGAATATGTTGTGTGAACATCGGCGAAGGTTTCTGATATAGTACTACTGTTGTCCGGCATACCGACCGAGGGTATATTCATTGACTGTCAGGCGGTACGAAGTATAATCTAATAAATATAATAAAGAAATATTAATCAAAATAAGATATCTGTACAATTACAAAACAAAACAAATCACGACGAAGGTAATGAAAAGTATAAAAACTCAAAAAGGTATTAAATATAACAATTAACAATAGAAAAATTAAACAATGCATGGTAATATAAAATAGAACTAAAAGGACTGAAAAAAAAACACAACATTTTCGACCACAGATAATTTCCTTTGATTGCACTATCAGGAAAAAAGTATTCGCAGTAAAATCGGTGACGTCATCCGCCAACATCCTTGACTTTTGTTATTCGACGTCGTCAATAACTTAAAGCGCTTGAACAAATGCCTGTCAAAGTGATCTATTGGATAAGTTTGTTCACGACGAGAAAGTAGCGGATAAAAAAATACAAATAAATGTATTTAATTTAGTCAAGACATTTAGTTTGTTACGCTAGAGACATCGATTAGCTTGCCACTTGTCAAAATGGGCTTATATTAAAGTTGATTAAATATGAATCCGCTATGTAAAACAAGCATGGTTTCTGAGCAGACCTCGCAAGGGATCACGGTCGTGTACTCGTAAAATTATTGTGATCTTAGCCGGTATCGCTTAATACCATCCAAAACAATTAGCGATACGTATTGAACGTGTGTAGCGATTCGATTAGGCAATACTATTACACGAATTTAGGAAATTTGAATGCGCGAACTTCAGCCTATGTGGATCATGTCTGCTGAGCTATAAATGATGATCTTCAATAGAAATTGGATCAGTATAACAAGTGGCGCAGATCAGGATACTTGTGTAGTGATAGCAACAGCAGAAAAATGAAATTGGTGCGAATTTAAACATAAGCATTTGATAAGTCTATAACTTCAGCTAGGATGGGCGGCATTCGGAGAACTTCAGCACATCCTCTCATCGTCCATAACACAATGTTTTGTGACGAAGGTCTTTAACCAGTGCGTAATGATGTACGGAGCAAAGACACTAATAGTTGGTCTGGTTCATAAATTCAAGGTCGCTTAGCGAGCTATGAAGAGAGCTATGCTTGGTATTTGTCTGATGGACAGAATTCGAAACGTTGACTTTACTCGGAGTTTACTAACATAGCTTTTAAAATTTGCAAGCTGAAGTGCAAACTGGTTTTAGAGTGGAGACCACGTACAGGAAAACGCAGAGTAGGACGACCCCCGTCAAATGGACGAATGACTTAAAGAAGGTTGATGATGCCACCCGCAAGAGATCGCGGCGGGCCTTAAGGGAATTTACCAGTTGAGAGATACAGGCTAATGAGTTTATATAAGCAGTTGTAGCCCGGTTGATAGAACGCTTTTCTTCAACAGGGTTAATTATTTTTTTCATTTGCTACACGTTTCCTAGGTTGTTACGTCACAATATCTTATTCATTATTTGAAAAAGTAGGGGTTAGGCATGAACGTTTATTTAAAACTATATTTTATGGAACAATGTTTATGATTTCAGATATTATTACTTATAGCTGTGGCATATGCCAGTGCCGATAAATTGGACAGAACCTACTTACCCCCATCAAGCTCCCAGACTGCTGGCGGATCTGCATCCTTTCTCGAGACTCCAAACTTCTCAAGAACCCAAAACACGCAAGAACCTTCCAGAAGAATCAATAACTTTCGCAATGGAAATCAACCAGCTCATGAATTTCAAGCCAATCGATTCAACACAGCCCAAAACTTTGATGGACCTAAAAGGTTCGGGCAAAACAATTTCGCAGGAAGAAATCCTTCTTCACCAAGTTTTGATTCTAACGAAGACAACGTAGTTATAAACTCAGCTGTAAATGATTTTTCTATTGAAGAAAATCGTCCTGAGCGTCCTCAATCAGCATTTGAAAGGACAGCTGGGATTCTAAGACAAGACAGCGAACTTAATGGTGACAGTTATTCATATTCCTACGAAACTGAGAACGGCATATTTGCTGAAGAAAGTGGAGTAGCTACAAACGGAGTAGAAGCTCAAGGTGGTTTCTCATACACTGGCGATGATGGCAAAGTCTATAGCATTACGTATACTGCTGATGGAAATGGATTCGTTCCCCGCGGTGAACATTTGCCAACCCCTCCACCGGTTCCGGAAGAAATTTTAAGAGCCTTGGAGCAGAACGCTGCAGATGAAGCTGCTGGCATCTTTGACGATGGTAACTTTCCATATCTAATATAACATTTTATGAAGCCACATAATTCGTTAGCTTGTCACTTCGTCATATCAGCGATTCACAATAAGTAAACGAGCTGTTTGACACAGCCACGTCCATGTAATTTAGTGATCGTTTAATGAACGGTTGGGTTCATATACATACCATAATATCGTTCCCTGGGTGCCATTTAATATATCTCCTAAAAATCATTAAAATCGGTCCAGTACTTTAGGCGTGAAGGCGAATCAAACAGATGAACTTATAGATGGTCGTAAGATCGGTTCAGCAATGAAGGCGCGAAGGCTAAGTAAACATACATACGGACAAATCTTCTTTCACAATATTAATATGGATATAAGAGCGGTGGTGGTGGTAACCAAAATATTAATAATTACGGTCCGAACCAATGAGAATCATTCATCATTCATTGTTTGATTGCTTTTGTTGTTACGAAGGTTTGACTGTCATAGAATGCCTAGCGGCATTTGTACTTTGTGCAAAAAAGTAAAAAAAAAAAAATGTCGTAGATTACCAACACCACTGTTCCCTTGCTTTGGAGGGCATGTTAAGCCGCACCACTGTTTCCGCGCTTTGGAGAGCATCTTTAAGCCGCACTTTAAGTGCTAAGCCGTCAGCGTCCGTCCCGGTTCCACCAATACCAAGTTGTGAAATCATTAAATAACTGTCATTATAATTGACGTCAGACCCTCGACAATCCAGGTCAAATTCTCCAGATATGTTCTGGAACCCCCATCTCCGACAGTGTACTAAATATTAATATTTTTTAGGTTCCTATGATGCTTCGAAATACAATGACAACGGCGACTTCCACGGTCAGGACTTCCCAGGAGCTGGAAGTGAAAATGGTGATGCTGTGAGGACCTCTGCGGCTTATCTACCTCCCTTCCCAAGATCCAACCAAAATCAAGAACAATACGAAAGAAGACCTAACGGCGCATCAAACTTTGGCGGCAAATCACGCCAATCCACTTTCAATTCTAAAGATGGCTACCAATATTAAGTTTATAATACAATGTTACGAAATTATACATTAAATACAGATTAAACGTGTAAATTATTATCGTTTCGTTTTATTTTTTTACGTTTTAAGTACTTATTAAAAGATAAATAAATAAATACTTCAGAAACAAAATAAAACGCCATAACTCACTCCGTACCTAAATATATTTATACATATTTATGTATAATTTAAGTATCTATTTCTTAGTTTACGAGGGGCGTTCAAAATATTCTCGGTATGTGGATAAAAACAAACAAGTACGAAAAGTTTGATATTTTTATTTTTCAATATACTCCCCCCCTATGTTCATACACTTATAAGATCGATCAATTATTTTTTTTAATCCCTCATAAAAATATTTTTTATCTTTGGTGTAAAAATGCTCCTCCACGGCCGTCTTCAACGCTTCATCGTCAGAAAATTTATTTCCACGCAGATCCTTTTTAAGATTGGGAAACAAAAAGAAGTCGCTTGGGGCTAAGTCCGGACTATAGGGTGGATGAGTAACAGTTTCAAACCCACATTCAACAATAGCTGCCTTGGCAATATGAGCAGTATGGACAGGGGCGTTGTCATGCAGAAGCAGAACACCTTTGGTTAACTTTCCTCGCCTCTTTTCTTTGATCGCATCTCTTAATTGACGTATAACGTTAGCGTAGTACTGCCCTGTGATATTTACACCTTTTTCTTTATAATCGATAAGCAAAACTCCTTCACAATCCCAAAATATTGTGGCCATGACCTTGCCAGCTGACGGGATTACCTTGAACTTCTTGGGATGAGCTGAACCCTTAATGTGCCACTGCATGGACTCCTGTTTGCTCTCTGGGTCATAATGATGAACCCAGGTTTCATCTCCAGTAACTATTTTTTGCAGCACCTCATCGGGATTTTCACCACACAGGTCGATAAAATCTGAACAGCAAGCCACACGCATATCCTTTTGAAGAAGCGTCAGCATTCGCGGAACCCATCTTGCACTTACTTTTGACATATTAAGATGGTCATGTATAATGTCATGTACGGTACCAATAGAGAGATTGGTTACTTGAGCTATAGATTTTACCTTCACTCGGCCGTCTTCCAATATAAGTTTTTCCACTTTATCAATATTTTCTTGTGAGGTAGCCACTACAGGCCGGCCAGGTCTAGGGTCATCTTCAATACTCTCCCTTCCACGCTTAAATTCGCTTGACCATTTTTGAATAGTAGATAAAGAAGGAGCAGACTCACGGTAAACACAATCCATTTCCTCTTTTATGGTTTTTTGATTTTTACCCTGTTTTGTCAAGAATTTTATGACGGATCGGTGCTCTAATTTCGTTAAAATTGTTAATTCGCTCATGGTGTTCATGTTTGTTCGGCAATTGCAGAAAAACAAAAGAACATCTCGGTTCCAATTTTACTTTTTTTTAATGTCAATGGATTAATCTTAGCGGCCAGTAACAAATATATATATAAAAGAGGTTGTAACGTATCAATACCGAGAATATTTTGAACGCCCCTCGTACGTAGGATATGATTATGTATGTATAATAAAATATATATTATTATTATTATTGTAGATGTATTAGTAATAAATTATTACTTAATTATCAAATGTCTTCGTAACTTATCTGCACCCGCTTATAACAAATCTCAATCACAAAGGTTAGTTGGTAGAAAATGCTTTCACAGCATTAAGCCTATGTACTCACTTATTTTGGTTTAGTACAATAAATAATTTATTATTATTTTTACCTTCATTTATTTGAGCACAATAATTCCTCATCGTCCGCCATTTGCTACTCTCTCGCTATTACAAGTTGGACTGAACTAAGGAGCTCTGGGAGATCTGGCAAATTTGGTACTAGTTCAGGTAGTTCCTATGTGGGTGAGTGGTTAAAAGAACTAGTTCGTTCGCCAACTACACAATCCTACACTGGCCGTGTTTTACTTGGCTTTTTTTTACTGAATTTCGACGTGATATGCGTTCAAGTAGCATTTAAATTTGTCATTAGCTCATATACATATTCGGTATCTGTCTTGAAACAATAGTTTACCCCAATAATAACAGTTATTTGTGAAAAAACTGTATTATTTTGTTGAGTAAAACAATTGATTTAGTTGTTCAATATGGGCTGCGCCAAAAATTAAATATAATGACGGGCAATTAATGCCAATGTTTGATTATCTATCTGAAAATAAACATTAATTTGTGAAAAAGATATGTTGTTTTTCTTTATACCTTACTACCTACCCATAAATGCAAAAGATATCGATAAAGACATCACTATTGGGTTAGTACATCACTATCGGGTGGCTGCCTAGCTCGTCACTACCAGAAGAGGGCGTTTCGTCAATTTTTACAAATGTATGGAAAGACTAGAGTATCGTATCCATAGATTTAGTATATTAGTATCCTATATCTATGATCGTATCTGTACGCATGTCTATATAATCTGTGCTTTAAAACAACATTCAGTAAACAAACGCGCTTTGCTTACTACGTGAACACTTATGAAATTGTTAATAAATTGACAAAACTTTTAATCTTTATTTATTTATTTAAATGAAATGATTAAAAATACTTAAAAGAAAAAAAAAAAAAATATAAACTAAACCTAATAAAAAATAAACTATAAGTAAGTAAAAATGTCCTCTAGTGACAACGACCCTTCAGGGATAGTCCCAAGAAGACTGGCAACATTACCCCTCTGTATAGCGAGGCTAATACGTTGGCAGAAATAATTGCCAGCTTTCTTGTCTCCAAACTTTTCCGTTAGCCGTTTGGCCAACTCCTTGGCCAGACGCTTGGCTGAGTGTCCCCATGGGCCCATCGTCTCGACTCCAAACGGCGCAAACTCGTAAACTGTTGGCATATTTGCGCAGCTTGGGGTTCTCAGCAGAAATCGCCTCACTTCCCGCGCTTGACGAGGTCGCCTGGATGTGTGATGGGGCTAATGTGTCTACACATGTCGCATCCCACACCAGGGACCTGCCAAGAAAATAAAAACACAAAATTTCTTGATTTTTTTTCGACAAGACAATTTTGTCGTGAGATAAAAGGATCAACACAAATGTATTTTTTTATCTGTAAAACATTTACTATATTGTATTTTACAAATAATCATCAACACAACCGTATCCGATTTGGGGTGGTCAGAAACCACGCTTTTAAAGAAGCGGATTCACATTTAGCCAACTTTACTATAGGCACATCATTACAAGTGGCTAGCTCGTCAATATCCCTGAGCGTAACAAACTCGAGAAAAACCACAAATAAATAAAATATTTTTGTGTTCCGACGTTTTTGCCAAAAAAAGTATTTTTATGTATCATTTATCGTGATTTATATTTAACTGTGATAGCAATGAAGGGCAGTCAATATATCCGTTGATCAGCTTCGTCTCAGTTTTCCATTCACGGACATTCCATTTCGCCGCGCCCCATACTTCTGGATGACGTCCGAATCTTGCCACATTGCCATTGCCACCATTATTCGGAGCGGCACTACGATATTTTAACAGTTCTAGTGATCAAGATTATAACCCGACAGAAATACATAGGCAACTCTAAAAACTGTAGTGACGAGGGCGCCACATCTGGCTGCTGGGTATGGTCAGCAAAAAAATACTTTATTATATGTATTATTTTAATTCAATTTTAGGCTGCAGTTGGGTTTCATGTGTAGTATCGGTAACTATATGTGACGTGGAATTTAACTGACCCATTCCAGCCTGAAAAATGGCATCATTAATTATTTTTTTGCAAAATTTTTTTATGTATGGATGTAAGGCTCTCAGTTCTGCCGCCACATATTCACCAAAAGCAGCCTCTGAGTCTTGTTCTTTGGCATTACCAATTGTATCCAATTTAGACGATATTTTTGCAAGGACATTCATCTCTGTCATTGCTTTTGTCCTCTTAAGTGAATGGCGTGAAGTGCTAGACTGGTGCGATGTGGTTGACTGTTTTGAAGTGCTTTCCGGGGATACTGGTGATTGGAAATCACAGTCGTATGTCTGTAAAATATAATAATTATATTGTTTCAGATGCCGAAAAAATATTAATTTTGTATTAAAAAAATGCAACTGAGTACATAGACAAATCAATTTCAAAACTGTTTAGAGCTGTGGTCGGCAACTCTAATTGAAATTTGCTGCTATTAATGGAGATACAAAAAGTTTTGTTAATAAAAAAATCATTAATAATTTTTAAAAATAGTTATATTATAAATTTCTGTAATAACGAATTGTACACATTCCAAAATCAGAAATGTGACAAATATGCATGATATACCGTTTGTGTTTAAAGTAAACAAAGCTTTTATTAACTGATAATAAAGTAACAATAACTCAAGAGGGAAACATATTGTAATATTATCCTTCTAGAGCACTTATATTATTATAGAAAACGTATTTTGCATAACCACTTCACAAATTTTACGAGTATATTAGAACAAGCATAATCTTAAGTTCAGATTACATTGACATTGTAGTATTATTAACATGTTGCATTTTACATGATTTTCTTTGTAAAATTTTGTAGTCTTCTAGTCATTGTCATAGATCTAAATCTTTAACTTCGGATCCAAAAGTAGGAATGCAAGTACATAATATGGCTAAACTTAAAAGGAAATTATATGTAAATATTTTAGCAATAGCTAGGTCCCGTAAGTTGGTAAGATGATTATTAGTTAATAAATCATTAGTAAAAAAAATATATACATCCTTAATTAGATATTTGAATAAATGGCTTTTTTTATTACCTCCTCGATTTCTACAAATGGCGTCTCATCCAGTTTGGAACGAGGTGTCCTTGAGGGCCATGGAATGTCGGTTTCTTCCAAAAACAACATGTGCTCGTAGTACCATAATTTAGGGATGTGGACGTCATCTCCGCGTGCCCCGGAACGTATGGATTTTTTTACCTGCAATTTTTTCAATTACCTACTACGCAATCCAACTAAGAGTACGATCAGACTTGCGGCTATTATATTATATTATATTATGTAATAAAAATAAAAACAATATTCTTATACCTAACTTGTTTTTTTGCACACCTTACTACCGAAGTTCGCGTGGAATGCAAACAAAATGGCGTGCTGGCCAGTACCTATTCTTATTTGGTTCGCATTATACCTATTGTTTAATAAACGTGTTTGTTTGTTATTCTAAATTATATTTTGTATAAATTAATAAACAGTCCACAATATTATTATATATATTATTTACATATAATTATTGTATTTTACATACCTTATTTAATTCTTTTTTAAATGCACCCCTTAAAGACGCTATCTTTTTTTGTACCGTGTCTTTATTAGCAGCAGGATCAACTTGTTGAAAGAAGTCTATTAAATTCTGCAGAGCGGCATTCCGCTCGTCTTTGTCATGGTAATTAGGATGAGAAGACTTCCATAGGCACGGAAGATCTCTATACATTTCAATGAACTTTTTCAACACATACTTTTTGCCTGGCATATTAATTGATATCGAACGGTGGTTTATTACAGACGGGACAGTGACCTGGAATGACCTTTGTAACAGGCGTGCGGTTGACTGAGTTGAGAGCTTGGCGGCAATGGATCGTTTGGCGCGGCGGGCATGGGGCGTGGCGCCACGCCGCGCCGTCGCGCTAAGACGAGTTCGTAAACACAAACCGTATAAGGTTATTGGACGATAGAAAATGTATCGGGTGTTAACTTTGGGATCCTGTCAATGTCAAAGTGACAAACATTTAAAATATTAAAATAAACATATGTGTCCCCTAATTCCGAATCGTTTTCAGAGCGCTTAGAACCAATATGACTGACCGTCGCGTCGTTCCGAATCAAATATCGCGATTTGGATGCTCAGACCGTGATATCAATTCGAAACGGTCTAAATCACATTTTCATTCATAAAATGTTAATTTTTTTTTCAATGAATACTTATATATGATAAATTGCGGATTCCACATCTGTGAGTATTAATACTAACAAATATACATCTTTCGGTTTATTCATCTTTATATGTGTAAAGTTTAATATTATTAACTTATTTTGGTCTTTTAAAATAACTTGCCGTGTTACAGATTTTTTTTTCACTTCCTACTTAAATATTAATTATACATTTGTTTAAGAAGTAATATAGAAATAGTATAAACGAATTACAATATTAAATAATTTAAAATAAAACCTAATATTAAATTAACTTGAAAATGGCGCAGGACATTATGACAAACAACTGACAGCGCTCAGAGCGATCTACCTCGATATCGTGAGCAGTCTAAGCGCGAGAAATGATGTCATTTGTGACGACACACAGCTTTGGCAAAACAGTTTAAGCGCGTCTCGGAACACCTTTAGGCGTGCTTAGGTTACTATTATCGTGTCTCGGAACGAAGCGTATGTCTAGTTAATTATAAAACATAAATTAATCTCCAAATAAACTTTTTAAACAAAATTAGTTAAGTATATAACAAAATATGTAATTAGTAGAGATAATAGAGACAATTTTGATAGTGACACATACTATGTGTTTGACTTGTCACTTTAAGCGCTTATTTTCAATTTATTTTGCTAACACTTTAAGCAAAATTTTGAAAGCGTGCTTTGCTTCAGTTTGCTTTTAAGTCGAACACAGCAATACACTAATGACGTCAGAACTCTCTTATAAAAACAAACGCTACTTTGGCAGATCTCGCATTCTCTATGAGCTGGACTGCGGCCATCAGAGCGGGGCGCCATCTAGGGGAAAATTCTTGAGCTATGATAATTATATGAATGCTTTTGTTTATTTTGACATGCGAGAATTTCCCCCTTGATTAGAGTTTGGGTGTTTGGAAATAAAACTGCCCATATTTGGAATGTTTGTCGTGGCCCGCATCCATTGGAGTGCCCATGAAGCTTTCGCTTTTACAGGGTGCCTCCCTCTCGCACACACAATCAATCCTTGTAAATAAAATATGTAATTGTATGTGTACGAGTAAGTGTATTGTAAACTGTAAATATAAACTTACATGTAGACCTACATAAAAAAGGACGGCTCCTTTGTTAACCAGCCTATTGTCGGTCGCAAGCCCGAGACACCATGCTTCTCATTTCTTACCCACACACGATAGACCCGGCATGGCACCCGTGAATCCATGTAATGTTTAGAAGTTTGTCTTCTCCTTAAGGGGATTTCTAGGAAATAAAACTAAGGACTAAACTTTTTAAACTTTCGCGCACATTCATAATAGATTTTTATAATTTTAACGGGTCTTTACGCGATCAAACTAAGCGCACAATAGCCGAGAGGGTCAAGGAACATATAGCAGCTGTAAAGAACTGCCAATTAAACAAGTCAGCAATAGCAGAACACCTAATGGATAGTGGCACAAACTATTGGATTGAGCTGCATGACCCAAAGATACTTTCCACCGATCGTCACTATTACCCTAGAATAGTACGTGAAGCGAGCGAAATAAAGAAACACAAAAATTTCAATCGAGAGGGGGGTTATAAGCTATCTTCATCGTGGAATCCAGTAATCAATAGGTTTCGACGCCGGGAAAAATCGTCCGGTGTCGCCAAGGATATTGTAAGTGTCGTGTGTCGTGATTTCTAAAAACTTTTAAAATGATAAGTGGGTAGGTTTACATCTACCGCCCGGTATGTACGAGACTACACCGCATAGCTCCAGTCGACCCGTGACCACGGCCTATGCAACTTGGCTGAAACGTCGGGAGAAATATGTCTCTAAGGTAAATCGCGTAAAGACCCGTTAAAATTATAAAAATCTAAAACTAAGGACATTTTGGAGATATAATATATATATATATATAATATTCTCAGCTTAAACTTTAGGTATTACAATATTCAAAATATTATTTTAAATTATAAAACATATCTTTTAACCAAATTATTAATTGATTTTTAAAAACATTTTTTCCTAACAATTTTAATTTGTTAGGTACCTACCTAATTTATTATAAGTTCGTATACACATAATTAGGCAATTTTTATTACATTCAGTTTTCTTAGGATTTATATCTACAATAAGATCATAAGGGTTTCTCCTACTTCTAGCGCTGACATCTCCAATCTTTCTAAACATGTCGCGTCGCTGTGATTTCTAACAAATAATAGTAAACGTCCAAAATATAAAGAGATGGAAGTGGCAATAAACCGAGCAATCTAAAAAGTGGTTTTTGCATAATTCGAACGATGGGATTCCACAAATTCGATATGATTCCGTTTCGGAAGCTCTTTCCGTTAATTTATTGACTGCAGACCTGTAATAAAGTGCATTTATTTATTTATATTTATATTTGGGTAACTTAATAGCTATGGTACATTTAAGTGTTAATGTTTAAATTACAATAAAGCCAATTAACAGTTTCCACATTTAGGATTATAAACTTCTGCGCATTGCAGAAATTATAAATAATCAAGTGTTATACAGAAAAAAAAAAGTGCAACTTTAACATGATAAAATAAAATAAAAAATAAAAAGATTTACAAGTATACATACACACATACATACATATATATATATATATATATATATATACATGTGTGCATATATGCATATATAATTTATAAATCTAGAAAGGCATTTGTCCGTATATATACGAGAATCGACCCGCGGATCAGCAAAAAATGATGTTCCAAATAGTTTATAATGAAAGTGAGATGTTTCATTGAACTATGAACCTTCAAGGTTATGGTTTCATATAGCTAAAGGCACGTACAGGTCGAGCGGGAAAAGTGGAGCACTACGCACACAAGTACACTCATACAAGTGCTAAGTTATTCTTATTACATACATACATATCTTCACGCCAGGTCCCTTGCGGGGTAGGCAGAGACAATTGAGCGCCATTTGTCACGATCTCGACATACCTCTTTCGCTTCTTCGACATTCATCAACCTCTTCATTATAGTGTTATTTTGTAAATATTATACTGCATCCGTGGTCTAGTCCGTGGATTTGGACTCGGAGGTACTGGATTCGATTTCTGTTCGGGACACAATAATATTTATTTTTATAAATAAATAATTTTTATTTATTTGTGATGTTTCTCGAGTTTGGACGCTAGAGACATCGACGAGCTTGCCACTTGTCATAATTGACCTATAGTAAAGTTAGCTAAATGTGAATCCGCTTCTTTATAATCGTGGTTTCTGACCACCCCGAAAGGGAAACGGTGGTGATGATAATAATAATAAAGCCGTTCATTCCTTAATTAATTAACATATACAGTTTGTTAATATAATCGACACAATTAATAATTTTAAATTAAAATATAAACCAAATAAAAAGTAAAAGTAAAGTATCATCACGACCGTTTCCCTTTCGGGGTGGTCAGAAACCACGGTTATAAATATAAGCGGATTCACATTTAGCCAACTTTACTTTGGGCCAATCATGACAAGTGGCAAGCTCGTCGATGTCTCCAGCGTACCAAACTCGAGAAATATCACAAATAAATTAAATGTATTTATTTACATTAATAAATATTTTTGTGTCCCGACCAGGAATCGAACCCGGTACCTCCGAGTCTACGTCTACGGACTTAACCGCTAGACCACGGAGGCAGTATAAACCAAATAATAATACTCTTATAACATACTAAAGCTATGTATAAATTATAAATTATGTTTTTTTTTAAAATGGTAATGTCAAATCTAAATTCTAATAATATCTATAATAATGTTTTTCTTTCTAATTAAGGACTTAATTAGAAAAGTGTTGTTTATTTAGTTTTATTTATTTATTTATTTATGGTGCAACAAACAAATTACAATCATTTACATCAGAAGAACCAGACTGCAATTCTTGAGTAGTGCACACAACATTGAAAAATATATAGGTACGCGAGCAAAAAACAAATCAACTTAATCTAAATTTACACAACAAAATAAAAAATAAAAAACAACCTATTAAACATGCAAACAAATAATAATAATTTATATAAAAAAATATTAAATTAAAAACATAATTAATTTAATACCTAAAATTATAACCTAAAAATTATAAATGTTAAAAATAAATAAAAAAAATACTTTTACTATTCCATCTTTTACCATCTTTCCTTAGGTCTTCCTTTATTTCTTCTGCGGTGATGATACTTTTATTTTATTATACAGAAAATATATAAATATACCTAGTAGAGTTTGAAATCCACTACTAACGAATTAGATGTCACGGACAGCGGAGTCATCGTATCTTTGTTGCTGGGCGCTGTTCCTAGTATAAGAAACTCCTGTGTGGCTCACGAATAGTCTTCTAGATTCGTCTACTTTAGTTTTGTCCAAAAGGTTATTATTTTCAGTTTCTACAAGTACGCCGACGATTTTAAATAAATAATAAATAAATAAATATTTCCAGACAGGTCACACAGCGCCATCTAATTTCCGTGGTAAGCTACGAGGCTTGTGTTACGGAAACTAGATGGTTGATAAACTACATATTATACTTTTTTTTTGTAAATATATAAATATTATACATATACACACCCAGACCGAGACAAATTATACAATGTACAACTTGCCCCCGGTGGGAATCGAACCCACGACCTCCTGAGTTCATGGCAACGTTTGTTACCACTAGACCGCGGTGAATTTGCAGTTTTCTTTGTCCTTTCATTTTAACGAAATTGATAAATCTATCCTTAAAATGAACGCTGACTTAGAGGCTTTACGGACTCTTGGTAAACCCCAGTAAAACGCAGGTTATTATCCTAGGCTCGAGGTACATGCTGGTCAGATTGCATTTGGATTCTCTTTCTCCATTGTTGTTTAATAACATACCACGTCCTTTTTGTCAAGGTGTCAAGAACCTCGGCCACTTTATGTCCAATGATCGGTCGTGGAGTTGCCATGTGTCCAAGATTAGTAGGAAAATATGTACCACTGACCATCAGACAAGCTCCATCAATTAACATCTTTAAAAAGCTACTTAATACTTTCTTTTTAAACAATCAGGAGCGATATCCTGTAGATAATAATAATTATTTATTTATTTAAAAAGCTAGTACATTTTTTTAGAAATGGGCCACTGGTGCCCAAACAAAGTTAATCTGAATCTCAGGCACCAGCTCCATTACACAAATAAGCAAATTATATAATATAATACATATTGAATTGAAGCTTTTTTTTTTTGATGATGCGTAGTATCTGTTGACAGCCCGGTAAAACATACGTTTAGCTAGGCCGACAACAATAATTATAAAATTAATTTTACAATGTTGGTGATGGGTGAGGGCATGCTAACTGTTCCTCTCAAGTTTCTGAAATATAGTCTGCTACGCTGTAATAGTATTTTTTAGATAGAAAGCCATGAAGTTTTGACTTAAAGACGCTCATGTTTTCGACTTCACGGATGGATTTGGGAACTTTATTGTTAATTTGTGTCACCATACTAATAAAATTTTTGCTAAACAATTTCGTTTTGGATACTTTTGTGCTTAGTAGATCATTGTAACGCGCGCGAGTACGATATGAGAACATACTCAATTTTTTTATATTTTTTTTTGTCTCGAATGTCTCGATATTAAGCATCTTCAGATCTCTTGCAATTACAGAATTTTGCACTAATCACAGCATTCCTGATGAACCACCCTGAGCGATTTTTTGTGGTAGCTGACGAAAACTGGCAATGTATTGATCTGAAGATATACGAGTGAATAGGTTAGTTAATACATCCTTATTGGTGTCTATTCCAGGGGGTGGAAACTTTAGAAGAAGTAATTGACAAATTTCGATTCACATAGAAAGTGGCGCTACCTAGTGGACGGTAGCAGGTGCTAAATTTAATGTTCATTCATTCATTAATTAATTCAATCAATTCGTTCAATACATTCAACATGTTGCCTACTGTTGTCAACAGGCGAACTATAGAAACTTAGTGAAAAAATGAAATTTAAATGTATTGTGTAACTTTTCGTTTCCAATTCCTATGTGACTCTCACAGCCTTTCACTTCGTTCTTCCCATAATAACCTACTTAAAATACCTCCCCACTCTTCCAGCAGATATTCAGATTCCTTTACAGTATCTGCAGCTCGCCAGTGGAACAGACTTCCTTTAATTATCAGACAGGCACCATCCCTTAAAATATTTAAAGATAAGCTATACACATACTTATTTCACAAGCAGAATAAGTCGCCATTACTCACTTATTATATATGCGTATATGTATGTATTTTATATTTTGTTTTTTTTTTTTATGTAGGACATTTGTTTATGTATAAGTACTTACTATATGTTTGTAATTAATGTGTGTTTTATATAGTAATACTAAATTTTAACTATCATTTTTCTTCTGCTGCACGCGCTTATTGCATATCTGATATCTCAGTCAGGTTAGTTGGTATAAAATGCATTTACGGCATTAAGCTCGCCTATGTACCTGCACTTGTTTTGGTTTTGTACAATAAATAATTTATTATTATTATTTAGTACCTATCTATGTGTTGTATGGTAAACTAGTAACAAAATAGACAATATTTTTAAATTTTCAACTGCAGTTAATTGGTTGCTGGCTCAAAAATAAATTTTGGTTATAATACGAGGGGCGTTCAAAATATTCTCGGTATTGATACGTTACAACCTCTTTTATATATATATTTGTTACTGGCCGCTAAGATTCATCCATTGACATTAAAAAAAAGTAAAATTGGAACCGAGATGTTCTTTTGTTTTTCTGCAATTGCCGAACAAACATGAACACCATGAGCGAATTAACAATTTTAACGAAATTAGAGCACCGATCCGTCATAAAATTCTTGACAAAACAGGGTAAAAATCAAAAAACCATAAAAGAGGAAATGGATTGTGTTTACCGTGAGTCTGCTCCTTCTTTATCTACTATTCAAAAATGGTCAAGCGAATTTAAGCGTGGAAGGGAGAGTATTGAAGATGACCCTAGACCTGGCCGGCCTGTAGTGGCTACCTCACAAGAAAATATTGATAAAGTGGAAAAACTTATATTGGAAGACGGCCGAGTGAAGGTAAAATCTATAGCTCAAGTAACCAATCTCTCTATTGGTACCGTACATGACATTATACATGACCATCTTAATATGTCAAAAGTAAGTGCAAGATGGGTTCCGCGAATGCTGACGCTTCTTCAAAAGGATATGCGTGTGGCTTGCTGTTCAGATTTTATCGACCTGTGTGGTGAAAATCCCGATGAGGTGCTGCAAAAAATAGTTACTGGAGATGAAACCTGGGTTCATCATTATGACCCAGAGAGCAAACAGGAGTCCATGCAGTGGCACATTAAGGGTTCAGCTCATCCCAAGAAGTTCAAGGTAATCCCGTCAGCTGGCAAGGTCATGGCCACAATATTTTGGGATTGTGAAGGAGTTTTGCTTATCGATTATAAAGAAAAAGGTGTAAATATCACAGGGCAGTACTACGCTAACGTTATACGTCAATTAAGAGATGCGATCAAAGAAAAGAGGCGAGGAAAGTTAACCAAAGGTGTTCTGCTTCTGCATGACAACGCCCCTGTCCATACTGCTCATATTGCCAAGGCAGCTATTGTTGAATGTGGGTTTGAAACTGTTACTCATCCACCCTATAGTCCGGACTTAGCCCCAAGCGACTTCTTTTTGTTTCCCAATCTTAAAAAGGATCTGCGTGGAAATAAATTTTCTGACGATGAAGCGTTGAAGACGGCCGTGGAGGAGCATTTTTACACCAAAGATAAAAAATATTTTTATGAGGGATTAAAAAAAATAATTGATCGATCTTATAAGTGTATGAACATAGGGGGGGAGTATATTGAAAAATAAAAATATCAAACTTTTCGTACTTGTTTGTTTTTATCCACATACCGAGAATATTTTGAACGCCCCTCGTACTATTCCTATATAAGAAGCTACCTATAATAGGTGTGTATGGCACTATAAGTAGGTATCCTACCATCCACCTGGTTACGCTAGTGTACGGGTGCACGAGAGTTTTTCGCGTGAGTTGTCACTCTTTTCCCAATTAGTTACTCTCTTTACCTTTTTAATTAGTTACCCTATACTCTTTGGTCTTGTATTTTTTCTAGAGAATCCCTAATTCCATAATTTCCAAAGACTTTATTTTTATTTGTTGATATGATTTATGACCAAGTTTTCTCTCTACGCATCAGGGCGCCGCGGCACACACTTTGGGAACCCCTGATCTATGATATAAAATTACCTAGTTCAGGGCCATGTCAACAAAAATAATCATCTTCGAAAATCGATTACCTCCTGCGATACCATCACGGCGCGCTCCATGTCGTGTCGCTTGTGACCTTTTGTATAATAACATCTTTTGTTTTACTATCACACCTTTAGTGAATCTTGACATGTCCATGGTCTGGACATAATCTATTTTATAAATAAAAAAACTCCGCTACATGTATTGCGTCCACTGTAGTAACTAAAAACTCGTTTCAAGATTGGGCTCAAACTAACACCTGATTCAGTGAGCTTTCCGATTTGAAATTACACCACTATCACTACATATTATAAAACAAATAAACTCAAAAACTACTGCGCCGATTTTCATGCTGTTTTCACCATTGAATAGAGTGGTTCTCGAGGATGGTTTTAGTATATGATTTGTTAAGTTTTCGGTTACATTAACAATATTTATTGGAGGTGTCGAAAAAAAAAGAAGCCGTCTGGGAGATGCCCAAATTCTTTGAGATATAACAAAATTTGGAATTGTGTATCTTACGAGTATATACGTCAACAGAAAAATCCGCAATATTAATTTCGTGTCGCAGTTTACACCGGCAAAGCCAGCTAGTATTTACTAAAGATGGTTAGACGCCACGCTTCTAAAAAAGCGGATTTACATTTAGCCAAATTTACTATCGGCCCATAGTGGCATGATCATTAATGTCGGGACAGACCAGAGAAATATTATAAATAAATTACTGTGTCCCAATTTGTAACCAAGATTTGAACACGGTAACTCCGCGTCTAAATCTTAACCGCTACAACTTCAGACATGCAGTACAAAAAAGTAGTGAACATTGTCAATTTTCTTCCGGGACTTCATTGTCCATTGATTGTTTAAGAATGAAGTCTATGCCCTACGAACACAGCTGATATTAGGTATATTCAATATAAAGGATTATTATAGAATATAATCATATACCGACAGTATTAGCCTTAGACATTCGCAAGTATAGTTTACTAGAAAATTACTTAAATACGATCTACGGTCATCAGAATGTAAAATGATCATGGATATATTTGAACATCATTATAGGATCCCAGATGAACTAACTGTATCAGCCTTTGGTACAGCCATATGTATTAGTTTTTTCTCGGAACTTAAAAAAAATATTTTTTTTATTGTAAGAATCAAAAATTTCAAAAGACCACAATATGAAGTTGTACACATATTATAATCTCACAGAAGAAATGATCAGGAACGGAATCAAGACAAGTTACTTAAATAATTGGGCCTAAGGAGGTCTGACGCCAATATATTCATGGAACAAGCTTTCAAGACGGCATTAACGGAATCATACAATCAAATAGGTTGGGTAGGAAAAGGAGTACAATAGTGGATGGTGAGCGTCTTGTTACGCAATAAAACAAAGGAGGCCTCGTTTGTAAACCTGCCTGTAGTCGGTCGCAGGCCCGAGACACAATTCTTCTTCTCTCTCATTCCCACACACGATGGATCCGGCATGGAATGCTTAGAAATTTGTCTTCCCTCTCTCTACTACTAAAACTAGAGCTGATATTATACACGTTTGGTGTATAATATCAAAGTTTATTAGTCTAATTCAAAAGTCCCTAAAATGAACCAAAACAACACCCATGTCACCCGAACTTACAAAACCCCAACACAAGTCAAGGTTGCATGTAATCGTAAGGTAACAATGAGTTTGACGAAATAAAATAAACATTCTTAATGACTTGGTTAGGCGTTGACAGCAATAATTAGAGGTAACAGTATGTCACGCAGGGTCCGTCCATCTTCTGTCACGACTGAGGCGACCTAAACGATTATTAGACACTAATTTACAATATTATCACGAGGTATAAATAACATTAGCTTTGAGGATCAAAGCACACATCAACATCTGGTCCTGGTTGGAGAACAACGCATCCGACACTAACATGATTTTGGTAATTTTTCATCCTATTGTTTCGTGAATAAAAAGTGAATTATTAAGTGACAGTGAGGGACGTTTAGTGAATAAAGTGAATGTTAAAACTTAGTGAAGATTTGTGATATTAGTGAAAATCCGTACTACTATAAAAAGACAGCTGAAGATGTAGATGCAACAGTACCGCAAAAGTTTTAAGAAACATACAACCTCCGCTGCTGAAGGTGGACCTTCCTTATTTCTGCAAAATTTTACCTTCTCTCGCCAGTCTTGGAAGTTTTTAAGAACGTGACGCAATAATATTTACTTTTCCCAAAACAACTCCATCACTATTCTTGCTACTACACCGCTTGACAAGATCTTGATCATCACTGCAAATTATTAATATTCTACCGCTGAGGGCTTTCCTGCAAGTCAGGAGTAATGAACCCATAATAACATAGAGTGAAGCCACACTATATCATCAGGCAAGATGCCCCAAGGCTAGTCACTGCAGACGATCTTAAGGCACCCTCATCCAAACCCCAGAACTTTTTTCATATGGTGGACGTCGTTCCTTACGTGGTCTCCAATCTAGAACCTATTTAAAAATAATCAGTAATCTAATAATCTGTTTTGTTGCAGTTCCTGGTATTAGCCCTCGGGGCATGCGCTACAGCCGATAAGTTGGATCGAACCTATCTACCACCTCCTGGATCCAAGTTTGCTGGTGGAAGTCACGATTCTATCCTACCACCTATCGAATTTCCTAAAGAACCAAGTGTATCTGCCTCTACCATTAGACCCATTGTTCCTGGTTTTCCTCAACAACCTATACAGGGATCTTATCAGGATATAAATACTCAATCGCCTGAAAGATCTGGTGTATTTGGCACACAAGGCCCTAGATTTAAAGCTCCAGTAGGAAATCAAGGACAAAGGAACCCTCAATTGCCAGAGGTGACAAGTTATTCAGAAGTGACAAGTCAACCAGGATTCGTTAGTTCTCATTCCTCAGCCACTTCTGTAACCCCATCATACAACCCGTACACTGTTCCAACCACTACCACTTCTTACGCCTTTAGCCAGACAACGACTTATTCTCCTATTGATGATGAATGCTTTGGATCGACCTGCGCTTATGAACAAGACGGTTTTGTCGATTCTGGAATAGAACCAGAAATATCCATTTCTCATCAAGCTCCTGACCGATTGTCGCAAACTAATCAAGCTTTCGAGCATAGAGGACGTCAAGGCCCACAAGGACCAAGATACCAATCAACTCAGTCACCAGTTCGGATTCAAACGTCTTCCCCTGAAACCGTATCAGCCCAACGTTTTAACAAAGAAGGACAACTTAAAACTTATCTACCCGCAGCTAGGCCCTCCTCTCCACCAAGCCAAATACATCAACAAACCCAAGGATTCACTTCTCAGTACCCTAGTAGACATCCAATTTCAAGCACAGCTGCTGCAAGTTTAAACCAAAGACTTGATCAACAAGGCGAGTCGAAATATCCTGGGGTGTCCCAAACACAGTACGATACTAATTCTCGAAATATTGACGAACAACCTTTAGTGCAAACATATGATCACCAAGGACGACCTATTCCCAATGCTCCCAGAAAACCTTCTCAGTCCTATGATAACATTACGCAACGTCCAATCCAGAGATTTGACCAACAAGGTCGTCGGATAGTGTCCAATATTGCTTCCCAGATTCCCGGCACAGGACAGATAATTAATGCACCAGGTCAGCAACAATCATCCCAAACCTTTGATCAACATTCTCTAACAAACTCACCTATTCAACCACAATATGGTCCTTTACAAAGCTTCGATGAACAAGGCCGCCCAATAGTATCTGACTCACATATCACTGATAACACTCAATATCCTGGATCGACTGCTAGTGGACAGTCAAAGTTTGTACCTCAAAACGTTAAAGAGTATGGGCAAGTTACACCTCAAAGCATTAACGAATTCGGAAAACCTATTACAACTATATCTGGTCAACCCCAACATAGTTCATCATCAGTCTATTCCGGAGAAGTAACAGAAAAACCATTCCATAATTTTGATAATCAAGGCAGTCCTATTGCTTCTCAATCTAGTTTACCTAAATACCCTGGAGCAGTTTCTAGTAACTCTGCTGGCCCCTATGTTCAAAGACCTATTGCATCTCAAACAAGCGATGCCCAACGCCCAGGAGCAATGTCATCTCAGTCCTATCCTGGTAATGCTGAAGGCCAGACTGTATTTGATCATGAAGGTCATGTTGTTCCTGGTGCATCTGGTCATTTTAAAACGCCGTCTACCAATTTCGGACCTTCCACTCCAATCCCAATAACATCCATTGCTCCTTCCGGCTTCCCAAGTATTGATCAAACTGATCCATTAGCACCAGGACCTTTACCTTCAAGCGATCAGTTGAGACCGCAATTTGAAGGAGCTTCCAATCGTACTGGAACTCCAATCTTCCGACCACAGACCGACTCAGACAGAAATGCTGTTATTCTCAATTATGACAATATAATAACGCCAGAAGGAGAATTCGCTTACAGCTACGACACGTCCAATGGAATTCACGCCGATGAAAATGGCACAGCTATTGATGGAGTCAAGGCACAAGGTTCTTATTCTTACACTGGTGACGATGGAAAGTTTTATAGTATTGTATATACTGCTGACGAAAATGGCTATCAGCCTCATGGCGATCATTTACCTACTCCACCACCGATTCCTGAGGAAATTTTGCGAGTTATTGAAAAAGTTCGTTACGAAGAAGCAGCAGGAGATGTCGATGACGGTATGTATTAAATAGGCAATTGTTCAGTTATATTAATTTAGGTACTAATAATTTTTGTAAATTGTTTTACAGGACTCTATGATGAAAATAAGTATGGGTACAAGAAATACCAAGGTGCTATGGACCGCATGCATCCGGATGGATTTGATACAACAAGATTTACTAAACCCAAGTATATTACTAATGGCGTTACTTCTGATGGAGTTGAACAAGAAAACGAAAGCTTCCCTGAATCTGAATACAATGATGATGGTATTAATGTTCATACTCAAGCAAGTGATTTACCAATAAGAGGTCGCCCATCAATTGGACAAAGATTACCGCAACAGACATCTGGAGATCGAGTTTCATCGATCAAACCGACTACTCCTTCTTCTAACGTATTCTCTGAAGCTGGCACTTATACAAACGACAATCAAATAAATCATTCTTTAGATTCTGTTCCTGGGCGGAGACCGGTGGATCGTTTTCAAAACATGCAAAGTAAACATCGACCTCCTACTGAAATCAATAAATCTGGTAGTCAGATACCTTCGGTTGACAATGACAATAAATATTATGAAGAAGAATATATTAATAATAATGGCGATAATAATAATCAACAATTACAAGAAGGCAACAAATATTCGCAACACATTCCTACTAAAAATACAGGGGGAGTTATTTCTAGACCAAGTCAAAACAAACCTGAGTATAATGAGGAATCTACACAAAATGAGGAAGATGGTCAAATAATTCCTCAAAATAGATATGATAATCATATTACACAAAATAAGCAGCGAATTCCTTTGCGCCAACAAGTTGGTGGGACGCCTAGACCTGGCCAGCGACTGCCTTCAAACGATGACCAGCAATACTTAGACCAGGATAACTCGTATGTTAAAGAAAATTCTAGGCAACAAATCACGCAACAACCAGATCGCCAACCAATAGATAATAGAGTAAATGGTATTAAGCAACATCGTCCATCAACAATGAGAATTACGATTCAAGGACGTCCGAAAGTAAAAGATTCTAATCGATTTTCTGAAGAAACTCGCCAAGAACCTACACGACAGCGCCTGCCATCTAGCGATAGAATACCACAACAACGACCAAGTTTCGACGCAAGTACCAAACGCCCTTATTTAAATTATCAAGACACCAATATTGAGGGCGATATAAATGAAACGGACGACGATTACATAGAATCTGAGGGTGAGATAAGTAATAATGGTAACTTGCCAGTATCTGGTTTGGATACGCAAAGACCAGGTATTAGTAGAAGACCGGCCGTGCAACCAATACAATCAGTTCTAAGAAAAGATTATGACAACAGCATTCAAGCGTCCACTAGGAAACCCTCTATAGTGATTCAAGGGGAAGACAATTCCAATGGTTATCAATACATTCCACCAAGAAATAAGTTCGACCAAAATAACAGACAAGAATCAATTCCTTTCAACCAAAAACATAAAGTTACAACTTTGAGACCATTTGCAACACCTGATGCTATCGAAGCTACACAGTTTAAAGATGACAGTGATTTAGAAGATTATCAAACATTCACAACAATTGGACAGCAGTATACTAAAATGCCTTTAGGATACTTTGATTCAGCGAGAAACGTCACATTTCCCAAAAACCAACAGGTATTCAGTACTCAGAAGGATAGTTTGCGACCTTACAATCAGGAAAATGCGTTGGTACCATCAACATCAAGTCCAATCAGAAGACCTATGTATAACCAACCACCCCAAAGGCAACAAGGCACTTTGGACAACATTTCTGGTCAACAAATATACAATACAAGACCAGGCTTTTCTACAGCTTCAACTCCAACTGCTAGTTTTACTAGGTATCCCACTACTTCTGTTTCACGATTGCCTCAAAACAAATTTGCCTCGGATGTTCACGAAACTTATTCCGGAGGATCAGTAAACGAGCCTAATGTAACTGAATTACCGTCTGGCGATTTGGGCCAATCTTCACCATCTGAATCTACTTATTTCGACTCTGGATCTACATCTGCACCTATCTTCGCAAGTACTGGAAGACCAATGTATTCCAGACCTGCATATGAAGGACAGACTTCCCCTCAACTTCCTGGTTATTCTCCAATCGATAGAAACACAGGTGTCAAGTTTGTTGATAGATACACACCTTCAGTTGCAGTGACGGGAACTACTCCATCATATGATTCTTCTACCGTTGGAAGAGTACCTGCTTTTGGAGATAGGAGAGGATCCCAGCAGAAGGTGCAAAGACCTGGTGTTAACTCGACTAAAGGACCTTACTTTGAACAGACTGTTCAACCCACTCAAGAAGGGCCTCACCGACCAACAACTGACGAATACGGCAGACCAATTTCTACTCAAGATCACGTAAAAGGAGAAGATTTTAGAGGACCAAAACAACCACAAAGTTTCGATCCCGAAACCGGTTATCATTATTAGGATATAAGTCAAATTATTTTATGAATTGTGATTGTTAATTATGAATTATTTTATTTATGCTTAATGTAAATAAAGAATTTTAACTTAAATCGTGTGTTCTTATTTATTAAACTAGTTTTTGGTAGTTTAATTTAACGATTTGCTTAACCAGCCGGTTCATATCATCATTACAGATACTAGAGTACAAAGTCCTAGACCTCCACTGTTGGAGATCTTCTAGAAAGCTATAAAGAATTTGGCCTACACTAGCTCCATGGCCAGACGGGTTAGCCCCTCGCTAACTCTTATATAAACTTATAATGACAATTTATTGACGATTCCACAAGTTGGTATTAGTAGAACCTCCGAGGCAGTTTTGTAAAACTATGACAAACTTACGTAAGAAAAGTGTATTTATTATTGACACTTGCCGGGGTTTAAACCGACCTTTTTAGTATTTTAAGTTAAGCGTTCTTACAACCGAGCCACCACCGCTTACCTTCTCTGCTGGTTACCATTAGTTTTCTGGGACCTAACCAAACCAACGCACACAGTCGAAGCCTTTAAAACATTGTCTCTTAGTCTATTTTTGGTTTCTTCAACAGTGTTTTTAAATAGGTACTTACTTGGAGGTTCATAAAACTCAACGACTATTTTTTTTTTAATAATGCAATACACAAAAACCAACCACCACCTTTGACGTTTCAACCTACAGAGCCTAAGAGCGGCGGCATTCCGTCACTTGTAAACGTAAGATTATCTATTCATTAATCTATGTGAATCACGTGGATCTTTTAAAAAACAACTTTAAAGAATTGAGTTCTATTTATTACGTAAAATTTTATATTTTATTTAACTACTTCCAGATGAACTAGCTGTATCAGCCTATAAGCCAGTCATAAATCAAATCAAATCATTTATTTCCTTTGGTTGTCACAACAACACTTGGATATTGTCAATACATTTTTTCTCCATAGTTTACTATTATTTCGATTATAAAATAACCAGCAGCTACTATGGGTGGACCCATCATATCAGCTATACCATCATCTTCGACTAAACACTGTTGCCATAAACAAGACTAGGTAGTTAAAATTAATTCGTGGCTGTAAAAAGGCCGTGTCAGCTTATAGACTAAAATAAATTACACATGTCAAGTTAATAATTAATTCGTAGCTCTAAAGAGGCTGTGTCAGCTTACAATCTAAATATACATAAAAATTGTATTATAACTACAAGCTGCCTATCTTTCTTCATTTCATTTGTGAATTTTATTGTGGAGTGAAGAGAGTTTAGATAATTTAGGAATTCCTCTACTTCTAAAATTATCTAAACTCTCTTCACTCCACAATAAAATTCACATATGAAATGGAGAAAGATAGGCAGTTAGCTTTTTTGGATGTAAAAGTGATGGTGAGACCTGATGGCTCGCTGGCACACACTATATATCGAAAACCAACGCACACTTTTGTGAACCAGACACTGACAGTGGGTCTGGTTCACAAATTCAAGGTCGTCAGCGAGCTATGGAGAGAGCTATGCTTGGTATTTCTCTGATGGATAGAATTCGAAACGTTGAAATTCGTCAGAGAACCAAAGTTACTGAAGCATTCAAAATTAGCAAGCTGAAGTGGCAATGGGCCGGACACATCTGCCGCAGAACCGACGACCGATGGGGCAAACGGGTTCTGGAGTGGAGACCACGTACGGGACGACGCAGAGTGGGACGACCCCCCGCCAGATGGACGGATGACCTGAGGAGGGTCGCTGGTGGGGGTTGGATGAGGATTGCAAAAGACCGCGTGCAGTGGCGAGCCTTGGGGGAGGCCTATATCCAGCAGTGGAGAGACACAGGCTGATGATGAAGTAAATTAATGCGGCAGTTTTGGCGACATTAATAAACATACACGGCGCTCAGAACAAAAAAGCTAGTTATATTAGCAATGCCATCTAGCGGCAAGTAGCTAAACTAAAACAATATTTACTGTTCAACCTTGCGTAAAGTTTCATGATTGTAACTTAATAACTTAAGCTTTCAAAGCGTTCTAAATAATTACGTAAAGTATTCATAGATGGCGCTGCTAAATATTTTACCCTCATTGTTGATTGATGCGTCAAGACATTAACAATGTGTGAAATGGTACCACGTCATGTTACGTCCTGTTATGAATTCCAGCTTGCCACTCAGGTTGAAAGTTCGGATCTAAAAGATGTTTATCCGTTTCCATCTCACTATGATGCGCGAGCCTGGCACCCACCTTCTGGCTAAGATCAATAGAGACAAGATCCAAAGTCAGCAGAACATATCGCTCAGAGTGGTCTCCTGAGCGTCATGGTTCGTGCGTTGCTGGCTTGATTGGGTTTACGAATACCTAGGATTAATCTTCGATGTCCCCCACTCTTGTTTGTGCCATATGCTAGTACCAGGTATAGACAGAACAGTTATTTATTAAGAACATGTAACAACTATAATATTCTTGCGGAAGATTTGGACATAGACATGTTTAATTCCAAAGCAACATATATTAGACGTCTAATGACGCTTCGTTACGTCGAATCGATCATTGGCAGCAATTCATTATGAGTAATTTGTTTTTCATTACTACTTACTCATGGTATTGCTTTTTATTCTCGTTTTATGTATGTCTAAAAGACCTGCAGATGACAACTGTTACATCTTCTAACCTGTATTATATTTATTGTGGCATTGTTCATCTGTAGGTCATTAATGTAAGCACTTGTTATATCTTTATATTCTCTATACTTTTTTCATAATAATGCATTACGCAGTGACGTTTTCTTCTCTTGCTCTTTATGGCTTAACTTTAAATTTATATGTAAAAATCTTTAATAGTTCTTAGTGAATTTACTGTATAATATTTACTATAATATTGTCAATTGTTGATTTTCCAAATTGAATTTAAAAAAAAAGTAATTCCGTCATAGATGCCTATTATTGATGAATTTGTCGTTGGCCTGACTAAGTAGTACTCGTATGTCCTATGGGGCCGACAACGGACACTTCAAATATCTCCAGAACATCGTTTTGTCTTGCTTACGGCCCACCAAAGGGAGACCACTTAGGGACGTGCTCCTAGAGGAGAGCTAAAGTAATCGAACCTAGACCCCCTGAGTTCGTGAGCCACAGGACCAAAAGTGCATGAATTACTGGTTGTTACCCGCTGATATTCTGTAGAGAAAACAGGGCAAGGTCCCAATCGCTAACTGTAAAAACGTCAGTCCCTATTCTGTGCTGTTAACCACGTAGGGATACAGCTGCGGGTCTTCGATGGCTCAATTAAAGAGTGTTTAGCGGACTGTATATGGTTTATTGCAGAAGTATAAATTCCAGTTAATTACTTAAGTAATAAGGCTATGAAAATTGTGAGAGAAAAAACGTGTGACCGCTCGGTGCGCGGATTGATTCCACTCTCGTGGGCGCCGCTCGGAGCGCTGGCCACCGATCCAACGGTGGTATTGGCCGAGCGGCGATAATGTCGCTGTGATCGCGACTACTAACCCAGGCCTAATATTTATAGTCATCCAGGCCTGGAGGACCCCACTGTCTATCTGTCGGATAACTTTATTTCTTTACTCAAAATATGTATGTAAACTTTTTGGGAGAAACAGTATATCCAGCATTGGAGAGACACAGCCTGAGGTGATCATAAATCAATAAATATTTAGTTGAGGTGAAGGTTGCGAACCGGACGTATTCATTGATGAGATAAAAAATCAGATTCCACTAACCTACACACATTACATTACAGACAAAAAACATTCATATTTCCTACCTGTAGACTTGTTACAAAAAAAACAATCATTGAAGCATATCATCCGAATGGACGTAAATCAAGAATTTAAGAGACTATTTCCTTAGTTGGTCTGTTAACTTTTGGCCCGTTACCTATACGTTCTTTATCTCTGCTGTGTTGGATCCCCCAAGGCCCGCCATTTGAAAAGATCTTTTGCCACCCTTATACAACCCCCACCTGGTCATCCGTCCATCTGGCAGGGGGTCGTTCTGCGATTTCCTGTACGTGGTCTCCACTTCAGAACCCGTCTACTCCAATGGTCGTCGGTTCTGCCACTTCAACTTTGTTAATATTTCGGAATCTATCTATCAGAGAATTACCGAGCATAGCACTAAGCGACCTTAAACTTGTGGACCAGACCTGCCGTAAATCTTAAAAAATCGTAAAATTCAAGAATAGGATAGGATGTGGCGTAACTTTCCGAATGCAGCTCTACGTACTTAAGTAAATGAAATACTCGTAGTTAGGAATATTTATTTATTAAAACTAAATAATCCTTACAAATCCTAATTTAAATATAAATCGTATCTTACCGTTGCACTAATATTGTGGAATATATAGTTAATAAATTGTCATTAAAACATTACATCAGACGTGGAAGTCTAGAACCCTGTGTTCTAGGATCTGTAATGAATGATAATAATAAAAAAACATTATCGAGGGAAAAATAGCCTTGTTGTCTGAGATATTATATATACATGTCGTGATTACTAAAAAAAAAAAAGATTTGGTATCTTCATGAGCCAATTATTGAGTATGAACTTTTGTTATACAAATAGAATCTGGTGTAACAATAGATAATATCAAATACCAAGGTTGGGCTAACAAACCGACATGTAAAAATATCAATTGTATTGTGCATATACACGTACCTGCGACTTGACCCTACACCCGACAACCTATACTATATTTCAATCGACAAATAATAAAACGAAAACAACATCCGTATCATTAACAAACTGTGCTTTGTTAAAGACTTCTTTACTGCTGAAGATGGGCCTTCGAGAACATATTTCTGAAGAGTCATGTCATCTGTTTTTTTTTAAATACGAAATTGCACAAAAAAATACATAGGCGGGCTTAATGTCCAGACATTTTTAACCATTCTTTGTTTGTAAGTACGAATAACAAATACACTTTTCTTACGTTCATTTGTGCCTCGGAGAGCACGTTAAGCCGTCAGTCCTGGTTCCACTAATTGACATCAGACCCTCGTCAATCCGTCTTACCAGCCAGCGTGGCGTGTGTAGGCCAAATTATCAAGAAAATTCTGGAAGGCCTATCTCCAACAGTGGAGGTCTAGGACTGTGTTCTTGGAGCTGTGATGATAAATAATAACAGATGACACCTACCCATGATATTGGTTATGCTAACGTTGTTACCCTTTTGATTTTGCTTGATTGATACAGACTATAGGTAATGTTGCCACTACAGTTACAATTCTACATTTATATTGGATCTTATTCCTTTAAAATAAGATTTAAATCTACAAAAGATAAAATCTTAATAGATTTATTATAACTTCGTCGTGTTTTTGACTTTATGTATCTATTGTTATCCAATAAGTAGATATATTTTTTGAGATTTTATTTTTTATTTTGCTGGCAAGTGGTGTGTAAATTGCAATAATGAGAGGAAATGAAGTCTGATCCTACCACATTCTACAGAATGGACTGCTTTACAATTAAATTATTTTTAGGTGAAGTATGCCTTCCTGGATTGGCACAAACCACGCTTTTAAAGAAGTAGACATTTAGCCAACTTCACTGTAGACCCAACATGACAATTGACAAGCACTTAGAACAAGCAATTGTAAAATCTTGATTTATATAAAAGTGGCTGGTAGTAGATGTTAGGGAGAACTAAGTTCTTGTCTGTGGTTAGCTATTTAGTCTGTGGTGGTTTAAATATAACAATAATAATAAATATTTCCAGACAGGTCACACAGCGCCATCTAGTTTCCGTGGTAAGCTACGAGGCTTGTGTTACGGAAACTAGATGGTTGATAAACTACATATTATACTTTTTTTTTGTAAATATATACATATAAACACCCAGACCGAGACAAATCATACAATGTACAACTTGCCCCCGGTGGGAATCGAACCCACGACCTCCCGAGTTCACGGCAACGTTTGTTACCACTAGACCACGGAGGCGGCAATAAAGTTGTCATTCATTCAATGGGGTGTATCACTAACTTTTTATCACGGTAGATGGCACATGATAGATGGTACCTAATAGAACTGTCAGTTGCATAGAAAACTTGTATTTTTATTACGAAATGTATTATTTTCTGAATATATTGCGGAAGTGAGCAGCTTTTAAGTGTACACATCGAGATTTCCAAGCGAAATCAAAGATATGGTGATCTCAAAATTGCCGATCTATTAATTAAACCTTTTTTGTTTTTAAAGACGGTTTTCGCTTTCCTAATTAGTCTTTTAAAGTAGGTAACGTTAAGTTAAAATTAATTTTTCTGTTATAAAAATAAAAAACTTTTAAAAAATGATCCGTCATAGGTGTAAACAAGGTACCAGTGCCGCTAGCGACATCTACAAAAAGCTTTGCCTGATACACCCCATTCTAACACTTATACATTCAATCAATTAATTCAATTCATACGACAGGTCAGCCATTGTTGTTGTCAACAGGCGAACCTAAAATTTAAAAAATGTGTTATAGATTCTAAATATCACTTTAAATGAAAAATGATAATAGAAACCTCGTCATGAATTTCAAATACCAATTCAATGATACCCCACTTAGGCCGCGTTCGTTTTAAGAAATGTTAGCATAAAAATACCACTTTTTTAGCACAAGTCGTTCGTTTAATGAAAATTCTAACATTTGATGCTAATTTCGCATGTCAGTACCGTGTTGAAAGAAGGGTTATTGATGTTACTTTTTACAGATGTCATTTAACATAGGAAATGGTTTGTTTATGTTATGATAATAAACTATGGTGAAAAAATGTATTGACAATATCCAAGTGTTATTTGGGACAACCAAAGAAAATAAATGATTTGATTTGATTTACATTGTTGTATACTTTATAGTTTATATTATATTTGTTTAAAATGTATTTTAAACGTTTTTATGTAATAAATTCAAAGACCATAATACATTGTCAATTAAATTGTTATTATTTGTTACTTGTCAAAAAGTAGCCTCGCCTTTCGTTTTTTTTAAAAAATTTTAGCATTGTTAAAAAATTGGTATTTCTTAACAAAAACGACATTTCGTGCTAGTTTATGAAGTTGCTATGAGATGTTGAAAATGCTATAAAACGAACGCGGGGTTAATATACTTCGTCGACTTTATTTTTTTTATTTTCCACAATATAGCGTCTAGTTGTCGCCATAATGAAATTTGATTTATGTCATAGCTTCAGTGACATTCGCGTGATGAAGACAAATCGATTGATCTTCAAAAGTGTCACAAAGGAACATACATACAAACATAGGCTGATAAACATAAACCTTCTTTGCGTCGCGCAGTCGGGTAAAATTTGATCGCGTAAAAAATGTATAAATCATTTTGTTTCATACAAACACGTATTAATTTAGTATTCATGAACAAACAAAACTAATGACTAATCAAAACCATTTTAAGATAACTCGTGCAATAATAAAGTTGTTTTTGACATAAGTACAAAGTATTCTTTACACAATTTCCGCCTTTAAAGCTTTATAAATAAAGAGCAGAATAGTTTGGCTAAATAGTTATTACATTTCTATTAACCTTCATTTAAAGATAGCTTTCGTTAGAGATGATTAATTATGTGGTTGCTATAATTAGATACCTACATAATATTTATATGCAAATAAAATATAGGTAGACGGACCTGACCCTGAAACTAAACTAATTTTGAAGTTTTATCCATTATTTTTTGTTATTATATATTATTTGTTATAGATATTGTTAGTCAAAAGTGGTGTTGTTTTGTTTAATAATGTTCTACAATGTGAATAGTTATGTAAAACTATAAATTGAATTTTGAATATGGGGCAACAGTTGCAGTTTATTTTTTGCGGTTTTCCCGCGCTGTGGACTCCCATATTTTACCCGACAGGTGCATGAGCTATAATGCCGCGAGTGACTGCAAGAAAATCATCAAATTCTGCAGCATCTGGAATTTGATAATGACCTCAATAATTCATGAAAAAGAAAGATATATTACGTCAGACTTGGCTGTATGGGCTAGCACCTTTGCCTTCCTTATTACCCTATTCATCATCCATACGAGAATAGAACACAATAAAAAAAAACAAAGATAAATATGGCAAGAGATAAGTAGGTAATTCACGATCTTCCAAAACCCTGACACTAGTCCGATACAATCACTGCATCTGCCCGTTACAAATAAAAAAAACTTGTTGCGAACAACTATTACAGTGGACGTAAATTAAACAGACGTGGCAATTAGGTCTACCTTATTATTTAATTAGTTTAATTACTATTGCTTTTCAAATCAAATCAAATCAAGTCAAAATAATTTATTTCCATTGGTTCTCTCAAAACAACTTGGATACAGTCAGAACTAATAAAATCAATACAATTATCAAAACATATGTACTAATCAAAGTGGTAATAATGGTTGGACCGTAAACAGGCAATAATCCATATTTATGTATGTTATGCACCACATTATTGCTACAAGCAAGTAAAAACTAACTAACTTAAAAACTACTTAAAAAGGATCGTGGCTGTAAAGAGGCCGTATCAGTTTACATTCTAAATACTTAATAATTATGATGTACAGAAATTATATACATATGTCAGATAATTTATAAATTTATAAAACAAAAATAATAATAATAAATAATAAATAAAAAAAAGATGTGTCATCTTATAATCTAAATAATAATAATGATATGTCAATTAAACATAAATTCATAGCTGTAAATGGGCCGTGTCATCTTATATTCTAATAGCATTAATGTTAATTAATATTCGTGGCTGTAAAATGGCCGTGTCACCTTACTTCTTACTTACTCCTTACTTTCTTCTGTTCTTTGGTTTTTTTATTATTTTCATTATAAAACTTTATTTATAATGTCTTTTTTTTTTTGGTGTGTTATATCTTGAGTTTTTTACTTTAGAGACATCGACAAGCTTGCAACTTGTCACGATGGGCCTATAGTAAAGTTGGCTAAATGTAAATCCGCTCCTTTAAAAGCGTGGTTTCTAACCCCCTCGGAAGGGATACGATCGTGATGATACTTTACTTTTAGGCCAATTTAATGTTGTACTAAAAGGCTGGTCAAATATTTTAACAGTCGGGTTAAACGTTTTAAATAATTGAGCGCGCCTCTAATTAATTTTGAATAAATAAAGGAACAAAATTTAAATATTTATCATTAAAAAAGAAGTTCAGACTTGCTTGCGCGAGGCACATTACCAACAAATGATATCTTGTATGGAGATTTGGGCTAAATTGTATTCACAGTTACATATGCATTTTTAGATGAATTATATATATATATATAATAATATAATATATATATATATATAATCTAGACTATATATATAGATTCCACAAGTTGGTATTAGTGGAACCGGGACCGACGGCTTAACGTGCTCTCCGAGTCACGGGAACGGTGGTGTTGTAAATCTATGACAAATGTATGTAAGAAAAGTGTTTAGCCAAGGGGGTTTGAACCGACCCTTGTTGAGGTTATGAAGGAAAGCGTACCTACGTCCAAGTCACCACCGTGCCGCAAAATCATCTAACAATATCATAATCAGGTACCGACTTATTGTAGTGATTGACATTGACAAGTTAACGTTACTAATCGTTAATTAGTAGTTTAATTGATAAGGGTAATACTAAATTATTTACATTTGAATGCCGTTTTAGAATTAATCGAATAAAAGCCAGAATACTGCCTCCGTGGTTAAGTCCGTGGATTTAGACTCGGAGGTACCGGGTTCGATTCCTGGTCGGGACACAAAAATAATAATTATTGTAACTAAATACATTTAATTAATATTTAAATTATTTGTGATATTTCTCGATTTTGGTACGCTGGAGACATCGACAAGCTTGCCACTTGTCATGATTGGCCTATAGTAAAGTTGGCTAAATGTGTATCCGCTTATTTATAAGCGTGGTTTGTGACCACCCCGAAAGGTAAACGGCCGTGATGATACTTCACAAAAGCCTAATCGAATAAATAACGGGAATAGGGAACACCGGTAGTTTGACAACTTATTCCACTATACATAGGATTTAACAGTTATTTTAATTAAAATGTCATTCATTCGTTCCACTGCTGGAAATGGGCCTTCCAGAACATATTTCTGGAGAATTTGGCCTACACTCGCCACGCTGGCCAGACGGCTTGTTAATAATTAAATAAATAATTAAAATGTAATGTATCGAAATTATTTTATTTAATGCACCAAAAAAATGTGCAAAAGAAACATGTTTTTTTTTAATGGGCTTTTTTAATTCGCTGAATATACGTCTCTGAAAACATACGATTACACTTAAACGCATGATTAGAATTCTCGGCCCGACCTTTGATTTCATTTTCTTAATGTATTATTTAACGCCTTATAAAGTGTTAAGATTTACTTTTTTTTACTAAGCACCTAATGGGGTGTATCAGGCAAAGCTTTTTGTAGATGTCGCTAGCGGCACTGGTACCTTGTTTACACTTATGACGGAGATATTTTTAAATGTTTTTGTAGTTTTTTATTTTTATAACGGAAAAATTAATTTTAACTTAACATTATTTACTTTAAAAGACTAATTAGGAAAGCAAAACCATTTTTTACCCGTCTTTAAAATCAAAAAAAGGTTTAATTAATAGATCGGCAATTTTGAGATCACCATATCTTTGATTTCGCTTGGAAATCCCGATTTCTACACTTAAAAGCTGCTCACTTCCGCAATATATCCAGAAAGTAATAAATCTCGTAATAAAATTACAAGTTTTCTTTGCAACTGACATTTCTATTAGGTACCATCTATCATGCGCCATCTACCGTGATAAAAAGTTAGTGATACACCCCATTTATATCGTGTTATAATAAAATTGGCGAATTGTTTTTGTTTTTCGTGTACCTACTCTTCTCCCGATGGACGATGAATGAGGTGATAGGGAAGGCAAGGGATCTAGCCCATACAGCGAAGTCTTACGTAATATATCTTTCTTTTTTATGAGTCATTGAGCTTGTCATCAAATACCAGATGCTTTTCTTGGAGTTACTCTCGGCATTATAGCCC
Source organism: Tinea semifulvella (assembly GCA_910589645.1). Classification (NCBI taxonomy): domain Eukaryota; kingdom Metazoa; phylum Arthropoda; class Insecta; order Lepidoptera; family Tineidae; genus Tinea; species Tinea semifulvella. The sequence continues at coordinate 2,351,788 of OU342612.1, forward strand.
AAACACGTCGGGTATAATATGTTCACAGCGGGGGAAAACTGCAAAAATAAACTGGAACTTGTGCCCCATATATAAAGTACACTTTATCGTTTTCCATAATTATTCCCATTATGGCACATTATGTAAAAGAACATTACCACTTTTGACTAACAATATCCACAGAAAAGTAATTTACAAAACAAAAACACTTGTCATGTCTGTGAAAAATGGCGCGAAGAAGCTTCTCTTTTTTTTGTTTCTCTTCTCCCGATGGATAATTAATGAGATGATAAGGAAGGCAGAGGGAAGTGGACAACATTGAGTTTCATTATAAATAATAATCTACGTGATTCATTCATGTATGAAAGAGACAGACTTATGGATATGAAAAGTGTTAGAGCGTGTAGTAATCCTGACCAAATGATATTTAGAATACAGAAACACAATCTTCAATGTTGCCAGAAATAAAATACCATTCTTTCCGAAAATATTTCAAATGGTAACATTTTGCCTTTTGAGGTTAGTAAAAATTATAACTTAGGCACTCCAAAAAAATCGAGGTCTCGGTCTAAAACGTCATGATTCACCTGTACCTACTAACCCGGCTTATGAATACGTGTCTTAGTTGGTAAAATACTCGTCACTCGACTAAAACACCAGCCGAGTGTAGAAGGGTCCTCTTGTAATTTAGATGAAGCATTGACATTGAGAAATGTTATTAACAGCAATTTGTAAATAATTTTCATCTCCACCTTGTTATGCCAAAATGAGTTCAGTAAAATTGCTTAGAGTAATTACCAATTGTAGTCCGTTCAATTCAATTCAATTTCTTTATTTTTGCAAGTAGGCATAGGACAATTTCTATATAATATTCTGTGATTTTACACATCAATATATATAAAAATAAAAAAAACTCACACGTTTTCCATCCTGTCCATCTTTTCTCTTTACTTTCTAGCGTTCTTAATCACCCTAAAACACCTTCGTACCTTATATTACGCTTTGAATTTTTCCCTGATACGCCCAACTGTGCACGTGTGTGATTTGCACAACAATCAGCTAAAGATTTCTTCAAATTCCTTTAGCAGATATTCAGATTCTTTCACTGTTGCTGCCGCTTGTCAGTGGAACAAGCTGGCTATAAGGCGCGCACCTTCCGTCAACGTATTTAGAAATCTTCAAACCACATTACTTCTTGAGAAACAGAATGTATGTCTCACGACGTAACAAAATTGATTGGTATTTTGGATATCTAGATAGATAGATAGATAAATTCTTTATTGCACAATAAACAAAAACACATTTAAATGTACATAGGCGAACTTAATGTCTAGTGACATTTTCTACCAGCTAACCTTTGGGATAGTGAGCAATGATTGTGGGTGCATTTATAGTAAACAGATTTATAATAAACAATAAAAATCTTAAACTATTACTAGCATTTATTTATAGTGTATGTTTATGTATTATATGGTTTGTATGTGTATTTATTATCCTGGAGTCCTTCAAGGTATGAAAAAGTATAGTGGTAGAGACTGATGCCGGTCGTTGGTGACTAGCGTCAGTTGCTCCTATTCTTGGACCTCGCGTACCGCTTACCATCAGGTGGGCGCGATATACTAGGTGTTTAAGTGCAATAAAGTTTTTAAATATTTTTCTTTAGGACACGGAATCGGTGATGTTGTAAATCTATGTTAAACGTACGTAAAAAAAGTGTATCTGTCATTGGTACATGCCGGAGTTCGAACCTACCTTTTTAGGCTTTTAAGGGATGCATTCTTACAACCGAGCCGAGAGCAACCGCTCAGCATTGTTTAGTATCTGCAAAATAAATGTTTTTACATTTAAAATAAAAATAAAACATAATACATACAAAATTGTAATAAAAAAAAAAAAACACTAGGTGTTTTTCACGCTCAACAACTGCTTGCCTCATACCATAACAACATTATTACATACTCATTTTCTTATTTCTTACAGATTTGATGTAATAATAGTGTTTTTTTTTAAAATATGACTAAAGACGCAGTTACGCAAAAATGATCCGAAATTGAATTATGAATTTTAATCAGGTCCAGGATGATATATCTTATATCAAAAACGATTCATATAAAAATACAGTTTATGACATATACTAAACGTAAATCTTTAATGGCATATAACTTAAAATTAACTTAATATGGATTGGATCCATTTTGCGTAACTACGTCCAATTAGTAGATTCAAAATAAAATTAGGAAAATAAAGTAAGTACCTAATAGAATGATCGGACTATACCTATTTCTCATACTTCACTATTTTACACAAATCAAAAGTAATTTGAAGTTTAATGTCAAAAGCATAGGCCTTATTTTGGCGTGACTTTAGTAATTTATAGAAGGCGTTTTAGGAAATCACGATTTTACAGACAGATGGTCATTTTACTTGAAAATAGGATCATTAAGTTACTATTTCGATGTACTATTTTTAAATGTACCAAAGATATATGTACATATACCTACATGGGTCATAACAATTGGTGTATATTCTCTTGATACCCACGATAAACGAATTTTCCAAGAGTGTGGCGATCCCAAATGCCATAACTACCTAAAACAGAATATTTCGATTATAATTCAATGAGGAAATGCGGCGGGCGTTTTAGGTACCCTCCCTGGTGGTAAGGCCTTAGTTTATTTTGTAGAATAGTTTTAATTTCATAGGTATTTTTAGTTTAGTTTTATTTATAATTAATAATAATAATAATAAATATTTCCAGACAATCACACAGCGCCATCTAATTTCCGTGGTAAGCTGCGAGGCTTGTGTTACGGAAACTAGATGGTTGATAAACTACATATTATACTTTTTTTTTTTTTTTTTGTAAATATACATACATACATATCTTCACGCCAGATCCCTTGCGGGGTAGGCAGAGACAATTGAGCGCCATTTGACACGATCACGACATACTTCTTTCGCTTCGTCGACATTCATTAACCTCTTCATACATGCCCTTTGGTTACGAAGACTTTTTAATGCACCTTCAGTCAGTGATTTATTTATTTGATCGTGATATGTGAGTCTCGGTCTGCCAGGGCCTCTTTTACCCACAACTTTCGCATTATATATCTGGTTCGTCAATCTTTCATCGCTCATCCTTTCAACATGCCCGAACCATCGTAGCATGCCTTTCCTTATTTTTGTCCCTATGCTTTCCTTCATACCAACCCTTTTCCGTATTTCGACGTTACGTATGCGGTCCGCCAAAGTGACGCCACATATCCGCCGCAACGACCGCATTTCTACTGCATTAACCCTACTCTCATGCGTATTCTGACGTATCCACGTCTCGCTTCCATACATCAGTGTTGGTACCAACATGGCATTGTGTATGGCGAGCCGAGCTTTGTCACTGACATTTCGACTGCCGATCAGTGACCCCAGGGCACCGTTAACACTATTTCCCGCGTTCACTCTTCTTTCAACGTCCCTATCGTACTTCCCATCCGCAGTGAAAACACTGCCCAGATATATAATTTCATTTACTTGTTCTAGAGTTTCATCATCAATCTTTATCGTCACGGTTGTCATCCTTCTTCTTTCAAACACTAGTACCTTGGTTTTTCTCGCATTCAAACGGAGTCCTTTTTCTGCACATCCCTCCTTCATTCTTGTGACTAGTGATTGCAGTTGTTGTTCGGACGATGCCATAAGAACAGCATCATCTGCATAAAGCAGGCAGTTCACCACTAGATCACTCATCTTTATCCCACAGTCACTCTCTCTTACTCTTTTTAGGCATTTGTCGAGATATAGAGTGAATAATCTAGGAGAAAGCACACAACCCTGTTTGACGCCCATTTGGGATTCAAAGCAAGGCGACATACCTCCCTCCACCCGCACACAAGCTTTGCAGCCCTTGTACAGGGACTGTATAGCTTGTAGCAGTTTGTCATTCACTCCATACTCCGGCAATATGTCCCAAAGCTTCTTTCTTACAACTCTATCAAAAGCCTTTTCCAAATCCACAAAAGCACAGAAAACCTTCTGGTTTAAGGCCAAAAACTTCTCTGTGATATTGCGGAGCGAAAAGACTTGGTCAGTGCATCCTCTTCCAGGTCTAAAGCCTCCTTGTGCCTCCCATAAAAGACCTTCAGTCTTCTCTTGCAAGCGTTTCGTGAGAATCTTGCCATACATCTTGCTCGCCAAACTGATCAAACTAATCGCTCGGTAGTTGGCACAGTCCAATCTAGATCCCTTACCTTTGTATAAAGGAACGATGACTGATTGCCGCCAGTCCTCCGGCACTCTTCCCTCCTGCCAGCAAAGGTTGCACAGTAGGTGGAAAGCGTTCCAGACCGGTATACCTCCGTATTTGATCATTTCAGCGAGCACTCGATCTTTTCCCGCTGCTTTGCCACATTTCAGGCTTCTAATTGCCGATTGCAATTCTTGCACACTTATTTCCTCCTCAAAAGTGGACGTTATAGTTGTGGATAGCTCTGGAGGTAAAGTACCCGTCGTGACGTCGTTAGGAGTACCACTAGCATACATCTCGCTAAAATATTCATTCCATCGCTGCAACACCTCATTTGTGTTTGCAAGAATGTTACCGCTTTTTGATTTCACTCTGTTCATTCGATAAGATGACAAGCAACCTTTGGCCTTCCTAACTTCCCTCCAGAAAAGTTTGGAGTTCTCCTTAAAGTTGCTCGTCATCCTATTTTCACCTATTTCCTTACATCTTTCACGCTTCTCCTTAACCAAAGATTTAGTCTCATTCTTGCAGCGATGGTACAACTCTTTTTTTTCTCTTTTTATACTTTCATTCATATTCAGCGAAGCAACGTAATCTATCCAAGCTTTCTTCTTTCTTTCTACCGAATCTTTGACCTCTTGATCCCACCACGCGTCACCCTTGGTTGCTCGCTTTTTTGCTACTCCACATACTTCTCTTGCCGATTCTACCATACCATTTTTTAGGTACTTCCAACACTCTTCTACATCTTTACTCACATCTTTTAAGTTGATAAGTTTATCTTTGACGCATTTCATATACTCCTCTTTCACACTATCATCTTGTAACTTTTCACTCTTTATTCTCTCTACTGCTGACATATTGCCACCTGATCGCCAGTGGCGCCATTTTGTGAACAGGCCACTAATCCTAGTGATTACTAGGTAGTGGTCTGTTCCCAATTCTGGCCCACGATACGCCCTGGTATCCAGAGTCTGTGTTCGCAGTCTTTCATCAACTATTATTAAATCAATCATACTCTTTTCACTATTCATCGTTCTTGTATACATGTGAATATCTTTGTGAGCAAACATTGTGTTGGACACAAAAATATTCTTTTCTAAACACACGTCAAGAATAAGCTTACCTGCATCATTTACTCTCCTATCTCCAAAATCACCTAGGACCGTTTCGTAATCTGCACGACGTGTCCCCACCCATCCATTCAAGTCGCCACATAATATTATATTTTCGTTCCCAACTGCCAAATCTAGAACTGTCCTGACCTGGTTCCAAAATATATACATATTATACATATAAACACCCAGACCGAGACAAATTATACAATGTACAATTTGCCCCCGGTGGGAATCGAACCCACGACCTCCCGAGTTTACGGCAACGTTTGTTACCACTAGACCACGGAGGCGGTCAATAGTTTTTTAATCTATTTAATTTTAACATTTTTGTATATACTTCGAATAAATATATTATTTTCATATACATATAATATAGTCAAATATGTACTATATACTCGTTATGTATAGGTATATACTCCGTGGATGGCGCATGATAGATGGTACCTAAAATAACTGTCAGTGCATAGAAAAGTTGTATTTTTATTACGAAATTTATTATTTTCTGGATATTATGCCGTAGTGAGCAGCTTTTAAGTGTACAAATCAAAATTTCCAAGCGAAATCAAAGATATGGAGATCTCAAAATTGCCGTTCTATTAAATAAACCTTTTTTCTTTTTAAAGACGGTGTGCGCTTACTTAATTCGTCTTTTAAGTTAGGTAACGTTAGGTCAAAATACATTTTTCTGTTATAAAAAAAAAAAAACTGAAAAACATTAAAAAATAATGCGACAGGTGTAGGTGTAAAATGAGGTACCATTGCCGCTAGCGACATCTACAAAAAGCTTTCCAACATATGGTTTCTTAGGAAAAGTTGATTGTTACTATCAATAGAATCACATATTCGCCTAACTTAAATTAAAATACTAATTGATTCTGTGCCAATTGGTGTAGCTTTAATTCTACCGTTTAGATTCTTGCCCCGTCTTCTCATATATTTAACGTCTCTTATGATTTAGTAATAAGAGCTTACAATTTGACATTTCGAAAAGTCATTGATGCCTTGAAGCTAAAATATCATTAAATTCAATATATGGGCTAATATAAAATTATTGGTAACACACGATATTATGATCTAATACGCATTAAGGACACCGGATGCGTATACGTAGACGTGTGCTGTAATGCTGACCTCCAATCCAAGTGTCGCTGGTTCTAGCCCCGGCCTGAACCAATGATAATGTCTATATATGCCCTGTCCTGCCTGTAGATGTCCGACAAGCGCCAAACAGATCGTTATTTAAAAGAATGGTTTTACACGTTTCCTAAATAGCTCCATTACATAGATATATAAGTATATGATATTGTATTATATAAATATGTATGTATTATTATTTATATGTATCTATGTATTCTATTTATATACAAGTATAATCATAGTATGTAGTCTATTTAGTGTATACCTACTGATTAATATATAGTTTTGTATATAGTATATTAGATTTAGTATTTAAGTTTGATATATTTTGTTTTTTGTTTATTTTTTTTTCACAAATCTTAATGCTCCTATTATATTTAGCACCTGCCTCACATAACAAATGCTCTAAATTGTCCCTAAGGTTGACTAGTAAGAATGCCTAGCGGCATTAAGTCCGCCTGTGTACCTAGTGCATAAAGTTTTGAAATAAATAAAAATAAATAAATAAATAAATAAATAAATAAATAAATAAAATATTTTAAAAACCTAGTACTCGTACATAGGCGAGCTAAAACGCCATAGGCATTCTTCACCAGCTAACCTTGGGGATCATAAAAGGATGGGCAGGATGAAGAAAAATAACTTGAATTACCAATAAAACATAATTACGTATTTAGCACACAAAAATACATATGCATATACTTTTATTAATACCTCATTGGTACATGCCGGGTGGGTTTAAACCGACCTTTTTTTTAAGGAACGCGTTCTTACAACCGAGCCACCACCGCGCATTTCAGTCTAGGCCAAATTCTCCAGAAATATATTCTGAAAGGCCTGGTTCAACAGTGGAGGTCTAGGACTCTAGGGGCTTGATGATGAGATAAACTAGAGCCGGTAATTTACTAAACAAAATATATAGGGCTTCCTTTCGACGCGTCTCTTACATTCCAATCCTTTCATGTAATCTTGTCCGAAGGTCCAGCATGACATCATCCTATATAAATCCTAGGTACATTCCTAGTACTAATGCCTAAACCTAATATCTATCTATTGTATCATCAAAATTATTTATATAAAAGCTTTATTTAAATCAAATCAAAACAAATAATTTATTACCTTTGGTTATCTTGTAACAACTTGGACATTGTCAGCACTAAAATAATATAAAACGAAAACATTAAAAAAAATATAAACAAACACAAGTTAGGTAATCATGGTTGGATCGTAATAGGTAATAATCTAGATTTATGTGTGTTATAATTATTATTGACTAAGATAATAACTAAATGGTTTTTAACTGTAACATATAATGATACAGAACAACTTCTAAGCGTAGTTATATAAATAATCGCTAAATTAATGTGTTATACCTTATTTACTAGTTAATGTATATACATATATTATTGTGGTATATATAATTAATGGTAGGTATATGTGGTTGTCGATATGTTACTTCATCGATGCATTTATTCTTTTTATTTTTTCTTCTTACACACCCTCTCACAGACACTCATACACATTCACATAACACACAGAGAGGATACACGGAATTCCTAAAATACCCACCAACAGCCCTATAATACTCTTTTTTTATTATTATTATTATTTATTTGTTTGTACTTGGGTAAGCTTTACAATGTTTAAATAAATTGTATAAGCTTGTTATTGTGTCACCTGGGAGTGAACTGACCCCTGTCATTCAGAAATATCTACGACAGAGGTCAGGACAAACAATCTAAATTTAAAGTGTAAAAAACATATTTGTTAAATAGTGTCAATAAACGATTTTTATTATTATTTATTGTTATAATAGCATTATTGTCATAAGCAAGGTAATTGTAACTTAATAACTACTTAATATAAGATCGTGGCTGTAAATAGGCCGTGTCAACTAAATATAAATTTGTGGCTGTAAAAGGGCTGACTCAGCTTACAATCTAACAATAATAATAAATATTAAATCCTAATACTAATTCGTGGCTGTAAACGGGCCGTGTCACCTTACAATGTAAATAATAATAATATGTCAATTAAACATATATTTGTAGCTGTAAAAGTGCCGTGTCATCTTATATTCTAAATACCATTAAAACAATAATTTACATTCGTGGCTGTAAAGAGGCCGAGTCAACAAAATTAAATTCGTGGCTGTAAAAAGGCCGTGTCAACTTATGGACATAAAATAATAATCATAATAAAAACTATAAAAAAGAAAATAGTTATTTAAATTAAAATATTAATTGAGATTTTACTTCTATACCTTTGTTTTAACATCTGTTTGACTCCAGCATTAAACTATAATTTAATTAAACAGTCAATGGGGTGTATCAGGCAAAGCTTTTTTATAGATGTCGCTAGCGGCACTGGTACCTTGTTTACACCTATGTCGGATCATTTTTTAAATGTTTTTATAGTTTTTATTTTTATAACAGAAACACGAATTTTAACTTAACGTTACCTACCTTAAAAGACTCATTAGGAAAGCGAACACCGTCTTTAAAAAGAAAAATGGTTTAATTAATAGAACGGCAATTTTGAGATCACACCATATCTTTGATTTCGCTTAAAAATCTATATTTGTACACTTAAAAGCTGCTGACTTCGGTAATATATCCAGAAAAAAATAAATTTCGTAATAAAAATACAAGTTTTCTATGCAACTGACAATACCATCTATCATGCGCCATCTATCGTGATAAAAAGTTAGTGATACACCCCATTGGTTAAAATTTATCTATGGAATAAAACCTTAGAATAATGACAAAGGACAATAAAGGTGAGCACTATTTATACGATTAGGTACTTTATTATAGATAAATCACAGGATTTAAAAATGAAAATAATTGTCTGATTATATCGGATGGATCTAAACTATTTAATAATAATTAACGTAAAACAAAGTTTTTTTCAATTGTCGTGATTCTAGGGTAAAATAAATAAAATTATTTACAGATTATGAAAATGCAATTTTTTATTTTGTTTTTTTTTTAAATGTATTTTTATATTTTATAATTGTAATACTTTCACTGTAAATTTTATTTGATATGGGTGTATACCTGAAATAAAACTACATTTATTTTTATTTATTTAATATATTAACTGACAAATAAAAAATAAATCATAATGGCACGAGAACATTTTATTTGGGCTATTTTTCTAAGAAAAATGGACATTATCATTTATTTATTTATTTTAATTAATAAATATGATTGTGTCATGCAGGGAATGAAACCGAATTATTAAGGTTTTTTTTTAATGACTGAGCCACAAACACAATAAATATTTACACAAACTTACAATAAATATTTTACGTGCAAAAAACCATCTCATAAATCAAGAATCCATCATCATAAAAATAGCTTGTTATCTTAAAAAACTATCGCAAAAACCTACTTAATCTAAATCTAATTTCAAATAAAATAACTAAATACATTCAATTGTTACATCGTACAATAAAAATCCCATAACCCGACGAAATTAAAATGTCACCTCGACTGAGAAATATATTGATATTACTAATTACTGCAATAGACCGACTAGACATAATAGATGATTAAAATAATCTACAATCAATATTGAGATATATGACGTGATTGGTTGGCTTGTCACTTTGTTTGTTTTTGCCAATGACGTGCCTTATGAGGCATACGTTAAATATGTCAAAAGATCAAAGTATCATCACGACCGTTTCCCTTTCGGGGTGGTCAGAAACAACGCTTATAAATAAGTGGATTTACATTTAGCCAACTTTACTATAGGCCAATCATGACAAGTGGCAAGCTCGTCGATGTCTCCAACGTACCAAACTCGAGAAATATCACAAATTAAATGTATTTATTTACATGAATAAAGATTTTTGTGTCTCGACCAGGAATAAACCCGGTACCTCCGAGTCTAAATCCACGGACTTAACCGCTAGACCACGGAGGCAGTCAAAAGATCATCCAATTCAATTCAATTCAATTCGTTTATTTCTGTAATTAGGCATAGGACAAAAAAATATTGTATTTTGCACTTTTGCATGTCAAATTTACAAGAAGTATACTTTAATATTCTACCAGGTAGAACGCCATGAAACTACACAACCTTACTTAAATGTAGACCAGTGCGTTACAATACAAACATAAAATAACATTAAAAAAAAAAACCTACGTGAGTTATATACACAATAATTCCACACAAAACTACACTTATAATTATAGCTGCTGTAAATAGGCATTGTCATCTTATCCTTTCTGAAACTTTCTAATAAGTAGAAAAGATCGAAGAAAGAAGAGAAGTAGGAAGAAGAAAACGCAGAATAATCTATGTTAAGAGCGTCTACGGCGTGTGGCTCGAAAACTGTAGATGGGCCATTTTAAATTATATCGCAGGTAACATTGTCCCTAAAGAATGATTGTTTTTAGGATAAATTACGAAAATACTGCGAATGTAAAGTAAATAAATGCAAAATAATTTGTTAAATAAAGCATCTTATATGAAAAGTATGGCCAGCGTGGCGAGTGTAGGCCAAATTCTCCAGATATATATTCTGGAAGGCCCATCTCCTACAGTGGAGGTCTAGCATGCTGTGTTCTAGGGGCTGTAATAATATAAAGAGTAATTATTTAATTTCTCGAGTTTGGTACGCTGTAGACATCGACGAGATTGCCACTTGTCATGATAGGCCTATAGTAAAGTTGGCTAAATGTGAATCCGATTATTTATAAGCGTGGTTTCTGACTACCCCGAAAGGGAAACGGTCGTGATGATACTTTTAATTTAATTTCATATTTTTGTACTTTGCTTAAAGTAACATTTTGGTAATTTTTCTGGTCTTTTTCGTCTGGCCTATAATGAAATTAAATGAAATGAAATAATTTATTTGTCAGAAACATGGTAGGTACAGGGATGTAAATTATTACATTTAAATATATCACATGCTTCGCTATTTCTAGCATACAAATATTTATTTAGTCACATGACTTTGTCGAGCTTAGTGTCTAGGTATTCTTTTGTCGAATAAAAACATTTATTAACCAGCATTTGTTTGACTCTTAATTTGAACAGGTTTAGTGGCAGCTCCCTTATAGTAACTGGAAGCTTATTAGATATCTTTGTTGTCATCGCATAACAATTTCGGCTATATTGAGTACTTTTATGCGCTGGAATAATTATTCTACAAGGATAACGCGTTTTAAAATTACAATTATCCCCAAGAGTTTTAAAACGTTCCGGGTGGCTTTTTACAAATAAACAGCATTATAGGCTTGATTGATGTTCAAATGTATCAAAAAAAAAAACAGTCTAATGCGGCGCTAAGGATCGAGGTTAGCTAGCATTGAGTTATATAAAAAAAAGTAATGTAGCTTTATTAACATAATTTCACAGCTAGTTCGTCTCGCCCTATATACCGTGACATAATGGTCCATAACATATGCCTAGACGAGATGAATTTCTTAATTTAATTGCGTTTATGTAATTAGAAGCCAGTAGGGTGGACATACCAGGTCAAGGCTGCAATGGACCATCCCCTACACGTGTGCACCAAGAAAGCTGAATTCAAAAAGTGGCGTTTTTTTTTTCATGATTTTTTTTTACAATATAACATAATACAAAATATTTAATTGATTATAAAAGAACAATTAAGAAATTCATTAATACATTTAAAATAGGTATACCAATTCCCGCTGTGGAAGCAGCAGGAAAAGACGGCGTTCTTCCTTAACGCCTGAGTGGCGGCTTCGCGGGAACCCAAAAGGATAAACTTGCCAACCGCCGCCGGCGCTATCTGCCTAGACAGACCCTCCATTGTATTTTGGAATAATGTCGTTAATTGGCTTTCTAGGAAAGGAAATTACGAACATTTTGTAGAAAAATATAACACCGCGTCTTGTCGTCTCCTCCGGTAACTAGTGGGCTGGCTCTTTCTTTTCAATCCATATTGCAATTTAGCGGGGCATTTCCCAGCCAGCCAGCTTTGTTGCCACCATTCCACGCGGACGGGACTTATATCCAATTACATCCGTAGTTTTAATATTCATTTTTTATTTGTTGTGAATATATATTTTTAATAAATTAAAACTAATCTCATCATCAATTGTCTCTGCCTACCCCGAAAGGGATCTGGCGTGAAGATATGTATGTATGTAAAACTAAATTATTAATTAACCATTAATTAGGCGCATAAATAAAATCACACAAATAATCGCATGGGGTCACTACTGACCCCAAAGAAATAAATAAATATGAAGTGGAATGCATTAATAAAACCAAGTATGTAGTAGCAAAAATATTTAAATGGTTTATTATAATCATAATAAAAAACAAAAACATAACGTTGACTTTAAATAATTTAAAAACATTAAACAACTTCTAATGACTCTAAAACTACTTATTTTTAAACTAAAAACTAAAATTTTAAAACATAAATTACTATGAATAATAAAAAAAAAAAAAAAAAACTACTCAATAATTAATTTTGGGTAGATTATAATTTATTTTTTATTTATATTAATTAAGTTGGAATCATTAAAGCCTCTAGAACACAAAGTCCTAGTTGGACTCCATCCAGTCCGTCACTCCTACACTCGCTACGCTGGCTAAACCCGTTTAGCAATTAGTATTGTCATCTTACTAATTGGCTTTATTGTAATTTCAAATAAAGTAAAGAAATCACGCTTATAAATGCGGATTCACATTTAGCCAACTTTGCTATAGGCCAATCATGACAAGTGGCAAGCTCGTCGATGTCTCCAGGCGTACCAAACTCGACAAATATCACAAATAAATTAAATATTAATAAAATGTATTTATTTACATTAATAAATATTTTTGTGTCACGACCAGGAATCGAACCTGGTACCTCACAGTCTTAATCTTAATAATTAATTAAGTACCTCACAGTCTTAATCCACGGACTTTACCGCTAGACCACGGAGGCAGTTTCATATTTATTTATTTATTTAAAAACTTTATTGTAATTTACAATCGGCGAACATAATGCCGTAAGGCATTCTCTGACCGTTGACCGTTGGGACAAATGAGATTTCTTCATTAGATCGAGGATAGTAAAATGATATTAAGAAATTATTTTTAATAAATACATATATGAATATATATTTTCATTAAATATTGTTAAACCACATAGTGCAAATTTAATGACGTGTATGAGGCAAAGCTTTTTATAGATGTCGCTTGCGGCACTGGTACCTTGTTTACACCTATGACGAATATTTTTTAAAATGTTATTATAGTTTTTATTTTTATAACAGAAAAAATAATTTTAACTTAACATTACCTACCTTAAAAGACGAATTATTTTATTTATTATTTTTATCTTTGATTTCGCTTGGAAATCTCGATTTGTACACTTAAAAGCTGCTCACTTCGGCAATATATCCAGAAAATAATAAATTTCGTAATATAAATACAAGTTTTCTATAGTTCTATTAGGCTGACAGTTGTATTACATTGATGTATATAGATAGGCCCATTCAATACAAAACGCACTCTAAAAACGTACCGCTTGCCACGTGTCCCTACCAACTTTGGGGGCCAATTTTCAAGTAAAGAAAAAAAAGTCACATGCGATATTTGTCGGAAATTCTGTCATAATGCATGCTATAAAGACTAGTTTCACTCGATATAAATATTAATATATAAGCGCTCTTAAAGCTTGCTAGCTCGCGACTGCTGGTGCAGCTACATGACTTCGATTAGTTTTGCGGGAACGTTTTTATATCAGTGAGGGCCTATCTATATACATCGATGTTGTATTAGGTACCATTTATCATGCGCCATCTATCGTGATAGAAAGTTAGTGATACACCCCATTGCATTTAAACAGTTGTTTTTTTTAAACAGGAACTTATGCAACGTGATCTTTTATCCAATTATGTATCTCAAAGGAAGTTTATCTCTAGTTCACAGTCAGAAATATTTCGATGGCTGGTATAATTTCTACTTTCATTACAGTCCGGGTTCGATTCCTGGTCGGGACACAATAATATTTAACAATTTAAATAAATAAAATTTAATTTATATGAAATTTATTTGTGATTTTTCTCGAGTTTGCTACGCTAGAGAAATCGACGAGCTTGCCACTTGTCATGATTGGCCTATAGTAAAGTTGGCTAAATGTTAATACGCTTCTTTATAGGCGTGTTTTAGACCACCCCGGAATGGAGACGGTCGTAATGATAATACATTACAGCCCCTAGACCTCCATTGTTGGAGGTGGGCCTTCCAGAACATATATCTGGAAAATTTAGACCAGACGGTTTGACCAAAGTCTGATGTCAATTTTTAATGACAATTTATTAACGATTCCACAAGTTGGTGTTAGTGGAACCGGGACCGACAGCTTAACGTGTCCGAGGAACGGAAACGGTGGTGTTGTAAATCTATGAGTGTATTTCTCATTGGTACATGCCGAGTCTCGAACCGAACTCTTTAGGATTTTATGGAAAACCTTCTTAGATTACAACCGAGCGACCACGCGCTCTCTTTATTTATTCTTTTTTTTCTGTCATTTCTTTTCGAATAATATAGAACAACTAAATTGTAATATCCTTTCTCCGCCTTTGGTAACATCCAACCTGCCTGTCAATACCTTGAATTTCATACTCGCAAATGAATTTTGAAAGCACCAGAGCACGTATAAGGAAATGGCGTAATAAATCTTCGCCCGAGCCTAGAGCGATCCGGATTTTTCGCAAGTCAACCCAAGATTGACCTTTTCTATGCCAAATCTAAAATGATACATGATCCTCGGATGTTCAATTTTAAAACCTAGAATCATCATTACGACTTTTAAAGAAAGAAAGAAAGAAAATACTTTATTTATCGCAACAATTACAATGGTTACAAAAAAAATATATATGCAAGGAATAAATTTAAATGTAAGCCTATTCTATATACCGAAACATACAAACAGGTGTGGCGATAAATAGGTGGTCAGCTCAGCATATGTAGAACCCAAGCAAGCACGTATACCGACTTTCTAATAGCTTAAAGGGTTTAACGCTTTCGCATGGCTCTCTCTTGAAATGAGAGAGAGCCATGCAACGTGATTGGTAGTTCGTTGTCACTTTGGCTATTTCAGTCGTCATGCCCAGTCAAGACGTAGTGTTAGAGACTGATATCAGTCATGATTGTCTGATTCCAGTTGCTAACATTCATGGACCTCCTGCGCCGCTTACCATTAGGTAGGCGCAAGGTCACATGTCGTGGTAGTATTAAAAATAATAATAATAAATAAATAGATTTTAATTAAATATCATTTAAATCATCCGAAGGTCTATTATCAATGCTGGAGTACCCGCGATCCTAGAACATTCTGGGATTGCGCGGAGTGATGGCAAGAGGCCCGACGGCATGACCGTTGGGCAGTGGAAACTTGGCAGGTCTCTGGTGTGGAATGCGACGTGTGTAGACACTCTAGCCCCATCTCACATCCAGACAGTGCTGTGGTTTCTGCTAAGAAAAGTACGCCAACCGCCAACATGCTACGAGTTTGCGCCGTTTGGGGTCGAGACGATGGGACCATGGAGACAATAGTCAAGCAGTTTTCCAAACGACTGATGGAGAAATCTGGAGACCGGAAGGCTGGCAATTATTTCTGCCTACGTATTAGTCTCGCTATACAGAGGGAAAATGTTGCCAGTCTCCTTGTGACTATCTCGGATGTGACGTATCTAGAGGACATTTTATTTTATTTATTTTATATTTATTATTTAGGTATGTATTTAGTTTTAATTTATATTTAATGTATATTAATACCTACTATTTATTTACTAATATAAAAAATCGCAAGCTACAAGATACAACTTTATCATATACTGGCTTTTTAAATTCGTCAGTCGAGCTGCACTCCGATGATAGTAATGCAAATGGCCGTGATACGATTCTAAGAGTAAGGTACAAGCAAAAAGTACAGCGAAATACACACAACGATGCCATAAGTATAAAACGATCGCCTCTTCACTCCACATCACAGTTCAACCCAGTGCGCTCACCAGACTGCATTGATCTATATAAATACACAAAAAAATAAATCTAATCATACAAAAATGAAACTGGTATGTATGCTTTAATTATTGTACTAGTGTTCGATATTTTTTTTTTTTTCGAAGGAAGTAAGGTACAATGATTTAAAAAAAACTAAATTATTAATTAAACAAAAAACTTGCGTTTAAAACATAAATTACTATTAATAAAAATAAACCTACTTAATAAATCATATAAAAAAAAAACAAAATATAAATATATATTTTTTTTTAAATTGCTCCAAATCCAATGGGAAAAGTGCCTAGGATACGGGCAGCATTGCCGCGTGGAATGACAATGCTGATCCTTATATAGTGTTTGAAAAAATTTTTTGGAAGAAATAAAAAAAAATTACAAGCTACTTAATAATAAAAAAATTGAAACTAAGATTAAAAAAAAAACTAATAACAGCTTAACGGGCTATGCAAGGCACAGGAACAGGTGTGTTGTAAATCTATGACAAATGTATTTAACAGTGTATTTCTCATTGGTACATGCCGGGGTTTGAACGAACGTTTAGGAGTTCAAGGAAAGCTTTTATACACCACCGCTTCCTTCAATTTTTTATTAAATAATAATAATAATAATAATTTAAAAATCACTAAACTTTGAAAAAGTTTTTGAATACGCTTTTACAAAATACATTACAGTCTACAAATGAATTTATTAATTGTTATTTTTTTTAAGCTTAATCTTATTTATTTGTATTTTTTATTAGTATATATTATAAACTGATTAGTAAAATTATAAAACAATAATAATAATAAAAAACTACTCAATAATTAAAATTAACTAACTAAATAACTAAAAACCAAAACAAACTAAACCAGTTATTGTTTTCTTTTAATTGTGTAAATAGTTCAATCTTTAACTTTATTTTAATTCCTTTTTCAATTGATAAATATTTGCCGTTTGGAGTTAAAACTCTCGGGCCGTGGAATGAAATTGTCAAGGCATTGTCAAAACACCTCATCAACACCAAAGGACCAGCATTACCATTCAACGTGGCAATGCTGCCAGTATCCTTAGCACTTTGTCCATTAGCAGCGATTTGGAGCAAATTTTTTAAATTTAAATTTAAATAATAATTTTGATTTTGTTTTTTCTTTATTTTAGTTTTTAGTTGTATTTTTATTTATTAAGTAGGTTTATTTTTTCTAATAGTAATTTAAGTTTTTAGTTTAATTATTAATTTATTTCTTCGAATAAAGTAATATTGACTACATTTATTAAATAATTTTAAGATTAGGTATTTCCTAGTTATTTTCTCATTAATTAAAATACATGATAAACTACTTAATCAAATTTCCGAGCAAGGATATGCGTAGCTAAGGATGGGCTATGTAGATCAATCATATTTTTTTTTCCAAATTTATGTATAGTAGTTTAGCTTACAATATAATAGATACTATCAGTTTGACCCTTATCTAGGAGTACTACTATATGTATATAATTTTATACTTGGTCCTGCCTCTCATTCATTTTATTTTTATGTAAACAATCATTAAACCTATTGGTTTACGTTTATTTATTATTGTTATTTTTCTCTTTTAATCTATTTACTATATTTTACTGTTTTAATTGTATTGTCTTATTTTAAATATTAATTAAATTTGTTCAACAGTTTGTGATCGCCGCAGTTTTAACAGTCGCCGCCGCAGGCAGGCTCGATAACAACTACCTTCCTCCCCGCTCTGGATCTGGATTCGGATCTGGATCAGGCTTTGGAGCTGGATCTTCAGGATCCTTCCACGGAGGCTCGAACTTCGGCTCCGGCGCTGCTGGCTTCCATTCCGGAGCAGGAGCTTCCGGCTTCCATGGCAACTCCGGCGCTGGATTCGGTGGCCAAGGATTCGGTGGACAGACTCAACATGGTGGAAATGCATACAACGCTGGACAGGGTCAATATTCCACTCGCCAACAGTCATCTTACGAAGCTAATGCTCAGATCTTAAGGCAAAACAGCGACGTCACAGCTGAAGGATTCTCCTACGACTTTGAGACTTCAAACGGAATCCGTGCTGATGCTTCAGGTGTCGCCACTCACGGTGTTCAGTCTCATGGAAGCTTTGGCTACAAGGGTGATGATGGCCAAGACTACAGCATCTCCTACACTGCTGATGAGAACGGTTACAGGCCCCAAGGAGCTCATCTGCCCACTCCTCCCCCAATCCCAGAAGCTATCTTGAAATCTCTGGAACAAAATGCCCGTGATGAAGCCGCTGGAATCTCTGATGATGGTGAGTGTTTATTTTGTAAAAACCAAGAATAGTCAGAGCTAAAACTTAATATCGAATGTAAACTATAAAAAATCATAGAAAATTAGAAATGCTTGCTTGTCTAGATTGCCTCCATAGTCTAGCGGTTAAGCCGTAGCTGTAGATTTAGACTCGGAGGTACCGGGTTCGAATCCTGGTCGGGACACAATACTTTATTCTATTAAATTGTTATATTTCTCTGTTTTGGTACGCTAGAGATATCGACGAGCTTGCCACTTGTCATGATGGGCCTATAGTAAAATTGGCTTAAAGTGAAATGGCTTCTATAAACAAAACATGCATGAATTCTGACAACCCCAAAAGGAATACTATCGTGATGATAAATTACTTTACTTTCAAAACTCAAAATCATTGTGAGCTACACAATATGATAATAATAATAAAATTCTTTATTGCACATTAACAAAATTAAATGAAGTATATAGGCGAGCTTAATACCTTGTTGGTATTCTCTAACAACTTTGGGAGAACGACATAAGAAATTCTGGGGTGCAGAGTTAGAAGGAGGGAATAAATATTAAACTAAACATACACATATAGAATCCTTTGTTGTTATATACTTGTAATAATAGTAGGCAGATTTTCATCGTGGTCTAGTGGTTGAGTCCGTAGATTTAGATTTAGATCGAGAACCCCAAAATATTTTAAATTCATTGACAATTCAGTGACATTAACGACCTGGCTTTTCATTACTTCTCATGATGGGCTAGTAAAGTTGGCTAAATGTGAACTTAAAAATGGCTTCTAAACTAGGAAATTATCCATTATCATTAATTTTCCTCGGTTAGTTCAGGTCTCAGGGTTAAGTCACCGCAGAGGTCATCATTGCTGTTTACTTCTCATTTAAGCTAAATTGCTAATCTGTTTCTTCAAATCACATCATTAGCTTTCCTTATATCAACATCACGATTTTTTGCAAACTTTATATGTCTTTATTCAAGTATAATTCATTTATTTATTAAAAAAATATATTTATTCGAAAAAAATATTTACGAAATATAAACTTATTTTCTAAACTAACATTTTTTGATTACATATTTTTATTTTCATTTTCGTTATAATATTAATTGTTTTACTAACTGTATAAATTATTTACGTAAATTCCCAAAAAAAAATTGGATTTGTGCGAAATTTCGATTGTTTTAATCCACTATAGAACACGTATAGCACGTAACACGTGTAACACGTATAGTAATAGCACGGACAGTACCAAGCGTGCGTTATTAAAAATTTCGAGCGGTCAACAAATTGTGTTTTGCCGCTCCAAATCAGCCTCGATAGATCATGCATAGCATCTAGCTACTTAGTGATTATCTTTATTAAATTGTTAGGCTAGTCCATAGTCCTTTTTTAAGAAAAAAACATACAATAGTGCTTTTTATTTCTAACATATTATCCAACGCACGAATATGCGGAGGGGGTTTTGTGGAATTTGCTGGTGGGTTTTTTTTCACTGTTTTTATTAGATACTTTATTAGAACTGAAGTATTTCAAAGTTATTATTACCTTTTAATATTTTTTGTCGTGCTGAAAGGGTTATACCAATTATGACATGTGTCAAGCTCGTCGATGTCTCTAGCGTATCCAACTCGGTAAATATCACAAATAAATAAAATAAATTATTGTGCCACAACCAGGAATTGAACCAGGTATCTTCACGTCTAAATCCATGGACCAGTAGACTATGAAGGCAGTTAAGACAAGATAATATTTTTTTTTGTTAAAATCATTTAACATGAAGGAATAATGAAATTTTGATGACTTCCCTTTAAAAGAGTCCTCGATATATTCAGTCCAGTGTTTATTTGTTTGGTGTTTGTTTAGTGGTCATTGTATTAAATTGATGCACTAAGGAGAATCTACAAAACAAGCATCAGATCAAAACCACAAACCAAAAAAAAGTTATTGAATACCAATAGACGAAAACAGACAGAAATTTCAACGACCTTGTAGAATTAGATAATTATTTAATGATGTCTGATGTACATAACTAAGTGGATAATCATTTTTTGTACAATAATGAAACATTTTGAGCAGTATATCTTGAGTGAACGTTCCAAGTAAAAACCACCGTAACAACATTGAGAGAATCACCAAAACAGCGTCCAAAACATTGGGGTGATTACTGGGGAGGTACTGGGGCGAACAAGGTGAAACGGTTTTTTCGCCCTCACTCAGACTTGTGCTTTATAAGACACAAATAAGATCATGCGTAGAATACTGTTCTCACCTCATCAAGGGTCAATATAATTGCCAGACACCAGCTAAGCAACAGCCTAGAATCCCTGTAACAAATATTTACTATGTGCGACAGTGGGCTTTACCCTAGATTCAAGATGCTGTTGCTACTGGAGTGCAACCAGCAGCCATATTCAATTACTTAATCGCAAACCTTAGATTGTCAAAATAGTGTGTTCTGTAATTTACTGTCACTTTTAGCCCGATCATAGCCGAGCTCAAAATAGCGTTTAGAATTGCAACCTGAAAAATCATTGGCGAGTGTAGGCCAAATTATCCAGATATATGTTCAGGAAGGCCCATCTTCAACAGTGGAGGTCTAGCTGTGTTCTAGGGGCTGTAATGATGTAAATGAATAAATGAAGAGGCTAAATACAAAAATAATTATATAGTAGACAATTTTTAAAGGAAGAACATCGTAACATTATTTGCTGTCGTCTGTAGTGGAAACCTTTATTCGAGAATACAAATTTTATGCTATGTTGAACATGAAAGTAAATAAAGAAAAGCTTGCTTTTTTATTGAATTTTGTATGTAAACCATAGATTTTCTTTCTTTAAAAGCGAAATAAAGTAAAAAAAGTCAAACACAGAATTAATAGCGTTTTACACTGACAATTTCCATAAAATTCATTCCACAAAATAGGGCTCGTGAAGAGCATCAAGCCAACCTGAGCAACAGCAAACTTGCCCGATGCGCTGCAGAAGTCAGTTAATATTGCGTTGTATCTTCTGTTGCTTAAATGGCAATTAATTTTGCAAAAACAATTTGACTTAAACACACACATTTATTGTTGCTCAGTTTCATAATAAGATCATTACTAAAGATGAAGGTTCCCAGCCAAAGCCATTAACTATTAATATAGCTCAAATTATAGGCCACCGAGCTTGTCTTGAGTTTGGCTCATTTAATTTTCACAATCTTTTATGAAGATTGCACGAATTAGTTGAGCATTTTGTCTAATGAAATTTAGTTTTTAAATTAGGGCAAGTATTTGTCTAGCCAACGTATCATAATCTATCTTCATATATGGTGGCTCAGTTGTAAGAATGCTTTCCAATCCAAAAAGGTTTGCGGTTCGAACCCCTGCATATACCAATGAGTTTTTTTTTTCGTACATAGTTACCTATATTGAAATTCTTTATTATATAGTCTAGCGGTGAAGTCCGTGGATATAGACGCAAAGGTACCGGGTTCGATTCCTGGTCGGGACAATAATGCCACTTGTCATTATGAGCCTATAGTGAAGTTGGCTAAATGTGAATCCGCTTTTTTTAAAAGAGTGGTTTCTGAGCACCCCGAAAGGTACTTTTAAGTCAATTTATCGGTCCTGATTCCACTAATACCAATATTCTGCAGAAACATTTTTACGCCAATCTTTTTACGTTAGCATTTAAAAATCCGTGTCTTGAAGAACACGTTATTTCGTCGATCTTGGTTCCACTAATACTAACTTAACTTAATTAGATGTCATTAAAATTGACATCAGACCGTCGTCAACTTGTCTGGCCAGCGTGGCGAGAGTAGGCCAAATTCTCCAGAAATATTTTCTAAAAGTCTCATCTCCAACAGTGAAGGTCTGTGTTCTAGCGGCTATGATGATTTTATTTATTTATTCGTTAATTTTCACAGTACATAAAGGTTAATATATTTATATGCAAGTTAACCAAATTAGGAAATATACTTTTTACTGATACTTTTATAATTTATTCGAAGTAATATACAACCAGTATAAAAGAATTACAATACAAAAGCTACCTAAATAATAAAATTAAAAATAAAAATAAACCAAACTATAAATTTTTACTGATACTTAGGTGTCAAATAAAACGGAGGAAAAACAAAAGAAATATAATGAAAAGATACACAAAAACAATTATATTTAACAATATATATATACGCGTAAAATATAGAATACCTCTAGAATCAATTATGAAATGTTGATGTGTTACAAAAATTGATTCTGTCCACCTGTTGCGTTTGTTTTAGCCAGTTGATAGATTATGTTATTAAAATTTACAAATCTTCCGCCCCGTCCTCACCTGAGCGGTCACGATCTGGTGTAACTTCACCTCTTATTATACGTATAATATTAATGTGAAAAAGCTTTGTCTAAATGTCTGTTTGTATCATCTTCACGCCTATTTATTACATATAAGAGCTATGATGCTCTTGTCGGTATCATAATTAACAATTTTAATGTTATATTTATTTCATTTTATTATTTAATATAAACTATAACTAAAAAAAAAAAGTAAAAAATGTCCTCTAGAGACGACTTCAGGGATAGTCCCAAGGAAACTGGCAACAGTGAGGCTAATACTTTGGCAGAAATAATTTCCATATTCATGTGTCCAGATTTTTCCGTTAGCCGTTTGGACAACTCCTTGGACAGACGCTTGACCCCAAATAGTGCAAATTTGTAACCTGTATCGAGGTTGGTGTATTTGCGGAGCTTAAGGTTTTTAGCAGAAACCGCCGCACTTCCCGCGCTTGACGAAGTCGCCTGGATGTCTGATGGAGCATCCCACACCAGGGACCTGCCAAGTTTCCACCGTCCAACGGTCTTGCAGTCTGTAGATATTGTTAGACAAAAGTGGTGTTGTTTTGTTTAATAATGTGCTACAATGTTAATAATTATGAAAAACGATAAATTTGACTTTAAATATGGGGCACAAGTTGCAGTTTTTGCGGGTTTCCCGCGCTTTGAACTCTCATATTATACCTGATGTGTTTGGGCTCTAATGTCGCGAGTGACTCCAAGAAAAGCATCAAATTCTGCAATATCTTAAATTTGATGATAACCTTATTAACTCAGAAAAAATAAAGCTATATTACGTCAGACTTGGCTGTATGGGCTAGATCCTTTGCCTTCCCTATCACCTCATTCATCATCCATCGGAAACAAAAAAAAAACGTTTATTAAACGAGTAAAGCTAAGTCAAAATGATAGTTTGTAATAAAGCTGTATTGGATGATTTCGTTTTGAACGTGGGACTCGCCTTTCATATTTCGTACTTTAAACGAAGTTTTGTAAGCTGCAGGCTTAATTATTGTTCATATTTATTACCGCGAGATGCATAATTTATTAACACTTTTTATGGTTTTTAACTACTTTTAAGTGTAGAAATATTTTTTATTTATTATAGATGTTTGACCCGATATTGCCCGTGTAATTTAGAGAAATATCTATTTCTAAATTTCAAGGATTATTTGTTTTTATTAAAATCAATTTAGTAATTTAGGCTTAAAGGCTGTTTAAACACAGTCATGTCGTGTGGTCAGTCTACTTCTCTGAAACAATTCAACGAACAATTCTGCCAAATTTCGTCAAAATTGGTTCAGTAATTTAAGCTTGAAGACGAGACAAACATACAGACTGACAAACATACTTTTTTTTTCAGATTTTTATTGTTTGACCCAACTATGCCCTTTTTAATTTTAATAAAAAATTTAGCAATCAAAAAAATATATATTCGGTGGCCGTACCACATGTCGTGCTTAGATTAACGTCATATAGCTTATGTCAATCCTTGGGATTTAAGTATCTACCAATTTCTCTCTAAATCGGTTCAGTAGTATAGACGTGAACGGAAGACAATAAATAAATAAAATAAAATAAAATAAAAATCCATTTATTGTCACATAACAGTATCACATAGTTTTACAATTTCGAACAATATGTGACAAAAGGAATCAGGTGTCAGCTGTTGTCGTGCAGCAGTAAAAGTACTTACACCTGCATGACGCTGTTTTTCAATCCGTTCCTGTTCTCACGTAGTAATATATATATATATATTTTTTAAACAGGGTAGACACTAATAAATTAATAGATACACAATTATACTAAAAAGCTAGGTATACATGCATGGCAAAGTAGACGAATGATCATATAGAGTACCGACAAAATATTTAAAAAAAACATATCTGAAAATATTTGACGGTCTATGCGCTGAACCATTAGCTTCTGTATTCATATAATTATGATAATGCAATTTCAACATGCCTTATTTGCCCACTCTTGATCGATGAAATCTGATAAGTAAATTTAGAGAGGGGTGGTGGCTCGGTTGTAAGAACGCTTTTAATCCAGAAAGGTTTGCGGTTTCAACTCCGATATATGCCAATGACAAATACTTTTCTTACGTATTTTCATAGATTACACCACAGTTCCCGTGCCTCGGAGAGCACGTTAAGCCGTCATTCCACTAATAAGAACGTGCGGAAACCCGTCTGGTCAAGCGTGGCTAGTATAGCTTAAATTCTCTAAATATATATTGTATATTGTGATATATTTGCTAAGCTGCTGGTCTTCTGCTAACAGCTTACTTATTGAACCACTTTGCTGCTTAGTCTTCTACTAGCAGGAGTAGAATCATTCAAAATAATTAAATTAATGACGTTTCATAAATGCCTGTAATAGGTTTACGTGAATAAAGATATTTTGACTTTATGATTGGAAACTTATGGTTGGAAATATATAAAAATAATAAATGAGATTTAATTCTTAAAAACAATGATCACCCCGCTAGGAAATAATTGTGATGATTTTTTTTATATGTTCTGGAATGCCTATCTTTAGTAGTTTCTATTTCTCGGAGTTGTTAAGATATAAGAGCTGCCTCCGTGGTCTAGCGGTTAAGTCCGTGGACTTAGACTCGGAGGTACCGGGTTCGATTCCTGGTCGGAACACAAAAAAAATATTTATTAATGTATATACATACATTTAATTAATATTTAATTTATTTGTGATATTTCTCGAGTTTGGTAGGATGGAGACATCGACGAGCTTAAAGTTGGCTAAATATGAATCCCGAAAGAGAAACGGTCGTGATGATACTTTACTCTTTTTGTAAAGATATGCTAAACAAAGTTCACGCACTTTCATACATTTGATTGCATCTTATAAGTTCCATTTGTTTTATCTGAAATCTGCAGATGTTCTAAAAGTGTTGTAATCTCATTGTTGATGTAATAGAATCCAAGTCAGTAAGTTCATCACGATTTGCAAGCTCCGATGAACTCTCGCTAATTGAGCGAGTGAGTTATGTGGATATTACAAGGTTAATCTGCGGTTTCTGACCGACTGTTGGTTTTCAGTTTGATGTATCCTGTTTTTTTATTTGCGGTTTTAGATAATGTTATTTGTGATTTATTTTTATAATTAGGCATGAAAACTCATCATTTATCACACACCTAAAACACACTAGACCTTTACTTCTGAATATATACCTTATAGGATTAAAAATTATAATTAAGATTTAATCATTATAGATCTTTGATTATAATATTATATTTGGTAATAATGTTGCTGGGAAACTAGAGATGAATAAAGGTTACGTCATCTTCTCGGCAAGTCACTCCACAGCAACCTGACGAATTTTCGGCGTCCACACGAATCAACCTAAGTTTAAAATATTTTAACTTAATTGATTAGTTAGGTAACTTTATTAGGTGGATGGAGATTAGAAGGATAGAGATCACATGAAAAACGGTCGTTAGAAAAGGAGGTTGGCAAAAGACTTAGATTCAGCAGTGAAGAGACTCAGGCCGATGGTGAAATAACTAGAACAGAAATGAGTACAAATGGTTCATTAGATTCACAGAAACAGGAATTGCATTCAACTTTAGCATTTCACATTAGAATTTATAGCATTGTAATCGCCAATCGTTATATAATTTAAACTTTTGTAAGCTTAATGTAATACAGCATTTTGTTGTAAAGGATGAGGGATAATTGGCCTCGGGCGGATTGTGTACACAGATTAGATCAACTATTATGAAATTATATAGCTCATGGTAAAGATCATTCTTTGTAATATTCTCATGTTAGCAAAGTGCTTGTGGGAAATTAAAATGTATTGTCACAAGTTGTTAGCTCTTGTCGTCCATTATGTTGACATGATGCAGATTACTTGATACATGTGAATATGACCTGTTGCTATTAAACACTCATTTGGCATTTGCATGTTTTAAACCTTCCGTTTTTCCCATATGGCCTTTGTTAATTATGGTCCAATTATATTATTTTTTATCTCATCGTCAACTCATCAATCACATTCGTTGTCCACGAGTATCTTCTATTAACCAGATAAAAAAAATGTTTAAATTAATTATGAACACAATAAATGAAAAGAAAGCTTTGACAGAGACTGGGTACATAGTAATATAAAACAAAAGTTATTCTTCTTTACTGCTCTCTCCCTCTCTCTTAATCAACATAGCGTTCTGTATTTTCATTGTGTGTTCTTGTTAAATTAAGCTCACGCGTCCTTTTAATTCAATTAAGCACAGTTTTCTTTTTAAGTTATTTTAAATTTAAATTATTTTATCATTTCTCTTGGAATGGTTTTTTGCTAAACCTAGTCATTAAGACCTCGTTAATTCTGTACCCCAAGCAATCTCTTCATCATTAACGATTGTTGGTACTTACTTATATTTCAAACTCCATTGCAACATTCCACAATTATTTCAAAATCATCTAAAACTATCCAGTCATTATGTTCAACAATTGTTGGTTTTAAATTTTTGGACTGCTAAGGTCATTCATATATTATTTAAAATTACTGTCTATTGTTTTATTCTATGGGAGTTTTATTAATTACATTCCATTGATGCGATCTGTTGGGCTTTTCATTGTTAGAATAACTCTAATTAAATTTATTGTTTACTTTAAATATAATACGCAGTGTGTTCTAATTCATTATGTCTGTATTATCTTAAATAGTAGTATTACCATCTATTATAATAGCTACTTATATTAAGCCTAGTGTTTGAAAGAAGAAGGATGACAACCGTGACGATAAAGATTGATGATGAAACTCTAGAACAAGTAAATGAAATTATATATCTGGGCAGTGTTTTCACTGCGGATGGGAAGTACGATAGGGACATTGAAAGAAGAGTGAACGCGGGAAATAGTGTTAACGGTGCCCTGGGGTCACTGATCGGCAGTCGAAATGTCAGTGACAAAGCTCGGCTCGCCATACACAATGCCATGTTGGTACCAACACTGATGTATGGAAGCGAGACGTGGATACGTCAGAATACACATGAGAGTAGGGTTAATGCAGTAGAAATGCGGTCGTTGCGGCGGATATGTGGCGTCACTTTGGCGGACCGCATACGTAACGTCGAAATACGGAAAAGGGTTGGTATGAAGGAAAGCATAGGGACAAAAATAAGGAAAGGCATGCTACGATGGTTCGGGCATGTTGAAAGGATGAGCGATGAAAGATTGACGAACCAGATATATAATGCGAAAGTTGTGGGTAAAAGAGGCCCTGGCAGACCGAGACTCACATATCACGATCAAATAAATAAAACACTGACTGAAGGTGCATTAAAAAGTCTTCGTAACCAAAGGGCATGTATGAAGAGGTTAATGAATGTTGACGAAGCGAAAGAAGTATGTCGTGATCGTGTCAAATGGCGCTCAATTGTCTCTGCCTACCCCGCAAGGGATCTGGCGTGAAGATATGTATGTATGTACCATCTATTATAATAGCTACTTATATTAAGCCAATTAGATTATTGAAAAACTATAATAAAACATATGTTAACACCACCTGTTAAAGACAATTAAACAATTTAGTTACTTATACTATTATCTATTGCATGCCTTTACCTTTCAAATCTACAAGGTCTATTATTAGGTTATAATCACAAATTATTATTATTGTGTTAGTCTTTTTAATAGTTAATATACAAGTAAAATTCTCATTCTTAATTTTAACGAACATTTACAAAATTAAAATTACATGAAACCCGAAACAAAAGGATCCAAATATAACTCACGAATTCAAATGCTCATTTTACTTGTTTAAGGTTCCTACCACGGTGAAGGTGCTGGTGCCGGAGGCTACAACGCTCCTTCAGGTCACTACGGAGCTCCATCAGGCGGCTTCGGCTCTGCTTCTTCAGGATTCGGAAACGCTGGAGGCCATGGCTCAGCTGGATTCAACAGCGGTGCTGGAAACCACGGTGGCTTATCTGGATTCAGATCTTCTGGAAATTTCGGAGGTGCTGCTTCCCGCCAATACTTGACCCCCAACGCTGGACCAGCTCGTTCAGGAAGCGGAAACTACAACACTCAATCTGGCTATCATTATTAGGAATTCTACAAGTATATTTATTGAGATGCTTATTGCTTTGTTCGATTATAAAAAGTCGAACTTAATAATAACCACATTTACGTGCCAATTTAAAAATGCAATCAAGAGGTTATCTTTTTCTCTCATTCCTTTTTTGTTCTCTGCACATTTGTCTATTTCGCACATTTTATATCCTTGTGTTTTTGTTTCTGTTTTTACTTCTTTATGTAAAGTGATCTCACTAATTGCTTCATCTATTAAAAAGGTGACTCTTAAAGTTGCTTTAACGTTTTTAAAATATCTTTATATTACATATTTATCTATGACCAATTTAATTAGCACTAAAGTTAATTCTTAATTTTCAATAGTTTTAATAGGATCTATTGTAAAAGTAGTCCTTTTTTGTTTCTTCTCTCCTGTGATAAAAATATATAGCTATAATACGGACAGTATTAGTTTTAAGTTAGATATAAAATGACGAAAAAAACCCCTATGTAAAACTACTTTTTGTAAATAGTGAATAATGAAATAAACGTGATTAAAAATATTTATGTTTTATTTATTGAAATTTGCTACAGACAATGATGAAACACATCTAAAATAATCTTAAAAAATTAATTTGGTTTAAATGAAATTCTTGTCAAAATGCGTTGGCAACTACAATGATTTTACATAGCGCGACGAAAGTTGTAACATTTCTGTCATATTTCACTTACAAAATAAACTTTTTGGTTTTGCAAAATGGAATAATATTTTACTTTAGAATTATCATTCGGTGTACATTTGTATTACTAGAGCGTAAAATAGAGGACATAATATTTAAAGAATTAATTACATTCTTGACTCTATTTGAGTAGTAACTAGTTACGCACATTATTTCTGACATAACAATAAGCCACGGAACGATGCTTACAGTCTGGCCACTACACAAACCCAAAGTATAGTAGGTAAAGTGTATCCACACATTTCGGGATCATGCTTGAATTGCTATCATGTCCAGTCAAGCCGGCATAGTGTCAGTAATTTTGTCTGATTCCAGTTGCTAACATTCATATTCAGATGTAAAAGGCGCGATGTCACATGTCGTGTTCAGCATAAAAAAACATTAATACGTCAGGTCATGCACTGGTATAACAGGTTAAAGATGCTCCAAAAAGAGCCATATTTAGATGATTAGTTTACAGACACTTTCTGAGTTTATAATTAAATTTATCATTGGTGTCGCTTATATCTACATCTACATCGGTTATCATGTAGTACGTACGTACCTAACAAAATTTATGTTTATATAGTATATAATATTTAGTATAACTTATTTAGGTAGTGTGTGTATACATATGTATGTAATTTTATTAATAAATATTTATCATAATTAAAATTCTATACACCAATATTTTTAGTCTATATATTGCTCCTACCTCACATAAATCGTTATAATCGTAGAACAGTGTTGGATTTTAAAAAATCTGATTTTATATAAGTATAGTTTTATATTGTTTGTGGTCTGTAATTTATAGTGCAAATGTTAGAAAGGGCTCCAAAATGAAATCTAGAAGGTTTGCACTTATTATGAGACTAGTATTAACTTAAAAAAGAAGTGACAAAAAAACAGTTATTTAACTTTGAATGGCCGTCATGAAAATTTTAAATATAGCAGATCCGTCACTGTTCTACGATCATGACGAAATGTTCTCGTTGTCCCGAATGTCTGACAGGCAGAGTATGTCAAGCGACATTATGTCACGCCTTAGTATATTTTTGTGCAATATATAAGTAGTTTAGACATTCCCCTGGATCCTCAGTAACAAAAACAGTGGGATGTTCCATTGGTGCAGGGTGTCCATAATTTTTTGATTCAGCCAGTGACATCGACCGAGTGCAATTGAACTGTGACTAGCAAAAGTAAAAGAATAATAATTAATAAGTGAAAACTAATAGGTTAATGATTATTTACCTAAAATAAAATGAGTGAATGAGAGGCAAAATTATACTATATATACGAGAATAGCAGTATTCGTATATTAGCAAGCGAAGTGGATTTGCACAAAGTCAGTCCGGGATAAGAGTTGTCGTGATACTGCCTCCGGTGATTAGTTAGATGTATCAGAGTAGAACATGGCTAAAACGGTTATATAGACAAGTACTTCATTTACAGTAATCTAAACAGACGAATGAATAAATGTTTGAAATATATATATATACGATAGGTTATATATTTATATCCATTACTCAATTTAATATTAATAATAATACAATAGTATTATGCAGTCTATATATAACATACTATTTATGTAGTTTAATAGGTGGTAGGCAGACTGATAGTGATAATTTGTCCAGTCTGCTGGGTCGAGATATTAGCCACCGTTCGTGCTGATAAACCCAGTAAAGTGCATCCACACATTTCGGGATCAGGCTGGAATTGTCGTCATGTCCAGTCAAGCCGGCATAGTGTCAGGGACTGATGTCAGTCATGAGTGTCTGATTGCAGTTGCTAACATTCATGGATCTCGCTCCCCACTTACCATCAGGTGGGCGCAAGGTCACATGTCGTGCTGTTAAAAAAAAAAAAAAAAAAAAAAAAAGTGTATATATATGTTGCTCTGATTATTTAAAAAGTAAGTTTTGAATATGTCGATGTAGAAAGCATGATGAGAGGTATGCAGAGGTAGTCATTTTATTGCTATTAATATTATTACAGGCGTTCATTCTTACTTTAATTGGTAATGTTTTGGCTATGAACTTGCCAAGCAAAGCTGAATTCAATGAAGTCAGTACTTGTGATAATCTTTGGATCATTACAGCCCCTAGAACACAGCCTCCTAGACCTCCACTGTTAGAGATGGGCCTTCCAGAAAATATATCTGAAAAAATTGGCCTACACTAGCTGCGCTGGCCAGACAGGTTGGCGAGGATCTGATCAGTTTTTTATGACAATTTATTAACGATTCTACAAGTTGGTATTGTAAATCTATGACCAATGTACGTCAGAAAAGTGTATTTCTCATTGGTACATGGTAATATGTACGAAGGTTTAAGTTTGAAACTTTGGATAAAGTCACTCCTACTCCTCCGTAGTCGGTACTGATGGGCATCGTGACTTCGTCGCAGTCGCAGCTCATCCACCAGCCGTCTCCAACGGTTTCGGTTATCGGCGTAGTGGATGGCCTGGTATACAGGCATGTTCAGGTGGGCAGTCACCTGACTGGACCATCGCTTGGGGCTTCTTCCTCTTGTTCTTTTACCGTCTACCTTGCCCGTGATTAGAAGTTTTTCTAGATTATCGTCTTCTCTTCTTGCAATGTGGCCAAATTATTTTAGAATTCGGGCAAAGCAGACGGCAGAGAGTCTTTGCTCCCTGATCAGCTTAAGCTCTTCGAGCACAGAAATGTTAGTACGTCGTGCGGTCCAAGGGATTCTAAGCAAACGAAGCCAGCACCATATCTCAAACGCATCAATCCTCGCTCTATCCGCGGCTTTTATGGTTCATGTCTCCGAACCGTACAGAAAAATGGAGAAGACAAGTGTCTAAACCATATACAATTTTATCAGATAATCATCAGCCTATGTTTACCAATGCCGTTTGCCTTCTTGTTCCATCTTGTTATATATTTAATGTCTTTGATCTACAAATTGTTATTACTTGTATTTACTTTCTCTATAGCTTACTGAGCGACCATGAACCTGAATCGCTAATGTTTTCGTTTTTGCTTTGAAACATTGTATAATATTTGCTACCTTAATATTGATAACATCTAATTTCTTCCATCTTGCTTTTAGAGTTCATGTTTACTTTTCTCTTTTTGTATGTACACATACGAATTGAGTTTAGACTCTTGCCACCGGGCCCCCAAGCAGGCTAGACGTATCTCTCTTCGACAGCGTTTTCGTCCCCGTTGGAGGCCGCGCATATTACGGCACCTGCGGCCCCCCTATACGCGTAAAGCGCCTGGATACTAGCTGTTTGTAGTCAGCGCTTGACCCCCCTGTGCCGGTCAGAAAGGTAGAGGGAGGCACCTGATCCCAACCCCAAGGATGTCCCAGGCGCCGAGCCCGCTGAATATAGCGCGGACCCCAGGACTACTTCAATTCGCGGCAATTTTCCTCCTACCCACTTCACCCACACCGCTCCAAGAAAGTCCAGAAGGATAAGACCACGGCCGGTGCCACGATACAAGGAGCAGTCAGACGCCTCCATATTTTACTATGACCCGCACCTTTAACATTAATATGAAGGAGGGAGGAGCAGAAGACCTGGGAAATGCACTATAATAATATGTTTTTATTCAAAAACCTATGATCCACAATAAAATAGTTTGATACGTAGGAATGAAATGAAATAAAAACAAATATATATTTAACAAGCAATCCGTCATAATAACGTTCTTAGAAAGATCAACTTTAATCTTTTCACAATACAATAAAATGTTAAATCAGCTTGTAACTTGATTGCAAATCTTGATCTTAGACATCAGTCACGATGGGACTTTATCTCAAATCTGAGACATCAAAGCTAACCTAATAGAAATGTTATAGGCCCTGTTAATCACAGATAGCAATCTACTTGATATTTTATCCTATAAACAGTTTAACGATTCAAATGTAGACTGGTGATAAAATTTAAGGTTAAATGATTCACATATAGGAAAAACAATTTAATTTTATCATCAAAGCCCCTAGAACACAGAGACCTCCATCTGTTGACCCACCTGTTGGAGATAGGCCTTCCAGAATTGATTAGGTTATCGCGAATGAAATAACTGATTCTAGCGAGTGCCGTTTGTACACTGTTTTATTGTAAAGCAATTAAAGGTCACTGAAATAAAGGAACTGCTGATATACGATAGCTTGTGCAGACAATTTATTACCAATTCTACTAGTTGGTATTAGTAGAAACCGGAAACGACGGCTTAACGTGCTGTCCGAGGCACGGGGACTGTGGCGAAGAAGAAGACAAATTTATAAGCATGCAAGTAATGGGTCTATCGTGTGTGGGTAAGAGATGAGAAGAATGGTGTCTCGGGCTTGCGACCGACAATAGGCTGGTTTAAAAAGGAGGCCTCCCTTTCACAATCCCATCCACAATTCTACTCCTCTCCAACAACCAAATACTGTATGATTCCATTAATGCCGTCTTCGAAGCTTTTTCCATACATGTATTAACGGCAGACCTCAGTAAGTGGTTCAAAGATTTTGCTGGAAATCTATGACAAATGTACGTAAGCAAAGTGTATTTAGTTCTGATGTGATTACACGTGCGAAATCAACCTACTCATATCGGTACGTTAAACAGCCAGTAATTCAAACGAAATAAATAATTATAGTAGTAGATTATCAAATGTAACAATTACATCATCTCATGTCGTAAAGATGTTACAACAAAAAAAAAGTGTAATTAGATACCTAATGGTTTAAAAAATGGGTTCAGTAGACAAAATTCTACAACAACATACTGAAGATAAACGTTGGACAGAATCAAAAAGTGGTGGCTGTTATTATAATAAGACGATCCAAAAATCCAAAGATATAATTGCTTTAGTTAGATACACATATCTAGCACATAGTTTTATTTCCTAAAAAAGTCTCTTTTACGGCTTTGGAAACTAACCCGCATTACAAATAAAAAGCCCCGTTTAATAGTGGAATAAATTATAGAGTGACGGTGATAATAATGATGGCGATACGAATAAACCACAGACCAATACAAACGATTCATTTAATAAAAACGAATACATAATTACTTACCAATAATAAAACGACAAGAACGCTACATACCTATACCATTTATAACTTATGCAACAATGGCTATCAAAATATCGATTACAAAAATCAGAAAAAACACGAAAAAAATATATTTTATTATACAATTTGTATGGCTTTTTTAAACCAAATTTTGTTGTACCTGAATACTGTGAACCTAAGCATATAGAACGCAGACATTAGGACTAAAATACACAATTTATCTCCTCAACTCATGATCGCGAATTGCGATCTGTGCAGAACAACCTCCTTTCTGCACAAAAATATAAAGCACATTTAATTACTTTATAATTTGCATTTTCGGCTAAATCCATTCGTTTAATTGCTTTTAAGACCCATTATCTTCATAACTAAGCGTCACAGTGCTTAGAAGATTTTATCACTGGAAAAGGCAAAAGTTTTTTAAGCAACGGGGTTAAAAAAGTGAATTTACTAAAAAAAAATGTTAGTTGGTTTTAGCTCTAACTCGTCGTAATATTAATATTACCAACAAGTCCAGCTTCGTCCATTAGAACCCTAAGAGAGGTCAAGTTGTTAAATAATATCAAGCCATCTAACACGCGCACAGACATATTAATTATCGATTTTAGAACAAAATTAATCGACCACGATTCAATTCTATACAAAAAATATTTCCGGGTGGTACCTCTATGATCTACAATGAACCCTTTGACCTTAAGATGAAGTAAAGTATCATCTATATCGACCAAAAGACCAGTGAGTCGATTATGGTCGAATGGGCTTACATTAAGTCAGTAAAAGATATTGCCCAAAACCAGGCCCCAACTTTTTCGAAGCGTGCCTCAACAAAATACAATTTAATAATCATAACAATAAATTGTGTTTTTTAAAAATGTAATTACATCATCTCTTTTACCCCAGCATTAAAATATTATTTAATTAAATAGTCAATTGGTTAAAATTTATGTACGAAAAAGTTACAAAGCACTATTTATACGATTAGGTTCTCTATTATGACCAGGTACTTTATTATAGATAAAACACTGGATTTCAAATCGGCGGGATTGAAACTAAGTAATAATTAAGGTAAAAAAAACTTTTTGTCAATTGTCGTTATGCTAGGGTAAAATAAATAAGAATAATTACAGATTATGAATACACAATATATTAACTATCAAATAAAAAAGAAATCATTACGGCACAACATTTTATTGGGCCCACTTCTCTAAGAAAAATGGGCATTCTCATTTGGCTTAATTAGGACCGTAAAATAATAAATGGCGAGCTTATCGATGTATCTAGCGTACCCGTTTCCAAAATTGTCACAAACGAGTAAAGTAAAGTAAAGTATCATCACGACCGTTTCCCTTTCGGGATGGTCAGAAACCACGCTTATGAATAAGCGGATTCACATTTAGCCAACTTTACTATAGGCCAACCATGACAAGTGGCAAGCTCGTCGATGTCTCCAGCGTACCAAACTCGGGAAATATCACAAATAAATTAAATATTATTTAAATGTATTTTTATTTACATTAATAAATATTTTTGTGTCCCGACCAGGAATCGAACCCGGTACCTCCAAGTCTAAATCCACGGACTTAACCGCTAGACCACGGAGGCAGTTGTCAGCAGTCACAAACGAATTTAACATTATTTGAGTTCTCGAGTAGGAATAGAATCTGCTCCTGTCGCGTCTAAATCTACTTAATCACTAGACCACATATAAATTCAATAGGATGGTGATAATAATAATAACTACTACACTATCACTACTGTAATTTATAGTTGTGTAATTATATGCATTCGTATAGAAGATCTTATTGCTTTTAAAAAAATATACTTTAGTTTAAGAAATAATCGATCAATAATAAAATTAAGATAAACATTTGCATGTTCTACCGACTATACTATGGTGAGTGCTCGAAAGAGCTCTATAACCAAATTATTTCCTTTCCATTCAGCAACCGAACCACACGCACAGGTCAGAATATGCACCCACATAGTACTGTAGTCACCATCCCTTAGCGTGTACGTATAAATTTGGGGATTCGTGCATCTGTCGCACAATAAAGATGTGGTATGCTCTTCTAGCCTCTGTGGTTCCACTTTCCTAAAACTAGAAAACCTTCAAGCAAGCGAAGTCTGAAAAAGCATGAGTGTCTGGTTCCAGTTGCTAACATCCATGGACCTTGCGCACCATTTACCATCAGGTTGGCGCAAGATGACATGTAGTGCTAGTATAAAAAAAATGTAATAGATTTTATACATATTGTAAGATGGCGAATTAAAGCTTAATATGTTATATGCCAATTGCGAATTACCTACGTGATTTTGAATAATTTACCAACTTTCCCAAGACCCGTCTCCCAAATCTCACGTTAATCTCTATCATTACTGACCTTGGCCAAAACATTAGTAGAATTTACTCTCGACCACGATTCGTTTTTCTTTGTTAAGTTACACAATATCTTTAAACGAAAAAACAAAACCATTTAAAAGGTTCATTAGGAGTTTAAAGTTTATCATCCATATCCTTAACAAAAAAATCTCCAACTGTTAATTTGTCTTAATCAATTTGATAATCTATAATTAATAGTTTAATTGCTTGCATGCTTGAATTGTTAAGCTGTCTGTAAATGCACTATCTTTTGCATTTAATTCTTCCATTACTTCATTCATACTGATATTCCTTGCATCAATGCATGTCAACATGACATTAGTGTAATCCATCATCAGTACCCTTGAATACATTGATCTCATCTGGACAATCTTCATTAAGCCCATTTTGATAGACGAGGTCATCCTCGCTTCACGCTTAGAAGCTAAAAAACTATAGCAACTAATTACTTAGGCATGCATTTAATGTACTACTATTTAAAATTTTATTATACTAATGTTAAGTCACGTCACATATGCGTGAGGTGCTTTAAAGTAAGGACCTAGTAGCTAGTATATATAGTACAAACATTTTCTGAAATAAGCACAGTCTGCAATTGACTCCCATTTTGAGTATATGCAATAAGATTCTCATATTCATCCATAATGAAACTGGTAATTAAACATTTTGTTATATTAATTTCTTTAAACATTCAATCTGCTTTAAAAATTATATTAATTTATTTTTTTCAGTTAATTATCGCTGCCATCGTCGGTGCCTGCGCTGCTGCTCGTTTGGAGCATCTTGAAAGAGGCTACCTGCCGCCTCATGGTTCCAATGGACAATCCTCGTTTGGTTCATCAAACGGTTTTGGTTCATCTGGATCTCATGGCTCTCCAGCGTTCCAGTCTTCTGGATCAAGCGGATTTAGATCTTCTAATGGTCTACGATCAGGTTTCCACTCTGGACCATCTTTCTCTGCTGCACAATCTACTCAATACCTTCCACCCGATCACGGACCTTCCGGTGGAAGCTTCGGAGGATCTTTCGGCCGCTCTGGAGCTCTTGGTAAATATTTTCTATATAATTGTAAATCTTTCTTAGTTTCCTAAAAGAAAACCGTACTAAAGTATTAGATATAATGATGTGTCTTGAGTAAAGACAGACAGAAGATTAATGGCTTTAAAAAGGTGCGGTCTTAATATTGTGACAAGAATATCAAGTATCAATTTTAAATTAACAGGTGGAAACGGTTTCGGTGCCTCACCATCATCGCAGTTTGGAGGTCAATTCCAATCTCGTTTTGGAAGTCCTAGCCAGCAATATGGAGCTCCTCAAGGAACCTCTGCTCGTCAGTTTGGTCAATCTTCCCACGGTGGTCAAAACCAATTTAACGGCCAGTTCGGATCATCAGCCCAGAGTCGTCAATACTTGGCACCGAAGCAGTCTTCAAGCTTCCAAAATATTCCCCAGCAAGCTTTCAACGAACAAACTGGTTATCAATATTAAAAAAAATATTTAGTAAATGCAATTGATGGAAAGTTACTAATGAATGTATACTTGTAGCAAATTAAAATGCTTGTACAAAATGTAATATAATAAATTGTGATAATGAATTCAATTTTGTTGTATTTTATTTTATTCCTAAGATAGGAAATTATAAATGACGGAGTTATAAACCATTTAAATAAAAAGCCTTTGTTTCGTACCATATAACTGTAATATAAACATCTAAGAAATAAAAAGGGGGAAAATAGGAAAATAGCTAGAGCTACAAATACAAATCTATTAATTCATTAAATCTGCCCATATTCGTAAAATTATTCATTTCAAGAAAAAAAATGAAAATAACAAAGTCAAATTGAAGGATTGAATGTTTTAGTTTGGTCGTTTAAACGTACGACAATAGGGCGCGCGTACCAGACTACAAATAAATAAATTTAAAAAATCTGGAGAATTTGGCTTGCACTCGCTACTCCTCACCAGAGGGTCAGATACTAATTTTAATGAAATTTTACTAAATTTTAATGATGATTCCACAAGTTGTATTGTGCGAAACCGTGACCAACGGAATAACTTGCTCTCTGAGATACTTGAATGGTGGTGTTGTAAATCTACAGGCGAAGGCGGCCGGGTCATGCTACGTCTTGTAATGAACTCCAGTTTACCGCAACTACAAGAGGGTTATCTATTCCCGACTTACTTATTATGCTCCAGCTTGGCATTGCATCTTCAGGGTATTGTTCCTACTTTCGCCCTGGAGGGGAGGCCACTAGGGAGTTTTTTGAAAAGAACTAAAGTATGCTTAAGAAAAGTATATTTCCCCACCCGCATGTGAGTAAAAAACAAGGAGAGACAACAATATTTGTCAATAGCGAACAAAGAGGCGTGTTAAATATACTCTCAATAATGATATTGAGAGTGTCCGAATGTAAATAGAATAGAATAAGAGATAGATAACCTAAAGAATATCGCTGGGGTGGCTAAATTTCATTACAACCCCTAGAACACAGCGTCCTAGACCTCCACTGCTGGAGATGGGCCTTCCAGAATATATATCTGGAGAATAGTGCCTACACTTGCCACGCTGACCAGACGGCTTGGCGAGGATATGCTGTCAATATTTAATGACAATTTATTAACAATTCCACAAGTTGGTATTAGTGGATCCGGGACCGACGGCTTAACGTGCTCTCCGAGGCACGGGAACGGTGGTGTTGTAAATCTATGACAAATGTACGCAAGAAAAGTGTATTTCTCATTGGTACATGTCGGGTGGGTATGAACCGACCTTTGTAGGATTTAAGGAACGCGTTCTTAAAACCGAGCCACCACCGCGCCTGGGTAAATTGTTGTGATGAAAATGGAATGAAACGTCGGGGATCCTTGGAGAATACAGACTGATGAATGTCAGCATGATGAATATGCGGATCTGAGTGATCACAATCATCATGGTGACTATAAGCCGTTTTGTTTATACAAATGTCCAATCTCCACCAATAAATACTTCTATAATTAATGTTTAATATAATAATAATAATAATAAAATGCGTTTAATGAGTAATAAGGTACATTGGTATGAAAATATAAAATTGGGACAATATGTCTAAGGGTTGAGGTTAAGAGGCGCCCTCCTCCAACCCGCGTAAGGCACTAAAATATGTCCAAAAATTTCGTAATTTTATTTCCTAGAAAGTTGACAACAAAAGTACACATACGCCACTAAAACTGTTCAAATTAAGAGTCAAACAAATGCTGGTTAATAAATGTTTTTATTCGACAAAAGAATACCTAGACACTAATCTCGACAAAGTCATGTGACTAAATAAATATTTGTATGCTAGAAATAGCGAAGCATGTGATATAATCATTGATGTATATAGATGGGCCTATTCAATACAAAACTTACTCTTAAAACGTGCCGCTTGCTACGTGTACCTATCAACTTTGGGGGGCAATTCTCAAGCAAAGATAATGTCACATAAAATATTTATCTGAAATTCTGTTACAATGCATACAAAAAGACTAGTTTCACTCGATATAAATATTAGGCGCTCTTTACGCTTGCTAGCTCGTGGCTGTTGGTGCAGCTACATGACTTCGATTCGTTTTGCGGAAACGTTTTTATATCACTGAGGGCCTATCTATATACATCGATGGATATATTATATTTTTTTTTTATTTTTTTTAAGGTTAAATTAAAATATTTATTCGAAGTAGGTAATTAGATACAAAAATATTAAAATAAAATTGACTAAAAAACTAATTATAAAGAAAACTAAAACTAAAAATACCTATGAAATTAAAGCTATTCTACAAAATAAACTAAGGGCTTACCACCAGGGAGGGTACCTAAAACGCCCGCCGCATTTCCTCGTTGAATTATTATGGACATATTCTGTTTTAGGTAGTTATGACATTTGGGATCGCCACACTCTTGGAAAATTCGTTTACCCAGCTCTTTTATGAATTTGTGGGTATCAAGAGAATATACCCCCATAGTTTCAACCCCAAATGCCACAAAGTTATAATTTTGTTTAATGCTATTGTATTTGATGTGCTTTCTAAATTCGGCTGTATGAGCAGCCGAACCGGCCTTTTTTGATGTAGAGGAAATGTGGCAAGCGGCAAAGGTATGGATATAATTACATATAATAATTTACATCTCCATGTTTCTGACAAATAAATTATTGTTTTCTCAATAAAACTCTTTGTCAAACATTAGTGGTCATGCAACCACAATCCCTGCTCACAACTCCCAAAGGTTAGCTGTTAGAAAATGTTTTTAGACATTAAGCTCGCCTATGTACTGTAAAATGTTTTATTTTCTGTGCAATAAAGAATTTATCTATCTATCTATCTAATTTCATTTCATATACATTTTTATTTAATATATTAGATTGTGCGATCGAGAGCGATGCAAAAGCGTTACTCCTCTTACCCTCCTTAACATTGTCTTTACTAAAGTTTTCTTTAATCAATTAACTTATGTTCACATTTAATCAGTTACGCAATAATTTTATTTGATCTAAAAATGCTCTTGCAATAAATATACTTGCGAAACCAATTTATTGACCAAAACATTGACAGGTTCTCACATTTTTTTTTACAATTAAAATTAATTGATCAGCGTCTATAAAGTACTAGTAAAACGTTAAAATATTCAAGAGCCAATAAAGAGGATGTATCTAAATCAATCATAAAGTATCGATTTCCAATGGTTTCCCCTGGACGAGCATTTTTTGCTGTATAAGTTACTATTCAGGGTCAAGCAAAAAACCTTTAATTATAGTTAGTCATAATAAAATAATTAATTAATCATGCACATAGAGTTTGAGATTAAATCCATGAATTTTTTAACGTCACATTTGTGCGTGAGTCTTAATGGGTTCAGGACCTGGTATATAATGGGTCAAGTATTCAAGAAAATCAGCAGTCATCTTCCGACGCTGGATTTCGAGTGTTCAGGAATAAGCTTGCCATTAATTCGCAAAATGAAACTGGTGAATATACGAGTATTTTAATTGGCGATCTTATCAGCTCGTTTAGCCATTGTGATCGCTTGTTTTAATATTAACAGTGTCTTTGAAATTTTCGTTTGTTTTTCCAACCTTAACAAGTGCAAGTTTGCATATTTTATCTTCTATATAGTTTTTATTGCCCATTATAGCAGAACGACCTTTTTTATTTAGTTTGCCAAATCGTAAATAATTGTTTTTATTTAATTGGACAGCTTTGGTTTTTGTTTGAGCTGCATCATGTATCATTTTAATAACATTATTGGTTTTTATTTTACATATTAACAGTTTATTTACACAAGTGTGAAAATCATTAATTAAATTATTGCCTATTATAATTTGCTCAGGGCTTACAACTGGCTCGATGGTCTAGTGGCATGATTCTCGCTTTGGGTGTGAGAGGTCCCGGGTTCAAATCCCGGTCGAGCCCTGTTTTTGTCCCAACCGCGTTGTTATTTTTATTGTTGTTATTCTTACTATAAATCTTTTTAATTTCCTATTTTTTAATTTAAAAAACATTGGTTAACGGTGACACAACATTTTTTTATTTACAGTCTGTCTTGTCTAGTAGTTAACCCTTAATATATGTACACCCTTTTCACTTTGTAGTTAATAATGTATTTTTTTATTTAATTATATTAGGTTTAGGTTAGTTATCACAAAGGTCTGACAGGCAGAGAATGTCAAGCGACATTATGTCACGACTTTATATATTTATGTGCAATAAAGTTTTAAATAAAAAAAAAATAGCTATAAATTATCCTAACAAAATAAAATGAAATAACCTTTATTATTTCTAGATGCATCTCGCTAGTTTTCCACTTGTTACGATAGCGCTATGGTAAAGTTGGCTAAATATAAACCAGATCCTTATAGAAAAATTCTAACTGTATTGTATTATAGAATTTCATTATTTACAGTCTACATTTTTTTATTTTTCATAGTTACTAATCGCAGCAGTCATTGGGGTAAGCTCAGCAGCCCGGTTGGAGCATTTAGAGCATGCCAAATTTTCTGGTGGTTTGACCAATGAGCAGTTGAGGCAATACCTTCCCCCAGACCATGGACCTTCTTCAAATCAACTTCTGCCACCTCATCATGGATCATCAGGCATTTCAGCTGCTCAACTAAATCAATACTTGCCTCCTGATCATGGTCCAAGTGGAGGATTCGGTTCTCAAGGTAAAATTTACAATATCATTTATCATCACAGCAGAACACAGAAATTTAGACTTACTCTTGCCATGCTGGCCAAATATTTTGAATATACAATAAATAAAATAGAAGGAATTAATTTATCATACACAAACCTTGTGTTTACTCTGGTCAAATTATACATTTCAGTTTACAATAATTCGCATAGAGCTGAAGACCCTGCGGTCTATATTACAAAATTAATACTAAAGTCATAACAACAGTAGATTTTAATAAAACATTTTTAAAAACATAATCCCTCGTCTAATTGTCTGCTCTGGTGACAAGAGGGCTGGTTCCTTCCTCGCTTAGATAATCAGCATATCGATTAAGCGAGGAAATAAATAGTAAAAAAAATGTTTTTAGATATATCAAATTATTTATTATAATATTATATATAATTATTCAATTCAAATTCAAATATTGTAATAATCAAAAAAGCCTAATACACTTTAAAATAAAAATGAAGTAATGACCCTACATTAGCAGGCTGGTGCTTTAAATAATAATGTGCCCTGGGCTTCAGAACATGGGATCTGTGCTATGGAGACCTATTATTTATTAATTTAACTAAGTCAAAGTAGATTGTGGTCTACGCCTACCGGATACACTAAGTAAA
Organism: Tinea semifulvella; assembly: GCA_910589645.1. Classification (NCBI taxonomy): domain Eukaryota; kingdom Metazoa; phylum Arthropoda; class Insecta; order Lepidoptera; family Tineidae; genus Tinea; species Tinea semifulvella. The sequence goes on from OU342612.1 coordinate 2,395,833, forward strand.
TAAAAATATCGCCAACTACACTACCTCACAGTTGGTGTGGAGATATGTGCAGATGTACGAATAGAAACCGACCTTTTCTACTTTTAGAATCGCGTTATCTCAGGAATTACTGATTCTTACAAAAACACTTAGCGGGATTTGAAAAACCATTATTATTATGTAATGTTCTTGAATAACTATTTTTGCAGATATGGAACCGGTGGCGACTAATAGTATTTTATTTGTAATATGGTCTCTAAGATCTGTACCAACTTTCAGCTCTATACGTATTATTGCAAACTTAGCACAATTTTTTCGTCTATTTCGACCGGACTAGTTCCATAGTAGTAATAGATATGCTCAACTTGACTAGTATTACATATGATTACTGTATACTTAATAGGCCACACTGTTGAAATTATTCTTTGATTTTATTGGCAACTTTACAAAAAATATATAACAAATCATTAATTTGCACAGGTAACCAATTTGGAGGACAAGTGCAAGCTCGTTTTGGTGAATCTGGACAGCAATTTGGTGCCAGCCAGGGACAATTTGGTGCTAGCCAGGGACATTTCGGTGCAAACCAGGGACAATTCGGCGCTAGCCAGGGACAATTCGGCGCTAGTCAGGGACAATTCGGCGCTAGTCAGGGACAATTCGGCGCTAGCCATGGACAATTTGGTTCCAGTCAGGGACAATTTGGCTCCAATCAGGGACAATTCGAAAGCCAGAATCAATTCGGTCAACATCAGCAGCCTCACAACTTCCAAGACATTCCCCAACAAGCCTTCGACGAGAAGACAGGCTATATCTATTAATAAATTAACTAGGAGAACCTAAGAGTAATAGAGTAAAAGCCATACTTTAATAAAATTTCGTAAAAGGATATACGTTTATGAATTTATAATCCAATCTATTCAACTAAACCTATGGTAACATCACCCGCTCTTACGATGTAAAGCGATCTTAGTTTAATGCAGCAGCTGAAAATCAGTGGTACGCCCTATTTAAGTTGTAGGTTACGCCGAGCTAAATTACTTTTTTAAAAAACTTTATTGCACAAAGTACAAAGGCGGACTTATTATGCCCGAAGACATTCTCTGACAGCCGAACCTTAGGGACCAATTTGAACAATTATAGGTGCAATCATAGAAATACAAATAATACTATAATTTTAAAAGGTAATTTAATAGGATTAATATATATTTACATCATATATCTTCATATATCAATGTACTAAATACTAATAATACACATTATTATACATAAACATACTTATTGACACATGAACCTGTAATAATGATTGTATTAATATATTTTTGGCTGTAGTTTTACAGTAATTTCTTTATCATCATTAGTGTATAATTAATATAGGCATGCCTATATTAATTATAAACCAAATACTTACATGATTAGAGCAAAAGAATTACAAGTATTTAATGCATTGAGTAAAGATGTTGATCTTGCCTTGTATAACAGTTGCCAGATTAATAGTAAGTTCTAAGCTTCCACTCCAGGTGCCAGATTATTTAATAGTCAGATCTAATGATAAGCGCCTGCTTCTAAATGTCAAAATTTACATTTGTTGTAAAACGGACTCGGAAGCTTAATTCCGCCAGGAGAAAAGTAGTATCTATGCATAATTGCAGTTCATCCCTGAGACGCCTCGTTGTCCGCTTGGTATCGGCAGCGCTCTCCGGGTCCCCATCTGCAGGTTCTTCAAGGGAAGGTATCCCTAGGTTCGGTCAACGGATGCATTAAAAGTGATAGAGCTAAGTTGTGGCTTACGACCCTCCCCTGTTTAAAGTAATTTCACCTCATTATCTTCGTTATTAGCATAGTTTTACTGATTATGCTAAATATTCACCTAATTTACTTGTTTTATTTTTAATGTCAGGCTTAACGTGACAATAGTAAGTAGTCATTATAATTATAATATGTGTATCTAGATTTAGTATATTATTATTATTTTTTTTTTTTTTATTTTTTTTTGACATTCTAATGTCATTTAAGATAATTTATTTCAACAAAATAATAATAATAACAAAAAAAAAACATAATACTAAATATATAAAATCATCTAACATTCATTCACATTCAATCATTCATTCGTTCCTTCAAACATACCTGCTCCATCCTCACATCCTATCCATCTCACTCGCTTTCTGGTTCCTCTGATCCTTAAGCTTATAGCCCTTATTACAGAAATTTGTATTTTTGTTTTTAGCCAGCCTGCAACTTGTGAGAATGGCTTCTGCCATTTTTCAGAAAGCCGTGAAGCGGTCTTTTTGACAAAAGCCGCGTACTCAGCACCTAATGAGCCATCACACGAGATAACCAACGGCGTAAATGAAGCTCTGAGATATTCTGCTGCCCTGTCGTATTTACGGTGTTTCTCGTGTGAATGGGTTTGGGAGATGCTTCCCCAGGTACGGGTTCCGTATGAGGTTGCGTCAGCATTACCAATGCAAACATCAAAAAACGCTTTCCTCGCTGGTTCCTATACTCCGTGAAGCATTAAGTCTCCCACAAGTGCGGGCTGACTAAAAGTTGCATCTCGCATAATTGGCTCAATTGTTCCAGTTCCCCAAGCAATATCCGCCCAACCCTTGCAATCGTCACGATGATTGTATATTATTATTGTTTTTATTGTAGTAATTTTAATTAGCTTTTATTGACCTCCTTATTTTCTATTGTTTTATATTAGTTGTAAGTTAACTAATAGAATAAAATTATACCCACACTGTTCCGGCACTGGTTGGTTGATTATGTGTCATGCATTTTTATGATTCATGAGATATTCCTATGCATACATTCTATGGATTTACAATGCGGGTACCGGGCCCATCGTGTGTGTGAAAAAGAGGGGAGAAGAATGGTGTCTCTGGCTCCCTACCCAACCAAATACTGTATGATTCCGTTAATGCTGTCTTGGAAGCTCGTTCCATATTATTTTGGCGACAGACGTAACATTTTGCTTAGGCCCAAGTCTTTTAATAAGCACCAACTACCACTACGTAAAGCTGAGTCTTGAATCCGTTCCTCATATTTTAATTGACTTCATGTTGTGGTCATTTGCAATATTTGATTATCGCGAATATTCCAGATGAAGTCGAATTTATAATAGGGATTACGCAACGTCTTTTCAATATGGAGCTACAAATCAGTATGGAATGAGTTGTGATGTACAAAAATGGGATTTTAAAGCGAATTCTACAGATAACTTATTAAATATTTAAACGCATCCAGCTGTTCTGCCCATTTGTGTCTAAATTACGTTATAGCTTAAAAGGTTAAACACTATAGAACCACATTTAAACATGCGTTTCAATAGCTATATTAAAGGAATTATTTTAAATATTTTTCAAGTATCAATTTGAAAACGCAATAAACTGAAGATGAATATGCTATAATACATATAGTAGATACACGTATTTTTTAAAACATTCGCAATGACTCTGATAACCCTGTTACCTTTTTGAATAAAAATAAAATCACAAAGCGAACATTTTAAAAGTTCTTCAAATGCAGTACAGGTCCCTATTTACTATTGTCATTATTCTAAGGTTCCTGCTACATATACGTTATAGATATTATTTATTTATTTTATTTATTCGGGGAAAATATTATGTGTAAAGAACTAACAAATAGTAAATAATTAACTCCAGTTTCACTACCCAATCGATTATAAAACTTTATTTATTAAAATGAAATAAAACAATATATTTTGATCACCGTATTTTATATTTTTAACATTATTATTAAATCATATAAATAAATTATCTAATCGGTGGTTGTTTATTTCTCTAGTATTGATAGCCAGTCTTTTCATCGAAAGCTTGTTGGGGAATATTTTGAAAGCTGGATGATTGTTTTGGAGCTGAATATTGGCTTTGAGCTGATCCAGATTGTCCGCCAAATTGTCCAGATGATTGACTGCCGAATTGTTGGGCTCCATACTGTTGACTAGGGGCACTGGATTGTGACAATCCTTGGAACTGATTTGATCCAAAGTGTGACATGGCACTAGAAGACTGTTGACCTCCGAAACTTTGGCTGCCGAATCCTTGGCTAGATATACCAGATCTTGAAACTTGGAATTGGTTTGATCCTGAGTTAAATCCATTAGAAGATTGCTTAGGGGCTAAGTACTGGCGATTTTGTGCAGCGGCTCCTGACTGAGCAAAAGATTGGCTGTTAGACTGTTGAGAAGGAGCACCGTATTGCTGACTTGGAGCACTGTGTTTTGAAGCGCCAGCTTGAAATTGGTTTAATCCCGAGTTAAATGCGTTGGATGTAGGGGCTAGGTACTGGCGGCTCTGTGCTGCTGATCCTGATTGACCACCAAATTGTCCAGCCGATTGACCACCGAAGTGTCCAGATTGACTACCAGATTGTCCTATTTGACTGCCAAACTGTTGGGGAGGGGCACCATATTGTTGGCTGAGAGCGCTGGATCTTGACGGTGTAGATTGGAATTGGTTTGATCCAGACCCGAATCCTTTTGAGGACTGCTTGGAAGCAAGGTATTGGCGGTTTTGAGCAGCTGACCCAGATTGGCTACCGAACTGACTAGATTGAGCACTAAATTGCTGAGATGGGGCCCCATATTGTTGGCTTGGAGCGCTGGATCTTGAAGCTGTGGTTTGGAATTGGTTGGATCCTGAGTTAAATTCATTGGAAGACTGCTTAGGAGCTAAGTATTGGCGGCTTTGTGCGATAGAACCTGAGTGAGATCCGGAATGACCTCCGAATTGTCCAGAAGATTGACTTAATTGAGATGGAGAATTAAGGTTGGATCCTGCGTTAAATCCATTGGAAGACTGCTTAGGAGCAAGGTTTTGTTGGCTCTGAGCGACTGATCCTGATTGGCTATTAAATTGTTGAGCTGGAGCACCATATTGCTGGTTCGGGGCACTTGATCTTGAAGTACCTTGGAATTGATTGGATCCCAAGTTCAATGCACTGGAAGATTGCTTTGGAGCCAAATACTGGCGGCTTTGAGCAGCTGAACCAGATTGAGATCCAAATTGGCCCGAAGATTGACCTCCAAATTGCTGAGCTGGTGCACTAGATTTTGAAGCAGCTTGGAATTGATTGGACCCTGAGTTGAATGCACTTGAAGATTGCTTCGGAGCCAAGTACTGGCGACTTTGAGCACCTGAACCAGATTGAGATCCAAATTGGCTTGAAGATTTACCTCCAAATTGCTGAGCTGGAGCACCGTACTGCTGGCTTGGAGCACTAGATCTTGAAGCAGCTTGGAACTGGTTTGATCCAGAATTAGAGAAGCTTGAAGACTGTGCAGCTAAACCAGTTTGAGATCCATGACCACCGAATTGCTGAGCTGGAGCACCATATTGCTGGCTTGGAGAACTGGATCTTGAAGCGGCTTGAAATTTGCTTGATCCAGATTGAGAAAAGCCACTTGAAGTCTGCGCAGCTAAACCAGTTTGGGATCCATGACTACCGAATTGCTGAGCTGGAGCACCATATTGTTGGCCTGGAGCATTGGATCTTGAAGCGGCTTGAAACTGGTTTGATCCAGAATGAGAGAAGGCACTTGAACTTTGACCACCAAATTGTTGACCAGATCCTAAGGATGATCCTGAAAAAATAACTAGACTTGGGTACATGTATTTGGGAAATATTATTGACAGACTAGACGTCAACATTTTACATTAATTGACAGTATATTGATTTCTATACGATGAAAGAAAATATATCAGAAATTTTTGGTTTTTTACAATAGTGTAACTGCACGAGTTAAGTTTTTTTTTATACTAGCACGACATTTGACCTTGCTCCCACCTGATGGAAGTGGCGCGCAAGGTTATGAATGTTAGCACCTGGAATCAGACACTCATGACTGACAACAGTCCCTAACACTACGCCGGCTTGACTGGGCATGACGGCAATTAGAGCCTGATCCCGAAACGTGTGGATACACTTTACTGGGTTTATCGGCACGAATGGTGGATGCTTTCCCGCCCCAGCAAACTGTGAAAATTACCACCATCGTTCCGCCTACCACCTATTTGTTGTTCTCGTTAACAGTATGTGCCGTTTACAAAATGATGTCAAATGCCAATTTTCACTTTTAAGGAGAACTAATATTGTAAGCTTGCCATGGTGATATTTATATAAAAATAACACCGCTTGAAACAAGACTTACTGATACAAGATTCATGCCCATGACAAACCATAGCATTTTTTTTTTTTTTTTTCAATTTACAGCATGTGTTTCTGTAAATATATTAGTTATATACTTGCCCTTATTGTTTTGTCTCAAAAATCCACCCTGTATATATATAATTTGTATGGAAACTAACCTCTGTGGTCCAGAAGTATATTATACTTTCTATACAGAGGTTGGGTTCCAATAATTTGTTAATTGCCTGTAATAAATTGTAGATCATATCCTGTTAACACTTAATATACATTGATATAACTAGTTATAAGGCAATTTTTTATGAAGAAATAAATGATTATTATTATTATTAAAAGCAATATTATAAATGAATAGCATAAACTTACCTTGAGAACCTGATTGAGTCTGGAAAGATCCACCACTTTTTGGAGGCAAATAGTCATTGGACTGAGCACCAAATGAAGCACCAGAATGGAATCCCTGCGAAGAAGAAGAGCCGAAGTTGTTAGAACCTTGGCTCGACTGTCCAGCCCCATTTGGAGGCAAGTATCCACGCTCAAGATGTTCGAGGCGCCCAGCTGAGCACACCCCTATAATTGCAGCTATCACCAACTGAAAGAAAATAAATTACGTAAATAACAAAATATAAATTTGTAAATGCTAATATTAAAAAAAGAAAAAGAAAAAAAAAACTTTCAACATTTCTCACTACCAATGGGCAAACTGCCAATGATAGTGGCATCATTGCCGTCTTAGAATATACATATATACCCGAAAATATATTGTAACTTTAATAGGAGAACTGATGGTGGTAATTTGCCCAGTTTGCCGGGGCGGGGAAGTATCCACCGTTCGTGCCGATAAACCCAGTAAACTGTATCCACACGTTTCGGGATCTGGATCGAATTGCCGTCATGCTCAGTCAAGCCGGCATAGTGTTAGAGACTGATGTCAGTCATGAGTGTCTGATTTCAGTTGCTAACATTCATGGACCTTGCATTTACCATGAGGTGGGCGCAAGGTCACAATTCATTAAAAGAGACTGCCCTAATTAAATAAATAGATTAATATAAAGCTTAATTTCTGGGAATGCATTACACCCAAAATAAACATAATTAATACAATATTAATCCTTATAGCTTCTGAAATAGGCATCGTCTCGTGTGCCACAAATAGCATATAATTTTTTTTTTAATTCAATGTAAAGTACAAAGATTAAGAAATAAAATTTTATTATAAACTACACCACAAATAAAACTAAAATTGTAACCGTCCGATGCGCGTAGTGTGCCGAGGATTCTCGCTGCGTTAAACGGCGAGCCTGACCCTTTGAGCAAAATATTCTCTACTTAAAGGGTCACCCGAGTTTTTTCCCAAGCTGCAAGAACGCCAGAGCGTCCTCGGACCACGATTTTTTTTCGAATTATTTGCAAGACCAATTTGTGTCGACCGCGAACTTAACACAGAGAACAGAAAAAGCTCGCCTTGAAAGATACCGAGGTTGGATATATGAAGAAAGATTAGACGAAGGTGTAATTACCAATCTCATTTTGCTTCAAGATGAGCGTTCTATTACATGCGATTCGGAAGTCGATGGCAGACTGTGGTGCTACAAGACACATGGTCAATTATATAGCGATGCACTTCGTCTCAATGTTAGAAGCCACACGCACGTAACTGATGTAAGATTATGTACTATTATTTGCCTCGGCTTCGCCCGTAGTTGTTATGATTCTAAGGTTATATTATTGCACAAACATACTGCCTCTGTGGTCTAGGGGTTAAGTCCGTGGATTTAGACTCGGAGGTACCGGGTTCGATTCCTGGTCGGGACACAAAATTCTTTATTAAATAATATTTAATTTATTTGTGATATTTCTCGAGTTTGGTACGCTAGAGATATCGACGAGCTTGCCACTTGTCATGATTGGCCTATATTAAAGTTGGCTAAATGTGAATCCGCTTATTTATAAGCGTGGTTTCTGACCACCCCGAAAGGGAATGATGATACTTTACTTTTTACTTTTAGAAACATACTTTACAGAGAGGAAATATTGTCAGTCTTCTTAGAATTATCCTTAAAGGGTAGTCTCTAGAAGATTTTTTTACTTATAGTTTATTTTTAAAAGGTTTACAAAAAAAAAAAAAAAAACAAAAGTAGTGTACAAGGGCATGCTCAATACCGTAGGCATTCTCTTTCAGCAAACTTTTGTGATAGAGATATGTGAGATTTTAGGTTGCAAATAAACGATAAATAAATATAAATATATTATATAAATAACAATAACAATAAATAGCCAAAAACATGTACTTATAAGCAAACAATACATATCATAACACTTATGTACCTACATACTCGTACACACACAAATAAATATATATGTAAATACATATACCAATTAATATATAAAAGCGGAATGGAGACATTGTTAATTTTAGTTGAAAATGAACCAATTTTCTAAAAAAGTTGATAGACGCTGCTTGCCTGATCACCAGTGGATATTTCTAGTAGCGAGCAGCTGTAACAGTGGGTGCATCTAAATATTGGCTAAAAGAGTATTGAGGATGTTATGTGTTAGCACGTACGTTATATTAATTAAGTCAATGGCAAACTGTGATGCTACAAGAAACTATTATGAGAGTATAGCGATGCACTTTTTCTATACTAACTAAAAAACCTCAAACCTACTATGTGAACTTAAAGAAAATATTTTTAGTGGGTTGTTTTAACTGAACTTGTATTTAAATTCCATAGACTTAGTAGTTTTGGCTGTACGATGGTTAATAAGTCAGTCAAGACTTTGCGTTTTATATACACTATACACATATAAAGTTTTTTTTTTTTTCTAATTATTATTGTGGTTTTTGTGAATAATATTTGTAAATAACATTAAGTGGTTCTGACACCTCCTTGCATGGTGTATTGGAGTACCTGCTGTAATGCCAAGTAAAGTGTATAAAAAAAAGAAAGGATAGTGTTTTGATTTGCACATTAAATTTTATTCTTACGTATATGCATGCTATATAAATCAGTCAGTCAGGACTTTGCTATTTTAATATTATATATAAAGATTATTTTGTTGTATTATAGTGTTCAACCACACATTATTTCATCTCTCAAGCATTTAATTAAAAATTGTCTGATGTTGACCTCGTCTATTATAATTCAGTTAAAATATGGTTCAATTGATTGATAATATAGTCATAATTTTACGGCTGTAATTAAATCTATTGGCGATTTTAAGATGCTAAATGTCGAATTTGTATTTCGATTAAAATCTGACACTTATTGAAAGAACACAAGGACTTTTAATTTGTAGTGAATTTGAGATAAATTGTATTCACAGTTACCTATGGATTTTTAGATATAAATTGTTTAAACAAGATTACAATTTAAGTAAAAAAAACTCTTTATTTTATAGTGGTGGTGGTGTGATGTTTAGCAGCGAAATCTTAGCAGCTAATTATAACTTTACTGATCGGTCATATAATATTTAAAAAAATGAGATATCATTAATACATCATTTATTTATTAATACAACATTACATGGCTTATCAGTAAAACACAATTTACCATACCAATCTTATAATTGATACATATATTTTCATTAAAAATGGATTGTAAATGTATATATTTTTAAATTTTCTATACAAATAGTAATATTTTTAAAGCTTTTAAGTTAACAATAGTTATATACAGTAAAATAATAATATAAAAAGAAAAGACAGTAATAATAATAATAAAATAAAATCAAAATTCAACAATAATAAAAAGTGAGTGAGTATATAAAGAAATAAATCAATTCGACATCATGTGAATAGTACTATCAGGCCAAAAACATATGTAGGGTATCCAGCGACGTTGCTTTATTATTTTACATACGTTTAGGTGTGCAAAATGTTTAAAATATAATCATGACAGCTCTAGTATTAAATTACTTGATTGATACGTAAACAACATATTTTATTTTTCAAATAACTTATTTGCACAATATTAAATAGTTAAAATAGTAACAGAACAATTACACACTATACAATTAGGCGTAACGAACTTCAGCAAAGAAGCCGATAGACGCATTCCGCTAGGATGGGCAGCATACGGGAAGTTGCGCCACATCTTCTTATCACACATACCACAGTGTTTGAAGACGAAAGTTTTCAACCAATTCGTTCTTCCAGTATTGTCGTACGGAGCAGAGACGTAGACACTGACAGTGGGTCTGGTCCACAAGTTTAAGGTCACTCAGCGGGATATGGAGATAGCTATGGTAAAATCCGAAATGTGGACATCCGTCAGAGAACCAAGGTTACCGACATAGCCTTAAAAATTAGTAAGCTGAAGTGGCAATAGACCGGACACGTCTGTCGCAGAACCGATGACCGTCGGAGTAGACGGGTTCTGGAATGTAAACCACGTACGGGAAGGTGCAGAGTACGCCAGATGGACGGATGACATGAAAAAGATGGCTGGTGGGGGCTGGATGAGGGTGGCGAAAGATCGTGTGAAATGGCGGGCCTGTGGGAGACCTATATTTGTAGATTTGTATATTTCACCTATATAACAATCGTTATATTTTGGTATGTCAGTTAACAAATTTTAAAATAATAACAATAATGCTATTAATGCCATGCATCGTAGACAAATGAGTATAGGAACACAATACAGTAGAAGGCATAAGACCACAAAACTATACAAGTATTTAAAAGAATTTTCTGTCAAAGGCATGTCAATAAATTCTGACAGGTTATAAAAAGTATTATTTTGGAAAAAGAGTTTCAATTTTGTTTTAAATTCACTTGGTTGTAGTCTAGTTATAATCTTTTCTCAACCTGGTTTGCCTTATATAGATTTCATTCTTGTTTCTTAGGTTATACTTAGTCAAACATATCCAGCAGTGGAGAGACACAGGCTGATGATGATGATGATATAGTTAAAATATATGTTATTTTCTATTCCTATCAATAAAAGTAATGAAACGATTTTATTTCATGTAGCACAACAACAAAATAACACAACTTATTACTAACAATATCCACAGTATCACTTACAAAATATAAAACGTGTACTGTCCGTGCAAAAGGCGATTTCTATGTCGTTTGTTAGTATTAATAAAAATGAGCCTACAACACAAGTATCTATCTAAGTTGACATTGTACTTTGGTAACATGTTCAAATAATTTAGAAGTAACAACATAAGCACTTGATGAGGTAAACCTTCCTTGACCTTTCTGGGACCTACAAGGTGGAATGATGCCAATAAATAATTTTATAGTCAAATTGACGAATCATACGTGTACATAGGTAATATGGTTAAAACAGATAATTAATTTTAAAAAAAAACTTATGCTTTTTGCCAATATACTTTAATTACGTTCATTTGTCTTAGATTTAGAACACCAGATAGTCTATTACTTTAGCGAGTTTAACGGCCAGTTGCAGACAGGCTGATTATTTTTTGACATGTTTAATCTATATATATATAAAGGTGAATTTGGCTGGCGAAAGTATGATCATGTTTCAAAATTTCGCAAAGAGTTAAAGTGGCACAATATCCGAAATCGCAGGTCTGCACATACATTCTCCTTTCTTTACGGCATTCTCTATAATCCCAATGCACCCCCTTACCTAAAAGTTCGTTTTCAATTTCTTTGTGACTCGCACGGTCTTTCACTCCGTTCTTCCCATAACAACTTACTTAAAATCCCTCCCCACTCTTCCAGCATATATTCAGACTCCTTTTCGGTATCTGCAGCTCGCCAGTGGAACAGACTACCTTTGGTAATCAGACAAGCTCCATCTCTCAAAATATTTAAAGACAAGTTATACAATTATTTTACACCATAAATAAAATAACTTACCATAACTTTCTACTATGTACTTAGATATGTATTTATTATTTATGTATATATTTATTTAATATGTAGGATATGTATATTTAATTAGTATGTATTTATATTTCATTACTGTTGATCACAATAGTATTTCTGTACCCGCTTATAATAGCTCCCCATTCACAAAGGTTAGTTGGTAGAAAATGCATTTATAGCATTAAGCTCGCCTTTGTACCCACACTATTTTTGGTTCTGTACAATAAAGAATTTATTTATTATTATTATTATTAATGTCTGTGTGTGTGTTCCTTATGCATTGCAAAACTACTTGACCGATCGGGATGAAACTTTGGGAATATGTTGTGTTAACATCAGCGAAGGTTTCTGACATAGTATTACTGTTGTCCTATAGGTGGCGCGCATCAGTGCTGATTTGTGGGGCATACCGACCGAGGGTAGCTTATAACTCCCTAGCGCTCCTATTATATATATGTTACTCAGTCATTGCTCTTAAGACTCCTGCGCGAGCCCACTCTGCGCTTGACTGACGTCGAATACAGAAATAAAGCCAAGTCAAACCATTTACCGCTCAACGGTTAATCGACCTCTCCCAGCATAACCGACACGCTAATCCTGGAAGAGTAGAGCTGCCCGGCGATCACATAGACCTTCTACGAGTATGTAGAGTTTAATGAGAAGATCCAATCGGCGATTAGCATTGCGTATAAGCATTTGACATTGTGGATTTCTACTAAGGTTTACAAACATTCATTCAACGGTTAGGTGGTACGAAGTTCGCCGGGTCAACTAGTAGATATAATATATGACACGTCATTGGGTAAAATAACCAAAGTGACAAGCTAACTACCAATCACGTGGCGTATAAGAAATTTGAAGCGGGATTTAAGTTATGAGGGATTATTAAGAATGTTATAAAGTAAGGTGAGAACATGGACAGAACTACAAAAGCGGATATTGAGCCACTTTCACTGAACCCGAAATTGACATGATACTACAATATTATATATATTATATTATATTAGTTTAACACTAAGTTAGACACAAAGTCGTAGGCCTCGCATTGATCTACCCGCTCGGAGCCTTGCAATGGTTTCCTTTCCAGATCAAAATTCTTAAATCAATAATAAACAGTTTTGTTATAGTTATCTACAGCTAAGTTCTGTCGCTGTCCTCAGTTGTCTTGAACGCAGTAAAATACATGATTAGAAGTTGCAATAAGATCCGCCTTCTAAAAGATTACTTGACATTAAAGATTCGTGATAATTACTTACAAATTTACAATTATAGATACCTACTTAAATTCAGAATTTATAGGTCTTCGCTACTCCGTAATAGTCACGGTCGTAGAATTAGTCTGTTATCTATAAACCCTGTTTTAAGTTTGCTTTATTTTACTTGTATATTGCGGAAACAAGTCGCGTCGTTGATGCACAGAGTACGGGGGGCAACATCATCTTAAGGGCAGTTAGTGAGAAGCCAGATTGCCCTATCATGGGGCAAGGGTACATACTCACAGGTATGTGCCCAGTGCCTCAGGAGGGCAAGGCAAATATAAAAATAAATGTCCTCTTTTTACTAATATAGAATAAACCAACACTATGTTACTAACACCTATGGGATAGTATTCCGAAATAAACGCATTTTATTTTTTATTTATATACATTATTCCTCAAATATAATTCTATCCTCTGATCAAAGACAAAAGTCTTCAAAAGTAAATTCGTACGGAGCAGAGACGTGGATACTGACAGTGGATCTGGTCCACAAATTCAAGCGATGGAGCAAACAGATTCTATAGTGGATAACGACCAGATGGACGGATGACTTAAAGAAGGTCACTGGCGGGGGTTGGACTAGGGTTGCAAAAGACCGCGTGCAGTCGCGAGCTTTGGAGGAAGCCTATATCCAGCAGTGGTAAGACTCAGGCTGATGATAATGATGACCATTTATACAATAATATAACTGCAACAACTAATTAATGAATATATATAATGCATGGCAACTAATTGAACTTTAGGAATATAAAGTTAGTTCCTCATTCGATGAGCTTATACAAATTAAATGCAATAATTGGATTGGTACAAAATTAATTACTAAAACACTTATTATTATGACTCATTATTTTGTAAATAAAACACATACATAGAATAAATGTAAAAATTATATTAAGCGTATTCAACGCGAGGTTCATGAATGTTGGCAACTCATGCAATCAGACACTTATCACTGACATCAGACCCTAACACTATGCCGGCTTAAATGGGCATGACGGTAATTCGAACCTGATCTCGAAACTAAATGTAATATGTCTAAAGAACTCTGCTTAGAAATAATTTGTCTATTATTATTAAACCAGACAGGTTGGCGAGGATCTGTTGACAATTTATTAACTATTACACAAGTTGGTATTAGTGGAACCGGGACTGACTTTATGTGCTCTCCCAGGTACGGAAACAAGTGGTGTAGTAAATTTAAGTAAATATTTCTTATTGGTACATACCGGGGTTTCGCTACCTTTTGGATTAAAATAACCTAACACTACTGCTAAGACAGACAACCAAAATCTTTTAAATTAGGATTTCATCATCATCATCATCATAACAGTTTCCCTTCCGGGGTCAGAAGTCACACCTATAAAAAAGCGGATTCACATTTAGCCAACTTAACTATAGGCCAATCATGACAAGTGGCAAGCTCGTCGATGTCTCCAGCGTACCACACTCGAATATCGAAAAATATATAATTAATACGTACATATTTTCACGCCAGGTCTCTTGCGCGGTAGGCAGACCATTGACCGCCATTTGTCACGATCTCGATATAACTCTTTTGCTTCTTCGACATTTATCAACCTCTTCCTACATGCTCTTTTGTTTCGATGGATTTTTAATGCACCTTAAGCTATTGTTTTACTTATTTCATCGAGATAGGTGAGTCTTGGTCTGCCAGGGCCTCTTTTACCAACAACTTTCGCGTTATATATATGGTTCGTCAATCTCTCTTCACTTATCCTTTCAATATGCCCGTGAGTACCATCGTTGCATTCCTTTCTTTATTTTTGTCCCTATGCTTTAAATAAATATATACTTTGATTAATTAAATGTTAATTAAATTCATTTATTTAAATTACCTACCCGGTACCTTCGAATGGAAATCCACGGACTTAACCGCTAGACCTCGGTGGCAGTTAAATTAGGATTTCCACACCAAATTCCACTGCGTAAAATTGGACCTATACTTATATAGGTTTTGTTTATAATTATAATGATTACGTAATGAATTGATCCTCTTCATCAGCTCATTGATGTACTGGACACTTTTTCTGGTCAGTGTTGATAGCCGAGGTTATGTAGCAAAAACCAAAGCAATTAAACTATCGTCTGTTCCTAAGTAATACTAGTTTTACCATAGACAAATATACAAGGAGCGGCAGTAATCATGGAAGTCCCTAGGACACACATCCGTAGTCTATTTATTTATTAAAAACTTTATTGTTTAATACAAAAGGTGTATGTAATGCCGCAAGTTTAGGCATGGCAAAATAAAAAAACACAATAATAATAATAATTAAATCACGTATTAGAAAGAAAGAAGAAAGAAAATACTTTATTTATCGCAACAATTACAATGGTTACAAAAAAATATATATATATGCAAGGAATAAATTTAAATGTAAGCCTATTCTATATACCGAAACATACAAACAGGTGTGGCGATAAATAGGTGGTCAGCTCAGCATATGCTCAGCCGAGGCTGCAGCGCTGATTTTCAGCTGATGCCTTATGTTGGGTATTAGTACTAGTTAAATAAACGGCTTTATTTACGGGTTTTCCAAACCAAAAAAGAGGTAGTGGAAGAGTCTTTCAGGGAGACGCTGCGGAAACTCTAATAGAATTAGAATATCTTACAATACAATGCGCCAGAATTGATAAAACATCAATGAGGCTGGTTTATTACATACGTCTATGACATTTAACCACGAATTTAAGAAGAATTACGTCAGTAAAATGCGTGCAGATACACTGGGATACAGATTAGTATATAATTGAATAATTTCAACACAATACAACAGTCGGCAATCGACTCCTGGTTGCAAAAGAGGAGCTCAATCATGAAACTAGTAATTATATTTTAATAATTCAATAATTGGTGTTTTAGAAGTGGTTTTGTGTTTGTGGATACCTAATACACCCAGATAACAAAGACAATCTATCTTTGATTGATATAGCTGAGTTAAATCCACAAATTCGATTATTTTGTCTACTAACTATGAATGGAAATATACTTTTATATAAATCGCAGCATAAATCTTGTACAGTCCTGAAAAATATTTCATCGATAAGCAAGATATCAGTGATAAGCATTCTTACTAAATAATAACAATAAATTGATTAGTAACGCTAATTGGCATGGAATTTTACATACTATATTATTTTTTAATATGTAGACTAAAGATCGAACCGAATTCGATTTCTGGTCGGGACACAATAATATTTATTAATGTAAATAAATACATTTAATTTATTTGTGATATTTCTCGAGTTTGGTACGCTGGAGACATCGACGAGCTTGCCACTTGTCATGATTGGCCTATAGTAAAGTTGGCTAAATGTGAATCTGCTTATTTATAAGCATGGTTTCTGACCACCCCGAAAGGTAAACGGTCGTGATGATACTTTACTTTAGACTAAAGATCTAGTAATACAAGGCACCGCTAAACCCTAAACCATTTAGTCAGTGAAAATTTAAACAATAAACAATTTTTCAGCTAATCATCGTCGCTCTAATCGACGCAAGTTTAGCAGCTCGTCTTGACCATCTCGAACCTGGATACCTTCCACCAGGTCAAGCCAATTCCAACAGAAGCCCAGGATCTTCATTCAGCTCAGCTCAAGGATCAGGAACGGCCGCCTTCGATGGATCTAACAACGCTTTGAGTCAAGGATCTACTGGTTTTGGAGGCTCTTTCCAAAGCCGGTCAGGAGCACCAGGTATAATAATAAAGAAATAAACTGGATAAAGTCCTAATTTATTCTTTACTGAATTTATCACATCAATCTATAAATAAATAAGTTTATTTCGACGAATCGATCAAGCAGATGCGACTATAAGATAGACTTTTGCGATTTAGTTGTGTTTCGTGGGAACATTTTTATATCAGTTAGGACCTGTCAATATGTAATGAAATTTGTAATGAAATAAAATGTTCAGTATGACATTTGCAAGCTGCCTTATCAGCCTTCAAATCAAATTATAATGTGTTTGTTAGCTACCCGACTAATTAAACGATTTGTATATCTATATTAACAAATCGTAAAGCTATTAAAAAGCAAACTATATATGCTTACTTATTACTTTTATTATCAACTTAATGTCTCATTGTTAGATAATGTCTATTGGCATTAAGTCCGCCATTGCAAAAACTCGTAGTGCAATTAAAGAAAATTATAAGAACGGTACTGTAAATGAGACTATGTAAATCAACCTGAATCAGTATATGTCAATCAACCTTTTCCTTAATTTTAATCTTTTCAGCTGCCGATACTTTTGGAGCTTCATCATCCACATCACAACAGCTTGCGTCCCCAAGCAAGACAAGCTTCCAGAATATTCCTCAACAAGCTTTCGACGAAGAGACTGGTTATGATTATAGCCCAGGTAACTATTTAATAAAAGGATGTTGCTAGAATCTTCTAATGGCTTGCACTTTTCATTCTCTTTTTTTAAAATTAAGCCGACGCCAACGTGTGTGGAAAACGCCACTTCAGAATTTATGCAGGAATACGTCTATCTTGGACAGACTATTCAACTAGGCGCTGCTAACTTCAGCAAAAAACCCGACGGGCGCATTCAGTTAGCATGGGCGGCATTCGGGAAACATGCATGAACACGAGTCTTTAACCAGTGCGTCATCCCCGTAATGTCGTAAGGAGCAGCGACGTGGACACTGACAGTGGGGTCTGGTTCACAAATTCAAGGTAGCTTAGCGAGCTATGGAGAGACGCTTAGTATTTCTGTGATGAATAGAATTCAAAATTTGATATTCATCAGAGATCCAAATTTGCAGTAGCGAGCCTTGGGGAGGGACTACATCCAGCAGTGGAGACACACAGGCTGATGATGATGATGATGATGACTGTCAGTTTGTAGTAATAGGTTATGTGGCCTATAGTGTTTTAAATCTAAACCGCTGTCTAAATAGTGTTTTAATAGCGATTGACATTGATAGTGTCCGTTCATACTTTATGTAAGTATAACATTTGCGCTTAATTGGACATAATTTAGGCGCTGAAGTTAAAATCTCTAATAGAAACGTTGCCTTCACTATGTTATATTTAAAAATATATTTAAGTGACAAATTTCATGATTTAGTATATGTTAAAGTCCTTCGTTTTGTACAGGAGTAAACAACTTCAGAGCTACATCATCATCAGCACCCTCAGGATCAAGTCCTCGATTCGGAGACGCTATGAATTTAGCTTCAAACCAAAGACAATCAATAACTTCAAGATTTAATGCTCCTACCGAACAATTTGGCGCTCCGGAATCGAATATACAGTTTGGTCAATCATCTGCTGGACAACAGAAACAGTTTGGAGTTTTGCCATCAGCTCAACCCAAAGGGCAGACTTCAGGACAATTAAGAGCTACTTTAGGACAACAGCAGTCACCTCAAGTTTCAAATAGTCAACAGCAATTTGGGCAATCATCTTTAGGCGAGTTTGAAGCTAGTCCAGGACAACAGGCTCCTTCCCATCAGCAATTCGAAGGACAATCTTCTCAGGGTCATCAACAACAACAAGGTCAGCAATTTGGAGGTCAAACTCCTTCAAACCAGTTTGAAGCTAGTTCAGGACAACAAGCTCCTTCTCATCAACAATTCGGAGGACAATCTTCTCAGGGTAAACAACAATTTGGAGTTCAATCTCCTTCAACCCAGTTTGGAGCTAGTTCAGCGCAACAAGCTTCAGCTCATCGGCAATTAGGAGGACAAACGCATCAAGGTCAACAGCAATTTGGAGGTCAATCAGCATCAACCCAATTTGGAATCAATTCAGAACATCAGGCTCCTTCTAATCAGCAATTTGGAGGACAGCCTTCTCAAGGACAACAGCAATATGACGCCAATTTAGAGCAACAAGCTCCTTCCCAACAGCAATTTGGACATCAACATAGCCAACCACTTTTGGGCCAGTTTGGGGTCGGACAACAAAAGACACCATTAAGTCTGCAAGTTCAAGGCCAGCAGCAATTTGGAAGCCATGCTTCAAGTGGAGCTTCTTTAGGACAAAACGCACCTTTACATCAGCAATTTAATGCCCAACCAAGCCAAGGAGCTAGCATTGATGATCAATTTGGACAAGCTGGTTTTGGTCAAACCAAGACTACTTCTCCACAATTTAAGCCAAGATTTGGAGCACTTCAGGAGCAAGAATCTCAATCTTCAGTACAGTCGTCTAATTTCCAAAACATTCCTATGCAAGCTTTTGATGAAACCGGTTACCATTACTAGTAAACCCAAAAAAACATATTTTTATAAAACACAATTCAAAACATATACTTGCGATGTGTTTTATGTCATTCAATACTTTATTAATATTAAAAATGCGAAAGAAGCTTTATCTGTATGTTTTATTTGAAATTTACTTATTTTATATTCTTTGTACCTCGAATATGACAAATGACCGCCTCCGTGGTCTAGTGGTAACAAACGTTGCCGTGAACTCGGGAGGTCGTGGGTTCGATTCCTACCTGGGGCAAGTTGTACATTGTATAATTTGTCTCGGTCTGGGTTTTTATATGTATAATATGTATATATACAAAAAAAAAGATTATAATAAATAGTTTATCAATCAATGAAATATTTATAAAAAAAACTATTTAGAAACGATTTATCAATATTATCTCTTATTTTGAACTAGTTACAGTAAGTTTCTGAATTCAAATCAAAATCTCTGCTACATTTGAATTAATTTATCACCAATTTACATACTTGTGAAGATTTGCTTTGAATAAAATTACCGTCTATGTCAAACCAAATAAACTAATGTAATGTAACAAGATGTCACGTCATATTAACATATTAATAGCTTTTATTGCAGTTTGTGAACTTTACCACAATTGTCAGTTTTATGTCAATTATCTGTGTTATACGGGTTGTTCTAAATTTAACTATGACCGGCACAAAATGACCGGCAATGTCGTACATATATGATATATATAGTAGATATACATATATGAAGATAATATATTATTAGGAAGTAGAAATTCGTGGAGTTAAAATATATTGTTTTGCTTGTTTAAAAAAGTTTGTTCCACTGGCGCGCAGACGATTCGGTAATTATTATTTTTTTAATATTTTTTTTGTTGTATTTTTATTTAAAATGTTTATTTATTTATTTTTCAAATAGACTGTTTTTAATATCTTACAAATAAATTCATCTTTACATACTAAACTTAGATAAAAAACTTACTTCATCACCATCAGCCTGTGTCCCCCAAGGCTCGCCACTTCACACGATCTTCCGCCGATGAGAGTATCCATCCCCCACCACCACTCCAAACGGCGTAAAAAAGTAAAAACACATCTTCCAATAAGCTGGGTTTATTTCCACCGTATAACGTTCTCTATTTGAAAGATTATTGTTTTCATCTAATTATTACGTTTCTAATTAGTCCCGAAGGTTTGGCTGTCAGATAATGTCTACGGGCATTAAATCCGCCTTTTGTACAATAATAAGTTATTATTAAAAAAAACAAATAAAAATTATAATATAAATAAAATAAATAGGAATAGAAACTAACCCAAAATTTCGTAACGAACTAAGAAAACTAGATTGCAAGATTGAGGCAGACTTTATGAAGATTCTCGTAAATTCTCAAGTTTATGCAGCACTTAGTTTACAAGTGCGTAAAACTTAGCCATGTTAGGCAACAATTACTAAGGATGAGATCTATAAAGAGTGCTTGAACTTATTTGCCCAGAATATCTCTAACAACATCAAAAACTAAACAAATACCTACTTAAGTGACTGGCAAATGTAAACAAATTGATAAATGCAGTTAGCATACGTAACGTCGAAATACGGAAAAGGGTTGGTATGAATGATCGGGCATGTTGAAAGGATGAGCGATGAAAGATTGACGAACCAGATATATAATGCGAAAGTTGTGGGTAAAAGAGGCCCTGGCAGACCGAGACTCACATATCACGATCAAATAAATAAAACACTGACTGAAGGTGCATTAAAAAGTCTTCGTAACCAAAGGGTATGTATGAAGAGATTAATGAATGTCGACGAAGCGAAAGAAATATGTCGTGATCGTGTCAAATGGCGCTCAATTGTCTCTGCCTACCCCGCAAGGGATCTGGCGTGAAGATATGTATGTATGTAGCTTATAGACAAAAAAAAGTATCATAACGACCGTATCCCTTGGAAATGGACTCATTATAACAGCCCCTATAACACAGAGTCCTAGAACTCCACTGTTCGATAGACAGTGGTGTAGTAAATCTATGACAAATGTATTCTTATTGGTACATGCCAGGGAGACACCACTGCTAAGGCAGACAAGCAAAATCTTTTAAATTAGGATTTCATCATCATCATTACGGCCGTTTCCCTTTCGGGGTGGTCAGAAACCACGCTTATAAATAAGCGGATTCACATTTAGCCAACTTTACCATAGGCCAATCATGACAAGTGGCAAGCTCGTCGATGACTCTAACGTACCAAACTCGAGAAATATAATACATAAATTAAATAAGTTATTGTGGGACACCAGGAATCGAACCCAATACCTCCGCATCTATCTGCAGACCAAGACTCACCACCTATCACGATGAGATAAATACAACAATAGCTAAATGGTGCATTAAAAAGTCATCGAAACAAAAGGGCATGTATGAAGAGGTTGATGAATGTTGAAGAAGCGAAAGAAGTATGTCGTGATCGTGTCGAGTGGTCTCTGCCTACCCCGCAAAGGATTTGGCGTAAAGATATGTATGTATATATGTATCTTAAATAGTTTTTTAAATATTATTTTATACTTTATATATGGCGCGGTGGTGGCTCGGTTGTAAGAACGCGTTCCTTGAATCCTACAAAGGTCGGTTCAAACCCACCCGGCATGTACCAATGAGAAATGCACTTTTCTTACGTACATTTGTCATAGATTAACAACACCACCGTTCCCGTGCCTCGGAGAGCACGTTAAGCCGTCGGTCCCGGTTCCACTAATACCAACTTGTGGAATCGTTAATAAATTGTCATTAAAAATTGACATCATATCCCATATCCTCGCCAAGCCGTCTGGCCAGCGTGGCGAGTGTAGGCCAAATTCTCCAGATATATGATCTGGAAGGCCCATCTCCAGCAGTGGAGGTCTAGGACGCTGTGTTCTAGGGGCTGTAATGAATAAATGAATGAATGAACTTTATATGTATATATTTTTTCAAGTAAATATAGGTACTTAAATTATATGAAATTTTTTTATTTTTTTATTTAACGTATATCATAATTTCCTAGCCAACGCTTTATACATATAGATCTCAGATTAAGTGCTGCTCGGTTTCTCACGCACTTTGGTTTGTGACCTTTCAAAATATGCAACCTTATTTACACATGTTATAGATCATTATTTAGTTAATAGCTATATCATTACCAATGTTAGCAAATTTCACAAAAACTATAATGACACGCCTAGCGGTTTGCACAGCTATAAATTATCGATTTTGATAAATACACAAATCTTTATCTATTAATCTCTATGGTGATATGATGGCCTAAAATAAGTTTAAAAGATGTACAGCGTTTTCGTTGAACGACTTTTTTTTTCCTACACCTCCAATAAAAATCGATAATGTATAAAAAAACGTAACAAATTATATATTTAAACCTTCCTCGAGAAACACTCTATCCATTGGTGAAAACAGCATGAAAATCGGTGCAGTACTTTTTGAGTTTATCGCGAACAGACAGACAGACAGACGTGGCAGTGGAGTTTGTTTTATAATATGTTAGTGAGTGAAGATAGTGATAAGAAATACAAGGTGTAATAATATAAATATTAGCCGGAAATAGCATAAAAACGCGATGTACTAAAATTAATTAAGTGCAACAACAAGTAAGTAACAATAAGTAGGTACTCAAACAACACTTTACAAATTTTGACAAGAAACATAAGTAATAGAAAAATATATAAAATAAACTAAAACAAGGATCAAATAAATAATTTATAATAATAATAATAATAATTTCAACATTTTAATGGACATCTACTCAATATGCTCATCACAGTACTCTGTAGTCAATAAACGTCTGAGGGTGGAAGGAGATGTCTCAAACAGGTCGACATCCAAACGTTGTAACAAGTCATTAAAACCTCTACATGTTCTAGGGATATAGGAGTTAATTCTATACTTAGTAGATGAAAAAGGAACACATAGCAAACGGGGTTTCCTTATCCTGCTTGATGGAGTAAAAAAATATAATCTCAAAGGGTTTAGCCAGCGATTTCGTTGAAAGCTCCCAGACGGCTTATTTTTTCCGACACCTCCAACAAATGTCGTTAATGTATATAAAAACTTATAAATACGATCACATTCTTGAGTTCAACAGTTTTATTCCCCGAGCGTAGTGACCTGCCGAGTTGACCTGTTTGACAGCTGAAAGGAATAATAGCCGTTGAAAAAACGTCTGAGAGGGTGTTAATCATTGCTAAACAAAAATAAAAAGTATTGTATTTGCGACATTTGGCACCTTCAGCCTTGAAGACTTCAGACTTGAAGGCACACTAGAAAAATTCACCCAGTAAAAAAGCTAAGAATTCGTTGAAGTCTTTTAATAAATAAAATAAATAAAAATTTGACGACAAATCATAAGGCTCCATTCTATTTGTGCTAAAAAGTAACAAGAAAAAGTTGCTATCACGACCGTATCCCTTTCGTGGTGGTCATAAACCACGCTTATAAAGAAGCAAAGTTTCATTTAGCCAACTTTACTATAGACCAATCATGACAAGTGGCAAGCTCGTCGATGTCTCTAGCGTACCAAACTCAATAAATATATAACAAATAAAAAATACGTTTCGACTAGTAATTGAACCCTGTATATCCGCGTCTAAATCCACTTGTGTAAACTTATTATTATTTTTGTGTCTTATTAATTTACCGTCACGCTTATATTACTGGGCCCATTTTATTAAAAACTTGCGTAGATGTTTTTTTGGAAACCTGGCACGGATATAGGTTATGGACGTCATAATCTGAGCATGACATGTAACTCTACCGCCACCTAAAGGTTTGTATTCGCCGAATAATACGCAAAAGCTAGTTTAAAAAAAAGATGTTCCGGTACAACCAGCATCGTCGGCATTAAAATTCGATTATCCGAATTCGAATTCTTAAATTCGTTTTATAGTACTCGTAGTAATCGTCTTGCCCTTCACCCGACCTTGCTCGATTGACCCTCAAAGCTTTTAATCGTGTGTCTGCGTATGCGCAACTTTTAGCTCGTTTATTTTTAAACAACATATTATATTCTTTATTACAACTGGCATAACGCTTAAAATTACCTGAACAATTTTCAATATCCTACACTTTGAGAGCTTATACTGGTAGGTAGGTACTTATAATAAATTAGGTATATCAAATAGGTATGTTATAATGTTAAAAGTATAATGCAAAATATAATTAAAATACATTAATTATAATAAAAAAATATATATCAATCATTTATTATTTTCATCATTACATCCCCTAGAACACAGCATCCTAGAGCTCTACTGTTGGAAATGGGCCATCCAGGATCTTTAGTCTATATTTGCTGGCCAGACTGGTTGGCAAGATTTATTATTTTAATTATCATTATTATAAACTACTTAAATAATAATATTAAATGAAAAACCAGAAAATGGAAAATAGTTACGCGGTGGTCAAAAACCACGCTTATAAAGAAGCGTACCAACCTCGAGAATATCACAAATAATAATTAATTCAAGTTTTAATTTAAATTAATAAATATAATTGTGACCCAACCAGGAATCGAACCCGGTACCTCCGAGTCTAAATCCACGGACTTAACCGCTAGATCACGGATGCAGTAAAATAATATTAATAAAAAACTTGTTCCAAATTGTGCCGCGTTGGATGGCAATCCCGATCCTTTGTTGGGCCAAAGGGTATTTCCCAGCCCTCTTATCTCCTGAGGTGTTGATGAGCTGTTTCGACAACGTCTTAAAAAACCTGCGAACTTGATGTAGGGACCAAGAATTTCCAGCCCCAGAACTTCAACTCCACACGGCGCAAAAATATATGCTCCAATAAACCGGCTATATTTCCACTATATCTGGGATTAGATTTTCTTTTCTTTGGGTTGGTGTCGTTTTGATAATACACTGCCAAATGAAGTAACTAGATTATGTGTAGATAAACTAAAAAATATGTTTAATTGACAACTTATAGGCAAGACCTTTTATTAAGATAAACAATTTTTAATATAACAAAATGCCTCGTAGATGTGCAAATGTATTATATTTTCAACACCTTTTATTGTTGAAAAAAAAAAGTAAAGTGGGTGGTCAGAAACCACGCTTAAAAAATAAGCGGATTCACATTTAGCCAACTTTACTATAGTGGCAAGCTCGTCGATGTCTCTTACTTGACTTATGTTTCATTTATGTTTCTTGTCAAAATTTGTAAAGTGTTGTTTGAGTACCTACTTATTGTTACTTACTTGCTGTTGCACTTAATTAATTTTATTAGATTGTATAATTCTTAAGGTGTAAAACGGGATCAGTATACAGATGCAATTGTTATTTCATATCTCATTGTTATTGTACTGATTTTGTTGGTTCTTATTTTTATTAATTTTCATTATACTAGCTAACAGTGAAAATTTGTAAGGCTTTGAGATTAGATATTTTTTGTATACATAATATTGCAAAGGCTGTAAATTTTCCTACGAATAAAAAAATAAAAAAATAAATGAAAAATGAAAAATAGATATAACAAAATATTGTATGGTGGAATTGTGTATCTTATATAGGTCTACAGAAAATTCCGCGATGGCATATGTCTATCTCTTAAGGATGACATACTATATCCATTTTAATTCTTAAAAAGTGAGCAATTATAAAGCGGTAATTGGAAAGCTATTTACACAAATACGGTATTAATCCTTATCATTTTAAATATGGTAGTTGGTTTGAGAATTTCATGAAGATTATTTTTTCCCTTAACACCATGCTAATTAAATGCATACCTTAGGAGATATAGCAAAATTAAATTAATGCGCAACGAAATTCATAAAACAAAACAGAGTCGGGTAAAGAATCAGGCAAACCTGCTCTTCAAAGTGCGATATTATGGGTTGACAATCCAAGAATAACTGTAGGTATATAATTACAAATTTACATACAATCTCCTACAATGACATCTTCCATTAAAACAATTACATCAAGGTTAATGTCGATATCATCCAATAAGTAGAAACACTTAACAATCACACGACGGATTTTAATTTTATATAAAATCCACCGAATTTCAAGCAATAATCACAGTACAATCCCACAGTTCAGTGCCTGTAACAAGTACCTGCAGGGAATAATCATGAAACTGGTAAGAGTCTACGAAAAAAAAAGTTTATTTAAAAAATAAAAAACACGACTGGGAAAAAAATGTTCGTAAATTAAAAACTAAACTAAAGAGAAAAAACAAGCCCAAGGGTTCCGTTGCCAAAAAGTTTCATAACAGCTTAATAATACGCTATATAATAGTATTTCATAGCGACATTAATAGTGAAATCCATGACTAATTCTAAGCGAAGCTCGTGCTTAATCTAAGCACAAATCGGCGGTCATAGAGCGGACTATTATAGTAAACACTGTCACTTTGACAGTCGGAAGCACGCCTTTGGCTTAGCTCGCGTCTTAGAAGCGACTATTAATCCGGAACTTACAGTCAGGACCCATTTAATAATAATAATAATATATTTAATTTAATAGATAATTACAATCAATTTTTGTTAGTATACCTATCACTATGTTAGTAACAATGGCTTACATTAAAGTTAGTAAACTAAAATTTAATGTTAGTACCTTATTTATAATTATTTGTACACGTGTCAATTTGTCGGTTATAGAGAATCTTAATAAAGTGACACTGTATTGGACAGTCCACTTTATCCGATATGACCTTAAGCATATTGTTGGTGCTGCCTCTAATTCTATTGACTAGAGATGCAGTGCGTTTTGCATGATAGCAGAAAAACTATCAACACGATTTTCTGCAAACATTCCGGACGCACTGCAATAACGTAGCAGCCAAATAAAAAATATATATTCAATTTCAATTCGTTTATTTCTGTAATTAGGCATAGGACAAAAAAAATTTGTATTTTGCACTTTTACATGTCAAATTTACAATAAGTATACTTTAATATTAGGCTACATAATTTCACAGCATTCTACCAGGTAGAACGCCATGAAACTACACAACCTTGGTTAAATGTAGACCAGTGCGTTACAATACAAACATAAAATAAAATTTAAAAAAAAACCTACGTGATTTATATACACAATAATAATTCCACACAAAACTACACTTATAATTATAGCTGCTGTAAATAGGCATTGTCATCTTATCAAATAATATACAAATATAAAAAATATTAATGTCGCTTAAGATTATAGCTGCTGTAAAGAGGCATTGTCATTCTAGAAGCTAATGCAACACAAATATAAAAAATAATAAAAAAATGTCACTTAAAATTATAGCTGCTGTAAAAAGGCATTGGCATACTATAAGCGTTCTTATATTGGAGATATTTATCAATAGTGTAATATCCCTTTTTAATCAATTGATGTTTAATAGATAACTTAAACCTATTAAGTATTAAAGGTCGAGAAAGGTTCAAATCATTCCAATGGGACTTTCATTTTATTATTTACCCCAATATGACGTCTTGTTGTCGCCTTAATAAAATGTAATTATTGTTAGTGACACTTGCGTGATGGAAACGAATCGATTGACGTGAGAATCATCAAAATCTGCCAACGCGTTTGGTCTCCAGTGTACCACATACATACATAGGTGATAAACACATAACCCTTCATGGCGTCGCGCAGTCGGGTATTATTATCACGACCGTAACCCTTTCGGGGTGGTCAGAAACCAAGCTTATAAATAAAGGGATTCACATTTAGCCAACTTTATTATAGGCCAATCATGACAAGTGGCATATATCTCTAGCGTACCAAACTCGATTCAAATTAAAAATCAATTAAATTTATTTATTATGTGTCCCGACCAGGAATCAAACCCGGTACCTCCGAGTCTAAATCCACGGACTTAACAGCTAGATCATGGAGGCAGTGTTGCAAAATTTGATGCTTTTCAAAGAGTAATTCGCGTCCATATCGCTGAAACACGTCGGGTATATGGAAGATAACAGCTGAGGAAAACCGCAAAAAATAAACATTATGAAACAAAATTTTCAACAATTTTCTTAGAAAATTAATTTACAAGACTTGCCATGTGCGTGCTGAGGCAGGAATTCACTCCCAATTAAACTTCGTTTTGTTACAACGCAGCTTATAGGAATTGTAAATTTAATAATTTGTCTTTAAGAGTCAAACCATAATTCTACACTACAATAATCTAAGTAAAATTGATCACAATTTGTACCTACTATAATTTTAAAAAATAATATTTTTCTAGCGGTTAAGTCCGTGGATTTAGACTCGGAGGTACCGGGTTCGATTCCTGGTCGGGACACAAAAATATTTATTAATGTATATAAATACATTTAATTAATATTTAATTTATGTGTGATATTTCTCGAGTTTGGTACGCTGGAGATATCGACGAGCTTGCCACTTGTCATGTCTATAGTAAAGTTTGGCTAAATGTGACTCCGATTCTTTGATGATACTTTAATTTTTATACTTTTTAATATTTAATAAAAAATAATAAAAAAAAACTTAATTTAAGCCATGTCACCATGTGAAAAAAATAAAAACATATATGTTTATATTTTCAGATCATATTACTTCTGACTATCGCAGCCTGCCAAGCTGCGCTGCTCCCATCCAAGTCCTACCTTCCTCAAGCTCCATCAGGCTCCTTCCAGACCACATTCACAACAATCAATTCTGGAAGCTCAGCAGGAGAAGGTAACAGAAGACCGCAACAGGGAATGGAGAAGAATGCGGCTATTGTAAAGCTGGATCAAGATGTTTCTGAGACTAGTAAGTTTACTTAAAGAATGAAATGTTTTATTTCCCCGACTTTCCCCGGAAATATAGTGGTCGGGGCAAAAAACCTTCAAATTGTGGTAGCGTATGTTTTTAAATGGTAACGTCATATACTATCCCTGATTTCCATGGAACATCTGTATCAATTTTTTAAATTTTATTTATTATTTAGTTTAGGCGTGAAGATGAATTTATAAAAAAAAAATATTTTGAGAATTCATAAATATGATTTTATATAAATAGAAAACAAATAGACAAACGGATGTTATCATATTTCTGTCAAATTTCATCAAAATAGATGCAGTAATCCAGCTAATGACGGTCTAACATTCCGGATGGTATGTCTCTTATACCATGGAGTGAGGGAAGATGTCTTGTCTCAGATGCGACCTGTGTAGATAGACCTTTGCCGCTTGCTACACTTCCTCTAACTCAAAAAAGGCCGGTTCGGCTGCTCATATCTAAAAAGCACCTGAAATATTTAACATAGCATTAAACAAAATTATAACATTGTGGCATTTGAGGTGGAAACCTCACAAATTTGTACAAGAGCTGGGAAACGAGTTTATTAAGTTTGTGGCGACACCAAATGCCATAACTACAAAACATTTCCCTAATAATTCACCGGGAAAATGCGGCTAGCGTCCCAGGTGGTAGCCGTTTGTGCCGTTTGCTGTAGAATCTCTGGGCCCCATGGAGTCTAGCACAAACAAGTTTTTAAAAGACAACACCGCGTCTTGTCGTCTCCTCCGGTGACAAGAGGGCTGGCTCTTTCTTCGCCCAGAGAATCAGTATTGCAATTCAGCGGGGAAATGCAACCAGCGTTCTTGCCACCATTTCACGCGGACCGGACTTATATCCCTATCCTTAGTATTAATATGTATTTTATTTTATATTTTGTATTTTTTTTTTCGAATAAATTTTTATTTACTAGGTATTTAAAGGTTACGTAAGCAAGGTATTATGTTATAATCAATAATAATTATACTATTAGGTGGTGGCTCGGTTGTAAGAACGCTTACCTTAAAAAAAAAATTCCCTCTCTCTCTCCCAAATCTCCCAGACGGGTAATTTTTTTCCGACACCCCCAACAAATATAGTTATTGTATACAAAAACTTAACAAATTATTAACTAAAACCTTGATCGAGAACCACTTTAATAATTGTTGAAAATATCATGAAAATCGTTGCAGTAGTTTTTGAGTTTATCGTGAACAAACAGACAGACGAGACGGAGGACTTTGTTTTAAAATATGTTATTGGAGTGATTACTATTTTTTTATGTATAATTTTTACTTGAAATAAATGTATCATAAAATTTTAGGTTTCCACTATGACTACAAAACATCGAATGGGATATCAGCTCACGAGACGGGCGACGCTTCAGGATCTCAAGGAAGTTTCTCCTATATCGGCGATGATGGCATCACCTATACCATTAACTTCATAGCCAACGACGGCGGCTTCCAGGCTGCTGGAGCCCATCTTCCAGTAGCTCCCCCAACTCCAGAAGCAATTCTCTTAGCTTTACAACAAAATGCTAAGGATGAAGCAGCTGGGATCTTTGATGACGGTATGTTACAAATTAATGTCTATCATATCATAGGATTATGTAAAACCTAAAAACCTAATTGCACTATGTACAACAGCAAAACCTTTAGGATATTTAGACAGAACTACATTGAGAGTATTACCAAAACAGCGTCCAAAAAAGCTGAAGATACAAAACTAGGTGAAACGGTTTTTTCCTTAACTCAGAATTATGCTTTATTAAGCACAAATATTGCGGTGGTGGCTCGGTTGTTAGAACGCGTCCCTTAAATCCTACAAAGGTCGGTTCAAACCCACCGGGCATGTACCAATGAGAAATACACTTTTCTTACGTACATTTGTCATAGAATGACAACACCACCGTTCCCGTGCCTCGGAGAGCACGTTAAGCCGTCGACCCGGACTAATGCCAACTTGTGGAATCGTTAATAAATTGTCACAATGAATTGACATTATATCCTCGGCAAGCCGTCTAGCCAGCGTGGCGAGTGTAGGCCAAATTCTCCAAATATATTTTCTGGAAGGCCCATCTCCAGCAGTGGAGGTCTAGGACGCTGTGTTCTAGGAGCTGTAATGATGAAGCACAAATAAGTTACGCGTGGAATTCTGTTCTCACGTCTGTGATGGTTCCGGTATACTTACATATGCTTTCAATGTCTAAAACTACAGTGTCTAAATCACTGCAGCTTCGTCGAAATGTAGCCTCCCTAATCTTGGTCTACAAGCTCAGGGAGTTCTACGCTGGAGACATCGACGAACTTGCCACTTGTCATGATTGGCCTATAGTCCTTGCGTCGTGTTTCCCCATTGGTGACCTCCCGATGAATTGGTGTGCGTCTTGATGATAGCACGTCACCCGTTCCTATCTTCGGCGGCATGCACAGCATCATGGACGCTAGTGTTGGTGGTGGAGCGGATTTGGTCGGACCAGCGTACCGGACTTCGGCCTCTCGGTCTCTTTCCTTCCACTTTGCCAGTAACAAAAAGTTTCTCCAGGTTATCCCCTCTTTTTCTGGCAATGTGTCAGAAGTACTGGAGTATCTGACGAAGGCATATGGTGGATAGCCTAGTCGATATGTCTAATTGGTTTAAAACGTTAGTTCCTATAGTAATGTTGGCTAAATGTGAATCCGCTTATTTATTAGCGTGGTTTCTGACCTTTTACTTTTTTGGAAGGTATATGAAAATGTCAGTAATTTCACTTCCTTGAAAGTGGATAGACATTTCTTAAAATTAACTTAATTTCTTTGCGTTTCAGGTAAATATCGTCCAGATAAAAACAGTGGTGGTAGCCATATCGGTGGTCATGGTTCAGCTGGATCCTTCTCCTCCTCCAGCAGTCAGACCAGCTTCAACAGCGGCAGCATTCAAGCTTATAACCCCAACACTGGTTATCAATATTAGATCACAACCTAAATAGACTCTATAAAATATAAAGGATACGGCACGCGCATTGTTTACTACAAAATCCGGAACCGATAGATGATAACACGCAAAGTTACACCTACAGTTGAATTATTAACAATTATTCTACTCTGATACACTCCGTGGTCAAATTTTTATTCTTTATTGTATAAGACATCTCAACCTAATATGTTGCAACTAGGACTTGCAATTCGAATATTCGACTATTTTTCGACTACCATTCGAATTATTTGAATATTATTTAAATACTTGGATAATGTAGACACAATATTTCCAATAATATATTTCTTTTAAATATTATATTTTATTTTAATTTTCAATATTAGAAGGCATACACACTTTACCTAAAAGTATATGCTCAGATATATATCAAGATAAAAATAATGTATTGCAATAATATTTATAATAAAATCAACAAGAAGTTACATTAACAGCTAAGACAATGAATTACAGTTTCGGGATACGACTTTTATCAGAATTAAATTCTTAAAGTCATTTGCGAATTTTACATCATTAATGATGTTTTTTTTATACTACAATGTATTTTTTTGTCTGTTTTATATTATTATTTTATCAGTTAAGAACGAGTGACCACTTTAATTTCTTAAAATAACTGTTGAATCCGATTCAATGTAGTATACACACAAGGCTATCGAATATTCGAATATTACAAAATTTATAATCGAATATTCGAATATTACAAAATTTATTATCGAATATTCGAATATTACAAAATTTATTATCGAATATTCGAATATTACAAAATTTATTATCAAATATTCGAATATTACAAAATTTATTATCGAATATTCGAATATTACAAAATTTATTATCGAATATTCGAATATTTCAAAATTTATTATCAAATGTTCGAATATTACAAAATTTATTATCGAATATTCGAATATTACAAAATTTATTATCGAATATTCGTTTCAGAAATTTATTCGAATATTCGAATGCAAGCCCTAGTTACAACAATAATAAATTAATTAACATTTAACATATATAACAATTAACATTTAGGCTTTAGGGTAATGTCTCATTGGGCTTCAGCATGCAATGTTCGACTCGTGCTCGAATGCTTGTTGTCAGCATAAGTCATTATAGTCAAAGAATTTATATAATGTCAAAACTTAAATTTAAATAAATAAATAGCTATACAACGTCAATATTTCATTTTAGTTTTTTATTTAAAAAGTCATTTGTGTCAAGTTAATATATATATATTTAAATTAATTATAGACAATTCTTGAAATATAGTGTGTATGTACAATTTAATTGCCATATTGTCAAAAACTCTGCTGTTGGGTCTAGCAGTTAGGACCGTAGATTTGGATGAGTACCGCATTCGATTTGAAGGTCGAAACACAATATTATTTAATTCATTTGTGGTGCTTCTTGAGTCTGGCACGCTAGAGACATGATGGGTCTATAGTAAAGTTAGCAAGGGTTACGGTCGTCATCATACTTTACTTCATGATTCAGATTTAGCCAAATTTACTATAGGTCCTTCATGACAAGTTCGATGATTCTTATAAACTGCATGAATCTAACTTTTTTGTTAAAATTTTCTATCTAGACTAGTTTAATTTTTCAAAAAAAATACGTGTTTTTCTTATAGAAGACAACAGAAGACAAATTTATAAGCATTCTATGGATTCACCGTGTGAATGGTGAATGGTGTCTTGGGCTTGCGACCGACAATAGGCTGGTTTAAGAAAAGGAGGCCTCCTTTTTTTTTATTGCGCGATAATACGCTCACCATCCACCATTCTACTTCTCTCCCTACCCAACCAAATACTGTATGATTCCGTTAATGCCGTCTTGGAAGCTCGTTCCATAAATGTATTGACGGCAGACCTGCTTAGGCCCAATTCTTTCAGTAAGTGATGCAAAGATTTTGCTGGAACTCCTCTTGCACCAACTTCCACTGCGTAAAGCTGAGTCTTGAACCCGTTCCTGATCATTTCTTCTGTAAGATCATAATATTTATTCGACTTCATGTTGTGGTCTTTTGGAATATTTGATTCCCACGGAACGGTAAGTTCAATAAGGATAACTTTTTTCAAGTTCCGAGAAAACACTAAGATGTCTGGCCTATAGGTTGATACAGCTAGTTCATCTGGGATCCTATAATGGTGTTCAAATGTATCCATGAGAATTTTCCAGTCTGATGCGGCGCCAAGGATCGAGGTAGGCTTGCATTTAGTTTCGTGCTTTGCCCTTCCCTTACAAATGTGGTCAAAGTTTTATTTGTAGTCTTTAAAATATCCGTAAATTTATTTCCCAGAAATTTTGTAGACTACATTTCTCAAAAATAAATTTGTGCTATAATCTTTAATATGTGCGAGCGAGAGGGATTAAAAACGTTAAATGCTCTTTTCAA
The DNA here is from genome assembly GCA_910589645.1 of Tinea semifulvella. NCBI lineage: Eukaryota > Metazoa > Arthropoda > Insecta > Lepidoptera > Tineidae > Tinea > Tinea semifulvella. The sequence goes on from OU342612.1 coordinate 2,430,440, forward strand.
TTATTTATATATTTATCCAATTATTTTGAGTGCTTATAAAATATAATTATATTTATTTATTTATTCAATGTATACAACAGATGCAACATTAAAACATGATACAAGGAAGAAAGTTCTTAGGCGACAGACTGAATGTGATCCTAAGCATATACATATGACATTTATTTATTTATTTATTTTATTTCAAAACTTTAATGCACAAAGTACAAAAGGCGGACTTAATGCCCGTAGACATTCTCTGACAGACAAACCTTTGGGACCAATTAGAACAACTGTAGGTGCAAGGAAAGTATAAGTGACATCAATTAGATATAAATACTTATATAATAAACTTACTTATACTACTAATACATACACAATAATAAACATACATATAAAACTTACAAATTTTGTTGGGAGCTATTTAGAAAATGTGAGTAGACCAGCTTTTTAAATGATGATCTGGTAGATGCCTACCTTATGGACCACTTCCATTTCCATCAGATAATTATTTTAGTGCATGCAATAATTAAAACTACAATTTAAAAGTACTTAAAACTAAGATATTATATAAAAAATTACAGAAATAAAATTAAAATGATAAAAATAATTTAAATAGAATAAAAAATAAAACAAAGTATTAATATAGATTAATGAGATATAAATCACTTAAACACTATATTTTATTTAAACTGACAACACTTAGGATTTGCTTTCTGAATTTATGTCCATTAGGGTTAAAGATATCAAGGAGCAGTCCTTAGTGGCATCATTATATAATCTTTGTAGAAGGAGGTATTATTGCGAAATGTGTTTATAATAAACGTAAATATATAATTACTTGGCAAAATCTCGTATTTTTATTTGGTTCATTTGGTGATTAACCCATGAAATTGATCCGTTGAGCACAGGGGCCTAATTCTGGCGCTTTCAACTCACGTGTCGGTTCGAAATATTCGAATGAAAACGACAGATCTCCATAGAAAACGGGCAGTTTTATTCGAGATAATCGAGCGGACATGTATGTCAAGAGCGCGAGAATTAGGCCCTAGGTTACGAGTCCAAACAGTTGACAGAGAAATCTGAAGGCAGGAAGGCTGGCAATTATTTCTGCCAACGTATTAGCCTTGTTATACAAAGGGGAAATGTTACCAGCCTCCGTATTGAAACTATTTCTGATGGGACGCCTCTACATTATTATTTATAGGTAGTGTTAATTCCAACTTATTATTTTTTATAATTTAATTTCCTTTAATTAATATTTCATTAAAAAAAACCCTAGTATAGACCAGTCGTTAATTATACGTCCATGGCTTCAGACGAGAGTGTGTCCTTGACCGAGATGGTGCATGCACATGATAGACCACTAATGCGAATTTAATGATGTTTTTGCGTTAAATATCTTTACTTGTTGCGAATTGATTTCTGTGAAGGTCAAATTCCAATTGAGATTTCAAACTAGTGTAAATAAATAGAAATATACCAAAGAGTTGAAATATCCATAGAGCGGACAATACGAGTAGATGCTATTTTCATGCAAAATATTTGTTGTATTATTTTACATTATCTACGTTATACATTCTTGTTCTAATGTCGTAAAATAACGTGTTGTACACTTCTGTAGCATGCATTTTGGCATAATTGTCAGTGAAACAACAGGATCATTTCGAAAGTGCAAGTCAAACACAACCATACATAGAAAAAATATTCTGAGACCATTGTCCTACCTTTAACTCATACCATTTGACTTCTTGCCCCGTCTTGTTATATATTTAATTTTATATAAGAGTTTTTATTCAAATAATAATTACTACCTACAAATTTATTTAAATTAAGAATAAAAAAAAATCCGAGTATAAAATGTTTTTACAGTTTGAAAGAATATTTAGAAAGTATTGTATAAGAAGGTAATAATAATAATAAATGTTATACTAAGATATATATATATATACAGCAGAACACGAGGCACGTTCAAAATATAACTGGTATGTGATATAATTATCATTACCAAAGAACCATGATTTCTTATTAAAATCAATAACAACACCAGCTTTAGTAATGAAATCGATGCCCAATAAATGAAACATTATAGAATCAGGAAAAATTCAGAAAGGAATAGATATTACCTTGTGTATCAGCTTGACTTTTAAGTCAGTAGTAAAGACCGCCATCTCCCGGCGATGCCGTCGGCGAGTTTGATATCTCTTGTTGACGGAGTAAGGGGGTGGACTTTACGTAGAAGGAGAGCATATAGAGTATGACCAGCAATGCAATGCCTAGCTGCCGTGTCAATAAGCGCGGTACCGTTAACACAATTTTCAATCATCTCAATTTTAAAAATTGGACGTAAGTCGATGTGTAACTCTTGGCGGCAATATACGATTTACTACAAGATTATATAATATTATAATATTTGTACGCATTAAAAGCACCACTGTGCGCACATTTGTTAATAAGTGAAACAATATATATGTATATATACCTGTGTCTCAAGCACATAAAGAATTTTGAATTTGAATTGTGCGAGCGAGATAGATGCAAAATCGTTAAATAGTCTCAACACGTATCTTTCTCCACGAGACCTGTACAATATTAATTTATTAAAATACTTCAAAGCCACGCTAGAGGTGCCGAAATAAAACGAATTAATTGTAGTGTAAATAAAAAAAATATCACGTAATTTTATTCACAGAATAAATAAGTAGGGTCGTTGTTAATGACTATGGCTTAGGTCTAGTACTTGTATCCAGGTTTCCTGAATCCGGCTTGCGCCTGCGCAGATGCCCTGAATTGCTGTTGGCCCCCGAATCCAGCGGCGGCTCCTCCATGCTTGTCGGCGTTGTATTGACCTGGAAAATTAAGAAAAAATATATTTAAAAAGATTCCTTACATTATATAACAGTTAAATCATCCTTATTCAACCTTCGTCAGCGACCATCTTTAGATCATCTGTCCATTTGGCGTTTGTATGTGGTCTCCACCTTAATTTTGAATGCTATGTCAGTAACGTTGGTTCTCTGACGAATATCAACGTTTCAAATTCTATCCATCAGAGAAATACCAAGCATCATTGGCGATAGGCCTTCCAGAACATATATCTGGAGAATTTGGCCTACAATAAATAGGTGGTAGGCGGACTGATGGTGGTAATTTGCCCAGTCTGCCGGGGCGGGGAATTATCCATCGTTCGCGCCGATAAACCCAGTAAAGTGTGTCCATACGTTTCGGGATCAGGATCGAATTAACGTCATGCCCAGTCAAGCCGGCATAGTGTTAGGGACTAATGTTAGTCATGAGTGGCTGAGGGCGCAAGGTCAAATGCCGTACTAATATAATAAAAAAAACAAAAAAAAAATCACTAGCGACCCTGGCCGGACGGGTTGGCGTGGATTTGATGTCAATTTATTGAGGATTCCACAAGTTGGTATTAGTAAACCGACGCGGCGACGGCTTAACGTGCTTTCCGAAGAGAATTTTTTATTTCTTATTGGTACATGCCGGGGGGGGGGGGAGTTTGAACCGATCTTTGTAGGATTTAAACGTTTTTACAACCGAGCCACCACCGCTATACCAAGCATAGCTCTATTTTATTTCTTACTAGCTGGTTACGCCCGTGTAACATAGCAGTCGGCCAAAAACACACTTAAGGTAGCCGTGTGGGATATCAAGGAGTTGACTGCTTGAGTGGGTAGGGAGAGGAGCAGAATGGTAAATGGTGAGGGTCTTGTTGTGCAATAAAAAAAGGAAGCTTTCTTTGTAAACCTATGGTCCGTCGTATGCCCGATACACCATTCTTCTCTTCTCTCTTTCCCACAGACGATGGACTCGGCAACCGCACGGTGAATCCATCGAATGCTTCAAAAGAATATTATTCATATTGTACGGGGATTTGAGCTAAATTGTATTCATACATAAATTATTTTATCAAGATTATAATATATACATATCATCACGACAGCTCTAGTATTAAATATATATATATAATATATATATAAATAAATAAATATTTCCAGACAGGTCACACAGCGCCATCTAGTTTCCCTGGTAAGCTACAAGGCTTGTGTTACGGAAACTAGATGGTTGATAAACTACATATTATACTTTTTTTTTTTTGTAAATATATACATATTATACATATAAACACCCAGACCGAGACAAATAATACAATGTACAACTTGCCTCCGGTGGGAATCGAACCCACGACCTCTCGAGTTCACGGCAACGTTTGTTACCACTAGACCACGGAGGCGGTCATATAGAATAACTAACGTCACAGTTTTAAACAACTGGTACAAAAAATAACTGTTAGTGACAAATAGTAAAAATAACATTAATCTTAGCAATGAAAGTATTAAAAACTTCTTTTTACCATATTGTTTATCATTGTACACAGCACAAATATAGTCCAAAATAGATGATGTCCTTTACTCTAGTTATTAGTAGAATGGTGGATGTTAAGGACATGTAGAAATTGTTCTAGACAAAAACAATTTTAATCACGATACAGCTATAATGGTAATAACATATTACAGGTCTGAGCTAGCAAAATGGTGTTATTAAAGCAAACGTTCAAAAGGAGCGGTCATTGTGAAACCAAAAGGTCACCGGTTCAATTACAAATACCACACGCGAATGTAACCCTTCATAGTGTATTAAATCACATGATGAATAAAGGCGATAATGTCTTGTCTATGTAGCTTAACATACATTTGGTGAGAAATACAAGATCGTCCTTTTGATAGAGTACTAAATCAAGGGTTGTGGTAGCTTATAAGCAGAGCGAGGAGCGGTGAAGATTTAATATATTTATTTATATTTTAATAATGTTAGACAAATTCTTATTAAAATGCTTAATTTGTTGTAATAAATTTATTAATTTTCAACAATAAGGTAAATTACAACTAAAAAATATATGCAAAGGAAAACTTTCAAGAATCTTAACTGCGTATAGGATTTACAAAAAACTAATGTTTAAGCCGAGATATATATTTTTTTTAAGTTACTCCTGGTTTGGCTGTATGAGAATTTCTTCGAGCCATTAATTTTGCTATTGTACTTCTATCAACAATATTTGTAACGCCATAAATATGGTTTAATTATATTTATATTCATATTAACTTCATTCATTACAGTTTACAAAATATAAAAAACAACATATAGCATCATGCATTATGGTACAGATAAATAAGCATATGCAGCCGAACTAAGCCTATATATATAAATCTGTCTTTATTACTATACAATTCAACAACGAAAGAAACAAATTAGGACAATGAAAGAAAGTATAATAAAAATAGTGTGGTTGGGATTTTTGTATGTGTAATTGTTGATTTTTAAATTCGCTACCCGCTCCGCTTATAACAGGCCTCAATCAAATCCCAACACCTGAACAAAGGAAGGTAAAGGTCTCAAATACACGTTCTCTTTAGAATTCCGAAGTAATTTTATAGTGTAGTCGGTACTATCAAAGGTACAACATCAAAATTGTTTTTTGGCTACAATATTTTAATTTAAGCTCATAAAACAACATATTTTGATTTTTTAATCACTATTTTTATAACTACGCACTGTAGCATATTTTTTTAGACTCGGAGGTACCGGGTTCGATTCCTGGTGTGGGGCACAATATTATTTAATAATTAAAATAAATAAATTAAATTCATATTTAACTTGATACGCTAGAGACAATTACGAGCTTGCCACTTGTCATAATTGGCCTATAGTTAGTTGGCTAACGTGAATCCAACATTTAGATTTACTACAAGCCCATCATGACACGTGGCACTCGTCGATGTCTGTAGCGTACCAGACACCAGGAATCGAATCCAGTATAAATAACAAGCAAGAACTCTTTGTTTTGCGGCGGCAATCTATCTGTTAATTTATGTTCTATCAAAAAAACCGAGTTACATAAACAATGAGCGTACAACGACCGTCAACAAGATTTGTATGGACATTTGTATGAGATGATATTAGTGATCGTTTACGGACTATTTCGAGTGCATAAACCAAACAATATTACGTAGTAGTACGCCTAACGATTTTCTTGTTATGTCTATGGTATTTTTCGACGTTTCGTATGTATTTGACGAGTCGTCTAGTCAAATTTGGGCGCGGTGGTGGCTCAGTTGTAAGAACGCGTTCCTTAAATCCTACAAAGGTCGGTTCAAACCCACCCGGTATGTACCAATGAGAAATACACTTTTCTTAAGTATTATTTGTCTTAGAACACTACCGTTGCCGTGCCTCGGATAGCACGTTAAGCCGTCGGTCCCGGTTCCACTAATACCAACTTGTGAAATTGTAAATAAATTATCATTAAAAAAAATTACATTATATTCTCGCCAAGCCGTCTGGCGAGCGTGGCAAGTGTAGGCCAAATTCGACGGATATATGTTCTGGAAGTCTCATCTCCAGCAGTGGAGGTCTAGGACGCTGTGTTCTAGGGAATGTAATGATGAATGACTGTGACATTTATGAATGTGCGTTCATCGCGCTTAAGTACGATTTTCTTGATTGCGTCCAAACGTCGAGAAATACTTGCCGTCGAGCCTCAGCCCCCCTAACATGGGAATAAACTTTTAAAGGCTGATAACAAGATTGTAATGTGAAAAGAGTCTAATTTGATTTAGCTAAATTTATTTTATACGAAAAAATTGCGAATAAGGCAAATAAAAAAATTTAAAGAATATTTGATCATTCTCAGCTAGTGGTAGTAACTTGAATGTCTAAAAAAAAGTGAAAATTAATTATGTATGGTGAATCACGTGGATCTCTATCTAACTATTAAAAAATCAGTGTTGAATACTCTGGTTCGATTTTTTACGACAGTCAGACAGACAGTGGGGTCGCCCAGGCCCGGATGCCTAATGGGTGTGAGTTGTGGATGGGGACATTCCCCCGTTTTCCCAGACAGGAACCCAGCGCGTAAGCACCCGCCGGTAATTCACGCAGTTTCAGTGCGGTTAGGTTCATTTATTAAAAATATTAACAAAAAAACTCACCATCATCAATGATGCCGGCTGCTTCATCAGCGGCATTTTGTTCTAAAGCTTTCAAGATAGCTTCAGGAGTGGGGGGTGCAGTTGGCAGATGGGCTCCCTGGGGTTGGAACCCGGCTTGTCCAGCGGCGTAGCTGATAGAATACACCTGGCCATCGTCTCCGGTGTACTGGAAACCGCCCTGAGCTTCGATGCCGTCGGCCTGGAATTGATTAAGAAAGACATAAGTAAGCATTCAAATATGAAGCGGATTCACTTTTAGCCAACTTTGCTATATATCAATAGCACTTTTTACGGTAAAGCCACTGGACCGATTTTGATAAAATTTGTTCTTGGATGGACATTGGGCATAGAGGATATTCATATCGTCTAAGGTAATATAGAACTGGCTCCGTGATGTTAAGTCCATGGATTTAGACGCAAAGGATGACGGTAAGATTCCTGGTCAGGATAAAATAATTAATTTGTGATATTTATCGAGTTTGATACGCTACAGACAAGGGTGAGCTTGCCACTTGTCACACGACCGTATGTCTTCCAAGGTGGTCAGAAACCACGCTTTTTTTCTTTCTAGTCTCTAGCGTACCAGATTCGAAAAATATCACAAATAGATTATTGTGTCCCGAACAGCAATTGAACCCTCCACATCTAAATCTACAGCCTTAACCGTTAGACCACAGCGGCAACAGTGACATGTGATGCGTTAATAAAACACCTATCTATTTAAAAGTTACCAAATATTTATCTCTTACAAACTAACTCACAGAAAAAAATTGTGTAACAGATCATTATAAAATGAAATATCGCGGTCAAAGATCATGTAAAATATTGGACATGATTTATTGATCTATTGTTGATAATCTTAAGGCTGTTGCAAATGATTTCAATTAAGATTATCAAGTCTGAAATTATAAATAATAATAATAAATAAATAATATATTATACCGAACAGGACAATAGTGGTGGTGGCTTGGTTGTAAGAACGCTTTCCGTAACAGCCTAAAAAGTGGGTTTGAGCCCCGCCATATACCAATGAGAAATACACTTTTTTTTACTTACATTTGTCTCACAGCCAGTTTGACCATCGTATTTTTGGTACTTAATTATTACTTAAGTAAAACTAAACCTGTTAATTATTATTTAAGTAATAATTAAGTACCAAAAATACGGTCGAGAAACTGGCTGATAGACTTACAAAACCACCGTTCCCGTGCCTCGGTGTCGCTCCCGGTTCCACTAATACTTTTGGAATCGTTAATAAATTGTCATTATAAAAATTGACACCTGACCCTCGGGTTGGCGAAATAGCGTGGCGAGTGTAGGCCAAATTCTCCAAAAATTTTTGGAAGGCCATCTCCAACAGTAGATATCTAGAACTCTGTGTTCTAAGGGCTGTCATGATGAAGAACACGACATGTGACAATGCGGCAATCTGGTGGTAAGCAAGGTCTGTAACTGACGCCAGTCACGATCGACATCAGTCTCAACCATTATGCCGGCCTAACAAGATGCTATTTCACACTTCGCTTGAAGTATTACCCTAGGTTATAGGAGTGGAATAACACACTGACTAGGAAAGCATTCCACATCTTCAGAGATATGTAAGAGTCTCCAGATTTATAAGTACGCATAGGAATAGTGACTGCATAGTATGTGGATATTTTGAAGAAGAATGAACAAGGTTATGGAGCTCCCCAGAACACTCACTGTTTTTGACCAAAAATAGCATGACACCAATTGTTCACCCCCCGTACTCACCGGATCTAGCCCCCTGTGATTATTTTTTGTTCCCCAGGCTTAAAAAGGACATGAGAGGAAAGCGTTTTGCCACTGTGAAGGAGGTAAAACAAAAATCGCTGGAAGGCCTAAAGAGTATTCCTATGAGTGAATTTAAAAAATGTTTTGAGGATTGGAAGGATCGTTTGCAGAGGTGCATTGTGGTCAAGGGAGAATACTTTAAAGGGAATTAAAATTTTGTGCAAAAATATTAAAAAATAAATAAGTTATGGCGAAAATCCAGTTTTTTTTTGGGAATTTTCAGGAACTGTAATAGTCTTTAAAAGAACAAACGAAACTTACTTCATGTCCTTGCTCTTCAGCTTTGATACCATTTTCAGTTTCAAAGTTATATCTGAAAGAGTCTTCTTTGACATCGGAGTCGAGGGCTAGAATTTTGGCAGTTCTTTCGAAGGAGGCTTGCGGGCGGTTGGATTGCTCTGGATATCCTCCAGCGCTGGGGGCATAAGCCGCAGCCGCATAGCCGACGATAGCAGCGAATACTACCTGGAAAATTTAGAAATAAATATTTTAGTTTGAATTCTACTTATAAAAGGAAAAGATGCACGCGCTAATGGGGTGTATCAGGCAAAGCTTTTTGTAGATGTCGCTAGCGGCAATGGTACCTTATTTTGCACCTATATCGCATCATTTTTTAAATGTTTTTATAATTTTAATTTTTATAACAGAATGATGTATTTTAAATTAACGTTACCTACCTTAAAAAACAAATTGAGAAAGCGCACAACGTTTTTAAAAAGAAAAAAGGTTTTATTAATAGAACGGCAATTTTGGGGTCACCATATCTTTGATTTCGCTTAGAAATCTCGATTTGTACACTTAAAAGCTGCTCATTTCGGCATAATATCCAGAAAATAATAAAAATCGTAATAAAAATACAAGTTTTCTATGCAACTGACAGTTATATTAGGTACCATCTATCATGCGCCATCTACCGTGATAAAAAGTTAGTGATACACTTGCGGAACCGATTGATACCCACAGATGCAGTGGGACGCGAGCGAGACATAATGCACCAATTCAAGTGTTAGAGAGAAAGATGAGAAGATTTCTAAGCATTTCATAGCATGGTAGAAAAGAATGGTGTTTCGGGCTTGCGACAAACTATAGGTCTAGTCCTCCTTTTTTATTACATAGTGGTTTCGACAGTCGGAATTTATTTAAAACCGATACAGTCAAACTATGAGTCGCTATGTACTAAAATATATTTCAATGGTGTAGTTAAGCGGTAATTAAACTTTTTGGCGACCGCACACTTATGCATGTTTTTTTTTTTATTACCCAATGTTTTTTTTTTTATTACCCAATGTTTTTTTTTTACGCAGGCAGGTTTTTTGTTTTTATTTCTTTAACAAAAACAGCTCGAACCTTACAGTTTTTTACGATATTTCTCGTAGTTTAGACAGTAGACATCACCGCCCACTTAAAAAAATCCCTGTATAGCTTTAACCATATTTCGTTAAACAACCCATAAGTCAATTTATAAGTCATTTCTATGTATGTTTTTTTTTTTTTTTTTTTTTTAATTTTTTATTTAATTTAATATTTTAGTTATTTTCGTTACTTTTTTTTTATTTCTGAAAGGAATTGTATGTTTATTATTAAATATATATTTTTAAATTGTATCAGCGTTAGTTTTCGAATAATATTTAGTTTTTGTATACTTATTGAAAATTTTATAATTTTGATATTTTTTATAGGCAATAAAGGCTACTGTGGTAATGTGGTGGTCGCCTATAATAGGTGCAACATCTAACTTCTGATTTAGTGTTAAGTACAAATAAGTGTGTAATTTTAGCACAGTTGGCTATCCTATTATAAATAAACAAATCCATCACTATTTCTTTGGTTAGCGTATTTTGTTGTGTAAAAAAAAATAGATTTCATTCGGATAACAGATCAGTGAAGGTCGCTTTTTTTCGGATCTTGTACTATAAGACCTAACTTAAACTAAACTTACTTTTTACTTATCTAAAAATAGATGTGCATTGTATTTTTAAATACACGACGGCGCAAATCATCGACTTGCGTCACAATTGTGAATAATGATTACATCTTGCAATTTTGGATATAATTGCTACACCCACAGCTATAATAGTATGATTAATTATGTAAATAGTAACCCAAATTATTGTCAGACCTGGGTTTTAAATTGATATAACCTTCCGAGTGATTTGTTTTTTTTTATTCTAGTTGAGGATTATCCATTTCAACCATAAGTTGCGCAAAAACCTTGATACAGGTTACGAATTTGCGCCGACGGAAAGGTCTGGAGACAGAAAAGCTGGCAATTATTTCTGCCAACGTATTACTGTACATTTTTATTTTATTTACTTTTATTTTGGATTTATTATATTTAGAATTTGATTTTTAATTTAATTTGAATTTAAAACAGAAACTGCCTCCGTGGTCTAGCGGTTAAGTCCGTGGATTTAGACTCGGAGGTACCGCGTTCGATTCCTGGTCGGGACACAAAAATATTTATTAATGTAAATAAATACATTTAATTAATATTTAATTTATTTGTGATATTTCTCGAGTTTGGTACGCTGGAGACATCGACGAGCTTGCCACTTGTCATGATTGGTCTATAGTAAAGTTAGCTAAATGTGAATCTGCGTATTTATAAGCGTGGTTTCTGACCACCCCGAAAGGGAAACGGTAGTGATGATACTATTTATTAAACAGTAATAATAATATTTTCATTTATTATACTTAAATATATATATTTGTCAAATAAATAAAGGTTATAATATATTATTTTGGCTGATAATATACCTATTTATATTTTTTTCTATTATTTATTTATTACATTACTTTTTTTAATACTAGCACGACATGTGACCTTTGTGGTAAGTAGCCCGTAAGATCCATAAATGTTAGCAACTGGAACCAGACACTCATGACTGACATCCCTAACACTATGCCGGCTTGACTGGGCATGACGGCAATTCAAGTCTGATCCCGAAACTTGTGGATACACTTTACTGGGTTTATCGTTACGAACAGTGGATACTTCCCCGCCCCGGCAGACTGGGCAAATTACCACCATCAATCCGTCCAATTTGTTGTCCACTTTGAAAGTATTGCAATTTACGAGTACAATGATGTCAAATGCCAATTTTTACTTTCAATGAGAACTAATATTGTAAGCTTGTCATGGTGATATGGTATATAAAAATAACACCGTTTAAAACAAGAATTACCTGATTTTTTTTTTTAAATTAATAATACAACTTTCACTGTTTTTTATTATTATTATTTGAATTTTTAAATATTTACAAATATATGTTATTGATGAATAAAAAAATGTACTCACCAATTTCATTTTTGCAAGCGAATGACGAGGTCGGAGGTAAATGAGTGAATGTGTGGAAGAATCATTGCACTCTGCTTTTATACCGAGCTTAGAAGAACCAAGTTACTACATACCAAGTATCAAGCTCAACATTTTAATACCATAGACATAGATTTGTTTCCAGGGACATACCAATACATAGATTTTAGTCTTAAAAAGTGGCCCTAAATTATATTTATTTATTCAAATTATTCAGGAAACAAACAGTAGTTTTATTACAAAATCAAAAACATTTTTCACTAACATACCAACCGTTTCCATACATTAAATTATGGTATATAATTGTATACAAAATATACAATTAATTGACAAGCTGAGCTGTAGGCTACCACCGGGATCACAGGAACGGTGGTGTTCTAAATCTATGACAAATGTACTCTTTGGTGTAAATGTACTACCAAATTTTGTATGTTTCTCTATTTTAGTTGTATTTTAAAGAACAGACACAGCATTTTATGAATGAGGGTGTGAACACGAACGAGGGTGGAGAACTATAATGTCTTGGGTTTTGTAAGGAATGTAGGATTTAGCTTATGAAAATAATGATACATATCTTCACGCCAATTACCTTGTGGGTTAAGCAAAGACAATTGAGCGCTATTTGTCACGATCACCACATACCTCTTTCGCTTCGTCGTATTCATCAATATTTAAATAGCCCTTTTATTTAATAGACTCTTTACTACGCCTTCGGTGAGTGAAGAACAAATTAAATAGAGTCTGGCTAATGAAAGTAGATAATTGAATCATTTGAAAACTTGAAATGGCAACACTATTGTGACAGTGACAATTTTTTTATATGGCCGTTGTCAAACATTTGCATTTATTTTTTTGTTGTTAGTTCCTCATTTGCGTTGTGAAATATGAATAAAACTATTAAAAGTGGAGTCTGAAACAATATTTTGTTTTAGATTAGATGATGTCCTTATTCCAAGAAAAACAACAAGAAAAAGAAGCTGAGCTATGGAGCTAGTCACGTTGGGCAGCATAAGAACACACAGTTCCAGGGCGCTGCAGTCGACTCAACTACAAAAGGCAATTACAAATAATAACGTATTCTTCTTCTTTACAGAAAATTAGTACATGTTAGTCTAGTTTCGTGATTAAAAAATGTCTTTTATAAATTAATAGAAAATTTTAACTTGTCATTTTGTAACACTTTCAGCACGATAAAAAATATTTTAGATATTGATAACTTGAGGTCCAAAATATCTTATATAAATAGTGAAAAAAATCGTCCATAGCGAATTCCACAAAACCCCCTCCGCATATTCGCAAGTCTTTTAATGTGCCCCAGCGTGCATTTGGTATCATAGTGGAAAGAAAAATATGTATGTTTTTTTCTTTACTAGTCCTAACAATTTAATAGAGAAAAGAATAATAGGGCTTTACTAAATAGCTAGATAAGTGCACGAACTATTCGTATCGGTTTAGAGCAGCAAAACAGAATTTTGCGACGACGCGGAGCCGGATAGATATTTTTTTTGTGTTAACGCACGCTTGGTATTGTCCGCGCTGTAAGGGTTAATAGCGAGACTTTATACCTTTACATTTTGCGGCGAACGTTTTGGACCAAAATTTTGTATAAAATGTCTCGTTCTTAGACATTTATGAAGTCTATGACTATGACATTTTTCCTGATAAATGAAGTTTGAAGCTCTAGGCACACCGGATGCAAATATGTATACGTTGATGTGGCGTAGAGCGACCTTTGAGGGCGCGTTCTCACCATGTGAAGACGGCAGATTATTACAAGCGCGTATGTCTATATTAGTATTTAGTATATTGATAATATATTACATATATAAAACTATATAAGTACGTATATAATATATGTTAAGTCATTATATAATTGTATATTTTTACCATTGCTTTCATTGCACCTATATTTGTTCAATTTTGTCCCTAAGGTTTGGCTGTCAGAGAATGTCTACGGCCATTAAGGCCAAAAAGGCCGCCTTTGTACTTTTTGTAAAGATTTTAAATAAATAAATAAATAATTTCAGATGGAAAAAGTAACCGGATGACTCTTGGTATTCGGGGAAATTTGGTTTTTTTTTTTTAAAAAAAAGGACGTTATCGAAGGAAAAGGGTGTATTCAAGATGTAAAAAAAATATCTCAAAGGGTCCAACTATGATAATTATGTCATCCGTTTATATGAAATTTAAAGAGTTAATAATATTGTATACTATAAGTTGCCATCAGGTAATGGTTATGCGATTGTATTAATAAATCTGAGGTTAGACTCGTTTCTGATGCTTGCGTGACGTACACGTATGGTTGTGTGTCGTTGCTCGTGCACGTCTAGGTTCTACGCCGCCGTCGGTGTGCCGAATCCTAAATCAAGTTGCATAATAGGACGGATTGAATTTTGATTTGCTATTGCTATTAAACAGCCGAATTTAAGGTGTGCAATTTAAATCCTCTGTAAACTTGCAAATAGTCATAATCTTGCTTTTCGCTCTACTAATAACTATCAGGTCAAAATCCCTACACCTTCTTCCAGCAGACAATCAGATTCTTTCACAGTTTCCGCTGCTCGAGAGTAAAACAAACTTCCTCTAGTTATCAAATAGGCGCTGTCTATTAATATATTTAAAAATCTACTTATCGCTCACTTACTTACCGGGTTCGATTCCTGGCCGGGACAAAAATATTTATAAATGTAAACATTGTTTTTTACACAATGTAATTTATTCGAAGTTAATAACATTACAAGTACATTAAATATAAATTAAAATCTACCTAAATAATAAAATTAAAAATAAACTAAACTATAAATAAAAAATGTCCTCAAGAGACGTCCCATTCGAGATAGTCCCAAGGAGACTGGCAACATTTCCCCTCTGTATAGCGAGGCTAATAAGTTGGCAAAAATAATTGCCAGCCTTCCTGTCTCCAGACCTTTCTGTCAGCCGCTTTGACAACTCCTTGGCCAAGCGCCTCGCTGACGGTCCCCATGGGCCCATCGTCTCGACCCCGAACGGCGCAAATTCGTAACCGATACCACATTTAATTATTATTTAATTTATTTGTGATATTTCTCGAGTTTGGTGATGATCGGCCTATAGTAAAGTTGGCTAAATGTGAATCCGCTTATTTATAATCGTGGTTTCTGATAACCCCGAAAGGATAACTTTACTTTTTTTTACTTATATCTCACTTTCTTAGCATATTATATCAATCATACAATTTCTATTGTGTATTCATCATCATTACAACCCCTAGAACACAGCGTCCTAGACCTCCACTGCTGGAGATTTGCCTTCCAGAACAAATATCTGGAGAATTTGGCCTACACTCGTCACGCTGGCCAGACGGCTTGGCGAGGATATGATGTCAATTTTTTATGACAATTTATTAACGATTCCACAAGTTGGTATTAATGGAACCGGGACCGACTGCTTAACGTGCTCTCCGAGGCACGGGAACGGTGGTATTGTAAATCGATGACGAATGTACTTAAGAAAAGTGTACTCTCATTGGTACATGCCGGGTGGGTTTGAACCGACCTTGGTAGGATTAAAGGACGCGTTCTTATAACCACCACCGCACCATTGTGTATAAGACAGTACTATTTACTTATCTTATATTTTCGTATTTTCTGAATGGTATCCTAAACAACCAAAAAAGACCTCCTTCCCGCGCGATCGTTTCCAATTCCTTCGGGACTCCCACGACCGTTCTCTTAGCTCTTCACACAACAATCAACTTGCAGTTCCTCTTTACTCTTCCAGTAGATATTCAGATTCTCTCACAGTTTCTGCAGCACGCCAATGAAACAAACTGCCCTTGTCAACCAGACTGGCACTTTCGGTAAACATATTTAGGCATCTTACTATCTTTGTACTTTCTTAAAAAGCAAAATGAGATGTAATTTCTCAACTAGAGATTAATTATATTTATTTACCTATATATGTATTTGTATTTATATATTACTATTTAAATATATTAAATAATATTAAATAACTATATATATTATTATTTAGGCGCTGTGGTGGCTCGGACAAAGGTCGGATCAAACCCCCAATGATTCATTCAATGAGAAATACCATTTCTTACGTATATTTGTCATAGATTTACCAAACCACCGCTTCCGTGCCTCGGAGAGCAAGTTAAGCCGTCGGTCCCTGTTCCACTAATACTAACTTGTGGAATAGTTAATAAATTGTCATTAAAAATTTACATCATATCCTCGATTCTCGCGCCTACGACATGCATATCCACTCGATTTGCTCGAATGAAACTGACAGTTTTCTATGAAGATTTGTCGCTTTTCATTCATATATTTCGAAAACGCCAGAATTAGGCCCCTGATTCCAGTTGCTAACATTCGCACGCCACTTACCATCAGGTGCTAGTTAGTATATTACGGTCGTAATGATACTTTTTTGTTATCAAGATTTATTCTTATATTCATCATGATAGTATATAAAAAACAAAACCAGGCGAATTGAAAAAATCCACGAGATTTCATAAACCGTGCCGGTAACTTTATATTATGTAAACCAACCTTTAGATACTTGTATATTAATATGCATTATATGCATTATTAATCAATAATTTGAACTTTAGTTAAAATGTAATTTAATATTTTAATTCGCCACTATTAATTATTCATCGACGTGTGGGATCTATTGGGTAACCAAAAGTACATGGTTCGATTTCAGCTACAAAATACAATACAATACACAAGGGTATATTATTTAAGATAATTTAATTTTAGGCGCCTCGACGAGCGCGGGAAGTGCGGCGGTTTCTGCTGAGAACCTCAAGCTGTGCAAATACACGGGTTTATCGGCACGAACGGTAGATACTTTCCCGCCCCGGCAGGCTGGGCAAATTACCACCATCAGTCCGCCTACCACCTATTTATCGTTCTTGTTGAAAGTGTGTACCATTTGCAGTGATGTCAAATGCTAATTTTTACTTTAAAGGATAATTAATAATGTAAGTTTGCCATGGTGATATTTATATAAAAATAACACAATTATTTAAGTCTTGCCTTCAGCAAATATAAATAAATATTGTCTAGACCAGTAAAACATGTTGTAAGTACTAATTTCTACAATGACACATGAAACACCGTCCACCAACTATTTCAGATGTCACAGCTGAACTGTTTTTGTCACTATGTACAATTTATAATATATGCCCTAACTTATGTATCAACTAAATTGTGATGTATATTTATTTTGCAATAAATATTATTAATAATTCAACACTACAATATTTTGACAACCAAACTGCCGCAACATCCAAGCACAGATGGGTCCTTAAAACTACCTATTGTATCGGCCTTGATTGTCGCAAACCGTGGAGCGGAGATCTGAATTTGTAATTCTAGATGTATAGACATAATTTGCCTATTGCCAAACGGTCTGTATGTATGAATTGTAAATTATTGTGTAAATAAGAGATTATGTTTTGATGAGACATGTTGACTTAGAAGATAAGACCCGGTCATATAAATCTATTTATTTGTCAACAACGCAGACGTTGTTTCAAGTCTGGAACTGCGAATAGTGTGGGATGACATCTGTGTAGATACTGCAAGATACCTGATGGTAAGTACATGAATGTTAGTAACTGGAATGGTGTGTATCACTAACTTTTTATCACGATAGATGGCGCATGATAGATGGTACCTAATATAACTGTCAGTTGCATAGAAAACTTGTATTTTTATTACGAAATTTATTATTTTCTGGATTAATTGCAGAAGTAAGCAGCTTTTAAGTGTACAATTTTTTCCAAGCGAAAGCAAAGATATGGTGATCTCAAAATAGCCGTTCTATTAATTCAACCTTTTTTATTTTAATGACGGTGTTCGCCTACTTAATTGTCTTTTAAGCTAGGTAACGTTAAGTTAAAATTCATTTTTCTATTATAATAATGTAAAACTACAAATAAATTTAAAAAAATGATCCGTAGTAGGTGTAAACAAGGTACCAGTGCCGCTAGCGACATCTACAAAAAGCTTTGCCTAATACACCCCATTAGACACTCATAACTCACATCAGTCCCTAACACTATGCTTGACTGGGTATGACGGCTATTCAAGCCTAATCCCGAACTGTGTGGATACATTTTACACAGGTTTATCGGCAAGAACGGTGGATACTTCCCCGCCCCGGCAGACTGGGCAAATTACCACCATCAGTCCGCCTACCACCTATTCAAAACGTGAAGGTTAGGGAATTTTATTTGAGAATAGGAATTAGTCGAGGGTTTTTTGTTTTGATAAAAAAGGAAAAGAACGGGGTGCTCAGAACGAAGTGATTTTATTTATTATAAACTTGATTGCACAAAGTACAAAGGTGGACCTAATGCCGCTAGACATTCTATACTGGTCAAACGTTTGGGACAACTAAAGCAGTTACGACAAGATAAGTCATGTGCTATCAAAACTAATAGAAAATATTAGACGTCAATATATACTTATGAATAATTACTTATTTACAAAATAATACATACACACGTTCTATGAATATACATAAATATAATATATACCTTCTATATGATGACTATAATGAGAGAAATAAATATAGCAGAGAGTGTATTAAGCTTATGGTGAATTTAAATAGTGCGCATAGATAAAAAAAGGTAAAGTATCATCATGACCGTTTCCCTTTCGGGGTGGTCAGAAACCACGCTTATGAATAAGCGGATTTACATTTAGTCAACTTTACTATAGGCCAATTATGACAAGTGGCAAGCTCGTCGATGGCTCCAGCGTACCAAAATCGAAAAATGTCACAAATTAGTTAAATTTTATTATTTATATTAATAAATATTGTTGGGAAACTAGCTGAGTCCTATCCATTTTCCTGTATCCAATCCAACCAAAACCACGATAACGCGGCAACGCCATCTAACGGTATCGCCCGGAACTAAAAAGTGACAGTTCAAAAATTATGAAGAATTAGCCGCGCGTACGCGGCTCTCGTTATTTTATCAATTTAAATTAGTTAAAACAAGAAATAAGTGTAAAAATTGTTGTAATCCAGTGCTCTGTGAATCCCTAAATATCCGTAAGTAACCAGCGATATTTATTTTTATTTTATGTACTATTCCATACAAATATTATTGTGTCCCGACCAGGAATCGAACCCGGTACCTCCGAGTCAAATCCACGGACTTAACCGCTAGACCACGGAGGCAGTTTAGATCAGTTTCTTAAATAGTGTTCTATTTGGAGCTTGACGGATGTCCACCGGTAACTGGTTCCAAAGATGTACGGCCATAACCGCAAACGGTGTGGGGAAGGAGAGCGTGGAGTTGGAGAAGAACGTAAAAAATATGTATGTTGATAAATAACTTTCACTGCAATAAGTTAAAACACCATGAGCGACCTTGAAGTGACCTTCAATTCTAAAGTTCACACCAGAACAAAAACAACCATTATGATAACGGTTAACGTAAAGTTCAAAGTGTTAAAGGTTCAGTATTTAGTAATATAGACCTACATATTTATATTTAAGGCTGTAGCACACCAGATGCGTAACTGTAACCTGCCTTTGCAGTCAGAGGATTATCCAACGCCTGCGGTTGGATGTAGTTGCTTTTAATTGTTACGGAGAGGATTCTACGGAACTCCTTTTTTTATTAAAAATACATAAAACTTTTTTATACTTTATATTTTCGAAATAATTACAAATATTAAAAATCTAAACACTTTATTAACCGTAATTAATAATTTGTAAAACAAAAACGTGCACTTGGCATGTCCTTTTTTTTAAAGTGTCTTTAAAGGACATTGTACAGAATACATCAGCCCTAAACACGTAATTTAATTACATAATATATGTTCATAGCCGAGTTAGGGATCATCAAATTACAAGTGTTGCAGAATTTGATGCTTTTCAAGGAGTAATTCACGTCAATATCGCCTAAACACGAAGGGTATACGGGAGTTCACAGCGCGGGAAAACCGCAAAAAATCAAGTGCCACTTCTGCCCCATATACTCGTCAAATTTATCGTTTTCCATAATTATTCACAAAGTAGCACATTATTAAATAAAATAACACCACTTTTAACTAACAATAACCACAGCAAATTAATTTACAAAACAAAAACTTTCACTTGACATGTTTTTTTTTTTTTTTAAATTGTCTTTAAAGGACATTGTACAGAATACATCAGTCCTAAACACGTAATTTATTTGCATAATATATGTTCATAACAGAGTTCATAACCGAGTTGGGGATCATCAAATTCCAGATGCTGCAGAATTTGATGCTTTTCTTGGAGTCACTCGCGGCACCATAGCTCAAACACGTCGGGTAAAATATGGGAGTTCACAGCGCGGGAAAACCGCAAAAAATCAAGTGCCACTTCTGTCCCATATACTCGTCAAATTTATCGTTTTCCATAATTATTCACAAAGTAGCACATTATTAAATAAAATAACACCACTTTTAACTAACAATAACCACAGCAAATTAATTTACAAAACAAAAACTTTCACTTGACATGTCCACGCATAATGGCGCGAATAACTTCCATTAGTTTTTTTTTATGATTAACGAGGCATTGGAATTGATCAGGCAATTAAACAGACTTTAACTAAAAAATAAATCTTTATTTTTTAAATTTAAAATAAAACAACAATTAATCTACAGCATACTTTTTAATTCGAAATCACATCCATAGAAAAATAATAAGTTATATTTATTAAGTTTCTTACAAGCTAAAATAATAAATATTTTACAAATAAGGAAACCTTAAGCTTATAAATAAATACCTACTAAACTTATTTTCTGGATTTGTATAACAAGGTACCATGTCATTATTTTATTTTTATTTCGAAGCAATATTATCTTTAATTAATTTGGATTATAAATGTTTTGGCAGGTATTTTTTATTTTATTTTATTTTATTATAATGTTGGGCATATCATGCACGGAGTTCTGAACCAACAAACCCATAGGTACTAGATGAACTAGGGATCAGACAACGCCTTTCCTCGACTATACGATTGCAGTCTTGGTCTTGCATCAGAAATTCTTGGTCTTGGTATTAGAATCTCGCAAGACTCTTGCCCTGACTGCAAATAATTATTTCTTTCTAATTGTAGTAAAGAAACCTTGTTGGACTCTAGTAAAGGTCTGATTTACTTAAAATGCGCGATTACGCATGCTCACTTCACATGTCACGGCGTGGAGAAACATCCATCGAGCGCGTAGTCCAGGGAAAAGTTGATGCTAAGAGGATGCGTGGTAGGTCTTTGATGAGATGAGTAGACCAGGTGAATATTGCAATGGATCATCCCCTACATGAGGGCACCAGGGAAGCTGCGATCCGAAGAGGAGTGGCGACGGCTTTTTAATAAAAAGAATACTCAGACTAGAAAAATATTTGAAAATGTTGGATTGTGCGAGCAAGATGGATGCAAAACTTCACAACCTTTCTTATTGAGCATGCATCACTGAACTTCAGTAGTGGCCTGAAGCGCTTGGGGCTGTGTTTTGGTATTGTAGATTCTGATACTGTTCTCCTGTTGGTTGGTATGTCCCACTTAAACCACTCTGGTATCCACCTGTGGGTTGGTACTGTGATTGAGGTTGAGGTTGATGCTGGTCTTGAGACTGCTGGGTTTCGTACTGATGTGGGTTTTCTTTGTAAGTACCTGAAAAAAAGTTATTTATTAATTTCACAAAATTTAGGAAACCGCTATGGTTTCTTGAATAGTATCATCACGATAGTATCTTTTACGGTGTGGTTAGAAACCACGCTTTATAAAGAATCAGATAACATTTAGCCAACTTTACTATAGGCCCATCATGACAAATGGCAAGCTCGTCGATGCATCTAGCGTATTAAACTTGAGAAATCTCATAATTAAATTAAATATTTTTTTGTGTCCCGACCAGGAATCGAACCCGGACCACCGTATCGAAATCCACGGACTTAACCGCTAGACCAAGGTATAGATTATACTTATCACGATTATCCTGATTTAAAAAATTAAGATAAATTAATTAATAGATTTTTTTTAGTTTTATATTTAGTTTGTAATGTTATATTATTATAGTTTATTTAATTTTAGGTATTCTATTTGCAATTTATTATCGGTTTTGTTAAATTAAATAAATATAGTTTTACACAAAAAAAATACGATATTTTTCCGGATGTAAATTGTCTATCGCACGCTTGTTTTTTTTTTTAAAGTTATACCAAATGAGCGATATGTCACGGTTTCAAAGTCCGAGTATGCTATGCCAAACTAAAAAACACACGCAATGACTTCTTGTTCTCATTTACTATTGTCATTATTCTAAGGTTCTCAACTTTAATTCCATATGTAGGTATAATAATACCTCCTTCTACACATCTAAAGTATAGATTTAATCCTTCAGTACGTACCTTATTTTATAAATAGATCAAGATATCCGAATACATTCTACTGTACTTATATTAACAATTTTTATTTATTTTATTATTGTAATTTATATAAAGGTATATATTTATTTGTTTATAATAATAATAATATATTCAATTTAACAGATAATTACAATCAATTTTTGTTAGTATACCTATCACTATGTTAGTAACAATGGCTTACATTAAAGTTAGTAAACTAAAATTTTATGTTAGTGCCTTATTAATACTTTTGTACACGTGTCAATTTGTGTGAATCTTAATAAAGTGATACTGTATTGGACAGTCCACTTTATCCGATATGACCTTAAGCATATTGTTGGTGCTGCCTCTAGTTCTATTGACTAGAGATGCAGTGCGTTTACGCATGATAGCAGAAAAACTATCAACACGATTATCTGCAAACATTCCGGACGCACTGCAATAACGTGGCAGCCCCAACAATACCCTGAAACCATTATTATATGACATTTACAAGTTTTAACGATCTATTTTCTTCGTAAGCTTCTGCTCCCGCTTATTACAGCTCTCAGTCACAAAGGTTAGTTGGTAGAAAATGCATTTACGGCATTAAGCTCGCCTATGGACCTGCACTTGTTTTGGTTTTGTACAATAAATAATTTATTCTTATTATTAACAACACTTTACCCCGTTGTTAGTGAGAATCTATCGCACCTACAATAGCATAATTATCTTGCGGCCTGATATTGATGTTTTTGACAGTCGTTTTGCAGCGTATAAAAGGGTCCATTACCACACATCTCCCCTGCCTTATCTGACTCATATTAATTTTAATCTTTTGTTATATCTATCAGGGAGTAGAAAACAATTGACAAATTTCTGTTCACATAGATAGTAGCGCCGCCTGGTAGATAGTATAAGGTACTACATTTAATGTCTATGGTTTAAACATAATTGAGTTGTCATTAATTCAATCAATTGGTTTAATTAATTTAACATGTCGGCTATTGTTGTCAACAAGCGAACTATACATACTTGGTAAATTTATAAACTTTTAGTACCTGCCTATGTATCGTATGGTAAACTAGATACAAAAGAAAAAATAAATTTTCGCACGCTATTGATTGGTTGCGGTCTAAAAATCGAATGTCAGATATAATACTGTCGCAAAATAGAAGCTATACCTGAATGATGAATTGATGTGAAAATGAATTTGTGTAAAAATTTACTTTATTTAACCCTTTCAGCACGGACAATATTCTGTTTTGCAGCTTCGAAACGATGTCCAGTCAAGCCGGCATAGTGTTAGTGACTAGTGTCATTCATGAGTGTCTGATTCCAGTTCCTAACACTCATGGACCTTGCGCTCCATTTACCACCAGAAAGGCGCAAGGTCACATGTTGTGCTAGTATAAAAGTTAAAAAAAGTTTGTGCACTCATCTAGCTACTTAGTAATCATATTTTATGACTAGTAAAGAAAAACATGCATAAGTGGATTTAATTTCCATTATTTTACTAGGAGAGGTATTTTTCTACAAATTTTATGAGATATTTTAGACCACAAGGACCTCAAAGTTATAAATAAACTTTTTAATATCCATAATATTTTTTGTCGTGCTGAAAGGGTTAAATTTGTATAATAATTACAATTAGCATGTTGCGTTTGCTGCTTTGAATTCCAGTCTAGACTATACATAACTTAACTGAACTGAAATCTGCAAGCGACTGGAATCTGTTTGCACACCTAATAATAAATACATACACATAACAAAAACCGTTTGAGAACCACATGTTTTCTTGTTTACATTTTTTTTTGCTATCTTGAATAAGGTATAGTGTATTTGCATACATAGAAGCTCTACTAAGACAAACGAAGTTGGTTGAAATTTTCATTGTTAATAAGAAAAATACGCACCGTCATCAAACATTCCGTTTGCCTCATCCCGAGCATTGTTTTCCAAGGACTTGACAATGACTTCGGGAGTGGGGGGTGGCTTGGGAAGATGAGCACCTTGAGGATGGAACCCGTTCTCGTCCGCTGTATACGTTACCGTATATACCTTTATAAACACAAATATAAATTATTTAATCTATCTATATTTAAGTTGGGACACTTTTTGACCGAAATACATTGACTATGGCAGTGTGCCTTCGTTTTAGAGTCCGGACTGTTCACCTACACACGTGTCGGTGTGAAGAACCTTGTCACTGCTGCAGTACCCGCGATCCTAGAACCCTCTGGAATTGCGCGGAACGATGGCAAGAGACCCGACGGTCTATACCCACCATAAACCACATTTTAAAGACGGTCCCTAACCTAACGCGTGACAGTAAAATGAGAATGTTTTTTTTAAATATAAATAATTTAAATTTTAATGTCGCTTACCTGTCCATCGTCTCCAGTATAGGAATAAGCTCCTTGAACAACGTGGGATTTTCCCTGATACTGGCCCACTTCTTGAGCCCTAATACCGTTGTCAGTTTCAAATCCATATTCATACCCGTAGTCCGACTTATCTGATTGATAACTTAGAATTCTGGCACCATTTAGGACGCTGTTTACATGGAATTTTTGATAATTTGGCTCGGCGTACAGCTGTTGTGGTACAGATACAGATTGGTGTTGATTCACGCTTAGGTGTTGAGGTACAGATTGAAGATATTGAAGCTCGGTATGTTGTTGGGGTACAGATTGGTGTTGATTTACAGATTGTTGTTGCGGTACAGATTGAAGATATTGAAGTTCAGCATGTTGTTGTTGTGATACAGATTGGTGTTGATTTACAGATTGTTGCTGCGGTACAGATTGAAGATATTGAAGTTCAGCATGTTGTTGTTGTGATACAGATTGGTGTTGATTTACAGATTGTTGTTGTGGTACAGATTGATGTTGAGTTACAGCAAGTTGATTAATTTGATTTTGAAAGTCGCCCTGTGTTGTCCCATGGTATATTTGGCCTGCTCTTGAAAGAGCTAAAATGGCCGATAATGTTATAATCTGTAAGAAATTAGGATTAATTAGATGTTGGATTAAATTCCGGGGATTCCAAAAGAAAAATTAAAATAATCAATATTTATCATTTTGGTATTCTTATTATACCTATATCTTATCTCGTTGTTTTATATGAAAATTTTATTTTATAAAATATCTTGGTCGTAATTGTCATTTTTACACATGAGTTTATAGAATATTTTAAAACTTTTTTTCCAAAATTTATAAATGAAGTCGTAAAAATGCAAAGAGATCAAATAGGATAGAGCGGGCATTGGTTGATGCTTGTTTCAATATTTTTTTACGTCATCTAATTGGTTCTTATTCTTTTGTCGAAGAAGAACGTGCTTTACTCTTCCAAAGAACGCAGGTCGGTGAAATATTGTCAGTGAAACAATAAAAACAATTTAAGAGTGCACGTCGAATACGAGCGTAATCAGCAATGCACTGTTAATGACAATTCTAAAACGAATGTCCTCGCTTTAATTTTAATACCGTTTGGCTTCTTGCCCCGTATGTTTATTAGCTTTAACCTGCAGTTCTGTTCCTTGCCTTATAGAACTCTCCAGGCAGAAAAAATGTGTTATACTTGTGTTTGTAACCTTAGACTTAGCCGAATTCCGGTGGGAATGTATGGCGGTACGTAAAGAATAAAGAATATATTAATTGAAAAATTTCACTGGAAACAGTTTATGTATTAAGACGATCTAACACTTTTTTTTGCATTCCTTTTGCTCGCACAAACAAACATTTCCATAGATTTTTCAAGCCTAAGTGTATTTATAAGAAATATAGTCTGTCAACTTACTAGGAAATAAAAATACGGATATTTTCGACAAACACTTTCATGTACCTAATTTTAGACAGAGAATAATAACAGAAACATTTAAAACGATTTTTCTCTATTTTACTAAAATATATATTATATTCTAAAATGTCTGTAATTTTATTTCCTAGCCAGTTAATAGACTACATTACTCAAAATGTATGTATCATCACGACCGTTTCCCTTTCGGGGTGGTCAGAAACCACGCCTAATAATAAGCGGATTCACGTTTAGCCAACTTTACTATAGGCCAATCACGACAAGTGGCAAGCTCGTCGATGTACACAAATGTACACTTAAACTTGAAAAACCTTTAACCTTAGAGCACAGAGCCCTTCACGATTGGAGATGGGCAGAACATATATCGGATCTAATGTAAATTTTTAACGATCCCACAAGTTGGTATTAATGGAACCTTCATAACTATAAATAAATAAATAAATATTTCCAGACAGGTCACACAGCGCCATCTAGTTTCCGTGGTAAGCTACGAGGCTTGTGTTACGGAAACTAGATGGTTGATAAACTACATATTATACTTTTTTTTTTTTTGTAAATATATACATATTATATATTTACCGAGACCGAGACAAATTAAACAATGTACAACTTGCCCCCGGTGGAAATCGAACCCACGACCTCCCGAGTTCGCGGCAACGTTTGTTACCACTAGACCACGGAGGCGGTCAAGACTAGTATTCCAATTATATGTACATGTGTCACTATCACTGATTAATTTATCGAATATTTTTATTTGTTTTAACGATTTGAAATCACAAAATATCACTACACTATATTCCCACCCACCAATTTCATAATTCCTTCAAATATCACCGTCCGCTTTCTTCTAAGAATTAGTCACAAATGTGATTTAATAATTCACTTCCTTGGTTTTATAGGCAATTTTTATTTTTGCGTACACGCTCGTATAATGTTCAAGATGCGTGGCGAAGTTAGGTAACGTTAGGTAACCAATGAGATGCGTTCTTTGGGCAAGTGGAGCACAAATTTGGGATAGGCATAAAATCACCAGACCTGGCATTTTGGCCCAGTTATGATATCAATTTAAAAAATCTTTTAATACGATTTTGGTTAATCTTTTCACAACAAACATATCTCGTCGTTCCTTCCACACCTCTCTTATTGCTGTCCCTTCCCATAATTCTAGTTTTATTTCAAATTTATTCGTAGTTCTTGCCACAAATCTGTGGAATAATCTACCACAAAAGCAAGCATCTACTAGATTAGTATTCAAAAGAATGGTTTATTAATATTTTTTATCTCAACGGTTGTAAGTATATTATTAATCAAATCAAATCAAATTAAATCAAATCATTTATTTCTTTAGGTTAGTACACAACACTTGGATATTGTCAATACATATATTCTAATACAATATAAGCTTGGCTGGACCGAATCTAACAGCAATATAATTTATAATAAATAAAATATTGTTGCCATAAGCGAGGATTTTGTACTTATTTATAACTAGATACTTAAAATTTATAATAAAATATATTCGTGGCTGTAAAAAGGCCGTGTCAGCTTATGATCTAATAACATTTATGTCCTTAATTATAAATTATTGGCTGTAAAATGGCCGTGTCTGCTTACAATCTAGTAATAATAATATTTATGTCCATAAATATCGATTCGTGGCTGTAAAATGGCCGTGTCAGCTTACAATCTAGTAATAACAATATTTATGTCCATAAATAACAAATCGTGGCTGTAAAAAGGGCGTGTCCTAAATGTGATCTAAATATTACTAATATATGAAAATTAATATACAAGTATATGTATTTATATATATTTATGTATTATTTTTTAGTATATTATATATTTATATAATATACTAAAAAATAAAATATTGCTCCTATTTTCTATTTTAATATGTGTAATAATAATAACACCTATCAGTTAAGTGTTTAAAGTTGTCCCAATGGTTGGCTATGATTGAATGTCTCGCGGCATTAAAGGCCGCCTTTGTCTTTGTACGTTAAAGTGTTAAATAAATAAATAAAAATATATCTGTAAATTGTTAGTTTCAACGAATAATCATTTAACTAATAATAATGTAAATTTATAGTTTTGACTAAATTATTAAAGTTACTAAGAAACATTTGTTTTTTAAATTGTAATTCTAAAAGTTATCATTATCATGTCAGGCCTTAGAACGCAAAGTACCTAGACCTCCACTGTTGGAAATGGGGTAATTTCTGGAGAATTTGGTCTACAGTCGCCATGCCGCACTGGCCAGACGGGCTGACGAGGGTCTGATGTAAATTTTTAATGACAACTTGTTAACGATTATATTAGTTGGTATTACTGGAACCAGGACGGCTTAATGTGCTCTTCAAATACGGGAACGGTGGTGTTGTAAATCTATGACAAATGTGTTTTTGTCTTAGATTTACAACTAATAATACCAATGATAAATACTTATCATTGGTACTCGTACATTCAGGGGTTCGATTCAACTTTTTAAGAA
Organism: Tinea semifulvella; assembly: GCA_910589645.1. NCBI lineage: Eukaryota > Metazoa > Arthropoda > Insecta > Lepidoptera > Tineidae > Tinea > Tinea semifulvella. The sequence goes on from OU342612.1 coordinate 2,459,232, forward strand.
AACCGTTTTTACAACCGAGCCACCATCGCACTCGTCAACCAAAAGTTGAATATACTCGAATAATACCAATGATAAATACTTATCATTGGTACTCGTACATTCAGGGGTTCGATTCAACTTTTTAAGAAAACCGTTTTTACAACCGAGCCACCATCGCACTCGTCAACCAAAAGTTGAATATACTCGAATAATACCAATGATAAATACTTATCATTGGTACTCGTACATTCAGGGGTTCGATTCAACTTTTTAAGAAAACCGTTTTTACAACCGAGCCACCATCGCACTCGTCAACCAAAAGTTGAATATACTCGAATAATACCAATGATAAATACTTATCATTGGTACTCGTACATTCAGGGGTTCGATTCAACTTTTTAAGAAAACCGTTTTTACAACCGAGCCACCATCGCACTCGTCAACCAAAAGTTGAATATACTCGAATAATACCAATGATAAATACTTATCATTGGTACTCGTACATTCAGGGGTTCGATTCAACTTTTTAAGAAAACCGTTTTTACAACCGAGCCACCATCGCACTCGTCAACCAAAAGTTGAATATACTCGAATAATACCAATGATAAATACTTATCATTGGTACTCGTACATTCAGGGGTTCGATTCAACTTTTTAAGAAAACCGTTTTTACAACCGAGCCACCATCGCACTCGTCAACCAAAAGTTGAATATACTCGAATAATACCAATGATAAATACTTATCATTGGTACTCGTACATTCAGGGGTTCGATTCAACTTTTTAAGAAAACCTATTTTACAACCGAGCCACCATCGCACTCGTCAACCAAAAGTTGAATATACTCGAATAATACCAATGATAAATACTTATCATTGGTACTCGTACATTCAGGGGTTCGATTCAACTTTTTAAGAAAACCGTTTTTACAACCGAGCCACCATCGCACTCGTCAACCAAAAGTTGAATATACTCGAATAATACCAATGATAAATACTTATCATTAAATAAAATAAATAAATATTTTTCAGACAGGTCACACAGCGCCATCTAATTTCCGTGGTAAGCTACAAGGCTTGTGTTACGGAAACTAGATGGTTGATAAACTACATATTATACTTTTTTTTTTGTAAATATATACATATTATACATATAAACACCCAGACCGAGACAAATTATACAATGTACAACTTGCCCCCGGTGGGAATCGAACCCACGACCTCCCGAGTTTACGGCAACGTTTGTTACCACTAGACCACGGAGGCGGTCAACCTTGTATTGCCCAACCAATATTGGTACTCGTACATTCAGGGGTTCGATTCAACTTTTTAAGAAAACCGTTTTTACAACCGAGCCACCATCGCACTCGTCAACCAAAAGTTGAATATACTCGAATAATACCAATGATAAATACTTATCATTGGTACTCGTACATTCAGGGGTTCGATTCAACTTTTTAAGAAAACCGTTTTTACAACCGAGCCACCATCGCACTCGTCAACCAAAAGTTGAATATACTCGTAAAGAATAAAAACTTCATTTAATTGTCAGTTCTAACGATTTTCTATCTCTATAGCACTTGAGACACGCTTTCTTAGTATGATTAGATATGTAGGCAAAATAATGCATAAATGTAATTAATATTATAAGTGTTTTGTTAACTTTAGGCGTAATTTTAATTCATGCTAAAATATTCGTCTAGACATAGGAAGTGTTAAAGTGGAAGTTGGTGCGAGAGGAATTCCAGCAAACTCTTTGCACCACTTACTGGAAGAATTTGGGTTAAGCAGGTCGAAATACATTTATGGAACGAGCTTTTCAAAGTCAAAGTCAAAATATCTTTATTCACGTAAACCTATTACAGGCATTTATGAAACGTCATTAATTTAATTATTTTGAATGATTCTACTCCTGCTAGTAGAAGACTAAGCAGCAAAGTGGTCCAATAAGTAAGCTGTTAGCAGAAGACCAGCAGCTTAGCAAATTCCAGTGACGTGTTAATGTTTAATCTGACTGAGAAAGGAATCTGCAAGGAAAACTCAAACTTAAACAACTCTTTTAAGACGACAGTACCGGAATCATACAGTATTTGGTCGGCACCCTCACGGTGAACCCATTCAATGCTTAGAAATTTGTCTTCTTCTTGTCTATCGTTACGTATATAAAGATAAAGGAAGTAATACCTACTCACTCTTTCAGCAGATATTCAGAAAGATTTGCATTGTGTCGTATATAGCTCGACAGTGAAACACTTCCTTTAGGACTAAGACAGTACCTACCATCTCTAAATATATATATATATAATAATAATAATAATATATATATATATTATATGTTCGATAGGAAGATGTAACCTAGCATTCCGAATGCTGCCCATCCGAGCTGAATGCGTCTATCGGCTTCTTTCATAATTATTGCAGTTCCTTAATCACAAAGATTAATATTATATTATATTTTTATGGCATTAATATATACCTATTACTTTTTTGTATAATGCACATGAAATAATTTATTATTGTTATTACTTTTGAGAAATAATGTAATTTTAGATAGCAAAATAAAAACGAAAAAAATTACTTTGGAATATTTATTAGCAATTTACACTTAACTAACATGGCACGTTTTGTTTGTAATTATATATTTAATAGTGGTATCCAGCTTGGGACCTGAACCCGGCTTGGGGAGTGAGGTACTGCCTTGAAGGAGCTCTCTGGTTGAAGGTACGAGCGACAGCAACACCGCTGGCAGACGCATCGCTGTATTTGCCTTCGTGGTAACTTCCTAAAATTATAATAAAAAACAAATCATTTACATGGCCTAACTGGTATAGCAGACATTATCTTCTTGAATATAGATTGCACGCTATGTCTTGCTACCCTTATTCAACGTGTCAAAATAATCGGGCAATCGTTCTTTTAAACAAAAAAAAATATATTTAGGACTCAAAGGTTCATTGGGCGTGTAAATTGTATTATTATTTTTTGTTGAGAGTCTTTCTTAAGTCTCTTATTGGTTTTTTTATTTGCGAACAAACTTGGTATATCTTGTTTTTACGCACCATCATCGAAGATTCCAGCAGCTTCATCTCTGGCATTCTGCTCCAGAGCTCTGGCGATTTCCTCAGGTACTGGAGGTGCAGTGGGAATGTGAGCGCCTTGGGCCTGGAAACCGTTGGCATCGGCGGTGTATCTCACGTTGTAGACCTGGCCATCGTCACCGGTGTAGGAGTATCCTCCTTGGGCTTGGATACCGTCAGCTTCATGACCTGATTCTTCGGCTTGAATTCCTGTAAGATGATTAGAAGCTTTAAGGGTGAAATTTGCCAACGTCACAGCCAAATTATCAATCACGTTAACCTTTTACATGCCCTCGGGACACGTCATTATTTTCTACCTACGCAGTGGAAACAAGGAGAATGTTGGGCGTTTCATCGACGTAGTTCCAAACCAACAATTCCATACTGCGGGAATTAGGGATCAAGGAACACCTTTCCTCAACTGTACGTTGTACAATGTCACTTTCTTCGGACCCGTGTCACAACGATATGGAGAAACAGAGGGCATGGAAAGCTGTAATGGATGGTACTACATGGAGTGCACCGGAAAAAAAGGTTCAAGAGCAGTAGCAACGGCTTGTAAAATGTGCCACTGACACTCGAATGGCGACACGACAACTTTGCCAGAGAGAAGGAGAAGTAGAAGACCAAGCAGGAAAAAGGTTTAAGTAAGCTCCTAGCAGAAGACTTAAGACTGCGTCAGGGGATCGAGACTGCTAGTGTCGCTTGACATAAGGTTTTGTATTGTCTTGTTGTCTTCGGTTTCGCGAGCTAGCGCCCTTACAATGCCTAATGAATGACGTTTGCAGTCTACTGTATGACACTGGTCTCCTGACATGATATATAAAGAATATAATTAAAATAGTTGGTTAGTAACAACAACTAGCCAAAACTAGTCAAAAATATTGATATGTCTAAATACTAGCACGACATGTGACCTTGCCCCCACCTGATGTTAAGTGGCGCGCGAGGTCCATAAATGTTAATGCACCGGCTCAAACGGTGGCCCAGCAGACTGGGCAAATTACCATCATCAGACTCACTGAGTTTGTTTGTAGCATTAGTTAAGTTTGAATCAACAGCTGTGAAATTTATAAATTATAATGTTAGTAAGGTAAGGCGCGGTGGTGGCTCGGTTGTAAGAACGCGTTCCTTAAATCCTACAAAGGTCGGTTCAAACCAACCCGGCATGTACCAATGAGAAATACACTTTTCTTACGTATTCGTCATAGATTTACAACACCACCGTTCCCGTGCCTCGGAGAGCACGTTAAGCTGTCAGTCCCGGTTCCACTAATACCAACTTGTGGAATCGTTAATAAATTATCATTAAAATTGACATCATATCCTCGGCAAGCCGTCTAGCCAGCGTGGCGAGTGTAGGCTAAATTCTCCAGATATATTTTCTGGAAGGCCCATCTCCAGCAGTGAAGGTCTAGGACGCTGTGTTCTAGGGGCTGTAATGATGATGATGAATGAAGGTATTGCGAGCGTATTGAATTATTCATTTATAGAATCTTGTAATTGTACACTAATTGCTTTTTAATTATTTCTGAGCTCCACCGTCAATTCATACTTAATGACATTGTGTTACATCTATCTATAGGTGTGTAATGATGACCATTCATCACCAACTTCTGATCAATCAATAACTTCACGTATAGTTATATCACCTTATAGTTGATACTTGAACTTATTATTTTTATTAGCTACTATAGAATGGCTAGAAACAAAATAAAATCAACATTTTCGTACCATTTTCAGTTTCGAAAGCATAGTGGAAACCCTGCTCGTTGACTTCGGAGTCGGACCTGAGGATAGCGGCATTCCTTTCCAATGCTGCTCTAGGTCTGGAAGACTGGAAGTCAGCTGCCTGGTTGTAGTAAGCGCCTGATGAAGCTGCAGCCCCGAATCCAGCGTTGGGCGGTAGGTAAGCGGTGTTGATGGCGCCCGCAGCGCAATACCCGACAACGGCGGCGAGGATTATCTGTATCACAAAATATGTAAATAAACCAACGTCATCATCACAACATCTAGAACATGCATGCCACTGCTAAAGATCCCAATCCTCATACTAATTTAAACATACGGACTGATGGTGGTAATTTGCCCAATTGCCATTTGCGGGGCGGTGATATGAATAGAATAAGAATAAGAATAAAAACGTTTATTGCCACATCAATTAATACAAGATCTAGAGCACAATATTTTAAAATAAATTTATATGATGTGGCAAGGGTCTTGGCTCAGCTTCAGTCAGCTGTACATCACATAATGTGGTGTATCCACCTTTCGTGCCGATAAACCCAGTAAATTGCACAGGTTTTGGGATTAGGCTCGGATTACGGTCATTACTAGTCAAGCCGGCATAGTGTTGGGCACTGATGTCAGTCATAATATTCCATGTGCTAATATTCATGGACCTTGCGCGCCACTTACCATCAGGTGGGCGCAAGGACACCATGACATGCTGGTTTAATAAAAATAAAGAATTATATTAACATTTACATTTGGAAAAGAATTGTATTATTAATTAATATTTCAAAACTTTAACATACATGATAAAAATAATGATATAAAGTTATAATAGATGAACCTGAATCCACCAATAAAAAAAGAAGCTGTCAATAGATTTTAACCGTAAAAACAGATTTTTATAAATATTATATCTTGCCTTATCTTACAGTCCGTACAATTGTGACTGTTATTCGGAAATTTGCAGCTGAATTCTTGTTCTTTAGAATTCGTCTAAATTATCTCTAACACTAACAGAAAGTAAGGAAAACCGTGGTGAGACATAACATGGATAAACAAACTTACACGTTGACAAAAAAAGTAGACAATATAAATTTTAGATCAGCCCTAACTAGATCAAAAAGTTGTAATTTAAAAACAAAATTAAGTACAGATTTACTGCATAATGGTACCATTTGACACTATATAATAAAAAACCATATTAATAGATATGAAAATGTCACTTGATACAAAAATTGATTGACACTTCGGGTGCCGTGGTATTCCGATTGATACCCGATTTTTTATCGATGGAAAAACATTATGCACTATATCTGTATCACCTTAGTATAAACACAAAAAACTGTATTACGGCAACTTCAGTAAAAAAAAGTCATTTAAAACACGAATCAGATCACAATTCCGAAATAGTACAATAACACAAAATGGACTGGATTTTTGAGCCGTGATGATCAAATCACGATCGGTTTTATAATAAAAATAAACCCACCAATTTCATCTTGCTTTCAACGAGATCAAAGATCGAATGTAATGAATCGATAAGGTGCTTCGATTTTTATAGTAAGTGCACAAGATGTGAGCGAAGATCTTCACTGTCAAGGTTGCGTTGTAGGATGCAATACTGTATGCTAATACCAAAATCTGGCTCTACATATCGCAGTCTTCCTGAAACAAAATGCTTCCAGTGTTCTTGACACACTGCCACATGAAAGTTTATTTATGTATTTATGAATATTTTTGGAAAAATTACACCAATTACATAATCATGAAGAAGCTATTTAAGATGGGAGCGGTGTTGGCTCGTTTGGAAGAACACTTTTCTTCATTCATTCATTCATTACAGCCCCTAGAATTATTATATTTTTATTTTTATAATTGTGTCTGTCTTAGCTTATAGTATGACAATGCCTATATACAGCAGCTATTATCTTAACTGACATTGACATTTATATTCTTATAATTGTGTCTGTCTTAGCTTATAGTGTGACAATGCCTATCTACAGCAGCTATAATGTTAAGCGTTATTCTGTATTTATAATTTTGTTATTTTATTGTTTCTCTTTCCAAATGATGGTTATCATGTACTGCTCCAGATTCACCAATATGTACTATAAAATTATATTGTTTTATATCAATATTGTAAAAATTGACGTGTAAAAGTGCAGATATCTTTTTGTCCTATGCCTACTTGCAAAATAAACGAATTGAAAAAAGAACACAGCGTCCTAGACCTCCACTGCTGAATGGGCCTTCCAGAACTGGAGAATTTAGCCTACACTCACCCAGCTGGCCAGACGGCTTGGCGAGAATATGATGTTTTTTTTTATGACAATTTATTAATTATTGCACAAGTTGGCATTAGTGGACTCGGGACCGACGGCTTATCGTGCTATCCGAGGCACGGGAACGGTGGTGTTGTATATCTATGACAAATGTACGTAAGAAAAGTATATTTCTTATTGGTTCATTGCGGGTGGGTTTCAACCGACCTTTGTACGATGTAAGGTACGCATTCTTACAACCGAGCCACCACCGATTTTCTTAAAACCCTACAAACTTTGGCGGACCGCATACGTAACGTCGAATACGGGAAAGGGGTATAAAAGAAAGCATAGGGACAAAAATAAGAAAAGGCATTTATCGGCTAATAAAGTTGGAATTTAGATTAATCCAGTATTTTATGTCTTTGATATAAGATCCTAAGAACCGGATTAAAATAAATAATTACATTTCTGAAAAAAATTGGATTGGATCCTTTTTGCTTAACTGCGTCCAATTGTAGCTGATATACATGTGGACCTACTTTGGTAATTGAGAGATAAAATTGGTCTCCCAGCTTCCTATTGTTTTGTAGGACTCCTACGCTGTAAGTATTCAATACTATAATATTGTAACTTAAGCTTGAGATATGTGATTTTAATTCCTATAGTAAAGACATTGATTAGCTTTTTGGTTAAAAGCTGTGGAAGGATTTTCATATCAGTGGCCATATTATGTTTTAACCGCAACAAAATAGTTATTTTATTTATCGTATTAAATGTTATTTAAAGAAAATGTCCGTTCGTTAATATTCGTTTATATAGCATTTATATTTATTTAAATTTGTCCCTAAGGTTTGGCTGTCAGACTTTGTGCTTTGTGCAATAAAGTTTTCAAATAATAAAAAATAAAAAAAACTCCTAAATAAAAAGAATTTGACTAGAGATGCGTAAACTTTGGTACTGTGAGTCAGAAGTTTACCATTGTGAACTGAGGTTTTTTTTGCGACATGACATATGACCTCAGCATGGCTTGATAGGGATCACCTAATATTATGTAAAGCTTAAAATTAAAGTTTATCTGAAGCTTTAGTTCTAAACTATTTCACCCGGCTTTACCCGTGTAATTAGCGTTCGGAAAGAAGAACCACGCTTTTGTAAGGAGCTAGTTCACATCTATCCATCTTTACTATAGGCATATCATGAAAATTGACAAGCTTGTCGATGTCTCCTAGCATACCAAACTCGAGAAATATTACAAATAAATTATTGTGTCCCGAACCCGGTACTTCCGAGTCAAAATACACGGACTTAACCGCTAGACCACGAAGGCATTATTTTTATTAATTATTTTTTTCATAATACTTAGTTTGTTTTGTATGTCAGTTTCTATGCTATTTCTTTTTTTTTAAATATATAACTTTGTGCATTCTATAATTATATATCCTATCTGTGGATAACAGTGTTAATTGTATAATTACCTGTACTATGTAATCTATATTTGTATTGTATCCTCTTTGTACAATGGGGTGTGTCACTAACTTTTTATCACGATAGATGGCGCATGATAGATGGTACCTAATATAACTGTCAGTTGCATAGAAAACTTGTATTTTTATTACGAAATTTATTATTTTCTGGATATTGTGCAGAAGTGAGAAGCTTTTAAGTGTACAAATCGAGATTTCCAAGCGAAAGCAAAGATATGGTGATCTCAAAACTGCCGTTCTATTAATTCAACCTTTTTTATTTTAAAGACGGTGTTCGCTTACTTAATTCGTCTTTTAAGGTAGGTAACGTTTAGTTGAAATACATTTTTCTGTTATAAAAATGTAAAACTACAAATAAATTTAAAAAATGATCAATCTTAGGTGTAAACAAGGTACCAGTGCCGCTAGCGACATCTACAAAAAGCTTTGCCTGATACACCCCATTGTTTGTTATTCCAAATAAATAAAATAAAAAAGTATGGATAACAAAATCGTCAATAAAATGAAAAAAGTAGGTACCAACCAAAGCAAAAAAATACTTGGAGTTATTGGTCAATTAGTCGGTTAATATTTTGTTGAGTGGGACGAGTTGCTCAATTGAAAATAATATTATTTTAAAATTTGGGTTAAAGTGAACGAGACAAATCGTGGGACGGACCAATGTTACTGGTTAGTGCATTATAAGGCTGAGTTAGTAAAGTATCATCACGACCGTTTCCCTTTCGGGGTGGTCAGAAACCACGCTTATAAATAAGCGGATTCACATTTAGCCAACTTTACTATAGGCCAATCATGACAAGTGGCAAGCTCGTCGATGTCTCCAGCGTACCAAACTCGAGAAATATCACAAATAAATTAAATATTAATTAAATGTAGTTATTTACATTAATAAATATTTTTTTGTCCCGACCAGGAATCGAACCCGATACCTCCGAGTCCAAATCCACGGATTTAACCGCTAGACCACTGAGGCAGACAAACACTAGTTATTTAGAAACAAACCGAGCCGTTATGGCTTAGTAAAACTTGCCCCACTTATCGTGCGCCTACATCGTTTTTAGATGTTATTATTTAAAAAAAAAGATTAAAAAAAAAATTAGGTTACAAAATATGACTTTGACTGCCTTCTTGGTTTGGCGGTTAAGCCCGTAGGGTTCGATTCTAAGTCGGGACACAATTTTTTTTTTTTTTAATTGTTATAAATTTCGAACCTAATACAAAATCATCGATATATATAGATAAGCCTACTCAATACAAAACGCACTCTAAAAACGTGCCGCTTGCCACATGTACCTACCAACTTTGGGGGCCAATTCTCAAGAAATTATATTTTATGAAAATTCTGTTACTATGCATACAAAAAGACTATTTTCACTCGATATAAATATTAATATTATTCGCTCTCGACGCTTGCTTTGCGTCGCTCGCGACTGTTGGTGAAGCTACATGACTTCGATTAATTTTGCGGGAACGTTTTTGTATCAGTGACGGCCTATCTATATATATCGATGTACAAAATAGAGATATTAAAAAAAAAACCCGACTTTTAGAATTTTAGACCCTAGAAAGCGGAGCGCTAAGCAATATTTTCTTCCAATCAAATTATTATGTACTTACATACTTATTATTTGATGTTACCCAACTGGTATTTGTCAAGGTTCTAATAAATCATACATTACCTACATATGTCTTTGGGCTATTAGAGCAGAATCAAGGAAAGGTCATAGGTTCAATTACAAAGTAGTTAAATAAAATAATATATTTTATTTTATAATCTTTTTACGTTTAATATTTGACCGCCTCCGTGGTCTAGTGGTAACAAACGTTGCCGTGAACTCGGGAGGTGGTGGGTTCGATTCCCACCGGGGGCAAGTTGTACATTGTATAATTTGTCTCGGTCTGGGTGCTTATATGTATATATTTACAAAAAAAAAAAAGTATAATATGTAGTTGATCAACCATCTAGTATCCGTAACACAAGCCTCGTAGCTTACCACGGAAACTAGATGGCGCTGTGTGAACTGTCTGGAAATATTTATTTATTATTATATAATGCCAAGGAGTTGTCAAAACGGCTGACAGAAATGTCTATACAGAGGGGAAATGTTGCCAGTCTCCTTGGAACTAACTCGGATGGACCGTCTCTGAAAGACATTTTTTATTTATAGTTTAGTTTATTTTTAATTTTATTATGTAGGTAGCTTTTAATTTATATTTAATGTATATTAAATTTCTTCAAATAAAAATAAATAGTATTAAAAAATAGTCTAAAAATATAATATATTATTATTATTATTAAATTCTTTATTACACGAAAAAAATGTACAAAGGCGAGACCTAACCGCTAGACCACGGAGTCAGTTACGTACTTATGTTTCTTCCGTCTTTGTCAAGTCTGAGTAAAAAGTCATCATCATCATGACATCAAAAAGTCATGATCAAAAGTCATCAATTTCATATTGTTAGTCAAAAAGGAGGTCCGAGTCTGTCAAAAGAGGTCGAACGCGCGCAACAGCAATAAATAATTTAAGGATTGCTTCGCGGCATTTTACGCGGACTTTGAAAAGTCTGTGCAAGTTTTTGTTTTGTAAATTAATTTACTGTGGATATTATTGGTCAAAAGTGTTGTTTTGTTTAATAATGTGCTACAATGTGAATAATTATGGAAAACGATAATTTAGACTTTAAATATGGGGCACAAGCTGCAGTTTATTTTTTACGGGTTTCCCGCGCTGACAACTTCCATATTTTACCCGACGTGTTTAAGCTATATTGCTGCGGGTGACTCCAAGAAAAGCATCAAATTCTGCAACATCTGGAATTTGATGTTGAATGAGTACATTAACTCATAAAGAAAGATATATTACGTCAGACTTGGCTGTATGGGCTAGACCCTTTGCCTTCCCTATCACCTCATTCATCATCCATCGGGAGAAGAAAACACAACAACATAAATAATTTAAATTTGATATACGTATAACATATCGCTAAAACTGACAATAAGGAATCCACTAATTTATCAATCTAACATTTAAAGCAGCAAATTACTATTCCTAATTATCAGGAGGTCAGGTCATACAATCTATGAGTAATAGTAAATAATAGAATAAGCCATGACACGGCTATTTAGTCAAATGCTAATCCTTAATCGATGTAATGACTGCATGCTTGTAATACAATAGTCAAACTCATCTCGATGTGGGTGCACCCGCGCTTCAAATTCTTTAAACGTTAAACTGCCAAGCTTGTACATTCCACTCATATTGTCATCTGATTCTAATTTCCTATCATCACTACTGCTGGAGTTGGTGTAGTGTTGCCCAAACTTGGTCTTGGTCTAGCTTTTTCGCAAGAAGACTACTGATATGGTTGCACAGATTTTTTTCCAAATTTTGCTAAAGTTTTTACTTTTTTAGGTTTTTGTTTTCAATTAATATATTTTTTTATTTCTAAGGAAAAAAAAACGTTTAGGCATTTGGAACTTGAGAGAGCTCGTTTGCAAATAATTTTATTTTAGTATACCTAAATCCTACCTATACCTAATGCCTCCGACCTCTAGCGGTTAATTCCGTGGATTCGGACTTGGAGGTACAGCTGGTTGGGACAGAATTATTTAAATTATTTTGTTGAACATTGTATAAATTTTATTCGAAGTTAATAACATTACAAGTACGAGTACATTAAATATAAATTAAAAACTACCTAAATAATTAAATTTAAAATAAACTAACATATAAATAAAAAATGTCCTCTAGAGACGTCCCATCCGAGATAGTCCCAAGGAGACTGGCAACATTTCCCCTCTGTATAGCGAGGCTAATACGTTGGCAAAAATAATTGCCAGCCTTCCTGTCTCCAGACCTTTCTGCCGCTTTGACAACCCCTTGGCCAAGCGCCTCGCTGACGGTCAAATTATTTGTGATTATTCTCAAGTTTGGTACCCTAAAGACATCGCGGAGAGAGATTTCCTTAGTACAATTGGAAAATAAAATTTATATTGAGTCAGAGTAAGAGTCTTGCAGAAGTCTTACGAGACTCTTGCGCAAGACCAAGACCAAGATTAGGTCACACACACTCACACATATATCACAAACACATAGAGAGGACATACATCATTTATTGTTGTAACATAATAACTCGGAAGAGCACCGATATCCCGCACTACAGGGTAACCTCGTGTAGGTATCACAAACACATCACCCTATGTTGTTCACCTATTGTACATCTGTATACTTTTGTGACAATAAATGATTTTATTATTATTATTATGTAATGTGTATTCTTAAAGAATCTCGGTAGTTAACCGGTTTACCTAATGATGTTCACGGGCCTCGGCCAAGTGAGCATCATGTTTCTTTAACTCCAAACTTTCTGACTATACGGCAAGTATTAAGGATTGTAGCTTTTTGCAATTGTCTGTATGTGTGCTGGTCTACGTTAATAGTTTTGAGGCTGTCATGTAATGTTTTGGGTATTACTCCGGTCGTGGATACTAATATGGGTACAGGTGTTACTTTTTCTAATTTGAGTTGGGATTTAAGCTCTATTGCAAGGTCTCTGTATTTTGTATTTTTTTCTGTATGTGTAGTTATTAGGTTATGAGTATTAGGTACGGCTATGTCTATTAAATATGCTGTTTTATTTTCTTTGTTTATCAAAGTAATGTCAGGTCGGTTGTAGTGTACTGTTTTGTCAGTTATAATCGTTCTGTCCCAGTATAGTCGAATATTGTCATTTTACAGAACGGTGCTTGGCTTGTATTTGTAGTATGGAATAATTTGATTTACTAATTTATATTTGCTTGCTAATAATTGGTGTACTATTGCAGCTACTTGGTCGTGTCTATGTTTATAATCTGATTGCACCAAAGATTTGCAAGCTCCCGTTATGTGTTGGATAGTATCGGAAGCACTATTACAGAGTCTACATAAGTCTGTGGGTAGGTTAGGTTGTTTTATTATATATTTAAGGTAATTGCGGGTTAAAACTACTTGATCTTGTATTGCAATCATAAAAGCCTCTGTCTCAGGGAACAGTTCACCACTTTTATTATTATTATTCTGATGCAAGACCAAGACCAAGACTGACTAAGTTGGTGTCACCCAATGATTTTGTGAGACGACGCGGGCGAGCGTGCTGGAGAGTTGTCATATACGACAACTACTGTATCTTCATTGTCGCCTGTGACATTTACACTAGTGTACAATCGCAAATTAAATTTGAGTGCTTTTTTTCTCGGTGCGAGCTGTAATTAGTAGGCAGCAAATGTGCGTGGCATGTGTTTATGTTAAATGGGATGTATCACTAACTTTTTATCACGATAGTTGGCGCATGGTACATACATACATACATACATATCTTTACGCCAGATCCCTTGCGGGGTAGGCAGGGGCAATTGAGCGCCATTTGACACGATCACGACATACCTCTTTCGCTTCGTCGACATTCATCATTCTCTTCATACATGCCCTTTTGTTACGAAAGCTTTTTAATGTACCTTCAGCCAGTGTTTTATTGGTACCTAATAGAACTGTCAGTTAAATAAATATTTCCAGACAGGTCACACAGCGCCATCTAGTTTCCGTGGTAAGCTACGAGGCTTGTGTTACGGAAACTAGATGGTTGATAAACTACATATTATACTTTTTTTTTGTAAATATATACATATTATACATATAAACACCCAGACCGAGACAAATTATACAATGTACAACTTGCCCCCGGTGGGAATCGAACCCACGACCTCCCGAGTTCACGGCAACGTTTGTTACCACTAGACCACGGAGGCGGTCAAGTTGCATAGAAAACTTGTATTTTTATTACGTAATTTATTATTTTCTGGTTATTATGCCGAAGTGAGAAGTTTTTAAGTGTACAAATCAGGATTTCTAAGCGAAATCAAAGATAATAATGATCTCAAAATTGCCGTTCTATTAACTAAACCTTTTTTCTTTTTAAAGACGGTGTTCGCTTTACTAATTCGTCTTTTTAAATAGGTAACGTTAAGTTAAAATATTTTTTTTTTTGTTATAAAAAAACATTTTAAAAATGATGCGTGTAAACAAGGTACCAGTGGCGCTAGCGACATTTAGAAAAAGCTTTGCCTGATACACCCCACTGATACGATATGTGTTGTTACAGTGTATTAGTGTGCGCGAGAAAGTGACACTTTTTTTTTATACTAGCACGACATGTTGCCCACCTGATGGTAAGTGGCGCGCGAGGAATTAGACATCAGTTCCTAACTATGCCGGCTTTTTTATAATTCGAGAATGATCCCAAAATGTGTGGGTACACTCTACAGGGTTTATCGGCATGAACGGTGGATCCATCCCGGCAGACTGGGCAATTTACCACCATCAGGCCTACCACCTATTTGTTGTTCTCGTTGAAAGTATGTGCCATTTGCAATGATGTTAAATGCCAATTTTTAATTTTAAGGAGAACTAATATTGTAAGCTTGCCATGGTGATATTTATATCGCTATCGCTTGAAACAATACATACATATATAAAATGGAAAATGTAATATTACATATTTTTTTAGCGTAAAAAAACTAGCTGCCTTATAGACAACACATTTGCAATCTTTTTATTTTCATTAAATTGAAATAAAACGATTATAATGTAGTTTTTTTGGCAACTGTACTTAAACCGACGTTTGCCCGCGGTCATTATCCCTATTTCCCTAATCTTTGGTTTGTGTTTTGTTTTTGAATTATAACTGCGTCGTGTTTGTCTTCTTACAGCTCGTCATGCAAGGCAAGATACAAGGCTCCAGAAGACCGGGGAGAAGACGCACTTCCTGGCTCAAGAACCTCAGGGAGTGGTTCGGGATGAGCATCAGATCCTTGTTCCGGACAGCGGCCAACAAAATAAAAATCGCCTTAATGATAGCCGACCTCAGATAGGAGATGGCACCTTAAGAAGAAGAAGATATATTTTTAGTCGGAGCAAGAGTATTGCGCGACTCTTGCGTTAAGCCAAGATTAGAAATGAAGACCAGAACCAGCTACCAGCAGTTCTGTGAGACCAAGACGAAGACTGGGCAAGTCTTGGTCTCCACGCTGTCCATCAGTCTGACTATGCAATCTCCCTAAAACCTGCGTAAAATGTCAGCTATCAAGATAAGGATATCCTATTAGATACATAGTAATTCACACGCCTTTCACTTGACAGGTTTAGAATTTATGGCGGCTGTCAGAGCCTCCCACTATGGCCACAGGTCACTTTGCTATTAACACCTTAGGATTATTTTGCAATGAGAATTTAAATTAAATTATTTTAATATATAGTACCTAATACTGTAGATTTACCCCAACATATTTTATATATGACAACGGAGAATATTAATGGGTAAACATTTTTTTTTTTTTATTAAATTACATTAAAGCCCACCTGATTGTACGTGGCGCGCAAAGTCCACGAATGTTAGTAACTGGAATCAGAACTCATGACTGAAATCAGTCCCTATCGCTATGCTGGCTTGAATGGGCATGACGGCAATTCGAGCCTGATCCCGAAATGTGTGGATAGAAGATAACAAATGTCTAAGCATTCTATGGATTCACCGTGCGGGTGCCGGGTCCATCGTGTGTGTGTAAGAGATGAGAAGAATGGTGTCTCGGGCTTGCGACCGACAATAGGCTGGTTTAAGAAAAGGAGGCCTACCTTATTTTATTCCGCGATAATACGCTCACCATCCACCATTCTACTCCTCTCCCTACCCAACCAAATACTGTATGATTCCGTTAATGCCGTCTTGGAAGCTCGTTCCATAAATGTATTGACTTTACTTGGTTTATTGGCACGAACGGTGGATACAACCCCGCGCCGGCAAACTGGGCAAATTACCACCGCCTACCACCTGTTTAATCGTTTGAAACTTTGTCCCAGTAGATATAAAAAAAACAATTACAAAATTTATTAGTGATATTTCTCGAGTTTGGTACGCTGCCTGGAAACATCGACGAGCTTGCCACTTGTCATGATTGGCCTATAGATAGTAAAGTTGGCTAAATGTGAATCCGCTTATTTATAAGCGTGGTTTCTGACCACCCCGAAAGGGAAACGGTCGTGATGATACTTTACTTTAATTACAAAATTAAATATATTTCTAATTTCAAAAGGTGATTCATCATTTTCTACCAGGGGACTTGACAAGAGTCTTTGGAACACCTGGATGTCTGAACGTCCCAAATCCTTTGGAACATAACAAACAAGACGCTGAACTTTACAACACAGTGTCAGAATTAATATAAAATACCGCACTATTTGAACTTTAGTCCAACCTTAGTAGGCCCGTTTATGTAGCAGGACACGCGTATCCGCATTACAGAGGCGATCTCACGATAATCTCCTTCAAAATAGATTCGCCAGATGCTGTGAAGTTCCGAAAAATATAGCGACAAACTATGCGTTCTTACAATTTGCTCTCGCATCTTATTTACAATGGTAAAAAAAATCGTTTTAGTTTTTTTTTTAATCCTTTTGTTCTCTTTATGGGATTTCGGCCCTTGATGTTGCTATTTTATATAGCACCTGGGTATGTGCGTTGGAAGGTGCAGTTTTAGGTAGCAGAGTTACAGTTTATAAAAAGAAAAGACAATTGATATCATTTATCTTTCATGAGGATTTGGGCTGAATTGTTTTGACAGTTATACTCGTAGTTATGCATTTTTAGATAAATTATTCCAACAACTGCCTCCGTGGTCTAGCGGTTAAGTCCGTGGATTTAGACTCGGAGTTACCGGGTTCGATTCCTGGTCGGGACACAAAAATATTTATTAATGTAAATAAATACATTTAATTAATATGTACTAATTTATTTGTGATATTTTTCGAGTTTGGTACGCTGGAGACATCGACGAGCTTGCCACTTGTTATGATTGGCCTATAAGTAAAGTTGGCTAAATGTAAATCAGCTTATTCATAAGCGTGGTTTCTGACCACCCCGAAAGGGAAAGGATCGTGATGATACTTTCCTATTCCAACAATTTAAATAGAAAACCCATCCCAAGGAGACTGGCAACATTTCCCCTCTCTCTATAGCGAGGCTAATACGTTGGTATTAGCCTACGTTGGTAGAAATAATTGCCAGCCTTCCTGTCTCCAGACTTTTTGTCAGCTCCGCGCAATCCCAGGGTTATATAATTGAGGGAATTCCAGTTAAAAGTATTTTTCCCAGTTTATATATAAGTCAAAAAACAATCTTTGTCCGCTAAAGGAACTGCTACAAGGCTGTGACATTTAACTTGTGATGGGTAACTACTGTGATCTAGTTCGCTTCAGGCGTCAGATTAAGTAATGGCGTGTTAACATCGTATAGGATGGGCGGGTAGCGGGTTTTTAAGACTTTTATTCAGCAGAAAGGCTGATAATCTTTTGATATGTTTAACGTATGAGGTACGTCATTGGTTAAAATAACCAAAGTGACAAACGTACTACCTACGTACTACGTAACTACCAATGACGTATTAAGGTAATATTGATCAGAGATTATCATAAAAAACCTTGCTGCAACAAGCTACCCCTGGCTATCAGGCGCGCACCATCAGTCAATGTATTTAACCTTTTAACCACATTATTTATTGAAAAACAGAATGTACCTTTTTCAGCTATAAATACAAAATGCCAAAGATTGTTTTGATCAAATAAAATTGTTTTGTATTATTACACTAGCTGATAGTAATCTGCCTCCGTGGTAGCGGATAAAAAGTACCGACGGGACACCAAATTTTTTTGAGTTTATTTTGCCACTTGCCATGATGGGTCTATAGTAAAGTTGGCTAAATGTAAATCCCCTCTTAAAAACAAAGCGTGGTTTCTGATCAAGATTAATTAACGGATCAGTGCAGGTCACTCTTCTCTGTGTCTCTCTAATCTCTGAAACAATTTGCCGGTCAATATCCGGCAAGCATCCAACAGAATAATATTCAAAAGATTGGTATACTCACATTACTTAAACAGCTCCCAACGGCGTGTATTAGTGGATATTGTATGTAGTATAGTGTTTTTTTTATTCGAAGAAAATAAGGTACAATGATTTAAAAAAATA
The DNA here is from genome assembly GCA_910589645.1 of Tinea semifulvella. Lineage (NCBI taxonomy): Eukaryota > Metazoa > Arthropoda > Insecta > Lepidoptera > Tineidae > Tinea > Tinea semifulvella. The sequence continues at coordinate 2,477,824 of OU342612.1, forward strand.
ATAAAATATTAATTAAACTAAAAACTTACATCTTAAAACATAAATTACTATTCATAAAAATAAACCTAATTAATAAATAAAAATATAACTAAAAAGTATAGTATAGTTATGTATAATATGTATGTATGTAAGTACTTTTAGTATGTGGTATATATATTATCGATAGATATAGTTATAATTTAATAATGATCAGTCTTAAATATGTCTTCGCACCTACTCCTCGATCTAAGTTATACTTTTTATTGTCCCAAAGGTTGGCTGTCAGAGAATGTCTAGCGGCATTAAGCCCGCCCCTTGTACATAGTACATAGTGCAATAAGTTTTTAAATAAATAAATAAATAAAAATGGCATCGTGACGCTATTATTAACTTTAATCGTTATATCGTAATTACAGAAACTTTGTTTTGTAACAACTCAGCCTTATTCGCTAATAGTACGACGCCAATGAATCAATCGATTTCGAATCGCTCTGCTTATGCATGTAATATATTCCTTAAATACCATTAGACATTCAAATACTATTTCTCAGGCCGCATCATAGCCTGAGGCGTCTACAAATAATATCGATAACTTTGGTTTTAAGGATACATCTGATGTTACGTTAATTAATGATTACCAGCAGACATACTCTGCCTTTTTATACGCAAACGTTATATCATGCCGTTTGCTGTAAAAACTCTGGGCCCATGAATTCCAAGCGTATTTTTTTTTTAAAGACAACATCGCGCATTGTCGTCTCCTCCGGTGACAATAGGGCTGGCTATTAAATTCAGCGGGGAAATGCAGACAGCGCTCTTGCCACCATTCCACGCAGACGGTAGTAAATGTATATATTTTTTTATTTATTATTTAAAATATTATATTATTTTTATAACATTATATAACTATTTTGACAATTACGCGAATGCGATTAAAAAAACAGAATACGGCCACTGTAATTACAAAAATAAATTTAGAATAATTTGCTATTTAAGGTCAACTACAATCATATCCAGGATTACCTTTAAATGGAGCAAATAGTCTTTGTGTTAATTTTAACGATAAATTTATTTTGATTAACGATGTATAATTAAACTTCCGGTTAGTTTATAACTAACTACAGGTATAGTGCATAATGTTTTAATATATACTAGCACGACATATGACCTTGCACCCACCTGATGGTAAGTGGCGCGCGACGTCCTTGAATGTTAGCAACTGACTGACATCAGTCCCTAACACTATGCCGGCTTGACTAGCCATGACGGCAATACACTATTATTCGAAACGTTTGGATACACTTAGCTGGGTTTATTGGCACGAACGGTGGATACTTGCCCGCCTCGGCAGACTGGGCAAATTACCAACATCAGTCCGCCTACCGCCTATGTGCCATTTGCAATGATGTCAAATGCCAATTTTTACTTTCAAAGAGAACTAATATTGGAAGCTTGCCATTGTGATATTTATAAAAAAATTACCACCCTTGAAACGAGACTTAACTGAAATGTATTTTGATCGGCAAAACTCGGGTTTCAATCGGGATACGACAACGGCTCCCGAAGTGTAATCAATTATTAAAATGCTTGTTCTATGATTATTGTGATTGTGAGTGACATTGTCATGTTATTATTCTAAGCTGTACAATCACACATTCTCACTTTCTTCGGACTAAGAAGAACATTTCTTAAGCATTATCGAGTACATCGAGTACAATATAATAACGCCTTCAGGATGATGATGGGGCTCCCTTGTTGGTGCAGTGCATCAGCGATGTTTACGTGCGCGCACACAGATGATTTCTACTCAGTATTGCGGAAAAGAGTCGCGTCGTTGATGCACAGAGTACGAGGGAGCGGCAACATCATCTTGAGGGCAGTTAGTGAGAAGCCAGATTGCCCTATCATGGGGCACTGGGTACATACATGTATGTGCCCAGTTCCTCAGGAGGGCAAGGCAAATATAAAAAGTAAATGTCCTCTTTTTACTAATATAGAATAAGCAAACACTGTGTTACTAACCCCTATGGATACTATTCCGAAATAAACGCATTTTATTTTATTTATTATTACATACATATGATATTTTAAAATTTTATGACAATTGTTTTTTTTTTTTTTTTTGTTTTGGATGCGACATGTGTACATTAGCCCCATCACACATCCAGGCGACCTCGTCAAGCGCGGGAAGTGCGGCGGTTCCTGCTGAGAAACTCAAGCTGCGCAAATATGCCAGGTACAGGTTACGTATTTGCGCCGTTTGGGGTCGAGACGATGGGCCCATGGGGACACTCAGCCATGCGTCTGGCCAAGGAGATATCCAAACAGCTAACTGAGAAAAGCAGCTGGCAATTATTTTTTACTTATAGTTTATTTTTTATTAGGTTTAGTTTATATTTATTTATTTTTTTACTTTTAATTAGTTTTAAGAATATTATTAAATAATATAGAGATGTTACAACTACCCTGAGAAAAAGATAAATACGAACTTATCCCATAAAATACGATCTGTAACCGTTTCTTAGATAGAAGCTGGTTCTAGAATCATTTTTTATGCATTTTTGAACTTAACAATGCAATTGCATACAATGCCACATAGGTCAACTTTGCTGTCGTGAGAAAAATAAACTTTTACATATTTCCTTGGGAACAATGAATCTATGTTTGTGTTTTAAGACAGAGTGAAATAATTAGGCTATTATCAACTACAAGTGGCCGTAAAATAAAAAAATATAACTGCCCTTATGGTCTAGCGGTGAAATCAGTGGATTTGTGAATTTGTGGCTTGGAGGTACCGGGTTCGATTCCTGGTCAGGACACATATTTTTTTTATAAATTTAATTAAAATTTAATTTATTTGTGTTATGTCTCGAGTTTCGTACGCTGGAGACATCGGCGAGCTTGCCACTTGTCATGATTGGCCTATAGTAAAATTTACTAAATGTGCATCCGCTTCTTTATCCGGGTTTCTGATCACCACGGAAGGGAAACGGTCATGATGATACTTTACTTTTTTTATAAATTTATTACTAAAGTTATTTATAAAGGACATCATTCATCTTCTATGGGGATTTGAGCTAAATTGTATTCACACTTATATATGCATTTATAGATAAATTATTCTAACAAAATTACAATTTAATTAATTATACGAGTATGTAGTTAAGATGTGCAAAATTGTACATTGTGCAGAGTTGTAAATATGTGGAACAATATACCAGAAGACATATTAAAGTCCTGTAGTGACAATCGAAATAGACTATGGTGATAACTGTCAATTTAATAAACTTTACACCAGTGCTTGATATAGGCATATCAGCAATGCGCTGCTCGCCTATTAATGAATAATAATAATGTTTAACAGCTCTAGTATATACTAAAGGACTTGATTAATACGAAAACTACATATTTTACTTTCCAAATAACTTTATTGTTTAGTTATATATCGTAACAATATCATAATCTACTTTTAATTTTTTTCTTGTAGTACGTTAAGAACGTGTTTTACATTTCCGTAGCATGCAGGTCGGCAAATAATCCATGAGACAACAAAATTAATCGAACACGACCACAACCCGCAATGCGAACGAGACGATTGTGCTAGCTTTAACTCTCATCCCGTTTGGCTTTTTGCCCCATCTTGTTATATATTTAATGTCTTTGAACGTAAATAATGCGCAAGATAATTTTATGCAAATTTACAATCTATCATTTTTCGTAATAGTATTAATGATTATAAATGATATCGTATAAGTCTGGCGTGAATTTGATGTACCGATATGTTGCTGTTATCGATAACGCCGTGTGAAAGGTCAGATGCACAGACAACCGCGCCCGCGTTGCTGCGCGCGCAGTCTGCATAGTGAAGTGAATTTAGGATATCGATTTTTTAATAAACATTTTTTTATTTTTTATTTGACAGTTTATTGCACAAAGACAAAAGCGGGCTTTAATGCCGCAAGGTATTTTGTCATAAGCAACCATTAGACCAATTTTAAATAATTTACTGGCAAGTAACTAACTCATATACCATATATATATATTAAACTAAATACATAAACTATGCATATACTCGTACATAATAATATACCTAAAAATTGTGAGGATTTCAAACATGCATTTTTATTTCGTAGACTCTTTACTGCACCTTCACTATTTCATTTATTTAGTCGTGATGGATGAATTTTGGTTATTTATTTATTTTAAATACTTTATTGCACTAAAATTGTATATAGGCGGGCTTTATGGCCAGGCATTTTCTAACAACCAACCTTTCTTTTCTTCACGAATTTTGCATTATATATCTGGTTCGCCACTCATCCTTACAATGCCCAGACCATCAGAGCTGCTTTTCCTTATTTTTGTCCGCTATACAACAACTGATATTTACAACAACTTTTAAAGCCAAACAGTACAGGATATACGCATAACTTCGAAGTTTAACTTTTTTTTTACTTTACTAATTTCGGATTATACAGATATGTGTTTTATTATATATTAACGTAAAATACTGCGAATAGCATGTTATTTATTTAATTAAAAACTTTATTGCATAAAAGTATAACAGAGTTTTAAGTGACAAGAGTAGGCGCACAAGGAATAAATGATTGGAACATATTTAACGATCAACTCAACATTTATCGTCAGCCTGTCTCTCCACTACTGTAGGCTCCTACAGCATATACGCCTTCTCCAAGGCCGACCACTTTACACAATCTCCTGCCACTTTCATCCAGTCCCGACCAGAGAACGTGGACGTGGACTCAACTCTAAAACCCGTATAATCCGTTTTTTTTTTGGGGGTAGGTGCACAAAACAAAACATCTATTAATTTTGCTCCTTGTTAATTAAATAGAAATAATATTATTAAGAATTAAAATCTTATTAAAAAGTGCTTTATTGAGTTATAGTGTGTGTACATGCTGTAAAATATTTATTTTGTGCCTACTCCTGCTGGTTATTAACCTTTACTCATAACATCTTGTTACTTCTTCAAAATACAAACAAGCACTATAATGGCTACAGCAGACAAAGTTCATGAGACGCAGCGGCTAATTGAGGACCAGCTTGCCAAGAGAATGGCGGATTTTGAAGTCCAGCTCACTGCGGCCAAGGACTCACGGCCCTGTGTTAAATTAGAAGTACTGGCCAAGGAGTTTCTGGATTTCAAGACATTTTCCATGGAAATGATGTCATTGCTCCGTCAACAAATTAAAGAAATGCAGATTGCAGTTGATAAATTAGAGACCAGAAGCCGCTCTGATTGTTTGTTGCTTCGGGGCATACCGGAGTGCCAGGGCGAAGATATTTCACAGGTTGTTGCTGACATGCTACAGAGGCAGCTGTGTATTTCTGAGATGAGTAAGCAGTCTATGCGGTCTTGCTATAGACTTGGAGCACCCAGAGAGGCAACAACTCGGACTGTATTGGTTCGCTTCTTAGACTGTGGGCTGAGGCAACGAGAGTGGCGAAGCAAAACCAAGTTTAGGGGCACATCATTTAGTTGTTCAGAATTCCTTACTAGCAAAAGACAGGCACTGTTTACAGATGCACGCAAGGAATTTGGCTTGGGTAATTGCTGGACACAGGATGGCATAATAGTAGTCAAGCTCTCGGATGGCACTAGAAGAAAAATCATACATCACACCGAACTAACTGATTTGTTACAAAACGAAGTGGTATCTCCACCTGTGCAGTCACAAAACGAACCAAGGCACCACAACAGGGAACGTCCCAGAAGAACTGCCCGACAATAACACTGTTAAATTTTTGTTATTGCACAGACTTTGCTTTATTTGTTTTTCAGTGGGTAATTACATCGACTGGGCGAACCATATTGCTCGAAATAAGGTAATTAATTATGTTGTTCCTCAATTCGGAAGCGTTAATTATGTCATATAAATTAGTTAAACACGCTTTCTCAGCTTGGTTTTTTTTACATGTCTATATAATCTATGGTTTTTTTTTATATTGGCCACAGACTATATAAATGCCAATAAAAATGTAATTTGTTTTTTTTTTTTTTGTAAAGGCATAGAATCCACATCTGTCAATTATTTGTCTATGGCACCGTTTATTTTTAGGAGCGTTCGGATATTTGGTTTTTTTTTTTTTTTCATTATTCCTGATTATTCTTTTTTCTCATACTTTTGACAGCTATCTCGGTCTTTCATTCCTATAATAAATGTGAATGCCGACTGATTGTTTAACGTGGCGTTTATATAGCTCGTAGCAATGTTTTTTTTTTATTTTTGTTGCGTTTGTGGTTCATCTAGTCGATGTATTTTTACCGGGTGGGTTTGACTTGTCGCTTAATGCGTTTTTTTCGCTTTGAGGGTCGTTCGGCTTGGCTTTGCTCCGTGGTTTTCATACGGTTTAGGCAGGGTTCCGTAAGAAGCAAGCTTTGCTTTGCCTAGCTTCCAGGTCGACTTTTTTTAAAACCATTCAAATGCACAGAAAACAAAAGTTGTGTGATCAGGGTTGTGGGATCTGCATGTCATAAATCTTGTGTGATGAAATGTTCATAAATAACACTAGGTATGATCGCATTATTGCTCGACATTATTTTTTATGTGTACCTTTGCTGTGTTCAAATTCTAAGCGGATCTTACTTTTTTTTATTATTATTACTATTTGTCGAATTTTTTTTGAGTTGTGGAGCGTCGCCGGGTTTGGTGGTTTTCAGGGCGAAATACAGTGAGGAGGGGCGCTTGAAGTGACAAGTCAAACACAAAGCTTGTAGCATTGGTAAATAGTGTGGGATGGCAGTGTTCGTTGATCGGAGTGGGCTGGCGTGTTGAAGGTTTAGATAACGAATACCGTAACCTGTTATTACAGAAAAAGAAAAGGTTTAGAAATAATAAATAAAACACTTAAATTTACTTTTTATACCTTTTTTTAATATATTATTTTATTTTACTCATGTAATTAATTATTTTTATAATTACTATACTTCCGACGCGTCGGTTTGCTCTGCTTGCGGCGCCGCTTTATCGACTGTTCATATATGTATTATAATTGTGCATTACTGATTTACAGTGTGTTAAAAGTGTTTGTTTTTTTTTTCTTTTGATTTGATTTGAAGATGTAACTAGGTTTATATTGTTAACTCCATGCCAGCAGGACAGGCAGGTTTTATTATTTGTAAAATAAATTTTACAATATTTAGTACTATAAATATTGCTTGATATATATATATATATATATATTATCTATTATATTTTTACTATATTATTATTATATTATATTAAACTACTTAATAATTATAAGATGTCGGATAGTGATAGCAATGAAAATTCTTTTCATTCTATTGTAAATAGTACTAGTTCTAGTGACTCTTTCTACGATGCAGACGATTTAGATTCGCTATTAAAAGATAGATTTTCTCAACACAGAAACAACTTCAACGTATGCCACATTAATGCACAAAGTGTGCCTGCGCACTACACTGATCTCCTTACTACCTTCTCATCACCCGATGTTATTGATGCAATTCTCGTTTCTGAAAGCTGGCTCAAACCTTCCTTAGCTTCAACTAGTTATTCACTTCCAGGGTACGTTCTCATTCGCAATGACCGCACAGGCCGCGGTGGAGGTGGAGTGGCAATCTATCTCCGTGCCGGACTCTCTCACAAAATTGTGAGCTGCTCGCCTTCGCCGTACTCTGCGTCTTGCGAATACTTATTCATTGATGTCAGCTTCTCTGGTGCAAGCATATTAGTTGGAGTTGTTTACTGTCCGCCGATAATCAATTACTTTCCGAGTCTGGAGAATGTGCTGGATGAGATCGTGCCTGACTATACCCATAACATTATTATGGGTGATTTTAATACCTGCATTATTAACGATCATGAACCATATAAGTCCCGTGCCTCTAAACTTCTAAATTTAATATATTCTGTTAATCTATCTATATTGCCAACTGGCCCTACTCACCACCTTGCTTCTTCTGACACTCTTCTTGACCTTATGCTCACTTCCCGCCCCAATACTATTTCTTGTCATGGCCAGTTGCTCGCTTCTGCTTTCTCCCATCACGATCTCATCTATGCCTCCTATAAGTCCAAACCTCCAAAATACCGACCTCCTACGATATTTATGAGACATTTTTGTCGCATAAACATCGATAAATTGCGCGATGATGCCCAACGCATCAATTGGAGCACTTTTGATACTCTTACCAATATAGATGATATGGTATCATTATTTAACCGTGAGGTTCTGGAACTGTATGACAGGCATGCACCAATACGCCCGACGAAAATTAAGCGTGCCCCGGCAGCGTGGATTACTGACGATGTTCGAGCATCAATGAGAAAGCGCGACAGTGCGTACCGCAGATATAGGAGAAAACGTAGTGACGAGGCCTGGGATGCATTTAGAGTCGCAAGAAATCGTTGTAACCAGGTGTGTAGGACAGCAAAACGCCGCCATTTTTGTGCAAACATCACCAACAAATCTCAGTCCGATATATGGAAATTTCTCAAATCTCTGGGACTGGGTCGTTCGCAGTGCCCTGCTGGTCTCGGTACTGTAACACCTGATCAGCTTAATGCTCATTTCGCATCGGCTCCGACGCTTGACGTAGACGTAAAATTTAATACTTTGAAAGAGATCGTAGAAATGCCGACTCTTAATATTGCACCGTTTATTCTAGCAGAGGTTTCTGGCGATGCTATCCTTAAGACGATTAACTCCATAACTTCCAAAGCAATGGGATGTGATGACATCAGTCGTGCTATGATCGTTACAATAATTGATATACTCCTACCCACAATCACGCGCATCCTAAATTTTTCATTTACGTCTGGCCAATTCCCGACCTTATGGCGTAGCGCCAATATTATTCCACTTCCCAAAATTTCCTCTCCTACGTTACCTAATCACTTTCGTCCAATTTCTATTCTGCCATTCCTTTCAAAAGTATTAGAGTCCACAGTTCACAAACAAATAACTGAATTCCTTAATTTAAACCAACTCCTAAACCCTTACCAATCAGGATTTCGCCCAGGTCATAGCACTACTTCAGCTTTACTGAAAGTAACTGAAGATATCAGAAACGGCATGGATGAAACTAAAGTTACGGTACTTGTACTGATTGATTTCACCAATGCCTTTAACACAGTAGATCCCAACTTGCTAATCGCTATTTTGTCTCGTCTGAGGTTATCGCCGGAAGCACTGTTATGGTTTTCTCAATATCTACATAAGCGTCAACAACGGGTACGCATCGATCAGGCGTCCTCGAGCTGGTGTGAGGTAAGTACAGGCGTCCCACAAGGTGGCATACTCTCTCCATTACTTTTCTCATTATTTATTAATGGGATCACCTCCTCTCTTCACTGCCACTACCACCTGTACGCCGATGACTTGCAACTCTATGTGCAGACAGATGTTACCACTCTCAATAGTGCAATAGCTTGGCTAAACTCCGATCTTAGTAGTATATATTCTTGGTCTGCGCGGTATGGTGTCGTTGTCAATCCTAGCAAGTGTCAGTCAATAATTGTTGGAAGTTCCCGACTATTATCCAAAGTTGACATGAATTTAATCGACCCTGTTAGGTTTGACAACGTGCCTATTCCGTTCTCCGGTGAAGTTAAGAATCTCGGTATTTACCTGGATTCGCATCTCTCCTGGGGACCGCAGATCAGTAATATCAGCCGTAAAATATTTTCTTCTTTGCACTCTCTCAACAAATTAAAAAACTTTTTGCCATTAAAAGCTAAAATTACGCTCGTACAATCCCTTCTTCTGCCGATATTAGACTACGGTGACGTATGTTGTGTGGATCTTTCACAAGATTATCTTAATAAAATGGAAAGATTACACAATGCATGTATTAGGTTCGTCTTTGGATTGCGGAAATATGACCATATTTCTTCTTCACGGAATCAACTTAAATGGCTGCCTATTCGTAAACGGCGGAATCGTAGGGTTCTGTGCTTGTTATACAGTATTCTCAACGAACCCGATACACCTAACTATCTTAAAGATTTATTTAGTTTTTTGAGCTCACATCACGTAAGAACCCTTCGTTCCTCTTCCAACTCCACTCTTTCCATTCCCTCTCATCACACCTCTTTCGTCTCTAAATCGTTTGCTGTCGTCGCCGCAAATCTATGGAATGAATTACCTCAGGATATTAGACAAGCTTCTAGTCGTGCTATATTCAAGAATAGGGTGTACAAATATTATCTTTAACTTAAACTATTTTTTTTACTTCTATTGTATTGCCACTCTCTTCATTCACACTTTCACAACGAGCGACGTCTACTTTTGTCCCGCTTCCTTCATCACATGAGTAGTTTTATTTTATATGTATTAGTGTATATATTATATATATATATATAATATAACCTATTTACGTATTTGTATATGTAATAGTAAGTATTATTTTTATGTACTTGTTTTATAAATTGTTATTTTATATCTATTATTGCACCTACTTACCATGCAAACTGTCCTAATGTCCTAAAGGTTTGGCTGTCAGAGAATGCCTAGCGGCATTAAGTCCGCCTTTGTACATAGTGCAATTAAGTTTTTAAATAAAATAAATAAATAAATAATCCATCGTGTGTCAGTTCAGCGACAGAAATGTCCGGCCGATCATCACGTTCCATCAGCTTATAGCTTATGTTAAAATAAATAATATTTTAATTATTAAAATATTTGATCGATATCGATAACATATATAATTAATATTGCGCAACACTTTTGACGCTGGGATCGGTAATGCCTCTCGATAGACTAGATCATGACCTGATGTTGGGCAATGTTGGCCGATGTGACTTGCCTATGTTGCCGACAAATTATACTTCTCTGTGGAAATATAGATTTTGATGTTATTTTATGACACATTTATTTGACACTTAGTAATTCTAGGGTCACCAAAATGTTTAATGAATTATTTTTTTCCTTAAGTTAAGTTTTTCTGTAAGTATTGTTTCAAGCGGTGTTATTTTTATATAAATATCATCATGGCAAGCTTACAATATTAGTTCTCCTTGAAAGTAAAAATTGGCATTTGACATCATTGCAAATGGCACATAGGCGGTAGGCGGACTGATGTTGGTAATTTGCCCAGTCTGCCGAGGCGGGCAAGTATCCACCGTTCGAGCCAATAAACCCAGCTAAGTGTATCCAAACGTTTCGAATAATAGTGAATTGCCGTCATGGCTAGTCAAGCCGGCATAGTGTTAGGGACTGATGTCAGTCAGTTGCTAACATTCAAGGACGTCGCGCGCCACTTACCATTAGGTGGGCGCAAGGTCATATGTCGTGCTAGTATATATTAAAACATTATGCACTATACCTGTAGTTAGTTATAAACTAACCGGAATTTTAATTATACATCGTTAATCAAAATAAATTTATCGTTAAAATTAACACAAAGACTATTTGCTCCATTTAAAGGTAATCCTGGATATGATTGTAGTTGACCTTGCAAATGGCACATACTTTCAACGAGAATAACAATTAGGTGGTAGGCGGACTTATGGTGGTAATTTGTCCCGTCTACCGGGGCGGGGAAGTATCCACTGTTCGTGCCGATAAACGCAGCTATGTGTATCTATATCTTTCGGGATCAGGATCGAAATGCTGTCATGCCTAGTCAAGCCGGGATGCTTTTAGAGACTGATGTCAGTCATGAGTGTCTAATTATTATTTCTGTTTTGGATCGAAATCTGATTTGACTATATGTTTTATTGTTGTTGTTTGTGTTCTCTTCTTCCCAATGGATGATGAATGAGGTGATAGGGAAGGCAAAGGGTCTAGCCCATACAGCTATGTCTGACATAATATAACTTTTTTTATGAGTTAATGAGGTTATCATAAAATTCCAGGTGCTGCAGAATTTGATGCTTTTCTTGAAGTCACTCGCGACATTATAGCCCAAACACAGCGCAGGAAAACCGCTAAAAATAAACTGCAACTTGTGCCCCATATTTAAAGTCCATTTTATCGTTTTCCATAATAATTCACATTGTAGCTCATTATTAAACAAAACAACACCACTTTTGACTAACAATATCTACCGTAAATATAATTTACAAAACAAAAACTTGCATTTGACATGTCCGCGCAATATGGCGCGATATTTCCAATTTGTTTTGTTTAAAAATATTAAAATTGTGTTCTTTCACTAAGATAAGTAATTTATTAATAAGAAAATAGGAAATAATATAAATATTAGAATGAGCATTAGAATTTCATAGTAGGTATAACAATTTTATTCGATTTTTTTTTCAACAGAACTTAATACCTCAGGACAGCTCATAACCTTCCACCTATGTTTTAATTTTAATCTGCGCTGCGTAATGTAGCATGGCAAGAACAGTTAGTTTTACTTTCATTTGGCTGAGGCAAGTGGCTTGAACTTTGGATGAGGCGGTCATCGAACGGATTACGGTCACGATTTCATTGTAACTACAAGATTAGACTTAGGACGGGTATAGGTTAAATAAACGTAACATGTTATGCTACGTTTCGATAAATTAGTACTTAGCTTTTAAAGCAGCTGTACAGATCAGTTATTGAGGCATTCAATTTTCGATTAAAGTAAATGTGAACTTGCTTCTTTAAAGATATTAAAGTCTCCCAAAGTCCTTATTTCAAATGTATAAATATATTTTTTAAATTCAAAATAGCTTGATAAGAAATTTAAAGAATATGCTGTTTCTTCCTTGTTCATTATCAAAGCTACTAGAACACAGAGTCCTACTGATGGAGATGGGCCTTCCAATTTTTTTTTTGAGAATTATGCCTACACTCGCTACTCTGGACAGACGGGTTGGCGAAGGTCCAATGACAATTTATTTTACTAGTTAGTATTGGTTGAACCGGGACCGACGACGGCTTAATATGCTTTCCGACGTTAATGACAAATGTATGTAAGAAAAATGTATTTTCATTGGTAACATTTTCATTTTCGAATCACCTCTTTAGGATATTATGGAAAGCGCACTTACGAGTACAACCGAGCCACCAACGACCGATCGTTTCTTTCTTGCTTAATTTAATATATTTTTTAAACTACCTGCTGTATGGTTTTATTTGAGCATTACATTTTATTAAAAGCATTTATTTGTAATCTTTTATATGTGCTATTAGTTTTGAAAAACATTTTTAGGCAACTTTTATATGTATTTGTTTTTTACGAGTTAATAAGTATTTTAATATAACAACACACACAGACTGTAGGGATATAACGGAAACACAGAACTTAATATCTACTGTCAATTTATTTTTGTTACTTAGATCTTAGACCTATTAATATTGTACATTTTATTTTGTAAATAAATTATTATTATCATGTATATCATATATCACATACCAAAAACGCCCTCGGTATTATAGGAATATTTGACTCATATAGCTTAATTTTAAAATGCATTTCAACATTACAGCACACGTAATTCTTATCAAATTAAGCTTATTTAGTAATTTTAAGTAAGTAAGAGTGTGTGATAACAGTTAATAAGGCTTACCCGAAGTCTCATGTCGTTTTTAGTATAGGAAATAAACCTGAAAGTTAGTTACTGGCTTGTAGCTCGCAACGTTGCACGTAACGTTTGCATCAAATATGTACCCGCCTTAAAACCTAAGCTAAATTCAGTTACATAATCGTGTCGACTTTGTAATCTTGACCCAGTGCGATTTGGCATTACTTCTAATGCACTTATGAACTTTCATGATGTATGGAATTTAAAAAAAACTCATTTTTGCAATCAGTCGTTCCTTCTTTGCTGAAGATCGTGACTCCGGTGCCGAAGCAGGTCGCCAATCTCGCCTGTCAAATTTTTATAAGTTAGCAACATTTATTTCGTTAGAAATAAATCACCTTTTGACATGTGAAATAACCTAACCTAACATCCAATCACTTAGCGTATATTAAGGATTATTTTAATCATCCTTTCTGCAACCGGCCACTAAACTTTTGAAGACTATTGGGTACATATTTATATAGTAGATTAAGAGGGTTTTACGCTTTTGCATCTCTCTCGCTCGCACAATTCAATATTTTCATAAATCATGTAAATCTAGGAGAAATATATATCTCATTGGTATTGCCGGGTATCTAACCGCGTCCTTTTTTTAAAGAACTGCCACCGTTGTCCAGCGGTTAGTCCGTGTATTTAGACGCGGATGTGTGTTTGATTCCTGGAAAGGACACAATAATTTATTTGAAATTTATCTCGAGTTTGATACGCTAGAGACATCGACGAGCTTGCCACGTGTCATAATAGCTAAATGTGAATCAGCTTCTTTCTTCTAAAAGCGTGGTTTCTGACCTCCCCGAAAGGGATATGGTCGTGATGATACTTAACTTCTATTAGATCCTATGGCCTTTTGACTTCGCTCCCGTGCCATTTGGCCATGGCTCATGGCCATGTTTATATTGGCCCAATTGCTTACCTATTAGCATTGCATTCACTTACAACTATAATTACACAACTAGTTGATTGAATCGAGGATCTTCATCTATTTTATAATAGCTACTGACTGATAGGGCCTGCTTACTCTCAAATTTTATAGTTTTAATATACTAGCTGTCTGACACGGCGTCGCCCGCGTAATATAGTTGTCAGCGAAAATAACATTTATGTGGCCGTAGGTCAACTTACATACATACATATCTTCACGCAATATCCCTTGCGGGGTAGGCAGAGACAATTGTCACGGTCACGACATACCTCTTTCGGTTCTTCGCCATTCATCAACCTTTTCATACATGCCCTTTTGCTATTTTTTTTAATATGCGAGTCATTTTTTTATTAGTATTTTTTTATAATGATATACTTTATTATAGTCGCTTAACAAACAAACATTACGCAAGTCAAATTGACTAATTTAACAATGATTGATAGATAGATAAGGCTGGGTATTCTCCGCGATTTGTTTCCTTGAGACCTTAGACCTAGACCTCCAGGAAAGCCAGAAGACTCGTAACGTTCTTGCAGACGTCCGGAAGAATTTTTGCAGTCTGGAGGAAACTCAATCTGGGTGCCACATTATCTATAATATTAAGATTTGTTTAAGGCACAGTGTCCTGTCATCACCCCTACCATTATCAGGATTGGGCAGGGCCTGCTGTCTGTCGCCGATGACCAAATAAGCTCCTGCTTCTTACAAACTGGAATGGTAGGGGGATTATTGGTACTGGGGGTGTTGGTGTTGTAGTCATAGACCTTCTGACCTATTCATCGGCCGCATCAATGCCCAGTAAATCGCTATGGCGCTTTATCCAGCGTAGCGTGATTCTGTTTACTCTGCACACTTCTTTCAGGGCTAGGTGGCAGTCAAGATCCAGTGCAGAGTTGATGCAGTTGCTGGCCAGAAGAACGGCCATTCTGAAATAATGCTAATGTTGAAGCCTGCGCTGCTTCCAGGATAATAAATTTAGGCCGGAATTTGCTGTTTTGGGGTCAAATGAGCTGGCAATTTCAAGTCATTTATTTTTGCAAGTAGGCATAGGACAAAAACACAGCCACACAATGAGAATAAAGTTTGTCTCTTTCATGTTGTAAATATTCATGTATCACGAAATTTATTTTTAATTTTGTGGACAGAAATCTGATTTGAATGAGTTTGATAATTTGTTGTGTTTAAAAATGTAAAAAAACAAGTTGCTTTTTATTTTTTGTGGTTTTCCCGTCAACTACCATATTTTTTCCGACGTGTTTGAGCTATGATGCCGCGAGTAACTCCAAGAAAAGCATCAAATCCTGCAGCATCTGGAATTTGATAATGACCTCATTAACTCATGAAAAAAAAAGATATATTACGTCAGACATGGCTGTATGGGCTAGACCCTTTGCCTTCCCTATCATCTCATTCATCATTCATCGGAAGAAGAGAACAAAAAAAAAAATGGTAACGTTTATCTCTTTCGAGGTTTGGAGAGTTTACAACTAAGAATAACAATTTCGAGGATCCGTTTAGAGAACACGTTTGACAGCCGGAAGGAATGGATCAGTGGAGGAGTAAGGCTGGTAAAGTTGAACCTTGACCTGCCAAGCATCTGCCGCACTGACGTAATGATGCATCTAATGGCTTCAGAACACCCATATACAGTCTGAATAATAAAGAGGTTTAGATGCGTGGCTTCATTCAGAAATGTAACTGCTTTTTTTGCTTGAAAAATGTATGCACTTGATTAACTACAATGCGCAATGTAAGCAATGCGTGGTATTAGCAGACAAACTAAGCATTTCATAGATTCACGGTGCGGGTGCCCCATCGTATGTAGGTGAAATGTGGATAAAAAGAATTGTGACAGACAAAAGGCTGGTTTTATAAAGTAATACTCCTTTAATAAATACTCCTTTTTAGTTTATTGCGCAAAAACTATCCACCATTCTACTCCTCTCTCTCTACCCAACCAAATAATCTATGATTCCGTTAATGCCGTTTTGGAAGCTATTTCCATAAATGTATCTTCTGCAGACCTGCTTAGGCCCAATTATTTCCGTAAGGTGCAAGGATTTTGCTGGAACTGCTCCTGCTTCCACTGCGTAAAGCTGAGTCTTGAACCCGTTCCTTCCTTCTGTGAGATCGTAATATTTGTTCGACTTCATGTTGTAGTCTTTTGAAATATTTAATTCCCGCGGAACGGTAAGTTCAATAAGAATAACTATTTTCAAGTTCCAAAATACAGTTAGTTCATCTGGGATCCTATAATGATGTTTAAATGTATCCATGAGAATTTTCCAGTCTGATGCGGCATCAAGGATGGAGGATATTATAGTATCATCACGTCCGTATCCCTTCAGTTAGAGACCACGATTTTAAAGAAGCGGATTAAACCAACTTTACTATAGGCTCAACATGACAAGTGAAAAGCTTGTCGATGTCTCTAGCATAGCACACTCGAAAAATATTACAAATAAATTATTGTGTTAACAAGGGACGGTGCTGGCTTGGTTGTAAGAACGCTTAAAATCCTAAAAAGGTCGGTTCTAACCCAAGCACAAGCATGTACCAATGAGAAATACACTTTTCTTACGTACATTTGTCATAGATTTAGAACACTAACGTTCCCGTGCCTCGTAGAGCACGTTAAGGTCAAAGTCAAAATATCTTTGTTGACGTAAACCTATTACAGGCATTTATGAAACGTCATTAAATTAATTCTGTTGAATGATTCTACTCCTGTTAGCAGAAGACCAGCAGCTTAGCAGATTCCAGTGACCTGTTAATGTTTAATCTGACTAAGAAAGGAATCTGCAAGGAAAACTCAGCTATATCAGATTTACAAAATAAAACATATACAGAACTGCACCACAACGATCAATTAATAACCTTTTAAATTTAGTTATCAGTACCTATGAGATTACAATACCCGGTACAGCAGTAACCCACCAGGCAAGTCAGAATTAATATAGACTACATGCCTATGTGCAACCCACAAAATTTCGGATGTTTCGCAAAACTTCGGTGTCGTCGGTCCCAGCTGTACTAATACCAACTTGTGGAATCGTTAACAATTTGTTATTAAAAAATGAGATGACTGATCTCCAACCCGTCTGTACAGCTTGGCGAGTGTAGGCTCAACTCCATAAGTAGAGGTCTAGGACTCTGATTTCTAAGGGCTGCGCAGACGCCTACGAGTGACAAACAGACGTGGTACTTACACATACGAGTACTTGATAGTCCAATAAAATTTGCAATAAAAATACAACAATTTATCTTACATATCCAGCTAAGCTGTCAGTAGCTATTAAATTAAATAACGGACGTAATCTCCGATCTTGTGATCTTTGTTAACCTCTGATTGTTTAATTCCTAATAAAAATGTCATCGAATGATAGATAGCATCTATTGCGAAATTATTTAAAGGCTGAATTGGTGCTTACTTAACTAGGTATATATTTAAAACCATAATTTCACTTTGTACAACACACCTGGATAAGGACAGTTTAAGAATGGCAGTTTCATTACGCCTTATTATTATTATTATTAAATTCTTTATTGCACGAAAAAAAATGTACAAAGGCGAAGATTAATGCCTACAAGGCATTTTCTAACATCTAACCTTTGGGAGAGTATGAGATGAAGGGTAGTGCTGATATAAAAAATAAAAAATATTAGGATAACAAACAATATACTACATACTAAGACATACATACACTACATACTAATAAATACATACACTAACTACACGCCTTAGTTTTAAGATATGTCATATTCTCATATGCAGGTGTGATTCCCAAGTTAATCAATTGGGTCTACATGGGCGTAGTTGTCAAAAGAGTGCAAGCAGATTCTCTAGACACCAAGCCTTCAATGATTTTATAAAGAGAAGTTTATGGTCCGCTATTATACCGTCCGTCCTTAAACCATCAGGTCTTTCACGTAGTGATGGTAAAAGGCCGGATGTTATGTTTCTTATACCATGGAGTGAGAGAAGTCTTGTCTTGGATGCCACCTGTGTGGATACCTTTGCCATTTGCCACATTACCTTTATTTCAAAAAAGGCCGATACAGCCGAATCTAAATAAACACATAATATTGTATAATGGTACCTATTAAACAAAGTTATAACTTTGTGGCATTTGGGGTTGTAACAATGGGGGTATACTCTCTTGATATCCACAAATTCGTGAACGAGCTGGGTAAACAAATTTTTCAAGAGTGTAGCGACCCCAAATGCCATAACTACCTAAAACATAATATTGCCAATATTATTCAACTAAGAAACGCGGCAAGCGTTTTAGGTACCCTCCTTGGTGGTAAGCCATTAGTTTATTTTGTAGAATAGTTTTAATTTCATAGGTATTTTTAGTTATGATTTATCTATAATTAGTTTTTAATCTATTTTTTTTATAAATTTTGTTTTTACTACAAATAAATTAAATATTACATTTAATAGTGTATCTTTTGATTTGAGTTGTTTTTTTGCCTGTACGTAGAAGGATCTAGACTAGACCATAGTGACAGGTAGATTAAATGTAAGTAGGTACCATCCTTTCCCTTTTAAGTCCAATCTAGCCATATTTACAAGAACTACCTATTATAGACATGTGCTATAAAATGTTTGGCCCCAATTGAGCTCCAAATATTACAATTTTTTATTTATTAATTAAAAGCTGGCAATTATTTCTGCCAACGTATCAGCCTCGCTATACAGAGAGGAAATGTTGCCAGTCTTCTTGGGACAATCCCTGAGGGGTCGTCTCTAGAGGACATTTTTAACTTATAGTTTATTTTTATTAAGTTTAGTTTATATTTATTTTATTTGTTACATTTAAGTAGCTTTAATTTATATTTATTTAATTTTGAAGGGGTATAGATGCCGTTACTTCATTTAAAAAAAATAATGCACAAATTACAAGGCGGACTCAATGCCCGTTTCTGACAGCCATACCTTGAGGACAAATTGGAACATTTATAGGTGCAATGAAAGAAAAAATAATAGGATAAATTCAACAACATAATTATATATACTTACATAATTACCGTAATATCAATATACTAATACATACACAAAAATATACATTTGCGAGTATACACTTATTGACATTGTTGCGAGCTATTTAAAAAGTGTAGAGAGACGTATTTTTTGAACGAAAGTTGGTAGATGCTTGTCTTATATTTACAGGGAGATTGCTCCATAGATTTGTCGTAACAACTGTAAAAGAATATGAAACAAATCCCAAATAAGGCAATTTATTGAATTAAAAAAAATATTTACGCCTGCCAAATTTATCTGCACTAAACTCAAACTTATTGCCGCTACGTAAAAGTTTTAACCTAGTAAAAGTTCTGTAGTATGAAGTGGCACGTCCATTTTCGTCAATAGTTAGTAGGTCTATGTCTCGTCTAGTTACTTTTGTAAATTATATGTTGCATCTGTCATAGATTAGTAACTATGTTTTTATTATATTCTAATTTAAACTTTATTTATTGTAACTATTTATAGTGGTTAAGACAGAACAAACAATATGGGAATATTTTTCGTAGTGTAAATTTCTATACAAAATAAACTATTTACATTTTTTCATATTTTTGGCTGTATGTATACAGCGTGATTTTCTATGGTCTTACGTTAAACCAATGTGTTATTCTATTAATAGAAACAAACAACTTTTCCCAAAAAAAAACTGTAAATGTCAAAAATTACATATTTTTTTAAATTGTTAATTTTAAAATATTAAACTTTCGCGCACATTCATAATAGTTTTTTTATAATTTTAACGGGTCTTTACGCGATTTTACTTAGAGACATATTTCTCCCGACGTTTCAGCCAAGTTGCATTGGCCGTGGTCACGGGTCGACTGAAGCTATGCGGTGTAGTCTCGTACCTACTGGGCGGTAGATGTAAACCTACCCACTTATCACTTTTAAAAGTTTTTAGAAATCACGACACACGACACTTACAATATCCTTGGCGACACCGGGCGATTTTTCCCGGCGTCGAAACCTATTGATTACTGGATTCCACGATTAAGATAGCTTATAACCACCCTCTCAATTTTAAAATAGACAATTTTTTGGAGAAACCAAATCATTATCATAGTCATTTCGGACATATGGTCTCTCAGGAAAAAATCTTTGTTTCTATCAATAGAACCACATATTAGTCTAACGTACAGCCATACAAAGTCACCCCCATATATAAACAGTATCCGAGAAGGCTTTCGTGAGCTTGGGGATAAACTCAGCTTGGCGACGGGTGACTTTTTGAATAGAGAATATATTTTTCAAAGGGTCAGTGAGTGTCCTGCAGCCCTATTGTACTTGAGCGCAAACGTTATTATCGAACGAGTGCCTTCACTCCGTAGCCACGACTCAGACTTAGCTGTAAAGGCACACAGGGCCAGCAGTGAGATAGAGACGGTTTATAGGATTTTAGTCCGTCGGCGCCCTGGGACTTCATTAGGAAGCTTCACGGATGAGTTGGGCATGCGACCCCCACCCGCGTTGGCCGTTCAGACAGGGGGCGTATCATTGATGATTTATTGATTCACCATCTATAAAAAAAAAAAAGTAGATTTCATTATTTACGTCAGAGTTTGCGTCATAATTGCAAAATATTATTCAATTCTCAACTCTATAAGCGCTCGACCTTGACATGGGCCATGCAAATATCAACTTTAATAGCGTGATATATATATAGTTAACGGATTCCATTATATAACGTTTGCAGTAACAGAATAGGGCTGCTGGGCACACTACGCCTATCGGACGTTTATAATTTTAGTTTTATTTATATAGTTCATTTTATTTATAATACATACATACATATCTTCACGCCAGATCCCTTGCGGGGTAGGCAGAGACAATTGAGCGCCATTTGACACGATCACGACATACCTCTTTCGCTTCGTCGACATTCATTAACCTCTTCATACATGCCCTTTGGTTAAGAAGATATGTGATTTGATCGTGATATGTGAGTCTCGGTCCAGGGCCTCTTTCACCCACAACTTTCGCATTATATATCTGGTTCGTCAATCTTTCATCGCTCATTCTTTCAACATGCCCGAACCATCGTAGCATGCTTTTCCTTTATTTTCCTTCATACCAACCCTTTTCCGTATTTCGACGTTACGTATGCGGTCCGCCAAAGTAACGCCACATATCCGCCGCAACGACCGCATTTCTACTGCATTAACCCTACTCTCATGCGTATTCTGACATATCCACGTTTCGCTTCCATACATCAGTGTTGGTACCAACATGGCATTGTGTATGGCGAGCCGAGCTTTGTCATTGATATTTCGACTGCCGATCAGTGACCCCAGGGCACCGTTAACACTATTTCCCGCGTTCACTCTTTGGTGTTTAATTTTAATTGTATGTTAAAAAAAATATCATCACGACCTTTCTTCCGACTTTCGGGGTGGTCAGAAACCACGCTTATAAATAAGCGGATTCACATTTAGCCAACTTTACTATAGGCCAATCATGACAAGTGGCAAGCTCGTCGATGTCTCCAGCGTACCAAACTCGGGAAATATCACAAATAAATTAAATAATAATTAAATGTATATATTTACATTAATAAATATTTTTGTGTCTCGACCAGGAATCGAACCCGGTACCTCCGAGTCTAAATCCACGGACTTAACCGCTAGACCACGAAGGCAGTTAAAAAAAATATTCCAAATAAATAAATTATTATTTTTGTTTTGGTTAAAAATAATAATATGCATACATATATAAAATAGTTTCACGAGTTGGTATTAGCTTTACGTGCTCTCCAAAGCAAAATTTATTAAATTTACGATAAATGTACGTAAGAAAAGTGCATTACTTATTGGTAGATGCAGAGGAACGATCTGCGCTTTTGTTTTTTTTTTAATAGTTTTTATAACTGCCTTTTTGAAAATGCCTCTGTACGGCAGCTAATAAGTAATAAGGGACATTCATTTATTACACAATTTGTATTTAGTTATAGTCTAGTTTAGTATGACAATGCCTTTATACAGCATAATTTTAAGTTATCTTTTTTTAATAATTGTTTGTTCTAGCTTATAGTATGACAATGCCTCTTTACAGCAGCTATTATCTTAACTGACATTTACATTTATATTTTTATTTTTATAATTGTGTCTTTCTTAGCTTATAGTATGACAATGCCTATATACAGCAGCTATTATCTTAACTGACATTGACATTTATATTCTTATAATTGTGTCTGTCTTAGCTTATAGTGTGACAATGCCTATCTACAGCAGCTATAATGTTAAGCGTTATTCTGTATTTATAATTTTGTTATTTTATTGTTTCTCTTTTCAAATGATGGTTATCATGTACTGCTCCAGATTCAACAATATGTACTATAAAATTATTTCGTTTTATATCAATATTGTAAAAATTTACGTGTAAAAGTGCAGAATACATAATATCTTTTTGTCCTATGCCTACTTGCGAAAATAAACGAATTGAATTGAATTGCCTTTTTATTCAATTGATGTTTATTTTTACTAATCGAGACGCATTGGATTTGTTTGACGCACGCAACACGGTCTTTAAATAAAATTGACTAACCTCAAGCAATAGGCACTAATTAATAGTTTTCTTTCAAAAGGTTCAAAATAGCGTTTAGTTATTACACATTAAAGTGTGCAATATGATGTAATTAGAATGTGTGTATAACATTATTACACATCACTAACAAGTGTCGCTACCGCATCATTTATTAGGCTTCAATCACATGTGAAATAAAATAAAACAAAAATTTGAATTAGATACTAAGTCATATTTGTAATGTACTTAAGCGCCAACATTATATAGTGGAATCCCTTAAATAACTGTCAGTGTAAAACGCTATTAAAATGAGTATTCTCGTATAAAGGTTTCCACTACAGACGACATCAAAATAACGTTCATTTAAAAAATATATATACACACATCAAAAAAGTCTAGGGATCAAGCATGTTTATGCGGATTTCTTGTGATTGAGATGTGGCTTTGTAATAAATTTATGATTTTATAAATTTATATGGATCCTTTTTGGTGCATTTCATAATTTAAAACAGGAACTGTCAATCAAATTCGAGTAAAAGATGAAAATCAGCTGTCAATATTTTCCCTATAAAAACATAAGACGCATTGAAGACATTATTAGTGCTACTGTTTCCCTACTACTGATTAAAACCAACGTTATTATGGAGCGGCGACGTCATTTAAGCAGGGAAGAAATGATCAGAGCCGTGGGAATGATAGAAGCTGGTTCCCGGCAACGTACTGTGGCTTTAGCTCTGAATACAAGTCAGAGTGTTATCAGTCGACTTTGGACACGTTACCGAACCACTGGTACCGTGGCTGAGCGCCATGGAGGACGGTATCGCTGCACCACACGGAGACAAGACCGATACATTCAAATCACAGCTCGAAGAACTCCAACAATAACCGCCATGATGTTAGCCGTGAGCCTTCATCGCTCTTCAGGGAACTTAATTAGCGACCAAACAGTCAGAAACCGCTTGCATGAAGTGAACCTTCATTCCCGAAGACCGCTACGGGTACCACCTATAGCAATGCACAATCGTAGGACTCGATATCAATGGGCTCTTGAACACAGAAATTGGACAGAAGAACAATGGCGTTTCGTGTGCTTTTCTGATGAGTCTCGTTTTGGTATGAGGCCGGATACAAGACGTATACGACACTGGAGAACCCCTGGACGCCAACAGCGATTAAAATCCTGCCAGGAAGTCCATCCTTATAGTGGTGGAACCATCATGGTATGGGCGGGTATTTCGATCGGCGGAAGAACTGAGTTGATTTGGATCAGAGGCAACCTCAACGCTCAAATTTATGCTGAGACGGTTGTATCAGACGTCATCGTTCCTCTACAAGTGCATATCGGTCCCTTATTTCAGTTAATGCATGATAATGCACGACCGCACACCGCAAGAGTTGTAAGACAGACTCTCGCCGCAGCTAACATCAATGTCCTGCCCTGGCCTGCTCAGTCGCCAGACTTGAACCCGATTGAGCATGCATGGGATATTCTTCAGAGAAGAGCTCTGCCGAATATGGAGGGTATCCAGTCGCAAGAAGACCTTTTTTTGTTGTTGCAACGAACATGGGCGGCCATTCCACAGCGTGATTTGGATGAACTCATTTTGAGTATGCCAAACCGATGTTCTTGTGTTGTTAGTGTTCGCGGTAGAAACACGGATTATTAATTGTTTAAGTTACCCAATAAAATTAAAAAAAAAACTGTTATTTCAGTCTTTTTTTCGAACTTTAATGTTAGTGGTTCAAATGTCAAAAATCCCTTTATTAGGAAAATGGCAATTTTTTTTACTAATGCAAAGGTGACTTGGTTTATCGTTACTGTAGACAAACGAAAACATTTTATTTGATCAATCCTTAAAGAAAATTTTAATGAATATCAATCAGGAGAAAAGTTATTGCAAAAATATATGTTGATCCCTAGACACTTTTGATGTGTGTATTTATTTTAAGTATTTGCCTTATTTTTTATTTATTACCTAATGTAACCTAGCGGTTAAGTCCGTGGATTTAGACTCGGAGGTACCGGGTTCGATTCCTGGTCGGGACACAAAAATATTTATTAATGTAAATAATACATTTAATTTATTTGTGATATTTCTTGAGTTTGGTACGCTGGAGACATCGACGAGCTTGCCACTTGTCATGATTGGCCTATAGTAAAGTTGGCTAAATGTAAATCCGTTTATTTATATGCGTAGTTTTTGACCACCCCGAAAGGAAAACGGTCGTGATGATACTACTTTACTTTTATTACCAAATGTGTGTTATAAAGCTATGTTTAATGTAAATATAAATAAAAATAAAAAATCAAAATCAAAATAATTTATTTGCTAGAAATATATAATCTTAGTTTAATTAATATAAATGTTGTTAACTTTAATATAAATTCGCGGCGTCAATTTAAGTCTTTAATTATCGTTTTCCCAATGATTTTGAAGTTGCAACCCCATGGGTGAACTTTGAAATAATGGAAAATGCTATGTTGACGTAAGGTCGGCTATGATCGGAGAAACTCGGGCTAAAAGTGGTAGTAAATAATAAAATTCACTATTTTAATCTAACGTTTGCGACTAAGTAACAGAATATGATGAACATCTTCTGACCTGATGCCACGTTAGGCGTGACATTCAAATAAAACAGTTATTTAAGCAATGAAAGTTAGTATATTAGATGAGAATGAAGTTAACATCAAGAGCTTCTACTATTAAACAGGAGAGGGAGAGCCAAAACTTAGCACTATCAATCTTTATGCATCCGTTGACTGAACGTAGGGGTACCTTCCCTCGAAGAGCCTGAAGACGGGGACCTAGAGAGCGCTGCCGATCCCAAGCGGACAACTAGGCGTCACGGGGTTATCTTCTCAAGCTGTAAAGTCTAGACATAGAACCCTGGAACACACGTTACGTTCCATCTCCAAATCCACCACCACTTCAATCTACATAAAGACAAGATACCAAATAGATGATGAGCTGCAGCGGTGAAAATAAAATAGAGTAACTGGACATGAAGTGACCGTGGACTATTTTCTATTCAATACTTACCCAAGCTCAGGGGTTGACAATATCTGGCAGGTGAGTCAGGTGAAGAATATATTGATATTAAGTTGTGTTAATAAAAAATAGCTGAAGTAATTAAGCAAGACAGTGTGAAGCAGCCGTTGTAGCAAAAAAGAAAGTCAATGAATTCTCGTAGTTGTTTTCTTAAAAATTATGTGAGGCAAAGTCGATTGCAGCCGAAAACGTTCATCCTTGGCCAGTGTCGATTTTAATCGCTACGTATTATCGGTAGTCTTCGATTTTTCAAGCCTCGCTTTGCACCCCTCGCGTTTCAATAAAGATTCGGAAGTATTTAGTATATCTACCGAGGTTCTTCCACGAATTGGAGATCACGCTCTTTTGACAGCTTATTCGCCTTTATGTTACTTTTAAAGCTTTTTTCTCTGGCAGGCGTCGCGTATTGTATTTAATTTATCTATTAATATTTATATAAGTAAGTAGGTATTTTATGTAGGATATTATTTAATTTAGATAAGTCACAGAATACAACATCAAGAATATTGAAAAATTACAAAAAATAAAGTTAATATAGTGTAGACATAACCTTATATAAAAAGTATTGCAAACATCATGTCAATCAAAAACTGTCATAATTTAGTTAGTTTGAACTCTGACAAGGTAAATACATCATCGTCAACCCATCACATCCCACAACTCTCTAAAAACACTCTACGGTGTCTAAAACTCGCGAATCGCTGCAGCTTTGCCCGAGATGTGGACTCCCTGATAGAGTTGCGCATAGTAGTTCCTGCCCTGGAACGCTTAGTTTAGTTCGTCGCTCTGTAGGGAACTAGGTCGCTCTTTTAGTTTCTCAGGTTGGAGCCCCTGTGTCGAACCAGAAAAAATGAACTGCTCAATTCTATGGTTTGAGGCAGTTCTTCGCTTGCTTTATTAATAAACTATGTTTTATAACTAAGGCGATAATCAGGATGGAAAAAATGAATTAATGAAGTGAATAAAAAGTTATAGAAAAACCTGTTTTTGGTTCTCCTGAACATTTTGTAATATTCAATATCATTTTTTTTAACAACAGAACTATACGAACGAGAGATGCGCGCTTTCGCTGGTGAGCAATAGCGTGGCGTGACAAGCTCGGCTCACCGCTCCCGCTATTACAAGACTTTGTTTCATGTTCATTTGAACTAAGGAGCCAGATCTCCCGGCAAAGTTGGAACTAATTCCGATAGTTCCTCTGTGGGAGCGCTCTATGGAACTCCCTAAGCGTGTTCTACATGCTATACTGTCACCGAACTACACGCACAGTACAATATATGCATACCGTAGCCACTATCCCTATATTCAGAAGCGTAGGTACTTATATATTTTATATTATATATGTATTAACACGGCAGGCTAGGAATCATAGTTGCATAGATGCAGTTCTTTAGATTACCGTGTAAACTCTTTGGCGTCACGATCCTTTGACATTTACGGATCTCAATGTTACGGAGCGTCGTGTCTCCTTGCTCCACAAATTCTAGATCATTCTAGTACCTAGTTCACTTACACAGATCATTTCTTATTGATTTTGTAAAATAAAGATTGTCAAGTCAACTTATAATATCCTGCAGTTAGGGTAGGTCCGAGTGCAGTCTGATTTTTATCATGCTGTTTCGCTTCATGGTTGGTGGTTATTAAAAGATCACTAGCTAACATGTTATTGTCAATGGTGAATTCACATAACTCTCTTCTATTAAATCCCTCGCATCACTCTTCCTTTGTGTCAAACTCTTTTGCAGTTGTTGCTGCGAACTTGTGGAACAACCTGCCCTTTAAGACAGCATCAAATCGAGCGTAATTTAAAAAGATGGTCTACTTATATTTTTAAACTATATACATTGTGTATGTATATATATCGTATTGTATATGTTATTGTGTGTATGTATGTGTGTATGTAATTTATAAATTTTTTATTGCTTACAATTTGATCGTTTAGTTATAATATATTAAATTTTTACTTGCAACTTCACTTTAAATGCTTTGGTTGCCCTAAGGTTGGCTGTCAGAGAATGTATAGTGGCATTAAGGCCGCCCCTTGTACATATTGCAATAAAATTTTAAATAAATAAATCCATGAAATGCTAAGAAATTTGTGTTCTACTAATAATTAGAATAAGCGGTTGGTCTTTTGGTAGCAGCTTAATCTTTATACGCAATCTTTATATGTAAAAACCCGCCGAATATGGGAACGTTCCATTTTTTTTTATTTTGGAACATATTTCAAAATCCCTACACACATTGTCAGATAAGGAGACAATAGAACCACAAATACACGGACCAAATCAAAAGATCATCACGCTCCCAACTCGGGCGCACGATCTTGGCTTTTATTTTCTGTTCTATATCTGCCAATGACTTCAATTGCTATCTTAAATATTTTAAACCTAAACTGTAAAATTGTCATAATATTAATAACAATAAAATTCTTTATTGCACATAAAATATACAAAATGTACAAAGGCGAGCAGTCTCGTAATACCATGAAGGTATTATCTTCCAGATAACATTTGGAAGAGTGATAGATTTATATAATGGGTGGAGAATCTGAGATTGTTTATTACGTAAATAAATTACCAAATTAAGTAAATGATTAAATACATAAAAATATAAATATCTATTTAATAATATATTACATAAATTATCTACATAAATACATACATATTCCTTACATATGAAATTGTCGTTTTATATTTGAAAAAATGAAAACGAAATAAATAAAATGTATGTACCATTATAATCTATGCACTGTCACTATTTTATAGGTAGAGAGTAGAGAGTATCATCACAACCGTTTCCCTTCCGGGGTGGTCAGAAACCACGCTTATAAATAAGCGGATTCACATTTAGCCAACTTTACTATAGGCCAATCATGACAAGTGGCAAGCTCGTCGAAGTCTCCAGCGTACCAAACTCGAGAAATATCACAAATAAATTAAACATTAATTTAATGTATTCATTTACAATAATAATATGTTTGTGTCCCGACCAGGAATCGAACCCGGTACCTCCGAGCCTAAATACACGGACTTAATTGCTAGACCACGAAGGCAGTTCATTGATTCCATTGGTAAAAAAATTGTGGGAGCGAGAATCAATCAAAGGCGGATTGGACTGCTCCATCGGAATTGTTTTTTTTTCTTGCTACTACTAAGTGGTAATCTGTTGAAGCGAAGTCTGGAGAGTATGGTGGGTCGAAGACATTCCATAATTTAGCGACCGTCTGTCGTGGAGTGTGAGGTCTAGCGTTGTCCTGAAGCAGCAGTGCGCTAGAGTTCAATGATGAAGTCTTGGTTGGTAAATAAGCTAGTAAAATAGCTTTTCCATCATGGTTTACAATTCTTGACAATACAGATCTGCGTTAATCGTTTGGCCAGATCTTAGGAAGCTGTAGTGAATGACACCAGCACTGGTCCACCAAACACTGACCACTACCTTTTTCTGAGTCAACTTTCGCTTGGGACAGTATTTAGCCGGTTCTCCTGGGTTCAACCATTGGGATGAGCGTTTCTGATTATCGTACAGGATCCATTTTTTATCACAAGTAACATTACGATTTAACATTCCCTCGTTATTGTAACGGCACTCAATGCGTGTTTGTTGGTGTGCTTCACTCAATTCATGCGGTACCCAATTCTCGAGCTTTTTCACTTTTCCAATTTATTTCAGGTGAATCAAAATTGTTTTGTCACTTACACCGAAGCCTGCCGCTAACCCTGACGTGGTTTGCGATGGATCTTTCACGATTAAAAGAAACTGCACTGCTATCACTTTAATTAAACGCTTAATCCGTTAGCTATTAGAGAATGCCTAACCGAATTAAGCCCGCCCCTTGTACATAGTGCAATAAAGTTGAACAAAGCGACGACAGTAAATAATAAAGATAAATATAAAAATTAAACATTACAATTTGTTATCTTAATCTCGAAATCGTGTAATCAAATTAATGAGAAAAGCATTAAGATCATCTCCGTTAATTGCAATATGTTAATTGCCCAATAACGTACTAGTATGCATACCTTCGATTAATGACATAGTCATATATTATAAGGACCTACCTAATGAGAAGTGACGGTCGTTTTTTTTTTTCAAATTCTTTTGATAATTTTGATATTATGATCCTATTTACATTTTATCTATTTATCTTATCCTATAGTTTATTATTATTATTTTCACTTATTTTTATTTTTTAAATATATCTTTTTATTTTTCTGATTCTGTTAGCTGGTAGAGAATACCTTTATGGTATTATGCTCGCCTATGTACATCTTTTTATATTTTGTGTGCAATAAAGGATTTTATTATAATTACGAGTATAATGTATGTTTTGTTTAGGCTGTTAATCTTCTACCTATTTTTTTTATAAGAATTACAATATTAAATAGGGAATTAAAAATAAAACCTAACACTAAATAAGCAAAAAAAAAACTACACTACAAATAAAACAAAAAAAAATAAAACTAAAATAATGACCGTCCGATGGGCATAGTGCGCCGAGGACACTCGCTGCGTTCCTCCGTTGATCGGCGAGGCTGACCCTTTTAGCAAAATATTCTCTACTTAAAGGGTCACCCGTCGCCAAGCGGAGTTTTTCCCCAAGCTCAGAACGCCAGAGCCTCCTCGGAACCCGGAGCCATCATTTCGATTGCAAAAGGGATAAATTGGTGATTTACGATGACATTATAAATATTTTATTAACTTTTAATTCTAACCCTATTTTTGATATTGTTCTGAGTCTCGCAATGTCTTCTTAGACATTTTTTCCTAATTTTGATTAAATTGTTACTCTTTTTGTTAGGAATACTTTGTTAGGAAAAATGACAAACCATTATTGTGACTCTGGTGTCTGTCTCCATGAAATATACTCCAAAACTACTTACTGTTCAGATGTGGCACTGCCGATTTTTTTCACTTTATATTATTTCACGTTATATATAGAGCTTTTTTACAACCTCTGTACACATGTTGATCAACAAGAATTGGCCAGTCTTGGTATTGCTTTGGGCAACACTAAAAGTATATAAAAATAGCACACGGTCTAGTGAATCGGTCAGAATAAATTATAACAACAGACGGTCCCTGATGTCCGTCTACGTCCAAATATCATTCCAAATAGTTTCAATTCGAACCTACCATCAGTATAAATGGCTAGTGCATCTTCGAAGGAGCACATTTCTCTCAAACCTTCGTCCCGTTCGCATCAACCAATCATGAAATACGTGGGTATTCAGTAATAATAATTATAATACATTAAAATAATAATAATAATGTGTTTGTCTAAAATAGAGTGGCACACAAATGTGCGTGATTTATATCAATAAACTGTTTTAGTGTGTTTTGTGTTGAAATCTAAACCTGTGTTGTGAAACCGTAGTGATTGTTAAAGCCAATGCTGATTGTTGACTGAAGCGGTTCGAACCCCGGCATGTACCAATGAGAAATACACTTTTTTTTTTCGATTTACAACCCAGTTTTTATGCTTTGGAGATCACTTCAAGCCTGGTTACACTAATAGCAACTTCTGCAATCGTTAATAAATTGTCATTAAAAATTACATCAGACCCTCGCCAACTCCTCTGGTAAGCAGGTCAAATACTCCAGCAATATGTTCTGGAAGACCCATCTCTAGGACTCGTTCTTTGTGTTGTGATGATGAAGCGTGTCTAGCTGTTCCCACTAGATCGTGACGACAATTACTGTTTCACGGTAGTGCCCTGACTACTATTTTTCATGTCGTTGGACGTTATTTTATCGTGTTTACTGTTCTTATTTACTTGACCAATTATCGTCATAGTCCTGGATTTGAAATAACGTAACGTGTTACGATACGATACGACACGATAAAATGTCGTCATGACAGTGTCTCTTATAATGAAGAATTGAAATGGAATTTTGCTCTTACAGTATCTACTGAAATTCCGACGCATATCGTTTACAAATATTAAAATTTGTGCAGGTATGGATTTAGTAAATTTAAGTTCCAGCTATTCTGGAACATATAGTCAGTGATATAGCAAGTGATTTGAACCCCTAGGAGCGAGGGCATTTAGTGAGGGATGCCACATGTGTCGACACATTGACACATTTGAAATCGGGGTCTGCAGTCAGTAATTGCAAAAACGTATCCATAATCAAAGACTACGTGATTATGCCATACTCTAGATCTATAGAGTTTAAGCACATTTTTTTCCTCCCTCCCTCGATTCCTGGTCTTATTGTCTGCTCCGGTGACATGAGGACTTGTTCATTTCTTGCACAGACAATGAGCCTAGCGATTTAACAAGGAAATGCGGTCAGATTTTCTTGCCATCATACCACGTGAACACGTTCTCAATTTAAAATAGATTTTGTAAAAAATATTATTAATTAGTTGTATTTTTTTATTTCTTATATTCCAGCTAATCATCTTATCCCTGGCCTCAGTGGCATACTCCGCACGGCTGGAAAATGTTTACCTGCCACCTTCATCACGAGGAGCCGCCGCTGGTGGAGCAGGTAAGGCATAACCTGCACTTTTGGATTTCAAGGTTAACAGCATAAAAAATACAGGATTTAGATTTTTTACTGGAGACAAATTAAAACTAATTTAAGCGGGATCCGCGGCGGAAAATGCGGAGTCCAGCAAGCGGCGCAAGTATGTAAGTATATTAAAAGATTACATATTTGTGCCGTTTGCTGTAGAAACTCTGGGCCTATAGAGTCCAAGTGCAAAAAAGTTTTTAAAAGACATAACACCGCGTCTTGTCGTCTCCTCCGGTGATAAGAGGGCTGGCTCTTTCTTCGCCCAAAGAATCAGTATTGCAATTCAGCGGGGAAATGCAGCCAGCGTTCTTGCCACCATTCCACGCGGACGGGACTTATATCCCTATCCTTAGCATTAATATTAATTTAATTTTATAATTTGTAAATATTTTTTTCGAATAAATGTTTTAGAATCATAAATTTTAGTTGTTATAAAGGTTTTTTTTAAGAGATATTATGTGAAGCAAATTTTATAAAAATATTTAAATTAATCTAAGCCATCGGTCCCGGTTCCACTAATACTAGCTTGTGGAATCGTTAATTTGTCATAAAAATTAACATCAGACCCTCAGAACCCGTATGGACTTCGTGGCGAGTGTTGGCCAAATTCTCCAGATATATGTTATATATATATCGACTTCCACTGGTGTATTTGGGAGTTCCAGATAATATTTTTGGAGAATGTGGCCTACACTCGCCACGGGTGGCCAGCGAGGGGTTGACATATGTGTTATACATACGAGTATGTATTATATTACTTCTATTATTTTTCTCTATAGCAGGTCTTCAAGCTCCATCAGGTCCTGGATTTGGTGGTCCAGTTTCCCAGCAGTTTCAAGGAGGCCCAAATGCCCAACAGTTTCAAGGTTCCAGGCAAAGTCAGGGTGGTCAAGCACAGAACCAAGCCGAGATCCTGAGGTTCGACAGCGAAATCAACGAAGAAGGATTCCATTATGCTTATGAAACCAGCGATGGAACTAAAGCTGAACAGCAAGGTAGGTTTTTTCTTTAATTGAATGTAAATAAGTGATCATTACGACTGTATCCCTTGCGAGGTCAGTAACCATGCTTTTGGAAGGAACTATATAACATTAAGCTAACTCACAATTAACAATTAGCAAATAACAATTTTGCTATATCGCATTTAATTTGCAAAGAGAATAAAATTAGCTCAAACACGTCGGGTAAAATATGGGAGATGACAGCGCGGGAAAACCGCAAGAAAGTAACTGCAACTTGTGGCCCATATTTAAAGTCCAATTTATCGTTTTCTATAATTATTTACATTGTAGCACATTATTAAACCAAACAACACCACTTTTGACCAATAATATCCACAGTAAATTAATTTACAAAACAAAAACTTGCACTTGTTTTTTTTTTTTTTTTAATAGTCTTCAAAGGACATTGTACAGAATACATCAGTCCTAAACACGTAATTTATTTGCATAATATATGTTCATAACAGAGTTCATAACCGAGTTGGGGATCATCAAATTCCAGATGCTGCAGAATTTGATGCTTTGAGTCACTCGCGGCATTATAGCCCAAACACGTCGGGAAAAAATATGGGAGTTGACAGCGCGGGAAACCGCAAAAAACAAACTGCAACTTCGGCCACATATTTAAAGTCCAATTAATCGTTTTCTATAATTATTCACATTGTAGCACATTATTAAACAAAACAACACCACTTTTGACCAATAATATCCACAGTAAATTAATTTACAAAACAAAAACTTGCACTTGACATGTTCACGCAAAATGGCGCGAAGGAGTCATAACCTTTTTTATTATTTATTTAGGCATTGGATACTAGTCCTTTAGTCGTTGTCAGATTATTAGTTTAATAACATTTATTTACGAGTGTCAGAACAGTTTCAGAGATGTCATAAATTACAAACGTACATACCTAGTTACTAAATTTTTGACGACTGTACCAAACAGTATCTTATGCACCATAAAATAAGGGTCACGAAGCTAATTGGACGTGGTATTTTGTTTGTTAGGTAATTTAGGATGTGTCACCTCGAGTAAAGACTTAGACCATTTAAAGTTATGTAACTGGCCAATTTATTGGATGAGAACTACATAGGCCTGAGGGCAATTCTCGAATGGAAAAGAGGCTCACGTATATAATTTTAGTATTCTATCAGTTTAAGTCGTGCGTTTTTTTTTGAGTAGAGCTTTTATTGGCTTGTTTTAAAATCTTTCGCTTACAAGTACATACCGGATTTTCTGCCTTTTAAAGTCCCAAATAGCTTAAACGTAAGTCTTGTTTTAAGCGGTGTTATTTTCATATAAATATCACCATGGCAAGCTTACAATATTAGTTTTACTTGAAAGTAAAAATTGGCATTTGACATCATTGCAAATGGCACATTCTTTCAACCATAACAACAAATAGGTGGTAGGCAGACTGATGGTGCTGTTTTGCCCAGTCTGCTGGGGCGGGCAAGTATCCACCGTTCGTGGCGATGGACACAGTAAAGTTTATCCACACGTTTCGGAATCAGGATTGAATTACCGTCATGCCCAGTCAAGCCGTCATAGTGTTTTTTTTTTTGTTTTTTTTTTATACTGGACATGACCTGTGACATCGCGCCCACCTGATGGTAAGCAGTACGCGAGGTCCAAGAATGAGAGCAACTGACGCCGGTCACCACGACCGACATCAGTCTCTACCACTATGCCGGCCTAACAAGATGTTTTTTTTTTTATACTGGACATGACCTGTGACATCGCGCCCACCTGATGGTAAGCAGTACGCGAGGTCCAAGAATGAGAGCAACTGACGCCGGTCACCACGACCGACATCAGTCTCTACCACTATGCTGGCCTAACAAGATGCTTTTTCACACTTCGCTTGAAGGACTCCCAGGTTATAAGAATGGGGAAACACACTGGCTGGGAGAGCATTCCACATCTTCACCGTGCGACAAATGTAAGAGTCTGTTAGGGACTGATGTCGTGCAGTATATATAAAAAACATCCTTTTCAATAATGTTGACAAAAATAGGTATTGTCTACTCTGTAAAATGCATTTATTTTACTGTATCGTAATCTGCATAAAATTACTATAAAATACATGGAAATTACTACCCCATACAATAAGTAATAATTAGTGGTCAATTAAAGTTTATCTCTGGTATTTATATGCCAACTCACCTTATTGTAATGGGGTGTATCAGGCAAAGCTTTTTGTAGATGTCGCTAGCGGCAATGGTACCTTATTTACACCTATGACGCATCATTTTTAAAATGTTTTTGTAGTTTTTTAGTTTTATAACAGAAAAATGTATTTTAACTCAACATTATCTACTTTAAAAGACGAATTAAAAAGCGCACATCGTCTTAAAAAGAAAAAAGGTTTAATTAATAGAACCGCAATTTTGAGATCACCATATCTTCGATTTTACTTGCAAATCTAGATTTGTACATTTAAAAGCTGCTCACTTCGGCATGATATCCAGAGAATAATAAATTTTGTAATAAAAATACAAATGTTCTATGCAACTGACAGTTATATTAGGTACCATCTATCATGCGCCATCTATCGTGACAAAAAGTTAGTGATACACCCCATTAAAAAGAATCCTTGTATTGTATTTCAAAACGGTTGGAAATACAGCACGCAACTTTGTTACGCGTGGCGTCTTTAAATTGATCGTCAATGCGAAAAACGTGCAGCATGATATCTATGTGGAAATCTATGTCCACTTCTACCTGAAAGTGAACGACGTTGCAACTGACATTGCGAACAGTAAATCGATTATCAGTGTGATTAATAATTAAGCACCCGTCCGTCCGGATGCGAATGTGTCTGTTTGGATGTTTGGTTAGGTTACGGGCTTAATAAGAAGCGGATAGATGAAAAATGTGCCAGTTTTAGCAGCGCTACTACGGGTTCCACAGAACTAAGCTAATTTTAAAATTATATATTTGTTTTTTTCTATATACTGTTTATTAATTAGAGTATTTTTTAATAATTTATTATAATTATACATTATGTTATAATTATTTAGATTATAAGTTGACACGGCTATAATGCCTCGAATTTAGGTTAAGCTACAGTACTTGCTTATGGCAGCAATGTCACTTACTTATTTCGGTCTATCCATAATTTAATTTAATCTTTTTATTTATTATTTTAATAATATTGTAAAAAATTGACAACATCCGAGTGTTACATGTGAACCATATGGAAATAAATATTTTGAATTTGAAACAAAATTAATAATAGATCAATTTAAAATGGGGGAATAAGTACCCTAAGGAAATTCTAAAACTACCGTAACTAAAATAAACACAATTAGGATTTTCAATTATTTCTCCAAGTTATCTCTAACGACTATAACATACCTATTATTCTTTAATTTATTTATATATACATTTTAAGCTTTTATTGTATTATATTATTTGATAACACATACGAGTATCACACACATTTCTCGATTTACGTAACGTAATTTAAAAATATTAATATTTTCGCATAAAAAGAAAATAAAAAAACAATAACGGTGTTCGCAACAGACAAGACTTCATTTTGCTTCGATTTGGTTTTTACAAATTCAGGATTATCAGTTTTAAATCCAAACAAACAGCCTTTTATTGTCGAGTTTTTCAATCTTTTTGATTTTAAGTTCCACTTACTATATTTTTTTCCAGGTCGTGTAATTCCCGGAGCTACTGAAGAAGAAGGCGGCATTAAAGTCCAAGGCTCGTACTCCTACATCGGTGATGATGGACAGACCTATTCCGTAACCTACACTGCTGACGAGAACGGATACCACGCGGAAGGCGCACATCTGCCTACACCACCACCTATTCCAGAAGCTATCCTCAAGTCTCTACAGCTTACTGCTGGAAAAAGCGCTGCTGGAGGAGGTAAGAAACGTTTTTTTAATTACGTAGGAACCTATTACGTAACCTGGAAGAACTGGAATTTGGGCTGGCTTCGACTGTCGAAATCGAAGACAAGAGGATGCTAGGTACTCGTGGGTCACATAGCAGTGTGTGTGATGATGGCCAGACACATGCTGTGACCTAGTCGCTGATGAGAACAGATACCATGCAGAAGGTGCATATGAACACACTAATAACTATTCCAGAAGCTATCCTAATGTCTCTACAGCTTACTTCAAAAAAATCTGCTGGAGGTAATAGACCGACTAAACTATAGCGAGTGCTCGGAAGACTTTCCCACATATCATATTTATAAATTTGTAGACTCATACATCTGAATATGACGATAAAAATATGGAATACCCGTCAGGCCAGAGTCGACAAATATTCTAGAAGGCTTATCTTTAAAGACCAAAGAAAGTCTAGCATGCTGTGTTTTAGGGATTGTAATTAATGTCATTTTTGTTTTTGTTTTAGGTCAATATAACAGCCAAAGAAGCAGTTACGATGCTGACAACGCCGGATATTAAAAAAAAAAACAATTAATCCAAATATCAACAATACTGAATCTTGCCATGCAGTTGTATAGTTCTAAAAAATAATCTTAACAATATTGTAGTTTTTAAGTATTTGTACCATGTACTTCGTTATTCCCCCCGATATTTTTTTTAACTATGACGTGGATAGAGTGCCAGTATGTGTTCAAATTAGTCATTACTGTTATTTTTAATAAAAGATGTGATATAAAAAATTGTGTTATTTTTTAAATTTTATTCTCAAGCCTGCCAAAGTTACCAAAGATTATTTTTAGAATGTTAGGGTATATCGTCAGTTATTGGCCACCTAAGGACTTGCAACTTCAAAGTCAAAGTCAAAATATCTTTATTCACTTAAACACTTTTGAGTCGTCATTAATTTAATTATTTTTAATAATTCTACTCCTGCTAGTAGAAGACCAAGCAGCAAAGTGGTACAATAAGCTGTTAGCAGAAGACCAGCAACTTAGCAAATTCCAGTGACCTGTTAATGTTTAATCTGACTGAGAAAGGAATCTGCAAGGAAAACTCACCTATATCAGATTTACAAAATAAAACATATACAGAACTACACCTACACTTTTAAATTTAGTTATGTGTACCTATGAGATTACAATACCTGGTACAGCGTTAACCCACCAGGCTAGTCAGAATTAAGATAAACTGCATGCCAATGTGCAACCCGAGAGTCACCAAAACGCAATAAACCTCTGCTAATTTAAGAACATATCTTTATTTAATAAAATATGATTGCACCTATTTACTTCAAATGTGCTCTATAGCTTTACCGGATAAATTACCTGTTATAGGTATGTTTTTATTTATTTAAAAACTTTATTGCACTATGTACAAGGGGCGGGGTTAATGCCTCTAGGCATTCTCTAGCAGCCAAACTTTGGGAATACAGAGAATTTTGATTATGAGGTAGGGCCATAAAAAGGTCCAAAATCCACAGCTATTCGCCACTTGACACAGCAGTTACCAATAAAAAAGAAGCAGTGATTTCCCACTTAATTGAGCCACCATAAGCTTTATGAACTGAATAATGTTTATTTGTGGAATTTTAAGCTCTTTTACACTCTAAACAACTCCGTGATCGGGTGCTGCTGTGGGGGCCTGGGACCTCTGTCGAACACGTTTAATTTATTGTTCTTAAATTAGCAGAGGTTTTGCGTTTTTGTCAGCTTTCGGGTTGCACACAGGCAAGTCCTAATTCTAACATACCTGGTGGGGTACCACTGTACCAGGTTTTATAATCTCATGGGTGAATTTGAAAGATATTTATTTATTGTTGTTGTGTAATTCTGTATTTGTTTCATTTGTAAATCTGCTATAGCTGAGTGTTCCTTGCAGATTCCTTTCTCAGTCAGATTAAACTCTGACAGGTCACTGGAATTTGCTAAGCTGTTAGTCTTCTGCTAACAGCGTACTCTTTGGACCACTTCGCT
This sequence comes from Tinea semifulvella, assembly GCA_910589645.1. Taxonomy (NCBI): domain Eukaryota; kingdom Metazoa; phylum Arthropoda; class Insecta; order Lepidoptera; family Tineidae; genus Tinea; species Tinea semifulvella. The sequence goes on from OU342612.1 coordinate 2,517,245, forward strand.
GCTTAGTCTTTCACTAACAGGAGTAAAATCATTCTAAATAATTTAAATAATGACGTGTCACAAATGCCTGTAATAGGTTTACGTGAATGAAGATATTTTGACTTTTTTTTTAAATAAATAGAATCAGGAATTTTAACTTAAACAACTTCATAGATTAAATAAAATATTTCCATATAACAGCAATTAACAGCATGAAACAATTTATTAAAAATATATCGAAGCAATCCTTTATTTACATAACGTGTTCAGACGTCTTGTAGTATGACTTCCAAGAAACATAGATAGCGATTTTATTTAAATCGGTCTAGTAATTTAGGCATGTCGGCAAATTAAACAGCTAGACAAATATATGGTCTTGGGGTCTTATGTCATGGTCAGTTGATAGCCTATCTCTTTCTTAAGGTTACCTATGAGATTACAATACCTGATACAGCCGTAACCCACCAGGCAAGTCAGAAATAAGATAGACTACATTCCCATGTGCAACCCGATTTTTAAGTTATATTGACGCCTAAATAAAATCAAATATATATAACAAACTATTCAATAGTACATTGCTTATAATTGATAGAGAAAATTCAGGCGTTAAACAATCCATTAAAATAGATATAATTTTATACAGCTTGTTTAAAAATAAAGTTTTAAGAGGATTTTTAAAGATTAAAATCGATGGAGCTTGATCTACTGGCGAATGAATCTGAATATCTGCTGCAAGTGTGGGATGGGATTTTGAGTTGGTGGTTATGAGAACGAAGAGTGCTTTTGTGCGAATCACATAGAAATTCAAAGTGTGTTTTAGGATAAGAAGGAGCTATAGGGTCGTAAATAATATTGTATAGAAAATGAAGAAGATTTGATGACCTGCAAAAGCGGATATTGACCCAATTTAACTGTGTACGAAAAAAGTGGAGACATGGTCACACTATCCACCAACAACCTCTCATGATCACACCACAAAAAAAAAATACTTTTAAGCTGAATTTGAGCCGAAAGAATAGGAACTAAGAAAGATACTTAGATGCGACAAAAACATCGGAGACAAACAGTGCCAGCAAATGGCCAGAGCACAGAGATCAATTCTCAAATTAATCCAAGGAATATCGCTCCAAATTAAAGATTAATAAATGCGTTTATTAAGGAATAAGGTACACTGGTATGAAAGTATAAAATTGGGATACAATATGTCTAAGGGTTGATTCCCCAACCGTCAAGCAAAACCGTGCACTATCACTCACCAGAGAAGCTAACAATTCGATTGTCTTGCTCTTGTTTACTTTATTATTCAACACGACTTAGGCAAGCTAAAAACAAATCGGATGCTTAAGTTTCGCATTACTCTGACTTTCTTAACTCCCATTATATTTAGTAATATTATGCCAATTGATGACAGTGTAAATATTTCAAAAAAAGGAAAATTTAAGTTGCTTTTGCTAAGTAAATACTAACAACCAACAGTAATGTGATTTAATGTTAAATAACTTTGTGTTTTGACAAATATAGCGTATAATTTAAAAAATATAAATAGTTTAGTTTTTATCTGAATAAACGATTTAATAATAATAATAATTTCAAGGCATTGTCAAAACAGCTTGTCAACACCTCGGGAGACAAAAGGGCTGGGCCCATTGGCAGCGATTTGGAGCAATTTTTTTATTTATAATAATTTTTCATTTGTTTTTTATTCATTTTAGTTTTTAGTTGTATTTTTATTTATTAATTGGGTTTATTTTTATTAATAGTTTTATTTATGTTTTAAAAAGTAAGTTGTTTTTTTTGAAATCATTGTACCTTGATTCCTTCGAATAAAATAATAATAATTTATAATGGGAGCAGCAGAGATCTGACTAATATTATAATGATATCATTAATGCGGCATACGGCTTGTTTATCTATGATAGGTAGAAGTATTAACGTAGTTCATTATACAATTAAAAATTCGTCACGTATATAATTTTAAGCTCCCGGCTATAATGACGGAGTTACTATTCTTACAATCGGATTCGATGCGTCTTACATAGAGTTATTTACCTGTAAAGTATCATTATGGCCGTAATTTGCTGGGTGATCATAAAACACACTAATTTTCAAGAAGCTACTTCACACCTAGGTAACTTTACTACTCGTACGTGTCCAAGTGCAAATCTCTTTAGCGATCCAAACTCGAGAAATGTCATACATGACTCGATGACATTAAGCGAGTTTACAATCAAATTTAAAAGCTAGAGAGTATCGATGACACTTAAAACTTTCCACTCGTTCAGTAGCGAGCTAGTATCTGCAGTAACTCATCAAATTTGGAACTGTTCAATATATTTATTTAAGCCAAAGCATCTTCATCCTTCAAATCTTTTAATAAACCGGGAAGCATCATATGTATTCATGACGTTTTTTATTGAAATTAAATTGAACAACAAAATCATTTTAAAGTTTTATTTATTTAGGTATTTAAATTAAATAGAAAAATTAATTATGATATAAAAAAATAATCTAAAACCAAAAAAAAACCTACTTATAAAACCTAATTTAAATATAAATCGTATCCGCCCGGCATAGTGGCAAGAACGCTGGCCGCATTTTCTCGCTGAATCGCTATCGCTAATCGCTATTTATTTTTTATTTTAAATACTTTCCTCCTCCTCCTCCTTGCGTCGTTTTCCTCAATGCTGAGGGTCGTGACCGGCGGATCACTTTGTCCCGGACTATGCTGCGCCATCCGGGTCTGCTCACGGCGGCGTGCAGGGCCTCGTGGACTTGGGTGTGAAGTGTGGTGCGGATCTGGTCTGACCAGCGTGTCGGGCTCCGGCCACGGGGTCTCTTGCCTTCAATTTTCCCCGTGATTACTAGCCTTTCCAGATTGCCAGAGCTTTTACGGGCTATATGACCAAAATACTCAAGGACTCGTTGCAGGCAGATGGAAGAGAGCCTGGTAGTGTCTTTGAGCTCCTTGAGTATTGATAAGTTTGTTCTGCGCGCTGTCCACGGGATGCGCAGCATACGCCTCCAGCACCACATTTCGAAGGCGTCGACGCGGCTTCGGTCATTGGCTCTAAGAGTCCAGGTTTCGGCAGCATACAGGAATATGGAGAAAACGAGACTGCGAACAAGTCTTATTTTGGTCCTGATAGTGATGTTTCGATCCCTCCATATTCCATATATATAAATACATATTATATATAAATACTTTATTGCACTAAAATTGTACATAGGCGGGCTTAATGGCCAGGCATTTTCTAACAACCAACCTTTGTACATAGGCGGGCTTAATGGCCAGGCATGGCGTTTTTGTATCCATGATATTACCCATTTTCTTTTCGGCTTCAAGTTTTTCTTTAGTTTTCGTTGTAAACCGTTGTTGAGAGCATGGGCTAAAATAACTACTCCCACCCGAACTACGTTCGTTGATATTTTTGCTCAATGCCAAAACGCCAAGTTAATAAATTAATAAATAAACACGCCAGCGTCGCCAGCAAATTGGCGAGTAAATTACCTCACCTTTAAATCTTTTTACAGCTTTTTTGCAACTTTTTAGCAGATTGCAAGAAAGCCGATGATTTAGGGTGAGTTTACAAGCTGCTAGCGAACTCGCTAGCTTATAACTTGTAAACTAGTCCAGTGTCATCGGTGCTTAAAGCAGATGAGTTTCGAGTAATATAGAATGTGGACCTTGTTCCTTATTGAGAATATCTCCTGATTTGCTCAACAGTCATACACACCATACACACTATAAACACGTATACAATAAACTAAAATGCAGTTATACACTCATGCAAATATACACATACAAAAAACAAAATGCATACACTTATACACATGTACAATAAATATAATATATTTATTCGAAGTTAATTAATATAAATTAAATATAAATTAAAAGCTACCTAAATAATAAAATTAAAAATAAACTAAACTATAAATTATAAATGTCTTCTAGAGACGTCCCATCCGAGATAGTCCCAAGGAGACTGGCAACATTTCCCCTTCGTATAGCGAGGCTAATACGTTAGCAGAAATAATTGCCAGCCTTCCTGTCTCCAGACCTTTCTGTCAGCCGCTTTGACAACTCCTTGGCCAACCGCCTCGCCGACGGTTAAATAAAATAAAATGCATACAGTTATACACTCATGCAAATATACATATACACACATACAAAAAATAAAAATGCATTCAGTTATAATCTCATGCAAATATACATATATATACCACACACAATAAGCTAAAATGGATACACTTATACAAATATACACATATATACGTATAAAAAAGTAAAAACGTCAATTCATTGCTTGCCTATTTTTCCTATTCCTATTTTTATTGTTTTGTATTTTTGACCTGTTTATAATTTTCTTTTATTATTTGTAATTGTAACCTGTTTTACTCCTAATATTATTTATTTATTTATTTAATTTCACAGCATTATTGACTTTCTTATATAAACAGTTAAACTTATATCTAAACACATAGCCATTTATGAAATTACCTTTTCCTTACTAAACTTATAAAAAACATTATTAAAAACTAAATATTATCAACCGTTTTAATACAGGAAGACTGGCAATTATTTCTGCCAACTTATTAGCCTCGCTACACAGAGGGGAAATGTTGCCAGTCTCCTTGGGACTATCTCGGATGGGACGTCTCAGGGGATCTTTTTTATTTTTAGATCTTCTTGGCCTATGTTTTACTAATGCTAAACTGTTAATATGTATAAATTATATTATTATATAAACTGTAATTTTTATTAAAAATGAATTACTATAATTTATTCGAAGGAAATAAGGTACAATGATTAAAAAATAAAAAAAAAATTATTAAACTAAAAACTTACATCTTAAAACATAAATTACTATTAATAAAAATAAACCTAATTAATAAACAAAAATATAACTAAAAACTAAAATGAAGAAAAAACAAAATAAAAATTATTATAAATAAAAAATTTGCTCCAAATCGCTGCCAATGGGCAAGGTGCCAAGGATACTGGCAGCATTGCCACGTTGAATGGCAATACTGATCCTTTGGCCCAAATATTGCCCAGCCCTTTTGTCTCCCGAGGTGTTGACGAGCTGTTTTGACAACCAATAAATAAATAAACAGCATGAATCTGCCTGGCTTGACTTGTTGAGGGAATGTGAGATTGACAGCTAGCTGGTTAGGGTGATTTTCCAGTCCAGTTTTTTATCTGGTGTTGCAGAAGGTCACTTCATATTACAATATTTATAGTATAGAATATGAATACTCATGCAACTTAGTTATTTTTATGAACCATGGAGAATTTCCAATGTTTTTTTTTAGTTTAATTATGTGTACTCTGGATTAACATCATACTGGAATCAAAAGCTATTTCTCAGGTTCAAATTGGTTTGGTATATGTAAACTATCATCACGACCGCAATCCTTTGCAGGGTGGTCAAAAACCACACTATCTTTTAAGAAGCAAGATCACACTTAGCCAACTTTACTATAAGCCCATCATGACAAATAGGAAGTTCGTCGATGTCTTTAGCGTACCAGACTGGAGAAATGTCACTAAGTAATTAAATAATATATATATATAATACATATTTTATGTAAGAAACGATAAGAAAAGCCCCCGAGGCTTAAATATGTAATATATTTTTCTTTATTAATAAAATTATATTTACAAATCATGTAGTGTTAAAAATTTTGATCAGTCCAGGGACTCAAAAACCACTTAGAAAGTGGATCCTCTGGAATAATCCTAACTTTGCGCAATTTTGTAATCTTACATAAGAACTATAGACTGTATACTATCTATACTATCATCCCCTTGTAAAAAAAAACAAGACATGATTAACCCCCATCCCCCCACTAAGACTGCCTCCGTGTTCTAGCGGTTAAATTCCTGGTCGGGACACAAAAATATTTATTAATGTATATAAATACATTTAATTAATATTTAATTTATTTGTGTTAATTCTCGAGTTTGGTACGCTGGAGACATCGACGAGCATACCACTTGTCATGATTGGCCTATAGTAAAGTTGGCTAAATGTGAATCCGCTTATTTATAAGCGTGGTATCTGACCACCCCGAAAGGGAAACGGTCGTGATGATACTTTACTTTACTTTACTTTACCCCTTACTAAATTGTTTTACGTACCCTGTGTTTGACTTGTCACTTAAAGCGTTTTTTTCGCTTAGAAAGTTGTTTGACTTGGCGTACTCTTTGCTTTTTGTTTTCAAGTAGATCATAGCAGGAATAAATTTATTTTATTTTATTTATTTTATTTTATTATGGCACAAACAGTCATTACAAATGAAGTTATATAATTTAAAAAGAATACATAAAAGAAGACCTTTAGGGCCAATAGTTTAACAAATTGTAAGCAGTTAATTATGAATATTGAAATTAAGACAATATTTAAAAATTTAAAAGAAAGAAACAACAAGGTATGATATAGTAATAACAAGTAAGTAAGTTAAACAGTTAAATGAATCAAAGTTATTACCCAGTGAACCACTTCAAACCTAAAATCCCCGCTCGAACTCAAAACATGTTTTGGCTAAGTTTTACTGGCCTCACTAAACACGCGCACGTTTCCATGCGTTAATATTCCAAGAACTCAATATTCTGACGTGCAAATATTAAATCTAGGTCTATAAATTAGTTGATACATTTTTTTTATACTTGTGTTTAATATTATAACAGTTAGTTGGCCTCGTTGACTGACAAAAGCTCCTTTGTGCATTTTAGTCCATCTTTGATCGCCGCACAGTGTTCACGATGATAGGGTATCTAATATGTGCTTTATGTGTGCAATCTGTGTTGTGTTATGTAAGTATTTATATATTTTGTTTAATAGTCTATATTTATTTATTTATTTTATTGCACAAAGTACAAAGGCGGACTAAATGCCTGTAGACATTTTAAAAGCCAAACTTTCGGGACAAATTAGAAAAATTCTAGGTGCAATTTTTATTAATAGTATCATCATAACGAACTATTCCCTTTCGGGGTGGTCAGAAACCACGCTTATAAGTAAGCGGATTCGTATTTAGCCAACTTTACTATAGGCCAATCATGACAAGTGGCAAGCTCGACGATGTTTCCAGCGTACCAAACTCGAGAAATATCACAAATAAATTAAATAAATGTATTTATTTACATTAATCAATATTTTTGTGTCCCGACCAGGAATCGAACCCGGTACCTCCAAGTCTAAATCCACGGACTTAACCGCTAGACCACGGAGGTAGTTTTTATTAATCATTTTCATCATTACAGCCCCTAGAACACAGCGTCCTAGACCTCTACTGCTGGAGATAGGCCTTCCAGAACATATATCTGGAAAATTTAGCCTACACTCGCCACGCTGGCCAGACGGCTTGGCGAGGAAGTTTTTATTAATAGTAGGATTAATTCAACAACATAAATCCAAATTTACCAAAATTACAACGACTATGGGACGAGACGCTCTGCAAGTTGGTTCTGGATGATATCTTCCAGTAACCTGAGTCAGGTCTCTGGTTGCAGGATTTTCCTTTAGCATTGGTTGGAAATGTCCTTATATAAAAGGCGTTGTCTGATCCTCAGTTCCTCCAGTATGCATTTGTTGTTTCTAGCTACGAAGAATTCGTACACCGAAAAGCAGAGCGTAGAATCAGGTATTTCGTAAAGGTGGACAATTTGTTACAATTTTAACATCAGCGCGTTTACACCTTCGGCGTGAATATGTTGTGCCTATCAATTGCATCATCATACGCGATTCCCGTCGCGCGAGCTCATTATCAATTATCATTAACAGTTTATTATTAGTAAACTCTTTGCCCCAAAAATCTAAGAGTATCATTTATTACAAAAGAGTGTAAATCCCTACAGTTAGAAATATTGTATTATGCAAATTCGATAAAAAACATAAAATCTTTTTATGAACAGTACGTCATAGAAAAAATTTCATCGATGACTGAGCTATGACATAATGTGCTCAATTCGCGAATGACATAGTAGCAATAACAAGACAAAATGCAATGCCAAAATAATTGGTTCATTACTTCCTTGATTGATCTTCTAAAATTTCAGTTCAAGGTTTCAGGTCTTTAGCTAAAGTCTGTTTCTTTAATCGTAAACATATGATTTATTCGAAAAAAGTAACGTACAATGATTTTAAAAAAACTAAATTATTAATTTATCAAAAAACTTATAATTATAAATTACTATTAATAAATAAAACAAGATAAACTACTTATTAATTAAAAGTACAATTAATAACTAAAATTAAAAAAAAAACTAAATAAAATATTATAACTAATATTATTATAATAAAAATTGCTTCAAATCACTGCCAATGGGCAGTAAACGTTATATTTGTTATTTTTTTATAGTAGGCACTGAGCGAGGTTCAAGAATGGGAGCAAATGCCGCCACTGAAGACAGACCTCAGTTCCTATCATCATGCCGGCCTGCTTGCTGGTTCACACTTCTCTTGATAGACTCCAGTTTTTAATGATACCCTTTATTTTATAAAGATGTCCTTTATTTGTAAGCTCCTGGTCTTCTGATAAGCTTGCCTACTCATAAGACCGCTCTGAGAACATGTATAAAAAAAGTCCGCGTCGTAAAAAAGTTCACAATATTGTAATTTTTTGCCATTTCAACTAATAATTTCTTAAAAACCGTCCAGCAGTAACGGATGACATTTTTTTTATAACATCTCTATACAAAAACAAGAATTTACCTCAAAGGCGCAACCGGGTTCGGTTTTAAAACTTTTTTTTTACATTTTATCCTTCACCGGTTTCTCCGGTTCCGTCCATTGTGGGTTTATGAGGTACTATACAAAAAAGTTTCCAAATTGCCTCAGGATCTCAAAGACCCAAGATAACCCAAGAGTCATCCGGTTGATATTTCCAGACTGAAATTACGCACTATTGCTTTAACTATAATGCCAAAAACAATAATGTATTTATCTGATGGATAGAATTCGAAACGTTGGTATTCTTTAGAGAACCAAAGTAACTGAAATAGCTTTTAAAATTTGCAATCTTTAGATTGCAGTGGTCCCGACACATCGGACGGATGCCGATGGTGCAAACGGATTCTACAGTGAAGACCGCGTACGTACACAGGATGGGACGACCCCCGGCCAGATAGACGGATGAAATAAATAATTTTGCTAGTGGTGGACGGATAAGATTGCAAAATATCGCGTGTAGTGGCGAGCATTGGTGTCTATATCCAGCAGTAAAAAGACACAGGCTGATGATGTATAAATTAGTACTAATGTGTATTTTTCATAAGGTTAAACACTATTCTTGTAACAATTATCAACTATTGTCTGTTATTCCGTTAGAGTGACATACGAGTCATAAGCGAAATATTTAAGTAAAGATGGAAGGTTCCGTGTGGGGTACCCAAAACCTAGTCCTGTTTAATGCCAATTAGACCCAGGCATGCGCGCTGACGGCCAAGAAGTCTCCATACTCTCCACCTCTATACTTGGAGTTGAAATACGCTCAGATCTCAACCACCTAAACTACATTGCGAGAATCACCAAAACAGCGTCCTGACTGAAAAAAAAAACAGAAAACAAGAAGAAACGGGTTTTTCCCCATCAGTCAGACTTACGCTTTATAAAGCTAAAATAAAATCATACTGTTCTTAACTTTGAGTTGGTTTCGCTAAGGAAACACCTTACAGATGTCCTGCAGAGGTTCTGTTACGACACCACTACAGTGTCTAAAACTCTCGAATCGCTGATTAAAAAAATAGCCTTGACCCTATTTCGTCAGGCAACCTATCACCATTGCTTTCGTTAGCGTATTTTATTATATAAAAAGTGGATTTTATTCGGATAACAGATGGGTGAAGGTTAGAGTAACCTCCACGTATCTTTTACTATCATAATAATAATATTTTTTAAATTGTATATTTTCAGTACCCAAACTTGAAGCCAAAGCCAATAAACGAAACTATGACGTCACATCGAGTAAGACATTTGAATCCACCAATGCAAATACCAATTTTAATTCTCATAGACGAGCCGTTGACAAGAAAGCTGTTGCAAACATCAAAACTGAAATACAGACAAATAAAGACTTCGACAATAAAGATGCTGGCAGAAGTCGAACGATACTTCGAACAACCTAGTCTAAGACAGCCAATCAAATTTCAGCTAATAAAGACAAGGTTTCTAAAAAATAATACTAAAATTAATATGAACCAAAATGGGTCTGAATACTTGAAAAGCTATTGTGATTGGCAGAAGAAGAAAAAAACTAAGAAGTGGTTTTTGTCGGTTCTGTTTACTGGATTGGACATTTATTACGAGAATAAGGGAAAGAAGATGATGCTTAGTACAGGTTGATCTTTTTTTTATTTAGTTTAAGGAATAAGATATTCTCATAGTAGCATAGTACCAGAGAATATTATGATCACAAGAATATATAACAATTTAAAGAAAATTGTGACTTGCATTTTCGTAATACACACAATTTAACTACTAATGACTAATTTATTTATTTTATATTTCAATTATTTATTATATTAATTTAACTAACTCTGTCATGGTTTTCACAGTATATTCATGGCTGTCAACAGCAGGTACAGGTTGATCAGGTGTCGTCGGAGTGTTGCGATTTGGCTACGGGCGTTCCACAAGGTGGTATTCTCTCCCCTTTATTGTTTTCGTTGTTTATCAATGCCATCACACATCTGCACTGTCACTATCACCTGTATGCAGACGACTTGCAGCTTTATGTGCAGACGGATATCAATACCCTTAATAGTGCAATAGCTTGGCTTAACTCTGATCTTTCTAATATAAGTTCGTGGTCGGAACGTTTTGGGATCGTTGTCAATCCGAGCAAGTGTCAGACAATTGTAATAGGAAGCTCCCGACAATTATGCAAAGTTGACCTGAACGATATCGACTTGGTTCGGTTAACGTTCCTATTCCATATGGTAATGAGGTAAAGAATTTGGGAATTCTCTTAGATTCCAATCTAAGTTGGACAGTCCAGGTTACGAAAACGAGCCGTAATTTTTTTTCTTCTCTGCACGTTCTTAATAAACTTAAACATTTTCTGCCTATTAAAGCTAAAATAACCCTAGTCCAAAGCCTTCTCCTTCCACTTCTCGATTATGGTGACGTGTGCAGCGTTGATCTCTCGGAGATATTGCTCAATAAGATGGACCGGCTACTTAACGCATGTATCCGGTTCATCTATTGTTTGCGTAAATATGACCATATTTCCGAGTATCGCGATAAGTTGAAGTGGCTGCCAATTCGGTGTCGCAGAAACCTTGCTTTTTTCTGTTATTACACACACTAATATTTTATGTCTTCTTATTGATCTTGTTTGTTTTATTATACTCGCACGACATAATATGTCGTGATGACTATATCGCAGGACACGAGTTCCAAGAATGGGAGCTAGTCACATTAGTCACCGACGACATCACTGATTAAAGATAGTATTCATAGTTTATCAACACCAATATTATAAATGATTTGATTGTTTTGTTTGTAACGGATAAACTCAAAAACTAAATAACAGATTTTTAAAAATATTTCATCATAAAATTTCTATTTGTAGTAAATCAATATTTGTACATTAAATATAACCGGGTTCGATTCCTGGTCGGGACACAAAAATATTTATTAATGTATATAAATACCTACGTTTAATTAATATTTAATTTATTTGAGTTTGGTACGCTGGAGACATCGAAGAGCTTGCCACTTATCATGATTGTCCTATAGTAAAGTTGGCTAAACGTGAATCCGCTTATTTAGAAGCGTGGTTTCTGACCACCCCGAAAGGATAACGGTCGTGATGATACTTTTTAAATATAAATTAAAAGCTACCTAAATAATAAAAATCTACATTATATATATCTTCACGCCAGATACATTTCGGGGTAGACAGAGACAAATGAGCGCCACTTGACACGATCACGACATCTTTCGCTTCGTCGACATTCATAAACCTCTTCATACATGGCTCTCTCAAACGGCGCAAATTCGTAACCGGTACCAAGGTTGGCGTATTTGCGCAATTTAAGATTCTCCGAAAAAAAAACTATTAAAATAACATTTGGTAGATATGATCCTCGCCAAGCCGTCTGCCCAGCGTGGCGAGTGTAAGCCAAATTCTCCAGATATATGTTCTGGAAGGCCCATCTCCAGCAGTGGAGGTCTAGGACGATGTGTTCTAGGGGCTGTAATGATGAGATATGATCACTATATTACACGGGCAACACCAGCTCATTGAGAGGCTGTAACGATTTTGCATCTCTCTCTCTCTCTCTTTTTATTCAGGTCTTTTGATAAATGTAGTCTATCAACTTTTTAGGAAATTTAATTATGAACTTTTTAGACACATATTCACTTTTATATAAGTACCATACGGTGTTATGCTTGCCTATGTACATAATTTTATATTTTGTGTGCAATAGATAATTATATTATTATTATTATTACCAAACTTTAGACAGAGAAAAATTGCGAAAACATTTATAACGATTTCCTCTATTTTCTAAAACAAATATAGAATTAATCATTCATCATATTACGACCGCCTCCGTGGTCTAGTGGTAACAAACGTTGCCGTGAACTCGGGAGGTCGTGGGTTCGATTCCCACCGGGGGCAAGTTGTACATTGTATAATTTGTCTCGGTCTGGGTGTTTATATGTATAATATGTATATAATTACAAAAAAAAATCAACCATCTACTTTCCGTAACACAAGCCTCGTAGCTTACCACGGAAACTAGATAGAGCTGTGTGACCTGTCTGGAAATATTTATTTAATATTTATTTATTTATTACAGCCCCTGGAACACAGTGTCCTAGACCTCCACTGCTGGAGATGGGCCTGCCAGAACATGTGTCTGGAGAATTTAGCCTACACTCGCCACGCTGGCCAGACGGTTTGGCGAGGATATGATGTCAATTTTTAATGACAATTTATTAACGATTCCACAAGTTGGTATTAGTGAAACTGGGACGTGCTCTCCTCGCACGGGAACGGTGGTGTTGTATGACAAATGTACGTAAGTAAAGTGTATTTCTCATTGGTACATGCCGGGTGGGTTTGAACCGACCTTTGTAGGATTTAAGGAACGCGTTCTTACAACCGATCCACCACCGCATATATCATATACTCGTAATTAATATGTCTCCAAAATGGCTGTAATTTTATTTCCTAGAAAGTAAATAGACTTAATTTCTTAGCATCTTCATTAGCAATAGGATCTGCCCGATCCAAGATCATTGGGTTAAAATTATGTTGTGTGCGTCAGTATGGGTTAAGTTTTAGGCTTAAATATATATATATATATATGGGTAATGCCTGAAATAAAATGATATTGAATTAAATTACTTAGATCAAAAATATTTAAATTAAATTGATTAAAAAACTAATTATAAATAAAACTAAAAATACCTATGAAATTAAAACTATTCTACAAAATAAACTAAGGGCTTACCACCAGGGAGGGTACCTTAAATTGAATTGAATTTCTCAGAGTACACTCAGGATAAGTTGAAATATTTTTTTCAGGAAGAAGTTACATGAACGGCATCTGCAATCAGGCCAAAAGCTGCGTAATTATAGAGTGGCATCCCAAAAACACTGCATACTTGTTGACACACGAAATAGCTCACAGGTAAAAAGCTCATAGGCTTCTGTTTTTTTTAAAGAAGCAGATTATTTTTATCCAACATTACTATAGGTCCATCATGACGTAGGTAAGCTGGTCGATGTCTCCATCTAAAGTAGAAGACTTTATTATCAGTGAAACAACAAAATCAATTTGAAAGTGGACATCGAATACGCTATAATATCATCATAGGCCTATGTCTCTCCACTGCTGGATGTAGGCCTCCCCCAAGGGGAGCCACTGCACGCAGACTTTTGCAACCCTCTTCCAACCCCCAACAGAGACCTTGTTTAGGTTATCTGGCGGGAGGTCGTCTCGTACTGTTAAAATCCACTTAATTCAATGTTCGGGAGCTCCCCACTATAATTGATTGACACTTGCTCGGATTGACAACGACCGCACAGCGTTTTGACCAAGAGAGTATACAACAAAGATCTGAAGTAAGCCAAGCTATTGCACTATTGACTGTCCCGTCGTTCCGAGACACGATAAAAGTACCCTAAGCAGTCTTAAAGCAGTTCCGAGACGTGCATGAACTTTTTTGCCAAAGCTTTGTGACGTCACAAATGACATCATTCCTCGCCCTTAGACTGCTCACGATATCGAGGTAGATCGCTCTGAGCGCTGTCAGTTTTTTGTCAATATATCGCGCGCAATTTTCAAATTTATTTAATATTAGGCTTTATTTTTAATTATTTAATATTGTAATTCGTTGATCCTGTTTGTATATTACTTCTAAAACAAATCTATAATTAAATTTGAGTAGGAAGTAAATAAAAAATGTCTTTAAAACGGCAAGTAATTTTAGAAGACCAAAATAGGTTAAAAATAGTAAACGTTACACATATAAAGATGAAAAAACCGAGAGAGGTGTGTTTGTTAGTATTCATACTCAAAGATGTGGAATCCTCAATTTATCATTTATACATAAAAAAAAACTACTATGTTATGAATATAAATGTGATTTAGACCGTTTCGAATTGATATCACGCTCTGAGCATCCAAATTGTGATATTTGATTCGGAACGACTGTCAGTATCATATTCATTCTAAGCGCTCTGAGCGTGATTCGGAACGAGGGGGGTGTCTTACCGCGCATAAATCTGCAAATCGTTCGCGTAGAGATCGAAGTCGCAATGAAAAAGAGAGGTACTGGCATTAATAAAGAGTGAAAATAACAAAGGAGGATAAGTTCTCCTATGTACGTTTTTAAGCTATTGCATAGCTTTTATCGCGGGCTTTGAGCGCGGCGCCTAATCAAGAAATTCCGTAACGAAAATAAACCTAACACCGCACAGCGTTGAAAGCCGTGCATCGTCTAACCTCGTTTCAGTTCGGCAGACTTCGGCACGGTGTTTGTGTGCGTGCGACTAGACGTATGCGTGTAGACTAGCTTCTAACTGCTCATAACTGATTCTATCTCTTTTAGACACAATGCTAGATGAGACAGCGTGCTTTTTGGCCGCGTCCACGAGTAATAAAAAAAAATACTGCATAAATAAAATAAATAAATAATTATAATTGCATAAGTTGATAAAAAATGCTATGCAATAGCTTTAACGCGGCAGTCCCCGAGTGCCACACGTATTTCATTTTAAGTAAAGTGCAATAAAGCATTTTAATAAGGATTTTTTTTTATTTGTAGTAATTTATATGTTTAGGGATTAAAGTAAAGTGCAATAAACCATTTTAATAAGGATATTTTTTTTATTAGCAGTAATTTATATGTTTAGGGATTAAGTTTTTTTTTTTTTAAACCATTGTACATTTCTTGTTTTTTGTCATTGTACTTTCCTATAACTTGGAGTCCTTCAAGCGAAGTGTGAAAAAGCATCTAGTCAAGCCGGCATAGTGTTAGGGACTGATGGCAGTTACGAGTATCTGACTTTAGTTGCTAACATTCATGGACCTTGCGCGCCACTTACCATCAGGTGGGCCCAAGGTCACATGCCGTGCTAGTATAAAAAAAAAAAAAAAAAAAAAAACATTACTTCCTTCGAATATCCTACTAATATTATAAATGCGAAAGTTTGTCAGGATGTATGTCTGGATGTCAGGATGTCTGGATGTTTGTTGCTCTTTCACGCAAAAACCACTGAACGGAATTTGATGAAATTTACAGTAATATAGCCTATACATCAGAATAACACATAGGCTACATAATGTTATCATCTGACTACGACATGTGAACCTACGGCCATTTATTTGTAAGTATGTATATCAAAATCGGTATTCTTAGACTACGTTCCAGTTATGCAGAAAAGTAGTTCAAACTGTCATACTCATACATTTTTTGGTAGGTAATGTAACTTATTTATGCTAAAAAAACAGCATTTCGTGCAAGCGCACATGCTATCTGGAACGCGACTTAGTTGTCAACTTCCCGAACAACAAAAGGCATGAATGTTACCATTTGAAATATTTTCAGTAGAATAATATTTTTTAAAAAGATAATTAAGTAATTTATTAAAAAAAAAAATACTCGCATTTATGTATTTTATAACAAAATTTATTATGATTGCTCAAAATTATTAACCTAATCTTTACAATTAATTTGTTTTGTTTTGTTATATAAACAATTTGTTCTTTTACTATTAAAAATAGCAAAAAGTCGAAAATAGCATTAAAACTTCACGGGGAGGCGTAAAGGTAAGTCACGATGTACTTAAGTTTACCATTTGTCAGCTTATAGCCGCAATAATACGTAGCCCACGCCGCGTGTCGCCACGCTGCCTGACGAAACGGGCGGGTTATTACCGCGACGCGAGTTAAAACATTTTTATCTCAATACCACCCGCTCGCAAGACTATACTCCATACTGCGTGTGCCCACTCGCATTAACACTAGCGTTGAGTGAGCCGACGCGTCCCCCAATACCGACCCCATGCCGCCCCGCGCCTATCGGCATCGAGCGGATTGCGTTGCGTCAGGTGACTCCATGCCACGCGACGGGTCTAATGTAATCAATATGGATATTGAATGTATGAAACCGATTTCCTCTCCACGCGTTGCGACACCTGTCGTGGGCTAAGTATAATTGTGGCTTAAATAGTTCTTAGAAAGGAATCTCAATCAATAGTATTTATAACTTACTTTATAAGTTTTAGGTTCGGGAAGTTTACAACTAAGAATACCAATTTCGAAGATCCCTTGGCATACTGATAAATGGTCGTGGGGCACATGTCGTAGTCAGAGATGACATACTAGCCTCAAACATCCAGACATGTATTTATCCTCATTACAATCTTTCGCATTTATGATATTAGTAATATAGGAAATAGAATAATACCTAAGTAGGATAATAAGATATTAGTTTTTGTTTTAATTAGTTAGGTATTGCTATTGTTATTTATAGCTTAATATAAAATATTACTTACTAGACGGCCCGGTGAACTTCGAACACCTAGAATTGATTTGATTGTAACTCTTCTTAAAAGCGATGGTCGTGGGATCGCATGTCGTGCTCAAATGATGACGTCATATAGATTCGCATACGGCAAATTACGAATTACGGTTTTCAGCTGTTCCTTTGGGTTTTTCCTATATTTTTTTTCTCTACCACACTGGTTTAAGACGTAAGTACAAAATGAATCTCCAAATAAGTCGCATACGATATCCAGTGAAACCAGTTTTTTTTTGTATGCATTTTGACAGATTTTTCGATAAATTTCGTATGCGCCATTATCTCTATTGATTGAGAATCACCCCCAGTCGGGTTAAACTTTTTGTTGTTTTTGTTCCATTCTCCCGATAGATAATGAATGAGATGATAGGATAGGCAAAGGGATACATGTCATACAGCCATGTCTGTCGTATATCGTAGCCATACTGGGTGACCTTGAATGGTCTTACTTCAGGCTAATATGATACTCGCCTGATCAAAACAAAAATTACCGCGTAATAATGCGGTCTAATAATATTTAAATAACGTTGAAACATAAATTGATAGAGTTTTGTCTTTCAAATGGCATATAACTCTTTTCAACTAAAGTACCTATATAGTCTTTATGTCATTTGCCACATCTACCAAATCGATGGCACTTGATGACCAGATTACTACACGAGCGAAGCCGGGTCAAACAGCTAGTAATACATTAATTCATTGACCTAGTTTTAATACTCATGCCATCTTGTTATAATTTTTAATGCGTATTTTTTAGTATTGGATTACCACACGATGGCCAACCTTACAACAAATGTAATAAGTTTGGATATGTGATGGGTTCCCGATACAACAAAAAAAGACCACCACGTATCTGGTCTCCCTGCAATAGACATCAATTGAAGAGCATTTTAAAGTAAGAATCAACTTTTATTTTTAGTGTCATGGTGTTTAGCGGAATGCGAGATCCAAGAATAGAAGTAACTGCAACAGGTGCTGGTGACTGACATCATTCCCTGCCACTATTATATTAAATATATTAATATGCTAATAAAATAAAATAAAATAATAATATAACGTAAACTGCATCATAAAATAGTTTAAAAATATATATCGTGGTATGGAATCTGAGCCGAAAATAAAAAAAAAAACGATTCGATAGCCCGCGCCGTCATCACCAAACATCACACCGCTTCACAAGGAGCCACACTCCCTTCGTAGCCCCTTCCCTGGTCTTTAGGCCGGGGTTAAAATAGAAACCGGAGCGGGTTGTTGCCCGCCGAGACAAACTGCAGCCGAACGAGGCCGCCCCATAGGCTTCCGCACGAACCTTCATCATAAACACGCTCGTCAATGACTCTCGGGTACCAGATTAGAGAATAATCAATAAAATATATTTAAAATTATTTTAGTCCCGACCAGGAATTGAACCCAGTACTTCCGCATCTAAATCTACGCTCTAGTCTCTGTAATTTCTCAGATTTATTTTGAAGGTCAGCCGTCAGCTGGTGCATTCGACGCCATTTTTAACTTTAAACGTTACAATTACAGCCTTAACCGCTAGACCACAGAGCCAGTTAAAAAAATAGAAATATTAATTTAATAAAATATAAAATAAAATAACGCTTCTTCATTACAGCCCCTAGAACACAGCGTCCTAGAATCCACTGCTGGAGATGGGCCTTCCAGAACATATGTATATCTGGAGAATTTGGCCTACACTCGCCACGCTAGCCAGACGGCTTGTCGAGGATATGATGTCAATTTTTTAAGACTTAAGATAAGTTGGTATTAGTGGAACCGGGACCGACGGCTTAACGTGCTCTCCGACGCACGGAAACGGTGGTGTTGTAAATCTATGACAAATGTACGTAAGAAAAGTGTATTTCTCATTGGTGCATGCCGGGAGGGTTTGAACCGACCTTTGTAGGATTTAAGGAACGCGTTCTTACAACCGAGCCACCACCACACTTCAAATAACGTTTATTGGATCATAATCAAATAACTTCGCTACACTGCCTTCTAGAAAAGGAATTCTGGATTCCAGAAGGCAGTTTTCCTATTTTTAACACAATCAAAATAAACTAAAGTAAATAGTATAGTGCATTCCCATCCGCATTAAACATTGTTTTACTGTAATCAGCATCTCGGCAGTAACACTATTCGTTTTTATATCTCGTTAAAACTATGTATATAATATAATTGTTACTTTAATATCCAAAGACAGCACAGCTTTGCCGAGAGTCGGTAAATGTTAAAACAAAAACTATTTTAACGAATTAATAATAATAATATACTGCATGAATTTTGTTAAAGAGCAAATATTTTTATATTATAATCTAGAATAAACTTAAATAACTACGTATTTTTTAAATTTAATTACTCTTTAATAAAATCTAAAGTTACGGCGCAGAGAAGTTATCCTAAAAATATCGCAACTCATACCTAGCCTAATCAAGTAGATAGCGAGAGGTCGACGGTCGCGCGAACGTTTACTTACGTAATTGTTTCTCTCCTTATTTCGTGTTTCGGTTGTGAGCGAGATCAATTAATAATGTTTTGTTTTTCGGATAATTATTTTAACTTAAGATAAAGTTAAGTTTATTTATTTTGAAAAAAGGTTCGAATGGCGCCTAAAGCCCAAAAAAATATTTGCTCTTTTGACAATTAGATACGGTATGGGTATTTTAGTTTTATTTTTGTTTTAGGAGCAAAAGAGCAAGGTGTTTACAACCTCCAAAGTGATTTTCCAACAAAGAAAAATATTTAAACGCATTTTATTATTAATTAACTAAAGAACGATTCTGACAGCTCCTCGAGCAGCCAATCTTTATCATCATTTGTCTGTCCACTGCTGGTTGTAGGCCTCCCCCAAGGTTTAACACTGCACGCCCTATGGCGACACAGAAGCGACGCGACGTAAGATAATATGGATCTTCAAATTTAGTTAGTACAGAATGTATAACATCGATGCATCGTAAAATACAAAGAAAGAATGTGTAATTTATCGTTCGGTATTAGTCGCGTCTGTTACTTAAGCGCAAACGTTATAAGTGGATTTCTTTATTTTCGTCAGAGGTTACAAATTACAAATCTCAACTCTATAAGCGCTTGACCTTGACAGCGTTCGCGCAAATATCAACTTTAATAGCGTGATATTCAAATTCAAATTGTTTATTTATTCGAAGTTTTTCTTACAAGGACTTATAAATAACGTTGCTGTGTTAATGTCAGTATGACACTGTGTGACAGCAATTGTTAGCTCCCAGGGGAACATAGTAAAACATGCAGCAGACAAATACAAACATGAGTTGATAATTTTTTTTTTGAAAATAAAATCATAAATCTAATATATAGTATAAACATTTATATAATACAATCAAAACTTATAATTACTAAATATGCTAGGGCATATACTGCATAGGTATTGCAGTAAGTAAGAGTGTTAGTGTACTAATGTTTGTGTGATGTGAGTGAGTATGTATGTATGTGTAGTATGTAAGTGTATGGGGATTTGTTTGCGTATATTAGTCTGTGTGTGTATGTGTGTGTTCATGTAACAGTCCATTATTATATAATTACCTTTAGTAAATCTTCGGTTTCATTGTATGTTAGATTATGTAACCAATCTCTTACCACTATTTTACATTTACCTGAAGTAATGGGATATATGTTAAGTTTTGCATTAACAGTATTATATAGTCTGGAGCATAGTATGTAGGAAGCGGACCTGGCCAGTACTGTTCTACACGATTCGATGTTGCATACTCTGTTCTTTCTTCGTCTTTCATTTGCGGTGGAAGGTACGAAAGAGAGAGATGCATGCTTGCGTTTGATGACTTCCAACACGAAAAGCTGTCTTATAGTTAGCTGTCTTATACATAGTTAACGGATTTCATTATATAACGTTTGCACTTAAGTAACAGAATAGGACTGCAGGTCATACAAGTCAACCTATTTATTATATATTTTATATTTATTTATTGTTGTTTTATAATTCTGTTTCATTTGTAAGTCTGCTATAGCTGAGTTTTCCTTGCAGATTCTCAGTCAGATTAAACATTAACAGGTCACTGGAATCTGATAAGCGCTAGACTTCTGCTAACAGCTTACTATTTCGACCACTTCGTTAGTCTTACACTAACAGGAGTAGTAATCATTTAAAATAATTTAAATAATGACGTGTTAGAAATTGTAAGTATAATAGGTTTACTTGAATGAAGATATTTTGACTTTAACCTGTATAATGACGATCCTTGGCAAATATTTTCCTTTTATATGTAATGTAAATCGCATCCGTGAATAAAATACCTAGTCTTGCTATTGGTACTTGCGCAAGAGTATCGCAAGATCAAGTTTCAGAGTTTCTTTCCTAATTTAGCTAATTTCTACATCAAAAAAGGCCGGTTCGGCTGCTCATACAGCCGAATTTAGAAAGCACATCAAATACAATAGCATTAAACAAAATTATAACTTTGTGGCATTTGGGGTTGAAACAATGGGGGTATATTCTCTTGATACCCACAAATTCATAAAAGAGCTGGGTAAACGAATTTTCCAAGAGTGTGGCGATCCCAAATGCCATAACTACCTAAAACAGAATATTTCAATTATAATTCAACGAGGAAATGCGGCGAGCGTTTTAGGTACCCTCCCTGGTGGTAAGCCCTTAGTTTATTTTGTAGAATAGTTTTAATTTCATAGGTATTTTTAGTTTAGTATTATTTATAATTAGTTTTTTAATCTATTTTATTTTAATATCTACTTCGAATAAATATTTTATCATTTAGCTAAAAGTTATAATATTTTTTTAGGTTGGGATTTATTTTTTTCAATAGCGTGTATCAGGCAAAGATTTTTGTAGATGTCCCTAGCGGCAATGGTACCTTATTTTACACCTACATCGCATCATTTTTTAAAATGTTTTCATAGTTTTATATGTTTATAACAGAAAAATGTATTTAAAATTAATGTTACCTACCTTAAAAGACTAATTAAAAAGCGCACACCGTCTTTATAAAGAAAAAAGGTTTTATTATAACGGCAATTTTAAGATCACCATATCTTTGATTTCGCTTAGAAATCTCGATTTGTACATCTAAAATCTGCTCACTTTGGCATGATATCCAGAAAATAATAAATTTCGTAATAAAAATACAAGTTTTCTATGCAACTGACAGTTATATTAGGTACCTACCATCTATCGTGATAAAAAGTAAGTGATACACCCCATTGTATACTAAGTCGTGTATGTTTTTTTTCCAAAACTGTTAAGATGTGGAAAAAAAAAGTTTTTCGTATTGACGAATAAAACATAATGTAAAGCGTTATACTCGTTTAAGTAAACAAGAGTTTTTGTTTGTTACAACCTTTGTATAAATTTTTGGATTCATGTTGGTCAACAACATTCCAAATTTCAAGTAAATCAGACCAGTACCTAGTTCTTGAGATAGTTGTTTTCGGACATACACTAGACTCTCACAATGTACAATAGGTGGTAGGCGGACTGATGATGGTAATTTGCCCAGTCTACCGGGGAGGGAAGTTAAAGTTCCACCGTTCGTGCTGATAAACCCATTAAAGTGTATCCACACTTTTCGGGACTCGAATTGCCGTCATGCCCAGTCAATCCGGCACAGTGTTAGGAACTGAAGTCAGTCATGACATCTCTCTGGTCTCGAGTCTCTGGTTCCATTTGCTAACATAAAGAAAATTCTTATTGACAACTGTTTTTACTCAATAAAATAATTTTTAGCATGCAAATTTTGACATTAACATTGTATTCCAATAAATTGACAAGAACAATATTAAATATAAACTATATACAAATAAATATTTATTGACATAAGCATATTGTATGCCCATAATATGAGCAGATTGCATCATCATGACATGTACATACAACTGTAATTAGAATAAGAAATCTATACAATAAAAAAATTGAATTGAATTTGAATTACATTCAAGGACATTGCGCGCCACTTACCATCAGGTGAGCGCAAGGTCACATGTCGAGCTAGTATAATATAAACGAAACAAATATATATTTTAAGTCAGAGCAAGCCTTGCGAGACTCTTGCGGAATACCCATTTTAAAATCTACATATATTAGGAATGCAAGACCAAGACGAAGACTGGCTGGCTACAAATAGGTACTTACTAAATAATAAAATAAATACTAGAATGTTTGTAGTTTAATTACAAAACTATCCATTGGAGTGACCCCTTTTAACACGCTTTTATACAACTAAGTTACCTCATTATTTAAAAATAAAATGTAATGTGATACTACAAATAGGTACTTACTAAATAATAAAATAAATACTAGAATGTTTGTAGTTTAATTACAAAACTATCCATTGGAGTGACCCCTTTCAACACGCTTTCATACAACTAAGTTACCTCATTATTTAAAAATAAAATGTAATGTGATACTACAAATAGGTACTTACTGAATAATAAAATACATGCTAGAATGTTTCTAGTTTAATTACAAAACTATCCATTGGAGTGACCCCTTTTAACACGCTTTCATACAACTAAGTTACCTCATTATTTAAAAATAAAATGTAATGTGATACTACAAATAGGTACTTACTAAATAATAAAATAAATACTAGAATGTTTGTAGTTTAATTACAAAACTATCCATTGGAGTGACCCCTTTTAACACGCTTTCATACAACTAAGTTACCTCATTATTTTAAAATAAAATGTAATGTGATACTACAAATAGGTACTTACTAAATAATAAAATAAATACTAGAATGTTTGTAGTTTAATTACAAAACTATCCATTGGAGTGACCCGTTTTAACACGCTTTCATACAACTAAGTTACCTCATTATTTTAAAATAAAATGTAATGTGATACTACAAATAGGTACTTACTAAATAATAAAATAAATACTAGAATGTTTGTAGTTTAATTACAAAACTATCCATTGGAGTGACCCGTTTTAACACGCTTTCATACAACTAAGTTACCTCATTATTTTAAAATAAAATGTAATGTGATACTACAAATAGGTACTTACTAAATAATAAAATAAATACTAGAATGTTTGTAGCTTAATTACAAAACTATCCATTGGAGTGACCCGTTTTAACACGCTTTCATACAACTAAGTTACCTCATTATTTTAAAATAAAATGTAATGTGATACTACAAATAGGTACTTACTAAATAATAAAATAAATACTAGAATGTTTGTAGTTTAATTACAAAACTATCCATTGGAGTGACCCCTTTTAACACGCTTTCATACAACTAAGTTACCTCATTATTTTAAAATAAAATGTAATGTGATACTACAAATAGGTACTTACTAAATAATAAAATAAATACTAGAATGTTTGTAGTTTAATTACAAAACTATCCATTGGAGTGACCCGTTTTAACACGCTTTCATACAACTAAGTTACCTCATTATTTTAAAATAAAATGTAATGTGATACTACAAATAGGTACTTACTAAATAATAAAATAAATACTAGAATGTTTGTAGTTTAATTACAAAACTATCCATTGGAGTGACCCCTTTTAACACGCTTTCATACAACTAAGTTACCTCATTATTTTAAAATAAAATTTAATGTGATACTACAAATAGGTACTTACTAAATAATAAAATAAATACTAGAATGTTTGTAGTTTAATTATAAAACTATCCATTGGAGTGACCCCTTGACCCCAAGTCTTTCAAAAGCTGGAAGTTGTTGAGAGATGTGTTTTTGCACTGCTTGAAGTTGAACTCTCGGGCCGTGGGCTATCTCGGGTGTAGAAGGAAATTTTAACATATATATCTATTACTATCTTTTCTAAACCTTTATTGTCCATTGGTCATATATTACTACTGAAAATACTAGATTTATACTTGTATGCCTATTTGTATCCACAAACTCTCTTGCTATCTATAAAGTTAAAAGTTATTAGTTAAATGATTTTTTTTTTACTTATTTACTTTTACTTACTTTATAGATTTAGTTGCACGCGCTACTGACAATTTATTTTAGTTTTAATAATAATTTTGATTTAATTTAATATTAGTTTTAATTTAATTTAATTTATGATTTGACTTAATTTTATTCGATTTAATTTAATTTGATGTTAGGTTTAGCTCAATTTTAATTTAAGTGCTAAGTCTATAAAAAATAAAATCATTCTGGCTAATGTATAACAAAATTCCTATTGTCAAATGTATTAATTTAATGCTGTGATTTTGTAAAACCAATAAATAAATAAAATTAACGGCATTGTCAAAACAACTCTTCAACACCTCGAAAGACAAGAGGGCTGGGCAATATTCGGCCCAAAGGATCATCATTTTTCATTCATTACAGCCCCTAGAACACAGCGTCCTAGACCTCCACTGCTGGAGGTGGGCCTTCCAGAACATATATCTAAAGAATTCGGCCTACACTCACTACAAAGGATCATACACTAATAAATGTTGTACCTATTAGTACACCAAAACACATCTTCCAATAAGCTGGGTGTATTTCAACCGTTTGAGTATCTCTGCTAGTAATGCAGCGGCGCCTGCAACCCTATTCTGTTATTTAAGCGATTTCAGACAGGTCACACAGCGCCATCTAATTTCCGTGGTAAGCGGTAAGCTTGTGTTACGGAAACTACATATTATATTTTTTTTTTTTTGTAAATATATACATATTATACAGATAAACACCCAGACCGAGACAAATTATACAATGTACAACTTTGCCCCCGGTGGGAATCGAACCCACGACCTCCCGAGTTCACGGCAACGTTTGTTACCACTAGACCACGGAGGCGTCGATAGGTTAAGCCGTATAATGGAATCCGTTAACTATATATATCACGCTATTAAAGTTGTTTTTGGCGCTTATACTCGTAGAGTTAAGAATTCAATAATATTTTGTAATTATGATGCAAACTCAGACGTAAATAACGAAATCTACTAATAACGTTTGCGACTAAGTAACAGAATCAGAAGTCAAGTGCAAGTTTTTGTTTTGTACATTAATTTAATTTACTATTGTTGGTCAAAAGTGGTGTTGTTTTGTTTAATAATGTTCTACAATGTAAATAGTTATGAAAAACGATAAATTGGACTTTGAATATAACGCACAAGTTGCAGTTTATTTTTTACCCGCGCTGTGGACTCCCATATTTTACCCGACGTGTTTGAGCTATAATGCCGCGAGTGACTCCAAGAAAAGCATCAAATTCTGCAGCATCTGGAATTTGATGATGACCTCATTAACTCATCCTAGACATAAGCCGATAACACTACGGAAGCATTTGTTATCATAAAGTGTACAAACAAAAGATGAAGGGAGAGCCACTGTAGCCACAGTCCGTTTTATATTTGACCTCGTTGGCCTCAATTAACAAATTGTCAAACTAACTCTTCAACCAATCACGTGACGTAGATCAATAAATATAATTACGGTATTTATTATTTTACTCATCCTTTCAAAAACGGACGTGATTGTATATTTATTTATTTTAATTAGCGCCTGAAATATCACTATTAACAATCAGAGAATCGACAAAGGTAAGTAATATGGTTTACTTTTTTTTCAGGCACCATCGACATAGCATTCCTTGGTCTTTCAGAACTAATTTTGGAGAATTTGACCAGATTTAGCAAGGGTCTGATGTAAACTTTAACAGAAGTTGGTATTAGTGGATTCGGGACCAAAGACGCCTTAACCTTTAAAGTCAAAGTCAAAATATCTTTATTCACGTAAACCTATTACAGGCATTTATAAAACGTCATTAATTGAATTATTTTGAATGATTCTACTCCTGCTAGTAGAAGACTAAGCAGCAAAGTGGTCCAATAAGTAAGCTGTTCGCAGAAGACCAGCAGCTTAGCAGATTCCAGTGACCTGTTAATGTTTAATCTGACTGAGAAAGGAATCTGCAAGGAAAACTCAGCTATATCAGATTTACAAAATAAAACATACAGAACTGCACCACAACGATCAATTAATAACCTTCTCTTCGAGACGTCTTAGTAAGTCAACTTGTCAAGCGCCCTAATTACGTCGATAAAAATAATGCTTAATTAATGCTTCTCCAGAAAAATAGAAGGCCTAAGTTCTGGAATGATGGTCTGGGACTTCTCATTCTTTAGCCTGTGATGATGAATGCCAGTCAGGTAATTCAAAAGAGTTAGAGAACTTTCAATTTCTAGAAAACACCGGTTTTCCCTTTTTAATACACAACACCAGAATACTAAAAGTCACTTTTCGATTTTATTATACCATTGTGAAAATAAATTCAACGCATTTTGAATACAAATAATTTCGCCAACGGATCTTTTTGTAATTGATTGTAAACTAACGTAGTGACTTTTTACTATTCTTATATTGACTTTTTTGACTGACTAATATACCTATGATATAACTTTCAACATAAATTGACATTAATAATAATATATTTATTCTAGTATTAATATAATGATAATATGGTTAAGTCCGTGGATTCAGACTCGGAGGTACCGGGTTCGATTCCTGGTCAGGAAACAAAAATATAATATGTATTTATGTAAATGTATTTATTTACATAATATTTAATTTATTTGTGATATTTCTCAAATTTGGTACGCTGGAGACATCGACGAGCTGGCCACTTGTCATGATTGGCCTATAGTAAAGTTGGCTAAATGTGAATCCGCTTATTTATAAACGTGGTTTCTAACCACCCCGAAAGTGATGATACTTTACTCTAATATAATGATAAAATGGATGAAACCTAAAATTTTAAAACTAAAATGATCTCACAGAATAAATGTTCTGAAATGAGTTCAGTTTTACGCAGTGGAAGATGGTGCGAGAGGAGTTCCAAAAAAATATTTGTACCAATTGCTGAGAGAATGAGGAGTATCAGGCAAAGCTATTTGTAGATGTCGCTAGCGGCAATGGTACCTCATTTTACACCTATATCGAAACATTTTAAAAATGTTTTCGTAGTTTTATATGTTTATAACATAAAAAATGTATTTTAAATTAACGTTACCTACCTTAGAAGACGAATTAAAAAGCCTTTAAAAAGATAAAAGGTTTTATTAATAGAACGGCAATTTTAAGATCACCATATCTTTGATTTCGCTTAGAAATCTAGATTTGTACTCCTAAAAGCTGCCAACTTCGGCATAATATCCAGAAAATAATAAATTTCGTAATAAAAATACAAGTTTTCTATGCAACTGACAGTTATATTAGGTACCATCTATCATGCGCCATCTATCGTGATAAAAAGTTAGTGATACACCCCATTGGGCCTAAGCAAGTCTGCTTAAATAGACTGTCAATACATTTATAAAACATTAAACTTTCAAGACGGCAAAACGGGGGTCGCAAACCCGAGACACCATTCTTTTCATCTCTTGCACACATGATGGACCCGGCACCCGCACGGAATGCTTAGAAATTTGTCTTCTTCACAGCACAAGTAGTGCAAAAATAGCTCAATATTTATGATGAAAATAGCTCAATATTTATGATGTCCTTTGCTTTACATTGTTTAATAGTGGAGAAGATTATAAAGATTAAAAAAAAAATACATTAATGGGGAGTATAACTAACTTTTTATCACGATAGATGGCGCATGTTAGATGGTACCCAATAGAACTGTCAGTTGCATAGAAAACTTGTATTTTTATTACGAAATTTATTATTTTCTAGATATATTACCGAAGTCAGCAGCTTTTAAGTGTACAAATCGAGATTTCCAAGCAAAATCGAAGATACGGTGATCTCAAAATTGCCGTTTTATTAATTTAGTTTTTTTTTATTTTTAAAGACGGTGTTCGCTTTCCTAATTCGCCTTTTAAGATAGGTAACGTTAAGTTTAAATTCTTATTTCTGTTATAAAAATAAAAAAAACTACAAAAACATTTAAAAAATGATCCGACATAGGTGTAAACAAGGTACCAGTGCCGTTAGCGACATCTATAAAAAAGCTTTGCCTGATACACCCCATAAGTTGTGCCTACATAAAACATAAAAAATACTGTTTATTGTTCAAAAATACCTACCTACTGTTTACCATTTATATATTTTTGGTAAAAAAAAGTTGGCAACACTACGAATAGGAAAAAATACAATGAAAGATGACTGCACATTTTATAGATGTGGTTTAACAGTAGCTGTTCACTTTCACTAATTTCCTAATTAAAATGCTAAAGCTAGTTTAGCTTAGTCACCCGGCTTTGGTTGTAGTAGGTATCTGTAATATATTTTATTCGACCATTTTTTTATTTTTATACAAATTTATGCACCCAATTACAAACCTCTAAGTAATGATTTAGTATTTTATTTTTTATTTAAGGTAATGTATATTTATTCGTAATCACATTTCTCTAATTGCACCTACCTTACGTCTTTAATGTTTTACAATGTCCCTAAGGTTGGCTGTCAGAGAATGTCTAGTGACATTAAGTCCGCCCCTTGTATATATTGTGCAATAAAGTTTTAATAAATAAATAATTCGGTAAAAGTAAAGTATCATCACGACCGTATCCCTTCTGGGGAGAACAGAAACCTCGCTTTTAAAACGGTTTCCCATTTGACCAATTTTACTATAGGCCCGTCATTACAAGTTTTATTATTTATTTTTTTATACTAGCACTACATGTAACCTTGCGCCCACCTGATGGTAAGCAGCGCGCGAGGTCCATGAATTCAATTGGAATCAGACACTCATGACTGACATAAGTCCCTAACACTGCCGGCTTGACTGGGCATGATGTCAATTCGAGCCCTATCCCGAAACTTGTGGATACACTTTACAGGGCTTATCAGCCCAAACGGTGAATACTTCCCCGCCCCGGAAGACTGGGCAAATTATCACCGCCTATTATATCGCCTTTTCAGTGGCAAGCTCGTTGATGTCTCTAGCGTACCAAACTCGAGAAATAACACAAATAACTTAGAATCGAATCGAAACCGTCTATATCGGACTTAACGACTAGACCACGTAGGCAGTCTATACAAAATAATTTATTTTCCATAAATAAATAATCTATACTAATACTGCACACAATAAATATTATACACATTTCAGGAATCCTAATTTATAACTGTTTTTTTACTTTTTTATGTAAACCATATAGCACTTAAAATAATAAATCAAAATCATATAAATTTTCCTTTACAAGTTCAAACAGTTAACGTGCATTTAGTTTTTATAAGTATGTAGTGAAAATAAATCATAATGACTAAAAGAAAAACGTATTGCCGAGAGATAACCCAAACTTACTGGCCTGTTATAAAGGTATATTTGTATATTTTTTAAATTACTATTACTCGTAAGTATGACATATGAAACATACATATATCCACAATATTAGGGGCTGTCCATTAATCATCATCAAGTCAAATCGAAAAACGGGATGATTTTCTTTTTTGATGATTCTCCGAGGCACGGAAACGGTAGTGTTTTAAATCTATCAAAAAACGTAAGAAAAGTGTGTTTCTCATTGGGTTCGGGGTTCACACCTACCATTTTATCAATTTTAGGGAACGCGTTCTTATAACCAAGTCACTATGGCTAAACATGATGTATGTTAGTCAGTCAGGACTTTGTTTTTTATAGATATGTAAAATGTACGTGGCGTGACGACACCGTTACTCATTTGTTTACATATGTTGACGAGAAACCATAAAATATGAAACAATGGTATCTAACTATTTAGAGCTTATTATCTAACTATCACACATGTTCCCCGCATTTCACCGTATATGACCTAAAAATGCGACTGTCGCTAATCTGACAAATTCGATATTCTATCCAGCACATCGATGTATATTGATAAAAAACGTTGCCGGAAAATCAATCGAAGTCATGTAGTTGTAGCTGTAGCTAATATCTAATACGTATATTGAGTGAAACTAGTCTTTTTATCTGACTACGCAAAGCAAAAAAGGGTTATGTGTTTATTAGCATATGTATTTGTGGCACACTGGAGACCAAACGCGTTGGACGAATTTGATTATTCTTACGTCAATCGATTCGTCTTTATGTCGCGAGTGTCACTAAAGATATGACATTAATCTAATTTTATTAAGTAGTCAACCAGACGCCATATTATGTAAAATAAAAAAATAATAAGTTGATATTTTCGGCATCATCGAATAGGTATTTATAAATGATGTTAAGGATTCTCTTATAATTTTTCATTTAGAGTGACATTTTAGAATCTAGTAGTAGTAGTATCATCACGACCGTTTCCCTTTCGGGGTGGTCAGAAACCACGCTTAGTATAAGCGGATTCATTTTTAGCTAACATTTCTATAGGCCAATCATGACTAATAGCAAGCTCGTCGATGACTCCAGCGTACCAAACTCGAGAAATTCACAAATAAAATAATGTAACACACCTTTTGTATGACAATAACGACCAATGCCCACTCTATTTTATATTTGGTCTATTTGTATAGCAAGCATATCGCAATCACTTTATTAAACTAGAAGTTTAATATGCACAGGCGATGTACATATAATATCGATGAACTATTTTACGAACAATAAACTTTTCTAAAATCAAGATCACAGGGAAATACGTGGAGAAGATTGGCGATTGGTTTTTGCATAGCAATGCGTTATACTTTTTTTTATTATTATTTATCAATCAAAATCAAATTATTTATTTCCTTAGGTTATCTTGTAACAAATTGGATATTGTCAGCACTTAAATAATATAAAACAAAAATATAAAAAAAATATAAACAAATATAAGTTAGGTAATCATGGTTGTACCGTAACAGTTAATAATCCAGATTTGTGTGTTATAATAGCATTATTGTCATAAGCAAGGTAATTGTAACTTAATCAAATCAATCAAATCAAATCAAAATAATTTATTTCCATTGGTTCTCTCGAAACAACTTGGATAAAGTCAGAACTAATAAAATCAATACATTTTTTACAACATATTACATACAATCAGAGTGGTAATAATGGTTGGACCGTAAACAGGCAATAATCCATATTTATGTATGCTATGCACAACATTATTGCTATAAGCAAGTAAAACTAAACTAACTTAGAAACTACTTAAATAAGATCGTGGCTGTAAAGAGGCCGTGTCACCTTACAATCTAAATAAAACATTATACGTCAAGTGAACTTAAATTTAAATTCGTGACTGTAAAAGGGCCGTGTCAATTAAAAATAAATATAAAATAATAATATAAGCCTAATAACTACTTAATATAAGATCGTAGCTATAAATAGGCCGTGTTAACTAAATATAAATTTGTGGCTGTAAAAGGGCCGAGTCAGCTTACAATCTAACAATAATAATAAATATTAAATCCTAATACTAGTTCGTGGCTGTATACGGGCCGTGTCACCTTACAATGTAAATAATAATAATATGTCAATTAAACATATATTCGTAGCTGTAAAAGAGCCGTGTCATCTTATATTCTAAATACCATTAACAATAATTTATATTCGTGGCTGTAAAGAGGCCGAGTCAACTAAATATAAATTCGTTGCTGTAAAAAGACCGTATCAACTTATAGACATAAAATAAAAATCATAATAATAACTATAAAAAAGAAAATAGTTATTTAAAGTAGAATATGAATTAAGATTTTAAGCCAAGTACTTCTATGCAATAGTACGAGTATCTTTCATTTTTCATAGTTAAATATTGTATATTGACGATCTGGCTAATAGTGTTGTGGAACAAGTAGATAAATTACTTACTACCATATTTTATATTTAAATCTTGAAGTCTCTATGACATAAGGTTGTCATAGAGACTTCAATATGTAGCTACCTACGGAAATTGTCCTAATTTGTGTTGTGTATTTTAATATATTTATTTACCGCAGTTATGATTAATTTCGGCCTTTATATCTCCACACATAGAAAGTACATCTACCTACATAAGTCCCTATAAACTAAATATACTATAATGTTAAAGTTAAAAAAATACTTCTCGGCATCAAAACTAGTGTTGACCAGTAACTTATTGAAAAGTAAAGTAAAATATCATCACGATCGTATCCTTACCGCGTTGGTCAGAAAACACGCTTTCAAAATAGCGCCTATTTTGCTAAGACAATTGGCAAGCTCGTCGATGTCTCTAGCGTACCAAACTCAAGAAAATATATTGTGTTTCGACCAGGAAACGAACCCAAGTGAATTATTATATACATACCGGGGCTCGAACCGCAACCTTTAGATTGAATGACGGCATTGAGCCGGTGGCTAAAAAACTAAAGTAATCAAACTATATATTTATGAAGAATGGCTAGCTAGTTATCTCGCAACTCAAGATAAGAAGTTCAAATATCTAGATTTAGGCACTAAATTTAGCACAGTACGGCGGCAGTCTTTTACTTTAAGCGAAAAAAATGTACAGTCGAATTGAGAACCTTCTTCTTGTTTATTACACTAAGTTTTAGCGAAATATTATTATACAAATATCAACTCTTATATTATATCGTTGACAGTGACAGTTTCCAGGTTTAGGGATTACGATTTTCCATAGAGATGAGATCCTTCACTGGTACCTAAAATCATTGTCCCTCCAGGATGCCAGGATTCGTACTGCCATTGCTGGGACTGACGTGTCAAGCAGTTTGTACAAAAGACTGTCGAGTGAGACACTGCCTCGTAATCGAGAAATACACCGACAGAGCGACGGCCCTCGTTCTTCTTCAAAGCCGAATTGTTCATTAAGAAGTTTGATCGATCAAACAACTTTGCCGGGTGTGGCAGTAACGTTATTTGCCTGTAATTGAGACATAACGTCGGTCCTTTCCCTATTTGAGGATGACGATAACCTTCCCTAATTTCCAGCACTAAAAGAAGCGGCGAGTACATTAATTAGATAGTTTTCATTTGCGGTAACTTCTAATTGACCCTTTATATTTCCATATACTTTTTTTTCTATATAGTTTTTAGTCGTTAGTTCGTCTAATAAATAAATAGTGGCAACACAAAAGTAAAGCAGCGCCCCGCCAACGTATACTTGTCGCACGTGTATAACGATTGTGCTTTCAAAAATAGACTACGGCCGCTGGATCTCTTAGGAAGCCGGCAAGCCATTGACTCCTATTGCTATGCAAAATTTTACTGATAAGATATAAGGTTATTCACCTTTCTCTTTCTTTAATTTATCTGCGGTGGACTAGCGGTTGGCCTGAGATCGAAAAAGTTTTCCTATCTTCATCACAGCCCCTTGAACATAGAGTCCTGAACCTTCACTCCTGGATATGCGCCTTCCAGAACATAATGCTAGGCCAGAAAGGATCTGATATCAATTTTAATTTATTAACTGTTTAATTAAATTTTTGTTATTTCTCTCTGAAAACTGAAGACTCTATGCCAGTCTATGTTCTAAAGAATTTGCAAGAGTCATGCGCGCTCAGCGGAAACGTTACTACATCCAGTTTTCACTCTATGTACTAGAAAAATTATAATTATTCAATTATTCATTAACAAATTATACATTTCCGTGGGGATATTAACAATAATTTAACTTATTAACTTTGATTCCTGGTCAGGACACAACAATCATTTATTAAATTTTTTGCGGTATTTCTCGAGTTTGGCATGCTAGAGACATCTACGAGCGTGCTACATGTCATGATGGGTCTATAGTAAAAATGGTTAAATGTGAATCCGCTTCTTTAAAAGCTTGGTTTCGATCCACCCCGAAAGGTATACGGTCGTGAGGATACTTTTAATTTGTGTTTTGTGTATGCTTGCCACTTATAAAACGTTGTTTTCTGACCACCCCGAAGCTACGTCGTCGATTGAAATGATTGTTTATACTTTTAAAACATATAGGAAAGTTCTGCAATAATAATTATGCAAATTCTGTGTTTAAGTAACTAGGTCGAAAAGGAAAATAATTGTTTTCTTAAAACAATGACTATGTGTGGTGCATTTTGAATCACTATTAGTGTTGCTCCATTTAGTTTATCGATTCAGATTTTGTTAGTTCAATGTCGATTGTAACTTTCACAATTTGGATAGCATTATGTATGACACTACATATAAAACTCTCGAATCGCTGCAGCTTCCGAAGTTTAGTACGGCGAGTGTTCTAAAGAGCTCCACAACCTTGTCCCTTCTTTACTATTCCGCAACCGAACCAAACGCACTGGCTAAATAATAATTTCCCAGATCGATTTTACACAGCTAAATACAATCCAATTAATACAACTAATAGAAAAAAGGTTAAAACTAAAAACTAAGTATATACTTGTAAAATAAAATTAAAAATAAATAAAATCAAAATCAAGCATCCATACTGGGAGTATGATAGTCTCTCCATAGTTGGTGCAGTGGACTACCCGGCCAGTCACGTACAGCTCACACTATTTTGTTGCTCGAGTTAAATACGTGTGATCTGACGCCCGCTGTTCTCTGTCGCATTAGTGCGGCCCAGCCCGGAGTGCGTCCTGTGCAGAACATCTCGCTAGCACTGCACCAGCGAGGTAGATGAAACATAGCTCGCCAACAATCATTGTATTGGACACGCATTCCGGTACAGTATGACAGAAACAACTGCCTCTTTACGGCCTTGCTACATCTGTAAAAACGCCGTGCCAACATATTTGCTCTCACCGATGTAGCCCTTCTTTGTCGTTCTATGTCGTTATTATCGGATAAAGATGCGTAAAGCTCTCCAAACCAGTTTTTTTTCTTATTCCCATAACCTGGAGTCCTTTAAAGGAAGTGTAAAAAAGCATCTTGATAGGCCGGCATAATGGTAGGGACTGATGTCGACTATCTGTGGCTGGCGTCAGTCTTTCCATTTGTGTACCTTACATATCGCTTACCATCAAGTGGCCGTGATGTCAGATGTCATGCTTAGTATAAAAGTATGGATATATGTTAAAATTAAAGATATTATATTTTTAGTTACGAAAATGGTGTACGTGCACTGTAAATTATACTTCCTATACATATGTCTACATGCAGCCTTGCCAGCCCCTTTAGCCAGTGCAGCGTGGCCAGATGAGACTAAGAAAGAGATGAGTTCTCCATATGTTCTGGATCGCTCATCTTCTGCAGGAACCCAGGTTCTTCTAGAGGCTTTGATAATGATGAGTTAAAAAAAATGTGTTCGATATCTATTCGATAAATGCGTTAACGATTCTGAAGAAGACAAAATAATAATATATATTTTTAAATATTGGTACCCAATGTAAAGGCCAATAACATATTTTTTTCTTAGATAAAATCAGATTTAGTTACCGGCCCTTAGGCTGGGCTGTTACAAAATAAAGTTTATGTCATTTTCACGATTAGAAGTAAAGTAGCATCACGACCGATTCCCTTTCGGGATGGTCAGAAACCACACTTATAAATAAGCGGATTCACATTTAGCCAACTTTACTATAGGCCAATCATGACAAGAGGCAACCTCATCGATGTCTCGAGCGTACCAAACTCGAAAAATATCATAAATAATGTATTTATTTACATTAATAATTTTTATTGTGTCCCGACCAGGAATCGAATTCGCAACCTTTGAGTCTTCCTTCAACCTTTTGTTTCATTTCTTTATTCAACCTTCCTAAATAAAACTGGTACAATCGACGCCATTTTATAATTTAATCGTTACAATTACAAACTTTGTTTTGATATAACCCAGCCTTAGAAAACATAAATAAAGTACCTAACAAATCTTACAGAACAATGTTTAAGTGTTAGTTACATTACAATAGCTTTAATTAAATATCTAATTATCGATAAGTTTTATGTTAGTTAATTACAGCACTATCTAATCTTTCTACAGCACAGTTTCCATGGCGAATGCAACTGTCTATGCTCAGTCGCGAATCCAAGCCGCACTAACTGGCTGCTTTAGCGCGCGTGCCTAAGTAAAAAACACGCGAAAATAATTTAAATTTCGGATGGCTGTAAAAATTAAACCTGTTGTGCTTTAAAAAAAAACTTTATTGGCGCTAAAATGTGTTCTATTTTCAAATAATTGTTTAGGTAGTTTATAATTTAAAATGATGTGGTTTT
Source organism: Tinea semifulvella (assembly GCA_910589645.1). Taxonomy (NCBI): domain Eukaryota; kingdom Metazoa; phylum Arthropoda; class Insecta; order Lepidoptera; family Tineidae; genus Tinea; species Tinea semifulvella. Next base: position 2,554,249 of record OU342612.1, read on the forward strand.
TTGTTTAATTTTACAATGTTTTGGATGAAAGTGGTATTATTTGGAGCTTTGACATCTATTTTGGATATAAATTGCCAGGAATTGCTGGCTAATGCGGTAAGTTACCTATTTTTGAAGTTTTGGGTGTACTTAGCATTATTACGAGAAGTGAAAGAACGACGAACGAAGCACGGGAAAATAACTATTTGGGAAATTAAAGTAAAAAATCCTACATAATAAGTGAATTAATTTGCTCACGGGCTGTGAGATAAAGATGCGACAAGAATTTTCTCAAGTTTAAAATGTCAAAAAGGCTGGGAATAATAACGGCTAGAATCTAAGTACGCCCACTATTGGAGAGGCAAGCAAAACAATTCCGTACAGACAGACAGAAGAGGGTAATGGTTGGGTATGGAAATAAACCCCCGTTTTTCCCAGCAGAATTTTGATGAGATCTTTAGTAACCCTCGGTTACTAAAGGACCCGTGTCATGACCTTATTCCCCGTAGTGGTCAGAAAACTCACTTTTAAAGTTTAATAAAATTATTTTGTTTTTTAATTGACATAATGCCGACCTGCAAGCTATGGAAGTGTAAAACACGTTCTTCATCGACAAGAGGACCTCATGTCAGTTTAATTTCGTATGAAAATTTTGATTAAACTATTATTTTTTTTAGTTTTTATTACAAATACCCGGAAACTTCTAGAAGTTGTCATTAGGAACTAGTTCCACTACTCGATCATAGAAAAAAAAAAGTATTATCACGACCGTTTTTCCGTCAGGGTTTTCACGGGGTGGTCAGAAACCACGCTTATAAATAAGCGGATTCACATTTAGTTAACTTTACTATAGGCCCATCATGACACTTGGCAAGCTCGTCGATGTTTCTAGTATACCAATGCGAGAAATATCATAAGTAAGTTAAATTAGCCGATAGCACCGAACCACGGAAGCAGTATCACAGAAGGTCAAATTATAGTGGTACTACTCCTCTCAGGATCTTTATTTAGTTAAGACGGTATATAAAACATAAATGTAAAAAACAATGGGGATTTACGACAACGAAATGATGAAAGCTTGTCTGACGAAAATGTACTGAAATATCCATTAACCACACGATCTAGATAAAGTTGTAACAAATTTAAATTCTGCGATACAATCAGAACCATATTGCACCAGCTGTGATGGATGCATTTTGTTTGGGAAATAGTTTAAGTTTACCCGGATCCAGAAAATATGATTTAAATATTTAATATTTTATTATGCCATGCGGTATGCTGTAAAAATAAAACCTGTGCTTTCAAAAAAAACTTTATTGGCGCTAAAATGTGTTCCATTTTCAAATAGTTATTAGTTAGCTTATCACTTTTTTGGTTTGAGCCAGTAAGAGATTTACATGGAGTTCTTCGCGCCATTTTGCGTGGACATGTCAAGTGCAAGTTTTTGTTTTGTAAATTAATTTGCTGTGGATATTATTGGTCAAAAGTGGTGTTGTTTTGTTTAATAATGTGCTACAATGTGAATAATTATGGAAAACGATAAATTGGACTTTAAATATGGGGCACAAGTTGCAGTTTATTTTATGCGGTTTTCCCGCGCTGTGAACTCCCATATTTTACCCGACGTGTTTGGGCTATAATGCCGCGAGTGACTCCAAGTAAAGCATCAAATTCTGCAGCATCTGGAATTTGATGATCCCCAACTCGGTTATGAACTCTGTTATGAACATATATTATGCAAATAAATTACGTGTATAGGGCTGATGTATTCTGAAAAAAAAAAAAATTGAGCCAGTAACATTTTTTTATTTATAAACTTTATTGCACTGTGTAAAAGGCTGACTTAATGCCGATCGGCATTCTCTTACAGCCAAAGCTTTAGGACATTTAGACAGTAGAGATGGTAGGTGCAATATTAAATAAGTCCATATACAATAATATATACAAACCAATATTTACTTACTATGACATATTTAAATATTTCCAGACAAGTCACACAGCGCCATCTAATTTCCGTGGTAAGCTACAAGGCTTGTGTTACGGAAACTAGATGGTTGATAACCTACATATTATACTTTTTTTTTGTTGTAAATATATACATATTATACATATAAACACCCAGACCGAGACAAATTATACAATGTACAACTTGCCCCCGGTGGCAATCGGACCCACGATTTGTTACCACTAGACCACGGAGGCGGTCAAATAGGTATATAAATGAATAATACATACTATATACACATAATAAACATACAAATAAACCACGATAAGAGAAGTAATATAGAAATTATGATGTTGATGCTGCAAATGAATAAGGGGAAAAAACATAAAAATAGAGATGTTAAAAGAAACAGGTTGATAAGAAGTACCCATATACATAATAAAATTTTGAAGATAGCTTGATTTGAAGCAAACAGCAGCAACAAAAGCAAACAGCAGCAACAACAGCAAACGAGGGGAGACAAAAGAGGTGTGGTGAGAAGTAATGGAAAGTGTGGAGTTGAAACTAGATCGAAGACATTAAACATATAAGACAGGGCAAGAAACCAATCGGTACAGCATGAATTTACGACAGTATGTATTGTCGTTATGGTCGTATTCGGCGTGCAAAGTCTTCTTCGCCTAGAGAATCTCTTGTCAGTTAGTTAGAAATGATGGTAGGCGTCCGGACGGGATGTCATTAATTCCATATACTAGATGTTTGGGATGCCACATGTGTTGACACACTCTGTCAGTCACATGTGACATCCAGCCATAAGAAACCTGGTGCGACTGCAGAATCAGCCGCACGCCTTAAGCGCAACAAGTACGCGGAGATCATCATCAATCACCATTTCATTCCATTTGCAGGCTCTTGTGTTCTCCCGCGAGCTTGGTAAGAAACTCCACTTGGCGACGGGTGACCCTTTGAGTAATTTATTAGAGAATATCTTGTTCAAAGGGTCAGCCTCGCTGTTTAGTGGGGGAACGCAGCGAGTGTCCTCGGCACACTACGCCCATCGAATAGTCGTAATTTTATTTATTAATTTTTATATGTTAGTTCTTAATTTATTATATTTTTTAATCTTTGTACTTTACTCCGAATAAACATGTATAATTATAAGTAAATGTTTATTAAACAAATATTAACACTATGACAATGGCACCAATTATTGCGCAGTTGACCATTAGACAAAAAAAAAACCTCTAGTCGATCATAGATGGCGCTATTATGCTTGCACCTCTTTTCTACTCTTCTCACGTTCCTTTTAGAGGAACCTTTATGGTCGACTGATAAATAATTAGAGCCAATGTCCACCTCGCAACATGTGTGGATACTCACAACCTTCCACTTCGTTCTTCACATAACAACCAACTTAAAATCCCATCCCACTCCTCTAGCAGATATTCAGAGTCGTATACTGTGTCTGCAGCCCGCCAGTGGACCAAGCTACCACCGCTATAAGACACGCGCCGTCTGTCCACGATTTTAAACGCTGCTTTATTTCTAGACAAACAGGAGTTGGCATCAGGCTAAAAATATATATTTGGCATAATATCTATGTATATATGCGTCCCATGATTTTAACTATAAAAAAACACCAAATATAAATTTTCAGGATTAACTGCCTCCGTGGTCTAGCGGTTAAGTCCGTAGATTTAGACTCGGAGGTACCAGGTTCGATTCCTGGTCGGGACACAAAAATATTTATTAATGTAAATAAATACATTTAATAATTATTTAATTTATTTGTGATATTTCTCGAGTTTGGTACGCTGAAAACATTGACGAGCTTGCCACTTGTCATGATTGGCCTATACTAAAGTTTGCTAAATGTGAATCCGCTTATTTATAAGCGTGGTTTCTGACCACCCCGTGAAAACCCTGACGGAAAAACGGTCGTGATAATACTTTTTTTTTTCTATGATCGAGTAGCGCAACTAGTTTATAATGACATCTTCTAGAAGTTTCCGGGTATTTTTAATAAAAACTAAAAAAAATATTAGTTTAATCAAAATTTTCATACGAAATTAAACACGAGGTCCTCTTGTCGATGAAGAACGTGTTTTACACTTCCATAGCTTGCAGGTCGGCATTATGTCAATTAAAAAACAAAATAATCAATTTGAAAGTGAAAGACTAATTTATTCTGTACCAAATGGTCTAGGTTTGATTCTCAAACCGTTTGGTTTTTAGCCTTTTTTTTTTTAATTAATGTGTCTGTCATCGTTATAATTATCTAATTAGGCACTAAATAATTGAGGGTAGTTCTCGTGGCAATAAAATTGTCATGGTACGTGAGTAACGAAGCTTCATGACCGGTTTATAGTGATTTTATGCCAAAATAACTGTGCTCATCCGTTCGCCATTGTATTTTGCAAAAATGGTAATTTCGTATGCAAGAATAAAATGCCAATTGAAGATAACACTCGTACGTATCTACAAAGTTCTCCACTATTGAAGATGAGCCTTCCGGAACACTTCTTGCCACTTTTTAAAGACACAAGTGGTAAAACACTAAGTTTACTAAACTATAGGAGACAGCTGTTTTTGCTCTCATTATTGATACCAGCGTAGGTAATAAATGGAATGATTAAGACGAAACATATCGAATTTTAAAAGTAGAAATTAAATAATATAATTGTGGAACATAATAAATATTTATTTATTTTTATTTATTTACAAGGATGCTCACTACAAGTTGCAGTCGACGCCTGCTACTATTATAAATTAATCTGCTAGGTACTAATCTGGACCACAGCTCAAAATGTGAACTTACGGCAAACAATAATGCGCTTATACTAGACTAACTTAAAACTATGATTAAAATAATAATAATAATGTTAAGCAAAAACATGCAATAAGCTAAAACAATAATAATAAAAATAAAAACATGCCTTAACATCTAAATAATTAAATAAATAAATAAATATTTTTAGACAGGTCACACAGCGCCATCTAGTTTCCGTGGTAAGCTACAAGGCTTGTGTTACGGAAACTAGATGGTTGATAAACTACATATTATACTTTTTTTTTTGTAAATATATACATATTATACATATAAACACCCAGACCGAGACAAATTATACAATGTACAACTTGCCCCCGGTGGGAATCGAACCCACGACCTCCCGATTTCACGGCAACGTTTGTTACCACTAGACCACGGAGGCTGTCAAATTCATTTACAGTTTACACTATCAAATAATAAAATAGAACATTCTATAATATTGAGATAAATAATACTATAATTATACTAAATAGATTGAGATGTAATTATTTATGTATATTTCGTTCGAATCCTAAAATATATGTTAATAAAGATATTGACAAGCTTGCCACTTGTAGGACTAACCGTTTGCCTTGGCTTCTCATTACCCTGCAAAGGATTACTGGTCGTGATGATACTTAAGAAATCATTCCTAACATGTATAACGGCATTGTCGTGATATTCTGGGCTTTAAGGCTGTTTGTCCACCATCATCGACACAGGATTATTACGGGTCGAGTTTTGTTTTAGTTTTTAATAGGTAGTAGGCGGACTGATGATGGTAATTTGCCCAGTCTGCCGGGGCGGGGAATTATCTACCGTTCGCGCCGATAAACCCAGTAAAGTGTGTCCACACGTTTCGGGATCAGGCTCGAATTGTCGTCATGACCAGTCAAGCCGGCATAGTGTTAGGGACGGACTGATGTTAGTCATGAGTGTCTGATTCCAGTTGCTAACATTCATGGACCTTGCGCGCCACTTACCATCAGGTGAGCGCAAGGTCACATGTCGAGCTAGTATTAAAAAAAAAAACGAAAAAAAAAGCCGATTTCTTTATACTGAACACGACATGTGACATCGCGATCCTTTTCAATTCAATTCAAATATTTTGATTTCAGATATAATCCATATTTTTACATTTTACATAGGTATTCATATTATTTTACATGATATTTATTATTATATCATCATTACAGCCCCTAGAACACAGCGTCCTAGACCTCCACTGCAGGAGATGGGCCTTCCAGAACATATATCTGGAGAATGTGGCCTACACTCGCCACGCTGGCCAGATGGCTTGGCGAGGATATGATGTAATTTTTTATTAACGATTCCACAAGTTGGTATTAGTGAAACCGGGACCGACGGCTTAACGTGCTCTCCGAGGCACGGGAACGGTGGTGTTGTAAATCTATGACAAATGTACGTAAGAAAAGTGTATTTCTCATTGGTACATGCCGGGTGGGTTTGAACCGACCTTTGTAGGATTTAAGGAACGCGTTCTTACAACCGAGCCACCACCGCGCCATTATTATATAATTAATTATAATTATTATTATCTTCCTAACTATCTATAAATAAACTTAACCTAACTTTCCACCAGTACTGCAGTCCAGTGTTGCGCAATAGGCCCCCCCAAACAGCGCCCGCAACCACCAACAGGATGCTTTTGATTGGATCCTTTTGGCGTAACAGCGTGCAAGTCATCGATAGCATTATATATGCAAAGTTCCTCGAAAATTAATACGACCAACAATTGTTGTTGAATTTGTTTTTTTTTCTTTCTCGTTGACGGAAACGGCGACGGTGGACAAACGGTTTAAGACATAGTCATTGTTACGAAATATCAGAAAGCACGAGTTCCTATTTCTTTCGTGATATTTCTAACGAAACTACAATCTTGTTAGCGGTTAAATTTAATTTAGATAATATAATATAATAAGACATATCTATAAATATATTATTTGTATTACTCTTAAGTCGACACTCGCCCCACCTGATGGTAAGTGGTACGCCAGATCCAAGTACGAGTATGTGCAACTGACATCAGTCTCTGCCACTATGCCGACACTTCGCTTTAAGGTTACAGGAGTGGGGAAACACTATAGAAGCATTCCACGTACGTGAAAAATTTATCTTCACTATTAATATAATAATTTATTAACGATTTCAAAAGTAGGTATTAGCGAAAACGGAACCGACGACACGGCTAACCAAGGCACGGGAACCATGCAGATGGTGTTGTAAATCTATAACAAATAAATAAAATAAAATAATAAAAACGTTTATTGTCTAAAATACTTAAGCTAAAATACATATACATAGTAAGCAAACACATATTTTTTGACGTTACTACAGAAATGAGATATGTTATTATTGACACATTAATTTAGCTCTTGTAATTAAACATTGCAATGCCCTCCGCACTAATAAATTATTTTTATAACCTACTGTACGACGGATAGGCGAGACTCACTGGAAGCGTCCGCGCCGCAGCAAGAGAATGAATGACGTGTAAATGTACCTAAGAAAAGTGTATTTCGCATGGACATGCTGGGGTTCGCATTGACCCTTTTAGGATTTTAAGAAAAGCGTTCTTACATCAATCCATCACCGCATACAGAGCCACCACCGCATTAAATGACTGCGGCGCGTCGGCTCCTGCTTTGTGTCTTAGCCTTAAATGTTAACACAAATGCCATCCATTATAGACAGATCGTCTAGATGTCTAATGGGGTTGGGGATGGAGACATTTCCCCATTTTTTCCGGCAAGTTCCCATTCATATTGCTTTTGGTGCTGGGTGCCGTTACTGCTATAACAGCGCTTGGCGGCCGTTACATTGTCATGTCAGAATAATGTCACAAAATTATAAATTTAACGTACTTTTAAAGTGCACGCGATACGGTAGGTACACAGGTAATGACTGAGGGATTATTGTAGAGTCGGTAGAAGGTTGTGATATGCTCTACTATGAAATAAATAATAATAAATTAATAAAAACTAGAATACTGAAATGATGTATGCCAAAACAATTTTTATTTTTTTATTTTTAAGAAACTTATGGCTATAATAATTAGATAACTGTCTGACGAAAAGGATACCAAAGAAATACAAGAGGTTGTTTTCGCATGTTGATTTATTCAATCTGTCAAACATACAACTTAAATCTAAAATATTGGACTCTATACCCGTGCACATACACACCTACATTCATTTCCATACACCAACATACTTCTACACACATCATTCCAACTTGGTACATTTTTATTTTCTATTTAGAGTGAGCTACCTTTTGGTTTTAATAATGTTTTTATAAGTTTAGTTAAGAAAATGTAATTTCGTAAATGGCTATGTGTTTAGATATAAGTTTAACTGTTTATATAAGAAAGTTAATAATGCTGTGAAATTGTATAAATAAATAAAATAACTGCCTAAACTGCCTCCGTGGTCTAGCGGTTAAGTCCGAGGACTTAGACTCGGAGGTACCGGGTTCGATTCCTGGTCGGGACACAAAAATATTTATTAATATTTAATTTATTTGTGATATTTCTCGAGTTTGGTACGCTGGAGACATCGACGAGCTTGCCACTTGTCATGATTGGCCTATAGTTGGCTAAATGTGTATCCGCTTATTTATAAGCGTGGTTTCTGACCACCCCGAAAGGGAAACGGTCGTGATGATACTTTACTTTTTTTCTAAATAAAATAAATAAATATTTTCACAAAGCTAAAATAAAAAAGAAACAATAATTATTATTTTACTTTAATAATAATAAAAAAATCAAATCGGCTCTTTTCCATTTAAGAAATGTTATGTCTTAATATTAATATTTTACTTGGGTACGCATTTTTTGAGAATCAAAAATACGAGCCAAAGCTACACAGGAAAATTTTAAAAAGTTATTTTTGCCTACTGTACGAGTAAATAAAATATCTTACGGATCTTCAAAACCCGTTACTTAAGTTTAATTCAGTATATAAATAGAAGACTTAAATTTAAATTGTTTTGCCCATTATATCAAGCAGAGCATTGCGAGGCAAAAAGAAAATGTCAAATGTGCCAACTCTGAACTAAGTAATAGGTACGAATTAATTCTCATGGGTTCCGTGGATTTAATTAGGCATGCATTTTTAATACGTAAAAAACTGAAAACTAAACATTTGTTGACCATCTTTTAGTATAAAAAAGATTTAAGTTTAATCAAATTGCTGGAGTAACTGCTATCCTAGAACCTTCTGGGATTGCGCGGTGCGATGGCAAGAGACCCGACGGCATGACCGTTGGTCCGTGGAAACTTGGCAGTTTACGAATTTGCGCCATTTGGGTTCGAGATAATAAGTCCATGGGGACACTCAGCCACGCGTCTGGCCAAGGAGTTACCCAAAAGTCTGGGGACAAAAAAGCTGGCAATTATTTCTGCCAACGTATTAGCCTTGCTATACAGAGGGAAAATGTTGCCAGTCTCCTTGGATCTATACCTGACATTTTTATTTATAGTATATAATTTTTTTATTATTTTAGTAGTTTATAATAAAGAATAAAATGAATAAATAAAAATTAAAGGTAAAATAATTACATTAAATAAAAACACTAAGCGTGTATATAATTTTAAAGAATAACAAATGTCGCAGGCCGAAGATGTAGTATGCTCACCCAGCCAGTGTGTTTCCCCATTCCTATAACCTCCTGTTGGAGAAGTGTAAAAAGTTTGTTAAGCAGGCATCGGGCTCAGTATAAAACAATTCAACAAAGCATAACTTTTGTTAAATTAAAAAAGGTTTTTTTTAGTTGCCCACATTATTCTAGTTTAAGTGTCGCACGCACGGAGCTTGTAATTGGAGGTTCAGCGATTGTGGTGAGTGTCAATGCACGCGCACATACAATGGTGTAACAAATGGATTTCAAACACTTTTGACATGTCACGTCTATGCCAAACTCTATATTTCATGTCCATTTATACGTAAACCAGCGATACCCAAAGTGGTACGATAGTGGATCTCATTTAAACTGGTCGTTTCAATATATTTGATCTATATATTAAAGATGAATGTGTGTGTGTGTGTTTTTTTTTTATTTTATTTTATTTTATTTATTGTCTCCTATGTATTTCCAAACTACTTGACCGATCGGGATGAAACTTTGGGAATATGTTGTGTGAACATCGGCGAAGGTTTCTGACATAGTAGACTTTATAATAAATCTTCTTAATATTTAAAATAAAGTCAGGTTTGTTAGAACACTTGTAACTCGACAGATTGGATAGATAGTGTCTCCGTCCCTAATAACTCTATAGCCTAAGCTCTATAACCTAATTCCTTCCTCTCCATTTCGCAACCGAACCACACGCACAGGTCAGAATATGCACCCACATACCGTAGTCACCATTCCTGCGCGTACCTATAAATTTGGTGACTCGTCGCACAATAAAGATGTGGAATGCTTTTCCAGCCTCTGTGTTTCTACTTTCCTATAACCTGGAGTCCTTCAAGCGAAGTGTGAAAAGGTATCTATCTAGTCAAGCCGGCATAGTGTTAGGGACTGATGTCGGACATAAGTGTCTGATTCCAGTTGCTAACATTCATGGACCATTCGCGCCACTTATGGTGGGCATCACATGTAAAAAAAATAGCAGAATAACTATAAATAAAATTGGAAAAATTAAGAAAAAAAAAATAAATAAAAGAAAAAAAATTTTCCCATACAAATAGTTCGTGGGTTTCGTACCTGTCAAACAATGTTGGTTGTCAAATATATATGGGTGCATTCAGACATTTATATAAAGCTAAAATACAGAACAAATGATAACCCATTTACCGCTCAACGGTTAATCGACCTCTCCCAATATAACCGAGACGTTAATCATGAAAGAGTGGAGCTGCCCAGCCATCTCAAGGCCTTCTATGTAGAGTTTATTGAGAAGATCCAATCGGCGATTAGCATTGCGTATAAGCATTTGACATTGTGGATTTCTACGTGCTAACTAAGGTTTACAAACATTCAATGACTGTTAGGCGGTACGAAGTTCACCGGGTCAGCTAGTATGTTATAAATTGTTAATCCCTAAATAAGTAGTAAGCGGTACGCAACTATCCAAAAATCCACAGACGGCCGACATCAGTCCATTATGCCAGCCTATCAAGATGTTTTGTCGCGAACTCCCCGGTTAAGGACCGGGGCTCGACAAATAAAACAACAAATAACGGGTCGTAGATTTATTGTATATTCAGTTGAGCCCCGGTCCTTAACCGGGGAGTTCGCGACATTCCGTTATTTGTTGTTTTATTTGTCGAGGCCCGGTCCTTAACCGGGGAGTTCGCGACAGACTTCAGGTTATAGGAATGGGGAAACACACCGGCTTCCCAGACACATCACATCAGCGTGCGACAGATGTTGGAGTCTCCAAATTTATATGTACGCGTAGGGACAGTGACTACGGTATGGGGGTGCATATTTTGACCTGTCCGTGTGGTTCGATTTGCTGAATACAAAAAAAAGAAGGGATAGGATTGTGAAGCTCTTCAGAATACTCACCGTACGAGTAGTATAGCTTGTAGAACACCCTCAGGGAGGCCACATCTCGACAAGGTTGCAGCGATTCGAGAGTTTTAGACACTGTAGTGTTGTCCACTATTCGAATCCTTTGCAAGACATTGAGAGCATGTGTAAGATACTTAGCGTAACCATCCCAGAGGTAAGACAGTATTTTACGCTTGACTCTAATTGTGCTTTATTAAGCATAAGTCTGAGTGAGGGTGGAAAAACCGTTTGACTTTTAGTATCTCCAGTTTTTTGGAAGCTGTTTTGGTGGTGCTCCCAATGTAGTTTCGGTGGTTGAGATCTGAGCGTATTTTAACCTCAAGTATGTTGAAGCTGGGTTGTAGTTAATATTTGATATAGGTGTAGATATATAAACAAACAAAAATAATGGGGATGTTTAAGCCAAGTATTACGAAGCAAATTATCATTTTATCTATCTCAGAGTAATCTTAGAATTAATAGTCTATAATCGCATATATCTTGGGATTATGAAAGTAATATCGGATGGAAAGTGGAAGAGTAATTTCTAGTGTTCTTATAATGGAAATTGCTCTAGATACTTTATTATACGTGAGATAGGTTGACGGGAAAAGTGCATATTTAGCTTGCCACAGTACTCATTTCATTATAATAGCTAATATATACTATCCGATTCTCTGGACAGGTAAGTCTGACGTAATATATCTTTCATTTAATGAGTTCATGAGGTTCATCGACAAATTCCAGATGTATTAATCTCTATGGTCCCATTGTCTCAACCCCATTTGGGGTAATCTGTAGTGAGGTTAGCGTATTTGTGCAGCTTGAGGTTCTCAGCAGAAACCGCCGCACTCCCCGTGCTGGACAAGGTGCCTGGATGTAGGATGGGGCTACTACTACACACAATTCCAGAGGGTTCTAGGATAGCGGATACCCCAGCAATTTGATTATACATAAATGCTAAAAGTTGGTCAATACAATTTAATCCACATATGAGAGGATCCCAATTCGTAACCTGTAGCGAGGTTGGCGTATTTTCGCAGCTTGAGGTTTTCAGCAAAAACCCCCGCACTCCCCGTGCTGGACAAGGTCGCCTTCCACACCAGAGACTAAATTTCACGATCCAACGTTCATACTGTCCGGTCTATTGCCATCGCTCCGCCCAATTCCTGAGGATTCTAGAATCGCAAGTACTACAGCAGTGACGAAATCCCTTCAGATAATATCATATCGTTAAAAGCCGCGTGACAAGGATACGGCCAGCACTTCTATAATGTATGTTTTTTTTATTTTTTCTATCGCACTTTGGAATATAAAGATGTTTTTGTAGTAATTACAAACAATAAATATAAATTAAAAGCTGCCTAAATAATAAAATTAAAAATAAACTAAACAAAACCTTCAATTAAATAAATGTATGTTTAAGTATATATGTAGGTATTGTATATGTATGGTAATTATATTTATTTTAAATATATATATAGGGACACAGGCGGACTTAAGGCCGCTAGGCATTCTTACTAGTCAACCTTAGGGACAATTTAGAGCATTTGTAATGTGAGGCAGGTGCCTATGTATTCCGTATTTCTACTGCATTAACACTACTCTCATGCATATTTTGACATATCCACGTCTCGCTTCCATACATCAGTGTTGGTACTAACATGGCATTGTGTATGGCGAGCCGAGCTTTGTCACTGACATTTCGACTGGCGATCAGTGACCCCAGGTCACCGTTAACAGTATTTCCCGCGTTCACTCTTCTTTCAACATCCCTAGTATACTTCCCGTCCGCAGTGAAAACACTATATAGTGTTCTAGAGTTTTATCATTAATCTTTATCGTCACGGTTGTCATCCTTCTTCTTTCAAACACTAGTACCTTGGTTTTTCTCACATTCAACATAAAATTTTCTATTAATAATGTTTAATAAAATAATTATTAGTTGTATAATAATATTGTTTTTTGTTGTTAATGTAATTGTGATAATGATATTAATATGTAAGTAAGGAACTGTACACCTGCTTGCAGGTACAACCCGCCTCCATGGTCTAGCGGTTAAGATCATAGATTTAGATAGACGCTGAGGTAGAGGGTTTGATTCGGTTCTTGTGCAAGTCTGACATAATAAAAAATACTTTGAGGAGACCTATATCCAGTAATGGAGAGTCACAGGTTGATGATGACTAACTGAATAGACGTAAGTTCTATCAGGCCGACCTCAAGTATCTCCAGAATATCGCTCGGTCTTGCGTACGGCCCCCCAACACGAGATTACTTCCTAGAAAAATGATCCTCGAGGAGCGCTGTGAGCAACTGGAATCAATCACTAATGACTGACTTCAGTCCGTAACACTTCCCCGTCCCGGCAAACTGAGCAATTTACCACCATCAGTCCGTCTACCACCTATTTGTTGTTCTCGTTGAAAGTATATGCCATTTGCAATGATGACAAATGCCATTTTTTTCTTTCAAGGTGAACTAATATTATAAGCTTGCCATGGTGATATTTATATGAAAATATCACCGCTTTAAACAAGACTTACATTCATGCATGAAGAATCGGGGGATGGTTGCCGGCAGAATCTACCAGGAAAGCGGAGAAATGTCCCTATTACCATACATACATATCTTCACGCCAAATCTCTTGCGGGGTAGGCAGAGACAATTGAGCGCCACTTGTCACGGTCACGACATACCTCTTTCGCTTCTTCGACATTCATCAACCTCTTCATACATGCCCTTTTGTTTCGATGGCTTTTCAACGCACCTTCAGCTATTGTTTTATTAATATATATATAGGAGCATTTAGGTCTATGAAAAAAAAACAAAATAAATAAAACTTAAATACTAAATCTAATATACTATATACAAAACTATATACTTATCAGTAGGTATACACTAAATAGACTACATACTATCATTATATATAAATAGAATACATAGGTACATATAAATAATAATACATACATATTGCGTATATGTATATGTACTTTAATAGTTCTTAAAATATTTAATGTAATTTATCTATTTGAAATTGTCAGCTGTTGGTTTTCCAAAATTATTAAATAAATAAAAGTATATGTAAGTAAATAAGTAATTGTGTTTAAATGATAAATTCAATAATTTTCATATTTTTGTTTTTTCATGTTTCCCAAGTTGGTGAAGAATGCTTTATGACGTTATAGCTTGCCTATGTACTAGGTAGTGCAATTAGGTAATTTATTAAATAAAATAATATAGGTATTTGTCTGCTCTGGGGACAAGGGGGCTGGTTCCTTCCTCGCTCAGAGAATCAGCATAGCGATTCAGCGAGGAAATGCGGCCAGCGTTCTTGCCACCATGTCGCGCGAATACGATTTATATTTAAATTAGGTTCTGTAAAGTAGATTTTTATTTCTATTTTATTATTTAGGTAGCTATTCATATCGAAAATATGAAACTATTTGCAATAGTTATTTTTTTTCGACGTTTGCTGTAGAAACGATGGGCCCGTGGGGATCGGAACTTAAAGCCTTTTATAAAGAAATTGTTCCAAGGCTCATTGACGTCTCTGGTGACGTCGCATATTATTGTGTATATACTCGTAAGTATCTATTTCCCGATTACGTAGTGTATGTATATAATTAGTTGTCTAGTCTATGTAGTGTATGTAAGAATATAAATATATATATATGTAGTTTAATATTATTATTTATGTTTATCGTATATATAATTTAACTAGTACTAATAAGTGATTTAATTATTTTTATTGTTTTTTTTGTGTTTTTTTATTTTGCCATGCCTAAACTTCGATTTCTTGTCCCGGAGGTTGTAGTAAGAGAATGCCAAGCGGCATTACATACGCCTTTTGTATTAAACAATAAAGTTTTTAATAAATAAAAATAAATAAATAAATAGGGATAAATAAAAAACTTTTCTCCCAAAAATTAAGCATCCTAATTCAAAGGGGAAATGCTGCTAGTGTATTGGGCACAGTGCCACAAGACAGCGATTTGGAGGAGCAATTTTTTTTATAAGTATGTTTTTTTATTTTCTATGTATTTTTATTATTATTATTTTTTAGGTTAAATTTAGATTTTATTTTATTATAGTTTATTTAATATTGTAATTCTTTTATATTGTTTGTATATTACTTCGAATAAAAGTATTTATGTAGCTTTTAATTTATGTTTTGTATTTAATAATAATTATATAATAATAAATATACGATTAATATAGGTATAAAATGCAAATGTCATTTTACATGAATAGCGCCTTTAACGATTACATTTTATTTATACGAACAGTCGTTACACTGAGCTGCATCTTGCGCATTCGATTAGGTAAAAACGCCTAACGTTTTTTACTCCCGGCAAGATTGTTACGCAATATTGTTATACTTGGGTTTATATCTATAAGGCGCACTTAGACTCTGCCTATAGTATAACACCTGTATTCGTACTACGCTCGGGGAATTGAACTGTCAAACTTAAGGTATATCGCGACGTACCTTGAAACATACTTAAATCGTCTTTATGTTAAATAATGTTGAGTCCTTCGCGCCATTTTGCCATGTCCGCGCAAGTGCAAGTTTTTGTTTTGTAAATTAATTTACTGTGAATATTATTGGTCAAAAGTGGTGTTGTTTTGTTTATTAATGTGCTACAATGTGAATAATTATGGAAAACGATAAATTGGACTTTAAATATGAGGCACAAGTTGCAGTTAATTTTTTGCGGTTTTCTCGCGCTGTGAACTCCCACATTTTACATGACGTGTTTGAACAAATTCTGCAGCATCTGGAATTTGATGATGACCTCATTAATTCATGGAAAAAAATGATATATAACGTCAGACTTGGCTGTATGGGCTAGACCCTTTGCCTTCCCTATCACCTCATTCATCATCCATTGGGAGAAAAAAAAACAAAAAAAAAATTAAATATGTTGACTTTTTTTTTTTAATTCCGCGTATTTGTTATCATGTAAAAGTCGATACACGTACTTTGGAGTCGTGTGGAAGTGAAACCGGCCAAGCGAGAATTGCGAATTTGGCATGGTTGCGATCATTTGGGGCTGATGAACAGCAATAGTGTCATCAATGAAATTTAATCTACCTCGTGATGCTGACGGGTTTCCAGGAAACTATAAGAGATGGCGAAAACGCTAGAACCCAATTTTGTAGAGGGCCTTTGGAGACGATATCCTATCTTTTTTTTTAATTGTTTTATTTTTTTGCATTCGCAGCCGACTTTAAGCAGGGTCCAGCTGAGCGTAGCCAGAATAGCAATTTTTTCTTCGATGATTTTTGGGGAGACATCCTGATGTAACGCTGAGGGGTTCCACCAGAAGAGGTGCAAAAGGTGGTTGCACCACGTATAGGAAAACTTTGGAGACGAGAAAAAGTTTTATTTATAAGCGTGGTTTCTGACCACCCCGAAAGGGAAACAGTCGTGATGATACTTTTTTTACCTATTTTATAGTGTAAGCAGTAAGCACGCTTTATCCATCTCAGTGACTTACCTAACATTGTGGTTGCTCTCAATATTGTCTCCTTTCTTTTGACAATAGATAATTTGTATGCAATGCTACAAGTTGACAGGTAATTTTTATTGTTTCTCTTTACGTTTCCGTGTTCTGTTAACGGGTTCAGTTCCGGTTGAAGATGTAACACAATTTAGCCCTAATCAACAATAAGCCAGTAATGTCGTATGGAGCAGAGACGTGGACGCTGACGGTGGGTCTGATACATAAATTCAAGGTCGCTCAGCGAGCTATGGAGAGAGCTATGCTCGGGATTTCTCTGAAGGATAAAGTCAGAAACGTTGACATCCGTCAAAGAACCAAAGTTACCGACATAGCTTTCAAAATTAGCAAGCTGAAGTGGCAATGGGCTGGACACGTCTGTCGCAAAAGCGATGAACGATGGAGTAAACGGGTCCTGCAGTGGAGACAACGTACTGGAAGGACGCAGTGTGGGACGACCCCCCGCCAGATGGACAGATGACCTGAGAAAGGTCGCTGGTGGAGGATGGATGAGGGTGGCAGAAGATCGAGTAAAATGGCAAGCCTTGGGGGAGGCCTATATCCAGCAGTGGAGAGACACAGGCTGATGATGATGATGATGATGAACAATAAAGCCCTATCCTAATTTGTTGGCGCAGCAGCGATGCGATATTAGCATCCTTCTTAAAAATTAAATTGTTTTTTTTTTTATATATATAGGAATTTATTTATTACATACAAAACCTTAAATTAAATAAACTATATTACAACAAAATTTAAATTTAACCTAAAAAATAATAATAATAACACATAGAAAAAAAAAATACTTACAAAAAAATAGCTCCTCCAAATCGCTGTCTTGTGGCATGGTGCCCAATACACTAGCAGCATTTCCCCTTTGAATTATGAATATTTGAATTTATTTATTTAAGACTTTATTGATCAAAGTACGGACTTAATGGCCGTAGACATTTTCTGACAGCTAAATCTTGGGCACAAATTTGAACTAGTATAGGTGCAATGAAAGAAATATTAAAGATTAGAAAGAAAAACAGCTTAATCATACACTTACATATTATACTGTTATATATACTATAATATCAATATAATAAATACTAATACATACATAATACTATACATTTACTAACATTGTGAAGAGCTTTTCAGGTAGTGTAGATACGAGTTTTTTAAACAAATATCTGGCAGTTGCTTGTCTTATGTTTAGAGGGAGATCATTCATAAATTTGTGGTGGCAACGACAAAATAATTTGATGAGAGGGTACTGAAAGAAGTCAGCTATGAGTGGAGCAAAGGAATTTGTCGTGGAAAGAAAAATATACTACTTGGAATTTATTAAAGAACAAATATTTTTATATTATAATCTAGAATAAAAATAAACAACTACTTATTTTAATTTTAAATATTCAGTAAAAAAATCTTAAGTTACGGTGCAGAGAAGTTATCCTAAAATTATCGCCACTCATACTGAGCCTAATCAAGATCAAAGAGCCCAATCAAAGTTCGACGATCGCGCGAATTTTGACTTACGTAATTATTTATCTCTTTATTTCGTCTCTCGGCTGTGGGCGAGATCAATTAATAATAACACTCCTCAGCCTTTAGGTATTTATCACGACGGATATCGTGATTTTCAGACGCGGCCTTATTGACCATGCAGTAGTGTTTCGTTTTTCGGATAATGATTTAAAAAAAAATTTTTTTTATTTCAAATAGAAGTTCTAACAATGACACCTCAAGCTAAAAAAAATATTGTGATTGTGGTACTTCGGTGTCGCAGGCTAACAAGAACTCTCGAGATTTCTGCGACAACACATTGGTAGCCACTTCGATTTAGCACAATATTCAAAGATTTGATAGTGTTTACGTAAACAGAAGATGAACCGGATACGCGCGTTAAGTAACCGGTCGATATTGGCTACATCTCTGAAAGATCAACATCACCATAGTCGAGGAGAGGAAGGCTTTGAACTTAGACTAAATATTATTTAAATAAAAAGAATGCAGATAGTTGTCCAAGCATGTATGAGATCTCACGTAATCATAACTTACATCAACTAGCGGAGTCGCGTGCCGGAAACGATGCAAACTTTAGATTCCGCTCGACATTAGGACGGCCGCAAACAACTAACAATGCACAAGAAAAGTTAGGAGCTTCACTTATAACAAACGTTCAGTATACAATCGCCGTACATGTCTGGCTAAAAATGGCTTGGGGCCTAATTCTAGTACTTAATAAAATAAATTGGAATAAAAACGACAGATCTCTATAGAAAACTGTCAGTTTCATTCGAGCATATCGAACGGACATGCATGTTAAAAGCGCGAGAATCTAGGCTCTGATCAATTTGAATAATTCTTTTGTTTTTTTAATTTTTTTTTTTTTTTAATAAAAGTTTTCCAAATAGATCAGTACATATGATTTTCTTTCATGTATGTCCATGTCTAATATATTACGCAGGTCGGAAAGTCTCCACCTTCAGCCTTATTATTAACTTTAAAGTAGTTTAAGCAACAAATTGTACAACAATATGAAAACTAACAAAAATTTCCCCTTGCGAGAGAATATACCCTCGTCTTTTTTTTACGAAAAATGTGCTTGTGAAGTTTACCAATAAATGTTGTAAATATCAAATGACTGTTGGACCGTGGAAAACACATTAGCTCCATCTAACATCCAGCGACCTCGTCAGGCACGGGAAGTGCGGCGTCTTCTGCTGAAAACCTCAAGTTGCGCAAAAACGTCAACCTTAGTACCGGTTACGAATTTGCGCCGTTTGGGGTCGAGACGATGGGCCCATGGGGACAAGCAAGGCGCCTGGCCAAGGAGTTGTCAGAGCGGCTTACGGAAAAGTCTGGAGGCAGGAAGGCTGGCAATTATTTATGCCAACGTATTAGCCTCGCTATACAGAGGGGAAATGTTACCAGTCTCCTTGGGACTTCTCAGATGGGACGTCTTTAGAGGTCATTTTTTATTTATAAGTAGTTTAGATTATTTTTAATTTTATTATTTAAGTAGGTAGTTTTTAATTCGTATTTAATGAACATTAATTTACTTCGAATAAAAAAAAACTAATAGGAGAAGAATTTATTTATTTATTTGGAAGTCCAACAATATTACAATAAACTATAATACATAAAACTATAATTGCGTTCACAATTTATACATATATATATATATATATAAAAATCGTATTAGTTCTTTTATTTATTTAGTTTCATGGTTATTATTTTATTTAACATCATTTCGTTGTGGGATTTCTAATTTGTCAAAAAAAAAGTCAATTAACTTGTTTTTTTATAATGTTGTCTATTTTTATCCGCGTATATGCACAATATAGACAATAATAAAAAGATTAATAACTGTGTTTTTAAATATAGCAATATACTCGTACATTCTGTTTTAAGTAAACACGCTGTCTGTCGCCGCCTTAAGATGGCGTATAGGAGAAAATCTAATGCAACGACGTGCAAGATACTACGTGTGTAATACTTTTCTTACACATTTCTTTGTTTTATTTATAACCTCAAATAACAAGTACGAAATATCTTCTTCTATTTCATCTTGCTATGTTTAAAATCTCATCCTTTGCAGAGATACATTAAAATTTCTCGGAAATAAAGATACGTTTAGTTTGTGATGTCTTGCAAATATTGACTCGCATAAAAATGATATTTCAATTTTTTTTTTTTTTACTGAACACGACATGTGACATCGCTCCCACGAGCAGTACGCGAGGTCCAAGAATGGGAGCAACTGATGCCGGTCACCACGACCGACATCAGTCTCTACCACTATGCCGGCCTAACAAGATGCTATTTCACACTTCGCTTGAAGGACTTCAGGTTATAAGAGTGGGGAAACACACTGGCTGGGAGAGCATTCCACATCTTCAGCGTGCGACAGATGTAAGAGTCTCCAAATTTATGAGTACGCGTAGGGATAGTGGGTAAGGTATGTGGATGCATACTTTGGCCTGTGCGTGTGGTTCGGTTGCAGAATAGAGAAGAAGGGATAAGGTTATGGAGCTCTATGAAGCAAATGTCATTGATATGCAGAAGAAACAGTGTTGGGGACAACACAGAGCCCTGCGGCACACCGGCATACACCGACATGAGCCCAGACGCATTAATTATAAATTGCAATAAATAAATTTACCGTCTACATTGAAGCAATGTATCATGCAATGTAACACAATTCTCATAGTGTGGACACCATGCGCGCACAATCAGTTATCCACCATCGGAATTTTCGCCGAACACAAAGGGGTCAAAGCTTGGTCTTGCTTTGGGCAACACTAAGAAGAACGTGCTTCCGTAGCATGCAGCTCGGCATATTATCATTAACAAAATATATTTGATAGTGCATGGCAAACACGACCATAATGCACTGTCATACACTAATGAATTATGTACCGATTGGTCTAGTTTTAATTCTCATACCGTTTGGCTTCTTGTCCCGTCTTGTTATTTTTTATGTCTCGCTGGAACGCAGCGTCCTAGACCTGCACTGTTTGAGATAGGCCTTTCAGAACATATATCTGGAGAATTTGGCCTTCACTAGCCACGCTGGCCAGACGGGTTGGCGAGGATCTGATGCCAATTTTTAATGACAATTAATTAACGATTCCACAAGTTGTTATTAGTGGAACCGGGACCGACGGCTTAACGTGCTCTCCTCACACAGGAACGGTGGTGCGGTAAATCTATTTATTTATTTATTTTTAGGAAAATTTACAGCCTCTACAATAATACAACAGAAATATAGTAACTTAAAGCCTTACAAATTTTCACTGATAGCATTGAGTTAGCAGTAAACACAGCAGACAAAACTTGTTAAAATAATACAATTCAAATACAAAGCCACCACCAATACAATTAAGAGAACAATTAAAGACTACACTAGGAGAACTATTAAACAACAACAAACAATTCCATCGAGAAAAAAAAAATAAAAAAATTACAAATAATATCAAAAATCTATGACAAAGTACATCAGAAAAGTGTATTTCTCATTGGTACATGCCTTGGGGGGTTGAACCGACCTTTGTAGGATTTTAAGGAAAGCGTTCTGATAACCTAGCCACCAACGCGCCTGGAATACAAAACATACACGCATCGAGTACAAAATTTCGTAAACATAAAGGCACGTTACCTAACTACTTAATTGGTTGGTCAACCATTATGTGTACACCCTTTACTTCACGCTGGCTAACCAATATAAACTGTTTTAGCTAAATTATAACAATTTCATATCCATAATCTTCCTAGATAATTAAATATAAGTTTAGTAGACACGCATATAACAATTATAACCTCGTTTTATTTATCACAGCAACCTCCAGAACACAGCGTCCTAGACATCAAAATATGGAGAAATTCCCCATGCTGCGCTGGCCAGACGGGTTGGTCAATGATTAATTACACTTGATTAACAATTCCACAATTACATAAACTATTATGAACATATACATACATATATATTTAATGTGTACTGGATGCAGTGCGCTCCTGCTTATCAAGAAACAATTTAGTGACGTATTGTTTAAAAACATTTGGTGCCCGTCTAATGGCCAGTGGTAGTTTGTTAACGTAACGAACCCGGACCGCTTAACATGCTACCCAAGGCACAGGAACTGGGGTGTTGTAATTATCATTAGTACATGCCGGGGTTCAATGACAATAATTATTTGCTGATGGTGGTAATTTGCACAGTCTGCTGGGGCGGGGACGTATCCACCGTTCGTGCTGATAAACCAACCCAGTAAAATGTATCCACATGTTTGGAAATCAGGCTCGAATTGCCGTCATGCCCAGTCAGGCCAGTATAGTGTTATGAACTGATGTCAGTCATGAGTTTCTGATTCCAGTTGCTAACATGGACCTCGCGCGCCACTTACCATCAGGTGGGCGAAAATCACATTTACGTAAAATTAAAATAAAAACACGTTACAATAAATGTCTTGTAATGATTGACATACAATTGTCTCTCGCAGAGTAATGATTGACATAAAATAACAAATACTTTCACACAAATGTCGTAACATCGATTCACCTTGATCACAAGTAAACTACTCACGAACTCATAACCGCTTATAACTTAAATACAATTATATTTAGGCTTGGGCTTAGAATAATAACGCATAGATACATAGATGACGAAATACGCAAAAGAGTAGGTATGAAATAAAGAATAGGGACAAAATAAGGGAAAGGCATGCTTCGATGGTTCGGGCATGTTGAAAGGATGAATGAAGAGAGATTGACGAACCAGATATATAATGCGAAAGTTGTGACTAAAAACATATTACGACCAAATTAATAAAACAATAGCTGAAGGTGCGTTGAAAAGCCATCGAAACAAAAGGGCATGTATGAAGAGGTTGATGAATGTCGAAGACGCGAAAGAGGTATGTCGTGACCGTGACAAGTGGCGCTCAATTGTCTCTGCCTACCCCGCAAGGGATTTGGCGTGAAGATATG
Organism: Tinea semifulvella; assembly: GCA_910589645.1. Classification (NCBI taxonomy): domain Eukaryota; kingdom Metazoa; phylum Arthropoda; class Insecta; order Lepidoptera; family Tineidae; genus Tinea; species Tinea semifulvella. The sequence continues at coordinate 2,577,488 of OU342612.1, forward strand.
TATGTATCATCATGTGACAACACAGCCATTTACTAATGATAATAAAAGCTATACGCTGTCTGTCTCGCCATGGATTACGGTGAATGGTATAAATCTAATACAATTGTTTTAATAAGAATTTATATGGTACCTACTACTTCATGAATATTTTACAATGAACCGTTCCGCCGACGGACATTTCGAAAGTGATCCAAAGAAATCCTCTCATATTGTTTGTTTACTTAAATACAATTGTAATACATACCATTTCCCTAAGTACTTACCTTAGTATGCAATTTGGGCGTTGGGACAATCACGAAGTCTTGGTCTTGGTCTTGCAGTCTGCATAAAGGCAAGACCAAATGCAAGGTCGATATATAAGACAAACCCTAGTCCTAATTTTATTAAAAACTAGCTGTTTTACCGCCTTTGCCCGTGTAAACCGCGATACGAAATTAATTTTGTTGCGCATTATTTTGATTTTGCTATACATATCTTCACGCCAGGTCCCTTGCGGCGTAGGCAGAGACAATTGAGCGCCATTTGTCACGTCTCGACTTACCTCTTTCGCTTCTTCGACATTGATCAACCTCTTCATACATGCCCTTTTGTTTCGATGGCTTTTCAACGCACCTTCAGCTATTGTTTTATTAATTTGGTCGTAATATATTTTTTACCCACAACTTTCGCATTAAATATCTGGTTCGTCAATCCTACATTCATCCTTTCAACATGCCCGAACCATCGAAGCATGCCTTTCCTAATTTTTCTCCCTATGCTTTCTTTCATACCCACCTTTTTGCGTATTTCTTCATTACGTATGCGGTCCGTTAAAATAATACCGCATATCCGACGCAACGACCTCATTTCCACTGCATTAACTTTACTCTCATGCGTGTTCTGACATATCCCCGTCTCACTTCCATACATAAGTGTTGGTACCAGCGTGGCATTGTGTATGGCGAGTCGGGCTTTGTCACTGACATTTCGACTGGTGATCAGTGACCCCAGGACACCGTTAACACTATTTCCCGCGTTCACTCTTCTTTCAACATCCCTATCATACTTCCCATCCGCAGTGAAAACTCTGCCCAGATATATAATTTCATTTACTTGTTCTAGAGTTTCATCATCAATCTTTATCGTCACGGTTGTCGTCCTTCTTCTTTCAAACACTAGTACCTTGGTTTTTCTCGCATTCAAACTACGCGCTAATCAATTAGCGAAATTAATTTTGTTGCGCATTATTTTGATTTTGCTATATCTCCTAAGGTATTCATTTAATTTGCATGGTAAAAATAAAAATAATAATCTTCATGAAATGCTCAAACCAACTAACGTATTATTTATTTTAAATATTAAAATGGATATAGTATCAAATCAAATCAAAATCAAAATAATTTATTTCCATTGGTTCTCTCGAAACAACTTGGATAAAGTCAGAACTAATAAAATCAATACATTTTTTACAACATATGTACTAATCAAAGTGGTAATAATGGTTGGACCGTAAACAGGCAATAATCCATATTTATGTATGCTATGCACAACATTATTGCTACAAGCAAGTAAAACTAAACTAACTTAGAAACTACTTAAATAAGATCGTGGCTGTAAAGAGGCCGTGTCACCTTACAATCTAAATAAAACATTATATGTCAAGTGAACTTAAATTTAAATTCGTGACTGTAAAAGGGCCGTGTCAATTAAAAATAAATATAAAATTAAATAATTTAAATATTAAGATTTATTATTAATTTAATAATTATGATGTATAGAAATTATATACATATGTCAGATAGTTCACAAATGTATAGAACAAAAAATAATAATAATAAATAAATAAAAAAAAAAAAAAAAAGACGTCATCTTATAATCTAAATACTAATAATGATATGTCAATTAAACATAAATTCATAAATTCATAGCTGTAAATGGGCCGTGTCATCTTATATTCTAATAACATTAATATTAATAATATTCGTGGCTGTAAAATGGCCGTGTTACCTTAGTTGTTATCGTTAATAGATAGACATATACCATCGCTAACTTTTTTGTAGACCTATATAGTATATATCTGTGCTTTATAAGATACACCATTCCACCATACATCTGTTCTCACCTTGGGGATGGTTCCGCCAAGTACCTCACAGATGCTCTCAATGGCCTACAGAGGCGAGCTGTTCGAATTGTGGACGATGCCACTATATCTGGAACTCTCGAATCCCTGCAGCTTCGCCGAGATGTGGAACCACACGCACAGGTCAGAATATGCACCCACATACCGTAGTCACCATGCTTTCCCGTACGTATAAATTTGGAGACTCATACATCTGTCGCACGATAAAGATGTGGAATACTCTTCCAGCCTCTGTGTTTCCACTTTTCTATAACTTGGAATCCTGCAAGCGAAGTGTGAAAAAGCATCTAGTCAAGCCGGCATAGTGTTAGGGACTGATGTCAGTCATGAGTGTCTGACTTCAATTGCTAACATTCATGGACCTTGCGCGCCACTTACCATCAGGTGGGCCCAAGGTCACATGTCGTGCTTGTATTAAATATATATATATATATCTCTTAAAGGGTTTAGACAATGTTTTCGTTGTAAACTCGCAGACGGCTTTTTTTCTGACACCTCCAACAAATTTAACAAATTATATACTGCAACCTTCCTCGAGAACCTCTCTATCCATTGGTAAAAACAGCATGGAAATAGGTGCAGTATTTTATTTTTTATTTATTAATTTAAAAACTTTATTGCAGAATAAGTCCAAAGGGCTAACATAATGTCGTTAGACATTCTCTGCCTGTAAACCTTAAGGACAATAAGAGAGTTTTAAATGACAGGAGTAGGTGCACAAAATATAAAAAATAAAAATGATTGAATAATGTACATTATTTACAATCTTAATTCTAAGAAATAATATAGACCTACGCAATATACCTATATAAGTATAATAAACATACATATACCTACATACAAATACTATATAATAAATACATACATACTAATACAACTACACAATGTAATAAATTCGATACAATAAATATAAACAACTACACAATACTGACAAAAGCAACTTTTAACATTTTATAAAATAAATAAAAGTAAAACAACGTGTTTAATTTTATGTGGAGGTCTTATTTTGGCTCCATGAAATACTTATAAACTTGACTCTTAAATGTTAGTCTAGTTGTGGCATGTCGGATGGAGAGTTTTAGAGAATAAAAATTAAGATCACAGAATTAGATGGTTCTCATATGGACAACAGGACTTACTCCAAAGCAATCCAATAATCTATACGTATATATATCGAAATCTAACGATTGCGCTTTCATTCAAAAATTATCTTTACTCCCATTTTCTATCCATTCAGAATAACTAAAGTTATGTATATCTGTGTTAAACTGTTCTTTCACTTTTTTCTCTATTTTTAACCTTAACCCTATATTATAGTGTGTATTTATTTATTTCTGTATATATGTAATTATATGTATTGTATTATAGATATACTTGTATGTATTATAATATGTATGATATGTAGTTTATGTAGTATTAGTATAAATTATTGTTTTTGTTAGTAAATACTTGGCACTCTGCCTGTAATCCGTTAAAACTCCCAAAGGTTAGCTGGTGGAAAATGCCTTACGGCATAAAGCTCGCCTGTGCACATTAATTTTAAGTTAATTTAGTTTTTGTGCAATAAAGAATTTTTTATTTTATTTTTATTTATTTGTATATGATGGCCAGCCACCTCGATTAAACCCTAGAATTATTGCCTAATTTCATAGTCTACGCACCACAAGTTTTATTAAACACGCACATTTATACCTAGTTAAGATTACTAATATTCACTAAAAGCATTTAAATTATGATTTTAAATTTCGGTGCTGTTAATTTTTTGTAACTGTAGTAATGGTGACTTGATCGTCATAGGCCCTTAACGCGTGACGTCAGTCATCTAAAATATGTGTTTTTACTGGGAATCGAACTTGCAACTACTAACTATGCATTTCTATAATCCATCCGCTCTGCTTCATCTCAGGTGTGTCACCTTTACCAGGATTGAAATCGAAAGTGCATCTAGCTAACCCGTTAGAGCATAGCGGGTCTATTGTGTAACCCAGCTATCAGTTTGCTATTGTGACGTCATCATATTAAAATAAAATATTTTTATTTGTATACAGCTCGATTTGCTTGACAGAAACTGACAGTTTTCTGTGGCGATCTGTCGATTTTCTTTTGAATATTTCGAACCGACACGCAAGTCGAAAGCGCCAAAATTAGGCCCCAGGTTGGAAACGTTAATCGATCGCAATTAATAGTTTCTAGACTCAGATTTACAGCCGGTTTCTCGAAGCTCTAATTATTTCTTTTTTTGAAGACAGAGAGGACAATTTTCTAAGCATTCCATAGATTTACCGTGCGGGTGCCGAGTCCATCGTGTGTGGGTAAGAGATGAGAAGAACGGTGTCTCGGGCTTGCGACCGACAATAGGCTGGGTTAAGAAAAGGAGGCCTCCCTTTTTATTTTATTGCGCGATAATACGCTCATTGCACCTTCCACCATTCTACTCCTCTCCCTACCCAACCAAATACTGTATGATTCCGTTAATGCCGTCTTGGAAGCTCGTTCCATAAATGTATTGACGGCAGACCTGCTTAGGCCCAATTCTTTCAGTAAGTGATGCAATTATTTTATATATTATTTAAAGTTTTCTTAGTAAAAAATACACATATGTTGTAGAGATAAGTGCTTTTGGCGTGAAACGAAACAGGGAACAGGTTCGTTACAAATCTTATATTTGACATTTAGGTGCATTATTTATTTATTTAAATCTTTATTGCAATATGTTGAATATTTAAGTTCCTATATTCCTATTAATGAGTTTGAGTTTGATGCCTGATTTGTTGAGCTACCCAAACTTGTAATGGGCTCGTAATGTTTCTAGCGTATAGACTTGAGAAATATCCAGGAATCGAACCCGGTACCTCTGCGTCTAAATATACCCGCTACCGCAACCGCTAGACTATAGAGGTACTTTTTTTTAATGGAATGGTTTTAATAGTATACGCAATAGACCTACTAGCTTAAAAGTGAAACTCCCCTGTCCTATTATATTGACCGTGAACTAAGAAGGCGTGGTACACCCTTTCTATTACCAGTTGCGACTGGATTGTCTAACTTTAAAAGCGTCATTCTTACATACAATGTCAATTACTTTGTAGGATTTTGCTAATATATATAAGTGGTGGCTCGGTTGTAAGAACGCTTTTCTTAACATCGTTAAGACTTGGATTCGAACCCCGGCATGTACCAATAAGAAACACACTTTTTTTACGTACCCTGTGTCATATACTCGTGTTTACAACACCACCGTTCCCGTGCCTCGGAGAGCATGTTAAGCCGTCGGTCCCGGTTCCACTGTTACCAACTTCTAAAATCGTTAATATATTGTCATTAAAATTTAACATCACATCTCACCAACCCGTTTGGCCAGGGTGTCGAGTGTAACCGAATTTTTCGGAAAATTCTGGAATGCCCTTTTCCCACAATGGTGGTCTAGTACTCTGCGTTCTAGAGTTGTAATGTTTTCTTTTATATTTATTTATTTAAAACTTTATTGCACTATGTACAAGGGGCGGGCCTAATGCTGCTAGACATTCTCTGACAGCCAACCTTTCGGACAATAAAACGTATAACTTACATCGAGGAGTAGGTGCGAAGACGTATTTAAGACTGATCATTATTAAATAATAACTATATTTATCAATAATATATATACTACATACTAATAGTACTTACATACATACATATATACATAACTATACTACATACAATATCCACTTATACACGCTGTAGGGAGCTGTTTAAGTAATGTGAGTGTACCAATTTTTTAAATATTATTCTGTTGGATGCTTGCCGAATATTGACCGGCAAAGTGTTCCAAAGATTTACTGCTACAACTGCGAAAGAGTCAGACATGAAATCAGAATGATGTGAAGGAATGGAGAGGACAGAGTTGTGTGACGAACGAAGAGATCGATCATGAAGAGAAGAGAGGTAGGTAAATTTATACTAACACTACATGTGACCCTGAGCCCACCTGATGGTAAGTGGCGCTCATGGTCCATGAATGTTAGCTGGAATCAGACACTCATGACTGATATAAGTCCCTAACACTTTACTAGTTTGACTGGGGATGACGGCAATTCGAGCCTGATTCCGAAACGTGTGGATTCACTTTACCACCATCCGTCCGCCTACCACCTATTTGTTGTTCTCGTTGATGGCATATCTCTTCTTCCTCTTAGTCGCTACACTCTTGGCAGAGTGGTTGTGGTCGTCACTTGAGTGTCAGTGGCACGCTTAACAAGCCGTCGACACTCGTCTCGAACTGCAGCCTTCCTGGAGCACTCATGTAGGGGGTGATCCATTGCTGCTTTAACCTGGTCAGTCCATCTCATCGGAGACCTACCACGCATCCTCTTGCCATCGACTTTTCCCTGAACTACAAGGCGCTCAATGGATGTATCTCCACGCCGCGACACGTGTCCAAAGAAATTGAGAATGCGTGATTTTACGATTGAGGAAAGGCGCTGTCCTATCTCTAGTTCCTCCAGGGTGGATTTGTTGGTTCGGAACTCCGTCCATGATATGCCCAACATTCTCCGCCAACACCACATTTCTAGAGCATTAATCCGTTTTATTTCGGTTTCGCGCAGGGTCCACGTCTCTGCAGCATACAGGAAAATAGGGAACACAAGAGCTCTGACCAGCCGGATTTTAGTAGCTTTCGTAATGTTTCGGTTCTTCCATATTTTCTTTAGCTTCTCCATAGCAGACCTTGACACTGCCATACGACGCTTAATTTCCCCCTCGCATCCACCGCTATTCGATATTAATGCTCCCAGATAAATGTATGATTGGACAACATCGCATTTTGCTACCTGTTTAATTTCTGGCCAGTTATCGTTGGCACGATCTACAATCATTACCTTAGTCTTGCTGCGGTTAATAAAGGCATATGTCATTTGCCAAATGCCAATTTTTACTTTCAAGGAGAACTAATATTGTAAGCTTGCCATGGTGATATTTATATGAAAATAACACCTCTTGAAACAAGACTTACTGTATTATAAGTTTGTTTACAAATATACATTACATGTTAGTATTTCATAATATATGAAATTTTTATAAAAGCCAGAAAATCTGCAAGTAATATATCTTACATGGCAAAGACAGCTGTAGACATAATAGGGGCAAGTCGAATTCTATGTAAACCGGTTTCAAATACACTTGGGAGCAAAGAAAACCGGTCACAATAACAAATTCCCGCGCAAATAAAAATCGTTTATTTATTGTGAACCCAAGTGCAGTATAAATAGGTATATAGGCACTTACTATTCTGTAAACATTAAACTTTGACAATTTATATTTTTATTAGGTGTACGGTTCACCACTTAACATAATTGACAATAAGATAGTAACAATTTGCCTATACAATGTGCGCAATACGAGTACTACTAGTACTTACGCTGTATTACATAGTGAAATTAAGTAGTATATTATTCAATATTTTGGTCTTTTATCGTATTTTTAGCTAAAAATTACACTGATTACTGTAAATACAATTAATTGTATATGAATTTCATAAAATTTTCAGTGCACTAACTAATTGAACATAGGCCGACTTATAGCATTTTCTTTTGGGAGAAAAAGTGTGGATTGATAACAGCGAAGGGTGCAATTTATTACAATAAAATTGCTTATTAATATTATTGAGCAAAGCGTAAAGGCTCCTACATACTGTGCCGAATAGAATTGTATATATAGTTTGTATACTTTTGTATGTAGGGTATATTATAATTATTTAAGTAATTTAATAATTGTATGATTAAAATTTCTTATTTTTTCATACATACCTTACTCGATCCCCAAGGTTAGCTGGTAAAGAATGCTTGCTGGCTTTATGGCTCGCCTTCGTACTATTTTTTAATTGCATTAAAGAAATTAAATAAATATATAGTGTGTAGGACCCGTAAGCTTTATCGATTAGTGTCATTGATCACTTGAATTAACCTATGTGCCTAAATAAATAGTTCTTAAATAATATATATAAGTTAGTTGTGTAAACCGCACGATTTGTCGATTCCGCCTTGCCCTCACAAAAGTTGAGTATGACATAAGGTGAAATTAGACATGTATCAGATATTGAACGACTCTGCTGCAAGACCGCTTTCATTATATAGTGCCAATTAGCTGTCCCCTATAAGACCAGGGCTAAATTGGTATAGGGGACAGAAGTCGTCTATTAAATTAAACATGTACAACAATGTAATTTTTATTTTTTTGTTCAATATGTATATTTTATTTTGTGTCAATAAACTATTATTATTATTATTACTTATCTCTCACTCGTCTAAGTGAAGGTGACACCACTAAGGAAGGATTCGGTTACGAGTACCGGCCTCAGTCTTTAGCAAGTCTGATGATTTAACTGTTTACAATTTAACAATAGCTTTAGTTTAGTTTTTAGGTTTTAATTTTTTCCTTAGTGTCCCGTTTACTTTGCTTCCTAGTATAGATACTGTAAGGCCTACGTGTATAGACTCTATCAATCAACATAGCCAGAGTAAAACAGATATACCGAGGCTTACCGGTTGTATATAATTACAACTATAATGATAATAATAAAATGTAAAGTATCATCACGACCGTTTCCCTTTCGGGGTGGTCACAAATCATGCTTCTAAAGAAGCGGATTCAGATTTACCCAACTTTACTATAGGCCAATCATTAAAATAATTATTACAAATATATTCGTTTGGATCATATCTATGACGTCCAAGTTGTTACAAGTAGACCACGAAGGCAGTAAATGCTCTTAAGTATATGTATTTTTCAACCATTCGACTGACATAACACTTTCCAGCAAACAAATTAAAAACTACCTAATTATACCATAATCTTACAGTACTCGTAATTGTGTAGACGTTGTCTAGTTTAAAATCTTGCACAAACACGACCATAGTAAATTCAGCAGCCGTATTCTATTACTATAAACACGCAAACGTTTTTTTTTATACTAGCACACAGAACTTGCATTAAAATATCAATATACCTACTTCAGAACTCTACTATCGCTCGACCTTGTCAATACCGTTATAATATTTGCGCTTAAGTGTCAATATAGGGTTTGGGCTGCTGGCTTTGCAAATATAATGTACCTATTACCTTACTTAAGTACTGAGGCCCCCTAACTTTAAGGCATTCTAGAGAGACTTACATCTTAAGAAAAAGTGATCAACCCTAAGTAAAAAACACATACGTTAGAGATAAAAAGTAAATAGTTTACCATTTACAAATAAAAGAAAAAGGCGGAGACAATATAGCCATTACGGGCTGTCATGGCCAGAAATACTGGTATCAAAGAACGTAATACGCTCTAGTGGGTGTAGCTTATGAACTAATTTTTCATTCATTTTGTCTTAGGTAAATAATAATTAACCTATTGGTTTTTACTTATTTATTATTATTTTTCTTTTACTTATGATAGTCACAGTTCAATTGCACTATTAATTTAAATCAAATAACTATATTTTACTCTTATTTCTGTTTTAATTGTTTTGTCTTAATAATATAAAATCTCTTTGGCTTGTGTTCCACTATTGCTACTTTGTTTATATGTTTATTATAATAAGCTATGATTTTTTAAAAAATAAATAAAATAAATAAACTAGCTTGACCTATATGTATTGTAGAGAAGTTAGGTTAAACTTAATTGTTAAAATGATATTTTATAATATGGAACCAGGCACGTATCAATAAATCGATATCAAGACAGTAGGTACGACTTGTCTCTTTGTACCAAATGTCGAATCAAGAATGAAAGAGGTAAACATTACTTGAGTAAATATCGGAAAGATCGATTTATTACACGTGCCCTAGTATTTTATTAAGTTGTATTTTCTTCTAAATAAATAAATAACAAACATACGAGGGTGGTCTAAAAAGTTTCCGAACTTAACGTGAAGATGGCAGCACTCGTCAATAAAAGTCAGGGAATGTAGTTGTGCATCTTCTGACAGGTACTCACCAAAGTTTCAGTCATTTTCGACGCGCAGTTGTTATTTGACAGTCGTTTGAGTGACTCGATGTGAGTATTTTTGTGAAAATGGAAAAAGTCGAGTATCGAGCTGTCATAAAATATTTGTTTTTGAAAGGTAATACGCCTACACAAATCAAAGATGAGTTGGACTCTGTGTACGGGGACTCTGCACCATCATTTACCACAGTGAAATTTTGGGCAGCTGAATTTAAACGTGGCTGTAAGAGCCTGGGAGACGATGAAAGTTCAGGACGTCCAAAAACTGCAACTATTGACGATAATATCGCTAAGGTTCACTAAATGGTGCTAGACGATCGCCGAATTAAAGTGAGAGAGATAGCAGAGGCTATGGACATGTCCAAAGAACATGTTTGTCACATAATAAATAAAAAATTAGACGCGTTGGGTAATAATATATTTTTTTACATTTTAAACTAGACAAGGTAGATAATAACAGGGACTGTGTTACGCAGTTCCCTATTAACTAGGATTGAGAATCTAGAATACCTAGGTAATAATTAGGAATTTACATAGCTGCTATCCAAAACTCTATTTAAATTCAGATAAATATTTGTATTTCGTTGCCTTACTATGAAGATTACCTACTATAAACATCTTGTTAAGCCGGCATGGTGGTAGTGACTGATGAGGAGTGAAAGCCATGTCATGTGCAAGTTTTTTGTTTTTAATTTACTGTTAGTCAAAAGTGGTGTTATTTTATGCAGTTTTGACGCGCAGTAACTCGTAAATATGACCGACGCGTTTCGGCGGTATTGACGCGATATTTTGATGATAGCCAATCTTTATTATGAACAAGTATAGTGAATCAAGTACCTATCATGTTTATAACAACAAACTTACAAAAAAAACTCAGACCTCGGGTACAGCTTACCATTCGGTTGTCGCAATATCACAGTCTTACTCCGAATTAAAAATATTTTTTTAAGCTTATCTATGCATTTTATTATTATTTATTCTAGCACAACATGTGACCTGATGGTAAGTGGCGCGCAAGGTACATGAATATTAGCACTCACATCAGTCCCTTACACTATGCCGGCTTGACTGGGCATGACGACAATTCGAGCCTGATCCCAAAATGTGTGGATACACTTTACAGGGTGGATACACCGGCACGAACGGTGGAGACTTCCCCGCCCCGGCAGACTTAGCAAATTACCACCATCAGTCCGCCTAACCACCTATTTATTATTGTATTTGCAATGATGTCAAATGCCAATTTTAACTTTTAAGGATAACCTTGCCTTGTAAGCTTGCCATAGCGATATTTATACTAAATATATATTTTTTAAATAAATTACATTCAACATTTCTAAAGTTACATATCAAATAATAAATTGTATTTTAAACTAATCAATTAGTGAAATAAATCAAATGCCATTTAGTGCGTGCCAGACAATCGGTATTCAGGCTATACTATATTATGTCTTGAACAAAAACGTGTGAATACTAATGGCCATTATTTATCAATACATACAATATCTGCCTGTGTGTTAGTTTGTGTGCGATTTTTCCAGATGACAATTTAAAGTCAAATCCACATACACCTATTACAGGAATTTTAAGCAAGTTTTTTTTTTTGTTTTCTTGTTCTCTTCTCCCGATGGATGATGAATGAGATGATGGGGAAGGCAAAGGGTCTAGCCCATACAGCCAAGTCTGACGTAATATATCTTTCTTTTTCGTGAGTTAATGAGGTCATCATCAAATTCCAGATGCTGCAGAATTTGATGCTTTTCTTGGAGTCACTCGCGGAACCATAGCTCAAACACGTCGGGTAAAATATGGGAGTTGACAGCGCGGGAAAACCGCAAAAAATAAACTGCAACTTGTGCCCCATATTTAAAGTTCAATTTATCGTTTTCCATAATTATTCACATTGTAGCACATTATTAAACAAAACAACACCACTTTTTACCAATAATATCCACACTAAATTAATTTACAAAACAAAAACTTGCACTTGACATGTCTGCGCAAAATGGCGCGAATGACTCTCTTAGACGATGCGTTTTCGGTCGATTGTGCACTCCGCCCTACCCGCTGTTATGTTAATGCGTAGACAGAGAATTTGTTATATGTGTTAATGTTAGTGTCTGACTGAGAAAAGAATATGCAAAGAAAACTTTAAAAAAGTAAGTACCTACATGATTTTAAAAAAAAAAACCTAAATACCCATTTGAATTATATAAAAATCAGCCATGCGTGCGCTAAAACTGGAAAATAGCCCAAACGATTTTTCGTATTATTTTATTACCTCACTCATCAAAATTCAAATTCAAATTCAAAATTCTTTATTGTCAAGATTGTTTACATTGGTATAAAGAGGTGATGTACATTACTTAAATTTTAAACAATCTGCCCACAATAGGCATACAATAATTCTATATTATAATATAATTAACATTTCGTCAAACATACATAATAAATAAAAAATAAACAAACTTTAATTGTTTAAAGTTTGTTTATTGATCAGTATTATCATTATTATTAAAACAAAAAAAAAAAAAAAAATATTTATCTACTTATTTATCTAAATTAAATACTATTTTATAATGAATGTCCAAAATCAATTAAAATTAAATTAGTAAAAGAGACAACCTTATAATTTAAAGTTCATTCAAGAAATCTAAAATTGTGTAATAACATTTTTGCAACACAAATTTGATAAGCATCTTTTTAAATAATATAGTCTCTAGTTCCTTAATGTAGCTTGGAATTTTGTTTTTGGCGCCATGTGTTATGCTTCATCTGCGCGACTTCGTTTCTATGTAAGTATCAAACGTGAGACACGAGCAAAGCTAGGTCACAAGAAGCTAGTTCATAATGAAATGTTATACCTAGTTAATTGTACTTTTATTATGTAACAATATAATTACAAGTGTAATTGGTAACAAGGCGTGATATACTTGAACCTACTTTTAATTCATTCACAGAATACTATTACGTAAGTTTAACTCAAAGCGTATTTCTAGGGAATAAAATATATATATTTCCAGACAGGTCACACAGCGCCATCTAGTTTCCGTGGTAAGCTACGAGGCTTGTGTTACAGAAACTAGATGGTTGATAAACTACATATTATACTTTATACTTTTTTTTTTTTTGTAAATATATACATATTATACATATAAACAACAAATAATATAAAAATATAATAAACAAAATAAAATAAAAAAATAAAAAAAAATAATAAACAAATTTGCATGACTGCCTCATGTGTTGGGTTCGAAAACTGGTCGAATAAAAAAAATGTTTAGTCTAGTGTGCTTGCCACTTGTCATGATGGGCTAGTTGCCGTTAGTTAGGAATCCTTTATATTATACAGCTACAGAACGTTAGTTTCAGCTATCAATTTAGCTGATCAATTTATTTATTTATTTATTAAGAAAATCCAAAACAGCAATACATTTTACAAAGCAATACAATTAAAATGTTACTTGCCAAACCAAAGGATTTCACGGTTTAAAATACATTTATAATCTGATCTACAAGTAAATTACATTTTGAATCGAATTTAACATTAAATTAAATACAAACATAAATAACAAATTATTAAACATAAACGGAAATAAAAATTACGTCCAAAAAATATATAATAATAATAATGAAACAAAACTAATAAAGAATCAAAATGTCACAAATTGCCATAAACACATCAAGTACTATGTGAAATAATATGAATGAGTGTGTAAAGTGTATAGTGTGTATGTGTGTGTATGTGAATGTATTACTATTATTATTATTATTAATTTATTTAGTAAGTAGGCCTACCTTAGGCACGTTTACACGTCAATACAATAACAATTATTTATTTTAACAATATAAATTAAGACAAAACAGACACATCAATCCACCAAACATTATCATTATATATTTATCATCAATAAAAATAAAATAAAAATAATTAATAGGAAATAATAAAGCTTTTCAGAAAATGATGATACAGAAGGTCTTTTGTTAGTTGATGCAGCAAATGCATTTAATTCTTTAAGTCGACCAATGGCGTTATGGCATGCAAGAATACTATGGCCTAGATGTGCCACGTTTTTATTCAATACATATAGAGGATACTCCGTAATTATGATTAGAAATACAACAAACTACATTCTCAGCAAGGAAGGAACTACCCAAGGAGACCCATTAGCAATGCTTATGTATGCAATAGGAATTCTACCATTAGTCAAAAAATGTAAGAAATCAGGTACCTATATTCAAAATTGGTATGCAGATGATTCTGCACGCTTAGGTAAATTAAAGGATATAAAGGAATGGTTAGAACTGCTAATAAAAGAAGGACCAAAGTATGGTTACTATCCAGAGCCATCAAAAAGCTATCTAATAATTAGAGATGGCAATTATGAAGAGGCAAAACAACTTTTTAATAATATGGAAGTAAAAATAGTAAAATCTCATAGATTTTTAGGTAGTGTGGTAGGTGACGAAAATGGTAAAACCGAATATATTAGAAACAAGGTTGAAGAATGGATACATTGTGTCAATAATTTAACAACAGCAAGCGAAGAACACCCACAGGCGGTACATGCAGCATTTGTTAAATCTTTACAGTGTGAATGGAGCTACCTGCAAAGAGTTGTAAAAGGACATGACAATGAATATATCACTCTAAAGGACGAAATAATGTCAAAATTAATGCCTTCAATTTTAGGAAGAGAAATAACACCCACCGAACAAGAATTATTTACATTACCAGCAAAGCAAGGAGGTTTAGCCATGAAAGACCCAACAATTAATATTAAACACTCATATAACTCATCATTATCAGCAAATAGTTTTTTAATTAAGGCAATATTTATTTATTTAAAAAACTTTATTGCACAAAGTACAAAGGCGGACTTAATGCCCGAAGACATTCTCTGACAGCCAAACCTTAGGGACAAATTTGAACAATTTTAGGTGCAATCATAGAAATAATAATAATACTATAATTATAAATGTTAATTTAATAGGATTGATATATACTTACATCATATATCTTCATATATATCATAATATCAATATACTACATACTAATAATACACATTATTATACCTAAACATACATATATACTACTTACTAACGCTGTCAGGAGCTATTTAAGAAGTGTGAATCCAGGAGAAGAATTAAATGTTACAAACCACCAAATTAATGCAACACGTATTATGAATGAAGAAAGAAAAAATAGATTGCAAAGAGAAACAGATTTAAGTAAAACAATTATATCAAAATTATCAGATAAAGCACAAAGAAGTGTAAAAAGAGCAATAGAAACAAGATCGTCACAATGGCTCACAGTTCTGCCCACAGCAGTCGACAATACTGACCTAACTGCAACACAATTTCGAGATGGCTTAGCTATCCGATATGGCCGAGAGCCGACTAGAATGCCCGAAAAATGTGATGGATGTGGTTAACATAATTTTGATCTAAACCATGCATTAAACTGCAAAAAAGGCGGACTGGGGAAGCATCTCCCAAACCCATTCACACGAGAAACACCGTAAATACGACAGGGCAGCAGAAGATCTCAGAGCTTCATTTACGCCGTTGGTTATCTCGTGTGATGGCTCATTAGGTGCTGAGTACGCGGCTTTTGTCAAAAAGACCGCTTCACGGCTTTCTGAAAAATGGCAGAAGCCATTCTCACAAGTTACAGGCTGGCTAAAAACAAAAATACAAATTTCTGTTATAAGGGCTATAAGCTTAAGGATCAGAGGAACCAGAAAGCGAGTAAGATGGATAGGATGTGAGGATGGAGCAGGTATGTTTGAAGGAACGAATGAATGATTGAATGTGAATGAATGTTAGATGATTTTATATATTTAGTTTTATGTTTTTTTTAGTTATTATTGTTATTTTGTTGAAATAAATTAATATTATATTTTATTAATAACAAACATAGGAAATAATAATAAATAAGAAAAAGTAAAAAAAAAGAAAGAGGAAGGAAGGAGGTATGACACCATTTGCATTATTCAAGTTCAAGTTCCCTAACTGACCCCCTGTCCTCGCCCCCCAAGCAATCCAATAACAATTTCTTAAAAAGGGTTCTGCTGTGCAAGAAAATATCAATATCAATAAACCTTTTGTTATAAGTTAAGTATCAATGGTGTGTGAACTTTTTATCACGATAAATGGTACCTAATATAACTGTCAGTTGCATAGAAATCTTGTAATTGTATTACGAAATTTATTAATTCCTGGATATTATGCCGAAGTGAGGAACTCGCCAAGCCGTCTGGCCAGCATGGCCAGTGTAGGCTAAATTCTCCAGATATATGTTCTGGAAGGCCCATCTCCAGCAGTGGAGGTCTAGGACGCTGTGTTCTAGGGGCTGTAATGATGATGAATGATGAGCAACTTTTAAGTGTACAAATGAAGATTTCCAAGCGAAACCAAAAATATAATGATCTCAAAATTGCCGTTCTATTAATTCAACCTTTATCAATTTACAATCATGATTATTTATTCGGAGTAAAGTACAAAGATACCTTTATTATTTTTAAAGTTTTCTTAATTCGTCTTTTAAGGTAGGTAACGTTAAGTTAAAATTATTTTTTCTGTTATAAAAATGTAAGCTACAAAAACATTTTAAAAATGATGCGTCATAGGTGTAATCAAGGTACCATTGCCGCTAGCGACATCTACAAAAAGCTTTACCTAATACACCCCATTATCTAGTAAAGTAGTTTTTTTTTTTTGTTTTACTATTGTATGGACTTCTCCACTTAAGAAAAATATTTCATCAATTCCAGTTACAATTATTGTGTTTTATTCATCACGGTAATCGGAATGAGCGAGTTCACATTTAGCCAACTTTACTATAGGCCATCATGATAAGTGGCAAGCACGTCGATATCTCTAGCGTACCAAACTCGAGAAATAACACAAATAAATTAAATTTATTATTGTGGCCAGACCAAGAATCGAACCCGGTACCTCCACATCTAAATCCATGGACTTAACTGCTAGACCACGAAGGCAGTGTAGATACAATTACTAGTATATATTAATACTTTATTTATCTCATTTCTAACAAGATACACACACACAATACATACATATACACTATGGCCTTAGCACAAAAATTACATATTTACTCACTCTAACAAGCTGTCAGTTAGATTTAAGTAAACAAAATTGGTTACTTACATGACTTGTTGACATGCGAGATTAAATTCATTATTTTATACACGCACGCACACACTCGCACACACACACACAAATGCACATCCATATCTATACTTCTATACTAATATTATAAACGTAAAAGCTTTGTCTGTGTGGCAGTTTGTATGTAAGTTTGTTTCGCCTTCACGCTTGTATTGCTGAACCGATTTTGATGAAATTCGTCAGGATTGTTCCTTGGAATACTGAGACAAACATATGCTATTGACGTCATAGTCTGACCACAAAATGTGACCCCAGGGGTGGCCCTGATATATGTGGACCTATATAGTATTTCCCAAGTTTGGAACGCTAGAGACATCGACGAGCTTGTCATTTGTCTTGATTGGCCTATAGTAAAGTTGGCTAAATATGAATCCCCTACTTTATAAGCGTGGTTTCTGACTCCCCCGGAAGGGAAACGGTCGTGATGATACTTTACTTTACTTATTATTGTACAGTTCTCCCAAAGTGATAATGCGCATAGAAATCTTCGTCACTGTTCGGCAACGGTCGTATTCCCCGAGCGTCGGAAGACGATATGTATATAGAGTGGTTAAGTGCATTTTCTTCATGCATAATTTAGTAGAATTATGTGTTTTGTGCTAGTTGTTAGTACGTTTTCCTATTTTACAAAATAAACTATTTAAAGTTGAATAAGATAATTAAAGTTGAAATTAAATTCACCTTTGAAAACAAAACCAAGAACGGTGTGTAATATCAGCTCTATATAATTCCACTCAGAGAGAACACATGCAGTCACCGACCGCCCGAATTGTTTTCGATTGTGTACACATGATATTGACTTCTATTTCTTTCGAACAAGGTGCAAAATGCAAGTGCAATGTTTAGGCTCTTACGATTCAATGATTCGGGTGTTTCCGGGAATACGACAATTAGCGAAGATCTGTATGTGCATTATTAATTGGGGAATACTGTACGTGTTATGTAATATTGGTATATCGCCGGGTTAGAACGAAAACCAAATAACATTTTTTTTAGTAAATTCACTTGTTTACACCAGTTTATAAAAAAACTCTGTAACTTTAGAAACTCTACCGTATAACACTACATCCTTATGTCCTTCAAGTTAATGGAATTAAATACATAATAGGTTTCTTACCATATATTAAACAACTTAAAGATATTCTACAATACTGACGTTGACATATTTAATAACAGAGGACATAAATATAAGAAACAAGTGCTAAATATAACAAACCTAGAAGCGTTATAATTTGACACTAATTTTATCACGGATATTATTTTAAAATAATAAAATTTAATAATAAAATTTATCTTTATTATTATTTATTGCAGTATTGATTTTATTAATATTTAATTTGTTATTATTAATCTTACAATTATTTTAAATAAATATGTACATAGATGGTTTAATCTAGGATAATTTAAATTTTCGATGTTGAAATTTATTTTAATTTAGGTAGGTAGGTTATTATTAGTTAGATTGTACTGTTTTTATGACTTGTATATTTAAGTTGTCTTTTATAATAAGTTTTATGGTAGAGCTTGCTCAGGGATGAATGATAGACGATAAAGTTCAATACCAAACTATTTTAATGTGTTTCACAACTTCACAATTACAACAAATAAACAAAAATAATATTAAACGTTAAGATTGGCGCGCGCGCGTGCTGTCGTCGGCGATGTAGCCGTAGTGTGTCTCAAATAGGCTACTCTTGGCGTCTCACATTGCCTACGGCGGTGAGAGCGAGAGCGACAACACGCATGCGCAGTAAATCTACAAGTCGACGATGTACCGCGCCGGAAGTCGACCACGCGCAACTCTTGGCGGCAATATACGATTTACTACAGTTTATATATAAGTTAGAAATTTGAAATTGATCATGTTATGTAAGAACATTTGAATTATATTATTATTGTATTGTCTTGTAGTGTACACTGCTGTGGATTGCAATCCAGAACTGCTGTGAAATAATGTGTATATATCGTGCAATGGTTATAATCTGTTTGTTGTACCTTGAATAAATAAATAAATAAATAAATTTAACAATTTTCATGACTTACAAAAACATTTTTATTTATTTATTTAAACTTAATTATGCAATTAAGTTTTTTTTTAATAAATAAAATAAAAATAAATAAATAAAATTTGGCAGATACGAGTATGATCCTCAGGACATAGAGATGGCCATTGAGTAGGTGCTGTTGTGCTTTTGCTGACCACTTTATTACACGACCGAAGCTTGGTCAAACAGCTTAGGCTAGCTTACTACACACATAATCGTGACGAGGTTATGCTGTCAAGTTCACTATATTACTTTTAAAACAAATTAAATTAAGTTTACACAAGCTTTCGTGACTATTAAAATATTTTGTAAGTCATTATTTCAGCCATTAACAAATGTCACGTATAAGAATTTGTTACGTACATACAAGTACCAATTGTCATGATTGGCCTATAGTAAAGTTGGCTAAATGTGAATCCGCTTATTCACAAACGTGGTATCAGACCACCCCGAAAGGGAAACGGTCATGATGATACTTTTTTTTACTTTTACATGTACTCGTATATGCGTATATGCTAACATTCATCCACTTACCATCAGGTGGCCGCAAGGTCACATGTCGTGTAAGTATATAAAAAAAATAAAAAAAAAAACATTATACAAATATATGAAATACTGTAAAAGAAGGTAAGTATCTTTATTTAAAAAATAAAAACAAATTTCTTATTGTGATCCTATATATCTATATCCATACACGCTATCGACGTCTAGTTGACCTGCACAGGTAACCTCTCCTGTAGACCGTAGCGTGTATGGCTTCCATTAGACGTTAAGGGATTAGCCGAAAATCAGCGCTGTAGCCCAGAGTCGCAGCTCCATGCTGAGTTGATTCCCTATTTGTCACCACACATGTCTTTATTTGTTTGTGTTTATTGATATGTGGCAAATAAAATATTTTTCTTTCTTTCTTTCTAATTGAGCACTTGGTTGGCTTAGCCAGTGCTAATTATATTGAAAAAATCCATATTAAATTTGCCAAAACATCTCAAATCAAGATCATTGTAACTGACGTTTGTAACAATAGTGGATCTTTTTTCCGAGTGCATGCTGTACGCTAGATGGCACAGGGGAAGGTCACTTAATATTACAGACAAATTACTTTATAGTTTGTTAGCTCTTTGTTTGCCGTCTATTGTCGGCCCATCTTAATGCTGGTACACTCAGATATATCAACAACGAAATGGGGAAAATAAAACATTCAGGAAGAAATCGGTTCAATAAATATATACAGCTATATATAATAAAGAATTAGGCCTAAGGAGGTCTGCCGTTAATATATTTATGAAAAGAGACGGCATTAACGGAATCATACAGTATTTGGTTGGGTAGGGAACGGAGTGAAATGGTGGATGGTCTGGTCAGCGTCTTGTTGCGCAATAAAATACAAAAATATAATTAAATAATAATAATAATAATAAACACTTACAAAAAGCAAGACTAGTCGACATACCTTCTCTAAATTGGTATAATATTGTATGTATTATATATATATATTTATTATATGAACTTGTGTTATTATATATTTATATATTAGTGTATTTAAGGTTTAGTTGTTTAAGCTATTTTGTTTAAATTCCTTTTTTAAATTTATGATTTAATACCACAATCCTCACTATCCCAAAGGTTAGCTGTCTGAAAATGTTACTAGACATTAAGCTCGCCTATGTTAATCTCTCGCATTAAGTGTGTTTTTGTTTACTGTGTAATAAATAATTTATCTATTTATCTATCAGAAGGGCGTATCCCGTCGTGAAATATTGCAACTTTTTTGAATAAATAAAAACAAAAAAAAACATGTGTTTGACTGTACGTAACCCAGCCAATGTTCCACCTCGGTACACGTGTACTATTTCAACTTACGATTATACCTGATTTAGTGGGATCTATGATTCCATAATTGTCTGCAACAAAACTACTGTTTGTTTTCACAATTTAACTGTTTAATGATAATTTAGAGATCGAACGTTTATCATTCATCATTACAGCCCCTAGAACACAGCGTCCCAGACCTCCACTCACTGCTGGAGATAGGCCTTCCAGAACATATAACTGGAGAATTTGACCTACACTCGCCACGCTGGCCAGGCGGCTTTTTATTGACAATTTATTAACGATTCCACAAGTTGGTATTAGTGGAACCGCGACCGACGGCTTAACGTGCCCTCCGAGGCACGGGAACGGTGGCGTTGTAAATCTATGACAAATGTTTGTAAGAAAAGTGCATTTCTCATTGGTACATGCCGGGGGGGTTTGAACCGACCTTTGTAGGATTTAAGGAAGGCGTTCTTACAACCGAGCCACCACCGCGCTATTACGTTTATCACAAATTAATATAACGTTTATCATTTTAATAATAATAATTAATTGTTTAGTTCACTTAAAAAGTAATGTTAAGACTGGTGCTGAATCAATATTAATAAAAATCTCACGCATCAATCCTAATTAAACAAATTATAACAATACAATTTATATTGCCTCCGTGGCCTAGCGGTCAAGTCCGTGGATTTAGACTCAGAGGTACCCGGTTCGATTCCTGGTCGGAACACAAAAATATTTAATAATGTAAATAGATACATTTAATTAATATTTAATTTATTTGTGTTATTTCTCAAGTTTGGTACACTCTGGAGACGTCGACGAGCTTGCCACTTGTCATGATTGGCCTATAGTAAAGTTGGCTAAATGTGAATCCGCTTATTTATAAGCGTGGTTTCTGACCACCTCGAAATGGAAACGGTCGTGATGATACTTTACTTTTACTTTCCAATTTTTATTTAACAAAGTATAGTATCATTAGGACAGTATCCTTTTGGTCAATTACTATAGGCCCATCATGACAAGTGACGAGCTTGTCGATATCTCTAACAAAACTCAAGAAATATTACAATTAAATATAAATGAATTATTCTGTCCCGACTAGGAATCGAACCCGGTACCTGCGCGTCTAAACCTACGGTCTTAACCACAAAGGCTTACTGGTAACTAGAGCCTAGTTATATGCGCTTTGAATAGCTTGACGCTTATACAGCGTTCAGTATTTCTAGCACCCTAAATTCCGTTATAACTGCGCAAAAAAAAGAAAGAAGTGTGTGCTAGTTCGTTAATAAGGCTTACATTAAAATCCAAAAAGATAGTTACGCGGTTCAAATCCTGGTATGTACTAATAATAAATATTTCTCATACATTTACAACACCAAATTTCCCATGCCTCAAAAACCACGTTAAGCCGTAGGTCCCGGTTCCACTAACTAATCGTTAATAAATTGTCATTAAAAATTGACATCAGACGCTCGTCAACCCAATGGGGAGTATCAGGCAAAGCTTTTTGTAGATGTCGCTAGCGGCAATGGTACCTTGTTTTACACCTATATCGCATTATTTTTCAAATGTTTTTTAGTTTTTTTTTTATATTTATAACAAAAAAATGAATTTTAAATTAACGTTACCTACCTTAAAAGACGAATTAAACAGAAAAAAGGTTTTATT
The DNA here is from genome assembly GCA_910589645.1 of Tinea semifulvella. Classification (NCBI taxonomy): domain Eukaryota; kingdom Metazoa; phylum Arthropoda; class Insecta; order Lepidoptera; family Tineidae; genus Tinea; species Tinea semifulvella. The sequence goes on from OU342612.1 coordinate 2,600,304, forward strand.
AATAGAACGGCAATTTTGAGATCACCTCTTTCTCGGTTTGTGGGAAATCTCGATTTGTACACTTAAAAGCTGCTCACTTCGGCATAATATCCAGAAAATAATGTATTTCGTAATAAAAATACAAGATTTCTTTGCAACTGACAGTTTTATTAGGTACCATCTATCGTGATAAAAAGTTAGTGATACATCCTATTGGTCAGCGTGGCGTGTGTATGCCAAATTCTTCAGAAATTTTTAGAAGTCTCCAATATAGTGGTCGTCTAGTGTTCTGTATTCTAGCGACTGTGATCAATAGTACTTATATTATACTATTTTTAATCAGAATCAGCAAGGCAACATTGTATAATAATATAAAAATCAATGAAAATTATATTTTAATCAGAATAAAAATAATTATCTTCCTCTATCCGTAAATCCTACAAAGGCCGGTTCAAACCCACCCGGCTTGTACCAATGAGAAATACACTTTTCACGTACATTTGTCATAGATTTACAACACCACCGTTCCCGTGCCTCGGAGAGCACGTTAAGCCGTCGGTCCCGGTTCCACTAATACCAACTTGTGGAATCGTTAATAAATTGTCATACAAAAAAAATGACATCATATCCTCGCCAAGCCGTCTGGCCAGCGTGGCGAGTGTAGGCCGAATTCTCCAGTTCTGGAAGGCCCATCTCCAGCAGTGGAGGTCTAGGACGCTGTGTTCTAGGGGCTGTAATGAATGAATGAATGAATATAAATACCATATATTTTAAGAACAATAAGAAAAAACATTCATTTTAAAAAAAAAACGTTGCCGACGTTATGTTCCTCCAGAAAGGATGAATAACTGATGATTTCTGTACTAAAAAGCTGGTAGCCTTCAATCCAAAGGTCCCATTTTACAACCTTGACACCTCGATCCACGGAACCGCTGACATTCCGACCATTCACAATTTGTTCCACCAACTGTTCTAGAATTAAAAACGCCATCCTAGTCGTAAATCTATTTTTCGTCTTGTCACGCATCACTAAGAACTTATTATTTACAATTGGTAAAGTATAGTATCATCACGACCGTTTTCCTTTCGGGGTTGTCAGAAGCCACGCCTATAAATATGCGGATTCACATTTAGCCAACTTTACTATAGGCCAATATGACAAGTGGCAATCTCGTCGATGTCTCGAGCGTATCAAACTCAAGAAATATCACAAATAAATTAAATATTAATTAAATGTATTTGTTTACATTAATAAATATTTTTGTGTCCCGACCAGGAATCGAACCCAGTACCTTCGAGTCTAAATCCACGGGCTTATTACGGAGGCAGTATTGAATAATTTTGATAAAGCGCGGCGGTGTTTCGGTTGTAACAACCGAGCACTTATAATTCAAAGAAGGTCGGTTCGAACCCCGGCATGTATGCACTAATTAAATACTTTTTTTACGTACATTTGTTGTCGATTTACTACACCATCAAGAGGAGAGCAGTTAAGCCGTCCGCGTCGGTCCTGGTTCCACTTCATATATGGAATCGTTAACAAATTATCATTAAAATTAGATTTTGCCTCGCCAACCCATCTGGCCAGGCAGAATGTAGGCGATATTCTCCAAAAGAAGGAATAATAATTATTGTATTTGAAAAGAATATTACATAATATGTAATAAAATTAATATTAATACTATGGATATGAATATAAGTCCTGTCCGCGTGGAATAGTGGTAACGACGCTGGCTGCATTTCCCTGGTGCATTGCATACTGATTCTTTCGGCGAAGAAAGAGCCAGCCCTCTTCTCACCGGAGAAGACGTCAAACGGGTGTTATGTCTTTTTAAATCTATTTGACAGTTGGACTCCATGGCCAAGAGTTACTACAGCTAACACAAACCAGAGAACGTCCTCGTTCCCAGGGGACGACCGTCATACCATCCTGTTTCTTACATATCTCGGATAACTCCAGCAAGCAAGCTAAAGTGGCAGTGGGCCGGACACATCTGCATAGGGCAACGGGTTCTAGAGTGGACACCATGTACTGGACGACGCAGAGTGGAACAACCCCCCCGCCAGATGGCCGGATGACCTAAAGACCACCAGGATGGATGAAGGTTGCAAAAGACCGCGTGCAGTGGCGAGCTTTGTGGGGAGGCCTATATCAGGCAGAGAAGAGACACATGTCATACGAGCTTTATTAACTTTATATAAAAAACATATTTTGGAAAAAAAATACATTGTATGAGGTTTTTACCCATCTCTGGGTAAGGAACAATTCTGACAAATTTCATCAAAATTCAGTAGTAATATAGACGTGAATATATACATACGAGTGTGTACACAGACAAATCTTTCACATCCATACTAATATTATAATCATAAAAGAAGCTTTGTCTGTCTGTATGTATGTATGTAAATTTGTCTAGTCACTTTATAACACGTGCTACCATTGAAATAAGTGCACGTCATCATAATAACAATAACAATCCCAAAATCATTGCGCGTAATTACCATTTCTTCACTTTTACCTCATTAAATATATCATTTCTTTGACTTAGTTGTAAGACCCGGGCTTTTGAGATCAAGTCCGGTTATAACTGTCACATTTTAAAGCATTGTGCAGAAATTTACAAACCGAGTTATATAAATAGAAGCCGACACCTGGCTTAATTGGGGCCTATTTCTATTACTTAATAACACTATTCATGGCCTAACTGCTTCCGTAGTCTGGCTGTTAAGTCCGTGGATTTAGACCTGGAGGTCGGGACACAATAATATGAATACCTGACAGCGTTAGTAAGTAGTATATATGTATGTTTATGTTAGTATTTCGTATTTTGATATTTATTTATTTATTTAGGATATCTTACAGCTAATTTATACATATATAGGAGAAAATAGTAATACGATAAAGCCAATAATAAGAGTTCGCTGACAGATACAATAAAAGTAAGCAAAGAAAACAATGATAATAAATTTAAAAATGAAAATGAATACAATAGTACAAGAATTACGAAAAATATAATTATATTATGATATATATGGAGATAGATATATACTTATATTAATCCTATTTAATAAACTTGTATAATTATAGTATTATTATTATTCTTATGATTACATCTATAATTGTTCAAATTTGTCCCTAAGGTTTGGCTGTCAGAGAATGTATTCGGGCATTAAGTCCGCCTTTGTACTTTGTGCAATAGTAAAAAAAAAAACCAATTTAAATAAAATATTTTTTTGTGTTTAATTCTATATCATGTAAATATGTTTTATCAAATAAACGGTATACTATAATTTATTTGTGATATTTCCCGAGTTTGGTACAGCTAGAGACATTTATTTATTTATTCATCTTGGAAAACCAACAGTTGATAATTTCAAATAGGTAAGTAACATTAAACAATCTAAGAACTATTAAAGGTTTTCACATATAGGTTTTTAAAATTGAGTACAATAGCAATAAAATAAGAAAACATCACTGCAACACAATAATAACATACTCGTACAAGATAATCCACAAATTTACTAAATTATAAGAAGACAAGATTAATAAAACAAGAAAAAACAAAAAAAATACATATTACATTAATGAAGGTCACTGATTGAGTCGACATAACGAGCCGTCAACTGACGTCTTATATTTGCTGCCTTGGAGTTGAAAACATCGAAGAGTTTGCCACTTATCATGATGGGCCTATAGTAAATTTCACTAAATATAAATCCAATTCTTAAAAATTAAACAAGGGATACGGTCGTGATGATAAATTACTTTTTCTGGAATGAAATGAAAATAATGTTTGCTGATATTCCGCCTGCGCCAACTTCCACTGCGAAAAGCTGAGTCTTGAATCCGTTCCTGATTATTTCCTTTGTTATTATGCGAGATTATAATTGTAGAGGTTATTGCCCAGTCTGTATTTTAGGTGTAAGTTGGCACCACTTTCGTTATACTTTGGTAATTTTACAATTTTTCCACTAATTTCCACACCGCTACACTTGACGGCGAAAGTGGGTAGGTATAATAAATTATGAAACATTATAATATACAGCCCAAATTAGAGCAAGAGCGATTAACGTCCGCTGATCTCTGTCATCACAAATCAAACTACTAATCAAGCTTTATCATTATTATAGCTCCTAGAACACACCTACACATCCACTGCTGCAGATGAGGGTTCCAGAATAAATTAGAATTATTAGAAATAATATTTAATATAAACTAAACATAATTAAAAATATAATATTTTGGTTTTGTCAAAATCAACCTATTACAGGCATTTGTAACAGGTCATAATTTAAATTATTTTAAATGATTCTACTTCTGTTAGTGGAATAATTAGCAGCGAAGTGGTCCAAAGAGTAAGCTGTTAGCAGAACACTATCAGGTAAGCAAATTCTAGTGACCTGTTAATTTTTAATCTGACTGGGAAATGAATCTGCAAGGAAAACTTAGCTGTAACAGATTAACAAATGAAACAAATACAGAATTACACTACAACAATATCTTTCTTGTTTTTTGAACAATATAAATAAATATCTATAGAGACGTCTACTCAGAAATAGCAAGATATAGAAAATATTTTTTTAAGGCATTCCCCCTATTTATAGCAAGGCTAATTTGTTGACAGCCTTCCTGTGTCCAGATATCAGCCGTTTGGGCAACTCCTTGGCCAGGCGCTTGGTTGAAGGTCCCAATGAACCCATCATGTCGACCCCAAACGGCGCAAACTCCTAACCTGTACCAAGATTAACTTATTTGCGGTTGCCTGGATGTGGGATGGGACCACAGAGATAGGGAAGCAGAGGTGATCTAACTGCGGTCAAAGCGTGGCATTTCTCACACACATTTAATGTTCGCACACTAATACAGAAGACAGGACCGCACTCATTTGCGAAATGTCAAAATATTATTATATAAGTATAATTATGCATATCGCTCACAAATCTGTCCCGAATCAGTGTATAAAGCCCGCTTCGAAAAGATAGGTTTTGTGTTCTACGATGAAAATAATGAAATGAGTATTTTTAGCTATATGGTTTTTAAAAAAATACAACATAATATAATAAAATCGTTTATTTATATTTTCTTACATATATTATTCAAAGCAATGACACGCCAATTTTGGGCCGGATGGCGAGTGGTATCTGGGTCTTGAAGAGATACCGAACCCCTCTGTACTTAACCCCTCTCATATTATTCTGAAAAAGTAATCATAATTATTGTTTTATAACTTAACTTCCATAAATGTTTTGTAAGTATGAAATAAATCTAAGTATTGTATCTATACTGGGTGGATTTTTGAGACGGGACAGTAAGGACAGGCCTTAACCGTTAAAGTTACAGGAAAACGTTCCTAGGAGACCATCCATAACTTATTGAGATATTCTGAACTTCATTCACAGATTTTGGAAAAATGTACAGTCAGCAAAAAACTTTTGTTTTTATGCCGATCGATCCTGTTTCTTATATGGATCAAAAGTCTCTACCGGAGCAACTGAGGTTTGAGTACTAGAAATAACAGAAACCAAACCAAAAAGGTAGCTCGGTTGATAGAATGCATTCCCTAAAATCCAAAAAAGATCGGTTCGAACCCCGGCATGTACCAATAAGAAATACACTTTTCTTGCATACATTAGTCAGATTTACAACACCACCGTTCCCGTGCCTTGGAGAGCACGTTAAGCCGTAGGTCCCAGTTCCACTAATACCAACTTGTGAAATCGTTAAGAAATTGTCACTAAAATTTACATGAGACCCTCGCCAACCCGTCTGGCCAGCGTGGCGTGTGTAGGCCGAATTCTCCAGAAATATTTCTGGAAAACCCATCTCCAATAGTGGAGGTCTGGGTCTCTGTATTCTAGGGGCTGTGATGATGAATAGAGGCGTGAAAGACGGATAAACAGACATACACACACACATACATAAAAAGCTTCTTTCACATTTATAATATTAGTATGGACACCCAGACCACCTAAGCGAAAAACGTATAAATATTTTTTGCCTTGGGTAAGAATCGAATCTACGCACTGCGGGCACTCTGTGGATACAATTCCATAGGATTTACCACTAGACCACGGAGGCGGTCACAACAATAAAACGGTAAAAAAATAAAATAAAAATTATTAATTTTACAAATCCGACCCTGTGTTGATGGAACTGTCAATGTTGTTGTTTTGCAACAATTTCTACGTTTTTCTCTAATAAAGCAACGAAAATTGTAAGATTATTATTTATATTTCGTTAGAATACAATGAAATATATCTTCTGTCTCTCACATATTTCGAAATTACAAGAATAATCACTAATTTTATTGAATTTTGTGTTTGAATGCATGGTGTCAACATTTAAAACTTACTTGTGTACTGGAAGGTTATTCCTAGCACTTTTTTATGTTTTGCACTGTCGCACATATAAGCACTACACTTGACCATGATTTAGTAAAATTTTTAAGATGTAATTTTAGTTAAATAATGAATATTCACAATAATAAGTCGAGATGGTTGAGTTGGCTGTTGTTGGCTATTGTCTATGAATTGCCTTGTAGTCTATGGTTTCAATGAATAAAATGCCACGGTTGCTCGTTTATGCAGTGTGTATGTGAACTGAGAAAGTGAGATAGCTATATGATCTTTGCGATGAGAGTGAGTAAGCGCAACTTATATGGTTATACGACTAAATTATATGTTATCTCTGCTTCCTTAACTCTGTGGATGGGACTCATAGTGTTAACACATGTCGCATCCCTCACCAGAGACCTGCCAAGTTTATAAGGCCTAAAGGTCATACTGTCGGGTCTCTTGCCATTGCTTCAATCTAATAGGGTTCTAGCGGACGGCATATCTAGCATAACAATAGATATGGTAGTATTTTGTTTATTGTCGATAATATAAATCATTAAAATCACATTACAATATGTCTGTATTTTAGGTGTAAGTTGGCACCACTTTCGTTATACTTTGGTAATTTTACAATTTTTCCACTAATTTCCACACCGCTACACTTGACGGCGAAAGTGGGTAGGTATAATAAATTATGAAACATTATAATATACAGCCCAAATTAGAGCAAGAGCGATTAACGTCCGCTGATCTCTGTCATCACAAATCAAACTACTAATCAAGCTTTATCATTATTATAGCTCCTAGAACACACCTACACATCCACTGCTGCAGATGAGGGTTCCAGAATAAATTAGAATTATTAGAAATAATATTTAATATAAACTAAACATAATTAAAAATATAATATTTTGGTTTTGTCAAAATCAACCTATTACAGGCATTTGTAACAGGTCATAATTTAAATTATTTTAAATGATTCTACTTCTGTTAGTGGAATAATTAGCAGCGAAGTGGTCCAAAGAGTAAGCTGTTAGCAGAACACTATCAGGTAAGCAAATTCTAGTGACCTGTTAATTTTTAATCTGACTGGGAAATGAATCTGCAAGGAAAACTTAGCTGTAACAGATTAACAAATGAAACAAATACAGAATTACACTACAACAATATCTTTCTTGTTTTTTGAACAATATAAATAAATATCTATAGAGACGTCTACTCAGAAATAGCAAGATATAGAAAATATTTTTTTAAGGCATTCCCCCTATTTATAGCAAGGCTAATTTGTTGACAGCCTTCCTGTGTCCAGATATCAGCCGTTTGGGCAACTCCTTGGCCAGGCGCTTGGTTGAAGGTCCCAATGAACCCATCATGTCGACCCCAAACGGCGCAAACTCCTAACCTGTACCAAGATTAACTTATTTGCGGTTGCCTGGATGTGGGATGGGACCACAGAGATAGGGAAGCAGAGGTGATCTAACTGCGGTCAAAGCGTGGCATTTCTCACACACATTTAATGTTCGCACACTAATACAGAAGACAGGACCGCACTCATTTGCGAAATGTCAAAATATTATTATATAAGTATAATTATGCATATCGCTCACAAATCTGTCCCGAATCAGTGTATAAAGCCCGCTTCGAAAAGATAGGTTTTGTGTTCTACGATGAAAATAATGAAATGAGTATTTTTAGCTATATGGTTTTTAAAAAAATACAACATAATATAATAAAATCGTTTATTTATATTTTCTTACATATATTATTCAAAGCAATGACACGCCAATTTTGGGCCGGATGGCGAGTGGTATCTGGGTCTTGAAGAGATACCGAACCCCTCTGTACTTAACCCCTCTCATATTATTCTGAAAAAGTAATCATAATTATTGTTTTATAACTTAACTTCCATAAATGTTTTGTAAGTATGAAATAAATCTAAGTATTGTATCTATACTGGGTGGATTTTTGAGACGGGACAGTAAGGACAGGCCTTAACCGTTAAAGTTACAGGAAAACGTTCCTAGGAGACCATCCATAACTTATTGAGATATTCTGAACTTCATTCACAGATTTTGGAAAAATGTACAGTCAGCAAAAAACTTTTGTTTTTATGCCGATCGATCCTGTTTCTTATATGGATCAAAAGTCTCTACCGGAGCAACTGAGGTTTGAGTACTAGAAATAACAGAAACCAAACCAAAAAGGTAGCTCGGTTGATAGAATGCATTCCCTAAAATCCAAAAAAGATCGGTTCGAACCCCGGCATGTACCAATAAGAAATACACTTTTCTTGCATACATTAGTCAGATTTACAACACCACCGTTCCCGTGCCTTGGAGAGCACGTTAAGCCGTAGGTCCCAGTTCCACTAATACCAACTTGTGAAATCGTTAAGAAATTGTCACTAAAATTTACATGAGACCCTCGCCAACCCGTCTGGCCAGCGTGGCGTGTGTAGGCCGAATTCTCCAGAAATATTTCTGGAAAACCCATCTCCAATAGTGGAGGTCTGGGTCTCTGTATTCTAGGGGCTGTGATGATGAATAGAGGCGTGAAAGACGGATAAACAGACATACACACACACATACATAAAAAGCTTCTTTCACATTTATAATATTAGTATGGACACCCAGACCACCTAAGCGAAAAACGTATAAATATTTTTTGCCTTGGGTAAGAATCGAATCTACGCACTGCGGGCACTCTGTGGATACAATTCCATAGGATTTACCACTAGACCACGGAGGCGGTCACAACAATAAAACGGTAAAAAAATAAAATAAAAATTATTAATTTTACAAATCCGACCCTGTGTTGATGGAACTGTCAATGTTGTTGTTTTGCAACAATTTCTACGTTTTTCTCTAATAAAGCAACGAAAATTGTAAGATTATTATTTATATTTCGTTAGAATACAATGAAATATATCTTCTGTCTCTCACATATTTCGAAATTACAAGAATAATCACTAATTTTATTGAATTTTGTGTTTGAATGCATGGTGTCAACATTTAAAACTTACTTGTGTACTGGAAGGTTATTCCTAGCACTTTTTTATGTTTTGCACTGTCGCACATATAAGCACTACACTTGACCATGATTTAGTAAAATTTTTAAGATGTAATTTTAGTTAAATAATGAATATTCACAATAATAAGTCGAGATGGTTGAGTTGGCTGTTGTTGGCTATTGTCTATGAATTGCCTTGTAGTCTATGGTTTCAATGAATAAAATGCCACGGTTGCTCGTTTATGCAGTGTGTATGTGAACTGAGAAAGTGAGATAGCTATATGATCTTTGCGATGAGAGTGAGTAAGCGCAACTTATATGGTTATACGACTAAATTATATGTTATCTCTGCTTCCTTAACTCTGTGGATGGGACTCATAGTGTTAACACATGTCGCATCCCTCACCAGAGACCTGCCAAGTTTATAAGGCCTAAAGGTCATACTGTCGGGTCTCTTGCCATTGCTTCAATCTAATAGGGTTCTAGCGGACGGCATATCTAGCATAACAATAGATATGGTAGTATTTTGTTTATTGTCGATAATATAAATCATTAAAATCACATTACAATATCCAACTTACAGAACAACTGTTTCTGCAGTTAAAAACTTTTAATTTATCAACTTCTTAAACAACAAAATGAGGTTCTTAGACATATAGGTATTATTATTTATTTAAATACCTTGCCTATATAGATGTTTTTATATTTTATATATTTATTTTATTCAAAACTTTATTGCATGTTATACAAGGGGCCAACCTTAGGGACAATGTGGACCATTTTAAATGTAAGATAGGTTACATATGATACGATTATATAACTTATGAACCATTTAAATAATACGATGACACCATTTTTTTAAAACTATTCGGTTGGATGCTTGTCGGATTTCTACTGGTAGTTCATTCCACAGGTTTGCGGCGTATGGTAAGAGGGAATGGAGAGAACAGAGTTATGAGAAGAGCGCCTATATGCCTAAGGATTGACTGGTCAACTGGTTAGCGCACCAATTTAGGCACTCAAGTCTTAATTCACGCTCCCCGCTCCTCTTAACGCTTCAGCTGCAAATTGCGCCTAACATTTACAATTTGAATTGCGAATGCTAATTTGTAAAATATGAAAGTAGAAAAAACTCTTTCTATTTCGGTGCACAACAAATGGAATTAAAATGTCTACTAGTCATGGTTGGGTTATAATTTTTGAGCAAAAAGTGAAAAGAAATTCACTGAACGGTCAATGGTTGCTAATATTATAATGTACCTATAATATAATTTAGTTTAATTCGAAGTAATATACAAACAGTATAAAAGAATTACGATATTAAATAATTAAAAATAAAACCTAACATTAAATTAACAAAAATATAAAATTAAATTCACTACAAAAAAACTAAAAAAATAATAACTAAAGTCATAACCGTAGGACACTCGCTGCGTTGCTCCGTTAAACGGCGAGGAGCAAAATTTTATCTACTCAAAGGGTCACGAGAGAACACCAGAGCCTTCTCTGACCACGGACCCATCGTTTCGACTGCAAATGGGATGAAGTAGTGATTAGATTATCCCCGCGTATTTGTTGCTTTTACGGCGGCGTGCGGCTGACTCTGCAGTAGATACACTTGGAGTAAACAGATCACTAACACGACACGAACATAGAGTAGCGTACTAACGATTCAGGTCTATGGATACAAAGGATTTGTTTAAATATAATAAGACAAGGCAATATTTAACAGATTGCGGAATGTAGATGGTATTAGTAAGGTCTTTAAATTAACAATTTAAACAAAAAAAGGGTTGCGATTCGAGCCCCAGCATGTATCAATGAGAAATACGTCAAATAAGAGGCTGTCAAACAAATAACATAAATAATCACTTAACACTGACATTGAAGTTAAATCAAGCAAATAGACGAGGAAACGGTAACCCAAGCCGACCTTGCCACCGCCTAATTAACGTATTAAAAATTAAAACAATGGTCTAAGTTTTGGGTCCAACTTGCTATGGATATTACAAGAGGCCTCGACATTAATCTTTCGACAATGAGTAAATATTCGCACGCAGATTCTTTGCTTTATTGTTTAATTATGTTTTTATCGACACTTTTAATTATACACTTTGGTGCAACCAAATTAGGCTATTCACAAATTTAAATTGTCAATGGTATGACGTTGGTCCCGTGCGAACGAGGATGTGCTTTGGTGTGTGACGACACCCTCACCGCGTCGCACCTCAGGGGGACAGCGCATAAAGCGGTGGAGTACGGAGCAAGTATGAAAGATTACATATTTGTGCCATTTGCAAGTATGTATCCATATTAAAAGATTAGATATTTGTGCCATTTGCAAGTATGTATCCATATTAAAAGATTAGATATTTGTGCCATTTGCAAGTATGTATCCATATTAAAAGATTAGATATTTGTGCCATTTGCAAGTATGTATCCATATTAAAAGATTAGATATTTGTGCCATTTGCAAGTATGTATCCATATTAAAAGATTACATATTTGTGCCATTTGCAAGTATGTATCCATATTAAAAGATAAGATATTTGTGCCATTTGCAAGTATGTATCCATATTAAAAGATAAGATATTTGTGCCATTTGCAAGTAGTATCCATATTAAAAGATTACATATTTGTGCCATTTGCAAGTAGTATCCATATTAAAAGATTACATATTTGTGCCATTTGCAAGTAGTATCCATATTAAAAGATTACATATTTGTGCCATTTGCAAGTAGTATCCATATTAAAAGATAAGATATTTGTGCCATTTGCAAGTATGTATCCATATTAAAAGATAAGATATTTGTGCCATTTGCAAGTAGTATCCATATTAAAAGATTACATATTTGTGCCATTTGCAAGTATGTATCCATATTAAAAGATTAGATATTTGTGCCATTTGCAAGTATGTATCCATATTAAAAGATAAGATATTTGTGCCATTTGCAAGTATGTATCCATATTAAAAGATAAGATATTTGTGCCATTTGCAAGTGTATCCATATTAAAAGATTACATATTTGTGCCATTTGCAAGTAGTATCCATATTAAAAGATTACATATTTGTGCCATTTGCAAGTAGTATCCATATTAAAAGATTACATAATTGTGCCATTTGCTGTTAAACACTAGGCACATGGAATCCAAGCGCAAAAAATTTTTTTAAAGACAATACACCGAGGCTTGTCTCGAGGGCTGGCTCTTTCTTTGCCCAAAGAATCAGTATTGCAATTCAGCAGGGAACTGCAGCCAGCGTTCTTGCCACCATTCCACAAGGGCGGGACTTATATCCCTAACCTAATTTATTTAATAATATTTTTTGGATTAAATGAATAATATATTTTTACATAAATAAAGATACAAAAATTTAAGGGGATCGTATATTATAAAATTATCCAATTTAATATCACGAGACCTTTAATATATAACAAGGTAAGAAGCCAAACGATATGAGAATTAAAGCTTTCTCAGAATTAATTAGCATATGACAGTGCATTGCTGGTTATGGTCATGTTCGACTGCACTTTCAAATGTTTTACTGACAATATACCGATGTACATTGTACATCCTACGGAAGTGTAAAACACGTTCTTCGACAAGATGGCATAATAAAAAATTATAGACAACATTTATTAATATTTTTTTTAATAAAAAAAAACTCGGCTGCGTAAAAAATAACTTTAATTACAAACTAAAAAGAAATAAATCATAAATCAATAAACCCTAAAATAAATAATAAATTCTAATGCAAAATATAGTGGCTTTAACATTTGGGACCCATTAAAAAACCAGACCGGATCAAATCTTCCAAACGATGGGCCTCATTTTTAAAGTTCATTTTTTATGCAGTCGGCATTTTTTAATTTTTTTTATTTTATACTTTTTAGTTAGCTATCGTAGGTGTACTCGTAGGACCTTCATTAAAATTTTAAATGATAATGGTGGCTAACTAACTTTAAATCGTTATACTCGTAGATCCTAAATGGTTACCCTAAATAAAGAATTATAAGAGAAACCACAACATGTTTAAAATACCTATTCATTGATACCCCACTCAATATACTCGTAGTTCGTGGACATTATTTTTTTTATTTCCCACAAACTCCTTCGTGGTCTAGCGGTTAAGACCGTGGATTTAGACTCTGAGGTACCAGGTTCGATTCCTGGTGGGGTCACAATAATATTAATTAATGTAAATAAATACATTTAAATAATATTTAATTTATTTGTGATATTTCTCGAGTTTGGTACGCTGGAGACATCGACGAGCTTGCCACTTGTCATGATTGGCCTATAGTAAATTTGGTTAAATGTGAATCCGCTTCTTTATAAGCGTGGTTTCTGATCAAACAGTCGTGATGATGATGAAGAATATGGCGTATGGTTGTAGCCTTACTGAAATTTAATTAATGTTTTATCTTCAGTAACACTCGCATGATTAAGACGAATCGATTAACGTGTGAATCATCAACATTGGCCAACGCGTTTGGTCTCCAGTGCGCCACAAAGTAACAAACATACATAGGCTGGTAAACATATGACTCTTCTTTGGGTCTCGCAGTCGGTAAACAAACAATCAATGACCACTCTATCCTATATTTAATCTCTTTGGTATCACGGAAGACGACAGCGGCCGAATTACAGGAAGTTTATAAACGAGCTAAGATTTTTGTAGATATTAAAACGTTTAAAGTTCATAAAAAAATAAAATCTCAGGAATAATTATTCTTTGTTTATAAAATACCGACTACTAATTACATGTAGTGGTACTAGATACGACTAGTGGTGGCTCGGTTGTAGAACGCCTTCCGTAACATCATAATTTGAACTCATCAACCCAAAAAAGAAATACACTTTTCTTATGTACTACATCACCGTTCCCGTGCCTCTTTCCTATAACCTGGAATTCTTTAAGCGAAGTGTGAAAAAGCATCTAGTCAAGCCGGCATAATGTTGGGGACTGATGTCATAATTAAATGTCTGATTCCAGTTCCAAACATTCCTGACCTTGCGCGCCACTTACCATCAGGTGGGTCACATATGCTAGTATAAAAATAAAAAACTTGTGAATTTGTTAAGAGAAAAAATAAGTATCATTACGACCGTATCCTTTGCGGGGTGGTTATAAAGAACGGATTCACATTTTGCCAACTTTACTATCATGAAGGTGGCCAACTCGAGAATAATTAAACTTTTCAAACTATCGCGCATATTCATAATAGTTTTTATAATTTTAACGGGTCTTTACACGATTTACCTTAGAGATAAGATAAGTGGGTAGGTTTACATCTACCGCCCAGTATGTACGAGACTACACCGCATAGCTTCAGTCGACCCGTGACCACGGCCAATGCAACTTGGCTGAAACGTCGGGAGAAATATGTCTCTAAGGTAAATCGTGACCCGTTAAAATTATCCTCCTTGCGTCGTGTTTCCTCATTGATGAGGGTCGTGACCTCCCGATGAATTGGTGTGCGTCTTGATGATAGCACGCCACCCGTTCCTGTCTTCGGCGGCATGCACAGCATCATGGACGCTAGTGTTGGTGGTGGAGCGGATTTGGACCAGCGTATCGGACTACGGCCTCTCGGTCTCTTTCCTTCCACCTTGCCAGTAACAAAAAGTTTCTCCATGTTATCCCCTCCTTTTCTGGCAATGTGTCCGAAGTACTGGAATATCCGACGAAGGCATATGGTGGATAGCCTAGTCGATATGGCTAGTTGGTTTAAAATCGATCTCAGTCCACGAGATCCTCAGCATTTTTCTCCAACACCACATCTCAAAAGCATCGATACGCTTTCGGTCAGCGCATTTTATAGTCCATGTCTCAGCACCATATAGGAATATGGAGAAAACCAGTGATCTAACTAGTCTGGATTTCGTTTTTATGGAGATCATTATAAAATTATAAAAATATTACAAATTAATTATTGTATTCCGACCAGGAATTAATCCGGTACATCCGCGTCTAAATCAACGGCCTTAACCGCCAGACCACGGAGGCAATTGTTAATAAATCTCCAGAAATTTCTGGAAAGCTTACCTTCAACACTGGAAGTATAGAACTCTATATTCTAGGGGCTGTGATGATGTACTTAGTTGTTTTTTTTTGTTACAGAATTCGAGACTACTGAATTTGCTGACTGAATCTGAAAAGCTCTACTTGTTTGGTGTAAATGCATACGGTAAATAAAAAAATACTTTACAATCTTAAGCCTTTACACAATTGAAGCTTTTTTATACAGGCTGGCGTCTTGCTAACTTATTTTCGTCTGTTATACATAATCGTGTCAATTTTCTATTAAAATTTTTTTTTTTTTGCCCACTCTAAAAAATTGTGTAAGTGTTACTTTATATATTGTGTAAGTATATAAGTGTTGACCGCCTCCGTGGTCTAGTGGTAACAAACGTTGCCGTGAACTCGGGAGGTCGTGGGTTCGATTCCCACCGGGGGCAAGTTGTACATTGTATAATTCGTCTCGGTCTGGGTGTTTATATGTATATATTTACAAAAAAAAAAGGTATAATACCTATGAAGTTTATCAACCATCTAGTTTCCATAACACAAGCCTCGTTGCTTACCACGGAAACTAGATGGCGCTGTGTGACCTGTCTGGAAATATTTATTATTATTATTATATAAAAAAGCTTTGCCTGAAATCACTTAATATTTTTTTTTTTATTTAGGTTTTAGCAGGTATTCTGGCATGCTTGCTGAGATGCAATAAGAAGTGTTTTTTTGATAGGGCACTTGATATGCCTTAAAGTCAGTGTTTTCCAATCTTGGTCTTGGTCCAATAGTTGCGAGACCAGTACTAAGACTTACACTAGTCTTGGTCTTGCGCAAGAGTCAGACTCTTACTCAGATATTTTTTTCAATATTTGCTATAAATGTTTACTTTTTTTGGTATTAAGGTCTTTAATAAATTGTAACTGCGTCGTGTCTGTCATTTTAAATATTCCGAAGGGAAAAAAAACTCGAATAATTTAAATAAATTATTGTGTCCCGACCAGGAATCCAACCCACGGAGGCACAGGTAATAATTAAATAAATAACTATTTCGAATTTTAAGTAAATCAGACCAGTAGTTGTCGAGATAGTAGTTTTCGGACAGATACTCACAAGATTTCGTTAGTACAATTGGAAAAGACCAAAGACGAAGACCAAGTAATTATAGTAAAGTTAGCTCCAAAATGTGAACTTAAGCAAGGAATTACGATCGTAAAAATCAAAGTTAAGATAACGTTTAATTTCTATTTCCAGAAGCAGACTTTGAAATAGCTCACCTCAAACATCCGAAGCGTCGTAAAAGATCCTTGGATCACCACGTTGATGCAGATTTTAAGCTTCTTAAAGATAAACTTAATTTGAAACTAAGTCCCAAGTCCAGTTTCTTAGACCCCAAGTTCCTACTAGTAAGACGTTGGCAGAACAAAACAGAACCTGTGATAGACCTTCATGATGATGAGGAACTTGATGACTGCTTTTACAGAAGTAACAATGCAGCGGTCTTCGCCTGTGATGGCATTGTAAGTGATTTCTTTAATTACAACTATATTTTCTAAAACTAAAATATTTATTTAATTTTACAAAACATATTACCAAAAAAAAATTGCATATAGAAAACCCAAAATTAAACTATGCTACCTAAATTTATAACTAAATTGAACCAAAAGTAAACGTGTTAAAAAAGAATTAAATACTTGCAAAAAAAAATCCACCAAATCGCTGTACGAGATCATACTGTATCATGGGCCCAATACTCTGACAGCATTTCCACTCTGAATTTAAATAATTATTCTTTGAAAGAATTGAACAATATCTTAGGTTGAGATCCCCACTGGTCCTTCGTTTGTACTGTAAACGTCGAAAATAAGTAGCTATTGCAAATTGTTTCATATTTTTGAAGCTTGCTGATCTGCGCTTGTTACACTGAAGCACCAGCTCAAACAAAAGTACCCTGAAAGTGGGAAGGTATCCCTTAGCCCAGTATGTAAAATCCCATTCCCAGAGATTGGTCAAATCTACAAGGTAATAATGTCATTCTGTCTGGACGCTTGACATCGTCTCGACTCAAATTGAGGTTTAATGCAGTATCTATAATCTAATTAAAAATCTTCATTTCAGAGAGGAATAGTTAAAGCTGACAACGATTTGTACTTCATTCATCCACTGCCAGATAGATTCCACCACGAAGACTCAAAAACTCACGTCATCGTCAAACGATCCAATACAAACCACGAGAGCAAAGTTAACGAACCAGAAGTCCCAAATTGTATAGAAAAAGAAAATTTAACAATCTCTCATCCATCCGTAAGAATATGGACCAAGCACAGACGAAAACGTGACGTATTAAATAATCTAGCCAATCATAACGATATAGAAAGATTTAAATTAGATTTACATAGGAATAGAACAATAAACACATTTTTAGAGAAATTAAGTTTAAGCGAAGATACTAAGAGGAAGAGAAGAGCAGTATTGCCGGCTGTTTTTGTTGAAACAGCAGTGTTTGTGGACAGAGATTTATACAAACACATGACTGTAAATTTTCCTAAAGACACGGAGAGAGAACTAGTCAGATTTGTATTAGCGATGATAAATGCCGTACAGCTATTGTACCATGATCCCTCTTTGGGAAGACCTGTGAATTTTATACTTAAAAGACTGGAAATATTGCACGAGGATCCTAGTAATTTGAAAAGACCGCACGATATAGATAGGTTTTTAAGTAATTTTTGTACTTGGCAAAGACTGGAGAACCCTCCTGGGGATACTGATCCTTTACATTGGGATCATGCGTTAATCTTGACTGGATTGGATTTGTATGTTGTTAGCAAAAATGGAAAAGTTAGCAGCCAAGTCGTAGGTGAGTTCACTAAGGGTAAATCCCCCATTCTGCTCCTAACCGAATATGACCACGACATAACACCCAACCAAATACTGTATGATTCCGCTAATGCCGGAAGCTTGTTTTATAAATGTATTGACGGCAAACCTGCTTAGGTCCTAAACGGATTCATCATCATCATTACAGCCCCTAGAACACAGCGTCTTTGTCCTCCACTGCCGGAGATGGGCCTTCCAGAACATACATCTGGAAAATTTGGCCTACACTCGCCACTTGACAAACGGCTCAGCGAGGATATGATGTCAATTTTTTATGACAATTTATTAACGATTCCACAAGTTGGTATTAGTGGATCCGGGACGGCTTAACGTGCTTTCCTCACACGGGCACGGTGGTGTTGTAAATCAATGACAAATGTACGTAAGAAAAGTGTATTTCTCATGTAGCCGGGTGGGTTTGAACCGACCTTTGTAGGATTTAAGGAACGCGTTCTTACAACCGAGCCAACACCGTGCCTGAACGAATTAGTTTTGTAAAATAGAGGTAAATCTTTAACAATATTTTTGATATTTTTCTCTGTCTAAAATTTGGTATATGAAAGTGAGAATATGTCTAAAATGACAGTTATTTCCTAGAAAGCTGATAGACTACATTTCTCGAAAGTACAGACTTTAAAAATCTTTGAAAATAATGGATTGTGCGAGCAAAAGTTATGCAACGCTTAACATCCCTCTCATTTTTTATTATTTTATCGTATCTATTGTTTTTTTTTGTCTTTATTATTATTTTATTGTTGTTCCTGTATTCGTACTTTGCTTTTTAAACTTTTTCTTGCATGCTTTCTATTGTAACTACAAGTATCTGTGAATTGTTGTTATCGGCTTTATAGTATTATTAAATTTCCTACATTTGTATTGTAACTGTATGGTAGAGCTTGCTCAGGGATGAATGATAGACGATAAAGTTCAATACCAAACTATTTTAATGAGTTTCACAACTTCACAATTACAACAAATAAACAAAAATAATATTAAACGTTACGAATGGCGCGCGCGCGTGCTGTCGTCGGCGATGTAGCCGTGGTGTGTCTCAAATAGGCTACTCTTGGCGTCTCACATTGCCTACGGCGGTGAGAGCGAGAGCGACAACACGCATGCGCAGTAAATCTACAAGTCGACGATGTACCGCGCCGGAAGTCGACCACGCGCAACTCTTGGCGGCAATATACGATTTACTACATACTCCCCCTCTAGTTCAGGAGAACGCCCTCGCTCCTGGACTAGATCCTGCCCCTTAGCTCCAACAGTGCGGGTAGGGCGGCCGCGATTTCTCTTGGGTATGACGGGTCTAGGTGGGGTATCATGGCTACCGATATAGGGTGTAAGATCTTGTACGTGATACTTACCGAGAAGATTGCCAGGCTGTTCGATGTCTGAAATCTCGTAAGTTGTGGGACTGACCTTTTTAGCCACACGATAAGGACCATCGCGTCGTGACACAAACTTAGAGGTTAGTTCCTTAGAACTTTTGCTAAGAACGTGGGATTTAAGGAGTACTAAATCATTTACCTGAAATGATACTGCCGGACGGCGCGAAATATCTGCGTACTCCTTGTTCTTATCCTGCTGGAGCTCCACGCGCTCGCGAACAGCTGACAAGGAATTTAAAAACTTCCCAAGGTAAGGAGTTATTTGTGGTACAAAATTTTCTTTTAATTGTATGGCACGAAGGTCATGTGTGACCTCTGTGGGAGATCTCATCTCTCTGGCGAAAGTTAAGTAAGCTGGTGACATACCTGTTGTGCGACATTTTGCACTATTTAATGCGAAACGAATCACCGAAAGCTTCTTTGGCCATGAGGTGTGATCTTCTTCCACGAGTTGTGCGAGTAAAGCTTTGACATCGCGGTTCTTTCGCTCC
Source organism: Tinea semifulvella (assembly GCA_910589645.1). Classification (NCBI taxonomy): domain Eukaryota; kingdom Metazoa; phylum Arthropoda; class Insecta; order Lepidoptera; family Tineidae; genus Tinea; species Tinea semifulvella. The sequence goes on from OU342612.1 coordinate 2,620,406, forward strand.
GCAGGGTTAGCTTGTGGGTGGTAAAGAGGAACAAAATTTTGCTTTACCTTTAAAATGGACATACACTGCCGCATAACTGCCGACACAAACTGTACCCCATTGTCCGATACAATCCTGCGGGGTAAACCGTAACGCATAAAATATTCCTCAATGAGAATATGGGCACAAGCTTCTGCAGTCGCTTCTTTAAGCGCGTATAGCTCTATCCACCTGGTAGCAGTGTCTTCGACAAGGAAAATCCAACGCTCCCCCTGGTCTCCCTCTGGTAATGGACCGAAGAGGTCTATGGCTAGCACCTCATTTCGCTGATTCATCACCGGTGTTTGGAGAAGACCTGGTGGCTTAGCGTTTGTGGCCTTGTAGCGTTGGCAGTGGATGCAGGCTTTTACATAGTCAGCGACTATCCTCCGCATCCCCGTGAAATAATATAGCTGACTAACCTTTTGGTATGTTCTATCAACTCCTGGATGACCTGCTGTAGGAGAGTCATGGAGTTCCTTTAAAATTTCTGGTACTAGAGCAGTAGGTATAACTAGTTGAGGAGATTCACTTTCAGAATCTGGGTTATACCTGAATATGACTCCCTGGTCCATAACGTAACCGCGCTCTAACCATCTTTGAGCAGCGAGTTCATCAGGACATTCAAGTTCTTTTATGATTTTGGCCACTTCCGGGTCAGAGATTTGATCCTGACGTACCTGAGTAGGTGATTTTCTTGGCAGGTCGCAGATGACTGAGCAAACGCCGCAGGAGCCGCGGTCGTCACTCGAACATATAGGTCTGCTGAGCGTATCTGCTACAACATTTGCCTTCCCGGGTGTGTATTGGAACTGAATGTCAAACTCTTGAAGTTTGAGAGCCCAACGAACTAACCTGCCTGCTGGTGATTTTAATGATAGCAACCAGCGGAGGGGTTGATGGTCACTGCCGATAACAACTGGCTGGCCGTCTAGGTAGGGTCGAAACCGCTCAACCGCCCACACCACAGCAAGAGCTTCCCTCTCTGTGGTGGAATAGTTCCGCTCTGCTGCGTTGAGGAGACGACTGGCATATTCGATTGGCCTTTCCTGATTGCCCTCCCCCTGTAATAAAACTGCGCCAAGGGCGTAGTTGCTTGCGTCTGTACGCAGAATAAAGGGTAGGCCAAAATCAGCCTGAACCAGTACTGGAGCCGTTGTTAATAAATGTTTTAGCTCCGTAAAAGCATTTCTTTGCTCTGATGTCCAAATCCAGATTTGGCTTTTCTTAGTCAAACGTGTCAATGGCTCGGCAATTTTGGAAAAGTTTGGTATAAACTTTCTGAACCATGAGCACGTTTGTAAGAAAGTTCTGAGATGTTTTAAATTACTCGGCTCTTTCATTTCTACCACAGCACTTACCTTTTCAGGGTCAGTGGAAATACCGTCTTGAGTTATGACGTGGCCAAGGTACCTTACATTGTCCCTGGCAAAAACACATTTCTCCCTATTTATGTGGAGATTGTACTCGTCCAGCCGCGAGAATACTGCTTCTAGGTCTTGCAGGTGCTGCTGAAATCCCTCAGATATAATCAGGAGATCATCTAGATAAGCAAGTATAGTTACATTTTGTAAAGCGGAGCATGAACGGAGACGGTCGATTAGGCGTTGAAAGGTCGCCGGCGCGTTCTTTAATCCGAACGGCATTCTTTTAAAGCGGTAGGTTCCCAAAGGACAAACGAAGGCGGTTTTATCCCTATCCTCATCTTTGACACCTACCTGCCAATAAGAAGAACGAAGGTCCAGAGAACTCATATAACAGTTCTTCTTGGTACCTTGGAGCAGATCATCGATGCGAGGCATCGGATAGGAATCTGACTTCGTGATCGAGTTAAGACGCCTGTAGTCTACACAAAAGCGAATACCACTCTTGGCCTTGGGCACCAGCAGAGCAGGAGAGCTCCAAGCAGATTCGCATTCTTCGATCACGCCATCTTGTAACATTTTATCAATTTCATTTTTCATCAGCTGTTTCTTCGAGGGGTTTAGACGATAAGGAGGTACCGATATAGGAGAGTGCTCACCTGTTTCAATCCTATGCTCAGCATAGGGTGTGGGGCCTCCCCCTGCTTTAAAACTGCGGTCATGCCTAACGAGGGTTGCAGCTAGTGCTTGGCGCTGAGCTGGACTTAAATGCGCGCCCTCGTCGTCTCGAAGAACGTCTGTAGTAGCGCAAACAGCAGAACACGAGGCACGTTCAAAATATAACTGGTATGTGATATAATTATCATTACCAAAGAACCATGATTTCTTATTAAAATCAATAACAACACCAGCTTTAGTAATGAAATCGATGCCCAATAATGTTTCATTGTTTGTAGAATCAGGAAAAATTAAGAAAGGAATAGATATTACCTTGTGTATCAGCTTGACTTTTAAGTCAAGTAAGGACCGCCATCTCCCGGACGATGCCGTCGGCGAGTTTGATATCTCTTGTTGACGGAGTAAGGGGGTGGCCTTTACGTAGAAGGAGAGCATATAGAGTATGACCAGCAATGCAATGCCTAGCTGCCGTGTCAATAAGCGCGGTACCGTTAACACCTAAAATCTCAATTTTAAAAATTGGACGTAAGTCGATGTGTATGACGGGCTTAACATGATGACTAACGCGCGGTACATCGTCTCCACTACAAATACACAAGTTATTTAATACATTTTTATCATTTATATACTTATTCTCAATTTTCGGAAAATTGCAGCTACTACTTTCAGAAAATTGCGGTTACTATAATTTGCAAAGTTATCGTAAGAGTTTAAATTACGTAAATTATAATCGTTAAAATATAAATTCTCGTAATACTTATTATTAGTACCTAAGCACCTATGTGATAAAGAAGAATAATGATTCATGCAACGTGCATTAACATTCTCTACACATTTTGTGTTACAAGAAAGATCGATATTATCACGTAAACATGCGTCCTTATGAGGAAAGCACTGCCTTAAGCACACAGTTTTGTTAGGCATGTTGCATGTATCTGTACTACAAACTATCTTATTACTAACACAAGGTATATATTTACATTTATTACTATCGTTCAAATTATAATTTGACAAAAAACTTTGATTTAAATTAAGGTCAATGTCCTTTTGAGCAGGCAAAACACTGTAAAAACTTTCTTTATAGTTATAACTATCACACACGTACGCAGGAGAGTTAGTAAAAACACGGGATTCACCTCGATTTGCTAACTTACGACACTGGTCTCTGAGATGTCCATAACTCTTGCAGTACGAGCACACGGGACGCTGCTTCTTGCTGAAGTCTCGCTGATGCGACGGCATCGCTGGCGGCCTAGCCGCGGCGTCGGAGTCCCGTAGCGTGGTGGTAATCGGGCGTGCGAGCGCAGAGGCCGACGGCGGAGGCGCCGGTCGAGGCTGCGCGACGGTGGAAGCGCGACCTTGAGTTACCGTCAACTGGTCGCGACGTGCACGTTCCGGCAAAGTGACCTTGTCGCCTTCACCGATCGAGTCCTCGATGTTACGAGCTCGACGAAGTAATTCTGTGAACGTGATGAACTCTTCTCTGCGTAGTCGTTTCTTGATTCTTATATTGAGAAGGGCATAAGCCATGTCTAATTGCGCCCTGTCGGATACATCATCCCGGGGAATTTTTGCCATCATGGCACGAAAACGGGCCAAAAATACGTCCGTGTTTTCTGCACCCTGGGGTGAGGAGAAGATATCGAGGTAAACGCGATGAGGCGGTCGTCGATCACCAAAGGCACTTATTAGGTTATCCTTGACCTGGTGCCAGGAAGAGAAGGTGTGCTTTAGACCTTGCCACCACGTGGCTGCTTCATCTGTAACTAGCATTGCTAGACCGCGAATGATATTTGCGTCTGATACAGCGACGCAGTCGCAGTAGCTCTCCACTGCGTCGATGAAAGCTTCGACCGATTCGGTCGAGCGGCCGCTGAATGTTGCTTTGCAGCGAGCCAGGGTATCTTGACCAGGATCTAAAAATGTCGAGGACCGGGGTGATGGCCTCTCCCGCTGGCTCATCAGCGTCTCCATCAACTCCTTGAGGGCGCTGGTCTGCGAATTCTGCAGGGAAGCCATGAGTGAGGCAACATGCTCCTGTGTGTATGTTCTATCACCCGGTGATGAGGCGACATCTGCGTAACGGTCTTGATGAACGGGGGGAAAGTTTGGAAGGTGGTCACCCCCGTCGTCGTCACGAATTGTGCTCCTAGTATTAGGCATTTTAATGTTAATCACTGAACAGTTAGGTACGAGTTTATTTTTGCACACGACGTTTTTCGGTTTTATGGCGCGAACTCCCGAGTAGACGCCATTATGCACGGAGTCGAAAAAAACCACAAAACCAAAAGTTAAAAAGCGCGAAAATGTTGTGAGCGTCCTTGAAACAAACACTCACACGTTGTACACCGATTTATTTATTGTAAACGTCCTTAAAATTACACTTAACACTTTGGGACGCCGTTTTATTGTAAGCGTCCTTGAAACCCCATTAACACGTTGGGACGCCAATTTATGGTAGAGCTTGCTCAGGGATGAATGATAGACGATAAAGTTCAATACCAAACTATTTTAATGAGTTTCACAACTTCACAATTACAACAAATAAACAAAAATAATATTAAACGTTACGAATGGCGCGCGCGCGTGCTGTCGTCGGCGATGTAGCCGTGGTGTGTCTCAAATAGGCTACTCTTGGCGTCTCACATTGCCTACGGCGGTGAGAGCGAGAGCGACAACACGCATGCGCAGTAAATCTACAAGTCGACGATGTACCGCGCCGGAAGTCGACCACGCGCAACTCTTGGCGGCAATATACGATTTACTACAACTGTAATTTTTCCTAAATAAAAATATGGATCCAAATATGTATGTATTTTGTTAGCCGAGTAGGTACTGTTTTTTTTTTTTTTTTAAACGGTGAATCTCAAAATCCTCAATGATACGCCCCCAGCCTGAAGGGCCACCGCGGGAGGACGCATGCCCGACTCACCCGTGAGGCCTCCTAAGGAGACCCCAAGGCGCCTACGGACTAAAACCCTATAAACCGACTCTCTCTCACTGTTGGCTCTGTGTGCCTTAACAGCTAAGTCTGAGTCGTGGCTACGGAGTGAAGGCACTCGTTCGCCGCGTTCATACAGATGTGGCTTTATCCTAAATGTGATTTCTGAAGCAATAAGAAATACTTTGGTTTCAGGTTTAGCTCCTGTAGCTGGAATGTGCACTGTAACAAGTAGCTGCACAGTGAATGAAGGAAGACATTTTGAAAGTGTCTATGTAGTTGCACATGAAATTGGACACAAGTAAGTTTACAATCTAGACTCACTGACAAAATTTCATTTCGTATATAATTTTCATTATTGTCGAAGACCTTTACTGCTGCTGATGAGCCTTCAGGAAGACGGTTGGCAACGAAAACCATACAACCTTAAATAGTACTCAACATATTTGCCTCAGCGACCGTGACCATCTCAAAAAAGGCATTAGCTGAAGCTAAACCTGTTGCTACTACTGAGCTGATTTTATATTTGTCACCAGTTTTTTTTAGTTTAGTTACATCAACCTTTATATATAAATTAATAACAACTTTCTAATAACCAACCCTGTGTTAGTTTTTATAATTTTAACGGGTCTTTACGCAATTTACCTTAGAGATATACTCCCGACGTTTCAGCCAAGTTGCATTGGCCGTGGTCACGCGTCGACTGGAGCTATGCGGTGTAGTCTCGTACATACTGGGCGGTAGATGTAAACCTACCCACTTATCACTTTTAAAAGTTTTTAGAAATCACGACACACGACACTTACAATATCCTTGGCGACACCGGGCGATTTTTCCCGGCGTCGAAACCTATTGATTACTGGATTCCACAATGAAGATAGCTTATAACCCCCTTCTCGATTGAAACTTTTGTGTTTCTTTATAATAATTTATATAAATCTCTAAGGTAAATCGCGTAAAGACCCGTTAAAATTATAAAAACTATTATGAATGTCGCGAAAGTTTAAAAAGTTCAACCCTGTGTTTTTGTATTTTATGACTGAAAAATGATTTTTTCTTTCATTCTAAATTAGCATTTTTAAAATTGATATTTGCTTTGTTTTCAGTCTTGGAATGCGTCATGACGGTCCTCTAGCAGATAATGGTTGTGACCCGAGCGCGTACTTGATGAGCCCTACTCTCGGAAGTGGAAAGATCACGTGGTCTACATGCAGCAAGAATTATCTGCAGAAATTTTTAGAGTAAGTCTGAACACATGTTACCTAATATTTTTTCTATATAATCACCAACTACCCAATAAATAGTGTACCTTTTTTATATGATGATACTGTACACACAAATAGATTTCGACCGTCTTGGAGTTCATGGGCTATGCTGTTCCAAAAGTGCGGGCAGATTTTCACAGCTCCCTTCACAATACCATTAAAAGGGCTCTAGCTACCATCAAGGTTCCAGCTGCTGTAATAATCCGAGATGATCACAAGAGACCTGATGTTATGAAGTTACTCACCTAGGAACAAAGACGTGCTCTGATTTGGTTCACGTCACATCTTAGGAGGACAGCACATAAATGCTGGAATCTGCTGGTCTTCTGCTAACAGCTTACTTATTGGACCACTTTGCTGCCTAGTCTTCTACTAGCAGGAGTAGAATCATTCAAAAGAATTAAATTAACGACGTTTCATAAATGCCTGTAATAGGTTTACGTGAATAACGATATTTTGACTTTGACTTTGACGCTGATGAAAGATATTACGAGGGGCGTTCAAAATATTCTCGGTATTGATACGTTACAACCTCTTTTATATATATATTTGTTACTGGCCGCTAAGATTCATCCATTGACATTAAAAAAAAGTAAAATTGGAACCGAGATGTTCTTTTGTTTTTCTGCAATTGCCGAACAAACATGAACACCATGAGCGAATTAACAATTTTAACGAAATTAGAGCACCGATCCGTCATAAAATTCTTGACAAAACAGGGTAAAAATCAAAAAACCATAAAAGAGGAAATGGATTGTGTTTACCGTGAGTCTGCTCCTTCTTTATCTACTATTCAAAAATGGTCAAGCGAATTTAAGCGTGGAAGGGAGAGTATTGAAGATGACCCTAGACCTGGCCGGCCTGTAGTGGCTACCTCACAAGAAAATATTGATAAAGTGGAAAAACTTATATTGGAAGACGGCCGAGTGAAGGTAAAATCTATAGCTCAAGTAACCAATCTCTCTATTGGTACCGTACATGACATTATACGAGGGGCGTTCAAAATATTCTCGGTATTGATACGTTACAACCTCTTTTATATATATATTTGTTACTGGCCGCTAAGATTCATCCATTGACATTAAAAAAAAGTAAAATTGGAACCGAGATGTTCTTTTGTTTTTCTGCAATTGCCGAACAAACATGAACACCATGAGCGAATTAACAATTTTAACGAAATTAGAGCACCGATCCGTCATAAAATTCTTGACAAAACAGGGTAAAAATCAAAAAACCATAAAAGAGGAAATGGATTGTGTTTACCGTGAGTCTGCTCCTTCTTTATCTACTATTCAAAAATGGTCAAGCGAATTTAAGCATGGAAGGGAGAGTATTGAAGATGACCCTAGACCTGGCCGGCCTGTAGTGGCTACCTCACAAGAAAATATTGATAAAGTGGAAAAACTTATATTGGAAGACGGCCGAGTGAAGGTAAAATCTATAGCTCAAGTAACCAATCTCTCTATTGGTACCGTACATGACATTATACATGACCATCTTAATATGTCAAAAGTAAGTGCAAGATGGGTTCCGCGAATGCTGACGCTTCTTCAAAAGGATATGCGTGTGGCTTGCTGTTCAGATTTTATCGACCTGTGTGGTGAAAATCCCGATGAGGTGCTGCAAAAAATAGTTACTGGAGATGAAACCTGGGTTCATCATTATGACCCAGAGAGCAAACAGGAGTCCATGCAGTGGCACATTAAGGGTTCAGCTCATCCCAAGAAGTTCAAGGTAATCCCGTCAGCTGGCAAGGTCATGGCCACAATATTTTGGGATTGTGAAGGAGTTTTGCTTATCGATTATAAAGAAAAAGGTGTAAATATAACAGGGCAGTACTACGCTAACGTTATACGTCAATTAAGAGATGCGATCAAAGAAAAGAGGCGAGGAAAGTTAACCAAAGGTGTTCTGCTTCTGCATGACAACGCCCCTGTCCATACTGCTCATATTGCCAAGGCAGCTATTGTTGAATGTGGGTTTGAAACTGTTACTCATCCACCCTATAGTCCGGACTTAGCCCCAAGCGACTTCTTTTTGTTTCCCAATCTTAAAAAGGATCTGCGTGGAAATAAATTTTCTGACGATGAAGCGTTGAAGACGGCCGTGGAGGAGCATTTTTACACCAAAGATAAAAAATATTTTTATGAGGGATTAAAAAAAATAATTGATCGATCTTATAAGTGTATGAACATAGGGGGGGAGTATATTGAAAAATAAAAATATCAAACTTTTCGTACTTGTTTGTTTTTATCCACATACCGAGAATATTTTGAACGCCCCTCGTACATGACCATCTTAATATGTCAAAAGTAAGTGCAAGATGGGTTCCGCGAATGCTGACGCTTCTTCAAAAGGATATGCGTGTGGCTTGCTGTTCAGATTTTATCGACCTATGTGGTGAAAATCCCGATGAGGTGCTGCAAAAAATAGTTACTGGAGATGAAACCTGGGTTCATCATTATGACCCAGAGAGCAAACAGGAGTCCATGCAGTGGCACATTAAGGGTTCAGCTCATCCCAAGAAGTTCAAGGTAATCCCGTCAGCTGGCAAGGTCATGGCCACAATATTTTGGGATTGTGAAGGAGTTTTGCTTATCGATTATAAAGAAAAAGGTGTAAATATCACAGGGCAGTACTACGCTAACGTTATACGTCAATTAAGAGATGCGATCAAAGAAAAGAGGCGAGGAAAGTTAACCAAAGGTGTTCTGCTTCTGCATGACAACGCCCCTGTCCATACTGCTCATATTGCCAAGGCAACTATTGTTGAATGTGGGTTTGAAACTGTTACTCATCCACCCTATAGTCCGGACTTAGCCCCAAGCGACTTCTTTTTGTTTCCCAATCTTAAAAAGGATCTGCGTGGAAATAAATTTTCTGACGATGAAGCGTTGAAGACGGCCGTGGAGGAGCATTTTTACACCAAAGATAAAAAATATTTTTATGAGGGATTAAAAAAAATAATTGATCGATCTTATAAGTGTATGAACATAGGGGGGGAGTATATTGAAAAATAAAAATATCAAACTTTTCGTACTTGTTTGTTTTTATCCACATACCGAGAATATTTTGAACGCCCCTCGTACATATTGAAAAATTACATATTTGTGCTGATTGCTGTAGATTCTATGCCAAAAGATTTTACGAATAAAAGACATAACACCACATTTGTTGTCTCCAGTAATAAGAAAGCTGTCTCTTCCTTCGCCCAAAGAATCAGTATTATAAAGTATCATCACGACTATATCCTTTCAGAAACCACGCTTATAAAGAAGCGGATTTACATTTAGCCAACTTTACTATAGGCCAATCATGACAAGTGGCAAGATCGTCTCTAGCGTACCAAACTCGAGAAATATCACAAATAAATTAAACATCAACCAAATTTAAATTAATAAATATTATTGTGTCTCCGTTGTCCTCGCCAAGCCGTCTGGCCAGCGTGGCGAGTGTAGGCCAAATTCTTCAGATATATGTTCTGGAAGGCCCATCTCCAGCAGTGGAGGTCTAGGACGCTGTGTTCTAGGGGCTGTAATGATGAAAAAAATAATAATGATTGTGTCCCGACCAGGAATCAAACCAGGTACCTCAGAGTCTACGGACTTAATCGCTAGACCACGGAGGCAGCAGTACGGAGCAGTGTAATTCTAATCAATCACTATATTTTTCAGTACTGTACAATCTCGTTGTCTTTTGGACCATGGCAACTCTGCTGGACAACTCGATCATAGCGCTGAAGGAATTCTACCAGGAGAGAGATTTGATGCAGATCAACAATGTAAGCAAACTATTTTTTAGCTAAACTAGTTGCAGTTCCTGGGAGATCATCCATAACTTTTTGGATATGCTGTACTGCATTCACAGATTTTGGTAAAAATAAAAATGTTTTTTTTTATACTGAACACGACATGTGACATCGCCCACCTGATGGTAATCATCACGACCGACATCAGTCTCTACCACTATACCGGCCTAACAAGATGCTTTTTCACACTTCCTTTAAAGGACTCCATCCGAAGGATTACGCGTAGGAATAGTGGGTAAGGTATGTGCATGCATATTTTGGCCTGTTCGTGTGGTTCAGTTGCGAAATAGAGAAGGAGGGATAAGGTTATGGAGTTCCTCAGAACACTCACCGTGGTATAGCTTGTAGAACACGCTCAGAGGGGCGACGTCACGGCGAAGCTGCAGTGATTCGAGAGTTTTAGACACTGTGGTGTCGTCCACTATCCGGTAATTTTACAAGAAAACTTTTTTGGATGACTTTCGATCATGTTGCTTATAAGGATCCAAAGTCTATGCTGGACCGACTAAGATTTGAGTACTTCAAATAACAGATATCCCCAAAAACGTTTTCCATAAATTTCGGTAAGAGTGGCAATTTTCTACATTCTGGGTAGATACTGCCTAAGATCCACTGCTGGGTGTAGGCCTCCCCCAAGGCTCATCTAACCCTCTAACCTTGACCTTCTTCAGATAATCCGTTGATTTGTTGGGGACTCTGCGTCATCTCGCAACCCGAACCCGTTTGCCCTATAGTTCGTCGGTTCTGCGACAGATTATTCTGGTCCACTGCCACTTTCGTTCTCTGAGGAATATCTACGTTTCGAATTTTATTCCTTAGAGAAATAGCTCGCTCAGCGACATTAAATTTATGGATCAGACACAGTGACAGTGTCCACGTCTTTGCACTGTACATTACCGGGAGGACGCACTGGCCAAAGACCTACGTCAAAGTCAAAATATCTTTATTGACGTAAACCTATTACAGGCATTTATGAAACGTCATTAATTTTTTGAATGATTTTACTCCTGCTAGTAGAAGACTAAGCAGCAAAGTGGTTCAATAAGTAAGCGGTTAGCAGAAGACCAGCAGCTTAGCAGATTCCAGTGACCTGTTAATATTAAATCTGACTGAGAAAGGAAACTGCAAGGAAAACTCAGCTATATCAGATTTACAAAATAAAACATATACAGAACTGCACCACAACGATCAATTAATAACCTTTTAAATTTAGTTATGAGTACCTATGAGATTACAATACCTGGTACAGCAGTAACCCACCAGGCAAGTCAGAAAATCAAAACATTGTCACGTGTCAAGTCTTCAAACATTGTGGTAGAGAGATGGATGTACCTGAGTTTCCCAAATGATTTCTATATTAAACGATATTTTTTCTCGTATCTCAGACGGGGGCAAGTATCAGCTGTATAAATCGTGTATGAAATCATTGCTTTTAGGGCTATTTTATTTATTTATTTAAATCTTTATTGCAAAGACAAAGGCGGGCTTATAATGCCGCTAGACATTCTATCCTAGCCAACCATTGGGACAACTTGAGCATTTTATTGAAAGGTAGGTGGAAAATTGTATTAAATTCTACGGTTTGACTATATTATTATACACTAATACACATATACATATATATACTACATATACCCATACATATTATTATTACACATAATATACTTACTTTTGTTGTGATATGAAGTGTGAATAGACTATTTTTTTAAATAGAGTTCTGGAGGTTACTTGCCTTATGCTAAGAGGCAAATTGTTCCACAGGTTTGTGGCAACAACTACAAACGAGTTCGAAACGAAACTAGAATTATGCAAGGGAAGAAGATAGAACGGAGGGATTTATCATGCAATGTTTTCTATATAATTTATAATTTACAGGTATGCTGAAGTACGGTCGAGGAAGTCGTCATTCAGGAGCTCAAAGCGTGGAGGATATCTGCAGAGACCTCCATTGCCAACGAGAACGGTACACCTGGACCTCACATCCAGCTTTGGAAGGCACCAAATGTGGAGACGATATGGTATGAAACTATACATTGATTGAGGGTACATGCAAGTAGCACCTATAGCCGGAAGACACAGATCCTTGTATACAAAAAGTACACATATTACATAATAATTTATAACTCTATATATTCATCATCAGCCTTTATATCTCCACTGCTGGAAATAGGCCCCGAAGCTTGCCAGTTTACACGATCTCCTGTCACCCTCATCCATCCCCCACCAGCGACCTTTCTCAGGGCATTCGTCCATCTAGCGGGGGGTCATCCTACTCGGCGTTTTCCAGTACGTGGTCTCCGAAGCTCGACAAATAAAACAACAAATAATAACGTAGATTTATTGTATAATCAGTTGAGGACACTTCCGCACATTTAGAGTGTAGCAGCCGGGCATGAAGAAGTGACGCTCGGCTGGTAGGGAATTGGGCGACAGACGAGATGAGTCTCCGGAATCCAGCGGATCTTTTAACCCAAAACTCGTTCCCTGGAATTAACATTCGAAGCGTCTAAGAATGAAGATCTGACTGCTAATCTGCCTTGCGTAGTATTATCTACATCTAGCAGTAGCGTGCAGTGCTTTTCAGCAATCAGAGAAGGTGAACACAATTACAATGAATGAAAAATGATCTAAGTGAAATGAATTTCAATTTTCAATTTATTTATTAACCATAAGATACATTAAGTACACTCGGTTTTGTCACTTATACATATTATTGTTTACCAATCATGGCAGGATAGCAGAAGTATGCCATTAATAGCGAAGAACAGCCATCGTCATTTACCACTTAACACTACAAACAATCAATACCTACATAGATGTTGCTGTACAAGGGCGTTGTCACTTAAAATCTAGA